>OY987336.1:22472610-23780316 GCA_963920685.1 Polydrusus tereticollis
ACTTCTTCACCTCTAAAATTAACCGGCCTCGAATCTTGATCCAATAGGGTGAGGGAAATATTGTAAATGCTCGTTTCTCTTACCGGTAGAAAAATTAAATTTCTTGGCTCGATATTTATACTGAAGCCAGGATCGACTGTTGGAGAGAATTCGTATAAGGTATGTGAAGGATTATTTGTATAATACGAACCGGAAATAATATTGCACTCTATGCGTATAGTAACAACTTGTATTATTTCTACAGGTAGATCTGATTCATGCACAACACCTGCTGTTAGTTTACGTTTAGAAAAACCTAATAATCTTGCTATACTATCTTCTGGCTGAAAATTTAGGTCGTATTGGCTTCTCAACTCGCACCTTAGCGTATTATTATTAGGTTTCAACGAAAAGACGTGATTGCGTTCGTCTAAAGTAGCGTGTGAATCAAGAATGCGATTCTGAACAAACGTTTCGATATCCTGCAGTTCGTACGACCCCGTAGGTATCTTCAATATCTTTTCCACGTTATTTTCAGTATAGTAAATCTTGTTTTTTCCTGATTCAATGTTTGGAATAGTATTCCAAGTATTCAGCGATATAAGTGCAAGAGAGTATTCGTAGTTTGGGTCAAGTTCTATTGGAGGAACAAAGTGTGCTTCAAGCTGGTGAGAACGACCTTTTAGCGTAAACGTCTGAGACATGACTGTTGTAAGGGACTTTGAATGATATGTTTTATAGAGATTTATTGTAGAGAAAAGCCAATGCTAGATGTCCACAATTGGATGATCCAAAGTCCTGATACTGATCGTAATTAAAGCAAATTTTACAATTTTTCATATATTTTATAAATTCTTTGGGTGGTTTCAAATTGCCAAAACTATCGAAATAAACAACTTTATCACCGCGTTTCTTATAAGCTACCCAATGTGTTCCGAATCCGACGTTTCGATCTAAATTGACAACACCACACTCAGTATGGTTAGGTGATTTTGGAAGAGTATCTCGCATAAAGACCCCCCTAAAGTTGGGTATCTTTAATTGAGATGTATAGTTTTTGATGTCTTCATCGGTTAACGGGCGTTTGGGCAGCTTCAGTGGTAGTTTTTTGGCATTTTTCTTAGATATAATCCATACCCCGATTTATACTTCTTTAAATATAGACCGCTACCCTTTTTCCCTAAAGCAATGGCTTCCATCGTTTCATTGTGGCGTTTAGCTTCTTGTAGCTTGTCTCTCCCACTTTGAACATCATTGACGGTTTTTGCAATACCGGCCACCCCGCCGCTGAGAGCACCCAAAGCACTAAGCCCGGCAAATATTGGTATCAAAGGAAGGATCCCGCCAGTCTTAGGGAGTGGTATAACCCTCGGTATATTAATTTTTCTACGTCCACCGGCTTTCTTTATCGACATGCGTGCTGCTTTTAGTAAGTTACTCAAGGTCTTTTTCTTGGTTATATCACCAGCGCCGTGTTTACTAAGCTTATTCACAATCGAAGTCAAGCTTTTGCACCCCGCCCCCAACTTACGTTTAACCTTCATAGCGTTAGTGACTAGCCAAGCTGATGTTTTTTCCCCAAAACTGGAGTCGTTGGCTTTCACGCGCTCCCACGCTCTATTTTCAAGTATTTTATCTGCCTGATGTCTTTGTTTCAAGTCTTGAGACTGAGAGTATGCAATATCGTGATCTCGACAAAAACTGTCCAATTTATTTTTTGGGGGATCACCTCGAGCTAAACGTTCTTTTAATCGAGTGCCGGGACCACAATATGAATAACCAGGTAAATGAAGTTCAAACGGGAGTCGATTTATGGTACTATTTAAGACACCTGCACCCTGCAACGTTGTCATTACAAATAAAGTTCTTGAAGAGAAAAGAGTGTATTTATAGTAATGCGGAAGCAGAAACAAAAACACCACCTAAATATTCAAAATTTCGATATGCCCAAACAGAAACAAACAAACAAACACGGGCAGCTTTTTCCAAACACCATTAGGGCGTTAATATGTGGACCGAGTAATTGTGGAAAAACCAATGTAATGATGAGTCTATTAACTGACGCCAATGGTTTAAAATTTCAAAATGTGTACGTTTATTCGAAATCTTTACAACAGGAAAAATATGATTTCCTCCGAGAAACATTGAAACATTGTCGTTTGGGGTATTTCACATATGGTGAGAATGATGATGTAATAGACCCGTCAACTGCTCAACCCGACTCTGTATTCATCTTTGACGATGTGGCTTGTGAGAAACAGGATAAAATTAGAAATTATTTCTGTATGGGCCGTCATAATGATATCGACTCATTCTATCTCTCGCAAACATATTCAAAAGTACCCAAACAGTTGATTCGCGATAATGCCAACGTGTTAGTTTTGTTTAAACAAGACGAGCTAAACTTGAAACATATTTATAGCGATCATGTAAACACGGACATGTCTTTCGATTCGTTTAAACGCATTTGCTCTGAATGTTGGAATGATAAATATGGGTTTTTAGTCATGGTTAAAGACAACGACATTAATAAAGGCAGATATCGTAATAAATTCGATACCTATATAATACTATAACGTCATCATATGTAGTTAGTATCACCGTCATCATTGTAAAGTATAGACCATTGTAATAATTAATAAAAAATAAAAAAATTAAAAAAAAAAATAAAAAAGATAAAAAAAAGATTCTTATTTACTTTATTCACTTTATGATTGTTCTTGTTATATGTTTATTAATTATTTACTTGGGTCACCACGGCCACTCAGTTTTTTTAATTCGCTTGAGAGCTAAGGTCGTAGATTTAATTCAGATAAGATTTTTGGGCGCCATCAACCAAAGGGGTTGAAAAAGATTATAAAGAAAAGAGTAAATAGAATATTTAGTTCCCTAGCCCTGAAAGAGAAAGCAGTATGAATAAAACAATTATTTTAATCAATTCCTATTTTATTAATTAAAAGAATAATATTCTCCAACTAACACCCATTTTATTCATTTAGGAAGGAATAAACATAACATAGAAAAAGAATTTGAATAAAAGGCTAAGCAACTAAATCAGAGAAAGAAGATATAAAAAATAACATAGAAAAAGATATGACATGAGCTAGACAGCTCCACTAAAAGATATATTAGATCGTAGGAAATCAAACAGAATAAGAAGTGAGGATTCTTTCTAAACACCCAATAATAGGAGTCAAATACTAAATAAAGCTTTAAACATAATTAAAGTGTAATTACTTTAAAGGTAGTGACCAAAATAAAACAGAATTTAAATTTAATGTAAACTAAATCAAATTATAGCATTCATTATGCCAAAATTGAAAATAAAATATTCTTTATAGTAAAGTCAATGAAAGGTCAATTGAAGCACTTACGATGCCCCAAAATTTGGTTAAGATCCCTTGAGAAATTTATGATAACTTCAAGGTTATGTAATTAAAGACATTTACCCTTTTGCTCAAAATTCAAAGTAAAGCAGCATTTAGGGTAAAGTTAATATAAAGTCATATACATATATATATAGCATTCCCTACGCCAGAATTTAAAGTGAGTTAGAATTTAGAATCAAATTCATAAATAGTAATATCACTTCCAGGTTATATTAATAAAAACATTTACCATACCCTATTCCAAAATAGAATTGGGAAACTTAAAACTTTAGTTATGTTCCCAGCAAAAAAAGGCTTAGGGGTGAAGATAAAGATTATCTAGCTAAGTCTAACTAATAGATATAACCAAAACCTAGAATGACAAAAAATACATACTGATGGTAACTAAAATATCTGGGTCAGTAAGTAATGCATTCAAAACCGAGATTATCAGTCTCTTATTAACCCGCTCAAAACAGATATAGATATATCCCTTACAAGGTTAAGTCCAATGAAGAGGTTACCGATATAGGAATATCTCAACAAATTCATAAGGATATCTTAATAAAATTAAGTCAAAATAGAGAAAATTACAGCTATAGAAATAACTCAATACTCTATAGGGATATCTTAATAACATTAAGCAAAAATAAAGAAATTACAGATATAATATCTCAATAACTTTACAGGAGATAATAACTCCAATATAGCTTAGGAAAGATTTAAAATTCATTACCCAAAATTAATTAGAGGGAAAATGCATACTTCCTGAGGAAGTTCTAGAATAATACTTTAAAATTAAACATTTAACCGCTACTTCTGTTAGAAAGTAAGACTTACGTTTTTTGTTTAATGTAAATCTCAATTTAAGATAAATAAAATAACCATCTTATACTCCTTGACGAGTAAAAGTTAGTTTCATAAATCAAAACTAGCCTGTTCCAGCTAGGTAAGCATAAAACCTACTAGTGATTAATATGCAAATGAATTTAAAATATATAGACCAACCACTCAAGCATTCCTTGACGAGGGAGGTTTCGGTTTTAAATTGAAAACTAAGTTTTCGTATGATACAAGATAGGTAGTTTAGGCAATATATACATTACTGGAGTGACCCATCCACTTTAAGCGAAATCTACAAGAATTTACAACAGTCTTAAGAGAAGCTAGAGTAATAATACACTATACATAAAAATATACAGAGGGAAGAATATACAAATATGATACAGTCTACCAAATCACCACATAAAAGGTTTATAACATAGGAAATTAAGTTAAGGGTTAACAAATTGACTTTTAGTGGCTATCAGTCATCAAATAAAAAAGGTTACGTCCGGTAAGTGTGGCATTGTGCCAGTCAAAACGTTACAAGTGAATAAAAAAGAGGTATTTTAGCAATATTACCTAAAAAGGTGGCTCTAGGCCCATTAATAGTACTTTACGAGTGATTTAACTGAAGTATAGAGGTGAAATTATCCTGAATTATTGGACACCTGAAATTTACTTATTCAAACTCAAAAGAAGGGTTTTTTGGTATTATATCTTATGAAATTTAATAAAAATTAGTCGGAAGTGGTGTTAGTACAGTAAACAAGGAGAAAAAATATGCTACTTAGCTCATGTAAGGCAGGACTCTAGCAGACAGGCACGACGGATTATGCGTCAATCTCCAGCATCAGATCAATGTGGACGGTTGACCATACAGCACGTCGGGGTGACCGGCACATGCACCGAAACAGGAACTTCATCCAAAATGACACCCCCACTCGTCTTGGCCTCTCTAAGACATACATCCTCCATTCCAGACATGGGATCCATAGCAGGGTAAAGAATTTAGAGGAAGACTCCAGGTTACGAGTACTGACTAAAGCACTTTCAACACATGGCTAAATCCATGTAAAACGTAGAAAATAGAAGTAGAAGGTAATAAAGGTAGAAGATAAAAGATGTAGGAGTTAAAAGAACCAGAAGATAAAAGAAAAAGAGACGGTAATCGAAGTAGATAAAGGAAGTAGAAAAAGAAGTTGACAAAAGAAAAATGATGAATAATGAAGGATAATAAAGGATAATAAATAATGAAGCCTAAAACAAAACGTGAACATTAGGACGCCATTTTGTGAAACCCAAAAATACTACTCACCAGATGGTCGGACTTCCTACGGTCTAGGTGACGAAACAATCCCATTTAAGGCTCAAAAGACAGCTTCTGTGTTAAATTCCGATCCGGCCATTGCCGCCACATATAAAATGTGAATATTTCAACACAAAACCATAATTTTTATATTTTCGTCACCTGCTGTTCAAGTCTTCTGGACCGGTATATAGAACGAACAGACCTAGGCACTACGCCGTAAAGTCCTTAAATAGACTTTCCTATCAAAAAAACAACTTCCCACTCGTGACTCGTACTGCTTCGAAAACCCATGTGACTTCCGGAAATGGCAAGTAAAGCTGGAGGGCACTTTGAATTTGAAAACGGGAATCTACTCATTTTAACCAAAAAAGCCATGAAAATAGATGCAAGTTTGACCCGAAACTAAATGCATCCAAAATACTAGGTTAGGTAACGTCGAATAAACGACAGTCATCCCCAAAAATGTAAAAGATAGCCTAATACCATCTGGGTGTGCAAGTGATATTCCGACAGCTAGTCATGCATATCGTCATATTACGGGTTGCCTATACGTAGGTTATTATATTAAGAAGCCCAGTCTGGGTCTAGAACCTTTTAGACAGGGGCGTATTCAAAAAAGTTTTAAAAAATTTAATTATTTAAATTGGTCAAAATTTGATAAAACTCGGGCTATCTACTAACGTTGTAACAAGCACAAAAAGATTGTTACACCATTTAGTCGCAATGTCTCGACAATTTAACAGCTATGATAAGAATGTTAAACGTCGCATAATTGATGCCTCTAATACAATAAGAAGGAAATACTTGGCTTTAAAGCTGGAAAGAAACGAAGAAGATGCTGCGCTTAACAAGTTTTTAACACCAGTTACTACCCCGCTAAATATGCTTGTACCGCTTATGGAAAAGAGAGCCAAGAAGCCAAAGATTAAAACTGAACCGACAGAGACGATTGTAAAAACAAAACCAGAAGAAGTTCAATTTTTGCCCAGAGAAGCGGAAGTTAGGTATGGAGATTTGGTTGATAATGAGGATATCGAGGATGATGTGTTTGAAGAGAATACCCCACAAGATTTAAAGGAGGTATTTGAAACTACTATGAGAACGAATCCGGCAATTTTCGAGGAATTTACCAGTCAATATCCTCCAATTTCTCACGAATATTTAAAAATGTATTGGACAAGTTCCCCTGATTTGGATGACTCACAAGGTCTAACATACAATTTTGAAAATGGTAAATGGACAATGGGTTCTCTGTCGGTGGACTTTTTGCAAAATGGAGACATTAAAGTAGGCGATGTCGCTTATCCAGGAAGTCAGGGTCTATATGAGTTATTGTTTTTAAAGAATCCCATCAATCGTAAGAAAGATGATGAGGTGCATTATAAAGACATTAGTGCGCACTAATGCATATAGGCGGTTAAGTAATGGTCAACTAAAAGGTAGCAAATCGGAAAAATATAAAAATATTATTAGACCGCTACTAACATCTTCAACACGAGGATCAACGTCCTTGTTGCAATCATCAGCATCTTCTCATGCTAGAAATCTTAGAAGTTCTTCGAACAAAACACCGCCTATTAGTAGAATGCCTGTAACAAGATCTAAACTGAAATCTGGGAATGCATTAATGGAGTACAACGAAAGACCAAAGGAATTTGTATATTACGACGATGTAAATGAACTAGTTGAGCGAATGAAGAAGCTTGAAGCCTCCGAACATGTTGGTAATAATAATAATTGGAACGAGATTCAGAATATTTTACAGGAATTGCAGAGACTTGGAATTATTGAATTCTATAAATAAACATGTAATTCCTTAAAAGCATCATTAAAGTATTAATCATGAATAAGTTTGGACGTTCTTTACCTTCCCCCTACAGGGTTCCGAGAGTTTTACCAGCACCCACCATACTTTCCTTCACTAGGGATGGTGATTACAATTTTAGGGAACATAAGCTTTGTAACGTCAGTCCCCCAACAGATGATACAGATGCTGTTAATAAAAAATTTTTAGATGATGCAATTTCTGTTATTTACATGACAATTATTGCTTCTTCAAACGAGTGTGTTAAGCTGGTTAACGATACTACCAATAGCATCGAAGGTCGCATGAAGGCTGTATCTGCAGAATTACGCGATTTAAATGATCGTTTGCTAAAGTCTTCTACCAGTATTTCAAGAATAACAAGAGATATTTCAACAATTAATGATCGTTTTAATGCAATTGATGTTAAATTGAAATTAGTTGATAATTACCAGCAAGAAGCTATGAAAATAGTGCAACCAGAGTTCGATAAACTCAAGGACCTCTTACATAGTTACATGCATGTAAAAATCGAAAATTCTTTTGCACCTTTAGCTGCAGACTTGAAGAAACTTGATGAAAAAGTAACTAAATTAGCAGATACAGTTGATAGGGGTATATAAATTGCCTAACATGTTTCAAATATTTCACTTTATTAACAAAATGCCCAAGGGTATCATCACTAAGGCGCGAGAACAGGTTGTTAAAGAGTTACACGCCCCAGCTCGTTCGAAATTTAAACGTCGTAGATTTATCCAATATGGTTTAGATGATACATTTGCATCCGATCTTGCGCAACTCGATCAATATGCGCGCGAAAATAGGGGGTATAAATACATACTTGTTGTTATCGATTCCTTTTCGAAATTTCTCTGGGCAAGACCCATAAAGACGAAAACTGCTCAAGAAGTAACCAAAGCGATGGAAAATATTTTTATACGCTCCAAGCGAATCCCCAAAAAGTTAGTTACAGATAATGGAAAGGAATACTACAATACTAGTTTTCAAAATCTTATGAAGACGCATAAAATACATCATTATAGCACTTTCAGTATCTTGAAGGCTTCAATTGCGGAGCGAGTAATTCGAACAATTAAAGAAAAGCTTTTTAGATTGTTTACTTTAAATGGAAATCATCGATGGATTGATTTGTTGGAGGAGATCGTGAATACATACAATGCTACTAAACATCACACGATTGGCATGAAGCCGTCGGATGTTAATAAGAGTAACGCGGATAAGTTATTAAACTCTGTATATACGCATCTAAAGGTTGTGGGGAAACGAAAATTTGAGGTTGGGGACATTGTTCGTATAAGTAAATCCAAGCATGTCTTTGAAAAGGGTTATGTACCTAATTGGACAACCGAGCTTTTCAAAATTTCCAAGGTTAATATAACAAATCCTACAACCTATATATTGGAGGATATGCAGGGACGACCAATCAGTGGAGGATTTTATGAAGCGGAATTACAGAAAACTAAACAGTCCGATGTATTTCTTATTGAAAGAATTATACGGAAAAAGGGGAAGAAAATGTTTGTCAAGTGGCTTGGCTTTGATAATTCACACAACAGCTGGGTGGACATGATAAAAGATGTTGTTTAGTTTGCTAGAATTGAGTGTTATGCAGACTCATTTGGATAAATACGCCATATTTCGTAATAATCAGCTAGTATTATAGTATAAGATGTACTGCAAACAGTGCCACTGTGAGCTGACTAAGGGTCATAATCGTACAACGAAACATAAGGAAAACTGTGGGGAGATTGTAGGCTCTGGTATTAAACTTATTCAAACAGCTTTTAAGAATAGAGTGAATACCTATCACATATCGACAAATAATAATTTGACTGATGTTAAGCTGTTCCTGAAAGACTTGAAACATAAGGTTCTAACGGTGTTAGCGGAGCAGTTGAGTCTTCATCGAGCTATATCAATGAATATGGAACTTTATGGTATATATCTACAACCATCAACGCAGGAATAAGAAATTAAATCATTTAATTCGAGATATAGCGTGATTGATGAGATGGGTAGCGGGTGGGCCTTGTCGCAACTTTTATTCCTAGAACTTAATATTAATAAATATTCAGGAGTGGGGTAGTCAGAGTGTAGTCGATAATTTGCTTGGACGGTTTCAGTACTTATTTAGTCATGGGCGAATACGTTGTTGAAGAAGATTCAAGAAGTTTGTCTCCTTGGAGATATCTTGATAGCATGATATTAAGAAGTAGAGAAGACATTAAGTAGTAATGCTATGTATGTCCCAACTCAAAATCCCATAAGAAATAACATGGGGGCTGAAATCTGCATTTTTATCGCCATTTTAGGGCGTGGCACTTTTCCTGGAAGCCACCATCCTCTCTTAACCTAAGTGGAACCCAGCTACTATCGCCACCTAGTGAGTGACGTCATAACTGCTCGATGCCGGTAATATAGGGCCCTATTGGCCTGTGTGGAACCCTCCACTGCTGCCACCTAACCCCCCACCCATTATTCTAACCTAACTTTTGCCCCAACGGAACCCAGATCACGTATTACCCCGATTATATAGTAATATCATTGTAGGGGTACCACCTAACGGGGAGAGATGTACGTACCTGTAATCTTGAGACCTGTAGCGCCACCTGCTTTTCATATAAGACATCTTGTTTACCGCGATGGTAGGTATGACGTTGTAAATCAGTTAAAATATTTTAAAATATAATAATACCATAAAATAGCTATTTTCCTAACAAGTGCAGAAAATCGATTTTTCCGCACGCAAATGCCGTTGACAGCACGACGCGTAGCGGAGTGGTGTCAAGCATTTAAGTGCGAAAAAATAGGTTTCTGCACGTGTTAGGAACAATAGTTTTTCTACTAGCGTGAGGAAACAAATTGAAAATAATTTAAAAAACGGAGTTTTTTTTTAAATTTTTATTACAATGAACAAAATTTTACAATATTAATTCGTTCATCTCTTCATCGGAAATCATTTTGCGTGCCGAAGAATTCAGCAAAACTCCAGTAGAAAAACTGATAAACTAGTTTAAATTTATAATATTCTGTTGACAGTGACATACAAATCAACAACTGGTTATATACACCATAGCAACTAAGATATTTCAAAGGTAATATGATGAACAGTGACTTCAAATCGTACAGCATTTAATTTAATTAAATTTAATTTCAAAATATAACAGTGCGGAAAAATCTTTGCCGCACGGTGCGGAAAATGCGTTTTTCCGCACGCTGGTAGAAAAAAGTTTTTGTCCTCGGAGGGATTTGAACCAGGAACCTCTCGATTCCGATCTAAAACCTTATAAAATACACTACGAGAGCGTATACATTAAAAGAGTTGATCAATGTTGACAAGCTAAAAATATGGGGGACCCGTCAATTATAACGTATAGGTGGAACAAAGGGCCCAAGTGTGGAGACGATGGCAAATGGCGGCAGCCATAGTTGTTTTTGTCTACATACTATTGGAGACAATCATCTGTTACAGTATGCATGCGCCATAACATGTCATCAATGAACATTGTTAGAGGCCGCGTGGCATGTAATTAGACAACTGGGGATCTAGTATGTCCTTTTGGCAAACAGTATTTTCAGACGCCATCTATAATTACGTTCGCGCATACTCCCGCTATCTGGGTACTACCTGAACTTATGCAACCAGAAGCCCCTATCAGCAAATATTGCCTTCACCAATTTATTAACAAACCTTAAGTGTGGCGATGATGACAAAATGGCGGTAAACCTAGCTTTTATAATGCATTCACCATTTTATCGACAAACCAGTACTAATGGCGTTGCCAAACCAATATTTCCCCTTATTCAACATAAAAATTGTCGAAACGGCAACACCGCCGTTCCAATACTGAAAATTTAAGAAAATACGCTTAGGCCATATTGTAATAGCCGTTCGCAACAGTAACTAGGTAAAACAAAGAACCTTAAGTGTGGTTATAGGGATATATTATTATCGATACCAATTTATTAACAAATCTTAAACCTTAAACTGAACCAGGGTTCCATCAATTTATTAATAACTCTGGGGTGCAGGGATGCCGCTATCTACACGGGAATGCCACCCCCTAGGCAAATGTAAATTATTAGGTATATAATGTACTCTCAACCGCCCCCCCCCCCCCCATATAAACACCCCATCGGAATACCATTCATGATTGTATAATTAAATAAAAATCAATCAATTTTAAAACTTTTTTATTCACAACATAACAATATCACTTACTATCACCCTGGTATATTACATTAAAGGAATAAAAAAATCGGCGTAAAATAAAAAGACATATCTGTAATTATTTAACAACGTTTTATGCCAGAAATATATGCAGTTTTCAAGTCAAATACACTATTACAGCACTAGTTAGCAAAAATATTTAAATAAGACAAGTATCTTGCATCAAAAATAATACCTGAACGAAATAAAAATTTGACACAAGACACTTATCGCCAATCTTGTATATAGGTATAATATATTATAAGTTTAAAATTTAGCGAAAAATATTTACAGTTAAAACTAAGGATTAGAAACATTTACCGTGCAAGAATAGGCATATCTACATACAATTAAAAAACTAGGACTAGAAACATTTATATTAGGAACATTACCGCACAAGAAGGCATATCTATATACAAACTTAAAAACTAACAAAAAAATGAATGGAAAAAGACATTGGCGGGTATGGGCATTTGAACAGAGTAGGAGTAATGTGCAATATTCGCTTATAGATAGAATATTATCCATAACTTATACATTGCAAAAGACGCCCCTCAGAATACAGTGATATTAGACGCCATAATTCACGGGGGGGGGGGGGGGGGGTTTCAACAAGTGTACCTCATAATAAAAACGTAAGACGGTGTTTCGCAAGCAACCTTAAGAACAATGTATTAAAGCACATATTTACTACTAAAAACAATATACACTTTCTACAAAGCTACTAAAGCCACTTTAGGGGCAGTTTAGGTGCTGAAAAATGAAACGAGGGTAAGAGCAAAAATACCTGAAAAACACTACACTTACCAGAGGGCACTCGGTTTAAACAGGGACACGACGTGAACGTGGCCCATATTGTCCCCATTCGATTTTTATGGAAAAACGAAATTTCAAAGCAAAACCATTTTAGAGTGGTATCTTTTTCCGTTATCTGATTTGAAATCAGAAAACAGTTCTATATATAACATAATATATGGCTCTTTTTTAAGTTATACAGGGGGAATTTTTGCCTTCTTTTACTGTATAACCAATATGGGCTCTTTTTAAAGTTATACAGGGGGAATTTTGCCTTCTTTTACTGTATAACCAATATGGGCTCGTTTTAAAGTTATACAGGTTAGGATATAATATGTGTATTAGTATTTTGGCCTTCTTTTTACTGTATAACCAATATGGGCTCTTTTTAAAGTTATACAGGTTAGGATATAATATGTGTGCGTTAGTATTTTGGCCTTCTTTTTACTGTACAACCAATATGGGCTCTTTTGAAAGTTATACAGGTTAGGATATAATATATGTGCGTTAGTAGATTATTCTAGTAATAAAAATAATTTTAATGCTAATAATAATATGAATGCTAATGTTATAATAATATGAATAATTATAATACTAATAATGAACAACTGAACAGACCCTGTTGAACAGACCCTGATCAACTGAACAGACCCTGATCAACTGAACAGACCCTGATCAACTGAACAGACCCTGATCAACTGAACAGACCCTGTTGAACAGACCCTGATCAACTGAACACCCTGTTGAACAGACCCTGATCAACTTAGTCATCCACATGCATAAGTGAATAATGCCCCCATGGTAATGTGCCGGGTGAAGATTTCGATATTTGTCGCTTATCATCATAAGGGCTGAGACCGATTTTAGTTTGTTTTATAGTATGTAGCTCGTGTTTTTGGGATCTAATTAGGCGCTGCGAAATAGGCTTTTCCAACCAAGTTTCAAGGCAGGTGACGTAATCTTCAAATGTGATTTTATTTTTAATCACAGACCTTTTAATGCCCTTTATCTTTTTGGTGACGCCCAAGTTAGATAAAACCTTATCAATTTCCGCCCGCTCTTTGTTTAAATTCTCTAGTTTAACCCGTTCTTGCTCAATCTCGTCTGGAGTATAAAGCAGTTTAATAGCATACATTTTAGACCTAAGGCCAACAAAATGGGTCATAATGCGGCCATTGTTCTCATCTTTCATCATTCCCAGCACCTTTTTGTTCACTTGTGGAATCGCATAAACGTTATCACGGGGATAATCTGAGGTATCAAAATAATCGTTACAGTCTCGTCTCATTATCTGATACACATCATGGTTTTTAATTTCGTAAATAAGACTATCAGTATCTGTATACAATACACTACAGGCATCAAAACGTGGAACCATGTACTCGTAGTGAAAGCCATAAATCGTAGTCTTTGCTAAATCAAGAATACACATGCCAACATAAATCGGCTTATTAAAATAAATTTGTGTTTTTGCAAGCTCTACAATTACTAAATTTTCGGAAACAATTGTGCTGCTTTTAAATTCTGGCCGGGATATTAAGGCTTCAGCACCATATCTTCCGTCCCATTTTGTTATAAGTTTAACGTCAGAGTGGTTCCGGATATTCTCCATCGTCTTTCCAAATACGGCATTGTTCATAAGTTTGAAAAAATTCTTTTCAAACTCATTCTTGGCATTTTGGCGCAGCCCCGTGTTGAGGTCGATATATGATTTTAACCAAGGAGATTGTTTAAAGGTTAATATTCGGTGTATTTTACCCAATTTTGCACCCAAAGTTAGAGCTTGCTTTAAGTTTCTATAGTGTATTACGTATTCTGTTTTATTGTGTAGCGTAGCCAAAAGTTTCTCATTCTTTGCCCCGGGCGGTTTTTCATGGCCAGGGCATAATGGAAAATCGGAAAACTTATCATGCAAATTCTCAGGTATTTTCAAGTCCACTTCCAAAATAAACCCTTCGGCAGATTTATCTGAAATTTCACTAATGTTTAAGTGAGATATCTCGTTTTCTGAAAGCCATCTAAAGCCGCCATAAGGTAGATATTGCGACATTGCCCAGCCGTATTGATTATTGACATCAAAGTACATGAGATAGGAGTCTTCTTTAGTTGGATCATAATTTGGCATGTACTTGTTGTTGGCTTCGGCATACCTCTTTGAACACTGACTTAGCCCCCCGCGAACCCCCTTTTCTATGAATGTTAGCATCTCTAAATCAGTAAGCAGCTCAAGTTTTATCATATCTTCTCGATGAATTAAGAGGGATAAACATTGCCACGCATAACCAGGTAGGGTATACGACCATGCAGGATCAAGGCCATATGTCCTATGCGATATATCCCTAAATGCTTCAAATACATCCGTTAAAAGCATTACATCCGTTTTAAGATATAAGTCAGAGTAGTCTTGCATGGTACGGCAATTAAAAGTTTGCCAAACTTTCTGCGCATTTAAATATTGCGCGTCACTTATAGCTACATCTTCTAAGCTGTTATAAAACACCTCTTTAGGAGGGAGTTCAGTCTCATTCAATCTTTCCCAAGCGTTCATATAATCATAAGGGAAAACGCCCTTTCGGGTAAGTAAGTTCAGTTCTTCTCCCAGGTATTCAAACTCTGCTTTTAGGTTAGGATATTCGCATAAGTATGATGCAAGCTTATCCAGACCGCTAGCAAGAAAGCGAAAACTATCTATAAATCGAAAATGAACAGTACTATCCATTATATGCTTCGTAAATGAGATGTAATTTTCTTTATTTACAGGTAATATATCAATCTTTCCCTCTATTTCAGATAGTGCCCGTATTATCATTTGCCCATCATAGCAACTCAAGTTATGAAATAGGACAGGTATGGTGTGTGAATCCTGGTACTGTAGATTGCAGTGCTCATGTGCCGCGTTTCGATACTTTCCGGTGAAGTGTGAGTGATCTCTAACACGCTTATCGTCTTCCGTAAATGGCTTCTCACATATATGGCAGTGAGTAGCGGCCAAAAAACTTTGTTGTTGAGCAGGCGTAAGCGGTTCCATGGGCAAATCACATAAAAAGACCGTCTCGACGTCTTCAGCAAATTGTTGAAGCTCGCGCATAAACCACTGCATACAGTCTTGGCCTGTGTAACTTTTATAAAATGATAGAGAATCGTCATAATTACATTTTACATAATAACCGACGCTATAAGGGACATGCTCTTGTTCCTTTTGAGTGTTTTTTTCTATATCATCGACTACAGGTATTAGCAAGCTTTCCGAGTCTGCGAATATAACAAACGGGGCTTTTTCCTTATGTTTAAAATTATTAAATTCCAAAATATTATTGCCTTCTACAGGCATCCGAGGTATTGCTAAGGTCTTGTTTTTAGAGCATTCGGACGTGTGCTTATCTAGTGTTATCTGCGTGTGGAAATAATGAAGGCAGCGATCACAAAAAAATTTTCGCTGTGTATTAAGACTCAATTGCCTTGATAGTAAGCGTGAAAGGTCTTTAATCCAAACAAAATGGTATTTTATAGGGCTTAAATCAATATCATCATCTGAGGAAAAGTAGCTGTCTTGTAAAAGTAGTAAGTTTATATGCTTAGGATGCTTATTTTCAGGTATATAATATGGCACAACCAGATAATTTTTTCCAATTTTTTGTAGTCGATATACGTTAACGGATATTAGGTTTTGCTTTTCAAACTTTGAAATTTGATTAATTGTCATGGGAAACTTAATACCTTCCAAGTTTAGAACTGACTGAGGGTTTGGATAGGACGATGTTCGTTCAGAATTCTTGAAAGCGGGATATAAAGCGGAAACGATGGACCACGCAAAGCACATTTCATCACTGTTTTTTACATTGATGCATGCATTTCTTTTAGCTATTTGTTTTGGAAGTTCGATGTAAGTTCCGACCCGAAGAGGATTATAATGATTAATAGATACCATTAAATGTGTAATTTTGCGTAGTGCCCACCCAGAATTTCTTTCCTGGAACGTGTCTAATTCAACTAAAATAGGGTTCTTAACATGATCGACAAACCACTCATTTAATTTTTTGTTGCCGAAAATAGAGGCATTCGGAGTAGTAATGTACTTTGTATCCTTTAAAATTTCGTCTGCTTTACTAATTTCAAAATCCCCACAAAGAGTGGTGTTAACTTTGAGGGCAGTAGTTTTTTTAAATGCGTTTTGAATTCTCCGCTTAAAAATTATCAAACAGTCTTCTAAAAATGATCGCACATCAGTATGACGCTTGTTAATAATAACACCCGTCCTGATTCTCGACTGGAATGCCGAATGTAAATCTTCCCACTTTACTCTACAAGAAGCTGTTTCTGCACGACGTGTCCCACTACCCCCGCCCACTTTACGGTCCTTTAGTAAGGACTGAAACCCCTTAATTTGGGCTAAACACGCTATTATATGAGACTTCGGCCACTGACTCAGCGCGTTTCAGGACTTTATTCAAGTTCCAAAGAGCGCGAGTACAGTCCTGCAATATCTTACCGCAGGTAACCGTTGTTAAGTTATGGGTATCCATCTGGGCCCTAATTAACTCGACGTACTCACTTGGGAACGGCATTTTTTTTACTCTGTAACAAAATAAATATGACTCAAAATACGTCTGCTCTCTCTAACGTACAAAGACAGAAGGGGCGCTGGAGCTCCTGCGTCCTGCTTATAATGCGCCCCTATTTATAACCTCGGTTGGGGTGCGTTCAGAAAAGTAGCATGCCTTCGAAAAAATAAGGCGCGTTCAGAATTAATATTCAAGGTTTAGTATGCAGTAGATGTATATACAACAAGCAGTTTTACGCGTTATTATTTTTAAAATATATTACTTGCCGAAAACATTAATATTTTACTGACTGAAAGTGAAACCTGCGATAAGTTTAATCGCCGTAAAAATGTATAACAAAAACAGTCTTTAAAAATTTTATTCCCTCCACGTCACAACCCTCCCGAACTCCTATATTATTATATTATTATTATTATTATTATTATTATTATTATTTACCGCTAAAGGTTTTGCTGCACCCAACGAGTCCGTTAAAAGGCTACAGCTAGGATAATGGATTCATTGCATAGTCAACAGCGAGGTGTTAAACATGGTAGAAACATTAAACATTATTCTCGACAATGTTGAAAGAGTATTTATACAGAACAAATATTACGCATCCTGTCTACCGGCTACCTTAATAGTTTGGGAACTTGCTAAAAAATATAATGTAGGTGTTGAACCGAAATGTGGACAACTCTTGTATGACGAAATGGGAAGCAACATTCATTTTTGGAACGTGTTTAAAGAAAAACCTTATGATCCTACCCTTAAAGTGATGAAACATATGATGCCTTCTATCGACGTTAGCAAGTTCCAATATAAAGAATATAAATTGGGTGCAGACCTGGATTCAATAGAAATGTTAAATATTTTCAATCAGTTCCTAGAAACAAAATCAACTCACTTTTATTTTTCAAAAGCTCCAGATAAACTTAAAACGATTAGGAAAATTATTCATAGAAGTGCATCTAGATGTATTTAATAAAGATTATGCATATTTACAATCGTATTAATATTATTACATACGTATCATTTTTTACCCAAAAGAAACAGTGTTTTACTAGAAAATATATTAGGGCTTCTCAGAACTACACCCTGTTTATGGGTATACAGCGTCATCATTATGATTAGCGTATCAGTGTTATATTAGTGTTTTTGTTTGTGTTCAGATGATCTGAAACAATATTATAGGTATATAAGACCTGTTTTGTTTTTTCAGTGTTGACGTTGTGATTGATATATAAGCGTTTTATGTTTGTTTTGTTTCCGTTAAGACACTGTTTTGTTTCAGTTAAGATATTGTTATCTTAGTGTTGTATTTTAGGTAGTGTTTTAAACACCCGTTCCGTTGATGAGTACGTCGAGTTAATTAGGGCCCAGATGGATACCCATAACTTAACAACGGTTACCTGCGGTAAGATATTGCAGGACTGTACTCGCGCTCTTTGGAACTTGAATAAAGTCCTGAAACGCGCTGAGTCAGTGGCCGAAAAGTCTCATATAATAGCGTGTTTAGCCCAAATTAAGGGGTTTCAGTCCTTACTAAAGGACCGTAAAGTGGGCGGGGGTAGTGGGACACGTCGTGCAGAAACAGCTTCTTGTAGAGTAAAGTGGGAAGATTTACATTCGGCATTCCAGTCGAGAATCAGGACGGGTGTTATTATTAACAAGCGTCATACTGATGTGCGATCATTTTTAGAAGACTGTTTGATAATTTTTAAGCGGAGAATTCAAAACGCATTTAAAAAAACTACTGCCCTCAAAGTTAACACCACTCTTTGTGGGGATTTTGAAATTAGTAAAGCAGACGAAATTTTAAAGGATACAAAGTATATTACTACTCCGAATGCCTCTATTTTCGGCAACACAAACTTAAATGAGTGGTTTGCCGATCATGTTAAGAACCCTATTTTAGTTGAATTAGACACGTTCCAGGAAAGAAATTCTGGGTGGGCACTACGCAAAATTACACATTTAATGGTATCTATTAATCATTATAATCCTCTTCGGGTCGGAACTTACATCGAACTTCCAAAACAAATAGCTAAAAGAAATGCATGCATCAATGTAAAAAACAGTGATGAAATGTGCTTTGCGTGGTCCATCGTTTCCGCTTTATATCCCGCTTTCAAGAATTCTGAACGAACATCGTCCTATCCAAACCCTCAGTCAGTTCTAAACTTGGAAGGTATTAAGTTTCCCATGACAATTAATCAAATTTCAAAGTTTGAAAAGCAAAACCTAATATCCGTTAACGTATATCGACTACAAAAAATTGGAAAAAATTATCTGGTTGTGCCATATTATATACCTGAAAATAAGCATCCTAAGCATATAAACTTACTACTTTTACAAGACAGCTAGTTTTCCTCAGATGATGATATTGATTTAAGCCCTATAAAATACCATTTTGTTTGGATTAAAGACCTTTCACGCTTACTATCAAGGCAATTGAGTCTTAATACACAGCGAAAATTTTTTTGTGATCGCTGCCTTCATTATTTCCACACGCAGATAACACTAGATAAGCACACGTCCGAATGCTCTAAAAACAAGACCTTAGCAATACCTCGGATGCCTGTAGAAGGCAATAATATTTTGGAATTTAATAATTTTAAACATAAGGAAAAAGCCCCGTTTGTTATATTCGCAGACTCGGAAAGCTTGCTAATACCTGTAGTCGATGATATAGAAAAAAACACTCAAAAGGAACAAGAGCATGTCCCTTATAGCGTCGGTTATTATGTAAAATGTAATTATGACGATTCTCTATCATTTTATAAAAGTTACACAGGCCAAGACTGTATGCAGTGGTTTATGCGCGAGCTTCAACAATTTGCTGAAGACGTCGAGACGGTCTTTTTATGTGATTTGCCCATGGAACCGCTTACGCCTGCTCAACAACCAAGTTTTTTGGCCGCTACTCACTGCCATATATGTGAGAAGCCATTTACGGAAGACGATAAGCGTGTTAGAGATCACTCACACTTCACCGGAAAGTATCGAAACGCGGCACATGAGCACTGCAATCTACAGTACCAGGATTCACACACCATACCTGTCCTATTCCATAACTTGAGTTGCTATGATGGGCACATGATAATACGGGCACTATCTGAAATAAAGGGAAAGATTGATAACTAACCTGTAAATAAAGAAAATTACATCTCATTTACGAAGCATATAATGGATAGTACTGTTCATTTTCGATTTATAGATAGTTTTCGCTTTCTTGCTAGCGGTCTGGATAAGCTTGCATCATACTTATGCGAATATCCTAACCTAAAAGCAGAGTTTGAATACCTGGGAGAAGAACTGAACTTACTTACCCGAAAAGGCGTTTTCCCTTATGATTATATGAACGCTTTATAACAGCTTAGAAGATGTAGCTATAAGTGACGCGCAATATTTAAATGCGCAGAAAGTTTGGCAAACTTTTAATTGCCGTACCATGCAAGACTACTCTGACTTATATCTTAAAACGGATGTAATGCTTTTAACGGATGTATTTGAAGCATTTAGGGATATATCGCATAGGACATATGGCCTTGATCCTGCATGGTCGTATACCCTACCTGGTTATGCGTGGCAATGTTTATCCCTCTTAATTCATCGAGAAGATATGATAAAACTTGAGCTGCTTACTGATTTAGAGATGCTAACATTCATAGAAAAGGGGGTTCGCGGGGGGCTAAGTGAACGGTATGCCGAAGCCAACAACAAGTACATGCCAAATTATGATCCAACTAAAGAAGACTCCTATCTCATGTACTTTGATGTCAATAATCAATACGGCTGGGCAATGTCGCAATATCTACCTTATGGCGGTTTTAGATGGCTTTCAGAAAACGAGATATCTCACTTAAACATTAGTGAAATTTCAGATAAATCTGCCGAAGGGTTTATTTTGGAAGTGGACTTGAAAATACCTGAGAATTTGCATGATAAGTTTTCCGATTTTCCATTATGCCCTGGCCATGAAAAACCGCCCGGGGCAAAGAATGAGAAACTTTTGGCTACGCTACACAATAAAACAGAATACGTAATACACTATAGAAACTTAAAGCAAGCTCTAACTTTGGGTGCAAAATTGGGTAAAATACACCGAATATTAACCTTTAAACAATCTCCTTGGTTAAAATCATATATCGACCTCAACACGGGGCTGCGCCAAAATGCCAAGAATGAGTTTGAAAAGAATTTTTTTAAACTTATGAACAATGCCGTATTTGGAAAGACGATGGAGAATATCCGGAACCACTCTGACGTTAAACTTATAACAAAATGGGACGGAAGATATGGTGCTGAAGCCTTAATATCCCGGCCAGAATTTAAAAGCAGCACAATTGTTTCCGAAAATTTAGTAATTGTAGAGCTTGCAAAAACACAAATTTATTTTAATAAGCCGATTTATGTTGGCATGTGTATTCTTGATTTAGCAAAGACTACGATTTATGGCTTTCACTACGAGTACATGGTTCCACGTTTTGATGCCTGTAGTGTATTGTATACAGATACTGATAGTCTTATTTACGAAATTAAAAACCATGATGTGTATCAGATAATGAGACGAGACTGTAACGATTATTTTGATACCTCAGATTATCCCCGTGATAACGTTTATGCGATTCCACAAGTGAACAAAAAGGTGCTGGGAATGATGAAAGATGAGAACAATGGCCGCATTATGACCCATTTTGTTGGCCTTAGGTCTAAAATGTATGCTATTAAACTGCTTTATACTCCAGACGAGATTGAGCAAGAACGGGTTAAACTAGAGAATTTAAACAAAGAGCGGGCGGAAATTGATAAGGTTTTATCTAACTTGGGCGTCACCAAAAAGATAAAGGGCATTAAAAGGTCTGTGATTAAAAATAAAATCACATTTGAAGATTACGTCACCTGCCTTGAAACTTGGTTGGAAAAGCCTATTTCGCAGCGCCTAATTAGATCCCAAAAACACGAGCTACATACTATAAAACAAACTAAAATCGGTCTCAGCCCTTATGATGATAAGCGACAAATATCGAAATCTTCACCCGGCACATTACCATGGGGGCATTATTCACTTATGCATGTGGATGACTAAGTTGATCAGGGTCTGTTCAACAGGGTGTTCAGTTGATCAGGGTCTGTTCAACAGGGTCTGTTCAGTTGATCAGGGTCTGTTCAACAGGGTCTGTTCAGTTGATCAGGGTCTGTTCAGTTGATCAGGGTCTGTTCAACAGGGTCTGTTCAGTTGTTCATTATTAGTATTATAATTATTCATATTATTATAACATTAGCATTCATATTATTATTAGCATTAAAATTATTTTTATTACTAGAATAATCTACTAACGCACATATATTATATCCTAACCTGTATAACTTTCAAAAGAGCCCATATTGGTTGTACAGTAAAAAGAAGGCCAAAATACTAACGCACACATATTATATCCTAACCTGTATAACTTTAAAAAGAGCCCATATTGGTTATACAGTAAAAAGAAGGCCAAAATACTAATACACATATTATATCCTAACCTGTATAACTTTAAAACGAGCCCATATTGGTTATACAGTAAAAGAAGGCAAAATTCCCCCTGTATAACTTTAAAAAGAGCCCATATTGGTTATACAGTAAAAGAAGGCAAAAATTCCCCCTGTATAACTTAAAAAAGAGCCATATATTATGTTATATATAGAACTGTTTTCTGATTTCAAATCAGATAACGGAAAAAGATACCACTCTAAAATGGTTTTGTTTTGAAATTTCGTTTTTTCATAAAAATCGAATGGGGACAATATGGGCCACGTTCACGTCGTGTCCCTGTTTAAACCGAGTGCCCTCTGGTAAGTGTAGTGTTTTTCAGGTATTTTTGCTCTTACCCTCGTTTCATTTTTCAGCACCTAAACTGCCCCTAAAGTGGCTTTAGTAGCTTTGTAGAAAGTGTATATTGTTTTTAGTAGTAAATATGTGCTTTAATACATTGTTCTTAAGGTTGCTTGCGAAACACCGTCTTACGTTTTTATTATGAGGTACACTTGTTGAAACCCCCCCCCCCCCCCGTAAATTATGGCGTCTAATATCACTGTATTCTGAGGGGCGTCTTTTGCAATGTATAAGTTATGGATAATATTCTATCTATAAGCGAATATTGCACATTACTCCTACTCTGTTCAAATGCCCATACCCGCCAATGTCTTTTTCCATTCATTTTTTTGTTAGTTTTTAAGTTTGTATATAGATATGCCTTCTTGTGCGGTAATGTTCCTAATATAAATGTTTCTAGTCCTAGTTTTTTAATTGTATGTAGATATGCCTATTCTTGCACGGTAAATGTTTATAATCCTTAGTTTTAACTGTAAATATTTTTCGCTAAATTTTAAACTTATAATATATTATACCTATATACAAGATTGGCGATAAGTGTCTTGTGTCAAATTTTTATTTCGTTCAGGTATTATTTTTGATGCAAGATACTTGTCTTATTTAAATATTTTTGCTAACTAGTGCTGTAATAGTGTATTTGACTTGAAAACTGCATATATTTCTGGCATAAAACGTTGTTAAACAATTACAGATATGTCTTTTTATTTTACGCCGATTTTTTTATTCCTTTAATGTAATATACCAGGGTGATAGTAAGTGATATTGTTATGTTGTGAATAAAAAAGTTTTAAAATTGATTGATTTTTATTTAATTATACAATCATGAATGGTATTCCGATGGGGTGTTTATATGGGGGGGGGGCGGTTGAGAGTACATTATATACCTAATAATTTACATTTGCCTAGGGGGTGGCATTCCCGTGTAGATAGCGGCATCCCTGCACCCCAGAGTTATTAATAAATTGATGGAACCCTGGTTCAGTTTAAGGTTTAAGATTTGTTAATAAATTGGTATCGATAATAATATATCCCTATAACCACACTTAAGGTTCTTTGTTTTACCTAGTTACTGTTGCGAACGGCTATTACAATATGGCCTAAGCGTATTTTCTTAAATTTTCAGTATTGGAACGGCGGTGTTGCCGTTTCGACAATTTTTATGTTGAATAAGGGGAAGTACTGGTTTGTCGATAAAATGGTGAATGCATTATAAAAGCTAGGTTTACCGCCATTTTGTCATCATCGCCACACTTAAGGTTTGTTAATAAATTGGTGAAGGCAATATTTGCTGATAGGGGCTTCTGGTTGCATAAGTTCAGGTAGTACCCAGATAGCGGGAGTATGCGCGAACGTAATTATAGATGGCGTCTGCAAATACTGTTTGCCAAAAGGACATACTAGATCCCCAGTTGTCTAATTACATGCCACGCGGCCTCTAACAATGTTCATTGATGACATGTTATGGCGCATGCATACTGTAACAGATGATTGTCTCCAATAGTATGTAGACAAAAACAACTATGGCTGCCGCCATTTGCCATCGTCTCCACACTTGGGCCCTTTGTTCCACCTATACGTTATAATTGACGGGTCCCCCATATTTTTAGCTTGTCAACATTGATCAACTCTTTTAATGTATACGCTCTCGTAGTGTATTTTATAAGGTTTTAGATCGGAATCGAGAGGTTCCTGGTTCAAATCCCTCCGAGGACAAAAACTTTTTTATGGTATTATTATATTTTAAAATATTTTAACTGATTTACAACGTCATACCTACCATCGCGGTAAACAAGATGTCTTATATGAAAAGCAGGTGGCGCTACAGGTCTCAAGATTACAGGTACGTACATCTCTCCCCGTTAGGTGGTACCCCTACAATGATATTACTATATAATCGGGGTAATACGTGATCTGGGTTCCGTTGGGGCAAAAGTTAGGTTAGAATAATGGGTGGGGGGTTAGGTGGCAGCAGTGGAGGGTTCCACACAGGCCAATAGGGCCCTATATTACCGGCATCGAGCAGTTATGACGTCAATCACTAGGTGGCGATAGTAGCTGGGTTCCACTTAGGTTAAGAGAGGATGGTGGCTTCCAGGAAAAGTGCCACGCCCTAAAATGGCGATAAAAATGCAGATTTCAGCCCCCATGTTATTTCTTATGGGATTTTGAGTTGGGACATACATAGCATTACTACTACATTAAGAATGAGAAAAAGCTGTTGAACGAGGTGCATTATTCCGCTGGAAATTATAAGATAATCGTGGGCCTTAGTGTAGCTAGAGGAATGGTGCCGAGTGTAAAGTTAATAAATACTGTTTTAAATTTACCTGAGGAAAAAGTTGCAGCATCACTAGCCAATTTCGAGTGGCATGAGTTTCTCGAAATCGCGTCCAAAATGGTTGAAGATGATACATTATTAAGAATTGATTCTGAAACTGAAAATTTTACAGTGTCGTCCGTTACGTTGTTGAGTGAAAAAATAATAAATCTTGTGTGTAATAATACAACGTTATGTTTCTGTTCTCATGACATAACCTCATTTGTTAATATAAGTCACATTATTAATTATAGATTGAACCTGATAAAAAATTTAGATTTTATGGCATTTTATTATAACTTTTTAAATTATATAAACATTAGTGAAGACATCCAAGGAAACTTTTTTAAGATTATTAAAAATATGTGTAGTTTAAACATGTCTGAACAAGCTATTTACATGTTGGAACTAATACACTTTAATCCCAAGAAGGTACTAGATGACTTTGATAGAATACAAATGTGTAATATTTGATGATAATAAATGTATATTAACCCGTTTTATTGGTTTTATTTTATAGTATTCTTACAACACTTTAGATAGCAACATCTCCTAAAATGTGTGGAGATGATGGTTATAGTTTGCTTCGTAATTTTGAAGATAGGCTAATTACGTTCGCTAATTGGCCTAGCAAGCTCAATCCTGAAGAGTTGGCAAGTGCAGGGTTTTATTACACTGAGAGATTGGATATTGTCAGGTGTTCATTTTGTCATTGTGAGTTTGATAGTTGGTATGTGGGAGATGATCCTTTGAAAGATCATTATAAGAATGTCAAGCATTGTGAGCTAGCTAAAGTCTTATGAAGATGCCGCCAATTGAGAAAAAATAAACCGATAAAGTGTACAAAAGAGAAGAAAAACAAGAGTTTCTCATATACCGACGCCATTTGTATGCTAGTAATATTTATAATTTTTATGAGCGTCTGGTACCAATCTCGTGAAGTAATAAAGGTTTTAGGGAATGGAATTTAGATCATTCTGCCTACAGTCATGGCGGCGTTAAGTTCATCCTATATTCTCTTGACTGCCTTAGTACAAAATGTGTTTTACGTTTACGCTCCGTATAATGTATTGAATGCATCGGTAATGTTGGGAACTCCACCCTTTTCTGCAAACAACACATGGCTTCAAATGACATATGAGCAAATTGATAATAGACATACGGCTGTTTTTAAATCAAACGCTCCAACAGTTGGTGATTTACGATATAAGGTTAGGTTTCAGTTTAGAGACCTGACTTTTGGCGAAACCGAGTGGAGGACGCTAATAAACCAAAATGCTTCTCACAATTCTCCAATAGTGGATGGATATGCTGGAACACATGGCGTGCTTAGTTTAATTGTATTTATATGCGTATCTTGTACCATTTTACTAATTAATCTATTGCATACCTTTATTAAGTCAAGGTATAGATAAATAAATAATTTTCTATAATTTTGATGTCTTTTCTTTTATTTAATATATAACTCATATCCGCGAAACAATTTTTTTTCTCGCACATGCGGACTGTTAAATTTGGTTCTATTTACTCAATTAACCCCGTTCCTTTTCTAAACAACTTATGACGTCACCCTAAACACGCGACATGTATTAGCTATACTAAGGTCACAATTTCGTCGGGAATATATATTTTAGGGAATTTGTGGGGGATCTGGGAGGTCTTTGTATACTTACTTTATATCTTCCCTGTATATATTTTTGTATAAAATTATGCAAGTAATTATCTGTTTAAGAAATGCATTTTTGCATATAAATGACCCAATATTTGTTGTTAGTCTTTTACCTTAATAAATATTTAAATTTTTCAACAAGCCAGCTTTTATTTATTTCCCACGTAGCTTAAACGTTTTTGTTTCTTTATCGGGGTTGTGTTCTGTAACAGAGAGGTCAACAGGGTCTGTTAAACAGGGTCTGTTAAACAGGGCTGTTCAGGTCAACAGGGTCCGTTGAACAGGGTCTGTTAAACAGGGTCCGTTGAACAGGGTCTGTTAAACAGGGTCCGTTGAACAGGGTCTGTTCAGGGCAACAGGGCCCGTTCAACAGGGTCTGTTCAGGGCAATAGGGCCCGTTCAACAGGGTCTGTTTAACAGAGTCCGTTCACAACGGATCTATTTAGAATTAGGCTCTGTTTCGAAACTATCAGTTGCTCTCGAACCTATGACGAAGGTAGTTGAAGAGAAGATCAAAGATCATTTAAGTAATATTCGTGCGCTGAAGAAACGTATAAAGCTTTACGAAGACCGAAAATCTTTGGTTAAGTTACTGTCAAGACTTAATATTCAAGATGAGTGTTCAAATCAGATATGAAGTTGGAGATGACGTTACAGTAACATCTTCTACTGCAGACGAGCGAGTTATCGTTGAGATTGCTGAAGGAGAGCTATATTTTTCCAATTATGATTTTGAGGAGTTTATAACTACCTACAGCGGTGTTCATGGATACTGGCCTGAAACTACTATTATAATTGACAACTACAATTTGCGTTTCCATACATACCTCGGCAGCCGATGTTTAACATTTGAAGAAAATGAGCAATACTTGTTTTGTTGGGATGAAAGTCTTATAGATTTATTCTCTAAACACATTGAGAATTTATATAAGATAAATTGTGTTTGCTTTAAAGATTAATATACTTGAATCTTTTTGTAATAAATGAAACTATGATTTAAAAACAAAGCATGTTTATTAAAAACGCAACAAGAACAGCTAAAATCAATAAATATATTAAAGTATAACTAGTCTTTTATTTGGTATAAAACAACTTTACTCAGGTCGACATTTTGTAAACGACTCATGACGTCACCCTAAATACGCGACATGTATTTGCAATCTTTCACCCTCCTGCCGTTAGGGCATTAGCTATATCAACTTTGGCCCTATTGGCCCGATCAACCCGGTTCTTTTTTTAAACGACTCATGACGTCACCCTAAACACGTGACATACATCAGCTGTCGATTTTGACATTTGACAGGTGACAGCTGACAGGCGACAGTTCTTAATTGACAGGTGACAGGTGTCATTTTCGGGTCATGCGCAAGAACCCATTTCATAGACCCCAGCTACGCATGCACAATATCCTAGGCCCATTGGTTCCGGAGATATAAGTCATAAAAATCCCTCCGAAAATTAACATTGGAGGGCCCAGCCTGGTTTACTCTAATTTTGTACATTATAAAACACCGCCATAACCCCAATTAAGGACCTTTTGTTCCAGCAATCTAATCAGATGTGCCCCCGTGGTTTCACGTTGTCAAACATTGTTTAGCAGTTTTAATCTATATGCTCTCGTAGCGTATTTTGCAAGGCTTTGAGGTTCGGCCCCAGAGGTTTATGGTTCAATTCCCGCTGACTGCACAAACTTTTTTTCTGTTATTATTTATTCATTATGTTGTTCAATATTGATTATTTAGATAGATGTTCAGGTTAGGTACTTGGGTTTGGGTACTATTGAGAACGTGGTACATCTCTCCTCCGCTATAAATGTAATAACACGTGACCATGGGTCATAAAGTTGGGTTAGAATCTTGAAATAATGAGGGCTGATAATACCAGGGGGCGCCACTTAGGCTAAGACGGGTCCTATATTACCGACATCGGATACCCTCGGGCGATCATCGGGTAACCATCGGGTGTACACCGCTCGGGGTCGCTGACCTGCCTGAGCTAGCCTCGCGAATTATGCATAGGGTCTCGCGGTATCGCCTTCTATCATCATGCGCGCTCAACGCCTGTTGTGGAGGCTTCCTCCGCCGCGGGTCTGGCGCTTGCGCCGGACCAAGTGACCACGCCCTAAAATGGCGATAAAAATGCAGATTTCAGCCCCCATGTTATTTCTTATGGGATTTTGGGTTGGGAGTCACATAGCTTATCTACTTATTATCCACTATATAAGTATACCTATATTGTTGCCAGAAGATGAACAACCAAATTTTTCGGTTGCAACTTACGAGGTGTCACCGAATGAGGTACTACATAGAATGTCTCAGGTGTAAAATAACAGACCTATTTTGAATGGACGATGACAAACTAAGTTATGTTGATTTTTTGCGGTGCGGCTGGCCGACGATGAAGGTGGGTATTTTAAGTATACATAAATTTAAATTATAAAATATGATTATTTCAGGTATGATTTTCCAGCTTTTAAGTTACATAAATGATTTTAACACACGAAGTAAATTCTCCAAATTTTCTTCTGGTTTAGATTCGAAAAAATCAATGTCGGCATGACCCCAAGGTAAAGTTTTAGTGGACGATGGAATTACATAACGTTTATCATCGTGGTGTGTTAAAGCGATTTTATTTATAATCTGTGTATAAACGTCATGTAATTCGGTTCGAAATGTCTTCATTTTTCTAAAAACTAAATCACCTCGCTCAACAACTTTGCGATAATCATCCAAATGAAGTGCCTTTTCGATAACTGATTTTTTTACACCTTTGGCCTTTTTTACCTCGGAATTTAATGATTTGATATAATAGGCCCTAGCTCCGGTACCATAAAAAGCAATTATCGGTCACAAGGAAATTTATCTTTCATCTCACCCGGCACCGAATTACTTTTCACGATATTGAAATTATTTTTTTCGGGGTGATTCGATGTGTCAAATTTATCTGGGTTTTCGGCTATTATGCTATAAAAATCATGTGTGTAAACTTTTAATATTAGTGAATCCGTGTCAGTGTATAGCAAAGAAGCATTACAATCAAACTTTTGTTTAATAAAGTCGTAATAAAAGTCGTAAATTACCGTTTTGGAAATATCTAAAATAGAGAAACCGATATAAATGGGTTTATTATAGAGAATTCTTAATTTATCCATATGAATGGCAACAAAATATTTTGTGAATATAGGTCTGCTATTGAAATTTGGTCGAGCAATTAAAGCACCAGCTCCAGGTTTACCTCTAGAATTCCCCTAATGAGTTATCAATTTAATGTCTTTCCGTTTCTCAACATTCTCCATAGTTTTTCCAAAAATGGCATTTATAATTAATTTAAATAGATCTTTTCCAAATTTTGTTCTTGATGCATTTCTTAATTGAGTATTAAAATCAATATATTTTTTGAGCCACTTTGACTCATCAAATTTTAAAATTCTATGGGTTTGCATTACCATTAATGGCTTGCTTTAATGTTCTATAATGAATAATATATTTTCTCTTATCGTTTAAATTTGGAATTAATTTTGGCAACTTTGCTGTTTCCGTTGGCGGTACGATGTTTTCCACCAGAAAAGGTAGATCTGAATGTGCATCATGCAGTTCTTTTGGATAATGCAGATCCACTTGTAAAACGTAACCTTCAGAGCTATCGTCATCAACATTCATAATATTTAAATCTAAAATTTCGCGCTCCGATAACTATCGAAAACCGCCAAATGGTAATGCTTGGGACATACTATGACCATACAAATTGGTGGCATCCAGATAAGTAATATATGATGAAAGTTCAGTTTGGTCATAATTAGGTAAATAAGAGTTATTAGCAATATGTTTCCTTTCCGTACACTGACTTATACCTCCTCAAATACCCTTTTGAAAAAAATGGATTATATCAATATCTGTCAAAAGTTCCAACTCTACCTTGGTCATTGCCAACATACAATCAAAATATAAACCTAGCAGAGTGTAATACTGCGCTGGATCCAATTTATAAAAATTTAAGTATGTGCCGCGAAACTGTTCGAAAACATCGCACAACAATAAAGCATCAGATTTCAAATATAAATCGGAATGTGTGTGTGGTGTGTGTATGTACGTTTTTGGCACTGGTTTAAACCAAATGGCCTATTCACCTAAATTCTTACAATTGAACAAACTGCAACCCTCTTTAGCTCTCTCGTAATGTTCATCACTTACATGGTCTTCACGCAATTGATCGTAAAAGTGTAATTTTTTGTCGGAAGATTTAAGTAATTATTTTTTTCCATAGAATTAATGTAACTGTATGGAAAGACACCTTTTTGGCGCATTAAAGTAAATTAATCATTATCAACAAAATGTTTTCTTGTTTCATTAAATTCATTATTACTTAAACCGCTACGTAAAGTCTCCAAATATGTTGATAAAAATTTAAAACTCAATAAATTGAAGCTTTAAATTTTTTCTCATTTTTTAACCAGTTCTACTATCAACATAATCATGCATGTAAATGCTCTTTGTAAATGAAATATACTTCCCTTTACTTTGAGCGATAACATCAATTTTATCCCCATATCTACACAATTCCTTAATAAACATATGGCTATCATAACCGCTTAGATTATGAAATATTATAGGTATAAAATTGGGTATTTTATAATTTAAATTGCATTCGAATGTGCAGCACCAAATCTTTTTTTGCCAGTTATGTGACAATGATCTTTTACTTTGTCCTTGATATTGTCACAACTGGGGGTTGTTTCCCTAACGGGGCGTAAATGAAAACCACTTGGGCTAAAAAACAATACAGGTCTTTATTAATGCTTGAGTATAAATATTACCAGGCAGCTCGGAGAAAGCCCAGCATGTCTCCGGGGGGTGCAGACCAGTTCGGCACTATCGATGGGGGCTTTCGGGGAGTACTTATAAATCGAGCAGGATAGGGGCCTCGAGTCAATGTTGACACTTTGGGCACTCCTGTCGCAGGGTAGTTGTCTAGGGGGACTTTTTGGGGGATGTTTGTAAATCGAGCAGGAGAGGGGCCTCGAATCTATATAGACACTTTGGGCACTCCTGTCGCAGGGTGGTTGACCAGTCGTTGAGACGAAGGTGCCGTGTCCACCCAATGTTCGGCTGTTGTAATAATTAATAAAAAATAAAAAATTAAAAAAATAAACAAAAGATAAAAAAGATTTCTTATCTACTTTATTCAATTTATGATTGTTCTTGTTATATTTTTATTAATTAATTACTTGGGTCACCACGGCCACTCAGTTTTTTTAATTCGCTTGAGAGCTAAGGTCGTAGATTTAATTCAGATAAGATTTTTGGGCGCCATCAACCAAAGGGGTTGAAAAAGATTATAAAGAAAAGAGTAAATAGAATATTTAGTTCCCTAGCCCTGAAAGAGAAAGCAGTATGAATAAAACAATTATTTTAATCAATTCCTATTTTATTAATTAAAAGAATAATATTTTCCAACTAACACCCATTTTATTCATTTAGGAAGAAATAAACATAACATAGAAAAAGAATTTGAATAAAAGGCTAAGCAACTAAATCAGAGAAAGAAGATATAAAAAAATAACATAGAAAAAGATATGACATGAGCTAGACAGCTCCACTAAAAGATATATTAGATCGTAGGAAATCAAACAGAATAAGAAGTGAGGATTCTTTCTAAACACCCAATAATAGGAGTCAAATACTAAATAAAGCTTTGAACATAATTAAAGTGTAATTACTTTAAAGGTAGTGACCAAAATAAAACAGAATTTAAATTTAATGTAAACTAAATCAAATTATAGCATTCATTATGCCAAAATTGAAAATAAAATATTCTTTATAGTAAAGTCAATGAAAGGTCAATTGAAGCACTTACGATGCCCCAAAATTTGGTTAAGATCCCTTGAGAAATTTATGATAACTTCAAGGTTATGTAATTAAAGACATTTACCCTTTTGCCCAAAATTCAAAGTAAAGCAGCATTTAGGGTAAAGTTAATATAAAGTCATATACATATATTTATAGCATTCCCTACGCCAGAATTTAAAGTGAGTTAGAAATTAGAATCAAATTCATAAATAGTAATATCACTTCCAGGTTATATTAATAAAAACATTTACCATGCCCTATTCCAAAATAGAATTGGGAAACTTAAAACTTTAGTTATGTTCCCAGCAAAAAAAGGCTTAGGGGTGAAGATAAAGATTATCTAGCTAAGTCTAACTAATAGATATAACCAAAACCTAGAATGACAAAAAATACATACTGATGGTAACTAAAATATCTGGGTCAGTAAGTAATGCATTCAAAACCGAGATTATCAGTCTCTTATTAACCCGCTCAAAACAGATATAGATATATCCCTTACAAGGTTAAGTCCAATGAAGAGGTTACCGATATAGGAATATCTCAACAAATTCATAAGGATATCTTAATAAAATTAAGTCAAAATAGAGAAAATTACAGCTATAGAAATAACTCAATACTCTATAGGGATATCTTAATAACATTAAGCAAAAATAAAGAAATTACAGATATAATATCTCAATATGCTGTGATGATGGTTCCAAGATCAATAAATTCCGGAGTTAAAAACGCCCCCCGATCGGATCTCCGGGTGGGGGCGGGTCCTGGCGCCTTATCAAGCGAGATTATCCAATCATCCACCATGTCCAGTAGCCATGCGGGTCCTTCGAACAATATTCTAAATGGAAATGGTGTGAAAACTGGAGTTGTTAAAAGACCCGAGATTAGCAACTTCCAAATTGACTTCTGCAATATAAGAGGACTGAACTCCAACATCAATGCAGTCCATCAACATCTACAATCTACCAAACCTCATGTACTTGCACTAACCGAAACCAAAGTCAGATCATCGATTAGTACGGTCAGCTATTTATATCCTGGGTACGACTTTCATCACCGATTTAGGCGGAATTCTGGCCTTTGTCTCTTTGTCCGGAGTGATATTTCTTGTCAACGAGAGGAGACACTCGAGCCTAACGACTTTGATGTAATGTGGTTTAAAATATCAACGCAGAGAACTACTAAATTCATCTGCTGCCTTTACCGGCCGCCAAGCCGATACCCATTATAGAGACTTGTTCTCCTCTCTTGCTAATACTATCGACTTTTTGCAAACCCACCATCCCAATTCCGAAGTTGTCATCCTTGGCGACTTCAACATTCATAATGTCAACTGGCTCAAATACTCAAACATGACTGACGAACAAGGTCGTGAAGCCGAATCCTTTGCCATCAGCTCTGGCCTCACCCAGCTGGTGGGTGAACCAACTCGGATTCCAGACCGAGATGGTGATTTTGCTAGTTTGTTGGATCTTTTCTTAACTTCAAACCCCGACTTGTACACTGTCACCGTGAAGCCGCCGTTAGGAACGTCTGACCACAACCTTATTTCGGCACTGAACAAACTACCAATTAGTGCTGAAGAGCCTCCTAAACCACGCAAGATATGGCATTATACATCAGCTAAGTGGGAGGACCTAAGGGACCATTTTCGAACCTTTCCTTGGCGGGACGTTTGTTTTACCTCTGATGATCCATCCATCTGTGCAACAGAAATATCGGAGGTTATCCTTACTGGTATGGAAGCCTTCATCCCTTTCTCAAAAAAGTGCCCTTCTAACGGCAAGCCTTGGTTTACCAAAAATTGCGAACGAGCTGTTAAATCAAAAAATTATTTCTACCGACAATGGCGTAAAAATCCTACCGCCGAAAATCGTACCATCTTTGTTAACGCTCGAAACCAATGCAAGCAAACGATAAACCAAAGCAAAGAAGCACACAACCAGAGGATCAGAGACAAACTTCTTGAATGTCCTAGCGGCTCAAAATCATTTTGGTCGGTAGCTAAGGCCGTCAGTCAGAACTTTACCAAGTCAACCATTCCACCTCTAACACGTTCTGATGGCACCATTGCGACCAAAGCACAGGAAAAAGCAAACTTACTGGCGGAACTATTCTCTTCACATTCAACGGTAAATTTTCAGGGAAGTACTCCACCGAACATTACCCCTGTAGAATCGAGAATGCCCGAGATTGTCTTTCGCCACCGCCAAGTTAAGCGAATCTTGAGGAGTCTCGACACTAAAAAGGCTTCTGGTCCTGACGATATTCCAGTCATTGTAATTAAGAAATGCGCTGACGAACTGACACCGGTATTTTGTAGGCTTTTTAACTTATCCTACAAAAAAGGAATATTTCCTTCTTGCTGGAAAACTGCGAGAGTCCAGCCCATACCCAAAAAAGGCAAGAAGACCTTGCCAAACAACTATCGTCCAGTCGCATTGCTCTCGGTTATATCAAAAGTTATGGAGAAGGCTATCAACGAAAAATTACTAAAATACCTGGAAGGCTTCAACATTATTAGTGACCGCCAGTATGGATTCCGTAAGTCTAGATCAACAGGAGACCTTCTCGCTTATGTTACTCATGTTTGGAACAACGCAATAGAACACCATGGGGAGTCCCGGGCGGTAGCACTGGATATTTCCAAAGCTTTTGACCGAGTATGGCATGAGGGGCTCCTAACTAAAGTGAGAGCATACGGAATGCCGGTTCAATTTTGTTCATGGCTGTCGAGCTTTCTTAAAGACCGTTCTCTGCGAGTGGCGATGGACGGATTTCTTTCAGACACATTTAACATCAACGCCGGAGTCCCTCAAGGTTCTATATTGTCGCCCACCCTTTTCTTACTATACATTGACGATCTTTTGGAAAAAACTAAAAATCCTATATATAGCTTCGCTGATGACAGCACACTTGTTTCAACTTTTACTTTGGATGCTCGGACATCGGCTGCTAATGCACATCTCTATAGGCAGCAAGAGGTCTCACATCTCAACAAAGACCTGGAAGAAATTTTGTCTTGGGGTGACAGTAACCAAGTAGAATTTAACGCTAAAAAGACCCAGGCGGCAGTTTTTTCTAAAAAAGTTAATGTTGAAGAACCGGATATAGTTATGGCGGGACACTCAATTCCCTGGGCTTCATCAATTCATTTATTGGGCGTTAATCTGGATAGTCATATGTCTTGGCATGGCCACGTTGCGGCCATTGCTAGGGCAGCCTCGCAAAAGCTTGGAGTACTTTTCCGAACAAAGAACCTCTATACACCCCAACAACTTTTGATGCTCTATAAAGCCCAAATTCGACCATCACTGGAGTACTGTTCGCATATTTGGGGCTCTGCTCCTAAACATACCCTGAGATTGCTAGATTCCATTCAAAGAAGAGCCATTCGCTTGATCGGTGACCATAGTCTGACAAACAACCTGGAAAGCCTTGAACATCGAAGGCAGGTTGGCGACTTGAGTCTATTTTACAAATATTTTCATGGCAAGTGTTCAACTGAGGTTGCCCGCTTAATCCCACCCAGAGCGGTGCATGGTAGAAATACACGACGAGCCACTGCAGCCCACCAGTACGTGGTTCAGCTTAGTGTCCCTCGAACGACACTGTTTCAAAATTCTTTCATCTGGAGAACGTCATCACTCTGGAACGACCTCCCTGAGATCGTCTTCCCCAACGAGTATAGTCTCCAAAGATTCAAGACCAACGTGAATCGTTTCCTGCGCACACGCACCGCTCCTAGAGCGCCATAAAGGATTTATCCTGTAGTGCTGTGCCTTATCATAAAAAAAAAAAAAAAAAAAAAAAAAAATAACTTTACAGGAGATAATAACTCCAATATAACTTAGGAAAGATTTAAAATTCATTACCCAAAATTAATTAGAGGGAAAATGCATACTTCCTGAGGAAGTTCTAGAATAATACTTTAAAATTAAACATTTAACCGCTACTTCTGTTAGAAAGTAAGACTTACGTTTTTTGTTTAATGTAAATCTCAATTTAAGATAAATAAAATAACCATCTTATACTCCTTGACGAGTAAAAGTTAGTTTCATAAATCAAAACTAGCCTGTTCCAGCTAGGTAAGCATAAAACCTACTAGGGATTAATATGCAAATGAATTTAAAATAAATAGACCAACCACTCAAGCATTCCTTGACGAGGGAGGTTTCAGTTTTAAATTGAAAACTAAGTTTTCGTATGATACAAGATAGGTAGTTTAGGCAATATATACATTACTGGAGTGACCCATCCACTTTAAGCGAAATCTACAAGAATTTACAACAGTCTTAAGAGAAGCTAGAGTAATAATACACTATACATAAAAATATACAGAGGGAAGAATATACAAATATGATACAGTCTACCAAATCACCACATAAAAGGTTTATAACATAGGAAATTAAGTTAAGGGTTAACAAATTGACTTTTAGTGGCTATCAGTCATCAAATAAAAAAGGTTACGTCCGGTAAGTGTGGCATTGTGCCAGTCAAAACGTTACAAGTGAATAAAAAAAGGGTTATTTTAGCAATATTACATCAAAAGGTGGCTCTAGGCCCATTAATAGTACATTACGAGTGATTTAACTGAAGTATGGAGGTGAAATTATCCTGAATTATTGGACACCTGAAATTTACTTATTCAAACTCAAAAGAAGGGTTTTTTGGTATTATATCTTATGAAATTTAATAAAAATTAGTCGGAAGTGGTGTTAGTACAGTAAACAAGGAGAAAAAATATGCTACTTAGCTCATGTAAGGCAGGACTCTAGCAGACAGGCACGACGGATTATGCGTCAATCTCCAGCATCAGATCAATGTGGACGGTTGACCATACAGCACGTCGGGGTGACCGGCACATGCACCGAAACAGGAACTTCATCCAAAATGACACCCCCACTCGTCTTGGCCTCTCTAAGACATACATCCTCCATTCCAGACATGGGATCCATAGCAGGGTAAAGAATTTAGAGGAAGACTCCAGGTTACGAGTACTGACTAAAGCACTTTCAACACATGGCTAAATCCATGTAAAACGTAGAAAATAGAAGTAGAAGGTAATAAAGGTAGAAGATAAAAGATGTAGGAGATAAAAGAACCAGAAGATAAAAGAAAAATAGACGGTAATCGAAGTAGATAAAGGAAGTAGAAAAAGAAGTTGACAAAAGAAAAATGATGAATAATGAAGGATAATAAAGGATAATAAATAATGAAGCCTAAAACAAAACGTGAACATTAGGACGCCATTTTGTGAAACCCAAAAATACTACTCACCAGATGGTCGGGCTTCCTACGGTCTAGGTGACGAAACAATCCCATTTAAGGCTCAAAAGACAGCTTCTGTGTTAAATTCCGATCCGGCCATTGCCGCCACATATAAAATGTGAATATTTCAACACAAAACCATAATTTTTATATTTTCGTCACCTGCTGTTCAAGTCTTCTGGACCGGTATATAGAACGAACAGACCTAGGCACTACGCCGTAAAGTCCTTAAATAGACTTTCCTATCAAAAAAACAACTTCCCACTCGTGATTCGTACTGCTTCGAAAACCCATGTGACTTCCGGAAATGACAAGTAAAGCTGGAGGGCACTTTGAACTTGAAAACGGGAATCTACTCATTTTAACCAAAAAAGCCATGAAAATAGATGCAAGTTTGACCCGAAACTAAATGCATCCAAAATACTAGGTTAGGTCACGTCGAATAAACGACAGTCATCCCCAAAAATGTAAAAGATAGCCTAATACCATCTGGGTGTGCAAGTGATATTCCGACAGCTAGTCATGCATATCGTCATATTACGGTTGCCTATACGTAGGTTATTATATTAAGAAGACCAGTCTGGGTCTAGAACCTTTTAGACAGGGGCGTATTCAAAAATTTTTAAAAAATTTAATTATTTAAATTGGTCAAAATTTGATAAAACTCGGGCTATCTACTAACGTTGTAACAAGCACAAAAAGATTGTTACAAATACCCCCTTTCAACAAAAAATTAAAAAATAAGAAATAATTCAGGACAATTGATTACCTCTTAACGTCTAATTTCCAAAAAATTTTTAGGCTACAGGTTGCCTTTACATTTGAGATACAATATACATTTCGGTTTATATTTTAGTCTTAATTACTAACTTACTAGCTATGGAAAACGGTTGGGTTTAGGGCTGGTCAGCGTCTTCAAGATCAAGACTGCTATCCAGAGGGGATTTAAGAACTTTAATGTGATACCGACCGATGCTTTTATCGTGCTCATCCTTAAGTTCATAAATGATTGGAGAAATTTTCTTAATGATTTTACATTTAATGAATTTCTTTGCCAGTTTCTTAGAAAAATAATTCCCAGCGTCAGACAAGATGAAATTTCTTTTATAGACTACGTCACCTACATCAAACTCAATATTTCTCTTTCTCAAATCATAATATTTCTTATTTCGCTCATAAGCTTTATTGATGTTTTTAATAACTTGTTCATAAACGTCTGGTAATTTAGACAGTTCTTGAGCTAAGTTTTGTCTGTCGTCAAATTTATAGGGACAAAGGTTTTTACTTTCTATGATACCAAAATAATCTCCAGAGGTAGGTAAGTTACGTCCAAAAGTTAAGAAAGCTGGTGAAAATGCAGTTGATATGTGTGTAGTGGTGTTTATAGCGTTACATATGTGGTGTACGTGTTTGTCCCAGTCACGGTGGTTATTTTCTTTAATATAGGACCTAATCGCGGTGCCTATCACTCTATTTGCACGCTCTACGTTATTTGTTTGGGGATGGTATCGGGCATTGTACCAGATGTGACCTACTTTATAACTATTCATCAGGCTGGTGAATTCTTTTGATTTAAACTGCGTACCATTGTCTACTACTAGAACTTGGGGAACACCAAAATATATAAAAACTATTTCCTCCAGAAAGCTACAAATTTCCTTAGTCAAAGCTCGTTTCATTTTATGAATAAAAGTAAATTTGGTGAACCAGTCTATTACGACGAGCAAATAACAAAAGCCGGACCTGGATTTTGGAAAAGGTCCCTGGATGTCTATAGAAAGTAATTTAAATGGGGTGGAAATATTCTTAGGTGCCCCCATGAGACCAGCCCTAGCAAATTGAGAAACTTTCTGTTCATTACAAACCTGACAACGAGAAATATACGTCTTTATATCTTGTCTAATCCCTGGCCACCAGCATTGTTCTAAAATTTTATCGAGACACTTTTTCAAACCAAAATGTGCACCTAATGGATTATCATGAAATTTTCCTAAGACTTCCGATCTTTTAATTCGTGGTATGATTAGTTTCCAATCTTTTTGGTTAATTTGAACATTGTGACTACTGGGGAAATGTTTATATAAGTTATTACCCTCTATTCGAAAAGCTGGATATTTTTGAGGATGTTTTTGTATTTTATCCCTCAACTGTGAATACCATTTATCTAGTGGAACGTTATCTATTGAGGAAATTTCTGGAAAACTACGACTAAGTGCGTCTGCGACGACGTTTGAGGTGCCAGACCTATGCTTAATAACAAAATTAAATTGTGACAGCAAGATGGACATCCTAGCTAATCTACCCATGGGGTTTTCTAAACGGAAAAGCCACTGCAAGGAATAATGGTCAGTTAAAATTGTGAAAGTTGGGCCACCCTCTATATAAGACCTAAACTTTAGTACAGCGTGTACTATGGCCAAAAGCTCTTTTTCTGTAACTGTCATGTTAATTTCTGATTTTGTTAAGGTTCTAGAAGCATAAGCTATTACATATTCGTCGTCCCCATCTGATTGAGTAAGGACCGAGCCTACTGCTGCGTTTGATGCATCAGTTTGTATGGTAAAGGGTTTATTAAAATCTGGATTTCGCAACACCGGTGTTGTAACTAGTCTTGTTTTAATATTTTCAAAAGCTTGTTCCGCTTCAGGGTTCCACTCTACAACTTGTTTTTTCTTTTTACTTTTTGTTATATTATTTAAGGGTACTATAAGTTCAGAAAAATTTTTAATAAATTTTCGATACCAAGAAGCCATTCCCACAAAACGTTTAATGCCTGTGACATCTTTAGGTTTTTGATAATTACAGATGGCTGAAACTTTGTCAGGATTCGCGTGTAATCCATTCTTGTCTACTACATAACCAAGAAAAGCAAGGCTAGGTTGACAAAATTTACACTTTTTTGCATTTATGGTGAGGCCTGCATTTTTAAGAGTATCAAAGACTTTATTTAGAGTTTCCAAGTGAGAGTCAAAATCGCTATTTACTACTACCAAATCATCAAGATAAACAAAGATGTTCTTTTCTAAAGTGGGGTCAAAAAGGCGGTCCATTAATTTTTGGAGGGTTTGAGCAGCATTACATAGCCCGAAAGGCATACGAACGAATTCAAAATGTCCCCTGTTAATGACAGTAAACGCGGTCTTGGCACATGAGTCTTCACTTAGTTTTATTTGCCAGAAAGCGTGCTTTAAATCTATAGAGCTTAAAAATCTAGCATCTTTTACTTTGTCTAGTGTTCTTGATAGGTATGGTAAAGCATAAGGGTCTTTAACTGTATAAGAATTTATGGCTCTCCCATCATAGCATAACCGGTATTCACCTGAATCTTTCTTTACAAGCAAGACATTGGCGGAATACGGGCTTGTGGAAGCTCTTAGCACACCGAGAGTTAATAATCTATCGATCTCGTCGTTCATGTATTTTTGCATATAGGGAGAAAGAAGAAAAGGTCTCTTACGAAAAGGTTCCTTACATGTAAGTTCTATTTTATGTTCTATTAAGTTGGTCACCCCTAATGTATCTGATACTAACTCATCAAACTTCCTAATCATATTCTCTAATCTACCCTTTTGTACCACTGTTAGATCGTTTTCAGACTGGATAGATATCTTTTCGAATTTTTCTTTAACAATAATTTCATTTAAACCCAGAGTGCTGTTTAAATCATAGGAATTGTCCTTAAAATCTAGTCTTAAGTTCATTTTTTGACAGAAATCTATGCCCAAAATAAAAGATTGATGAATGCTTGGAACTACTAATACTTCTAGGTCTACCTTTTTATTACTTAAGTAAAGTGGAAGAGTAACAGATCCTAAAATTGATTGTGGATTGCCATCAGCAGTGGTAATGGATTCTCTACTGAATTCTTTAATTGTGAAACCTAAGTTTGATATGATTTGATATCCTCTTTTCCCTACTACACTTTGCATAGCCCCTGTATCCAATAAAGCAGTCACAAGTTTATCTTTAATAAAAACGTCTAGATAAGGTCTTTGGTCGTTATTTGATTGTTTTGAGAATAAAGGTGAAATTTCATTATATTTAAAGAAATGTTTTACTGTATTTAGCCACTTAGACCAGTTGTTCGATAAATGAAAAATATCGGACTTTAAATTTGCTTTTAAACACTCCCTGCCGACTGATGAGAGTAGGTTACTACGTTTTTTGGACCACAAGCTTTACAATTAGGTCTGGTGACATTTTTGTGTCCACACTTATAACAGAAAATTTTCTTTTTCATTTTACAGGCGGAGAAGATATGCCCCTCTTCATCGCAGTTAAAACATTTAACTCTCTTTCTTAAAATAGGCTGAGTTATACCAGTAGTTTTATTTGTTTGATCTAAAGCGCTTAAATTTAGGTCTTGAAAATTTATTAAATTATCAGTACTATTGACATTTTGACTTGAATTTTGTTTTTCTTGTTCTAGATTGACATTGCTAGGAGATTGATTAATTTCACTAACGTTTCTATTATTATTATTAAATTTTTGGAAAGGCTTTCTATAAGCTAGCTCGGGTTCCAGAGTGGAAGAATTGCAAAACGGTGGAGCTTGAAACTTATCAGTTCTTACTTTTGTGTCTTCTAAAGTTCGACAAAGATTTTTTAACTCAAATAAAGATACTGGTTGCCTCAGAGCCAATTGTCCCTGGTAATAGGGTAACAGATTTCTAGTTATTATTTTTAATTGTACGCTCTCGTCAACTGGGTTTAAAAATCTTTTAAATAAATTTTCCATAACCGCTATATAGATAAGCGCCCTTTCAGTAATACCTTGAGTACGAGATCTCATTTCATCCCACAATGCTAATTCATAGTCTATAGGCAAGAAGTTTAAACGCAACTGATAAACTAACTCATCCCAAGTGTTAACTAGACTTCTTATTGACCTGTACCAAATTAAAACATCCCCTTCAAAAAGTTCGTGTGAAAAATTTAAGAGCCCTTCTCTAGGTATTCTATATGCTAGACAAAATTCCTCTACCCTCTCTAAAAAGCTGTGTAGACTTTGGTTTCTACCATTGAATTTAAGACCAATACGATTTAAGGGAGGTAGTCTGTAATTATCCTGACTACTTAACGAATTTGAAGGCACTTGTCTATTTAAGAATGAAGTACGATAAGGATCGTTATTTAATTGTTGATTAAATGGCCGGGGTTCGTTTAAATTTAAATTGGAGGCTATGCTATCGAAAATTCCTGAGTTTGGAAAACAGTTATAACTCGGATTAGGTAAGCTTGCGGTGATATTAGGTAAAGGACCTTGTGCAAATAAACTATTCCTATTTATATCTGGTCTTGAGCTATCTATGTTATAGGTATCTGCCTGTGGCAAGTTAGGACCCTGCAAAAATGAGCGATTTATAGTGACATTTCCTTCAGATTGATATTTGCTATGCAAGTTTGCCTGTGGCAAAATAGGACCCTGCAAAAATGAGCGATTTATAGTGACATTTCCTTCAGATTGATATCTGCTATGCGAGTTTGCCTGTGGCAAAATAGGACCCTGCTCTAAACTTTGTGGTCTCTGAAAAATATGACCTGCGGCCTGATTTACTTGGTTTCCTGACATAAACCCAATTTCCTCCCTAATAAGGCTATTATCCATGTCGTGTGGAGAGTCTCCCAAGGTGGCCATATGTGAAAATCTATCCAAGGAATCTAATCTACCCTGTTCATTATAAAAGTCTGGCATTATTCGCGAACTTTGAGGTCTTGAGTTTAAATTGAATTGTCGTGTGTTTAAGTTTGTATTTTGTTGGGTGTCTCTACTAGATAAGGTTGCAAGATTTGGTGTGCGGGAACAATTTGGTTGGACACAGCTTTCAAAGTCATTATCAATTAAATTTTCGCCATTATCAACTTTATTTTGAGATATTGAGTTTAAACTAAATTGTCGTCTATACAGGTTGACGTTTTCTTGTGTGTCCCTACTAAACAAAGTTTTAGGCTGTAATGTATGAGAACAGGTTGGTTGAATAGAGCTTTCAAAATCATTATTGTTACTCATATGTTGAGATACGGAATTTAATTGCGAAGCCTCCTGTGCTGGCCCACGAACAAGAACGTCAGAATGAATAATTATTTTAGGATTTTCTCCTGGATTTACTTTTTGTTCGTCGGTCGCAAAAGATACTCTACGAGAATTTACAATTTCAGGAGTTTCAGAATCGCTTTCATACGAGGTCTCTGAAGAACTTTCATCTGTGTCCTTGAAATGCAAAAGATTGACGTCATTATTTTGAGCTTTTGCCTTTAAATTGGCAATAAGAGAGGTTGTTTCCGTTATAAGTTCGGATTTGAAATTATCTTCTTCTGGGTTACCAGAAGAGATATACTCTAATCTACGTTTAACATGTAGTAAACGTGACATAGCTCTTTTATAATCAACATGTTCTTTATTGGAATTAAAAATGGTTACCAATCCTTGTAATATCACGAGTTTTCTTTGGCATATTTGTGTTTCCTGTTGAAAATCCATCGATATCGCCGGATGAGGCACGATAGAATCATCTTTCTCAGCTTTCTGTAGCTGTCGCAATAAGGATTTGAGGGTGTTGACTTTTGATCCTGGATCAGCCTGGATTCCTCTGACGCAGAGTTCCCAAACCAACTCATCTTTCCACAGGTAGGTAGGGTTCATTTTAGACATTTTTCTCTATACCAAAATGTACCTAAAAATTCCAAATACAATTAAAAAATGGTCAAAATAATATCTCTGGCCAAGCCAAAAATATAGAAATTTATGTGTTTAGAAAGATATCACTGCAAGGAAAAATGAAGATTTTTATCTGAAATGTTGTTAAAAATTTTACTTGTTACATACGACTGAGCTACCCACAAAATGTTATTCCTGGCCCCACGTTAGAGCGTCATTTGTAATATTTAATAAATAATAAAAAATTTAAAAAAATAAAAAAAAGATAAAAAAAGATTTCTTATCTACTTTATTCAATTTATGATTGTTCTTGTTATATTTTTATTAATTAATTACTTGGGTCACCACGGCCACTCAGTTTTTTTAATTCGCTTGAGAGCTAAGGTCGTAGATTTAATTCAGATAAGATTTTTGGGCGCCATCAACCAAAGGGGTTGAAAAAGATTATAAAGAAAAGAGCAAATAGAATATTTAGTTCCCTAGCCCTGAAAGAGAAAGCAGTATGAATAAAACAATTATTTTAATCAATTCCTATTTTATTAATTAAAAGAATAATATTTTCCAACTAACACCCATTTTATTCATTTAGGAAGAAATAAACATAACATAGAAAAAGAATTTGAATAAAAGGCTAAGCAACTAAATCAGAGAAAGAAGATATAAAAAAATAACATAGAAAAAGATATGACATGAGCTAGACAGCTCCACTAAAAGATATATTAGATCGTAGGAAATCAAACAAAATAAGAAGTGAGGATTCTTTCTAAACACCCAATAATAGGAGTCAAATACTAAATAAAGCTTTGAACATAATTAAAGTGTAATTACTTTAAAGGTAGTGACCAAAATAAAACAGAATTTAAATTTAATGTAAACTAAATCAAATTATAGCATTCATTATGCCAAAATTGAAAATAAAATATTCTTTATAGTAAAGTCAATGAAAGGTCAATTGAAGCACTTACGATGCCCCAAAATTTGGTTAAGATCCCTTGAGAAATTTATGATAACTTCAAGGTTATGTAATTAAAGACATTTACCCTTTTGCCCAAAATTCAAAGTAAAGCAGCATTTAGGGTAAAGTTAATATAAAGTCATATACATATATTTATAGCATTCCCTACGCCAGAATTTAAAGTGAGTTAGAAATTAGAATCAAATTCATAAATAGTAATATCACTTCCAGGTTATATTAATAAAAACATTTACCATGCCCTATTCCAAAATAGAATTGGGAAACTTAAAACTTTAGTTATGTTCCCAGCAAAAAAAGGCTTAGGGGTGAAGATAAAGATTATCTAGCTAAGTCTAACTAATAGATATAACCAAAACCTAGAATGACAAAAAATACATACTGATGGTAACTAAAATATCTGGGTCAGTAAGTAATGCATTCAAAACCGAGATTATCAGTCTCTTATTAACCCGCTCAAAACAGATATAGATATATCCCTTACAAGGTTAAGTCCAATGAAGAGGTTACCGATATAGGAATATCTCAACAAATTCATAAGGATATCTTAACAAAATTAAGTCAAAATAGAGAAAATTACAGCTATAGAAATAACTCAATACTCTATAGGGATATCTTAATAACACTAAGCAAAAATAAAGAAATTACAGATATAATATCTCAATAACTTTACAGGAGATAATAACTCCAATATAACTTAGGAAAGATTTAAAATTCATTACCCAAAATTAATTAGAGGGAAAATGCATACTTCCTGAGGAAGTTCTAGAATAATACTTTAAAATTAAACATTTAACCGCTACTTCTGTTAGAAAGTAAGACTTACGTTTTTTGTTTAATGTTAATCTCAATTTAAGATAAATAAAATAACCATCTTATACTCCTTGACGAGTAAAAGTTAGTTTCATAAATCAAAACTAGCCTGTTCCAGCTAGGTAAGCATAAAACCTACTAGGGATTAATATGCAAATGAATTTAAAATAAATAGACCAACCACTCAAGCATTCCTTGACGAGGGAGGTTTCAGTTTTAAATTGAAAACTAAGTTTTCGTATGATACAAGATAGGTAGTTTAGGCAATATATACATTACTGGAGTGACCCATCCACTTTAAGCGAAATCTACAAGAATTTACAACAGTCTTAAGAGAAGCTAGAGTAATAATACACTATACATAAAAATATACAGAGGGAAGAATATACAAATATGATACAGTCTACCAAATCACCACATAAAAGGTTTATAACATAGGAAATTAAGTTAAGGGTTAACAAATTGACTTTTAGTGGCTATCAGTCATCAAATAAAAAAGGTTACGTCCGGTAAGTGTGGCATTGTGCCAGTCAAAACGTTACAAGTGAATAAAAAAAGGGTTATTTTAGCAATATTACATCAAAAGGTGGCTCTAGGCCCATTAATAGTACATTACGAGTGATTTAACTGAAGTATGGAGGTGAAATTATCCTGAATTATTGGACACCTGAAATTTACTTATTCAAACTCAAAAGAAGGGTTTTTTGGTATTATATCTTATGAAATTTAATAAAAATTAGTCGGAAGTGGTGTTAGTACAGTAAACAAGGAGAAAAAATATGCTACTTAGCTCATGTAAGGCAGGACTCTAGCAGACAGGCACGACGGATTATGCGTCAATCTCCAGCATCAGATCAATGTGGACGGTTGACCATACAGCACGTCGGGGTGACCGGCACATGCACCGAAACAGGAACTTCATCCAAAATGACACCCCCACTCGTCTTGGCCTCTCTAAGACATACATCCTCCATTCCAGACATGGGATCCATAGCAGGGTAAAGAATTTAGAGGAAGACTCCAGGTTACGAGTACTGACTAAAGCACTTTCAACACATGGCTAAATCCATGTAAAACGTAGAAAATAGAAGTAGAAGGTAATAAAGGTAGAAGATAAAAGATGTAGGAGATAAAAGAACCAGAAGATAAAAGAAAAATAGACGGTAATCGAAGTAGATAAAGGAAGTAGAAAAAGAAGTTGACAAAAGAAAAATGATGAATAATGAAGGATAATAAAGGATAATAAATAATGAAGCCTAAAACAAAACGTGAACATTAGGACGCCATTTTGTGAAACCCAAAAATACTACTCACCAGATGGTCGGGCTTCCTACGGTCTAGGTGACGAAACAATCCCATTTAAGGCTCAAAAGACAGCTTCTGTGTTAAATTCCGATCCGGCCATTGCCGCCACATATAAAATGTGAATATTTCAACACAAAACCATAATTTTTATATTTTCGTCACCTGCTGTTCAAGTCTTCTGGACCGGTATATAGAACGAACAGACCTAGGCACTACGCCGTAAAGTCCTTAAATAGACTTTCCTATCAAAAAAACAACTTCCCACTCGTGACTCGTACTGCTTCGAAAACCCATGTGACTTCCGGAAATGACAAGTAAAGCTGGAGGGCACTTTGAACTTGAAAACGGGAATCTACTCATTTTAACCAAAAAAGCCATGAAAATAGATGCAAGTTTGACCCGAAACTAAATGCATCCAAAATACTAGGTTAGGTCACGTCGAATAAACGACAGTCATCCCCAAAAATGTAAAAGATAGCCTAATACCATCTGGGTGTGCAAGTGATATTCCGACAGCTAGTCATGCATATCGTCATATTACGGTTGCCTATACGTAGGTTATTATATTAAGAAGACCAGTCTGGGTCTAGAACCTTTTAGACAGGGGCGTATTCAAAAATTTTTAAAAAATTTAATTATTTAAATTGGTCAAAATTTGATAAAACTCGGGCTATCTACTAACGTTGTAACAAGCACAAAAAGATTGTTACACTGTTTATACACCGAAAGTGCTGAGTATTGTTTAATTGATCTTGACATTGGGTGGCACAGTGGTCCGCGACCTCAACGCACAGTGGTCTAGAGGTGTAGGAAATTATAATTAAAATGTGGAGCCCACCATTTTGTTGACATGCCCCCCCTCCGATAAGCGTTGGCCCCCAACGCTTTGGAACATGCTAGGCTTTCTGTTACAATTCCTAGGTCTAGTTACAATGCTTTATTCTTAAGTGTATTTCCCATATTACTCCATATATTCGCTTTTCTTTTTATCCTCTCAATCCCGTTCCACCAGGCTAGTCGGATTGCTTGAGCCGGCCCTGTCTATTTGACTATCGGATGTGCTTTAGGTTACGTTTGGCCGATGTCCTCACTGTTGCCGGAACTTGCCTGTCCGCTCTGCCTTGCTGGTGGATCGGGTTTGTTACATGCAAGAAAGAAAAAATTATGCAGTATCTTATCTTATTATACTAAAATTTTGTATACTCTTTTCCCTCTAATCTAAACTGCTGGCCACTCGAACTTACCGATAGAGATTTTTAGGCAAAATTTAAAGTTTAATATTTTCAACAGGAATGTAAATTTTTCAACGCCGATTGCAGATTTTGAAAGCTGGTTTTTTTCGGATTAAGCTGCATGACGTATATTTATTGTAGGACCATAGGTTTATTATATACGGGGTGGGGTGATCAATAATGTCATGCAAAAAATCAAAAAGTTTGTATGAGTGAAATTTCCAAAATAAATTTTTTTGGTCGTTGCAATAGGGTCCGTTACTTAGGTAACATCAATATCTCTAGACGTTTTTGTCAGTTTTTGGATTAAGGACGTTAGGTCTTGTACACACTACTAAACATAAAATGTGGGTAGCAAAATTTTTAAAATGCTATAACTTGACATTGGATGGACGGTTCTTGATGATTTTTGCGGATTTGGAATCCTTATTTCACGTAGATTTTCTACGATCTAAATATTTTATTTGAGGGTGGAAATTTACACATTATACCGGGTCGAAAATATGTACCCCGATGCCCATATTTATGATCGACTGTAATTTCTACGCGACGCGTCAATTTCAAAGTAGGCATTGCAAAAACAAATTTGTTGCTATGGAATTAAAAATAGTTAACATTATTTTAAAAATAACCTGACACATTTCAATGTTATAATTTTGTAAATTTTAATTAATATGAGGCGTTTAACCACGACAGAAAGAGAAAATTGCATTCGACTTCTCAACGAAGGAATGCTAAAAAAGCAAATTGCGCGCATTTACAATGTCAGCCAAAAGACAATTTATAATTTAAACCGTCGCGTCGAAACTACTGGTGATCATAATTATGGGCATGGGGGTGGACATACAAAAAAAATAAACCAAAGAACCCAAAGAATTTTAATTCGAGAAGCTATGGTGAATAGAACAAAGAACTCTAGGAAACTAAATGACTCTTTAAGGCAACAAACTGGGGTGAGAGTTTCGAACAGAACAGTAAGAAGAACATTGAATAAAAACAACTTAAGGTGAGAATTTATTTTTACAAAAACAACATAATGCCAAACATTTTAAATTTTAGAGCCCGTCGCAGAGCAAAATGTGTGTTGTTATTACGACACCATAGAGCGAATAGGCGGGCATGGGCAAATCGGCATGCGAATTGGGGTAATGCAGAGTGGAGCCATTGTTTATTTTCTGACGAAACAAGATTTAATTTGATTCACTCCGATGGCCGAATATTAGTTTGGAGAGGGCCAAACAGCGGTATTTGGAGGAAAACATGGCCCCTCAAGAGGCATTTGGTGGCGGAGGTGTAACAGTATGGGGAGGTATCATAAGAAATGGTAAAACCGAGCTATTCATTACCAACCAAACTGTTAACGCTAATGTTTATCAGGAGGAAATTTTGCAACCTATTGTTGTTCCTTTTGCTCGAAATTACGGTCCAGAATTTCTATTGGTGGATGACAACGCTCCACCTCATAGAGCGCGAAGGATCACAGAGTTTTTGCAGGCACAGAACATCAATAGGATGGACTGGCCTGCAAAGTCTCCGGATCTTAATGTCATCGAACACGTTTGGTCTTATTTAAAACTTAAAGTAAGATCGCGTGATGTACCCCCTGCAACCTTTGCAACGCTTAATGAGGCCATTCGTGAAGAATGGGAGAATATTCCACAAGATTTTATAAATAATCTTGTGGATACTCTACCAAACAGATGTCGGGAAGTAATACGTCGAGCAGGAGGACCAACAAAATATTAGTTCCTTTTTTTTATAATGCACCTACTTAATTTCGGGTAAATTATTACCAAAGATTAGGTATTTAAAGATAGGACACTTGGCATTTTTCCATTGATATTTGCCGGTTGCTTTTAATGACCTCGTCCTTTTAACACGCTATTGCCAACAAATACCCAATTTCATTTTAAACTCCAAAAATGCAAGGTTGTAATTCCCATCTTTGACGCAGTGGGTTGAAAACAAAAATTAATGGACAAACAATTTATGTTTTTCAGGCCATTTTTTTTTATTAACTAAAAATTACCAATATCAATTATCACTAGGTATCCTTTTCCATACATACCTAATCTTTGTTATTACAGTATATCAGATTTTTTTAGGGATTGCAGTAACCTTTAAATTAGGCTTAGAATCAGAAATTTTGTAAGGATTGACTTTGGGCCGTTGTTAACCAATCTTGTATATTGTAGAATATAATGTAATAAACTTGTTCTTGTCGCTATGTTTTTGTCTATTATCGACCCGGTATAATGTGTAAATTTCCACCCTCAAATAAAATATTAAGATCGTAGAAAATCTACGTGAAATAAGGATTCCAAATCCGCAAAAATCATCAAGAACCGTCCATCCAATGTCAAGTTATAGCATTTTAAAAATTTTGCTACCCACATTTTATGTTTAGTAGTGTGTACAAGACCTAACGTCCTTAATCCAAAAACTGACAAAAACGTCTAGAGATATTGATGTTACCTAAGTAACGGACCCTATTGCAACGACCAAAAAAATTTATTTTGGAAATTTCACTCATACAAACTTTTTGATTTTTTGCATGACATTATTGATCACCCCGTATATAATAAACCTATGGTCCTACAATAAATATACGTCATGCAGCTTAATCCGAAAAAAACCAGCTTTCAAAATCTGCAATCGGCGTTGAAAAATTTACATTCCTGTTGAAAATATTAAACTTTAAATTTTGCCTAAAAATCTCTATCGGTAAGTTCGAGTGGCCAGCAGTTTATTCAACGATATTACTAATTTTATTATCTTAATTCCTCTTAAACCTTTTACTATTCTTTTCACCCTGTTTAACCAAAAAACGATTTGATTTTCCTTATGGTCAATTGAAAAAAGTTAAGCCCCTTTCTTCCTTTTAACCCACTTAACATGTATAAATGTAAAAATATAAAAACAAACAAAAAAAAATCCGTATTTGGCCCTATAGTCCCTTATTAAAAATATCGCTCTGTGATCCCTGTTTTATCTCTAAGTTGCCCCTTATAATTCCTATCTTATTCCTACTGAAAACGTGGTGATCATGTCACGTACCGTTAAATGTATGTTTCCCTGATTCGTGGCTACCGTGTGGCTTGGGTTATGTGGTTCCGTCGATCCTCGTTGTCCCGTACCATGGAGTCTAGATCATATTGCCAGTGATGTCGCAGCGATCGATAGTTATTGTATCTGGTGATTGAGTGGGATTGATGTTTCATGGACGATGTAAAAGCGGTGTTGTTCCGTTTGTTTTAGGGTTCTTCTTCTCTGTCATCGTCCTCTTCATCTTCTTCTTTGCCCTCCCTTTTTTCGTCTTCTTCTATTTCTATGGTATCCTGCCCCGTCCATGGATCATTATAAGGAAGAATCCGACTTACATGTACGACATCTGACTTTCCCCGTCCTTTGTCTATTTTATAATTGACCTCCCCTTGTTTTTCAGCTATAGTGTAGGGTCCGAACCACTTTAATAGTAACTTCTCGCTGCGACCAACTTTTCTGATTGGTGTGAAAATTTTTACTTTATTTCCTGGTTCAAACGTCAGTTCTCTGTGATTGGCGTCGAAGGCGACTTTGTCCTTAGCTTGCCTTTTGTTTATATTTTCCACCACTATGCTTCTCATAATTAGTGCCCGTTTTCTATTTCTACAGCATCTGTTTTGTAATCCTGTATTCGTTAGCATCGCCTCCGAGGGTAAGGTTGGTTCCCGTGCGTATGTCAGCATAAAAGGGCTGAACCTTGTGGTGTCTTGCACGGCTGTGTTGTATGCAAATGTAATGTATGGTAGGTAGCTGCACCAATCTGTTTGCTAAGTGTTACAATACATTGCGAGCATGTCTGCTATTGTTTTATTCAATCTTTCTGTCAATCCGTTGCAGCTTGGGTGGTAGGCTGTGGAGAACTGACTTTGGACTCCCATAAGTTTTGTAATTTCTTGTACAAGTTCGGATTGAAAAGTTTTGCCTCTGCCACTCAACAAGGTCCTTGGTGCGCCGTGAATTAGAAATATTTTTTCCACTAGGAATTTTGCTACTGGTTCGGCCTTGCCATTTGGTAGTGCTGCTGTTATGGCGTACCTGGACGCATAATCTGTCGCCACTACTATCATTGTTTTTCCTTTATTGCTTCTTCTAAAGGGTCCCAATAAGTCTATCCCTATTTTGTCTAAAATCTATCCGACTGGTATTGGCTGCAACAGTCCTGGTGTTTTCCGATATGGTTGTCCCTTTCGTGCTTGGCAATCTGGGCAGCCTTTTATATATCTTTCGATGTCTTTTGTCATGTTGTCCCAATAGTACCTGGTCCTTATTTTGTTCATAGTTTTTGTTATTCCCAAATGGCCACTAGCGGGAGCTGCATGAAGTTCCCATAAGATCTCTTCTATCATGCTTCTCGGGATTACTGGTACATTGCGTAGGCCTGTTATAGTTGATACTGCTTTGTGTAGTGTGTTGTCTATTAATCTGTACCCTTTTGCCCTCTTTCTTGTGCCTATTGGGGCGTCCAATTTCCCTGGTTCTTCTAGTATATTTATAAGTTGCCTTAGATCTTTATCTTGTTCCTGGAGTTTTCTTAAATCGCTGATTATTGTGGTAAATGTTTGAATTTCTTCTGTTTCTTCTGTATGTTTGTTCGGGCACAGTACTGGATTCCTGGACATGCAGTCGGCTTCCTTGTGAGCCACCCCTCTTTTGTATTCGATGGTGTAGTCGAATTCTGATAGTTTTAGGGCCCATCTTGCTAGTCGTTTGTTATGTTCCTTTATAGAGTCAATCCAACAGAGTGCATAATGGTCTGTGACAATCTTGACAGGTTGGCCATATATAAGGTGGCGCAGGTATCCTAGGCCCCATACTACTGCTAGTAGTTCAAGCTCACTTATGGCGTAGTTTTTTTCTGCGTGTGATAAGCTTCGGCTGATATATGCTATGGGATGAGCGATGTCTTTGTCGTCCTCTTGCAGCAGGACTCCTCCAATGCCCTCGGTGCAAGCATCTGAGTGGAAAATGCAACTCTTGTTAGGGTTATAGTGCTGCAGGGTTGGAGCTGTGATCAATTTTTCTTTTAGCGTCCGGAATGCGGCTTCTTGTTGTTGCCCCCATGTGAAGTTTCCTTTTTTTTGTTGCTTCATGAAGTGGTTTTGCTATAGCCGAAAATTGGTTTATGAATTTTCTGTAGAAGTTACATAGTCCCAGAAAGCTTTGCAAGTCTTTCAATTTTTTTGGGGTTGGGAATTTTTTTATACACTCGATTTTTTCTTCCTCTGGTCGGAATCCCGTGTTGCTCACTTTGAATCCTAGAATTCTTATTTCTTCTTGCAGATATTTACATTTTGATGGCTTGAGGGTCAGGTTCGCTTCTCTTAGTCTTTGGAAGACTTTGGCCAGTTTTTCTAGGTGTTCTTCTTGTGTTTCTGAGAAGATGATGATGTCGTCTACTTGCCAATATCCTGACAGCATGTCGAGGGTGCTAAAGTATTTTGCTTTCCCCAAATATGTAAGAATGTTATCAATCTGTGGTAAGGGCCAGGAGGATTTTTTGTGACGGCATTGATTTTTCTGTAGTCGACGCAGAATCTTGTAGTACCGTCTTTTTTTTTGACTAGGACTACTGGGCTGGCCCATGGTGAGTGACAGGACCTTATGACATTACTTTTCACTGGTTTTTCGTTTTCGACGTCTATTTTGTGTGTTGCCAAGGATGTCCTTCCCATGTATTTAGGATGTTTGGCAAATACGTCCTTGTATCGAGATAGAAGATTTTCTAATCTCTTTTTTGTCCTTTGGTCGTGTATTGTGGATAGCTCGTGATCCTGTAGGGTGACTATATTTTCTCTGTCTTCTTGCAAGGTTAGGCAAAGAGGGTGCTTTAACTCGTCTTCACTAGCTTCCAATAGGTAGCCTATTGCCATGTATTTTCTGATAGGTGGAGATATGGATGCGTTTGGTTTTATGTTCATGTACCAATTTTTGTTCTGGAAGTATAGTCCTGACGTGGGGCTCCATTGGTTTTTTACGAAGGCCGCTGTGTTCAGTTGAAAGTAATAAATTTTGTCTTCTGCTAATTCAGGAGTTGATAGTTTAATTGGTTGTTCGTCACGGCTGTCCAGGTTGTAGTCTTCTGTTGCAGTAATTTTATGGGTAACTGCTTCTTTGTCCACTTCAATATCGCTTATTGTTTTTACCACGTCGTCTTCTGTTTCGGTAGCTTCGAGTGTGGTTGTGCTGCCTGGTCTATACATGGTGATGTTGATGTTGGTTTCTTTGAAGATGTGACTAATTATATGCTTCATTCGGTCAGTGTTCATTCTATATTCTGCAACTAGTAGTGCGATTTCTCTTTCACCTGTCTCTTGCAGTAATTTTTTGACTTCTAGTATGCATTTAAAGAAGTATGCATAACTTGGCTTAAAGTAAGACCTTTTCTTAGTCGTAAGATAATATGTATTATACCCGTCTTCTTGTATTAATCTGGCCTCGCCTCTCTGTGACTAAAAACCAATATTTTTCCATTTTATATAATTGTCTTTTGTTTGTGTGTTTATGTTTTTGTCTACCATTCCATCCTCGGTTAGGTAGTATACTCTGCATGCGTTTGGCGTGGGTTTTCTGTCTGCAATTGATGGGTAATTTTTTGATTTCGAACATCGTATATATTTTCTGTATAGGTCTCTCCATTGTTCCTTCGTTGATTCTTCTCGGTGTGCCATTAGTATTGAGGGTTGGATGTCGCTGAATCAGTGGTATCACGTAGTTTCTTCGTAACGTTAGTGTGTTTTCTGGTAAGTTTATTTGTGCCTCGTTTTGCCGTAGGAAGTCCATGCCCAGAATGATTGCTGCTGGTGATTCTTCAATGACTCGTGCGATGCAGCAGCTGTATAGTGGCTTTGTCATAGAGTATATCTTGAGCGGTAATTCGGCTTGTCCCAATACTTGTATTTTATGTCCTCCTGCCGTGATAAGTACGGAGTTACTGTTGTCCATTCGGGTCTCTGTGGGTAGTAGACTTTTCTTCACAACACTGTTTTCTTCGCCAGTATCTATTATTGCCCTAGTTCGTTTGTTGTTGATAGTTAAGTCGATGCATAGGGCGGATTAATGATTTTTCTTGTTTTGCCCCGTTTGAAGCAGGACGACGCGGGGTTTTATTGGTTTCGCCGTCCATTGTCGTTTGGGTGTAGGTTGCTTCTGCATGACATGGCATAGTGCCCCGGTTCTTGACAATTGTAACAGTTGGGCCTGTTGTCGTGAGTCCTGGGATTTGGATGCGCCGGCGAGCTTCTACTGTAGGTGTGCGATTTTTGGACGGGTCTTTGTACTGCTCCGTGTGTGTACCGTCGGGCTGGTGAATGTCTTCTGTAATTCGAGGGGCTTCTTGGCGGTGGTCTCCAGGGCTCTCTGTGGTTGCGATATCTGTCGTTGTGACGATATTCGTCCTGTTGACTGCTAAATGGTTCGCTGAACGTGATTGTTCTTGTGGCTTCTGGATGTGTTCCGGTGCTTGAAAGCTTGGGTGCGTTGTCGATTGTCGTGGCGATCTTCTTGAGCTCCGTTTCTGTTTGAGGTGGTGAATTTGGTGGGTTTGTGAGCCAGTAATAGTGATAAAGTGTATTGGGCAGTAGACCATTTTCAAAGAAGTTCCTGAATTCTTCTACGTCTATTATGGGCTTTTATTCATGGTATAGGACTCGTAACTCGTAGAAGTATTCTCTTGCTAATTCGTCTTTTTGTTGTTTTCTTTGTTCGACTCTTCTTTTTTGTATTGCTTGCGTGTTTGTATCTTGAAATTCGTGAAGAAATGCTCTGCATAGATCGCCCCATGTCTTGTCGCCGTTTGATGCTTTAAATTTGTTGAACCATATGTTTGCGGCTCCATCCATGAATGTTCCAAAATAGGCTATCTTTAGGTTTTCGTCCCAGCTGTTTGCTAATGCCGTTCGTTCGTAGGTCCTGATGTAGTTCGTGGCTGATACTTTAGTAGGGTTGAATGTCGCTGGGCTCACGAACTGTGGTACGGCGGCTTGTCTGGGTGATGCCATTGCGTCCGATATTGTGATGTTCATACTACGGTCCTCAGGAGCTGGGGTGTTGTTGTATACTTCCATGTCGCTGCTGCCTGTGTTTGGACTGCCGGCTTGGCGCTCTGGTGTCGTGGCTTCTGCAGCGGCTTTTGTCGGTTTTTCTGTATTTTCAAGGGACTGGCTTCTCGGTTTCGGGGTGGTCTGCTGTGTGGCGCTGCTGGGGCTGTCGACAAGGACCACTTTCACTAGCGTAGGGGAGGCTGTTGGGCTGCGGTTTAACCTTTGGCTTCGTTGGAACGGGGATGGGGCGACGGCTGTGCTCTGGTGATCAGGCTGGAAGTCCGATAGGGCGCTAGTTGATTGGGTACGCTGCTTTTCCCGGCTTCTAAGGTCGTAGTTTGGCATTGGCTTTTTGCCTCGCGACGTGGGCACCGGCTGGATTGGAATTTGTGATGTACTGCTATATTATCGTCTTGTCCGCCAAATTGTCAGGAATTCCTGGTGAGGGGTGGTTTTCGTTACTTGGTCCTTCACGCTTCGGGAGTCCTCCTTGGCTCTAGTGTTGACTTAATTTGATGATTAAGCCTCTCGGGAACGGTTAGGCGCCTCCACCATGTCACAACTGGGGGTTGTTTTCCTAACGGGGCGTAAATGAAAACCACTTGGACTAAAAAACAATACAGGTCTTTATTAATGCTTGAGTATAAATATTACCAGGCAGCTCGAAGAAAGCCCAGCATGTCTCCGGGAGGTGCAGACCAGTTCGGCACTATCGATGGGGGCTCTCGGGGAGTACTTATAAATCGAGCAGGAGAGGGGCCTTGAGTCAATGTTGACACTTTGGCACTCCTGTCGCAGGGTAGTTGTCTAGGGGGACTTTTGGGGGATGTTTGTAAATCGAGCAGGAGTTCATGTTTTAAACTTTTAGTTGTGTAAGAATTTTGGGGTTTTGGTTCTATTGCTGCAACTGGTTTTAGAACTGATTCAAGGTCTGCATAAACCACGAAAGGAACTTTCATTTGTTTTTCCAAACTTTTGAATTTCAAGATATTTTCTGGGACACTGTTACCAAATTTATCTACTTTTAACTTGGTTGTTGGTGTACTAGCTGAAATGTGTGCTAAAGTGGAGTAGACAACCATCACAAAAGTACAATTTACCATGATGTTTTGAAATGTGGGCCGAAACTAAACGTGATAAGTTACTAATCCAACAATAATGACTCTTTAAACAGTTATCATTACAAATATGGTCACTGTCACCATCATCTTTTATATTAGAATATTACGTTATAAGCAACAAATGTACGTGTCAAGTAGTTTTTTGGAAGCATATCTCAATGGACCAACAACCTCATATTTTATTACATTATTTTTATATTCGGATTCTAAACCGTAAACATTAATCGAAATGTTATTTAACTCCTCGGATTTTAAAATGTCACGCAATTTAACTGGAAAACTCATACTTCCCTGTTAGATTTAATGCAGTCGAGTAATGTGGATAGGATGATATTTGACTTGACATTCTGGTTATTGGAAACAATGCGGATGTTACAGCCCAAGCAAATCAGCACTCATCTTGGTTTATAACATTGACTACTGCCCCTGTAGATTCGATCATCCTAGGAAACTTTATGTATGATGAACCGCCCATAGCTGAGAACTTATTCATATTAACTTCCAGATATAAAATTTTTTCCAATGCCTATCCTAAAACATAAAAAACAAAATTAATATACATTTAAAAAAAAATTAAACGTTTTTAACATAGCTGAATCCTTCTCCTGAAACTCAGTTGATTGTATTGAATTTTGTAATTTTTTTATATAATCTTTAATATTCTTAGTTATCTTTTGCATGGTGAATTAAAATGAGCAAAAAAATTACTTTTATTTGATATATCTTTAATTTTTTTTTTTTTTAATTTCTGTAAATTTATTTTAAGAAATATAAAATGTTTTTGAAACAGAAGGCTTCCTTCCATAAAATAAACCTTCCTATTTACATTTTTTAAAAAGTGTTACTTGTAAAACACTAAGTGTTAAGTAATGTTGCGTTAACGTATCACTCTGGCAAGATCCATTATTTTTCTTAGAAGATTCAAGTCTGAGCCTGTCGAATAATAAGCGTCGGGACGTGCAGACACGATTAGTATTTGTTTTATTTGTCAGTTTACTTCGAACTGAACTTGTTTCATTTTTCTATGTTCGAACTGTCATAGTACTTTGGCCAACCTCGATAAAAAAAAACGTGCCTTTTAAACGATTTTTAACGAAAAACAAATAGTATGTGACTTTTGTCCTTTCCTTGCAACCAGCAAGCTAACAAGAAAGTTTTTGTAATTGTTTTTTCTTGATCTCCAAATCTAATTGAAGGCATTCTTTTCTTAGGCGATGCTCCTCCTCAGCATGCAACCTTTCTCTCTCTATTTTCTCGATAGTGTGATCGGCAATTATAATTTTTTTGTCCGCCAAGTATTCGTATTTTTCGGCTAAAGCATTCGATGCCAATGTTTTTACCAGTGTGGCAGTTGGCCTCCTTCTATAGGGCCCCTAAAATATAAAAATAAAAATTGCAGGTGTGCCCCTGAAAAGAGCTGCTTGCGAGATTTTAATTCAATGTGGATTACAAAAATATATTGTTCAATGTCTGTTTTTTCCTCTGTATTTTTAAGTAACTGGTAGTCTAAGGTTTTTTATTGTTTTCACGAACTTTCAGACTTAAAGATTAACTTATTTATTAGAAATCTTACTCTTTTGGTTGTCCCTCTTCCACGTATGCCTCCTTTGCCTCCACCATTTCCTCTAGTTCTTTTATTGTAAGTGTCCTGATATTCCAGATCCAGACCAGATCCAGCGGTATCTTGAGATACCGCTGGATCATTTGTTCGTTCATCTTCAGATTCCATACCTTGATTTTCATTTTTAACCCTCATATCAGGCCGCAACAGTTCTGGATTTAGAGGTCTTTTCAGGTCATTTGTACTGAAATTATTCCAATTAGTCTTCTCGGCCTCGGTGCTTCTTGCTTCTTTCTAAAACATAATATATGGGCAATGAGGTGTGGAAAAAAATATTTTTTTTAACTGATGCATATTATATATGTTAATGCCCAAATAACGCTCATAACTGATATTAACTTATAATTTTCATAACAACTTATAAACTTTATAAACTATTGTTATATATATTGTAAATTATGTTCTATTTTAAATAAAGATTATAATATTGTTATTATTAGTATTATTATTATTATAGAAGGTGGACACCATACTTATAAAAAATTATAAATTGTGTAAAAATTTAAAAACTTATATAAGTATGTATATAATTCCTGTTTCCAAAACTGTATTTAAATTTGTGGATTTTTAAGTTTTTTTGTGTCATTTTTGCAATGGATATCATAAACAGTTTTTTCTTTTCAACCACTAGAGTACTTAATCATAATTTTTAATTGTTCATTCACCACATCAGTATTAGTAGGTACCTATTTATACAATATTTTAAAGTTTTAATCATATAGAAACTATACAAAATGTATAGTCTTGTCAAACTTAGGTAGGTAGGTACCTCATATTCACCCTTGCTAATATGCAAATAAATTTAAATTGATATAGATATACTTGCTTTTCGTAGCTCAATGGATGCGTTTTGATAATTTTTCATTGTCATCATCGTTCTGTATATCGTTTTCCTAAAAAATATTTTCATTTGACCAATTTTACTATAAGTATACACTAATGGACTCACACTTTGACTCTCTCACTACGATACCACTGTAAAGCAGGGTATACGACTGACGTTCCTAAAGATATACCTATGTCAAAAAAATAAATATGTACCTACTTACCAAACTTTTAAACTCAAATCCAATTATTTATGGAATAAAACACAAAGTCTGCTCCACTAATTTAATAAATAAGTTCATATTAAAAGCCCATACATGTTTTAAAGGCATAAACCTTCATCTTCAGTGGTCAGAACTTTTGAGCCTGGGCTTAAACTACAACTTTAACTTCACCTCAACACCTCTGAACTTACAGCTTTTGGCAGTTGCATCGGAGAGAATTTTGGAGAGTGTTGGCTCGTCTTCTCAAACACATACTGTTAGATCCCAACTGACAGTTGTTCTCAACAAATTTAATGACTTACCACATCCGGCTAACCTTTCTAATATTAAACGGAATAATACTTTGGCTGCCTTTCGCCGAAAGATTTCGGAGTGCAATCTCGTCTTATCGAGAGCCGATAAAAGCAGTACTTTAGTCATTTTAGATCGACAACAATATATTACCAAAGTCGAAGAATTTTTGAGCCCTGACAACTTCTCCACTATTCCTTCTGATCCAACTCCTAATTTTTTCACTTATCTAAAGAAAATCCTCTTAATCACTAATGACACTCTAAATACATTTGAAACAGACAAGAGCAAGTTATATCCAATGAATCCACAAACTCCACTTTTGTACGGTTTGCCTAAAATCCATAAGATGGACATTCCAATACGACCAGTAGTACGCTACTCCGGTTCTCCTACTCATAAACTGGCTTCTTGGCTAAACTCCATTTTAACAGACTTGACTGATTTTTCTAGTAGGTTTGCTGTAAAAAAACTCATATGAATTAACTAACAGATTAAAGAATATTAGCATTCCTGAACATTCTATTTTGGTTTCGTTTGATGTAAAAAATTTATTCCCCAGTATACCTCCTGAAGAGTGCATTAAGCTTGTTAGAGACCTCTTATTCTCTAATCGCTCTATATTCACACATCATGTCCTTAATATTTGCGTCTTATTAGATACCGTTCTCAAACAAAACTTTTTCCAATTTAATAACAGATTTTTCTCCCAACCAACAGGTTTAGGCATGGGTTCACCTCTTACTCCTTTCTTAGCAGAGATATTTTTGGCAAGTTTAGAATCACAAATTGAAACACATCCTCTTTTCATGAAGGTCATCCACTTCTCCAGATATGTTGATGATACTTTTGTTATATTCACAGGGTCCTTCCTTGAATTACAATCATTTTTTAACTTCCTCAAGACATTACATCCTTCTATAGAATTTACCATGGAAATTGAGTCAAATGATTCCATTCCCTTCTTAGACCTACTTATTCAAAAGGAAAATAATAAATTACAATTTGGCATTTACCACAAACCTACAAGTACTGACCTGGTCATTCCATTTCATTCTAGTCATCCACATAGCCATAAAACAGCTGCATTTAATAGTTTCTTTCACAGATTATTCAACATCCCTCTTTCCCATGAAAACTTCATAACCGAACTTAATTTGATCAAACAAATAGCATTTAATAACCATTATCCACCATATTTCATAAATAAACTTTATTATAAACATCTGTCTCGATCTCTCAACAAGAAACTGTGTTTACCAATCCTAAAACAACAATTGAGATATTTTTCACTACCATTCCTCAATAATGTATCCTACAAAATTAAAGATATTTTCAGATCATATATAATTAACATTAGTTTCAAAACTCAAACCAACTTACGTAGTTTTGTAGTACAATCCAAGGACAAGATATCCACTTTGGACAGGTCAGGTATATATTCCATATCCTGTTCTCATCCAGGTTGTAATACTTGTTACATAGGTCAGAGTGGTAGGAAGATCATAACCAGAGTCAATGAACATCTCAAAATCATTGAAAAAAACAAAAACCATACTGATATAAACTCTAAATCCACTTTCGCCAATCACGTTATCAATTCCAGCCATTCTTTTGATCTCCCTACTAGTACTAAGGTGCTCCATGTTTGTGATAAGGGGACTACAATGAATCTTTTGGAGATCCTTGAAATCCAGAAGGCTCTTAACAATCCCTCTTTACACTGCATTAATGATCAGATTAACTTTACTTGCCTAACTTTTTTCAATGCTCTTAAATTCTTAAATAATTAAAACATAACCTTATTTTTTAACTATCATTTTATCTTATGGCATCACGGTTTTCATAACTACCCTGTTATACCGCTCCATCTTTTATCCGTTAATGGTACCTCGTATTTCATACATCCTAGTTCCCTGACATGATTTACCTTTATAAACAGTTTTCGGTTACTATAATATAAACACTTTACTCTCTCTTGTGACTGGCGTCCTAACTTCGCCTTGCTCATCCATTATGATCTTATTATAATGCTTTAACAGAGGTCTATGTTTTTTAAGTTTTTTAGTTTTTAGATTTTTATATTAGTTCACATCACACCTTTTCTAACATATAGTGTCCATCTTCCTTCTTTATTTAGTTGTTACTCCATTTGTCTAAACAGACAACCTTTGACATTGTCGCATTGCGACGGTTTTTGACCGTTTTTTTGAATAAAATATAAAAAATAAAATAGAATAATCCATTCACACTTTAGCTACATAAAAATTTTTACCTACCATTTGGTATGACTCCACCATGATGGTCGTACCCTATTTCAATTTCCCAGTCAAATTTGGGTTTTTTAATAAGTTTAAAATAAAATTAAATTTAATTTAAACTCATATTTATTTACAAATCTTTTACTTTTATTAGTCAAAATGTATTAGTTATTTAATTAACGTTACATATGTTTTCTTAAAAAAATTTTTCTGCAACATTAGGTAAGTCTCTAACTTGCACGTATTTTACTGTAATCGCGGTTTAATATTAATCTCCAAATTTTACAAAATAACTTTTTCCATATATTAAACTTTTATTGATGATGCCTGTGTTGCTTTTACATTATCTAATTGTATATTTTTTTCCTTCCCCTTTCAGTTTAAAAATTTAACAATGTCATTGGTCTCTTCATAAATTAATAACATCTTAATAATAACCCACTGAAGATGAAGGTTTATGCCCTTGAAACATGTGTTCCTTCAAAGTAGTGGACTGTATCTTCTTCTATTAAAACACCATACTTCAACAACAAGACTTATCTATTTTACTTTGAAAATGGTGTTACATTTTTAAATACTTAAAATACTCTGTCAGTTCGATTCTTCTCTGACATCGACATCTCAACAAACAGTTCACCTTCTTCACCTATATTCGTCATCTCATACAGGTATGCGTGGTTCATAAAATGTATGGTTTGTGACGGAACAACATGTATGGGCTTTTAATATGAACTTATTTATTAAATTAATGGAGCAGACTTTGTGTTTTATTCCATAAATAAAATATTACTCCACTGTGAGATGGACTACTTCCATAAAATCAAATCCAATTGATGTAGAGTTTGTATCCACCATTGACCAACTCACATCCGAGTCGAATTGATTATGGTGCCCCTCCACTGTAATGGGGTCCATGGTGGCAAGCACCAAATCATCAAATTCATCCTTGGTTTCGGGGGTGGGCAAGCCTCCATCAGTTTTTAGGTACTCTTGTCGGACCTGCGCTTTTTTCTTCCTCATTGTCTGTTTTTTATTTTCGTAGCATCTTTTAAGTTGCTCCACGGATCTATTATTTAAATCGGACGAGGTTGCGTTGAACTCGTTACATATTTTTACCCAAGCTTCGTTCTTTTGAAAATTTGTTGTACCATTGGTTTGTTTATTCTCCAATATATTTTTATGTTGGAGTGCTAAGATAAAAAGGTGATTACTTACCTGGGGCTAAAATTCAGTCCCCTAATTCTTTTTGCTTCTGCCGCCTTCTGTGCTGCCGACATAGTAGCGAAAATGAATAGGTACCACAGATAGGTACTTTTTAAAAGACTCAACACTATAACACACAGATAGGTACTTTTTAAAAAACTTAACACTATAACACACAAACAAAAAGAAAACCAAAAATAATTTTTGTGCCAAAAAGATATTTGAATTTTAAGCACAAGTCAATTTGAAATTTAAATTAAGGCCCTCCAACAGAAAAACGCAAAAATTACAGCGTCCTTGCGACGTTGCCATATTGTAACAAAAATTAAAGCATAGTTAAAATTTTGAGGAAATGTTTCCGTGCAAATCATTTGCAACTTAAGTAACAATTAAAATTAAAGGTCCGTTTGTTAAATAACAATTATTAAAAAGTCGCTGCAAGTGGCTGTAAACATTTTTGGCTTAGCTTTGAGGCGTCCTTAAAAACAATGGTGCAGTTCAACATTAAGCTCTATCTGGGTCCGCGTTAAGCTGGCTGTTTACTCTGATACGATGATGACAGAGTGCCAATAAGCTGACGAAGTAGAAAGTAACCTAACTTTTACCTTCTGTCCTTCTGTGTCTTATCTCTTGAATGTGTAATAGAATTTATTTATTAACATGTGTGATTGGGGGGAGAAAAAACATTATCCATGCGGCGATACAACAGAAAAAGTGTTTTTTAATGAAGAAAAACGAAAAAATGTAGGACTGAAAATAAAAGCTGAGGAGGACAGTGACGATGAGGAAACGGGGCAAATTTGGTAAGTTTGCTGATTTGTTTTGCTTTGCTTTGCTTTAATTTGCTTAATCAGAAGTAGGTACCCTCATCCATCCCAAATTGGGGGGGGGGGGGTCTTTTTATTTTGTAAACTTTATTTCTTTCTAAGTATTACTCTCTAAACAGTGCTTGTTATAACTCTGGCCCCAAACGTTATTGCACAGTTATCAGTAGAGTGGATTGCTTACAAACTAATCTCGAAACTAATGAATGTATCTATTCTATGCCTAGTGACGTTTAACAATCTAAAAATCTAAAGCTATGTATGCTATTTAAGCCTTCAGGTTAATGAAAATAATCTGTGTATTTGCATTTCTGCTTTTTGTGTATTATTCTAAAAACCAATTTACACTGTTCAAGTTCCAATATTTTACTAAGTTGACTAGCGCCTAAATCCGTGTAAAGACTCTTTATGTTTAAGTAGGTATGTGATATATAATGCCACCTAGGGTTAGTGTGACGTAAAAATATGCTAATTTGACTTTAAGTTCGAAAAATAAATATTTGTTTTGAATTGAACGGTTTCAAATTTTGAATGAAGAATTTAGGGTCAATTCTCGTAACCATTGCAGAGTGAGTAGGCATGTCACGCTTTTAAAATTTATTTTATATTATGTTTTATTTAAGTGAGTTAGGTGTCACACTATCCCTTCATTATGGGGTTACTGTGACTAAGGTCAGGGATAGTGTGACAAGCAGCAATTTTTGCCATTTATAAGCATCTAGGTTTGGGTGTGACTTGGTGTGACAGAGAAACCCATTAAAAAAATATTATAAAATTTTTTAAATTTGAAATATCGTCAATTTCAGTCAAAAAAATGTGCAAATTTCTTTTTTAAAACACCATTGCTTTTATTAAACATATATTTTATCGAAAATCTTTTTATATTTTTACAAAACTCAGTAACATCTAACATTCAAATAACATTAACTGTTCCATTAAAAGTGTATCGAATTCTTTCACCATTAAGGGATAATAATATAGGATCCACCAATATTCCTATAATCTGAGACATTCTAATAAATGACCTGTCTTTCTCATTAACAACAAAACTCTTTTTATCCTTATCAACACTTCTTAATCCTACCACTTCTATTTCGTCTTTAGTGTCATCAAAGTTTTCGATTACACACACATACTTGAAAACAGTTGTACCACGCTTTCCACCCATACAAGTTGCAACTATAAAGCTCATTTACCGGTTTCAATGTCGCAGTTTCCTGTAACAATTCCTCTTCTGTTTTGTCACTTTCTTCTAAAGACATATCTTCTATCTCCTCTCCTCATCACTGTCTGATTCATATTTCTTTGACTTTTTCTTGATCGTTTTTGGACCGCTTTTCTGTTTTCCTTTAATGGACTCAGCCTTTTTTGTCTTTAAAGCACTAATGTATTCTTCTTTTGTTATTATTTCTGCGGTATCAATTCTTGGTTTAACAGTTTTTTTACGCTACTTTGAACTATCTCTTCCAGAAGCATATGCTCAAACACTTTCCCTGGTGTTTCTTCGCTGACAGCAAGCTCGGTGATTTGACTCCCGTGTAATGGACTGGAGGATGGGCCAGCGATTTCACGCTCTTTTAATGGAGTGATGCAAGATGGGCCAGCGATATCATGCTCTTTTAATGGACTGACGGATGGGCCAGCAACAGCATCCTCTATTATCGTCTTGGTTATGGCGTTAACCATTGTTGGATGTTCTTGAACTTTGCTTTTGATAGACTCTTTAAATCTTTTTAGTTTATCGGGATGATAATTTTCTTTTTTAATGACTGATCTATTAACTCGCGTTAACACATCTGGATCATAAATCCCCGTTTTCTTAAAACCACTAATGAGCCATGATGACTCTATTGCTTTCCATGCCAGTCCTAAAACATTTGAAAATTCACTTTTAGATAATTTTTGCCCAATATGATGCCGTGCCCAATTGGTTAAAAGTTGATCCCACTTAATTTTTAATCCTCTGAAGACACCAACGTCTAATGGTTGTAAAATGTGAGAAGTATGGGGAGGTAAAAATTGAAACATAATTTTCCAGTGCTGTTTCCAATAGTTCAATGTTAATATGCGACAGATGACCATCGTCAATTTTTTTTTGCGACATATGTCACACTATACCCATGTTTCACTGTCACAGAAGCCCCACAATGTAAAAACCTGTGGGGTTACTGTGATATACCTAAAAAAAATAGTAGTTGAAGACAATTAGGGGATTAAGATAGGTTTAAATGTTTGAAATGAGTGTTGCCTTACCATACACAGAAAATTTCACAATTGTATAGAAATAATTTTGGAAAAATCCAAAATTTGGACTAACTTATCTGAATTACGAATTGGAAATAAAATACATACATACATTCATACTATATTTTTTACTCAAAAATCAGAAGTGATTGAAACAGTTTTTTTCAAATAATCTGTTGAAATGCAAATGAAGCGCAATATAACATTATATGTAATATACATTCATAATATAAATTATTATTTAATGTTGTCACACTAACACTGCTGTCACACTAACCCTAGGTGACCTACCTAGAATCGTGAGTATTTTGTTTTGCAAAACTTGTGCAGGATAATTTTATGTTTTACCTCGGGTTTTACAGGGACAAACAAATACTGCCTGACCCAGCAGAACCAGATAAAGTTGAAGAGAGTGAAGCAGTAAATGGATTCAATCCAATGTATAATTTGAACTATACAGAGTGGAAATTGAAAAATGAAGAACTCAACATCAAGGAAGACTCTGAAAACAGGTAAGTCAAATGTATTAAAGTATTATTTTGTTCGTAGGTAATTACTTATAAGAATTGGTAAATCAAAATTTTAGATTTTTAAATGGGCATGGTTTTACAAATTTTACATGTGTTGTTAAATCTTGGTTAGCTTTAAAGATTTTGCTATTATCTTCTAATTTTTAAATGGAAGGCTCTGTATGTTTTTTGTTATACCTTGCACTCTGCGTACCATGCCTAATTTTGGCATTTCGACTAGTTACCTACCAACCTATCAAGGGGTGTCTAACTCCTAAAAAAACATATTTGTATTCTAGATTTCAGTGATTTCAGCATTTCTGTAAGGATTTTGGAATTGATGAGTAGGTTAGTTCAGGTTGGTTAGTAAAAATTGTACTGTATATCCTAGGGCAAAAATTGATTATTTGAATTACAAGCCTAATTCTTGTTCAAATATTTAATTAAAAAATTTTTATTATAAAATATTTATTTATTTATGTATTAACTACATTTTCAAGATATGAAACATTTACAAATATTAGAATTAAATAAACTAACCTAATCTAGGATAGCCCCTTTCGCAAAAATTTTTAATTTATCATCAGACTAATTAAAGAAATGTTAGGAACCATAAAATTGATTGACATTTGTTGACATCCTGTTTATAGGACTATGTGCCAGATAATTCGTTCTGCTAACCCAACAAACATATTATTAAGTAATGTAGACCAGAACGGAAGGAAAATAATCCTAAATTGGCAAATATTTGCTTATTTTTGCTTTAAATGTTTTCTTAAAAGTCACAAAAGATTCGAACTCTAAAATCTAAGTCAAAATTTGGATATCTAGAACTTAAATAATTTGCTATAGGGAAGTCTACTTGTAGTTTAATTTACCTAGTTAAAAATTACAAATAAATTACCTCTCTTAGACATTAAACATATGTAATCCTAATAAGGAATATGATTAAGTAATAATTTACTTAATTGTTACTTAATATATGTGTTCAAAATTAAGGAATTTTTTGGCTATTATGCTAGGTAAATATTACCTAATTATTGCCAACAAAATGTCCAAATAATTTATTAACCATATAGTTTTAGAAACCAGTAATATTTTGGATAATTTTGCCATATAAATTGTTCCCAAAGTTATAGATCTTTTGTGGTTAAAAATTGAGCTACTTCATAACTTTCTGATTAACCTCAAAGGCTAACATTGCTTGTACAGGGTTATCCAACCAAGACTAGACAAGACGATTTTTTGACTTTTCCTGTACTTTTATAAAAAAACTGAAATAGCCATCTTAAGTCATTTTCTCCCGCGAATTCGAATATCTTCAGCAAAAAACAATTGAACATCAAACAAAAGTACTAGGGGTCACTTTGATATTTTTTTAAATGGGATGCCGTATTTTTAATGAGCTTATCCGATTTCTCATATAAATTTTGATCTAAAATGTTGGATTTTTAATTTTTTTTTTTTTTTTTTTTTTTTATTTTTAACATTTTCCGAATTTAAAACTGAAGAAAAAAGGCGTTTTTGAATTAAAAATCCAACATTTTAGATCAAAATTTATATGAGAAATCGGATAAGCTCATTAAAAATACGGCATCCCATTTAAAAAAATATCAAAGTGACCCCTATAGTACTTTTGTTTGATGTTCAATTGTTTTTTGCTGAAGATATTCGAATTCGCGGGAGAAAATGACTTAAGATGGCTATTTCAGTTTTTTTATAAAAGTACAGGAAAAGTCAAAAAATCGCCTTGTCTAGTCTTGGTTGGATAACCCTGTACAGTTAATAATAAAGAAAAAAGTAACTTTAAGGTTAAAAATATAAAGGCGGCCATATTTAATAATTATTAGTTCTCCTGTTTATCGACAACTATAAAAAAAACAATAATTAAAATGTTAAGAATTACATAAAGTGAGTGGAAAATCCATTAGACTACGATATCTTCCGCCAACGAAAGTTTTTTTAAAACTTTAGGTACATATAATGTTTATAATGAAGTCACTCTGTTTTTAGGTTAATGGTAAAAATATTTTAAATTATTGTAATAATACATAAAAAAATGCATATTTTAAGGGCGCGTTTAGTTTTTCGAAGTATCATCACCATAATTCACAAACACATTTCTTTCGCATCCAAATTTCGGTCCAGAAAAATGATAAAACTTAATTATATCACTTTAAGGTGGATTTATAAACTTGACGTTGGGTATTCTGTTTGACGGTGGCCGTGACGTGTGCCGTCTGCCGGTCGTAGCGACACAATTAACCTTTTATAAACTTGACGTTACTCCGTCGCTCTGCCGTTCGTCTTCTTCTTTTCTACTAGCAGAAACAGTACATAACCACAATATTCATAGTGTTATTTTTTTTAATCATTTGTTTTTTGTTGTTGCTAAAATGGACGATGAGACGGCCTATTTACTTGCTCTGTGTTCATATGCAATACTAAAAATAAGAAAGGGCCAAAAAACACACAAAGTCACTGTCAATATCACGTGAGAGTCATAAACGGATTTGATTGGCTCTTGAGCATTACTACGAGTATTGCTACGACCGGCCGCCGGAAAAAGATAAAATTGGTTTATGTTGACCGGCACCCACCGGCATGCGTCACCGTCACCGGCAACTATGAATGGTCTTACGCACTTCAATGTTTTTAACTCTACCAGCCACCGGCACCGGCAAAACGGAACGTCAAGTTTATAAATCCACCTTTATTGTTGAAGTTATAATAAGCGGCCATTCCAAATATCTACTTAAGTCGAACTCTATTTTATAATTTATTTTGTCCTGTTGGAAGTGTTGGTATAAGTTGTTGTCTTTTCTTTCTAACACCAGATATAATATGTTTTCTCTGTATTTTTGTCTAGTGTCTTATTGCTCCTATTTAGGTTATATTTAGGTCAAAAGGTTGGTCTCACTTTCCACATTTAGACGTAAAATAGGTCTATATTTATTTCACTTCGTTTCAACTTATTGGACAGAAAAACCCTATCAACCTATTTTCGACCTTCAAATTACTTTAGTTTTTTTCCCCACATTGGGCAATAGGAAAACAAATGTAGGTAAATTATCCCTATACATAATTGGTCGTGCAAAATATTTGAACCGTTTAGAGGTCGAATAAAGGTAAATTTAACTCAAAATGTTTGTTGGGAAATGGAACATGCGGGAGGGATTAGGTAAATAGGAACATGAACGTAAAAAGTTTCCAAACATTCAGCGCTGTTAATAATTTTGTTCAATACTTTGAAGACAAAGCAGACACAGTGGTACTCTCTTCGGCGGAAAAGCCTTGTCAGATTTAGATAAGCCATAGCCTGGTCGTCGGTTAAGTTGATTCTAGAGTTAAAAAGAATATGCCTGAAACATTTTCCAGCCTATTGATATGAATATCATAGTACGGCGACCAAACTATGCACTCCAAAAGGAATCTGACAAAGGAAATATATATTGTTTTTACAGCTGTTACATTTTTAAAGTCTCTACACGATCTCTTAACAAACCCCAGCCTCCTGTTCGCCTTGCACGATACTTTTTCAAAGTGTTCAGAAAATGTTAACTGTGTGTCCAAGTACACGCCAAGATCTTTAACCACAGTCACCTTTTTTAGAGCAACTGTAGCGTAGCGGACTATATATTTTCATAGGTCATGAAGGTTCTTCTGTATAAATGAGATATCGGATTGGCTCGCTTAATTATTTTTGTAAGTAGTGAAAACAATGTAGTATAATATAATAGTAAATAAAATAAGGGATAAAAGTATGTAGGGATGAAGGACTCACCAGGAGAACAATTCTTTGTAGAACTCTGGTACCACCTTTTCACTATCACACGTGTATGTGTCTCTCGTGCTCTGTATTGTTCGTACTGCTGTTTCACCCGGTACGGCCGTAATCTCGTTTGTAGTACGGGTAAAATTGGGTGCATTGTAAAAAAGGACGGAAATATAGGAATTTATTAGGATAGTAAAGGGTATAGGTAAAATACTATTATTAATTGAATGAGCACGCATTTTTAGAACCGTCGATTACAGGGGCATATTAAGGCGCATTTAAGCATAAAAGAAAAAAAATAATTAAGAAAGTAATACGTAGGTATCTATGTACATAATATAAATTATAAAATGAAAATATAAATAAAAATATTAAGGTGATGACGTAACATCCTCACCCCCCTGAAAATTCTCAGGGAATTTTAAGTAAGCATGAATTTAAGCATTATTAGGTAACGGACACAGTTTGACTAAGGGACGTTTTAGTAAACCCTTAGCCGTTTTGATTATAGCAACTCTAGCTATTTTGTCCGTACCACATATCACCTCCTGTACCCGACCTAAAGGCCAATTCAGAGGGCTAATATCATCGTTTTTGATAATTACCATGATACCAGGAGCTATTGAAAACTTATCAGAAATATTCCACTTCCCTCTTTGTTGCAACGTATGTAAATATTCACGGTGCCACCTGCGCCAAAAATCTAAATTTATTCTTTGTAGCAGCTGCCAACGTGAAAGGCGATTTAATTTATAAGAATTAAGATCCGGATCTGGAAGAGCCGTCAATGGTTCCAAATTCAAAAAATGACCTGGCGTCAATGCAGAAAGATCGTTCGGATCAGAACTGACCGGACATAACGGTCTTGAATTCAATACGGCTTCCACCTGAGTAAGAACCGTATAGAATTCTTCATAACTTAAAATTTGGTTGCCTATTACTCTTAGTAAATGAGATTTCATACTCTTAATATTTGACTCCCAGATCCCTCCCATGTGCGGTGCACTGGGTGGATTAAAATGCCACTTAATGGCTTCAATCTTCGCCGTATGTAAGTAAATTTCTTTTAGATATTTAGCCGCGCCTACGAAATTCGTGCCGTTGTCTGTATAGACATTGGAACATCGACCCCTTCTCGCGATAAATCGCCGAAATCCTGCTAAAAATGAGTCAGTTGAAAGCTCAGAAAGAAGCTCTAAATGTATGGCTTTAGTTGTACAGCAAATAAATAGGCAAACATACGCCTTTAAAGTTCTAGAGCCGCGTAATCGGTTCATAGTAATTAAAAAATGTCCGGTAAGATCGATTCCTACATTTTCGAATGCTTTAGCTTGCGATATACGAAATTTAGGTAAATCACCCATTTTGGGCTGATACGCTTTAGGGTGCGTTCGCCAGCAAGTATGGCAACGAAAAACAATCCTCCGAATCACCTTTTTTGCAGCAAGAATCCAAAAATTTTGGCTAAGTAGGCAATGCGTGGTTTGTATACCAGCATGACAAAATTTTTCATGTATATCAGAAATAAGTAATTCGGTAAAGGTAGACTCGCTTGGTAATAAAATTGGATACTTTTTGTCATATTTGAGTTCAGAGTTACGTAACCTACCCCCTACTCTCAAAACATTCTGTTCATCCAGGAAAGGATCCAGTTTTCTTAAGAATTTTGGCAGAAGTTCTTGATTTACTAGTAACGAAATGTATTTTTGAAAATGCATTTTCTGAACATGTTTTACCAAAACAAGTAATGCACTATGTAATTCATTATACGACAGATTAAAGTTAAGTAGATTATTTTTATTTTTGACATTATGTAAAAAACGTAATATATACGCAAGAACTCTTTTAATTTTCGAAGGTGAAGAATACTTCTGATATAAATTATCAATGAAATTATTTTCTTGTACGTTAGTGGATAATACGATTTTGCGACCTTCAGCCTCTGCTTCCGGCAAACTCGTATGGTGTATCTTGGCAAAGTTCCAATTTTCAATAGGCGTTTTCAGAAAATCGGGCCCTTGCCACCAAAGATTGAATGCCGACAATTCTCTAGGAGACAGTCCACGAGAACCACAATCCGCGGGATTCAAGGCCGAAGGCACATAATGCCAGTATTCTGGCGCAAGCTTTTCTTGAATGTAAGTAACGCGATTACTAACGAAACTTTTCCAACAATGTGGTGAACTTTGAATCCAGGAAAGTGTAACTTTACTATCAGTAAAAGCAAGTACCTTTTCAAATTTTATAATTTTTTCGAAAGTATTTAAAGTAAATTGTAAAAGTTTTGACAGTAACACCGCAGCGCAAAGTTCTAGACGTGGTAATGTAATTCTTTTTAGAGGTGCTACTTTGGATTTTGCGCACACTAGAAAACTTTTAAGAGAACCGTTTTCATACAAAATCCTAAAATATACAACGGCTGCATAAGCCTTTTCAGAGGCATCCGAAAAGCCTATTAGTTGACAGCATTGCACATTCGCGATATCTATGTGTCGAGGTATCGTAAAATTTGAGAAAATTTGTAACTCAGCCTAACTGTTTCCATTTAACTATCACGTCATCTGGAGGAGTATCCTCCCATCCTAGACCTAAAGACCAAAGATGTTGCAAAATTAATTTGTTGAATAATACGACTGGAGTTAGATACCCTGCGGGGTCGAATATTCTCGCGAGTTCAGATAAGATATTTCTTTTAGTACATATTTTTTCAACATTATCAAATGAATAGAAAAAATTATCCTTTCCAGGATTCCACCTTAAACCCAATATTTTTAGAGTAGTATCGTTTTCCAAATCCAGAGAAAAATCCTTTGTTTGCAAATATGATTCAGGCAAGTCCGACAGTAACTTGGGTTCATTGCTGGCCCATTTCCGTAATTCAAAACCGCCCCTTTTCAGTAAAGCAATTAAATCATGTTTAAGTTTCACAACTTGATCAAAATCTTGATCGCCTGTAGCGATATCGTCGACGTATGTCGCGTTTAATAATACAGAGCTAGCCAAAGGTAGATCAGTATGATCATTAGCTAATTGTTTTAATGTTCGAATAGCTAAATAAGGCGAGGAAGCAACTCCGAAGGTGACCGTATTTAATTGGTATTCACGGACCTTCTCATTAGGGGAAAACCGCCACAAAATTTTTTGATATTTCCTATGTTCGGGTTTTACAAGAATCATACGAAACATCTGCTTAATGTCACATGTAAAGACATATTTAAAAATTCTAAAATTGAGTAAAATTTTAAGTAAATCTGCTTGTAGTTTTGGCCCGGCATAAAGAACTTCGTTTAATGACAATTTATTTGGGGCATGACTAGAAGCATCAAAAACAACTCTTAATGGAGTCGATGTAGAATCTTTTTTTTGTACAGCATGATGCGCAATATAAAATTGGTCCGAATCTAAAGACGAGGAGTCCGAGACACTTTCCATATGTCCTAATTGTAAGTATTCACGTAAGACATCAGAATACGCGCAATGCATATTTTTATCTTGTAATAAACGTTTTTCTAAGGAATAAAACCTGCGCAACGCAATAGGTTTAGTATCACCAAAGTCAGGTGCAGCAATTTTAAAGGGTAAAGCAACAACGTATTTCCCGTCAACATTTTGGGTAGTTGTATCAACAAAATATTTTTCGCAATATTTGTCTTCGGGTGACCTCGAAAGCACTTCGGGCACCTCTTCTACGTCCCAAAATCTTTTGATAGAATTATCAAGCTCCCTTTGATCGAGAGTGGTAAATAGGGATTGTATATTTTTAGATATAAAATTTGAATTAGTTATAGGCACTTTTCCAAGTAGGGTCCACCCAAAAACTGTATTTAGAAATGTTGGGGAGTTTTGGCCTAACTGTATTTTACCATCTGCCAAGATGGAACCAAAAATATCAGCACCCAACAGCAAATTCACTTCTCCCTTCTGATTAAACCCAGGATCACTTAACTTTAAATTTTTAACTAATGGTAATAAAGAACTGTCAAAAGAAGTACGTGGCATTGAATCACAAATTTTTTCAATCACAATGGCTTCGACGTCAAAGGAAATATTTTCATCAGAAAGTGGCATAATAGTACAGCATACCCCAGAACGCGCAGAAGTGCACATTTTTTCAAGCCCCTGTAAATTTATTGCCACATTATGTTTTGATAAGCCCAGTTGATTAGACAACTTTTTTGTAATAAAAGAGGACTGAGCGCCAGTATCCAAAATTGCACGAGCTTGATGCCAATTGCCAAAAGTATCCTTTATTTTAAGTAAAATAGTAGAAAGCAGAACATCATGACTATTTAACATCATATAAACAGCCTTTTCGACAGTATCTTTTGATGTACTTGGTAGGCTATGTTGCATGTGAGGGTCATTTTGAGCATTTTGTATAATGCTATTTTGTACATTTGGATCAGGTGGAGGCGCTCGAAATACATTTTCACCTGGAGTCTTTCGAGGCTGCGCCCCATTATTAGACTGCGCGGCATTGCTATTTTGAAAAGTAAATGAATTATTACTATTATTATTATAAGGCAGATGTAGTAATGAGTGATGATTTTTATTACAAGTTTTACATCTCTTTGAAGAAGTACACTGAAGTATTGTATGCGCATTTGCTAAACAGTTAATGCACGCTTTATTCTTTTTTATTATATTTATTCTTTGAAAAGGAGTTTTTGATAAAAAAGTAGGACATTTGTAAATAATATGTGGATCTCTACATAGAAAGCATGTATTTAATGTTGACCTGAATTGTTGTTGTTGTTGTTGTTGTTGTTGTTGTGTAAGCAAAAGAGCAGAAGTATTTCTCCGATAATTCCCACGAGAATTATTAGTATTATTATTTTGATTAAAATGTTTAGTTCTATTTTGTATAGTATTAAGATCCAAAGATTCTAAAGCGGTACACTGCCTAGTTACAAATTTTAATATATTATTATAGGTAGGCATATCGTTAGACGCATGATATTGTTCAAAGGCCTTTTGGGTAGCAGGGTCCAAACGATCCAACAGCATGTTGGCCAAAATGAAATCCCAATTTGAGGGTTCATAACCCATATTTTTTAATGAAGCTAAATTATCTTCAAAAGTATCTACTAAATTACGCAACGATGATACGTTATCTTTATTCAAATTTAAAGAGCCCTCAATGGCCTTCCAGCATGATACTGCCCGTAAACGTTTATTATCATACCGTTTTATTAAAGTATTATAAGCAATATTATAATTGTCCCCCACTAATTTAATATTCTTAATTATAATTAAAGGAGGTCCACTTAATACCGAAAGTAAATAATTAAATTTTTCTATATCAGAGAGAGCATTGCTGTTATGAACCAAAGCATTAAATAATTCTAAAAAACCAGGAAAACTTTCAAAGTCCCCTGTAAAAGTAGGTAGCTTAATTTTTGGAAGAATTGCATGGTCATTTCTAGCTGTTGTGGACGTGCTTTGATTTAAATTAGTTAAATCATTAATTTCTAATTCAAATAAATCATGATAAATTGTTTGAACATTTGAACATCGTTCTGAAAAATCAGTATGTATAAGGTTTTCAGAAGATACAATTGTTTTTTCAGCAGCTATGAGACCAATAATTGCATAATGATTTTTTTCAAAATCTTTAACAATCTTTTTTAAATTTTTAAAAGTTACTTTAAATTTACTATGTAAAGAAGAATTATCCTTTGATTCATTTGCGATTCTTTCGATGCATTCCAACTGATTGATGGATATCTGCCGTAAGGCCGTAAACCGTAAATACTTTTGTTCCTCTGTGGGATTAGGCATTTTTTTATAAGAAGTATTTAACAATAATTCGAAACAATATATAAGTAATTAAGCCTATTGCAAAGCTCTTTTGGTTTAATTAAGTAAACAAATAAAAGGTATGGTAGTAAGAAACAAATATTCAAATTGTCTTATCGCAAAAGCTCCACCATGTAAAGTAGAAGCTTCGTACAAATTTACAGTAAATAAAGTTAATTTTATTGCCTTGCAACAAACAGCCTTTTTTTTTCAACTCAATATAAAAAGACAATTTTAAATTTGCTGTAGGTACCTGGTCAAAGTACAAAAACGACGATAAAAAAACCGTTTATAAATCGAACCAGAAATGCGGTGACAAGAACGAGATTTTAGCGTATTTTATCTGAATATTTTTCCAAATAAAAATTAAATTTTAGCAGTTATGTATAACGGCGTATATTTAGTTAGGATGTAATACGTAAATTATAATTAATATGCCCTGTATTCGACGGTTTTTTTTTTAATCATAAGTAAGTATAAGAGAAAACGTAAAAATGAGGAAGTAAATTTTATTGAACAATAATTGAGCGAACCAATCCTCAGAAAAGTAATTAATACTATTAATTAGTAATATTAATCACCAATTCAAAAAACTGAAATGGTGAATATGCGGCTCGAATGAGCAAAAATGTAGCGTAGCGGACTATATATTTTCATAGGTCATGAAGGTTCTTCTGTATAAATGAGATATCGGATTGGCTCGCTTAATTATTTTTGTAAGTAGTGAAAACAATGTAGTATAATATAATAGTAAATAAAATAAGGGATAAAAGTATGTAGGGATGAAGGACTCACCAGGAGAACAATTCTTTGTAGAACTCTGGTACCACCTTTTCACTATCACACGTGTATGTGTCTCTCGTGCTCTGTATTGGTCGTACTGCTGTTTCACCCGGTACGGCCGTAATCTCGTTTGTAGTACGGGTAAAATTGGGTGCATTGTAAAAAAGGACGGAAATATAGGAATTTATTAGGATAGTAAAGGGTATAGGTAAAATACTATTATTAATTGAATGAGCACGCATTTTTAGAACCGTCGATTACAGGGGCATATTAAGGCGCATTTAAGCATAAAAGAAAAAAAATAATTAAGAAAGTAATACGTAGGTATCTATGTACATAATATAAATTATAAAATGAAAATATAAATAAAAATATTAAGGTGATGACGTAACAGCAACATTATTGGTGACATACTGATAAGGGAATAATTTTCTCGATCTGCTGAACCTCATAAAGTAAATAAATAAATAAATAAATCTTTATTGTAAAACAATTTAAAATCTGTATACAAAGGTGGAGAGTACCACAAGGCGTATTTTAATAGCCACCAAAATAAAATAAAATATACATATATAAAACGTAATCCAACAAACAATTATTATTAACAAATACTATATTAAGCTCTAGAGGACCAATAAATTCTCATTAACAAATTTTTTAATTTTGATTTTAAAAGTAGGCACACTTAACAATTTAAAATTACTTGGCAACGAGATATCAATGCAGACAGGTACAAAAAGCAAGATTTAAAAAATTCCATCCTATGACGGGGTATGGAAATTGGACCCCTGAACCGTGTGTTCACCTGGTGGATATCTCCTCTTACTATTATTAGCTTGCTCAAATAAAGAGGCTCATCAACGCTTAAAGTTTTATGAATTAGACAACCGAGGTGAACATACCGTCTCTGGGCCATATTACATTGATAAACTTCAGCACGCCCGACTGACGTGATCTCTTCTAGATAAGCCACTTACAAATCTGACACAGGAGTTTTGTAATTTTTGTACCCTAAACTTGTTATACAGGGTGTTACAAATTCGAGGCTAAGTACAGGGATCTCCGAAACTATAAGAGATACAAAGTCGGTTAAATGGGGGCAAAGTTCCAGAATAAGGAGCTCAAGAAAATGCCGCAATAAAAATTGAAAATTTCCGACTACCTTCGGAGATATCCGAAAATAAACGAAAATTAGCAAATTCGTTTTTATTTTTTCCTGATTACATTTGTTGAAATAATTTCAAACAAATGTCACATTTCCATTGCCACTTTTTCTCTTCTACAAGATGACATAATTAGTTTTTAATTCCGACGTTTCGTTGGCGGGCCACCATCATCAACTTCATTTTTTCAAATACGGACCTGGAATTTAAATTGCATATTTTTGATCCTTATACCTCTAAAACCTAATATTTGATGTCTTCTAAATGTTATGCAGACGTTTCGTTTCCCAAAAACGCATCAGAAGGGTTTTTGGATTTTTAAGTGAGTATGTAGTGAGGAATGGCCCATATCAAGATAATTTGGTATTTAAAGAATCAATCTTTCAGCTAATATTTTTTTTGTCTTACAAGGAAGTGTATTTTGATATTCATAGATAGATTAAGGTTTGTAATAGGACTTTTGACAGATATTGTTAACATGGGTGGCAAATGACAGTTTTGTATCTATATGAAGACCAAGATTTTTTACCTCACTGGACCATTCCACTGTTACCCCGTCTATTCTAGTGCTCAATTGAGAGAGCTCAATGTCGGACCGGGAATACAAAATGATTTAACTGGATTTATAAACAGCGAATTACTCAAAGCCCAACGAGAGATCCTAGCAAGATCCTCACTAATTAAATCAACTGTATCAGGGAGACTAGAAGCAGTTGAGGGCAGATAGATTTGTAGATCATCAGCATACATATGGTATTGAGTATTTATAATATATTTTACAAGACAGTAAAAAGAAGTGGCCCAAGGATAGATCCCTGTGGAACCCCACTCACAACATCCCCCCCCCCCCCATCCCGATCTCAACACATCACTATTTACAGTGATCCTGACAGCCTGTTGCCTATTGCGAAGATACTCAGCGAGCCAGCCATCCGCATCAATTTTATAGTGGCTTAACTTGGCCAACAACAGTTCTATATATATTTATACTATCGAAGGCCTTTGTCATGTCTAATAAAACAGCAAGGCAAGAGTGACCCTTATCAAATGCTTGAGTAATATCGCTAGTAATTTTTAAAAGTGCTGTGGCACAACTATGGTTTGGCCTAAAACCTGATTGAAATTTGGGTATTACATTTGTATCCTTTAAAAATTCTAGAATTTTGCTTTTGATTATTTTTTCTAGGATTTTTGATGCAACTGGGAAAATACTTATAGGTCTAAGCTCATTCAAACTCTGCAGGGTTATTCACCTTAGGCAAGGGCGTGATAAAAGCCATCTTCCACAAGTCAGGGACAGAGCTTGTCTCTAAAGAACAATTTACAATATTAATTAGTGGTTTTAAACAGTGTGGAAAACAAGATTTTATCATATTAATAGATATACTATCAATTCCAACTGCATTACTCCCAATACTAAAAATACAATTTAACAGCTCGTCTTCCGTTATTTATCTAAACTGAAATGGCTCCCAGTCAACAGTTTTATTGAGAAAATCATTGATTATCCCTGGTTCAATATCTATTATTGGTATATTATTCAGAAGATAGGTATTAATTAGATTAGGGTCTTTTAAATTATTTGGAATTTCTTTTGTTGGTTTATTAACTACTTTCCATCGATACATTTTATCCCAAATAATCTTACTTTGATGTGGTCCAGCACATTTATTAATTTCCATTGTAAAATAAACTTTCTTCTTTGCTTTTACTGCAGTTGCTACATAATTCTTTAACTGAATATAATAGCTTCTGCTTTCTGGCGACCTTTTACACTTAAATTTACGAAAAGCTTTATGTTTAAGTTCTAACATTTTTTTTAGATTTTAAGTATAAGCAACATTTGTCGATATTCAGTGACATGCCATTGAGTTGACACCAGGAAAATACAGTGCTGATATTTTTCCAACGAGATGATATCTTGAAGAGATGTTACTTGGGTGAAATTTTCAAATCGTCGGGAAATAGTAAGTGGTAAGAGGTACCACCCAAGTCATTAATAAAGAGATTAAATACTAGGTGTCTCAGGTGAGATCCCTGGGGAACTCCCGAAGTAACTTAATGGCTCTGATAGATAATTGTCGATCTTAACCTGTTGCTATTTATCAGAGCGGTATGATTGCAGCAAGAGAGTAATATGCCGGTAATCCCGTAATTGGACAGCTAAGAAAGCAGAATGGTATGATTCACGAGTTTTTTATTGATACGAGTAATAAAAAGAAAAATTTGTATCAACAGAGCGACCAGAGGTAAACCCATGCTGATTACTCATCACTATTTGTTGGAAGGCATAGGCTAGAACAGTCTCAATGCAGTGCTCAAATAGTTTAGGTAAAGCTGACGTCATTTTTATTGCCTGATTTATGAATAGGACAGACATATGACAATTTCCAGACACTGGGAAAGATTCCAGAAGTGAGAGATTTTGAAGAGATATGATTGATATGATGATTTATGTATTTACAATAATTTCTGATTATGGTTATCTATACGTTTATGTACGACAGTATACTGCTCTCTGATCTTAGCAGCACATACAGATATTTATGTCTAAAAACTAACACAACATATATTAAATGTATTTCTAACTGTTTCAGTAATATATTTATTTATTTATTTATTTATATTTATGATACAATGATATGAGTAAATAGAGACCTGGGAAACACCTAAAACAACAAAGAAAATGGAAACGGTAATTCGAATAAACAACATCTTAGACCCAAGGGAAACTATAAAAGAACTTAAAAAAGAGATCAGCACAAATGATATAGATGGAGGTTTTAAAATATAAGACATAGGGTTGTGCCTGGTCAGTTGACCGAGATTTTAACCAATTTTGACCGCAGAGATTTTGACCAGGTCAAAATCGGATAACTTAGAAGTGAGGATGAAATTGGTGATTCAGATTCTGAAGAACATGAAGACAATGGCGAGGGTGGGTTCAGTGATGAGGATGATGTGCCGTTATCTACAATGGCCAACTCTGCCAGCAGTCATGATTTATTAGTATTGTTAGATTAATATAATACTGTTATACATAATATTTTTGTCTCATTCTTGTGTTTCTTGTACCTCGGAATGGTTTCTTTATTTTTTGTTAGCTGTTTTTCAATAAATGAACGTTTCTATGTAATTACTGATGCCTTCATTTTTTTAGACCAAACTGAGGAATTTGACCGGTGCTTAGTCAATTCACCAGAAAAGATTTTGACCGGTCAAATCCCAACCCTAATAGACACCTAAAAAGCGGCGCGATAGTTGTAGAAAGCTGTAATGAAACACAACACAAAAAATTAAAATCGACACTATAAAGATCAAAGAGACACAAAGCTTAAATGCTTAAATTCAATGTTCATAATAACAGGAATGTCAAAAGGCTATTCGGATTTGGACTTCATTGAAGAACTTGTCAGATTAAATAATGAAGTAGAAGTTGACCTGCCTACACTCAATATACGTGAGAATATAAAGGTAGTAGGAAAAAACAGTGTCGAAATCCCATCAAAGAAAACGGGATCCTAGAAGCACAACCAGCTATTGCCAAATGGTTCTTGAAAAAACAAACAATATATTTTGACCTAATAAAAATTTACATCCAGGAGACCTAACCTAGCATTGTGCTTTAGCTGTGCTGGATTTGGACATGTGGCTAAGCATTCTGGAGAAAAATCATGTCGTCATAAATGCAGCGCTGGTGATCACGATGGAAAATTCTGCAATGCAGCTATGTTGAAATGCACTAACTGTGTGAAAATGAAATATAACCCAACTAGCAATTTTGGCCGCCGCTACGTAATCTTCACTACACGAAGAACTTTAAGGTTGCTGTTACTGGTGTCTGGAACCGTTCAGGAACCGTTTCTTCACCACGTTGTTACCAAAACGGGGAATGATTGTGCGGCAACGGTTACGTACCTACATCGTCCCCGGAAGCATATACGTATACTGCAGACGCATAAGGAATAGCTGAACGATTCGGCTTTTTAAGATCTATCCGACCAATAAAAATAGCAGTAAAGTGGAGACGTAGATTGTCCTTATACGTCTGCAGTTTACTAAGGTTGGTCAACTTGTAAAGGGCAGACGTAGTTTATGCTAGTACGTCTACAGTTTATGCTGTTTATAGAAATGTAAATAAAACAGTATACAACCAACTTTTTTAATTGCTCTTATGTAAATTAACATAATGACAAATTAACATTCGCATAAAATCACTATTTCCTAAATTTATTGTCACCTAGACCACTGCTACTCTCTATACATAGTTGCAATTTGTGTGGTGCTCTTTTTTGCTGTTTTCTGTTAGATTTTCCAGGTTTTCGTCCAGCTAACGATGCTCACGAAGTAATATACAGAGTGTTGCCAACATCGAGGCAAGTAATAAATGTCTTAAAACTAATGTTGTAACAAATACAATCAGTACAGTGGCATTATTACGGAGGAAGGATTATCACAATTCTTGACATTGCAAGTATCAACGAGCAAATGTACAGAGTGTTACCAACATCCAGTTAACATTTTACGCTCCTGGAGGGAGTAACTAGACCGATCCTAGCCGAACATTTGCGAATTGTTTTGCTATTCCTTGTGCGGCTGCAGTATACGTATATGCTCCCCGGAACTGTAATTTTTACGTTCCGCTACCGTGCCGAGAACGTTCCAAAACCTTAAATGTGTGGTAATTCCAACCAAAATGAGACTTTCCCATCGTGCGGTGCCTTGAAAATATTTTGATCTCTCTCTTTTAAATAAAATCATGTATATTATGTTTCCATCTATCCAAATAACCTTATTAACTTCACAACATGTCAATTTATATTTTATTTACCTAATACATAATAATATAATATGAATATTTTAGACTTTAGACTTAATTTTTGAAATGCAAGGTGGTAAAACCCAAACGCATGAAACTTTTCTGTGAAAACTAAGGATGTTAGACCTAAAAATAACAACTCGCTCTCAAAATAAAGCTGTTTGAGGAAAAACAAAGAAAATCGGAAAAATATTAGGATTTAAGAAATGTATATTTAAAGGATATACCAGTTTTATAACATCCCTAATAATAAGAAATAATAAAAAAAATAAACTTTATTACTCTAAAAAGTAAATAATAGCTAGGGCGAATGTTTTGTAACAACAGTTAGGATTTTTCCAAAAATAGCGTCGCCATTTTTCTATTAAAAATGGTGTATCTTATTTAACGCCACGTTAAAGTTACCTCTGATACATTAAAGTAGAATTTACTTATGTATAAGTAGCGGGTTTAAAAAATATATCACTGCAAAGTTTATTTTACTTAAAAGTAGAAATTTTTACTTAAAACCGTAGATCTTTCCTTGCTTCGTAGTAACAAACACGGCGGCGTTACCCAGAAGTTCTGTGCTTTTCAGAACTTACTAGCCATTTTTGTACGCCGTAGTTCGATCGGTTTCATGAAAGTTCCCATTTGGAACGTTAAAGTAATCTTTATGGTAATAAGTCCTTAGTTTTGGAACCGCCTAGTTATTTTTGCGACTTTAAACGATTGCATATTATTCCATTAACCATAATATCAGTTCCTTGACATATTGCGAAAAGATTTCTTGTAAAGGTGGTTTGCTTTGTCCACAATAAATAGCTACGACAGTTGGCTTTAGATTATCCATATTTGCAATTCTTAATAGAATGGGCCAGAATTCTGTAGATGCGCTTCTAAATGGTGGTAAACCATCTATGTTGAAAATTAGCGATACCACTAAAGGTTCTTCTATATCTTTAAAGGCTTTAAGTAAGCTATTTCTAATACCATTATACCGAAATTGTCCATTATCCATTGTTACAATATTTACTGATTTTGATGTCTTTAAAAGAGTTCTGTTATCAGCTGGAAATTGATGTTCTTGTGAACCTACTATAAGCAGTAGATTATTAATGGCCTGGTGGGATATTTTTTCGTCTAAACACCATTCTTTGATACGTTCCCGAAATGAAAGTGAAGAGCAACAGCAAATATTATTTTCTTTTTCCTGATCAGAGTCATCATACTCATTTGTTAAACCACTACCACCGTCTTTACGGTGGTAGTGGTTAAACTGTCAGGCTCCGGCACCAAAATGTCAGATTTATTAGCATTGCTAAAAACACAAACATCATTTGACGTACTCGTTTCAAGACCCACTGATGAACTTCCAGTTTTTATTTCAGAAATTTGAGTTTAAATAAAAGAAACATCACTTTTAGTTTTATTTGGTTCCATTTTAACTTTTCTATAAAATGTGGAAGAATGACGATATTTTCATACTTTAGTTTAGCCTCCATTACAATTCACTTTTTCACTTACTGCTATCATAAACAACAACTCTGGCCTACAAAATTAAGGAAATTCACGCTATGAGATTCATGGTAAAAATTACTTTAAAGTAAATTTGTCTTGTAACCATGACTATACCGTAATTTTTTAATAGTTTAAAAGGTCAAAATTACTGACAAGTGAGATAACATGGAAACGCTTACTAAACAGTCGCCTTAAAATACTACTTAGAAGTTGCGAACTATGTGGTATTTTTATTGTCCCTCTGTAGTTGTAGTTACTTTTAAATGCGCTTTGTAGTCAGGCCTACTTAAAAGTTACCTTTTTGTCGTTACGGCGACAAATGTTTTTTACATTAAAATTTTGGTGTTATATAAGTAGGTTAACGTTGTCGCGCTACGGTTTCAGCAACCCTGACATGCACTACAAAGTAATGACATATTATAGTTAGTATATGAACACTGTGGAACAGAAGAAAATAAATAATAATGTTATTATATATGGTATACCATACAAAAATAATGAAAATGTCCGCGAAATAGTCAAAAATATAGGTAATCAGCTTCAGGTACCCGTGAAAGAGGAAGAGTTTTCTGCAATACGTGTGGGCAGAAATGACCATCAGGGTGATAACCCTAATATTTCGCAATGGTGAGATAAAGAAAAACTTAATGAAACCACCCAAAAAAATTAATCTAAACGCAGAAAGTCTAGGACTTGAAGGTAGCAGCAAAGTATTTATAAATCACGACGTAACCAAAAAAAAACCTCCAAGTATACAAAGCTGCGCTGAATTTCAGAAAGGAGAATGGTTATAAATATTTATGGGTTGCGCAGGGTAAGATTATGCTAAGAAAAAGTGAAGGTAGTGAAATTTTGCTCATTGAAGAAGAACAAGACTTAAAAAACTAGATGTAAGTTATTTAAATGGGCTTAGTATAGTGTATATGAATATTCAGAGTTTAAGAAATAAATTAGATAATATACAGCGCTGTGTTATGAGGAATCACTGTGATATACTACTTTTATCGGAAACGTGGCTATGTGAATCAGATACTAGCTTCTATCAATTAAATGGATATGATTCGTTGCATTCTTGTCGAGATAAGAGAGGTGGTGGTGTTTCCATCTTTGTAAAGAAAGGTATTAAATATACCGAATTGGCTAAGTCACCGCCTGAAGAAAATTACAATAAAATTGGATTTGTGCGCAAATTGGAGAAAATAATCTGAAAATCAGTGTTGTTTATAAACAATCAATCAATCAATCAATATATGCTTTATTGTTAAAGAAAACTAAATTCCTATAAACAAAGCGAGTATAAAAAGTCCTTAAAATATAAGTAAAAATAAAATAAAAACAAAAACATATCATAAAAATATATAACATACACATACATACATGTATGCACATACACCCATACAAACATAAAATGCATTGTCAACAACAAGAAAATTAACACAAACCAACTATAAAACGTCACTGTAATATTCATCCAGACTGTAGTAAGCTTTCTGCAATAAGATGTCTTTGACATTTTTCCGAAACTGGCCGAAGTTTAAAATTGATTTCAGCTCATTACTTAAATGATTAAAAATCTTTTTACTCTCATAGAAGACCGACTGTTTCACAAGAGTGGTCTTAGGAATGGGTAGTCGAAAATTTCGTATGCTGGTTCTAGTACTGTACTTAAATTCCTCAATATCTGATCTAGAACATCTTTTATGCGAAAGGCAAACAGTTTCCAAAATGAATAAAGACGGCACAGTTAAAATTCTTTCTGCTCTAAATAAAGGCTGGCAGTGTTCACGGTTATTTGCTCTGCACAAATGTCGAATTGCTCTTTTCTGCAACACAAATATGGAGTTTAGCAACTGCCTGTTTGCAAATCCCCAAAAAACAATACCATAACGTAAGTGCGATTCAAACAAGGAATGATATAACATTTAGCGGTTGAGTTACTAAGTTCATTACAGACTATCCTTATTGCATAACAGCCAGCTGCCAATTTTTTGCTTAATACATTTATGTGCTCCTCAAATTTCAGTTTATTATCTAACGTTAGACCCGAAAACTTAGTAAGTGCTTTATTATGAATTTGTTGATCATCAAGATTTATCTCATTAAAACTAAAACCAAAAGTCATTATATTTGTTTTGTTAATATTAAAACATAATAAGTTTGTATCGCACCGTCCTACGATAACAATCAGTTTTTACAACACCTACAAAACATTATGACGAAATTCTCCAAAAGTCATACAATAATAGGTGACTTCAACATTAACCTCCAGGGGGATGACAACTTTCTAATAAACAATTACAAAAACATTATTAAACAAAATAATTACACTATTATCAAGAAAATAAATATAGAAAATGCAACTAGAGTTACACCAAACTGCCACAGCATCATTGACCATGTACTCATTACAAATAATAATATGAAAAACATTCAGAACTGTGCAATTTAAGATAGATGAAAATCCCCTATCAGATCACAAAAGAATATGGATGACTCTTATTGAAAAGGTAAAAATTTATAAACCAAAAACTTTTCATGAAGTGAAAACTATAAATCACGATATGTTTATAGCTATTAATATAACGAGATTATTATGCGATTTATAATAGTCGAGGACATTGCTAGGTGACGAGGCGACAGCCGAGTCACCCGCAATGTCCGAGACGGTGTTAAATCGCTAATAATCGAGTTATATTCAAAGCTTTATCGTATCATTGACAACGGCGATGCGAAAATAAAAACAAGGTGTTTTGTCATTTCATTTTGGCATTTCAAAAAGTCATCATTAAAATCATGCAAGATTTTGATATTCCTGACGATATATTATCTGCAGCCAACATTATAAGGTTGAACTTGCTTCCGGACAAATCTAAAATCCATTATGAAAAAGAATATCGGCAGTTTTGTGAGTGGCGAAACAAAGTACATGTTCAAGGTGCAGAAGAAACGGTATTGCTGGCGTATTTCGCAAAACTCTCTGAGGAATACTCTGCTTCATCCTTAGGGCCGAAATATTCCATGTTACGAGCGACTTTAGAACTGAAGGAAAGAGTGGAAATCGACAAATACGGCGCCTTAATACGTTTCATCAAGAAGAAAAATGTTGGATATAGAGCAAAAAAATCAAAAGTATTTACAAGAGAACAAGTCAACGAATTTGTGTGTTCTGCCTCAGACGAGAAGTTTTTAATGATGAAAGTGGCTTTTTTAATTGGAATTGGAGGAGCCTGTCGAACTAATGAATTAGCGAAAATGACCACGGAAGATGTTGACGTTTTAGAGGACAAGCTGATTGTTACTATTCCCGACTCAAAAACCCACAACAAACGTATTTTCGCTGTGATATTTGACGGCGAAGTCAATCCTTTGGTATCTAACGTATTATGCTTTCGTAACTAACGTATTAAATTATGGTAACTAATGTATTATGAGTAACTAAGGTTTTATATAGGTTTTAGTACGTTTATGATGTTAATAATTATTAATAAAGATATCATATAAAAATGACTTAATCTTCAATAATACGATAAAAGTCATTTTTTCACGTCAAGTTGCGGATAATATCATAGTTTCCTTCCAGCAGTTAATATCAATTATACAACAGTGTAAAGCCCGGTGTGAGAATATTAGGGTAATTAAAGTCAAGGAATCTAACACATGGATTACTGGTGAGTTACTTAATCTTATGGGAGAACTTGACAAACTGTATAAAAAAATATGTAAAAAAAAAAATTTAATTAGTGAAATTAAATTTAAATCTCTTAAAAATGAAATAAATAATAAAATAAAAATATTACAAATAAAGCACTTCACAAACAAGTGGGAGAAAACGGGAAGTGACGTTAAAAAACAGTGGCGTTTCGTTAATGATTTTCTAAGTAATAAAACATCAAAGACTATAATTAAGCGAGTTGTTTCTGATAACATATAATTTACTGATCCTATACTGCTAATGTACTGAACCGACATTTTTCTGAAGTAGGTAAAACAATTGTTAATAACATAAATGAAGAGATCCAAAGCATAAGTCCAGATTTACAAAGTAATATAAATAAATTACAAGAAATAAATTGTGAAAATAGCATATATTTAGCAGTAACTGATGACGATGAACTTGGGAAGGTTATCGCTGACCTGAAGCTGAATTCTGCCCCCGGGCATGATCAGATTACGGTTAGGGATATCCGAAATTGAAGTAGTACCTTGATGCCAATTCTGATAAGATTAATTAATGAAATTCTGGTCACTGGTAGTTTTCCTGATGAACTCAAAATTACAAAAATATGTCCTATATATAAATCTGTCAGTGTGCACGATAAAAATAATTATAGACCAATAAGTGTAACTAGTGTACTCTCCAAAATAATTGAAAAAATAATTAAGTTAAGAATGCTATCGTTTGTTAAAAAATATATTAGTTCTGATCCTTATCAATATGGCTTCATTAAAAACAGTTCAACACTGAGCGCAACTGTTGATTTAATTAATAATATCTCCATAGAGCTAGATAATCATAACATAGTAATTGCAGTGTTTATCGAATTAAAAAAAGCATTCGATGTGGTAAGTCATAACATATTGCTAGAAAAATTAAAGCTTATGGGATTTCAAGGACCAATAATTGATTTATTGAGAACGTTTTTAACTGATAGAAAACAGTATGTAAGTTTTGGAAGTTGCTTAAGTGATATTGAAATTAGTGAGTGTGGTGTGCCGCAGGGTTCTGTCCTTGGACTACTCCTCTACTCACGATATGTGCTGAGCTTGAAAAGTGCTGGACTAAAAGCACAATACTATACCTTTGCAGATGACACTTTATTATATAGCACAGGTAATATACAAGATTAAAAATCTTTAAAAATCCTTACTAGTCAGATGGAGTAGAATAAATATAATATACTAATTAGAAAAATATTTCCTAGCCATCTGATATAAACCTTATACTATAAGGCCGTATTTGGCTAACACAGTTAGCGCTACAATACTAAATTGATTGCTAAAACTACCAAGAAAGGAAGACCTTTCACTCGCGTCTACAGACAGGAATATCACTTTGGCTTCCTGGCTTCCTGGCTTCCTGGCTTCCGCATGCGCACATAATGCTGTAACTAATAATTATAGACTTTATTGGTTAAACAGGCGCTAACACGGCATCTAATCCACCTTTTTGGTTGCAATTCGGTATATGCTAGATATAAAAAAATTGTAATAATTATAGACTTATATTGGTTAAACAGCGCTAACACGGCATCTAATCCACCTTTTTTGTTTCAATTCGCCTTTTTCAAGTTCACCGGCCAATTATTTACCAGCCCTTTTTGAGTGGATCTACTTAAAAAAAAAATAAAAGAGATAAAAAAAACTAAAAAAAAGTCATAAAGAAAAAGTGCCCGAAACCGGGAATCGATCCCGGGACCTATGGCACCAAACCCAGATGCTATATCCACAGTTCCACTGAATTGCTTACAGACTTTAGTTAATCTAGTAACCGTAGAATAAAAGCCAGCGTATCGAGCTGAATGCTTCCGAGGCTGTTGCGCATGCGCATGCGGAAGCCAGGAAGCCAAGAAGCCAGGAAGCCAAACTGATATTCCTGTCTCTAGACGCAAATAGACCTTTCTGTTGGTAGGATGCTGCTACCTATGGACCGGTTTCGAACTTATTGGTTCTCGTCAGCATAGGGTAAGCGCAGACATACCTAACAACAGGAAGGCCTCAAGTCTTTATAAGCAGTTTTATCGTCCTGCTCAGGCAGTGAACGACAAGTGGCGCCATCTCTTAGAAGTTTTAAGCAATCAGGAGAGAGGACTATACCTTTAGGTATATTAAAAACTAAAAATCTTTAAAAATCCTTACTAGTCAGATGGAGTAGAATAAATATAGTATACTAATTAGGAAAATATTTCCTAGCCATCTGATATAAACCTTATACTATAAGGCCGTATTTGGCTAACACAGTTAGCGCTACAATACTAAATTGATTGCTTAAAACTACCAAGAAAGGACGACCTTTCTGTTGGTAGGATGCTGCTACCTATGGACCGGTTTCGAACTTATTGGTTCTCGTCAGCATAGGGTAAGCGCAGACATACCTAACAACAGAAAGGCCTCAAGTCTTTATAACCAGTTTTATCGTCCTGGTGGGGTACATGTGGTGTTACAGCTTTTAATAGTATTCAAGTTTTACAAGATAAAATCTTAAAGATCTTATTTAATTATGGCCAATTAACTCATACAGAGCTAATCTACGACGAGTTGGGTACTTTTGACCTGCGACGGCTAATGCAGTTTGAACAGGGCAAACTTATTCACAGAATTTTGAATAAAAGACAAAAATCAAATGTAAATATTGTATTTAATAATAGTGTTCATGTTCATAATACTAGGTCCTGTGTTAATATTTATTTGCATAATGTAAATTCAAATAAAGGTCTAGGCAACCCAATCTCTCGGACGGCCTCTTTATTTAATAAGTTACCGGGTAATCTTAAGGACATTACTGGAGAATAGTAAAGTTTTCTTCTTGACCTTATGATTTAAATTTTTGTCTTGTTTATTGGGTTTTTAGGTCATTTATAAATAAATAAAGGTTTGGTTTAAGTTGACGTTTCGGTTTATATTACATTAAACCATCTTCAGAACTACAATTACAGGAAAATGTGATTATTAACTAATTTTTAGGATTAAAAAGTAGACATACCTCTATATAAATCTTAGCACTATCACTTCTATTTTTACATGTTTAACTATGTGGTAACTATGCAAGACTGATTTTATGAAGGGATTCTTTATGAGGGAGGGTAGGTACATTTATTAAAAATGGGAAAAACCATTTGATTACGGTTTATTGTTTCTTTTGTTAACGGTAGTAAAAATTTGCAATTTTTAATTAGGTTATTAAATTACTGTAAACTGTACTTAGATTATCAGTGTCGGTTCGAAAATTTAATGTATTTTTATTTTTTTTAATATGGATCATTTCTTTTATATTTCGTTTTTTATAATTTATTTCATGGTCTAAAATTGTTGTATTATTGAAGTCAAAATTATGTAAGTTGTCAATAGCATGTTTTGATAAGGCTGTGTGTGCTTGGTTCGTATTTCTCATGCTGTATTTATGTTCATATATTCGGTTTTTTAGGTATTGTTTTGTTTGTCCAATGTATGTCTTTGGGCAGTCCAAACAGTCTATTTTATATATTACATTTGCTTGATTTAGTTAGGAATGGTTGGTTGTAATTTTGTAAAAAAGGTTTTTGTATTGTTTGGTGGTTTATCAGCTATATTTATTTTGTGTGGTTTAAGTATGTTTCTAATTTTTGTATTGATTTCTGGAATGTATGGTAGGGAGATGAAGTTATTTTCTTTTTGGTGATCCGTTTTATTTGTGCTATTGTAAATTTGGTTTATTCTATTCTTAATAATTGGTTCATAAAATTTTTTTGGGTAGTTATTGTTTTGTAGAACAGTTTTTACTTTTGTTATGTTTTGTGGTCTGTTTATTGGATCTGTTAATTTAACCGCTCTATCAATAAGGAAGTTGACAACACTTTTTTTATATTTTTTGGGGGTATAGGAATTGAAGTTTAAATAGCGGCCCGACCAAACGGGTTTGGTATACCAATTGGTTGTGATGTTGCCTTCTTCGTCGTAAGATATGTTGATGTCTAGAAAGTTTATTGATCTATTGTTTTCTGTTTCGTATGTAAATTTTAATTTTTTATGGAAATAATTGAATTTGTTAAGTGTATATTCAAGTTTATTTTTTGGTATGCAAAGAATGCAATCGTCAACGAATCTTTTAAAAAAATATGGTTTATATTCTAGGTTATTTAATACATTTGTTTCAACCAGCTCCATTACAAGATTTGCGATTGAAGCAGAGATTGGTGATCCCATTGCTACACCATAAATTTGTGAGAAGAATTCGTCATTAAATTGAAATAAATTTGACGTTAAGTATAAATTAGTTGTTTTAATAAATTCTTCTTGTGGAATTGTTGTGTGTTGTTTAATGGAGTTCCAGTTTTCTTTTATACTTTTTATAGCAAGTTCGATTGGTATATTGGTATAGAGTGAGACGACATCAAACGAGACAAGAATATGATTTTTGGGTATTTTTTTTTTTTTTTAAACCGAATATATGAACATAAGTACAGCATGAGAAATACGAACCAAGCACACACAGCCTTATCAAAACATGCTATTGACAACTTACATAATTTTGACTTCAATAATACAACAATTTTAGACCATGAAATAAATTATAAAAAACGAAATATAAAAGAAATGATCCATATTAAAAAAAATGAAAATACATTAAATTTTCGAACCGACACTGATAATCTAAGTACAGTTTACAGTAATTTAATAACCTAATTAAAAATTGCAAATTTTTACTACCGTTAACAAAAGAAACAATAAACCGTAATCAAATGGTTTTTCCCATTTTTAATAAATGTACCTACCCTCCCTCATAAAGAATCCCTTCATAAAATCAGTCTTGCATAGTTACCACATAGTTAAACATGTAAAAATAGAAGTGATAGTGCTAAGATTTATATAGAGGTATGTCTACTTTTTAATCCTAAAAATTAGTTAATAATCACATTTTCCTGTAATTGTAGTTCTGAAGATGGTTTAATGTAATATAAACCGAAACGTCAACTTAAACCAAACCTTTATTTATTTATAAATGACCTAAAAACCCAATAAACAAGACAAAAATTACTGGATAAGTTAGGTTTATTGCGGAACTTAGATTATACTTCAGTCACTAGTGGTTCGATTTGATTTTTTGTTTGCATTGTTGATGTTAACGTATTATTTGATGTGTATATTGGTTTTATGGATGTGATTTGAGCTGTTGCTTAAAAAAAAAAACAAGCATTCTCGAGACCAGTGCGTTTCGGCACTGATTAGAGAATGTAATTTAAGTTAACATTGTAAATTCCTATTGTGTATAAATAAAGCATTTTTCATCAGTATATCAGGTAATTGTTACGTAAAATCCATCAATTTTTCTGCCTTAGTAAAAGTTTAAACTTTATAGTAAGTAATTTGGTATCAATTACCAATATTTTGCCTAAAGATAGTAGCAGTGACAATTAGCGACAGTTTCCGTGACTTTGATGCTAGTTGGGAAGGCTGAAGAAAGTCATCATTCGGTACGGGATGTTAAGTGCCCGGTATACCAAAAAATACTAATTAGCTAATCAGAATAACAGCTAGAATTCCGTTACAGAGAAACAGACAAAAAACATAGTTAGGTTAAAAAATTTTTTAGCACAAATAACAAATTAAAATTTAAAAATATTCTTTCTGAAACAAATTGGCAATCAATTTATTCTTTAGAAAAATATTTAGTAAACAAACAGTGGAGCACTTTCATGGACCTATTTCAGAGTAAATTCAATCAATTCCTGTACAAAAAGTACCGCAAAGAAACTTCAACAAATAATAACAATATAATAATAGATGCCTTTATTTAATTAAATACAAATATGCAGTTTAAACATTACGAAACAAATTAGGCCGAAGTAGGGCGCAGTCTAGCCAACAAATCTAAGTATAGGTTGGATAGTCCTGAGATAAGGGAATGTAGGGATCAGTTGAATGTTTTAATATGTTTTAAGAAGGAGAAGCAATCAATTCAAAAATCTATACAACTCTAAAAAAAAAAAAGATTATAATAATATGCGAGTCCAAAAAATTATATTTTCCAAATAAAATAAAAAGTTCTGACAGTAAATTAAAAGTACACAGTGTTGTTAATCAAATAAAATGTAAAAATATATCTAAACCGCCAATTAAAGTTAAGGGGAACTAACCATTGTTACAAATGATCTTAATAACTTTATTACAAATGCTATCACGTCTCTACTTCAAAGCTTGGATAATGTACCATTTAGTTCTGATATAAAGTACAATGAAATTCTATTAAAAATACGCTCTACTAACGCTTAAGAAATTTTTATATGGTCAATAATTCTATGAAGTTCGGCATATTCCCGGACAGTCTCAAAAATGCCCTTGTGACAATCTTTAAAAAAGGCGATGAATCGGATAACTACAGACCAATAAGCTTGCTTCCATCATTTTCTAAAGTGTTTGAAAGTGTGATATCTGAACATTTGCTTGAATTTTTTGTGTCCAATAATTTGTTAACTGATCAACAACATGGGTAGGTATATAAAGGGAAAGTCAACACAAACTGCGGTATTTCAATTTATCCATTATATACTAGATTCCTTGGAAAAGGGACAAATCCCCCTAGGGCTCCTTTTGGATTTATCAAAGGCTTCCGACACACTAAATTATAACATATTGTTTAAGAAGGTAGATTCCTACGGCATCAGAGAAACGGGTATACATCGATTGCGCGCCGCGGTCAGATTTTACTCTAGGTACAGAAAAATGTGCATAAAGGCACCCTATCGATTGCGCGCCGAATACCCTTTGATACCTGGCTCTATAATTATTATTTTTTTATATCTAGCATATACCGAATTGGACCCAAAAAGGTGGATTAGATGCCGTGTTAGCGCTGTTTAACCAATATAAGTCTATAATTATTACAATTTTTTTATATCTAGCATATACCGAATTGGACCCAAAAAGGTGGATTAGATGCCGTGTTAGCGCTGTTTAACCAATATAAGTCTATAATTAGCACGTCGTTACTTTGGCGCGCAATTGATACTTGTGGGCTTGTCAACCTGGCGCGCAATTGATGGGTAAAATATGTCTACCTGAAATTTTTCTTGACCATGGCGCGCAATCGATTGTTGCCCAGAGAAACAGCCCTAGATATAATTAAATTTTACTTATTTAGAAGGAAACAACAAGTGTTTATAAAGCAGGACAGGTTTCCAGATTCCTTTAACATGACTATGCCGGAAAACAATCTCGGGCATTCGGTTCCGCCAAGGAGAGGTTTGAACTAACTGTTATTACTTCAAAACATAACAATTGTTTCGCCAACAATGTGGCTACTTCCGATGTTTATAACCCAATGAAAAGTATAATACAAAAAGTACATTACGTAACCCTAAATAGGTACCTAATTAAATATTTTACACAATAGAATAAAAGTTATATTAATGATTAAGGTTTAACAGCCGCAAATTCTGTCATTCACAATGCAATAAAATTATATTAGGTGTTAAAAAGGTTTAATAGAGAAATGTAAAATTTTAAATTCGTCATTTAAGTTATGATTTTCATTTACCTAATAAATATTTGTCAAATTGAAAATAATTTTTTTCTTTAGAAACCTAAGTTTATGTTCCTTTATTCTTTTCTTGAATGACCTACCAGTTTGGCTAATATAAAATTTGGAACAAGAACCGCAATTTAATTGATAAACCTCATTTGTTTTGTTTCTGAACTTCTGATTTATTTTTAATGTATTTGCTAAGAGTGTTATTAGATTTAAAAACTACTTTTGAACCTCTTTTTTTTTAAAGTAGCAACTTTGGTTGTGACTACCTGTATATGTTGAAGTCTGGAAATTATTTTCTTTACGTTTATTGGTTAGGAATACCAAGTCTATTTTGTATGCTCTTGTATACTGGATTTTCTTAACTAAATATTGACTGCTATTTGTTTAATAATATTTATTTTTTCTCCAAATGACATTAAAAGCGGATTTTTAATAGAAGTGGCCTTTTTCTGCCTAGGCAGAAAAAGTTCGTTGATGCAACGTTCCAGGTAATAATTTAAATCAAACTGGTAATCAAAATTGACAATGACATTAGGTAAACAGAAAATGATGGAGTTTTAAATAAACAATTAGACCAAACTGGTTTTATTACATTACAACTACAAAACTACAACAGGAAATTAGAAATAACTCATTCTCAATTAGATCCATTTCGAACAGTTACTTGACATTTTTTTAAAATTGATAATGACATTAAAGTAAACACAAACAATTCAACAAACGTCATCAGCGGTAAACATAGTAACGAAGAGCCAGTAACCTTTGTCAAAATAATTTGATTATTTGGATATTGATAATGAAACGCAAGTAATAAATATAAAAAAGGCGATTTTGCGTAAAATTGGAACAAATTTGGAGGAAAAATTATACGTTACACCTCGGCTATGAAACACCAGCCGCGGCATTAAATCTTGTACCGGGTGTTCCACCTAAGGAGGTAATCGGCTATATCTCAGAAAGTAATAACACTAGGACTTTGGGAAAAAATAGATATCGATAAAAGCGGACAAGAGAAATTGCTGGAAATTATTATCTAGTTAGAAAAATGACCGCTAGGGGGCGTAAGAGAACTTTCAAAATAGAAATGCCGATTTTCTCTTGATTTTTCTTAATAAAAATATGTTAAAAATATAAGCATTGTATTCTTCATAAAATTATGCAACTTTATGTTTAATAGTTATTTATGTATGTAGGGAATTATAATGGTCTTAATTACCGAGGGCAAAGTTTACGTCCCGAGGGCCTTTGGCCCGAGGGACAGCAATTGCCCGAGGTAATTGAGACCCTTATAATTCCAGTGATACATAGATAATTTTATTTCTGACCGATTTTAGTAACATTTTGTTCATTTTTAAAGTGGAATAAATGTTTCAATAAATGACAATCAAATTGACATTAGATGTCAATCGTTTGATTTTATGTCAAATTTTTCTTAATATCCCAAGGGAGTTATGACCCTTATAATTCCCGCGTAACTAAGACGTTATAAGCTAATAATATACCGGTCAGAAATAAAATCGTTTTTTTTCTATATTCAATAATAAAGTGGTGGCAGAAGGTCAAACTTTTTTTCTTTCAAACGCTAATATCTCTGCTTTGGATAAACCGATTTTATTCAACTTGGTCTTGAAAAAAAGCCCTTATTTTCCTCTACACGTAGATCTATTAACTATACCATATTGATTCTGATGGTGGCCACTAGATGGCGTTTTTCCGTAATTCCTCAATGAATAAGGATTTTCTCAAAAAAATCAAATGTTATGATATGACTTTTTCATCATATTTTATTCTAGGCTTATAAAGGCTATTGAATAGTGGAATAAAAAATCCAGGTCCGTATTTAAAATAAAAAAGTTGATGATGGTCGCTCGAATCCGAAACGTCGGATTAAAAAGTTAACTCCATCAGCTTGCAGAGGAGGAAAAGTTACTATAAGGAACTGAAAACCTAAACGTGATATCTTTTGTTAAACTAGAGAAATTAGGGATAATAATAATTAATATGGAAAAATAGGCCATTTTTTAAAACATTAATTAATCAATTAAATCTCTGGTTTAACAAAAGATATCACGTTGCGGTTTTCAGTTCCTTATAGTAACTTTTCCTCCTCTGCAAGCTGATGGAGTTAGTTTTTTAATTCGACGTTTCGGATTCGAGCGACCATCATCAACTTTTTTATTTTAAATACGGACCTGGATTTTTTATTCCACTATTTAATAGCCTTTATAAGCCTAGAATAAAATATGATGAAAAAGTCATATCATAACATTGATTTTTTTGAGAAAATCCTTATTCATCGAGGAATTACGGGAAAACGCCATATAGTGGCCACCATCAGAATCAATATGGTATAGTTAATAGATCTACGTGTAGAGAAAAAGAAGGGCTTTTTTTCAAGACCAAGTTGAATAAAATCGGTTTATCCAAAGCAGAGATATCAGCGTTTGAAAGAAAAAAAGTTTGACCTCCCACCACTTTATTATGGAAAATAAAAAAAAACCATTCCTAACATAAAGTTGCATAATTTCATGAAGAATACAATGCTTATATTTTTAACATATTTTTATTAAGAAAAATCAAGAGGAAATCGGCATTTCTATTTTGAAAGTTCTCTTACGCCCCCTAGCGGTCATTTTTCGAACTTGAAAATAATTTCCAGCAATTTCTCTTGTCCGCTTTTATCGATATATATTTTTTCCCAAAGTCCTAGTGTTATTACTTTCTGAGATATAGCCGATTACCTCCTTAGGTGGAACACCCGGTACTTTTCTGCCTAGTAAAACAAAAAACTATTATTGAAACTTTTATTTGAAAGAGGTATATTTATTAGCCTGTTAATAAAACGAATTCAAGCCGAAATTTTATGAGAAAATTTATGATTAGAAGAATTATGTATCGTTATACAGCGTGTCCAGAAAAGTTCTAGACATATGGGAATTTTCTTTATTGTTGATTTTACGAAAAAAAGTTATTCGTTATAAACAATTCTGCTTGATGAGCAAATAATAATGACATATCAAAACTTAAGATATTATCTACAGGGCGACAAAAAAAAATATAGAAACACAGAATTACGTTAAGAGGGAAATACCCTCAATTTTTATTTTAGAGCAAATTGATATAAGAAAACTTTACTGAGGACTACAAAACGTGGTCAGATACAATTTTTCGTTGAAATATTTTAATTTACAGGGTACCATCAAAAACACGTTGAGCATTCATTACCTCTTGTTGGAAACCATATTACGTAAAAAAATAATGCGAGATTATTTCATGTTCTAAAATCAACCTATGTACCTATCAGGAATATTAAAAACATTTAATTTCCTTAGAGCAAAAATAAATTGTGAATTTGAATAATAAACAATATTTTTGCAATTACATGATAAAAGTGATCTAAAAACAGATAGTTTAAAGTGAAAAATTATGTCTTCACATGCCCCTCTTCTTTTTCCATGCAAAGATAGTACGCCTGGTAATTTGTCTTACTGTCGCCCGTATCATATTAGGAGTGATTTCTTGGACACAGTTTGTATTACTGCTTCAAGATGGTCAATATCCTGAAAAGGTCTATGCCTGCCCATACACCATTTTTTTTAATCGGCCCCATAAAAAGAAGTCCAGGGGTGTGATGTCAGGCGACCTGGCTGGCCAAGGAATATTTGAACGTCTGCATATCAACGGTGCGGAAATACTTCATTCAAATACCCAGTTACTGTGTTAGTACTAATAGTACTATGGCATGGGGCTCCATCATGTTGATACCAAATTGTACGTCTTATATTTAGTGGCAGTTCGTCAAGAAATTGAAACAACTGGTTCCTTAAGAAGTTCAGGTAAATGGCAGCATTTATATTTTGTCGGAAAAAGTATGGTCCAACGATCCGATCATTAAAAATGCCACACCAAGCATTGGTTTTAAATGAATATTGACTACGGCATTCGATTATAAAATTTGGATTGTTGTCACTCCACCACCGACAATTTTGGGAGCATACCACGCCGTTGGAAGTAAACATGGCTTCATCTGTAAATAATATTTTTCTTGCAAAAAAAGGATCAATTTCACACTCGCCTTGGAACCACGCGCAAAATGGGAAACGGGATTTAAAATCTCTAGGAAGAAGCGTGTGAATGTATTTCGGTGTATATGGATGAAATTTATTTATTTTTAAAATATTACTAGCAGTAGACTTTTTCGGGTTCGTAAAATTTTCGGGTCTACGATAATCGCTTGCATTACATTGAGTTGATTTTCTTCTGTTGTGGACCATTTGTTGTATTCTTTCTTAAATACATTTTCGACGGAACCAGTAGCTTTAAATTTATTCATTACGTTTGCTATAGTGGCGCTACATGCCATTTTGTCAGGGTGTCAAGTATTAAATATGAGTGCGGCTTCCCTAATAGGTTTTTAGTGATCTCCGACGATCAGTACAGTTTATATTTTCTCCTGCAGCCTTAACTTTACAACCATGACGAAACTAACGAAAAACTCTTGTTAATAAGTCGAAAAATAGTAAATGATTTTTGTCAATATTCGTTACTATAGTATTGCACATAGTTGTTGCAAAATTGTTGCAGGTAACTGTTAAAGAAATAAAATAAAAAAATTATTTCCAAATGCTTTTTGATGATACCCTGCAAATTAAAATATTTCAACGAAAGATTGTATCTGACCACGTTTTGTAGTCCTTAGTAAAGTTTTCTTATAACAATTTGCTCTAAAATAAAAATTGAGGGTACTTCCCTCTTAACGTAATTCTGTGTTTCTATATTTTTTTGCCGCCCTGTACATGATATCTTAAGTTTTGATATGTCAATATTATTTGCGCATCAAGCAGAACTTTTTATAAAGAATAACTTTTTTTCGTAAAATCAACAATAAAGAAAATTCCCATATGTCTAGAACTTTTCTGGACACGCTGTATATTATAAGAAAATAGCATGATCCTGTTTTAATTCAATATTGAAGTAAATGTTCTTGTGTAATAAAGTCTAAAAAGTTTTTTAATTTTCTATTTGTACCCACAAAACACGCTATGACGTCATCAACGTGCCTATGCCAGTAAACAAAATTTTTAAAAATAAGATTTTCTTGAATTTTTTTTCTATATTATTCATAAATGGCTGAAATGAATCATTTATTTAGTATTTATTATATTATGTAAAATTTCTAATTAGGTACTTATGGTAATATAATATACCTTTTGTGTTATATTTTTCATTGGGTTAGAAACATCGGAAGAAGCCCTATTGTTGGCGAAACAGTCGTTATGTTTTGAAGTATTAAACGTAAGTGGAATTCTAGAAACAAGTGTTTCCTTTTACAAATTTAATATGGAACTCCATCAAGTGTCGGCTAACTCTTCATTATTTAATTATTAATAGAGCCATTTTTAATTAACAACAATTATTTTCTTTTTAGCGAAACTAACACTCGGCCCAGAATATGCAATTCAGCTGTAACCGACTATAGCCAAGAGCCTCATCCCTCCATATGCCCGGAAATTAACAATATAATGGTAAATAATTTACTTCAAGAAACAGAAACCACCAACATTGATGTACCAAAAGATTTGTCAGGATCATCTGCTGTTGAAGAAAATTTAGAAGGTTGCAATGACCAAAGTCTTTCTACCACGCTGCAAATACCGGGAAAAAATAAAAGCCCAATAATCGCTGAATTTGAGATTGAAAACGTTCCACTTGATGTACCCGAATGTTGTGATAAAGATTTTATTAAACAGGGACCTAAATTAATTGTTGTGATAAAAAGACTGAATATATCTGAAAAAAATGGAGAACTTATCATCGATAATAATCTACATCAGATTCCATCTACAGCTTCAAATAGGTAAGTCGTATCTGGATCTAAATCAAAAATATTTGTATTTTATTTCGCTTAGATAGTAATACAATAAATAAAGACACAAGAATCTGATATAATTATACTTGCTTAAAAGAAATACTTAGGGACTGAATTTTGAAGGAGGTGTTTGGAGCTATATTCCGAGTCTAAATCCTATTCAAATTCAAATTCGAATAAGCTTTATTGTCAGAAGATCCAAAGACTTATTGGCAAAGCAATACAAATAATATTAAGTTACAATTAAAATCACAGTGTCTTATAAATACTTAGGTAAATCAAAATATGATTATTGAAAAATTACAAAATAAAAATAAAACGGAGGAGACAATTGAAATATATCTTAGAGCATGAACATACAACATTAAAGAAACAACAAATCCAGGCAAGCCTAGTTAATGATATAAAAAAGTGACCTTTATTAAAGTTGTACAGTAAATTATTCCCCACATTTCCACCTGCCTGAATATTTTCTGTCATTTCTGGTTTGGTTGCCATGGAGACTAACTTACTGTTGGGGAAACGATCATCCAAATGTTGTTATAATTAAAATGGGGGTCGGTATTAACCTGAAGGGATGGTAAGAAAAAAATGAGACTTTAAAATGTGTCTACCAACTTTACCCTTTTAATTACCCAAGCTAACTCATCAGGGTGGGTTCACTGGATTTCATATCCGGTCCTGTCCAATACCATGATGCTATCAAAAAGCATTACTACTATATGTATATACTTACTTCTTACAGACCATGGAACATCAAGTTACAATATATAAAGGGCGCCAGACAGTTTTTACTATAAGCAAAACTGCCAAAAAGAATACAAAATATATAGCCAAAGGACCACAAATAGGCAAATCAAACACAAGCTAAGTTTGACTGGTTTATTTTTATAAAAAAACTACCCTGTAATTGGGTGAAGCCCTTTAATAATAGGGTGTGATTTAGAGGGTCATAAGACTAATAAGGCAAAATATAACCTAGGGATTCTTAATTCCGAAATAACAGAAATGAGCAATATTTTAAGGACAGTTTCAATAAATTATTAAAATAAATAGTTCAACCTGGTATACTCAGCGCAGTGATGTCGACATTACCTTACAAAATGCTGGTACCTTACAGCATTATAAAAGCATGATAATTAAAAAAAAAACAGATATGAATAAAGGTAACGGTTTAGAGATTCATATATTAGAATAAAGAGGTTTCAGCAGTCTAGGTTAAGCTTGCCTTCAGCCACAAGAAAGCATACAAGGTATCTCCACCAAGAGATGTAAAAATTAATGAAGTAAGAGGCCTTGGCAAACGCTTAGACTAGTCTGTCTGAGACTGTAAAAGTGATATGATTGGTATTATTTTAAAAACTTATCTGTCGATGAAAATTAAAGGTCCATGTACTCGATCAACTGCTACCAGGCCAAGGAAACTGCAGGTTGGATCTGCTAGCAAAGCATGATAATCGGTTACCTGCTGGTAGACCAACTAGATACTACGGGTCCAAAAGCCCATAGGTGACTTCAAAGGCAACCGTCCAAAATGTCCCGGAATACCTTGGGTTGGCTTTTAAGCCAAAAAATGTACCAAAACTAAGAACCCTAAGGAAAACATTGTTTCCATTAGTAAATAATCTAAACCAGAAAACTCAGAAGGCAAAGTTTACCCTTTAAAATAAAAGACATGTGCTGCTCTTTTTTTTTAACCTTCAAAAAAAAGGTCCTTAAAAAAACTCAAGGTCGACACATGGTCAAACCAATATATCTACATGAATTTTAGGGTAAATTTTCCCCGAAGTATCAATTTTCACCAAAAATTTAATCATAGACAAATGCAAAAAAAGAACCAAACTTACCTCTCAATAACATGGAGGGCCAAAGAAAAACGTGTCGCAAAAAGCCGAGGTTCAGTAGGCTCTAACGTGAGTAAAATCCGAGAAACTCGCTAATTAATCCATACGAACAAAACCTACATAAAGGCCAAATAGGATTAATTAAAATTGTAGTTCAGCCAACATATCCGCTACACAGCGTGAATTTCGCGAAGAAATTCGTCGGTTGGTTCTGACTACTATTACGTCTGGACAAAAAGTAAAATGGAGACCCTAAAAGGGTTTAAGGAAAACTAGGGAGTGTCAAAAGTTGATTGACAAGAAATTCGCCACAGAATCAAGCCCTAGATGTTCACTAGGTTAGAGTGCAATTCTACTCTAGGTCAGTAGGCTACTTTGAAGAGAGTAAGAATGAAAACAGACCTACGCCCACTTAAAGAACCGTATCGACGCATAAAATAGGTCGATGCAAACGGCCAAGCGAATAAACGGTCCGAGCGACGTACCAATAAAAACGACCAAACAGCTTACTGGCAAATTCCGCATGTAAACAAATTCAAATCTGGTTTTACAAATGTATTACGATGGATTAAAAAGAAATACGAAGCAAGAGAAATCACGATGGATATCAGAAATAATTAGCCATAATTGAGTACCTGAAAATTTAGTAAGGGATGACCGAAATAAAAGGTATGCTTGCTCGATAATACATAGTTAACAAATCCAGACCATTACAATGTATTAAAAATAGAAAAATTAAATGCAACAAATGTTTTTAGAATCAATTCTACTGTTAAATATCTGATTTCAATATCATTTCAATAAAGGAGCAAAATGTATCAATGTTTGCGGAACGAATAGTGTTATCACCGGGATAAACATAAAACTTGCAAATATCATCTTTTAAAATACATATAAGATTTCCTAAATAATAAACGGCTAGTCGACCGGAAAAAGCAGTGTCCCACATTTAGATGTTAAGGTGACACAGCATGGTACATTTTGTTGATTACCGTCTAATTGGTTAAAAGAAAACATGGCGGTTGTGTAGCCTATCAGAGTGCATTGTTGGTTGGTCGTCGTGACAGCGGGGGCGTAACCTTGCTGTCAGATGGTATAGTTTTCCATTTTGTATACGACTACACTTTTGGTTTCGATAAAGCAAGGTTGTATGTCAACAAACTCACGTGGTTTCTTTCCGTCGTATTGAAACAAATAGCATTGCTTAAAAAAGGCACCCAGCAAATGTACTAAACAAATGTAGTGACTAGTTGTGTGGTTGTAAAGTCGGTAATGAATATTTATGTTATAGTATGTTATTGAAAAATCATGTACCAAAGCAGTTTTGTGTGATTTGGAGAAATAAACGCCAAATTACCACAGTGAAATGTTCGTTTAATTCCTTCACTCACTAAGAGGTGTCAATTTTGAGTTCCTGTTTAATTTTCTGTTGTCTGATTTCTGATTTGTTTACACTATGGTTCATCTGAATAAGAAACAACGAGTTGAAATTTTAATGAGCGGTTGTGGAAATTTGAAGAGATCGCAAGATCAGGTTTGTCAACTTCAATAAATCAGTCAACGGTGTGTCGAGTGGTAAAGAAATTTCGAGAAACAGACAGTGTTAGGGAAGCCGCTAGATCAGGTCGACCTAAAACAGCACCTGGTGGAGACAAAGCTTTGGATATCATGCTCTTAATACATGAAAATCCAACACAATCATCCAGGCCAATGGCAATGAATTTTAATGTGTCTCATCAGGCAGTGAAAAATTTGTTTAAGCCCTACAAGATAAAGTTGGCGCACGAGTTAAACGAGGACGATTTTGAGAGAAGAGCTGATGATGGAAAAATGCGATAACGATAATAACTTCGGAACAAATATCATTTTCTCGGATGAAGCTACTTTCCATTTAAATAGCATTGTTAATAGACACAATTATCGTTATTGGTCTGCTGAGAATACTCACTGGTTCCAGGAAGGTTATACACAGAGGCCCGAAAAAGTTAATGTTTGGGCGGGCATACTTGGTAGACATATTGTAAGACCTTTTTTCATAGATGGTAATTTGAATGGCGAAAAATATCTGGACCTCCTCAGGAATTACATAATTCGTTCTTGCAGAATGGTTTTACCAGGTGTAAATAATGGCATAAACGAACAAGTATGGTTCCAGCAAGATGGAGCACCTGCGCATTATGCGGCAAATGTTAGACAATACATAAGAGAACAATTTCCAGGACTTTGGATAGGCAGAAGAGGTGCTATTGACTGGCCAGCGCGATCCCCGGACTTAACCCCGCTCGACTTTTGTTTATGGGGACACTTAAAGAACAAAGTCTACGGTAACCGCCAAATGACTTAGAATCTTTAAAAGTCAGAATTAGTGCTAAAATTCGGGCCATCCCAGAGGACTTCCTTTTAAACGTTGTAGACGGGTTCAGGGATCGACTGGCGCTCTGCTTAGCAGAATGTGGTGTTCATTTTGAACACCTGATCCACTGAAAAGGTTTCACTTGTTTATTATTCCGACGTTAGGTTGTTCAATCTTCTAGGCTATTTATTTTGTTATTATAAAGTTTGTTACAATTTTACATAAATAAAAATTTGAAATACAAAAAATTCAGAGTTTTCCCAGTAGAATCCAAATATGCAATCATATGCAGCGTGTTTCATTTAAAAAAATGTAAGTTAGTCTCTATAGCAACCAAAAATGACAGAAAAAATTCATGCAGGTAGAAATGTGGGGAATAATTTACTGAACAACTTTCATAAAGGTCACTTTTTCGAATATTAGGTAATTCAAAAGGTACAGTCATTATGCGCGACTTTTTGCCACTCTGTATATTTTTCTTCCCGCTTTTTCGAGCCACCCTGTAGAATCAAAAATAATTTTACGTTATAGGCCATTTGCTATCCTTTAACTTCCATGTTAACATTTTTTACGCATTTCTGATAACTCAGCTATTGTGCCAAACTATACCCGGTTTTGATAGGGTTAATACCTAATAACCCATATACAAAATTTGGGGTAACATGGGTTTACATTTTTCAGTTTTTTTGCGAAACTGTTTATCGGACTGATAACTAAAAAAAAAACATCGTAATGCCTAAAGTCTTATCGACAATGTTCATAGAAATAATTTTTTTGATTAGTCAAAGGATTCTAGAGAGAGAAACCATTCGACGAGTTTTCGTGTGTCGTCTTTATTCATATTTTCACCAGACTTCTGTTGCTTAGCTATATTTTCTGTGCTTCTATGAAGCCTATTCTTATCAGTCGTTTTTGTTTGAGAGCTTTTTTAAAGCATCAATACCAATATCTTTTATTTCTCGAGATGAAATGGACCTCTATAGAAAAATATCTTTTTAAAACCTTTTGTTTTTGCCTATTTCTTGAATACCTAAACTTAATATATCGGTTATAACTTTGTATCGTCCACCAAGTGGGGATTTTGCCAAATTCCTTGAAGTAATTGAACAACTGCTTATTATAATTTCTAATAGAAATAATTATTCTTTTAAATGTCGACTTTAACATTAATTTTAATATAGATCATGATACCACAAATAGATTCTTGGACCTGGCACACTCGTATGGTTTTGAGCAGCAAGTTTTCAATAACACCAGACAAAATAATTGCATTGATAATATTATCGTCAACTTTGGTGATAACATGAGTTCCACATCTAAGGTTTTTACCCCTTTGCTCTCTGATCACAGTGCGGTGAGCATAAGCATATTGGTCACAGACTTAAATGTCAATACCAACATGGCAAGGCCAAAGCCCATTGCTTATCGCCCTGTCACTCGGAGAGGTAAATGCATCTTCTTCAACCTGTTCGAGACTGAAAATTGGGATTTCTTGAGCGGTGGAATCTCCATATTAGATAAGTGCGACTGCTTTGTTGACATCATTAATAATGCCTTAAATGTTGCTTTTCCCGAGGCGAAAAAAGTTGTTGGACACCAAAACGAGATCCCATGCTTCACTGACGAACTTAAGATCATGAGACACAATCTTAACCTGCTCCATGAGATGCATAGAACTTTTGGAATATGCATGAGAATTTCAAAAATTATAGAAAAAAGTATAGAGTAGCAATCAACAATGCAAAAAAGGAAGGTAACACAGAATATATATCCTGGGCTAACAACACTGCCAAGGCAGCCTGGCAGATTGCCAACAGGGCTCGAGGGAGATCAAAAAAGGCTGAAGAGGAGGTCTACATGGGTGCTGTCGATTTCAATGACTTTTTTCCTAGCATAGCGGAGGGAATTTGTGAGCCAATTGCCTGATCCGGATGTTGGTGTGGAGGAATACTTGAGGCGGTCTCCCCTGCATGGCAAGGGAACTTTCTCCTTTAGACAGGCGACATTTATTGAGGTCATGGATATGCTATTGATAGCCTAAAGAATAACAGTAGTCGGGACATTTATGGCATAAGTGTGAAATTGTTGAGGGTTGTTAAAAATATTCTCATATAACTCCAATAACCAAATTAATAAATATGTGCATTGCTGATAGTGTCTTTCCTAACAGTCTGAAGCTGGCCAAAATAATACCAATTTATAAAAAAGGAGACAGGAGTGACGTTGGCAACTATAGACCCATTGCACTGATACCAGTTATCGGCAAAGTCTTTGAACTGATTTTAAAAAATCAGCTGTATGATTTTTTTTAAGAAAACAAACTATTCTCAAAAAACCAATTTGGGTTTAGAAAAAACTTTCGACCATTCATGCCATAAATGCCCTGTGCGAGTTTATACTTAGGGGTTTTGAGGAGGGTCAACACGTCGGATCCTTATATTGCGATCTATCCAAGGCATTCGACTGCATTTCCCATGATTTCTTGCTAAGGAAGCTCAGCTTTTATGGCTTAAGTGAGAGCAGTGTAGCTCTCATGCAGGGTTATATCTTGGATCGGAGACAGGTGACGTGTCACAATCAAGCCAAATCCGACCAAAGATTAGTGCCCCAAGGATCCATTCTGGAACCCATGTTATTTTTGATCTATATCAATGACATTTACTCGGCTGTTACAGAGGGCGAGGTCATCATATTTGCGGATGATACCACAATTACAGATGCCGATGCGGATGCAGCGGCCTTGGGTCGGAGAATGGATGCAAGCCGCACTAAATTAATGGACTGGTTTATTGCAAACCGTCTTACTCTGAATGCAGATAAAACAGAGACAATCATCTTTAGTCTTAGATCTCACGAGTTTAAAAATCCCGCATCAGTGAAGTTTCTCGGCGTTCATGTGGATCCAACCCTAAAGTTTGACTGTCATGTAGACTATATACAAGGTGGTCCAACGAAAACTTAACACCTCCATTTTCCTGCTTTAAAATGAAAATGTGGAAAATCGCTCGGACCCGTCGATTTCTGATTCGAGGGGGAATAACTTTTCCGCTTTTTTCATCTCCGTAACTTCAACCCCCTAACGGGGGTGAGCACAACCCCCTGATTTTGAATAGGGATGAGGGGTGTTGCGATACCTCATTTTGAAGATCTTATCGAGTACTATCTGACCCTAAAATTTCGCTTCAAAATTTTCGTCTTTAACGAAATGACAGCTAAAATAGTGGAAGACTACTTACTTTGTGATTAGTTTATTAAATGCTGAAAATGGCCACCATTCACTTGCATGCAGTAAAGAACGCTGGTGTATGAGTAGAGAATGTGGAAATTATTTATTTATTTGTTAATTTTTTTGTCCAAAAAAGTAGACGGACCATGTTTTTAATTTACCTTAGTCTATCGTGAATTTTTAAGAACGTTAAAAATGTGTCAAAGCGATTGTAACTTTGTAGTAGAATTAAAATGGGTATTCCGTAGAATAAAGGGTAGAAATGATAAAATTATTTTTTAGAAATAACGACTCTGCGCGAGTAACAGCGGCTTTATTTAATGAACGACATCCTAAAAAAAATGTATCCGCTGCTTACGTTGTGTAACTGGTTGCCAAATTTGACGCTACTGGTTCAGTCGGAAACAATAAGAGGGTGTATGAAAGAGACGAAGCGAAGGAAGTGGCTGTCTTAGGTCAAGTAGCAATGTATCCGACCCTTAGTACTAGGAAATTGTCCGATGTATCTGGTGTTTCACGCACAACAATCATGAGAATCCTTAAACAACATAAGTTTCATCCTTTTAAGATACGACTGGTTAAGGAACTGAATGAGGATGATTTCGATCGCCCACTCCAGTTCTGTGAAGTGGTCAGTGGAATTAGTAACAATAATCCTAACTACGTGTTTAACATCTGTTTCTCTGATGAGTGTTCATTTTACCTTAATGGCATTGTAAACAGGCATAACTGTCGGTATTGGTCAGATGAAAATCCGAGATTATTTCGTGAAGTGCATACTCAGCATCCCCAAAAGTTAAATGTTTGGGCGGGTATTTATGAAAATCACATAATCGGCCCTTTTTTTATACCCGGTAATCTCACTGGCCAAATTTATTTACAACTATTAGAGAACGCTATTTATCCAGCCCTCGTTCAAGTATTGGAGAATGAAGAAGACCATGTAACGATCATTTTCCAACAAGATGGCGCACCACCTCATTTCGCTCAACCTGTGCGTCAGTTCTTAGATGAAAATTTTCCTCGGGCCTGGATTGGAAGAAGGGGACATATTGAGTGGCCACCCAGATCACCTGATCTGGCTCCACTGGACTTTCTTCTATGGGGTCACCTGAAATTTAAGATTTACGCTACCCAGCCTGAGTCACTGGATGATTTGCGAATTCGGATCATTAATGAATGCCGTAAAATTACACCAGAAATGTTGAGTAATGTACGTGAACGTTTTGAGCAAAACTTATTTTACTGCATGGAAGTGAATGGTGGCCATTTTCAGCATTTAATAAACTTATCACAAAAGTAAGTAGTCTTCCACTATTTTAGCTGTCATTTCGTTAAAGATGAAAATTTTGAAGCAAAGTTTTAGGGTCAGATAGTACTCGATAAGATCTTCAAAATGAGGTATCGCAACACCCCTCATCCCTATTTAAAATCAGGGGGTTGTGCTCACCTTCCTTAGGGGGTTGAAGTTACGGAGACGAATTAAGCGGAAAAGTTATTCCCCCTCGAATCAGAAATTGACGGTTCCGAGCGCATTTCCACATTTTCATTTTAAAGCAGGAAAATCGAGGTGTTAAGTTTTCGTTGGACCACCCTGTATATATAGACAATTGTCGGCGGTGGTGGATGTGCGTGTGGGAGTGACCATTTTCTACGCCCTGGTTCAGTCTCTTTGCTGCTATGCCATCTTGGTGTGGGGCCACTCCTTCCATTCGGAAAGGGTATTTGCTCTCCAACGCAGAGCAGTGAGGGTCCTCACTCATCTCAAGTATCGAGCAGACGCGAGGGGGGCGTACAGGGACCTGAAGATTCTTGCCATCCCATCTAGGTATGTTCTTGAATGTTTAATGTATGCAAAAACCTCACAAATATATCAGACAGCTGCTGATGGGCAATAATTCTAAGATCATCATTTATTTTATCAACAGAAGTAGCAACATTCGAGGGGGAAAAAGAAAAATAAATTTGTGTATCGTCCGCATATTGATGAGACTCGCAAAACTTAAGAAATTTACAAAAGTCGGAGGTGTAAATGGAGAAAATCAACGGGCCCAGAATACTACCCTGAGCCACACCTCTGCCAATATTATGAACAGGAGAAGGACTATTGCTGATTATCACCCGCTGTGATCTGTTTGAGAAATAATTGTCGAAGAATTTTAAAGCTATTTCACCCATATCAAAGTACTTAAGTTTGGCCTGCAGTATAGCATGATTTATTGTGTCAAAGGCCTTACTATAATCAAGCAGTATAAGGCAGCTGCATTGATCTTTATCCCAAGCTCTGAAAATATCATCGGTTATGGTCAATAGGGTAGTGGTGGTGCTGTGGTACTTTCGGAAACCCGACTGAGTTGGAGGAAGAATATTATGAGTATCTAAAAATATAGTTAACTGGTCAGCCACAACCCGTTCAAGGACTTTTTATAAGGAAGGTAATATGCTTATAGGTCTGTAATCTGACAACTGAGCAGGAATTGGCACTTTAGGGACAGGATTAACAGGAACTATATTAGCCACTTTCCAAGAGTTAGGGAAATAACCGAGCGACAAACATTTATTGATTCCAAAAGAAGTTAGCCCACCTAACCAACAAGAAGAAAATAATTCCAACCTACAAATTCCAAATGACAAGTCAGTTTCAAAACAAACAGATAACAACAATGAGTGGAAACTAGTGGAAAACAAACGAAGAAAAATGGATCCCAGATTGAGACCAAGTTCAATTGAAGGTAAAAAGGAATCTGTTTCCACGTTAAAGGTCGTTGAACACAGGAGATACTTCTGGATTTTTGTGTCACGCTTAACAAATGACACCGAGCCAGATAATATTATAGACTACCTGAAATTGAATGGTGTTGATTCAGAATGTGAACGAATTAAAACTAAGAGGAAGCAAAGCTACAGCTCCTTTAAAGTTGGCATACCCATAGATAAGAAATCTGTAGTTCTTGATGAGAACTTCTGGCCAGTAGGTGTTCGTGTCAACAAATTTTTAAACTTGAGGAAAATAGAGTCCCCTCAGGGACGAAATGTGATGATAACAAATCAGAGGCCAGCCTGTCCAAACATACAACCGAAGGTACAATAACACATCTTAAAATCTTAAATGTCAATGCAAGATCACTGAAAAATAAAGTGCTACAACTAGAAGCATATCTTGTTGATAAAAACATAGATGTGCTCTGTATAACAGAACATTGGATGTCAGAGGCAGAGATTGGTATCCTTCATATTGATGGTTATAATACTCTGGGTTATTCTGCCAGAAAGGAATCTATTGGGGGTGGTACTCTAATATTTGTTCGCAATGACTTAGAAGCTAGTGTAAAATTTTTTAAAATTAATTATAATATTGAGAAATGTATAGAGTATTCATGTGTTTATATAAGTAAATTTAATTTATATGTTTTAGCATTGTACAGGTCTCCATCGGGTCATTTTGACACTTTTATGAATAATTTGGATCTTATATTTGATAGTGTGGGGGTGGGCAGGAGAATTGTCTTAGCTGGCGATTTTAATGTCCATTTTGGTACAAAGGAGCCAAATGCCCTTCACCTCTGTGATACCATGGCTGGTTTTGGCATGCAGCAGACCATAATGGTGGCAACCAGGCAGGGAGCCTGCCTAGATAATGTCTTTGTGAGTGGGGATGTGGATGTTTACCGTGCTGAGGTTGTGGATCTTGACATATCTGACCATATGGGTCAGATTGTTGACATTGCTGTTAGTTGTAATAATACCAATTTCTTTCAGAATAAAAGCAAATTTAGACCCATCACTCAGCGGGGTTTGTTTGCGTTTTATAATGGGCTCTCCTCGGTGTCATGGGATTTTGTTGATTGTATGAATCTTGATGCTAATGGTAAGTGTGAGAGGTTTGTAAGTGTTTTGAGCGAAGCATTCTTGGAAAGTTTTCCAGAGAAGCAGTATGTCATGCGTACAGACAATGATATAGGTTGGTTTACTCAGGAACTAAGAACTATGAGGGAGCATTTAGGGTTGCTGGGTGATATTAGTAGGCAGTACAATTCTCATGCAAATAGACTTCACTATAAGCAATATAAAAACGAATATAGAAAGGCAATCCGTAAAGCGAAAATAACTGCAAATAATAATCGCATTAGTTCTTCTAGTAATCCTATTAAAAACATGTGGCAAATTATTAACAGAAACAGGGGTAACATCAAAAAAAACATTGAGCCTAATAATCTTACATGTGATGACTTTAATAATTATTTTTTAAGCATCGCTCATAAACTTGTACAGGGTATACCAGAGTCAGGCACTGATCCCTTGGATAATCTAATAAATATTTCTGTTCCGAGTGATTTTTCCTTCTCGGAAGTAAGCTTTAACGAAGTTAGGGATATAATTAATCAACTTAAGAACAAGGATAGCCGCGATATATATGGCTTGAATGTTAAAATAATAAAATCTGTGAAGAATCTGATTCTGGTGCCCCTAACAAAACTTGTTAACTATTGCATCAGGGAAGGAACATTTCCTGAGTGTATGAAGAGGGCAATTGTGGTTCCTTTGTTTAAGAAGGGTAGTCAGGAGGAAGCGGAGAATTATCGACCTATATCATTGCTCCCTATACTATCCAAGATCTTTGAAAAGTGCATGTCTCGGCAAATTGTACATTTCTTCGAACATAACAATCTATTTAATGAAAAGCAATTTGGATTTAGAAAACACAAAAACACCGTTCAGGGAATTCTCAATCTGATATCGGATATTATGGATGCTTTTAATGGACAATGCTACAATACGGTACTGATGTGTGACCTTAGCAAGGCTTTCGACTGTGTCGACCATCCGATCCTACTAGGTAAATTGAAGGCCTATAAATTCAGAAATAACAGTCTTAAACTGCTGAAATCGTATCTGATGGGAAGGTGGCAGACTGTGCGGTACGGTGGTGTGACATCTGCGAAACAGGAGATAAAGATTGGGGTGCCCCAAGGTTCAATCTTGGGCCCCATACTTTTCCTTATTTATATAAATGACCTACCATTTATGGATCCAAATGCAAATTATACTCTTTTCGCAGATGACACAACCATCTCTGTTACGGCTGCTACCCTTGAGGATTCTCTGCAGGGTTCCCTGGAGGCACAACGAATTGCTGAAGAATGGTTTAGTTCTAATAAACTTCTATTAAATAAGAGCAAGACAGAGAGAATCGTGTTTTCAATGAGAGATGTGGGTGCCTTGAATGATCATGTGCGCGGCAATAAATTCCTGGGAGTATACATCGACCCAAAAATACAGTGGGGTATGCATGTTGATGATATTGCATCAAAATTAAATAAAAATCTATATCTGCTGCGTCGTCTTGCGGACAATGTGTCCAATCCAATACTAAAGACAGCCTATTTTTCAGTTTTTCATGCACACCTTTCTTATGCTATACTTGTGTGGGGACATGCACCAGGTGCAAAACGTTTGTTTGGACTACAGCGAAAGGCAATCAGGGTGATGAGTGATCTTGGATACAGGGAGGTTAGTTCAGGTTAGTTTGCAATTGCAGGGCGGCTTTTGTGGAGTTAGGGATACTCACGGTGCCATCCATGTATATCCTGGAGAGTCTGTTGTACGTAAGGGTGAATGTGCGTCTGTTTTCTGCTCATGAGGACGTACATTCGTATCAGACCAGAAATAGGGGTAATTTGGTAACCACGTGCTGGCGATTGAAGAAGTGTCAGGATGGCCCGGGCTACTGGTCCGTAAAATTTTTTAATGTCTTGCCTGCGGAAATAAAGGAATTGCCAATTCCTAGGTACAAAGAAAAAATTAAACAAATTTTAATATGTAATGCATTTTATTCGTGTGAGGAGTATTTTAAATATTTTAATGGAAGATAGGTTATATACATCTGTGTTCTGTTTTTAGTTAAGTTTTTAAATTTGTTGTAAAATGACTTATATTTTTTTTGTAGTTTTAGTATTGGACGTATGTACATTGCAACCTCTGTAATTTTTAACATGAATAAAGAATCTAATCTAATCTAAAAAAAAAAAAAAAAAGAAATATATTCGTTTAGATGAGGCGTTATGTAAAGAAGCATTATAAGGCCAATTCCATCCATGCCAGTTGCGTGGCTCCTAATATTATTAATGATTTTATTAACGTCCTCGTTAGTTATTTCATTGAACTTAAAGCAAATATTTTGAAGAAATTTTTTATTAGTATAGTAGTGATCTATGAAGTTCTGATCTAAAGGGCCAGCGTAAGGTAGAGAATTTATAAAAAAGTTATTAAAATCGTCAGAGGTTCCGATGTTATGTATGCAGTCCGATTGCCGAGAGTTCGAGCTTAAATTGAGATTATTTATAGTGCGCCAGAAGTTCTTTGGGTCTCTTTTAAAGGTATATTGAAGGTACGCTTTTTTTCCGCCCTAACGGCGATGTTGACTTGATTACGCAAGGCTTTATATTGGGTCCTCGCAGCATCACTTCTGAGTTTTTTGCATTTAGAGAAAGCCTTATCTCTTAGCTTCATCATAAACTTTATATTTGCAGTGATCCATGGCTCTGGAGATTTAGTAATCCTAGAAGTTTTTAAAGGAGCATGCACGTCAAAAAGATTTAAAACATTGTTATTAAAAAAATCCACCATGAGATCGATATTTGTTAAGGAGAGAATATAACGCCACTTGATATTTCCCAAGTCCTGTAAAAAGTTGTTATAGTTGAAGCTTGAATAGTCTCTATAAGTTTTGTAACAGGACTTGGGTTTGGGGTTATTTGTCTTAATCGTAAAAGTAACCAACTTATGATCCGAAATATCTTCCATAGAGATTAAGGAAACATTAGTAACAAGGTTATTGTCGAAACATACTAGAAGGTCCAAAAGAGAACTACTGGAATTAGTGACACGAGTAGGATCACTAACACATTGGGCTAACCCATATTTATTAAGTAGGCTGCAAAGAGATAAGCTGCCAGGGCTGTGGTGATTACTCAGGTCTACATTTAGGTCACCGCCAAAAGCGACAAAATCAAATTCAGGCACAAGGTTTATCAAGGTATTTTTAAGCACATCCAGGCAAGCGTTCAAATTAGAATTGAGTGGTCTATACAGTGTGTCCAGACACATACGTTGTCCCCCAATCTTAATTGCTATCCAAAGTTGTTCTAGACAGGTATCAGAGGAATTTACCGGAATAAGCGAGAATTTAAGATGATTCTTAACGTAAAAGGCGACTCCTCCACCACCTCCAAGACGATCATTCCTAACTAGCACAAATCCCTCGATCCCAAGCCCCCCACTCCCCACACACGGACTGAGCCATGTATCGGATAGCCCGACAACATCAAAAGTGCCCCCAGCGATTACATCCGCAAGCAAATCAAAACCGGCGCAAAGATTTTTTATTTTTTTTCCTAGGGTTGCAATGGCCTCTTGCCTCTCGGCATCCAGCCAGGATTTTTTTCTTAAAACTTGTATAATCATTCACATTCACACAAACATCCATGCCCTTGCCCGGATTCGAACCAGGGACCTATCGGTTGCCCGGCAAGCTCTCTACCCACCGAGGCCGGCGGCGCACAAAGATCGCACATTAAAATGAGAAAAGTTCATCCAGGTATCAGGCATAGCCATACAGCCCCAGCTTATACTTAATACAAGAAAATAAAAATGAAACGAAGAAACGGAATATCCAGAACCAGCGAGAAATAAATAAAAAAATAAATACAATATTAATCATATGCGGTAAATGCAGCGCGTACATAAACAGACAATAAAATAATAATTTACTGTATGGAAGATAATCAGTTGTAATGCGTGATAAAATTGCAGAGAGTCACACAATATTACGTAGTTGTACTAGAATGAATTAGATGACTGAAAGAATAAAATAAAATAGATAAGGCACGGTGTTCAGCAAAAAATTTTTTTCGCACGGTCAATACAGTCAAAATACAAAAGCTGAGCATATTAATAAGCAATAAACGGTAAATTTTACAAGCTGAATAGTGCGAGATAAGAAATTCTATACAACAACATATTCGTGCAAAAAATGAAGTAAAAAAAATACAAAAAGACGGAATATTCTTACTTGAATCCATAGCACTAACGCGACGATAAAACTGTAAGTCACAATATAATTTAACTGGCCCTAATTTAATAGTCATAATCACTATTTAAAACCACTGTGTTTAGGTTAAATTGAACAATTTCTTTTTATTGTCAGTATCACACCAGTAGTATATACACCCCCCAGCAGACCAGGCCTTGTTTTTTCCGTATTCAAGTTTAGCGGCCATAAGTAAGTCGTAGCGTTTCTTTGTGAGGTCTTCAAAAATTGCAAATTCAGAGTCTCTGAAAATCTTCTTGGCGTTCATCACTTCGTTGCGCATCCAATTGGACACAAAGGTTACCAAAATAACACGAGGCTTGTTCATCCCAGCAAGTTTCCCCACTCGAAATGCGCTATCAATATCACGTTTACTGCAAAGGATCTTTAGGTTCACGGATATGAAATGAACTACAGAATCAATTACATTCTCCCCTTCCTTCTCAGTGAAACCAAAGAAACGGAGAGAATTTTTCTTAGCCAATTGTTCAGATACGTCCAGTTGAGTATCCAGGGCTTCAATTTTCTTCTTATTAGACTTAATGTCGCTATTTAAGGATTTAAATGAGCTGGACATCGCGTTCAATTGTTCTTCGATTTTATTAAATCTTAGATCAAAATCAGATTTTAGCTGGTTCACGAAGTTAGCACAGACTTTTTGAATGAGTTTTTCAGTAGAGTCATCAGAAATAGATGCACTTCTCGTTTTGCCACTCATAATTGGGTAGGTGAATAATTACAGATTACGAGAAAATTTGTGCAGGCTCACTAGTTTATTCGAAAGGAAGGACTAGAAACCCAACGGGCAGGGCTTACCGCCTAATTAGCTCAATCTAGGACAAAGTACAGGGTTTTAAGGTACAGCTTAAGCCACTAACAGTAACTCGACACGGACTATTAGATTATTTTCCCCGGATATACCGACTATATTTTCAATTTAAGCCACAGCTCAAACAAACCACTACCAACACATGGATGATTGACAAAATGTGAGGTTTTGAATCTTTTAAGAGGAACAAACAAAGCTGTAGCCATACTAACTACCGGGTGTTGCATCGTCGAGCGGGACATAGGAAATCCCATGTAATTTTAAATGGGGTCAATTATTGGCTTCCCTAATTATTTTAGAGAAAAATTCTATTTAGGTTTATTAAAGAGCACTAAAATCCACATTCAAAAGAATAACTTAAGATATTTTTGATGAGCCCGTTTACGGGTTATCGCCGATTTCTTTTTAACTATTTCTCCTTTTTATGGCCCCGTATTTGCGGGCACCAGTCAAGGTAAAAGATGACTGTCAAATAAAGTTGTCATTTTGAAATGTGTGCTTTATTGTTATAAAAACTCGTACATGGAAAATAATTATGGTGTATTTATGAGTACAAATTAATTTGAATAAAACTAAAATAAAGTATCCAATTACAAGGTTAATTATGACATTTTACATGTTTCAATATTTTACTAATTAATAGGTAGGTACTATTTTTGGATTCTACATAAAATTACAATTATTTTTTAATAAGTGTATTATAAGTCCAAACCTAAGAGTTTACGAGATATCGACTTTTGAAAAATTACATTTTTAAACCTTGACAGATTCTAGCTGTCTAATGTTATGCCATAGATCAAAAGGGCTTCCATGTCCCTATCTTACTTTTTTATTGTCTTCCCAAAAATTTGAACTTCCGGTTAAACCGGAAGTACTATATTTCCGGCTATTGAGTTACATCCGGTTTAACCGGAAGTTGACACCAGTGGGAAGATAATAAAAAACAAAGATAGGAATATGCAAGCCGTTTTACTCTAAGACGTACCGTTAGAAAGCTAGAGGCTCTCAAAGTTCAATAATGTAATTTTTCAATAGTCGATATCTCGGAAACTATTAGGTTTTTTAATTTAATGTTAAATCCAAAAATATTCTAAGACAGAGGGTGTTCCATTAAAAAAAAGGTAACTTTGTTTTCCTACGGCTTTCTGACTCATCCTGTATATTTATTCTTTTAAAATTTTTATAGACTTTGAAAAAACCCTAAAACTTTTGCCTTAATTATTTTTTGCTGGCTGTTTTACTTTTAAGGAATAATCGACCGTTTCCATACATACCAACGACCCTGCGTATATATTTTATTACTTATTTGAAATACTAGCTTTTAAACATATTATGGTTTTAATGACAACTATTGACTTTTAATTGATATTTTTAAATTTATGTGTTGACATATGTAAAAATTTCCAATTTTAAAGACGAATAAAGGAATTTTGAATTTTTTGATCCACCACTATGAACATTCATTTTGACTTATAGCGAGATGCTTATTTACTTAAAATTAAAGAGAACCGTCTCGATGCACTCGTAATCACTGATACTAGCCAATAATTCAAGAGCAAATTCAAGTAGGTGTTAACTCGTCAACAGTCTACACTAAAACTAAAAAAAAAATTAATGACATTTAACAAACCTACACTGAGAGAAGATTTTTGCTGGGACGGTGAAAAAATTAGCTACAGCAGCAAAAAAATCTAGTTGCATAGGCGCTTGCAAAGATTTTTGCTACGAGAGTAAAATCCACTTTGCTGCATTGACTTTGCTGCTATACTAAGTTTACTTTATAAAGTATCACTTGGCAGGCACAATAATGTGACATTGCTGCGCGAGCCAAAGAAACTTCTTATGCTTGAAGATTACCTACCTGTCTCAGCAAAGAAACTCTTCTGGGACAGAAATATATATTATAACGCCACCAATATTTTTTATAGTGACAAGTAAGTTTTTTTACTGCGACAGGTAAGTATTTCTATTATGATAGCAAATTTATTTTGTTATGACTATTAATTTACTTGCCTATCATTGTAAAGCCTATAAGCTATACCAGTAATGTGTCTTTGCTCAGATAGCAAAAAAATCTAATTGTGCCATAAAGGTTTCGACCAGTCATAGGTATATTTTTGGCTGTAATAGCAAAAAATAGGTTTTGCAGCTATTACAAAGTAGTTTAAATATTGTGCAAAACATACACAATGTGATTGCAAAGTCTTAAGTCACTTGACATATTTCTGAATTTTGATAGTTTGAGTATTTTTGGCATGGAAGATTTATTTCACATTATATAGGGACCTGATAATTTTACATTACATTGCGAATTATTGCTAATTAAATAAATCCAAACTTTTCTATGCCAAAAATGCTTAAATTGATCAAGATAGAGAAATATGTCCAATGGCTCGGGACTTCACCTTAAGATGCATGCACTGCATTTGTTAAATTGCAAAAAATTACCTAAAAAGGGGGCATGGTATACTGAGTGTTCATATTAAAAGGCACCGAGGAAGAAAGGAACATTAAAGGTAAACAGCTTTATAGAGCCACATTGTAAAAAGTCTTAAACTTAACCTAACCTGAAATACCGTTCATCAGATGTTGTATTGGTAAGATCGATAGAAAAGTAGGAATAATAAATGGTGTTTAAATAAAAAAAATAGATAATTGTTAATAAGTGTTTGTTTATTAAAAAATGATAAACATATGAAAACTACCGAACTATGTTATGAAAATAGCCAGTGAACATTTAGATACAGGTATATAGATATAAACTTTTTCAACACTTATCGAAAAACGTAACATCTTAACATCTAAATAATACATTTTTAAAACATAATATGCAGGGGAGGGGGTGTTTAAAAATTTAAACCCTGCCATCCTCTCCTCTTTTTAACATATTAATTAAGTAGGTATATTAGCGTTTAAATATTACCATTATTGGCTTTTTCACAGACCAACACAAAATCACTACCTAAATTCTGCAGACTTTAAACCAATCACACGTATTTCTTATTGCGCCGCCAACTCACACGCAAACCCACTACCTCACAGAACAATAATGGCCAACTGGAAAATATTGCCAGTTTCGACAGACTTGGGCTTCCGAAAGATATACCGACAGGAGTCGAGAACAACCGATGAGACGATTTCAGCATAAAATGTTGCCAGCACAGCAAAGTTACTTAGCTGCCGTTGAACAAATTTCTTTATAAACTTTTTATTTTACTCATGACAATGTATTTTGCTACTACAACAAACTATATGTCAATAGCAGTACAGATATTTTTTTAAAGAAATACTTGCCTGGGACTAAAATATTTGCCTTGTTACAGTAGGAAAGTTTTTTACAACAGCCATAAAGAGGTTTCAGCAAAGTGACCTTTACTGTAGAAGAAAAGTGATCTTGCAAGAGTAGGTAGAAATCTGATTAGCGCAGCCAGAAAAACCTTTACAAAGATTTTTTTGCTAGAGGTTTTCTCAGTGTACGTAACTTGACATTTAGATTTGAAGCGCTACTTTGTATACGATAATTAGATGGTTCTGACAGTTCCTGTATAATGGTAATATTACTGATAAATTAGTATTATACAACAATATTAATACAACTTAATAATAATAATGTTTTTCTCTATTGCAGCATTGACCAACATCCAGATTGCAGATTCCAGATCCAACAGCAGCATTATAATCGGGTTAGTCAAAAACTTATTGTGAACGTTGAAAATGACTTGGGAATATTTCGGCAAAGAAATGTATACAAATACCGCCTTCATAAGGGTTCAGGGAAAGTTAAGTTTAAATGTGATCAGTGTGACTTTCAAACTAAGTATAAAGCTAATTTCAGTAAACACCTTCTTTTGCACATGGATCCAGGGGAAGTCAATATGTTTAAATGTGGTCAGTGTGATTATGGAACCTTTCGGAAAGATTATTTAAAGAGGCACCTTCTCCGGCATTATGGTCCAGGGGAAGTTAATATGTTTAAATGTGATCAGTGTGATTTTGAAAGCAAACGCAAAAATGCTTTAAAGGCTCATCTTCTCCGACATAAGGATCCAGAGAAAGTTAATTTGTTTAAATGTGGTCAGTGTGATTATAGAAGCATATGGAAAGGTGCTTTAAAGATGCACCTTCTCCTCCACACTAATCTAGCAAAAGCTAATTTATTTAAATGTGAACAGTGCGATTATCGAAGCATCCGGAAAGGTGATTTAAAGAGGCACCTTCTCGTGCACACGAATCCAGCAAAAGTTAATTTATTTAAATGTGATCAATGTGATTATCGAAGCAAGCAGAGGGATACCTTAAAGGCTCACCTCCTCCGACATAAGGATCCAGGGGAAGTAAATTTTTTTAAATGTGCTCAGTGTGATTATCGGAGCTTTCAGAAAGGTAGTTTAAAGAGGCACCTTCTCGTGCACACGAATCCAGCAACAGTTAATTTATTTAAATGTGATCACTGTGGTCTTCGCAGCAAACACAAAAGTGCTTTAAAGGCTCATCTTCTCCGACATAAGGATCCAATGAAAGTTAATTTGTTTAAATGTGGTCAGTGTGATTATCAAAGCATTAGGAAAGGTGGTTTAAAGAAGCACCTTCTCGTGCACACGAATCCAGCAAAAGTTAATTTATTTAAATGTGATCATTGTGATTATCGAAGCATTCGGAAAGATGATTTAAAGAGGCACCTTCTCCTGCACACGAATCCAGTCAAAAAATTTAAATGTGGTCAGTGTAATTATCGAAGCCATCAGAGAAGTGATTTAAACAGGCACCTTCTTGTGCACACGAATCCAGCATACGTTAATTTATTTAAATGTGATCAGTGTGATTATCGAAGCAAACATAAAAGTCATTTAAAGAGGCACCTTCTCGTGCACATGAATCCAGCAATCGTTAATTTATTTAAATGTGATCAGTGTAATTATCGAAGCAAGCAGAGAAGTCATTTAAAGAGGCACCTTCTCGTGCACATGAATCCAGCAATCGTTAATTTATTTAAATGTGATCAGTGTAATTATCGAGGTAAGCAGAGAAGTCATTTAAAGAGGCACCTTCTCGTCCACACGAATCCAGCAAAAGTTAGTTTATTTGAATGTGATCAGTGTGGTTATCGAAGCAAGCACAAAAGTACCTTAAAGGCTCACCTTTTCCGACATAAAAATCCAGGGGAAGTGAATATGTTTAAATGCGCGGTCAATATCCGAGGTCATTTAAGCGTTTGCTAATTAACTGAATTTGCATAGGCTCCATTGACAAATAATGTGATAACACTATCACACTCAAGATTTTAAGTTTGATAAGTTTTATATCTTTTTGGTTAATTACTATTTATAAATAATAATGTCTGATTATGGTTCAAATTATCAATGTCCTGTTAACTTTACCTACTAGATAACTTCTAACAGTGCGTTCGGCATAGCAACTCTTTTCACACTTTTAATACTTTTTGATTTGACATGAAATTTTTTTAATTCATTTTAAATGTATCTTAAGACTTTGACCGATTTTAATCTATGACTATGTGTGTGCGTTACTGATTGTTGAATGTTGATAATTTTTCGTTCTAACCTACCACTCGCCCCGAGGATGATCTATTGATCGAAACGCGTAGGAATTAAATTTTTAAATAAAGAAGGTGATAGGACTTTCCCAATCTTATTAATCCCTCATTAAACAAATTTTCGTTTTACCAACCTGGGAGTCACACATCCAAAATAAAAGACAACATTATGTTTTTCTTATTAAGCTTTTAATTTAGCATAACATACCTAAAACTACAGATTTTCACAAACACATTAATTAATTAAATGTTCAAACAACCCTCCATTACCAGCTAAACAATATCAACCGATCATAAAATTTATTTCTAACATTACGAGTTGATATTAAGAAATTCTGTCATATTCTAACGAAATACAATTTTTTAGCTGGTCTAGATTTTCAAATTTTACATCTTTTTTACAATTTTCCGACTATTAACAAGATGATGTTCATTTTCTTGGCTCCAATACCGGCAATTTCGAACATTTGGTTCGTTGTTGAGGGTGAATGTACATCCATCGGTAAAACAAATATTTCTCAAAAAATCCCTATTATTATTTGCTTTTTCCATAACCTTAAAACAGGATACCATTCTCCGTTCTTCATCACCTAGCCATAGCTCTTGATGTTTTTCATACTTGTTAGGAAAATATTTATGTTTTTTTAAAGTGCGTAACACTGTGGTTCGAAGTTTTCCTACTGCTTGCCCAAGAATCCTCGTGTGAATCATTTTATTTTCCTCCCCGTCAGTAAAATATCAAGATCTCTATTATCCCTTTCTTTAGCTCTATTTACATTCTGAGTTGGGCATTTACAGTTATTTATTACAGTGCCTTTGGACTCAAATGTACTAATGATAAGTTTAATTAATGAAATGCAAGGGATAGGCTTATCAGGGAATTGAACTAAAAACATTTCAGATACTGCTCTTATTATTTTCTGTATAATACCACTTAATCATAGTTACTCTTTTCTTAATGAAATAGCTCATATTTAGCTATAATTAAAGCGCCTTCAATGAAAATGTTGACACTGACGCTGCTTTTCGTTTTGTCAATGCCAAATAATAATTTGCTGGTGTTTGCTGTATTACCTAAAATATGAAAATTTTGTAATTTTGCCATCACATTTAATTGAATTAGTTAGGATTGGCTTATTCAAACTTGCCACATAGGTTTATTATATCGGCCTCTTCAAAAAATTATTAAAGAATTTTTCTCTAAAATGTACAGGGGAGCCAATATTTAGCCACCTCAAAGTTTACATCGGATTTCCTATGTTTAACTAAGCCATGCATTACCCGGTATGTGCCTTTGAATAAAAATATTTGTGAGATTTAATATTCCTCAATTCTCTGGGACATTCGAGAGAATGAATGAAGAACCGGAAGTTGAAAACAAGATTTGGAATAGAGAGAGAACACATTTTTTAGTTAATACCATCGAAACTTTCAGTTATCAACTAGACACAGAAGTTAAAAAAAAAATGTATGGGAAAAGATCGCCATACTCTGTGCCGTAGAGTTTAAAAAAAAATAACATATCAACAAGTTGAGAACAAATCGAAGGGACTAAAAAGAACTTATAAAAATATTATTTTGCATAATAATACCACAGGAAAAGAACGAAAAAATTGAGAATTTTTTATGTAGTAGCGCTGAGGGTCTGAAATGCCAGGTTTCTGTTAAAACTTCCAGTCCTCTGGGGTCAGAAAACTCTCAAAATGATATTCGCAGGTCTTCATTTACTAACAAGAGAAAGCAGATAGAAAGTGCTTCATTGCAGCGACATAAAGAGAAGCTAGCAAGAATGGACAGATTCAATGATTTATCTGAAAAATGTAAAGAATTTATCATTTCAGTATATTTTTGAATGTATCTGGTATCATTTTTTAAAAACTGTCACTTTCTAATATATGCGGATGATCTGAAAATATTTAACAGTGTGGATGACTGCTTAATATTGCAACGCGAGATTGATAAATTGTTGGAATGGTGTAAAACCAATATAATGGAGCTAAATACCTCAAACAGCAAAATCATATCATTCTCGCAGAAGGAAATGCCAAGAATACACTCATATTTTGTTTTTAATTCTGAGCTTCCCAGAGTAAACTTGATAAACGACCTTGGAGTCATACTAGACTCAGAACTAAGATTTAATGACCATATTAATTTTGTTTTGGCAAAGGCATTTAGGAATCAGGATGGCTGGTTTTATAATGCGTTATTGCTGTGATCCTTTCAATATTGAGGTTTTAAAATCCCTTTACTATTCGTCAGTACGTACTAGTACATAGTCACCTTAAATATTGCTGAACTGTCTGATCACCTTATTATAATAATAATAATAATAATAATAAAGTTTATTCAAAATATTTACATAAATACAATACATTTTAATATATTTTACATTAAAAATAAACTTAGGAATAAAACCCCTGAAGGTTAACTTGTATAGGGGTTAATTTTATTAAAATATTTGGTTAATATATTATTATGTAAATAATTGAGGATAACATTTTTATAAATTTATTTAATATTATTTAGATTTGGTATTAATATATTAATATATTAATACCTATTTAATAATTATAGCATTTCTAAAATATTATCTAAACTATTTTTATTTAATAACCACCATTTAATTTCTTTTTTATATAATTTAAATGATTTTATTTTTTTAATATTATTTATTAGACAATCGAATATGTATAAACTTAAAATTTTGAAACTTTTTTGTCCAATAGATTTATTTATTTTTGGTTTAATAGAAATTTCATTTTTAAATCTTGTATTATAATTATGCTCTTTAAATTCAATGTTATTTTTATTTTTAAAAATATATATTAAAATATTATAAAAGTAAATTTGTCTCACATCCATTTTTTTTGTTTCTGCATATAATTTCTTTGAAGAGTATAAATAATCTTTATCATAAATAATTTTTAAAAACCTTTTTTGTAATATTTCTAAACTTTTTACTAAATTTCTATTTATTCCCCCCCAACCTAAAATACCATAATTTATATGAGTTTTGACTAATGCATAATATAATATTTCTAGATTTTTTATATTTAAAATTTTTTTTATATTTTTAAATATTGGCAATGTACTTCTTAATTTTTTAATTAAATTTTCTATATGAAAATTCCAGTTTAATTTATTATCAATAATTATTCCCAAATATTTGATATTATTAGTTTTCATTATTTGAATATCATTATTTATATTTATATTTTTAAAATCATTTATTTTTGATGTAAAAGGAATATATTTTGTTTTATCAAAATTAATTGTTAATACATTTTTATCAAACCAATTTTTTATAATTTCGAAGTCTTTTTTTATTTTCTTATGTAAATTTTCCCAAGATATGTCGTTGTAAAAAATAACAGTATCATCTGCAAAACTATGAATTTCTCCGTCACATTTTATATTAAATAAATCATTAATATAAATATTAAAAAATAAAGGTCCTAAAATTGTGCCTTGTGGTACACCATATTTAAAATATTTTGAATAACTTATTTTTTCATTTATTTTTACATAATTTGGACGATCTTTAAGGTAATTTTTTATTAATTTTAGTTGATTTCCCCTAAAACCAATATTTTCTAATTTGTTTACCAAAATGGTATGACTAACTGTATCAAATGCTTTTGCCAAATCTAAAAATATACAAATACATGATTTTTTATTATCCATGGTGTTATATAATTTTTCTGTTAAATAGCATATGGCATCTTCAGCTGATTTATTTTTTTGAAATCCAAATTGTTTATCTGAAATGAAATTTAATTTTTTTAGATATTCATCTATTCTTTCTTTTAAAATTTTTTCAAAAATTTTTGCTAATGAAGATATTAATGTTATTGGTCTATAATTACACGTTTTGTTTAATTCTCCATTTTTAAAAATAGGTTTAATCAGACCTACTTTAAAAGCCTCTGGATATATACTAGTTTCAAAAATATTATTTATTAAGTATGTAATTGGTTTAGAAATATTATTTTTAATAGATTTTAAAATTTCAGAGGTTATTCCATCCATACCAGGAGATTTTTTTGGTTTTAAGCTATCAATAATATCTTCAACTTCATGATAATTAGTTTCCTTTAAGAAAAATGATGTCATATTGTTATTTTTATCATTTAAATTATTTAAGAATAATGTATTTTTATTTTTTATTTTATTTGCTAATTTTTCACCCACTTCTGAAAAATAATCAATAAAAGTATTTGCCATAATTTTTTCATCATTTATTATATTATGCTCATCAATTTTTATTTCTTTTATATTTTGATTTTTTTGTTTTTTACCACAAATATTTTTAATAGTTTTCCATAGATTTATATTTGAGTTTTTAGAATTATCAATTTTTGATTTATAAAATTTAATTTTTTGTTCTCTTATTAATTTGTTTAATTTATTTTTGTAAATTTTATATTGGTATAGTAATATATGATTATTACTATTTTTTTTCAATTTTTTATAAAGTTCATTTTTTTTATTTATAGAATTCAATAAACCATTTGTTCTACATTCTTTTCTTTTTTTAATTTTAATTTTAACTTTAGATGTACATTTTTCAACATTTTTTTTAATTTCTGTTATTAAAATATTAGCTAAATTATTTGTTTCTAGAATTGAATAATAGTTTGTCCAATTTATTTTACTTATATTTTGATTTAGTTGTGAATAATTAATATACAGGGTGTTATGGAAATGACTTATTATATTTTAAGGGGCCACTCCTGGGGTGGCCTAGAGTTACACTTGATAGTTTTTTTTTCTAAAATCGGAAGTATTTTGAATTTTGTAAAATACCTTAAAACCGGACCATCTGTGCCTCTATGAAAGTTCATTACCCCTAAACACGTGTTTTTGACATGACAAATTGGCGGAATTTCTACAGACAGCTGATTACCTTGCGACGTTGCCAAGTATTCGGGAAAATCTTTTTTTTAGGTTTTTTAAAAAAGATTAAATCAAAAACTATACTGCGATTTCAATTAAACAAGCCTTATTCAATAGGTATAGTTTTTACTCACCCCATGAAATTGTATTGCTATCATAATACTTCGCTGAGTAAAAATCGTAGATACCAACAACAAGCCCTATGTCTGGAAATTTACACAGATAAACTATCACATCACAAAACATTCCCATCACATGTGTATCACATTATTCAACAACTATACACTCCAGCAGCAAAACGCAAACAAATTTTATGCCGTTGCAAGTAAATGAATAATAAGAAATGATATTAAAAACAAATTTATGAAGCCACATATGAAGCCATTGGGCGCATTCGAGAGACGAAACTGCTCCGCAGTGGTTACCGGTTATGATCCAACCGCTACCGATTCGTCGGCTTCCATGGATTTCGACTATTTCGACCAAAAGATCATCACGTTTGGTTCAAATGTCAAATCCATATCAGCTGTGCGTAACAAACATTAACCTTTCTTGTTTTGTGAAGCTTACCAATATACTCATCCCTTGGTTGAAACTCTTTGGTGGCAGTTAAAAAGTACGTTTTCCTGTTTAATGTATATGTTTTGTTCCTCCATTCTATTTACTACGTTCTTCGTAACCAAACTTTTGTTGCATACGTCATTTCCCGATTGACATAACGAACCGCTCTCTCCAAGCAGCGGAAGTGAAAGATGCTACCCAAAATGGCGACCGTTCCGTAACATGTTGGAAAGTGTCGTAAAAGTAGCGGTCGACACAACATGACAACAAGACGATTTAGGAACTGCTTCGGAGCAGTTTCGTCTCCCGAATGCGCTCATTGACTTTGAACTGCTCAGTACCCAATCACAGAACAGCAACAAATCACATTTCCCGCCCCCTGGACTATCGTGTTTAAATGTTGTGTGTCCAGTTAAGAGGACTGGATTGGATACCGTAATTATTATCATAGGGGTTTCACTTATGACGTTTTGTGGAATATATCGCTATCCTATTCTTCCGATGCGCATTCTCAAAATTTTCGGTTTAATGCGCACTTGCAGCAGGACCGGTTGATCGATTATTTTACGTAGCGAGCGGCAGCCGTCGTTTTGTATGCGACGCCATATTTGTGAGCTTTGTTTACTTTGTTAGTCAAGTGTGTTTTATTGAAATATTTGTTAATCTTAAAACATTTCATTAATTTTATGTAACAGTGTTTTGTGTACAGAGACTCTCCTTTCATTTCTCCTGATATTTTGGTGTCCCAAGCAAGATGAGAGTAGGAAAGTGTATAGTAAGGGGTTGTTTACACGTCTTCAGGATAAAGGTGTTAACTTTTTTTGAATACCTAAGGACTCTAGGTAAGTTTAAATTAGATTTCACATTTTCGCCGGTTTGGTCAAGAATAATAATATTTATTTTAATTTCCTCATTAGCTTTAATTTAAAGTAGGGTACAGTTTTTATTGGTTAATCAATAAAAATAAGGTATTTGTGTTTGTGTAATGCATGTACTAGGTGTGTCTTAACACTATACAAAGCTTGCTTAGAAATCGAATAATAGAAAACATGAAAATTGATAAGTAGGTAGGTACTACCAATTTAGGTGGTGTACCCCTCGAGGCTTGCATAAACCGATACATAAATATTGTTGTATTCATTGACCAGATAATTATATCTGCCGCACTATAATGCTCATTTATTCTATTAATCTTGTGTTATGAACTACAGAAAACTAAAGTAAAACAGTTGAGAATTATTGAAAAATCTCTTCCAGGTCCTTCTACAGACCGTAAGTGTTTTTTTAACTACCTATATTATGGTATATGAGAGAAAAATGTTAAATTACAATTTTATTTACATTTTACACAGTACCTTCACAATTCTGTAAAAATATATTATATCTTTTTTAATTTTAACCCTAAGATGGGGTTCTTAAAATGAGACACACTAATTTGTTAACAGTTCAACTTACTACCCTGTCATTAAACTTAATAATAAAACATTTATTACGCAAATCATAATGATAATTATGAAAATGGACAATCTTCAATTCCTCTGTTCGCTGTTACAAACTTAAATAAATAATTTGTATTTTACAAAAACGCCTTTATTCCAGATACAGAAACCCAGACACTTCTCACTCTTCTCACGATACTCCAAGGAAACTTGTCTTGGGGATAAGTGGTAGTAAAAAGAAAGTGCCTTTGAAGGAAGATGTCCTAAGGTTTTGCCAAGAGTATTTTTCTGAGGGATTTGCAATATAATTGAAGCCAACATAAATGCAAAAAAATCAGGCAGTCCTAAAGGAAATTTTTTATTTCTCTAAAATTTTACAATCGTGATTTAGCAGCCTCAAAAAGCAGAGAGAAAAATTATAAACTAACTATTGTACCAAATTTGTAGATTTATGTAAGTATATTCTTAGACATGTTAACTAATCCTTATTTAACTTTTTTATCATTGTAAATTTATTATTTAGTTTTAGACACATAATGACAATATTGTTCCCTATGTATGGCATAAGGTTTGCTTTTTCTATTCTGTTAGTCTTACTGTGTTGTATTACATTAGGTATATATTTTAAGTTTTATAATACTTTTTATTTCAAGTAATCTTGCAAATAAAATGAAATTTATGTTTAGGTTTTAGAGATTAAAAACTAATGTATCTCTTGCAGCAATAGACGTGTTTTTTGTTTGAAAGTTTTCTCTGAAAAAAGGTAATAAAGGGAAAATATTCTGAGTGTTAAGTCACTGCCATAAAGTGTTTTATGGTTAGCAATTTTTCACTTCTTTATTGTATTATTAAATGTTTAAAATAATTCAAATTTTGTTTTACTTGCTTTCAAGCTTTTACCATTAATTTGTGAAACCCTATATAGCAGTATTATTTAGTATATAAAGGTTCCAGAGGCGCAGCCAAGAATAGATGGGGGGGGGGGGTGTGACATCAAAAGGGAATAGAAAGGGAGTAAAGAACGACATAGTAAAAGTTGTTGGAAACATTTATTTGGTCTCTGGGGTTTAATCAACCACCCCCCCCCCCCATGGCTGCGCCACTGGTAGGTACCTACTTCCAAAAATAAAGAAATATCATTACTTTATTGATTGATTATACTAAAATTCTCCTCTTTTATGGAAGGGATTTTTGTTCTAATAATTACTTTATGAAAGAAATGAAATTGTATAAACATACATCTTCTTTTATATTTTGGGGTCCTAAAGTATAAAAGAGTATATATATATAATTAATAACTTCATATATCAGTACAATAATAAAAAAAATCATGACTAGATAATCTGAGTTGTTTAATTTTTATATTGCGGCATATGGGCCGCTACAACCCTGCATTTCGTGGTCCGACTAGTCCCCGGCACTCAGCTGATCGAGAAAGCTTACTGCGCAATGCGCATTAAAACATAAAAAACGAAAATGCTCCCATAGGGACACTCATGGGAGTGACAACTCTATTTGTCCTATCCTCTTTGTTATTATTCTTAATTGCAATGGCCACCTGTCTTGACGACAATGAGCCAGCTATTATCATTACCAAGAAGAACAGAAGTCACAGAAGAAGAGAAAGAACATAACCGTATCAAACGTGTGTCGCGTTGTTTTCAATCCGGATTTTGTTATAAAGTATTTCTAAGTCTATAACTAGTAATTTCTTGTATTAATAACACAGAATTAAAGAGCTAATAACTTGATAATGTCCCGAACAGTTAATGTGTTGTTAAAGTGAATAAATGTCCCGCTAGAATCATTTGAAATGGTAACGGTATAACGTGGATTTCTTGCCGATATGTTTTTTATTTCAAGGTATGTACAAATAAAACTAGAGCAATACGTAGACAATTTTTCGTGTAATAGGGTAGAAACTAAAGCATATTAAAGTTAAGTAGAAAAAATTAAATATTCAAAAAAGGTTATCTGATGAAACTGATGTAGTAAATGTGGCAACACTGGTCAAAACACATGTTTTGGGCTGACGATATCTAAAGACTATCTGACAGTAACTGTCAGATTTTTGTCAACAATTTTTTTTTGACAAGTAGTACGAATCAGCTGTTTGGGTCATTGGCGCGTAGGTGTTTTGAGCTAAATTTTTGAAGGCATTTTTCTCGAATTTCTAGCTTCGAGCGCCATTTAACGCAATTTTTCCCCAATTCGGCTCGACCTATAGATTTACGGGTTAAAAAATAATAAGTCATTTCCATAACACCCTGTATATGTTTTAAATATTATAGAATTTTTTTGAATATTTTCATTATCAAGATTTTTTTGTAAAATTATTGGATAATGATCTGTTATTTGATATTTGAAAATTATCGATTTAAAATTATTTAAACTTTCTGCTGTTTTAATAAATATATGATCTATACAAGAACTTTCATTTTTAAATTCTCTAGTATTTCCATTTATAAAAGATATAAAACCGTATTCACTTAAGATATTTAAATATTCATTACTATCATTAGAATTTGAAAATATATTAATATTTATATCTCCAATTAAAATTACTGTCTCGTTATTGCAATTATTTTTAATTTTGTCAAAAAATAATTTAAGATCTAAAATAAAATCTGAAGTAGAAATTGATGGAGGTTTATATTATGAATATTTTATATTTTTATTATGAAATCCATACTCAACGTATCGAACGAGCCCAGTCCATGTTTGTCAATTTTTTGCTTTACAAGGTCGGAATCGACAAAAAGTTGTTCACTCACCAACACCGTCTAGAATTATTGAGTATGGATAGCCTGGAAACGCGTAGAATTTATTTCACTCTTTTGTTTGGGTTTAAAATAATAACTAATAAAGCTAACTGCTCTGAACTCTTAGCTCTAATTAATTTTTGTGTGCCTGCGCATGATACTCGTTTGCAGGATATGTTTTTGGGTAACAGAAGCCGAACAGATGTTCGTAGAAACAATAATATCAATCGTATTTTTCACTACTTCAATATACAGGGTGCGGCAAACTCGATGGCCTATTAGAAGTATCTAGACAACGAAAAAAGTTGCAAATTTGAAATTTGGGTTATGTCCATAGGAGGCCATGATCTCCAATTTAAAAATATTTTTAGTACTGCGGCGTTGCCAGACCTACTCTTACCAGATACCAACTTGGTTTTTCTAAATGGAGTGCCCTGTATGTTATATAATTTTTAGATTCCTCTGAACATTCTGAAACTTTTTTGTATAACCTATGATATATCTATCTTGAGTCGTTTAGGAAATAAAAATTATTTTTTAAGAAATTTAGCAACAAACATCTCTTAACAAAAGAATTGGATTTTTCGCAACCGACATAGATGAAGGTCTCACTTTCTGGCTGATATTTTTATATGGGTTGCTGTATCATAATATGTCATTAAATTATTGCATACAGGGTGTCTACAAAATCTTATGCATTTGGAAGAACATAAAAATATCAGTTATGCTGGAATTTTAAATGGAACACCCTGTATTTTAGAGTGGTATCCAAAATATCAACTAATTCTCTTTTTAAAAGTATTATATGATATCATATCTATTTTCAGCCGTTTTGGACTTATAAGCTAAAAACTAAAATAATGCAAGTAATGTAAATATAATTTATTTTCTTATTACTACGAGTAGGCCATGACTTCAACCAGTCAAAAAACATTTGCGAAAATGACGCAGTTAACAGATCCTTAACATTCAAAAATTAAACACAAAAATAAGAATAACAAAAAAATATCAATAACTAAGTTGTTTAAAACGCCCTCCGTTAACTCTCAAACATTGGAGGATTTCCGTCAGAACATGGTCTGTTGTTGCCGCTTGTATCTCACATACCTCCAAAGGCAGGAATGCCTCCCGCACTTCGACCATCTAACTGATACCAACAATTTCGCAGCATTCCAAGATTTAATTCGTCAAGGAAGTCAGATACTGTGATTCGTAATATTTCCAAATATTTTTCAGAATTTAAATTATTTTCGTAAATGTAATATTTATTTTGTCGTTCATCATTAAACAAAAGACATTAAAGCCAAATTTGTATTAAAACCCTGCCTCTCTAACAAAGTGCGGATTTTCTGCTGCCCAGTAATGTGAATTTCTCCTATTAAATATGCCTTCCCTGGTAAATTTGCTTTCATCGGTGCAAATAATTTTTCTTAAATGATTTGGATCTTCTTGTGTACGAATTAAGACCATTTCACAGAATTCAACTCGTTTTGGATGATCATTAGACTCGATAGCTTGAAGTGTCACAAATTTATAATTGTGCATTTGATGTGTATGCAGAATTCTTTCTATCGATTTATAACATATTCCTAAGTCTTTTTCAGCAGCATAAATTGACGCATGAGGAAATGCAGAAAAATATGCCAGGACATTTATTTCATTGTCCTCGTTACCTGTTACGGGTTTAATTTGGGCTCTTGGCTGCTGTATTTGACCATTGTTCTTAAAATTACCTTCTATTCTCTTCAATTTCTTTTCGTTCATAAGAACTAAGTTTGGAAAATGCTCGTTAAACTTTCTGCATGTTCTAGATATAATTTTGTGGCACTCGCCATGAATTTAGAACAGATTTAAAATTTGTTCGTTTGTATAAGAATTCGCCATATCTAGATAATATGTACCTAGATTACGCAAGTACAGTATTTACTTGCCAAATAGATAGCGTCATTTTCGCAAATGTTTTTTGACTGGTTGAAGTCACCCAATAAACATTTTTCTGTGTTACGACTAAATTTGTATCTATAAGGATGTCATTTTTGAGAATGTTTTAAGTCACTGCTTGACTTATTTCGTAATGTACACCTATGGACCTAAAATTAACGTAAAATTAACGTTAAAACATAACGTCCTCTAAGCCGACGTCGTATAGTGGTCGAAACGTGTATAGTTATTTTATGGTAAATAACTTGACGTATGAGTAACGTCGGACACTTTCTTTATTTGGGAAAGTGTAGTTTTATGGAATTTCCAAACCACAATTCGATGTTGCCTCGCCCACCTACCAAACTTGGTACAAAAAATGTCACTTTTTTTCGCTTAGTCGCAGTCCGTTAAAATAAAAATACGAAGAATAACCTTACTTATTTGTTTATATGTCTGTCTAACAAATCAGCTGATTGAGCAGCAAGCATGTCCTTAAATAAAGGAAAAAGAGCCTACCGCCATAGTAATACTTTTTATAGAAAAAAGCTAAATTGGTTTCATCACATTCTCAGGTTAGTTAGCGCCTTGGCAAAAAATTTTTAGGAAGTTAAATTAACTTTTTTAATTTTTAGTCAGCGACTTTACCAACAGAAACACAAGAAAAACCGACAGTAACCGGTCAAAATGTCCCAGTTCAGGGTGGAGACTTCCACATAGGCTCAACACAAGCTGATGATTACGATTATCACTTACTTCTGACGTTGGGGAAACCAAACTATTCCACTTTCCTCCCATTTATGAGGGACTGGCTCAACCTCGTTAAGATCTTTAATATACACTACTTTAAAGTGATCCATACTTGCAGTCCGTAATATTTGCAAAGCAAAAAGTTGTTTATGAACGAAACTTAGGAATTCAAGCTGGGATGAAACGAAAAAAAAATTTTTGTAGGTTAACCGTTAAAGATTTAAAAGATGACTTATCGCATTTGACATTTCCTTTTGTTAAGTTTTATTTACAAGAGTTGACGTTTACTGACGTCTTTTCACCGTCAATTTAAGTAGTTCAAATGCCTTATGGTTAAAAACTGGTTGTGGTTTGGAATTCCAATCATCCGACGTTAGTGTGTCCTTTGCGGGTGGTCGTTTATATAAACTATTAGGGTAAAGTGTTGGTAAAGTACTAACCTCTGGTAAAGATTGAGTAAATTTAGGTACATTAGCAAACTTCGCCATTTTCATGCTACCAAGGACGTGCAGCGTTCTGTCGGCCATTAAAGAAAAGTACGTTTATTCTTGAAATTTCGAAAATAAATGCCATTTCGCTGGCTACTATATGAATAAAACTTTTTTTTTTATCGCTTTATTTGGATAAAGTTAGAAATTGACACAATATGAGTTTTTTTTGGTCATTCATAAAAAAAATATATTAAAAAAAAAATAAATATTCGTTTATTTTGAGGGAAACATATATTTTTCGATCTATCTTTGTCACATTTATCAGTAAAGTGCCCTTCGCAAGCAAATGTTATTCTCGAGAAACCTCATAATCTCGTTTTATTACATGTATAATAGGTACGTCTTATAAACCTCCTTTAACTAAAAGAAAACTGTTCGTCATTTTACCTCCTGGTCTTTTCCTCTCTATCTACAGATCAACAACAAATTAAGTTATATTTTGTTTACACCACGTTATGCGAGCGCGACATACAGGTACTTCCACATGACCAAATAAAACTTTTAGTACCTACACATTTTTGGATATTGAAAGTTAACGTTAAATAGCGTGAAATTTGGTTAAAAAGGGTACACTTCAATAGTAAGTTACCGACGTCTAACAGACCCAAATTTGTCTGCTCCATTTTGGTGCAAGAACGGGTCTACACGTAGTCGTTCGGACGTCAGTTACCGACGTCGGGTTGTCTATAGCGACGTTGGTCAGACGTCTAAATGCTATTTGGGCATGGCCTACTTGTAGTAATAAGAAAATAAATTATATTTACATTACCTACTTGCATTATTTTAGTTTTTAACTTATAAGTCCAAAACGGCTGAAAATAGATATGACATCATATAATACTTTTAAATAGAGAATTAGTTGATATTTTGGATACCACTCTAAAATACAGGGTGTTCCATTTAAAATTCCAGCATAACTGACATTTTTATGTTCTTCCAAATGCATAAGATTTTGTAGACACCCTGTATGCAATAATTCAATGACATATTATGATACAAGCAACCCATATAAAAATATCGGCCAGAAACTCAGACCTCCATCTATGTCGGTTGCGAAAAATCCTATTTTTTTGTTAAGGGATGTTTGTTGCTAAATTTCTTAAAAAATAATTTTTATTTCCTAAACGACTCAAGATAGATATATCATAGGTTATACAAAAAAGTTTCGTAATGTTCAGGGAATCTAAAAATGATATAACATACAGGGCACTCCATTTAAAAAAACCAAGTTGGTATCTAGAGTAGGTCTGGCAACGCCGCAGTACTAAAAATATTTTTAAATTGGAGATCATGGCCTCCTATGGACATAACCCAAATTTCAAATTCCTAACTTTTTTCGTTGTCTAGATACTTCTAATAGGTCATGAGTTTGGCGCACCCTGTACATCCCCCAAATTTTAAATTTGGCTGTACACTGACAACATTTAAAACAAAGATAAAACTACTCCCAAAGTTTTTGCAATGAGAGTAAAATTGCAGATTCGATGTACTTACACGTTGAAACAGTTAGTGTTTTAGGTTCTAATTGGATCATTATTTTTAGTGTACTCAATTGTGTATATTATATTTTGTTGTAGTATAGTTAGTTATTGGTTTGTTTTTATTGTACTATTTGCGATATTTGCCTGTATACATTTGTCAAGTAAATAAATAAATAAATAAATCCTGTTTGTAAAAAAAATTTAAAATTCACCAAAAGGGTAGATTTTTTTTTAAATGATTATGGAAACAGATTTTTAATAGCTTTAGAAATATATGAGGTGCATCAATAATTATAAATATTTTTAATGGAATGCCCTGCTTATTTTTATCTTTATTAAATGCCTTACTTTCCTGATTCCAAAAATATATTATAGTTTGTCTCTATATTACCTCGAGCCGATTTGAAGATGAGTGATCAGATATATACAGAGTGGCAAAAAAAGTCGCGCATAATAAAATAAAAAAGTGACCTTAAGTTGTTAAGTAAATTATTCCCCACATTTCTACCTGCATGAATTTTTTCTGTCATTTCGGGTTTGGTTGCCATACAGACCAACTTATTTTTTTAAATGGAACACCCTGCATATAATTGCATATTTGGATTCTACTGGGAAAACTGAGTTTTTTGTATTTCAAGTTTACACCTATAGTCGGATTCTTGAACCGTCTCGCAAGATGGTGGACGAGTCACGTGTCACTAATGGCACCCTGTCGACTTCTAGTCCATTTTGTTTTTGTAGGTTGGTAGGTTACTTGTACTAAATTTCAGATTTATCAGAATTGGACTAAGCTAAGTTCCGTAACAAATAAACACCAAAACACGTAGGTGGTAGGTACGTCCAAAATAGAAGTCTTTAATAAACTTATTTAAATACAAAACACACGAGAACAACTAAAGACACAGCAAAACACTTAACGAGGAAAAAAGCACGTGGCGATGTCACTGATGTCAGTGTCAGTGGGCTTTGGGCTAATTACGGTTCTATGATAGGTTGGGATATTTCAAAGTTACTGGTCCAGCTAGTTACTGTCATTTGTCTATTGTCAAATGTCGAACGACGAGACGAGCCGTGAGCAGAAATTTTATTCTTAACCGTCCGCCCGAGTCCTACCGCCTACCGAGTCCTGACGATTTACGCTTGCTCTTTTTGTACGGAATGGCAAAACTCTTTCTCACGACAATCCTAACCTAACCTTTTTAAAGAAATTTTGTTGTAAGTTTGAGTTGGTACCAATGGTAAATTGCCATAATTGTTTGGCATTGGCAACACTGAAGTTACAAAAGTGACAGTCAAGTTGTTATAGTTGTTTGAGAGACGCTTGTAGTTTATTACTATTTTTCGTGTTATTAAAGGTGAATAAACTCGCTTAGACATTATCAATTGTTTCCTTTAACTGTTCGACGGCATAATCACAACAAATTTGTTTATTTGTTCGTGATTTGTTCTCAAATTTTGTTTACAGTTTACCTACACACGGAATATTATTATTAATTGTTTGCCCCTTTTATAGACTTATATTGGTTAAACAGCTCTAACACGGCATCTAATCCACCTTTTTGGTTCCAATTCGCCCTTTTCAAGTTCACCGGCGGGGAATATTATTATTAATTGTTTGCCCCTTCTATAGACTTATATTGGTTATACAGCGCTAACACGGCATCTAATCCACCTTTTTTGTTCCAATTCGCCTTTTTCAAGTTCACCAGGGAATATTATTATTAATTGTTTGCCCCTTTTATAGACTTATATTGGTTAAACAGCGCTAACACGCATCTAATCCACCTTTTTGGTTCCAATTCGCTTTTTTCAAGTTCACCGGCCAATTATTTACCAGCCTTTTTTGATTCGATCTACTTTAAAAAAGACTAAGAGTCATAAAAAAACTAAAAAAAATCATGAAAATACTAAAAAAGTCATTATAAGAAAAAGTGCCCAATGTGGGAATCGATCCTGCGACCTATAGCATGGAACCTAAACGCTATGTACACTACACCACAGAATAACTAAAAAAATTGAAGTTAATGTAGTAACAGTAGAATGAAAGCAGTGGCACAGCCAATCAGAACGTCTTATTTTTGAAAGAGTTTTGCCATTCGGTACGAAAAGAGCAAGCGTAAATCGTCAGGACTCGGTAGGCGATGGGACTCGGGCGGACGGTTAATAATAAAATTTCTGCGAGCCGTGAATTCAAGTATATCTGCAAGCGTTTCCGAGATAATGACAGCTGAAAAATGAAAAACTTCCTAAATATAATTATTCCTACCTAATACCCACCAGTTGAGTCAAGGTGTTTTCATGACACCGACCTAAGAGGTGTCAGTTTTAAGTTCCTGTTTAATTTTCTGTTCTCTGATTTCTAATTTGTTTACACTATGGTTCATCTGAATGAGAAACAACGAGTTAAAGTTTTAATAATGAGCGGTTACGGAAATATGAAGAGATCGCAAGATCAGGTTTGTCAACTTTTCAATAAATTATATGTATATGTGTCTAGTAGTAAAGAAATTTCAAGAAACAGGCAGTGTTAGGGAAGCCGCTAGATCAGGTCAACCTAAAACAGCACCGGAGGAGATAAAACTTTGGATATCATGCTCTCAATACATGAAAATCCAACACAATCATCCAGGCCAATGACAATGGATTTTAATGTGTCTCATCAGTCAGTGAAAAATTTGTTTAAGCAGGAGAAGTTGCATCCCTACAAGATAAAGTTGGTGCATGAGTTAAACGAGGAAGATTTTTATAGAAGAGCTGAATTTTGTGAGCTGATGATGGAAAGATGCAATAACGATAATTATTTTGCAACAAATATCATTTTCTCGGATGAAGCTGCTTTCAATTTAAATAGCATTGTTAATAGACACAATTATCGTTATTGGTCTGCTGAGAATACTCACTGGTTCCAGGAAAGTCATACTCAGAGGCCCGAAAAAGTTATTGTTTGGGAGGGCATAGTTGGTAGACATATTGTGGGACCTTTTTTCATAGATAGTACCTACTTTGAATGGCGAAAAATATCTGAACCTCCTCGGGAATCACATAATTCCTTCTAGCAGAATGGTTTTATCGGCTGCAAATAATGGCATAAAAAACAGGTATGGTTCCAGCAAGATGGAGCACCTGCGCATTATGACGCAAATGTTAGACAATACATAAGCGAACAATTTCCAGGACGTTGGATAGGCAGAAGAGGTGATATTGACTGGCCAGCGCGATCCCCGGACTTAACCCTGCTCGACTTCTTTTTGTGGGGACACTTAAAGAACAAAGTCTACGTTAAACGTCCAAATGACTTAGAATCTTTAAAACTCAGAATTAGTGCTGAAATTCAGGTCATTCAGAGGACTTCCTTTTAAACGTTGTAGACGGGTTCAGGGATCGAGTGGCGCTCTGCTTAGCAGAGAATGGTGGTTATTTTAAACACCTGATCCACTGAAAAGGTTTTACTTGTTTATTATTCCGATGTTAGGTTGTTCAATTTTCTAGGCTATTTAGTTTGTTATTATAAAATTTGCCATAATTTTAAATAAATAAAAATTGAAAATACAAAAAATTTAGAGTTTTCTCAGTAGAATCCAAATATGCAATCATATGCAGGGTGTTCCATTTAAAAAAATGTAAGTTGGTCTCTATGGCAACCAAACCAGAAATGACAGAAAGAATTCATGCAGGTAGAAATGTGAGGAATAATTTACTGAACAACTTTCATAAAGGTCACTTTTCGTATACGAGGTAATTCAACAGTTACAGGCATTATGTGCGACTTTTTTGCCACTCTGTATTAGGGGTAATGCTCTTAAGTGGTTACAATCTTATTTAAATGATAGAGTTCAGTATGTTAATGTCGTAAAGGATGGGGTTATAGGTAAGTCACAGCCCTTAAGATCACAGCACTGAATTGTACAAGGGGGTATATTGGGGCCCCTTATTTTTGTTATCTTTGTAAACGATTTGATTAATTTAGCAGATTTCGCCGCCGGGGAATGGTACTGGGGGCCGCTATAAAAACTTCTTCTTTACTACCGGGACCGGCTTGGTTATGTCAGAGGTGGTGGAGATGGTCGGTTGCGGATGATGGTTCCGCAATCTATCATACGCAGACGATATCTCCCCCACGGGTGTGCTTAGCAATGTTTCCAGCTTGCTTGGAGGTGGTCTCACCTGAACATTGCTTATAATTTGCACACGTTTATCCCGGCCGTCTTTAATGTCCCGGTAGTAATCGGCCATTGCAGTATCCAATTTTTCATCTATCCCATCGTCGTGGTTGAAGAGGTCGTCAAACAGCGCCTCGTCAAAGTCATCTATGTTTGACTCGCCAGCATTCACCTCCAACGCCTGGTCGATCAATCCATTGTCGACACTGGCAAGTGACAAAATTTCGCTTCTTTCCGACATTTTTTTCTTCTTCCAACAAACTTACAAACACAAGAACTAATAATCTTGAAGAACTGCTGCTGCTGCTGTTATACCGAAGAAGTATATGCGGAGCGCTCGCTTAAATAATCCTTATCCCCACCAACACCAATTCCACCTCTCTCTCGACCTAACAGTCATCTGACTCGTCTTCCTTTTTCAAGCGGCCTACTGTGTATCGTGATCTTTGTGACTTTCAAATCCAAGAGGTCACCGTAATATTGACAATTATTCAATGTCATATGGATTTACCCTTGATGAGTTGAAGGTCATAAGAGAGAATAAACATCTTTCTATACATATATCCTATCCATATCAAAAAGCAATCCGTTGGCTGTGCATCTTAAAATATTTTGTGTGTTTAAAAAAAGGTATTATTATCCACTAGTATATAATGTTGCCAGAAGATGAACAACCAAATTTTTCGGTTGCAACTTACGAGGTGTCACCGAATGGGGTACTACATAGAATGTCTCAAGTGTAAAATAACAGACCTCTTTTGAATGGACGGTGACAAACTAAGTTATGTTGATTTTTTGCGGTGCGGCTGGACGACGATGAAGATGGGTATTTTAAGTATACATAAATTTAAATTATAAAATATGATTATTTCAGGTATGATTTTCCAGCTTTTAAGTTACATAAATGATTTTAACACACGAAGTAAATTCTCCAAATTTTCTTCTGGTTTAGATTCGAAAAAATCATTGACGGCATGACCTCAAGGTAAAGTTTTAGTAGACGATGGAATTACATAACGTTTATCATCGTGGTGTGTTAAAGCGATTTTATTTATAATCTGTGTATAAACGTCATGTAATTCGGTTCGAAATGTCTTCATTTTTCTAAAAACTAAACCACCTAGCTCAACAACTTTGCGATAATCATCCAAATGAAGTTCCTTTTCCATAACTGATTTTTTTACACCTTTGGCCTTTTTTAACTCGGAATTTGATGATTTGATATAATAGGCCTTAGCTCCGTACCATAAAAAGCAATTATCGGGTCACAAGGAAATTTATCTTTCATCTCACCCGGCACCGAATTACTTTTCACGATATTGAAATTATTTTTTTCGGGGTAATTCTATAATGCTATAAAAATCATCTGTTAAAACTTTTTTAATATTAGTGAATCCGTGTCAGTGTATAGCAAAGAAGTATTACAACCGAACTTTTGTTTAATAAAGTCGTAATAAAAGTCGTAAATTACCATTTCGGAAATATCTAAAATAGAGAAACCGATATAAATGGGTTAATTATAGAGAATTCTTAATTTATATGAATGACAACAAAATCTTTTATAAATATAGATCGGGTATTGAAATTTGGTCGAGCAATTAAAGCACCAGCTCCAGGTTTACCTCTAGAATTCCCCTAATGAGTTATCAATTTAATGTCTTTCCGTTTCTCAACATTCTCCATAGTTTTTCCAAAAATGGCATTTATAATTAATTTAAATAGATCTTTTCCAAATTTTGTTCTTGATGCATTTCTTAATTGAGTATTAAAATCAATATATTTTTTGAGCCACTTTGACTGATCAAATTTTAAAATTCTATGGGTTTGCATTACCATAAGGCCATTATTAATGGCTTGCTTTAATGTTCTATAATGAATAATATATTTTTTCTTATCGTTTAAATTTGGAATTAATTTTGGCAACTTTGTTGTTTCCGTTGGATGTTTTCTAACAGAAAAGGTAGATCTGAATGTGCATCATGCAGCTCTTTTGGATAATGCACATCCACTTCTAAAATATAACCTCCAGAGCTATCGTCATCAACATTCATAATAATTAAATCTAAAATTTCGCGCTCCGATAACCATCGAAGACCGCCAAATGGTAACGCTTGGGACATACTATGACCATACAAATTGGTGGCATCCAGATAACTAATATATGATGAACGTTCAGTTTGGTCATATTTAGGTAAATAAGAGTTATTAGCAATATGTTTCCTTTCCGTACACTGACTTATACCTCCTCGAATACCCTTTTGAAAAAAATGGATTATATCAATATATGTCAGAAGTTCCAACTCTACCTTGGTCATGCGCAACATACAATCAAAAGATAAACTTAGCAGGGTGTAATACTGCGCAGGTTCCAATTTATAAAAATTTAAGCATGTATCGCGAAACTGTGCGAAAACATCGCACAACAATAAAACGTCAGATTTCAAATATAAATCGGAATATTCACCCAAATTCTTACAATTGAACAAACTCCAAACCTCTTTAGCTCTCTTGTAATGTTCATCACTTACATATTCTTCACGCAATTGATCGTAAAAGTGTAATTTTAATTCTCCAACGATGTTAATAAAAATTTAAAACTATCAATAAATCGAAGCTTTAAATTTTTTCTCATTTTTTCACCAGTTCTACTATCAACATAATCATGCATGTAAATGCTCTTTGTAAATGAAATATACTTCCAAGATTCAAGAAGTAGTCCATTTTCTGTGGCGAGATTATTAAAGAAAAACAAGGTCTGTCTATACCACCAAACTAAAATTTTTATTTGTCCCTTTAAGGTGAAAAAAGGATTACAGAGTGTACATAATTTAATGTCATTTTAGGTTGTACTAGTTTCAACTTTAGTCAAAGTCATCATCAGCAACCATACAATTAAGAATTATGTTTAGGATGTACCTAAATAAACGAACTAAAACAAATTAAAAGGGGGGGGGGGGAACGAAGTGGTTCAACAATACATGGCCATAACGTGCACCTTATGCAGCCAATGGACTCGACAGAAGACAATCACCTACACGATGCTACTTTCAGCAATGAAGGAAATTAGATGCGAAAATTGTAGTAGAGGGAAACTCAAATGGAATCATTTATAGTCATGATATGATATATAGCTGTCTATAATGAAAATTCAATAAAGTAAACGTTTCATAAGTCAACTCCAAGAAAGAACATGATTTATTTTTGGTGGGTCAGAATTTTAATAAGAATAGTAATAATAAAGTAAAGGGGGGGGGGGAGGGAAATTAAAATGTATTAAAATAATTTACGTCATTAAGTCAGTTGTGGTCATCAAATTCTCCATATTTAGGGATTATTATTTAAATTATGTAAACCCGATTAAGTAGACATAATTTAAATAATAATCCCTAAATATGGAGAATTTGATGACCACAACTGACTTAATGACGTAAATTATTTTAATACATTTTAATTTCCCTCCCCCCCCCCCCTTTACTTTATTATTACTATTCTTATTAAAATTCTGACCCACCAAAAATAAATCATGTTCTTTCTTGGAGTTGACTTATGAAACGTTTACTTTATTGAATTTTCATTATAGACAGCTATATATCATATCATGACTATAAATGATTCCATTTGAGTTTCCCTCTACTACAATTTTCGCATCTAATTTCCTTCATTGCTAAAAGTAGCATCGTGTAGGTGATTGTCTTCTGTCGAGTCCATTGGCTGCATAAGGTGCACGTTATGGCCATGTATTGTTGAACCACTTCGTTCCCCCCCCCCCCTTTTAATTTGTTTTAGTTCGTTTATTTAGGTACATCCTAAACATAATTCTTAATTGTATGGTTGCTGATGATGACTTTGACTAAAGTTGAAACTAGTACAACCTAAAATGACATTAAATTATGTACACTCTGTAATCCTTTTTTCACCTTAAAGGGACAAATAAAAATTTTAGTTTGGTGGTATAGACAGACCTTGTTTTTCTTTAAATATACTTCCCTTTACTTTGAGCGATATCATCAATTTTATCCTCATATCTACACAATTCCTTAATAAACATATGGCTATTATAACCGCTTAGATTATAAAACATTATAGGTATAAAATTGGGTATTTTATAATTTAAATTGCATTCGAATGTGCCGCACCAAATCTTTTTTTGCCAGTTATGTGACAATGATCTTTTACTTTGTCCTTGATATCATCAAGAGGACGCTCACAAATGTTACAACTATCGGCATTTTCAAAATTTGTTTTCTCATCGCAAGTCAATTTAGCCATTGGTACAATATCTCTCAAATATGTATTATACAAATGTCTTAAATCTGTCTCAACACGATCAACAAAAACTTTTGCTACATCTTTACCTCGATATAGCTCCAATTTAGAAATAGAATCATCAAAAGAACATTTTATGAGATAGGCGAAAATGGTTCATGTTTTAAACTTTTAGTTGGGTAAGAAATTTGGGGGTTTGGTTCTATTGTTGCAACTGGTTTTAGAAGTGATTCAAGGTCTGCATAAACCACGAAAGGAACTCTCATTTGTTTTTCCAAACTTTCGAATTTCAAGATATTTTCTGGGACACTGTTACCAAATTTATCTACTTTTAACTTGGTTGTTGGTTTACTAGTTAAATTACAATCGTTTTTTTAATGTAACAATAAAGATGATGGTTTGCTAAAGTGGAGTAGACAACCATCACAAAAGTACAATTTACCATGATGTTTTGAAATATGGGCCGAAACTAAACGTGATAAGTTACTAATCCAACAATAATGACTCTTTAAACAGTTATTATTACAAACATGGTCACTGTCACCATCATCTTTTATATTACAATCTTTCGTTATAAGCAACAAATTTACGTGTCTTTAAATTTACTACTTATAGTTTTTTGAAAGCATATCTCAGTGGACCAACAACCTCATATTTTATTACATTATTTTTATATTCGGATTCTAAACCGTAAACATTAATCGAATTTTAAAATGTCACGCAATTTAACTGGAAAACTCATACTAACCTGTTAGATTTAATGCAGTCGAGTAATGTGGATAGGATGATATTTGACTTGACATTCTGGTTATTGGAAACAATGCGGATGTTACAGCCCAAGCAAAGCAGCACTCATCTTGGTTTATAACATTGACCACTGCCCCTCTAGATTCGATCATCCTAGGCAACTGATGAACCGCCCAGAGCTGACAACTTATTCATATTAACTTCCAGATATAAAATTTTTCCCAATGCCCTTCCTAAAACATAAAGAACAAAATTAATATCCATTTAAAAAAAAATTAAACGTTTTTAACATACCTGAATCTTTCTCCTGAAACTCAGTTGATTGAGCTTTCATTGCCTCTACAAATGATTTATAAACATCATCCACATTACTCCCAATAGTGACTATTTGGTTCATTGTATTAAAAGACTTATCACTAAATGTCTCCTGCGATGGTAAAAAATATCGTCCCACAACTACCATGTTTATTTTTACTGATTATTGCACCTGCACGATTTCATTAATTAAACACATCTTTAATGTCTTCAAAAAATATTGAATAATCCACATGTTCCACATTACTGCTTATTTGATATGTCGCGAGCCTGTTTTTAAATGCGCTCTGTACAAATTGAACTCCATGAGACACGGGAACACAAGCATTTTTTTATGAGCTAATGTTCTTTGATGTATCAACATCTGATTACGGGGCACAGCTACATCACATAAAACACATGTATCTACTGTAGCAGCAAAGGTTGATGCAGATCCATCATCAACCCTACGTCGCTTTTCCCCATAAACCCTTTCGAATCTACTCGCACAAGATCCCCTTTTATGACGCAATAAGGAAAAATTGCGAGAAAAAGACACACCACAGTTTTCACACACATAAGATGATTCCATTTCGATATTAGGTTACTAAGAACCCATGCTCTGTCAAGGTGATTTAAGGGTATATCCCAATAGAAATTCTCAAGGTCGTTCAAGGTTATAAGAACATGTGTTCACGGGTGTTATGGTTCAAGGTCAAATGGACACATGCATACGTTTGCGACCAAGGTCATTCAAGGTCAAATTAAAACTTGCATACGTTTGCGACCAAGATCATTCAAGGTCAAATGCACACCTGCATACGTTTGCGACCAAAGTCATTCAAGGTCAAATTAACACCTGCATACGTTTGCGACCAAGGTCAAGTTAACACCTGCATACGTTTGCGACCAAGGTCAAACGAACACCTCCATACGTTTGCAACCAAGATTATTCAAGGTCAAGGAGTGGTGGGTGAAAAGCTTCTCCCAAACTTTCCCTACTTACCTATAAGAGACTAGTTTCTACAAAATAAACTAATTTTGAACAAAGACAAGACAAATATGATGTTATTTAGGACAAAACAGTTAAACTTAGAAAAACCATTAGTTATAGAAATAGATAACAAAGAATTAAGCTTTTCGGAAGATGTAAAATTTTTAGGTATTTATTGTAATAAATACTTTGATTGGACGTACCACATAAATTCTTGGGAAAAAAGACTAAACTCTGTGTCTTATGGGGTACGAGTCGTTGGTAAGTATGTGGTGGAGAAGACCCTTAAAATGTTGTATCATGCTAATTTTGAAACGGTGTTAAGATACAAATTGTTTTTTGGGAAGGACACAGTTTGATACAGAACATTTTTGTGGCTCATAAGCGAATAGTTACAATCTTGAGAAATATGTAATACAGGGAAAGCTGCAGAGGTGTATTAAAAAATCTAAATATAATGACTGTATATGGAGTGTATATTTATGTGATGTTTTTCTTCAAACACAGGGAATTTTTTAATCTAAGAGTAAATCACGATGATATGACAAGGACAAAGGATGTTTCATATCCAATTTATCGTCTAACATAGACTGAAAATTGCCCACATCCCAGACGGCACCCAATGTCTGTGGAATATGCCTATTATATTATCTTATTTGGCAAAATATATTGCAATATTACTGGGATATCCCATAAATATGTCGAATATTTTATATTCAAAAGCAATAGTCCAGGGTTAACAGATATGCAGAGAATATTTGGTTTTCATATTGGCAAGATATTCCACCAGCATAATAAAATTAAGATTTTTTTTTTCTTTTTTAATTTAAAAAATATATCTATTCAAACGTTTTTGTTGATTATGATGAATGTTCTTGGAATATTATTTTTTTTTCAAAACCCTCTCCTCTCCAATTTATGCTCGTTTAAGCTTTGAGGAAAACGTTTTTTTTTAATTTAATTTCTCTAGAAAAAGCTAGAAATATGAAATATCATGAGGGTTTATTTGCATTAGTAAAATTACAGTTTCAACAGTTATTTTAACCCCAAGGTGGTATTCTTTTGTTCATTAATTTATTTGGCAACAGCCTACTTAGCTATTCACGAAACTAAAGTATTTAAAAGATTTATTTGAGAATACGTGGTATTTTTTATTGTGGAAAAAGTATTGAATTAAATAAAGGTTTTAGAATGAACCTTTCTTTGTGAATCAAATTGTTTACTTCAAAAATTGCAGTTTCAGTCTTCTGACTTTGTCTATATAGAAGAAAATAAATAAATACCATTTTTCCTGAACTTTGAAAGGGCATAACTTGAAGGGAAGTAGTGTAAAAAAGTATAAAATCCCCCTTAATTTTTGCTAATAATAACTCCTTAAAATTTTTCGTAGCAATTTTTAACGACCAATAAGTCCAATTTTAGATATACCAGGGACATGCATTAGATATGCCTAGGATATATTCTAGAAGATAAAAAGATGTTGCTGGCATATGTTTCATGGTGACCTTGAATATCCCCCGAATATGCATAAGATATGCCACGTGAGATATGGCATATTCCTGGCATATATGAATATGCCAATTGAATATCCTGGGAATATGCATGCAATGTGTTTGTGCCGTCTGGGATTACATGTGTTTAATATTGTTCAATGCTTTGCCAAATAGAATTAAAGAAATTTACTCACAAACATGTTCAAATCGGAAGTTAAGAAAAAGTTAATTAATATGGAACCTTATAGTAGTATATAGGTGTTTTTCTGGATCTGTAATAGGATAAAATTGTGTTAAACTGTAATTTGAGGTCATTTTATTTTTTGTTCTTTGTGATCATGATCTAAAATAAAGATATTTATTATTATTAATATGCATAGTGCGGAGGAGCACCAACTTGCTGGAACATCAGTTTTTCGTCAGGGGAGTCTTGGGTCCAATGGGTTCGAAAATAAAGCCACCAGTGCTGGAATTAATTAAAGTTGGAGAAACTCGAGATCTTGTCCAGTTAAAAAGTGTTCAAAGGAAAATGGACCAATTACTTTTCCGCGCACTATTCCACACCACACATTTGTTTTTTAAGGATACTGGCTGTGAACGTCCTTTATCCAAAGCGGGTTTTCTGTTGCCCAATAACGATAATTTTGTCTGTTCACTTTACTATTCAAGCAGAACATAGCTTACTGTCTACTTCCAGTACCGGAGATGGAAGGACTTCTGAGGAAGCTCGCCACTCGTGCTAGCGAAACGTTAGGAAGCAATTCCAACCGACGACAGCCTTTAGACCCGAATCAGGACTAAGTACACCAGTTCAAATCTAACATGACCGAATCTCTAAATTTAGCCTGTATTCTACTCACTACCTTTTGATGTATGGGAGGACGATCAGGATGACTTTTATTGAATAATTGAGCTGTTTCTATTTGAGTACGTGTTCTATCACCAAACCCAAACATGCATAGAGTTTTAATTTCTTCTCGTTCCGTTAACTTCACCATTGTGAAAATTGGTTCAGCTTTAAGTCTTCCTTAAAGGCAGTAACGCAAATTAGCATTAGGATTTATCTAAGCTGGCTGTTTGCCACGATACACTGATGTCAAGAAGAGACGGAGTAGAAAATAACCTGACTTCTTCGATATGTTGCCAAGTAAAGTAAAAGAAAAAAATTATTCAATGAGTAAAAGCATTGAATAAAGATTCTATTCTTTATTCAATGAGTAAAAGGTATACTAATGTGCTGGCAGAATTGCCCCTTGATTTGAAACTTTTATTTATTAAATTTTTGAGCTCTATGCTTTTATTGTTTTTTGCCGTCTGTGATTCTAGAAACTTGTTCACGTTACTTATGATATATGATATGAATTAATTTGTTTGTCACCATGTGTGATTTGGGGGAGAAAAATTATCCATGCGGCGATACAACAGAAAAAGTGTTTTTTAAACAAGAAAAACGAAAAAATTTAGGACAAAAAATAAAATCTGAGAACAGTGACGATGGGGAAACAGGGCAAATTAGGTAAGTTTACTGCTCTCAGAATTTGATTTATTTATGCTTCATTAAAAGTAGGTACCCTCATCCATCCCAAATTGCAGGGGAGTCTTTTAATTATTTTTTTTTAACTCCGTTTCTTTTTAAGTGAGTAGGTACCCTAGTACAATTTTTGAATTATAAACTTTCTAAACAGTTCTTGTTATAATTCTTGCCCTGAGCGTTTTTGCATTGATGAGTAGATTGCTTACCAACTAGTCAATGTCCTACCTATACCTAGTGAATTTTAACAATTAATATAAAGCTATGTACCTATGCATGCTTTTTAAGCTGTCAGGTTAGTTATAATTATGTATAGGTATTATGTAGAAATAAAATCTGTGTAATTGCATTTCTGCTTTCTTGTGTAGGTATTATTCTAAACATTAATTTACCCTGCCCCAGTTCCAATATTTTACTACTTAAGTTCACTAATGCCTGACTCCCTGCGTAGGGTGTTCTTATGTTTAATTATGTAATAATTATATGTAGAATCTTGAAGATTTTATTTTGCAAAATTTGTGCAAGGATAATTTTATGATTTACAGGGACAAACAAATGTTTCCTGACCAAACAGAACCAGATAAAGAGAGTAAAGCAGTAAATGGCTGCAATCAAATGTATAATTTGAACTGTACCGAGTGGAAGTTGAAAAACGAAGAACTAGATATCAAGGATGAATCTGGAACAAACGAAAACAGGTATTTTTTGCTTAAGCTTACGTATACCCTCTATTGAATTGAGTGCCACAAAACATTATATTCAAAGTCAAAATCAAATGTATTAAAATTTTATTTTCTTCCTAGGTAGGTATACATACTTAAGAGATAATAAAATAAAATTTTAGATTGGTAAATGGGCATGGTTTTACATTTATTACTTATTCAATTCAATTATATTTATTGTTTATAATTTTAAGGTATAAAACATAACAACGTCAAAAATCTATAATATATAATAATATATATCTAGGTATTAAAGTAGCCGTAACACAAAACACTCTATTTCATTCGTAGCACATCCTTACATATAGATACACCTACAGTCATGCATACTGTAACTAAGGCAGTATATAAAACAATATTATACAATAGATGACAACATTACAAAATTACATTAAGGTATCTTTTAAAGCAGAGCAGTTGGTAACAAAGAGAAAAGTAAATATGTATATGGCAATGAAGATAAGCATTTATATTAATGACATTGTTAACCTGGACATCTCTGGAAGCTTTACCCTTTTCGCCGATGACACGTCAATATTGTGGCAGAACAGGGAGATATTGCGGTTGAAACGGACCATAACAGATGACTTAAAGATCATTAAGGAGTGGTTCAATTCCAACCGACTTCGCCTAAACTTAAGTAAAACCCACATTGTCGGGTTCAAATGTGATGTGGAGGGTTTAGTTTTGGATGGAAATCACCTTCCGGGGATGGCTGTGACTAGGTTTCTTGGGGTCCTGATTGATGGTAACTTACACTTTGAGGAGCACATACTATCTTTGAGCAGGAAGCTCTCTTCAGGATGTTTCGCCGTGAGAGCCATTAGAGAGGAGCTGGGCCAGCAACTGGCCAGAACTGTATATTTCTCGGTATTTGAATCACACTTAAGATATGGTATACCATTCTGGGGTGTGGCGAGTCGGGGTCTATTAAATGTGATTTTCATCCTTCAAAAAAAAGCAGTCCGATTTATTGTCGGTGCGAATCGGAGGGAATCTTGTAGATTGCTTTTCGTGGATCAGCGAATTTTGACTCTTACATCTCTCTTAATTTTGGAGATATCGTCGCTGATTTTTAAAAACCGTACTGAGCTCCGGGCTCCTGTCCCCCCTCAGCATGAAACTCGTCAGACTCTTAAACTACCTCTACCGTTGCCTAAGAGTGCCATTGTGAAGGAGTCTCTAATTTATGGGGGTAGAAAGATTTTTAACCACTTGCCAGCTGGTCTTAGGAGGGTTAATTCTCTAAAAACCTTCCGTCGCTTACTTAAAAAATTACTTCTGGGTAGAGCCTATTACAGTGTGGATGAATTCTATCGGGATGCCCTTGAAAATGTTATAATTTAGTGTTTTAGTGTTTTTATACATATATTTGTATTTACTCGTGCTGTGTGTATTTTATCTACATTCATGTTTTATTGAACTGTGACATTGCTACTGTTATCTATATTTTGTTTCGAGTTTTAAGTAATTTATTAGTTCTTAATAACATGCTTTGTCAACAAAATTTAAAATTTTTGACATCAAAGTACTTTTTGAATTGAATTTGAATTTGAATAATAAGAAATATTAGGTCTTTATCTTCAATGTCCTCAACTTATTATACAAACCAAAAGAAAACAAGAACAAACAAACGGGAGTTCAATTAGCAGCCAGAGGCCCTTATACAGCTACTAAACCTCAAATTCAACCAAAACTTAACCATTTGACAAGCTTGTTAACTCAAGCAGCCTCATAAAATTCAGTCGGACTATAAAATGTATTGGATATTAAGTGCTTTTTTAGCTTATTCCAAAATACGCTCAGTTCCGAAATTTCTTATATTTCATTTGGCAGAGCATTAAAAATTTTAATACAATTGAAATATGGATACTTTTCGTAAAAAGTTGTTTTGTGGATTGGTACACAAAGAATGTCATTTTCCCTTGTTACCATATTATTAAAATAGTCTTAGTTCTTAGGAAACCTATTGATATTTTTCGTTGTGTACACCAGTATGTTGAAAATGTTCAGAGAAGGAACCATTAATATCTCCAACTTCCTGAAATAATCTCTACATGATGTAGTACTAGGCAATTTCACTATTGCATGAATTACTCTTTTCTGCGTGCAAAGAAAATTTTTTGTGAGTCAGCGAACCATAACCAAACCATAATGCTGTGAGTTTGTACTAAGTTGACCATGGGAAAATTTGATTACTTAACAGGCGGTATTTATTCTTCCTTCGATGCTATTTATATGTTCCGTTCGAGATAGATTATTCTCCATAACCAACCTTAAATATTTTGTTTTACACACTTGAGAAGTGGATCGTCCATTCTAAGGAACTAGCAGGGTTCCTAAAACAAGGGAGTTTCATTATAAGTTAAGTCTATTAAGTTTACACCAGTCAGTCATCATTGCGACAACCAACGTAGCCTGTTCTGAGACCCGGCCGATACTAATGTCTGAGACAACACATGACGTGTCGTCGGCGTACTAAAATGTACTGCCTCTGCCAATGCATCTTGCCAAATCACTCGAAAAAATAACAAATAATATAGGGCCGAAAATAGATCCCTAAAGCACGCCTGATGTTATCACGGCCCTATTTAAGAAAACAGATGATCTTGTTTCCTGATTTTAGTAAGGCATACAAACCTGTTGACATTTGGTCATTAAATAGAATTGAAAAAAAGAAACGCTCCCACCTTGCACGCTCTAAACCTAGAACTTCAACTTTCTCAGTAACAGCTCATGATTTATCACATCAAATACCTTTGACAGGTCAAAATGGATTCCTGCCACTTATTACATGTTGTTGAATCTCGTTTAGCTTCGAAGTTTCTGCTATCATCTTTTAGTTTTTGAATGGGAGGCCCTGTATGCTCTTTGTTATATAAGTTATTCAACCTCTTACTCTGGGCACCATGCCTATTTGCCATTGGCATTTCAACTAGTTATCTACCAACCTACCTACATATTCCGGAATTTCTAGTGATTTCAACATTTCTGTAAGGATTTCCGAAGTGATGGGTAGGTAAAAAATTCGACTATATATTTTAGGGGATTCTAGGTGAACAAAATTATTTTTCTACGTTTTCCACCTCACAAAATGTAAAAAATTAATTATTTAATTCACAAGCCTAATTCTTGTCAAATATTTAATTAAAGAATTTTTATTATAAAAATTTTCCTTAAGGGCTACGGTTGTGGACGGTACATAGCAGAAAATGAATTGTGACTTTATTTATAGTCCAATAGATTTCAAATTTGGAATGGTATATATTATATATGTAAATATAAATGTTCGCCGATGCGTTGTCACTTTTTTTTAGACGACCCAGGGCCGACGTACTGTTTTTTTTTTATTGCTAAAACAATTAAAAAACGTTCTGCGGCGCCATGGCTATAACCATTGTCTTTACAACCAAACTAAACAAATTTTTTTAAACTATTTTTGAATATGTCTAAATCATTTTCCCTCCGTTTTTAAAATACGCCACTCTGCTACCGACCTCTTGCGGATTTCGAGGCGAGATCGCACGTTTCACGCTGGAAGGAGGAGCTAACTATGTGCGGACGGACTGGGGGATTTCGAAGCATTTATTAATTATTTTATGCTGAAACTTGAATGTAATTTTCTGTAGTTAGTCGCGTTTGCAGCTTAAAAACGTGTTTAATAATAAGTTTAATGATGTTTCCAAAATTAGCAGTATCATAGGATCTGTCAAGTTTTGGTTTAATTTTATAAAGCAGCTGATTTTTAGTAAAAACGATAAAAGTATGTTCACATCTCTCGCCATTGTCACTTATAATAGCTAATTTGTACTCGAAGATACTGCTTAATATTCTACGAGTGTCGCAAAATTTCGATTTTCAGCTTGAATGTTAATTCCTAGTGTGTAATATAAATAGACAGAATTTATTGATTTTAGTAGGAAGCTTAATTTGGGCGGATATTTTGGTACGGTCACCAAAAACACATTACACCTTTTTACACTTTTTCTTGATATAATTGTTTAACTACTAGATAACTAATACCCGTTTCTGATTAAATTAGTTTTAGACTTTTAGCAAACTAATAACATTTTTCTAAAACTAAACGAAAAATTAAATAAGAAAATGCCCTCCACCTCCATGGGACATGCTTTAGCTCTTGTTCTCATATTAGCACTCTTTGAAGAATGCTTTTAATATTTCTTATTACATCACAGGAAACTCTTACGCGATTCCTCAGTTCTTCTACAGACTGGAGTGTCGTAAAAGTTTTAAGATGCCCTTATAAGAAAAAGTCCAAATTATTTAAATCTGGGAACCTCGAGGGCCAATGCTGGGGCCCACCACGACCTACACATTGGTTATAAAATGTTCGATTTAAATATTCTCTTGCTTTCTGACTGAACCATCATACATGAACCACATTCTATATTTATAATTATAATTGACACTTCTTCAAGCAATTGGGCAAATCCTTCTCTAGAAACCGGCGATAGTTATGGTCAGTTAGACTTCATGTTAAAAAAAATAGCCAATTAAGTTATTTTAAACAATTCCAACCCAGACATTTAACGAAAATTGCTTTTGATGGCTGGGTTCCACAATAACATGCGGGTCTTCTGTCCCAACATGAATATTGTGAAAATTTCTGATAGCGTTTCTTAAGAAGTTGCGCCTATGAATGATTTGCAGGGGAAAATCTCATGGAAGTAAGGTTTTGTCCCGTTGAATGTGGTACGGGTATAACAGAGAATCGTAAAGAATTCTCCAAACTAGAATGTGCGAGATGTGCAAGTTCTTGTTCTGAAAATTGAAATTGTTCTGAAATTTCATCAATTAATCTTAATACATAGTAAAAGAATACTACTTGGCAAGTGGTAATCATAATATGACATTTTGTCACGAATATGCTATTTAATATTATTAAGTCTACTTAATGTTTCTCGCCCTGTATGATGGTTGATCGTACAGTTAGCATTTGCTGACTAATTATAAATGATATACGGTGAGAGTTTGGTTTTGCTACGATCGGGGAGTCAAGTCCGGGCCGTGACGGTGTGTGTGTGATACTGGGTGGTCGCCCTAAAGAGCTGAGCCCCACGTAGATCTCATAATGTAAGTATCACTTAATTCTTTTAACTGTAAGCAAGGTCTTCTAGCAATTCATTTAACTTCTTCAATTCATGTTCAACTTATTTAACTATCAATAAATATGTATTTAAAAAACAATATAGGAATGAAGCACAACGGCGACATCCCATAGTAATCGAGCGTACCACCGAGCGAGCCGGTGAGGTTCTATAAAGATCCATGCACCAGCACGGAGCCCATAGTAACAGGCATCTAACCTCGGTGGCGGGACAAACATTTGTTTGTTGTAAATATGTATTTGTTTTGTACTTGTGCCTATTATTTAAACTCATCTGTTCTACCCCTCAAATAACGGCAATACAACTTAACTAACTCTTATTAGTAACAAACGCTAAGTCGAGACATGGTGGAGGCGCTAAACGCTAAGCCGTGATATGCATGACATACAATATGTATACATGTGAGAACTTTGTTCTCTAGCCAGTTGCTGAGACCTTATACAATAAGGATTAACCAAATTACGCTAAAACAGCTATTCTCTGGGCTACATGCCCCAACGAGCGCTAAATTAAATAGCATAATTTGGCGTATTTTGACTAACACTGTTAGTACAAAATACAAACTCAGATTGCAGAAACTACCGGGAAAGAAAAGAATGAATCTTTATTTCCAATGATAGGATGCTACGCTGCTGCTACCTGTAGACCGGTTTCGAACTCTTTGGTAATCTTAAGACTGCTTCTTTAATTTCTGGAGTTCTTGTAGTGTTGAGGAAACCACTGATGTTCGAAAACATCTAGGTTTTTTTTCTTAATTAAGATTTTAGAAAACATTTTTTTTTAATTTTATGTACAGGGTCTTCCAACGAGGACTGAACAGGGACTCATTTTTGAGCTTCCTTGTATTTAAAGAAAAATCCAAAATAGCCAATTGATGTACTTTTTTCTGCAGAATTCAAAAATGGAACCAAAAATTTATTTGAACCAGAAACAAAAGAGTTACGTTATGGATAAGGTGTTTTTTAAATGGAACATAGCTTTTTTTATATGATTTTTGGAACGAGTGATTTTTTTTTTGTCCGTTCTGATTAAAATGTTTAATATTGTGACAGCTATTTTTATTAAATTTTAATGTTTTATCCAGTATAATTTAACTTTAACCTGTTTGAAACATACACTAGGTAATAAAGGTATAATCACCTTTGAATCCTTCAAAGTCAAAAAATTTGACAAATTTACTATAATATTGCCGAAATGAAATATTCATTAGATGAGAGATTGCAGATTGTTATCTTGTTCTACAAATGCCAAGAAAATGCAAGAGAAGCAAGGAGAAGATTTATTGCAAATTTTCACAGAAATATATCCGTCAATACTATTCTAACGATAAAGAACCTATTTGAGGAAAATAAAACATTACATACAAATAATAATTAATTTTTTTAATTTGCTATTCAAACCCCCCCCCCCCCCCCCCTCCATGTTCCCAGCTGTAAACGAATGTGGTCAAAACTTCTTCGAATTTCGTCAATAGAAATTGTTTGAACAGCTTCAACAATTCGCTGTTTTAGAAGCTGTACGTCGTTCTCAATTGGACGGGAGTACACTAATTGTTTGAGGCGCTCCCAAAGATAGGCATCTGAAATAGTTAAATCGGGACTCCTTGGGGGCCGCAGAACCGGACCATTCCGACCAATCCATCTGTGGCCAAATGTATTATCAAGCCATTCCCTCACTTCAATTGCGAAATGCACAGGGCATTTATTTTGTTGAAAGTACATTTCGTTCCTAAGTTGGAGAGGTAATTCTTCTAGATTGTCAGAAAAGAATGTTTCCAATATTTCACGGTAACTCCTACGGTTACACGTGTTTTCAAAAAAGTATGGGCCAATAATGCCATAATGTGAGATCGCACACCAGACATTTACTTTTTTGTAATATTGTCTTCTAGCAGGAATTCTAAAACGGGGATTATTTTTGCTCCAGTATCTAATATGTGCAGAAGGCACTTTCCCGTTTGTTGAAAATGTCGATTCATCGGAGAACATGATAAATTTATGAAAATTACTGTTTCCACTTACAAATTTGTCTCCGACCCAAAGACAAAAATCCAAACGTTTGGCTTCGTCTCCTTCTTCCAACGTTTGATTAAAAGTTGGCTTAAATGGGAATATTTTGTTTGCCTTTAAAATATTCCGAATGTGAGATTTTTTCACTACATCAAGTTCTTGAGCTCGGTTTCTTAATGAAAGGGTAGGATTGTCAGTAACAGACTGCAATACGATTAGGAAAGCTGCGTCATTCTGATCATAGTTGTTTTTTTTTAAATTGGAAACTGAACCAGTTCGCTGAAATTTTCTTAATAATTTATGAAGTCCCATTTTTGAGACGTAAACGTTAGGATATCTTTGATTAAATTTCTCTATCACAAAGTTATAAGAACATTCGCCCGCACCGTAACATTGAACTAAATAAACCCTTTGTTCTAAGGTCAACATTTTCAAAACACATCAACTTCTATTTGACAACTTCAAATTTGCCCCATACGTAAAGCAAAGTAATAAAAAGGTAAAAAAATTCCTTGTTTTTACAAAAGATGGTAGGAATGCATTTAAAATTTTAAAATAAGATACACACCACCCATTATGAAAATAGAGTTTAATAAAATTTTATATTAATATTTTTATTGAGCAGCAAAATTTTCATTTACCTCTAAAAATTAAAAAAACTAAAAAAATCGAAAATTTCTTTTAAATCTCGGATTTAAATTACAAACATTATTCTAAATAAGTTTTCTAATTGGCATTTAGGTCAAAAATAATAAATAAAGGTAGTTTACTCTTGGAGAAAAATCATGTTTTTGAAGTTTTTTCGAACCCTGTATAAAAAATTAAAATTTTGTCTTAGTGAATTGCATTTTTTTTACAAGCAAAACTTTTTATCAAGAATGACTTTTTCCCGAAAAATGAAATTTTTCATCCATTTGTGCTATTGTAAACTCTATCTGTGGACAGTCTGTATAATACAGTGGCACACTATACGTTTTTGTTTAATATTATTAAATTTAATGCCCTCTTTTTTATGTATTAGGTGTAAGAAAAAACATGCCAAGTCAGTAAAGCGTGGGCTATAATACGACTCTGTCTGTGAATCTGGGGACTTTAGTTTCTGTACTAGATAATCAATAAAGTCTCAACTACGATAATGTAATATCACTGTCAAAAAATCTGCTGGTAGATTTGGTCGATTTAAATAGACTTCCACAGCAAACTGTTAACCTTTTTTCTCTTACTTTTGCAAAAAAAATTGAAGGAAACAGAAGGTATCGATAAAACAAACCAAAATACCTTCACTCGCCAGCTCACCACCAGCCACCACCCCACAACTTCATAAATTTGTTTATTTATTATAATAATGCGTATTATTCGTTTTTGTAATTCGTTTACGACGTTCCAACCCTTCAACTTAGGTTTAACAGTTCACTGTCACCAATTTTAAAAATAAAACAGGCCGCCAGGGGAACCCCAAGAAAAAACGAGCAGGGGAAACGCCGTACAATTACGAATAAGAATACTGACACTGACTGAACTTGTAGCGCCATTTACAGAATTGCCTTTTTTTAAGTTGCCTATGGCTGTTCAGCCACTCAGTCAGTTTTATTCAATAATATTATATAATTACAATAAAATATCTAACAAACGCTTAAAGACGTTCCATTTCCAAGCCAGGATTTGAACCCAGGACCTCTCGATTGCCGAGCGAAATCGCTTCCACCCGGCCACCACGGTCGACTAGAATTTCCTTCAGACTTGATACCTACTACACCGTTCGGATGTTGAGACTTTATTTCGGTTTATCGAAAACAAAGATCGAAACTAAAACATCGATGTTAGCATTTCTTTAAAGTAACACATTACATGAGATGATTGCCTATAAAGATTAATAAAATTTTAAACAGAACCCCCAAACCACTGAGGCGACATCCTGCCAAACTTACATCAGTAGAACCACCTGCGAGTCTCTAGGCAATTGTTTGCTCGACAACACCCCTAAAAAGGGTGTTTTTAACTTTATAAGGGAGAATTTCCACTCGGACCCCGCCCATCGTGTTCTGCGTGAAAAATCACCCTTATCTTGATCAAGTTTGGTCACCAACCTGCATAATTTGAATGGAATATAATACCACATCATTATGGTAAAAATATACATTATGATATTCGTTTATTCATAAAATATGGATTTGAAAACTAACCGTAACTTTATTGACCGTACCAGAATATCCGCCCTAATTATTCTATCTACTTAAATCAATTTGTGTATAGTTACATTACACACTAGGAATTAACATTCAAGCTGAAAATCGAAATTTTGTGACACTCGTAGAATATTAAGCAGCATCTTCGAGTACAAACTGGCTGTTATAAGTGACAATGGCGAGAGATGTGAACATACTTTTATCGTTTTTACGTAAAATCAGCTGTTTTATAAAATTTGTAGAGAACATAAGTTACTCTAAGAGCCAGTACTTGTCAAAATTACTGAAGAACGACAATATTGACCTAGTCGCCATACAGGAAACGCATTGTAACACAGAAGAACAACTACTGAAAAGAGGAAAAATACCTGGCTATGAACTACTTGGTGCTACGTATCACCATGCATACGGCACCGCTACATACGTTAAACGCGACATAGAAAATGCGACTCTCATTTCTACGTCGTCAGAAAATGAAATCCACAATGTTGTAGTCAAAATTGGAAATATAACAGTGTCCAATATATATAAGCCACCAGCCGCATCATGGCCACCCTCAGTGATCCAAACACAATCTCACCCAGCAATCTACGTGGGAGATTTTAACAGCCATCACGAACAATGGAAATACAGAGAATGCAATGAAAATGGTATCGCTCTAGTAAAATGGGCCGAAGATGAAAACCTCCACCTCGTTTATGATGCTAAAGATCGACACACATTTAGATCAGCAGCGTGGAGAAGAGAATACAATCCAGATCTCTGCTTCACATCAACTGGTAACAAAGGCCACCCGATACCAGTATCCCGAAAAGTCCTGTGCGACTTCCCTCACAGCCAACACCGCCCAGTCATAATAGAAGCAGGAAGCCAAATCCCACTCGTAACCACTATACCACGCCCTAGATGGAACTTTAAAAAGGCTGATTGGAAAACATTCTCTAAAGAACTGGATAAAATTCTGGGCTGGATACCACCAACCAGCAATAACTATAGCAGATTTGTCGGTGCAATAACTAGCACTGCTAAAAAGTGCATACCCAGGGGATATCGGAAAGAATACATTCCTGGCTGGTCACAGAACAGCGAAGAGCTCTACCAAAACTTCCTTGAATCTGGAGACCAAGAAATCGCAGATGAACTTCTACATAGCCTTGATGCAGCCAGGAAACACAGGTGGTCAGAAACAGTGGAAAGTATGAACTTCCAGACCTCAAGCCGCCAAGCATGGACTTTGCTAAGAAAACTAGGAAGTAGTGCACCTGCTGAAAGACAAAAACCAGGCGTATCTCCAAACGCCGTAGCATCTCACATAGTTGCAACATCCAGAGCTCCAAAAGACAAAGCTCACACTATAAAGATAAAACGAGAACTTAGAAATCTAAAGCACCATGCAAGAAAAAGCGTACACGCTCGTCCAGTTACACCTGCAGAAATAGAAACAGCACTTAAGGATGTCACATCAGGAAAAGCACCAGGATTCGACAACATTAGTCCTGAATTTCTAATACACTGCGGTAAATATGCAAGACGATGGCTGGCTAATCTCTTTACTGATATTATACAGACTGGAAACATTCCAAAAGAATTTAAACAATCAAAAGTAATAGCCATTCCCAAACCAGGAAAACCAACGGACTCGCCTAAGAGCTATAGGCCGATTGCATTACTATCTGCTACATACAAACTATTGGAGCGGGTTATGTACAATAGAATTAGTCCAACGATTCTGGAAATAATCCCAATTGAACAGGCAGGTTTCAGACCAAATCGAAACTGTGTGGACCAAGTTCTCTCGCTTACCACACATATAGAAGCGGGTTTCCAAAGAAAGCTTAAGACATCTGCTGCATTCATTGACTTATCAGCGGCCTATGACACCGTCTGGAGAGAGGGCTTAGTGTACAAGTTCCTTCGAGTAATTCCATGTAAGCTTACAGCTCGTCTGCTAAACAACATGCTGAACGACAGGACAATCCGAGTTATTATGGGACCCGATACAAGCTCTCCAAGGAAACTTAAGAATGGCCTACTTCAAGGATCTGTACTTGCACCTCTACTATTCAGCCTTCACATTGCAGATATGCCAGACACGAAGTCTAAGAAGTACGGTTACGCCGATGACTGGGCCCTAACAACATCCTGTAAGGCATTTGAAGAGACAGAGCTGATCTTGTCAGATGATCTGAAAAAATTGGGAGAGTACTTTCGAAAATGGAGACTACAGCCAAACGCAAGCAAGACCGAGGTAACATGCTTTCACTTAAATAATAAGTCTGCTAATAGGGAGCTTAGAATCCAATTTGAAAACACATGGCTGACTCATAATAAAACCCCAAAATACCTGGGCATTATACTCGATAGAACACTCTCGTTTAAGGAGCATTTATCCAAGACAGCAGAAAAACTAAAAACGAGAAATAATATAATACAAAAGCTATGCGGAACAACATGGGGAGCGTCAGCATCCACTCTGCGGTCATCAGCTCTGGGTCTCGTTTTCTCAGCTGCAGAATACTGTGCGCCTGTATGGATTAACAGCCCTCATGCCCATAAAATTGATACTCAGCTCAACAACACAATGAGAATGATCGCCGCTGTCCTCAAATCCACTCCCACTGAATGGCTCCCAGTTTTAAGCCACATTCAGCCTCCAAATCTGCGTCGTGTGAATGCTCTTACCAGAGAGTACAAAAAGATCTTGGCCAACCCAAACCTCCCAATACACGAAGACATTGAATACGCCAATCACAACCGCCTCCGTTCTAGAAAGCCACCCACCAAAACAGCAGTATCTGCCTTAGAGGAGGGATTTGACCTAACCACCTCGTGGCACCAAGAATGGACCACCAAGTTTCAGAACAACCGAATGCCATGTATTACCCAAAAACCCCCAGGGTACGACCTACCACGAAAGACCTGGTCCACCCTAAACAGAATCCGTACTCAGCACGGCAGGTGCGCCTACTTCTTACATAAATGGGGCAAGATACCATCTCCTCTCTGCGAGTGTGGCGAATACCAAACAGTGAAGCACATTACAGAAGACTGCCCTGGATCGGCTTACGAGGGGACACCTGAAGACTTCCTGTTGGCGACTCCGGAATCAATAGCCTATATAGATTTATTGGAAATTTGTTTGTAATAGGAATTTATAACTGTATAATGTGTCTTATGCCATACGCTAAATAAATAAATAAATTATAAAATTTGTATATTCTTCTCAGAGAAAATTAAACCAGAAGCTGCAACATGTAGGCATTGACAAACCCTATGATACTGCTAATTTTGGAAGCATCATTGAACTTATTATTAAACGCGTTTTTAAACTGCAAACATGACTAACCACCGAAAATTACATTTAAGTCTCAGCATAAAATAATTAATAAACGCGCCGAAATCCCCGAATCCGTCCGTACATAGTTGGCTCTGCCTTCCAGCGGGAAACGTGCGATTGCGGTAAGTTTCGCCTCTAAATCCGCAAGAGGTCGGTAGCCGACGAGCGTATTTTAAAAACGGAGAGAAAATGATTTAGACATATTTAAAAAAATTTTAAAGAAGTTTGTTTAGTTTGGTTGTAAAGAAGATAGTAATAGCCTTGCCACCACGGAACATTTTTTAACTTTTTTTTAATAGTTTATGAAAAAGAAACCGAGTACGTCGGCCCTAGAACGTACAAAAAAAGAAGTGACAACGCAGCGGCGTACATTTATATTTACCTATATATCATTCTGAAATCTATTGTACTATAAATAACTCACAATTCATTTTCTGCTATGTACCGTTCACAGCCGTAGCCCTTACGGATTTTATCGTGCAAAACTTGTACAGGATAATTTTATGTTTTACCTCGGGTTTTACAGAGACAAACAAATATTGTCGGACCAAATAAAACCAGATAAAGTTGAAGAGAGTGATGCAGTAAACGAATGCGATCAAATGTATAATTTGAACTATTCAGAGTGGAAATTAAAAAATGAAGAACTAGACATCAAGGACGAATCTGAAGCAAACGAAAACAGGTATGCTTTGCTTAAGCTTAGGTATACCCTATAGGTACTGGGTGCTACAAAATATTGTATCAAAGTCAAGATCAAATGTGTTAAAGTATTATTTTCTTCTTAGGTAATTATAAGAAATGATAAATCAAAATTTTAGGTTGTTAAATGTGTATGGTTTTACATTTTATACTTATGATAGTGTTGGTCAATCTTGTTTAGCTTCGAAGATTCTGCTATCATCTTTTAATTTTTAAATGGAAGGCTCTGTATATTTTTTGTTATATTAATTACTCAACCTTGCACTTCTGAGTACCATGCCCAAATTGTCACTTTTTAGCATTTCAACTAGGTACCTACCAATTAGGGATGTAACGGGTAGCCCTTTTTAGGATCCGGCCAAACCGGGTACCCGGTCAATAAAGACCCGGCAAAACCGGGTACCCGGTCTTGCGGAATATTATAGAAAGCTATTGGCAACATCGCCGGTCGGCCGCGCGTGCTATTCGTTCCGGGGAAATACCATATTATGACACAGCAGGTCTTGGGTAAAGAACTGTGTGCTTCTATTGTTCTAGCTCGTATCATTCTGTGAATTCTGTGTGTTTAAACGTAACACGAAACCATTAATCTACGTACGTACCAAGGTTTCTAGAGCAGAGTAGGTTGCCTGGTAAGAGAAGCGACGCAAGAGGGGAGCATACGTTATATTATGTTTGCCAAATGCGCGGTTAAGCGATAGGTCGCCATTCATTTCAAATTGAGCTTTGTTGTTTGACATAAAGTTTAGGTTGAAATTGTGTGATTTTAATGTGTTTGCTTTAAGTTTTTTGAATACAAAGACAATACGATTTATTACAAATGTTTAAGTATTTTTGTACATAAACAGTGAAATTAAAAAGACTCTTGTAACGGTAAACGGCAGAACTAGTTGGACTTTGTTATTAGTCCATATTATTTTTATTTTCAATAATTAAATCAGTGAATGTTCTGAAAGATAAATATGTGTTTAATATTACTAAAATAAAATAGCCAGTATATGATATTGAAAGTAATAGGTAAGATAATATCATTATTATTTTTTAAGACGCCTGGTGGAGTGGTTTGTAGCGTAGCAACGTGTAAAAATAATTCTAAAAAGGCACAAAATAGTGGAGAGAAACTTTCCTTCTTTTCTTTTCCAAAAGACCCTAAGATTCAGAAAGAATGGACAAGAAAGTGTTACCGCAAAGATGTGTGGCAGGTTGCAAATAAGAGAATTTGCTGTATTCATTTTAAACCAGAGTGTTTTGAAGATGAATTGCAGGCAAGAATAATGAATACACAGCCAAATCGTCTAAAAAAATCTGGTATGGAAAATTTAGTTGGTTAATTTGGAATATTTATTTATATTTTGTTTACCTACTTTATCCATATAGTACGTAGAAGCTAGTTGTGTACTTAAGTGAGACGTACGAGGGTATATAAACTGAGGATACCTTCTTACTAATAAAATTAATTTAATTTTTAGCTGTTCCTTCATTATACCTGTTGGATGAACACGAAAATCATAATGATAGTAAAAGGTCAAAGGGAATGAAGCGTAAAGGTGATAAAGTGTTTGTGAAAAGTTTAATCAGCAGCATCAAAAATCCTTCATTGAACATCACAGAACCAGCTGATGAAACTAAACCTCAAGAGGAAGCTTTGAACATAAATTTATCCCCTACTAAAGAAACAGATTATGATATCTTAAAGAGAAACTTTCAAGAATTGCAAAATAAAATCCTGTCTTTAAAGAAGACAATAGAAAATCATGAAAACGAACAGAAACAATTGCAGCAACATATTACTTATTTAGAAAAACAGTTAAATAAAGCTGGCATTGTTTTCGAAGACAAAGTAAAAAAAGCATTTAAAGAGTTTTTGACTTCAAACCAAATTGAAGTTTTATTAAAAAAGAAAACGAAGGCACGTTGGACGCAACAAGAGTTGTCTAAGGCATTTACGGTAGTAAAGAGAATAGATTTTTTCAATTTTTTAAAATATTTAAAAAAATATCCTTATTAGCGGGCATATATTTATTTAAGAAACATTGTACATTATCCTTTACCTGGATTGTCCACCCTGCAGCAGTGGGCTGCAAATATTAATTTAACCAATGACATCCTTGAAGATTGTTTGTCAGATTGTGGTCACCGATCAAGCGAATGGCTCTTCTTTGAATGGAATCTAGGGTATGTTTAGAAGCAGAGCCCCAAATATGCGAACAGTACTCTAGCGATGGTCCAATTTGGGCTTTATAAAGCATCAAAAGTTGTTGGGGTGTATAGAGGTTCTTAGTTCGGAAAAGTACTCCAAGCTTCTGCGAGGCTGCCCTAGCAATGGCCGCAACGTGAATATGCCAAGACATATGACTCTCCAAATTAACGCCCAATAAATGAAATTGATGAAGCCAAGGGAATCGAGTGTCCCGCCATAACTATATCCGGTTCTTCAACATTAACTTTTTTAGAAAAAAATGCCGCCTGGGTCTTTTTAGCGTTAAATTCTACTTGGCTACTGTCACCCCAAGACAGAATTTCTTCCAGGTCTTTGTGGAGGTGTGAGATCTCTTGCTGCCTATAGAGATGTGCATTAGCAGCCGATGTCCGAGCATCCATAGTAAAAGATGAAACAGGTGTGCTGTCATCAGCGAAGCTATACAGGGTGTTACAAATTCGAGGCCCACCATTGGGATCTGGGAAATGGTAACAGATACGTGGAAGTTTAAATTAGGGCAAAGTTGCGCAATTCAATGCCGATCAATATGCCGTCAAGAAAATTCATGTATTCCGATTGCTTCCGAAGATATTCGAAAAAAAACGAATTTGGCGTTTCTAATCTATATGATTTCCTGCCTTTATTTGAATAGATAATTGAAAACAAACTTAACATTCTCATTGCCACTTTTTCTCTTCTATTAGACTGTGGCATCAGATTTCGAATCCGACGTTTCGTCTTTGGGCCCCATCATTAATTTATTTTTTTTAAATGCGGACCTGGATTTTTTATTTCATTTTTGGAATCACCAAGGCTGACTGCATTATACGGTTGCATTACTTTGATTAGGATTCAACATTTTAAGCTAATAAAAACATTTTTACAATAATGTTTTTGCTTATTTTTTACTTAATTTATTTCTAAAACCATCCAAACATAATCTGAAAATCTGTTTTAACAATTTTAATCCCTAGCGTACTAATACACTTAAGCTATAAAAAAAAAAGAAAAACAATAACATCCAAACTTAAAAATAATAGGAAAAAAATGGTAGGTACCTACCTACACATTCACTAAAAAAATAAGAAACAATTTTATCTAAGATATTCAAAAAGATTTCCGTTTGCATGTATGCAGCGATTAATTTTGTTTCTTACTTTTTCAGTGGACCTTTGTACCGACCTTCTTCTTATTAACCTAAATCCTTCAATAATTCTACCTCTAAGTTCTTCTAATGTATTAACATTATGTTTATAAATCTTATTTTTTAAAGCCCCCCATAAAAAAAAGTCTAAAGGTGTCAAATCTGGAGATCTCGCAGGCCATTCTACCACACCTCGATTACCTATCCATCTGCCTGGGAATTCTTGATTTAAAAACTCCCTAATTTCCCTTGTTCCATGAACTGGGGCACCGTCTTGTTAAAACCAAACGGCTGGTAGTCTGGCGAGCGGGATCTCAGCTAAAAAATCTTGTAGATGATTGTTTAGGAGGAATAGATAGTCGACACCTCTTAGCCTGTCTGGTAAAAAAATTGGTCCAAGAATTTTGTCTCCAAACATCCCTGCCCAAACATTGATACTAAACCGTACTTGTTTGCGTATTTCTCTATTAGCTCTAGGATTTTCTATGGCCCATATGTGCTCATTGTTTCTATTAAATATACCGCAATTAGTAAACTTAGCTTCGTCGCTCCAGATTATAGACCTAAGGAAGTTATTATTATCGTCAATTTGATTCTGTAGCCAGTAACAAAAATCTAACCGCCTCTGAGGATCTCCTTCGTGCAACGCATGGGAAATATGGATTTTGTAGAGTTTTAAACCATTATTTTTTAAAACTCTCCAAGCCTTGACATGATTTAGGGTTGGCAAGTTAGATTCTGTGGAAATTTGCCTTGTTGATGTGGAAGGGTTGTTGTTTACCTAAAATAATACCATACCCTAAATAAAATAGCGCCTACCTTATAGAAAAGAATGAATTAAAAATAAAGTTTACATGGTTTTAAAAGAAAGCTAGTCAAACTTTTAAGTACAGACCTGGCGTAAAACATTTTGCGATTCTGCTTCTGTTACACGGTTACCATATTTTTTTCTGGGTTTTTCAAATCTACCGTGTTCACGTAGGTTTTTATCCAAGTTTTGAAAGATCCTTCTGTTGGGCTGCTGTCTTTCGGGGTAATCCTCAAAATATCTTTGCGCAGCTGTTACTGAGTTTCTGTTACAGCTGTAATAAATCTTTATCATATCGCGTTTTTCCTCAGTAGAATATCTCATTTTAGATTTTTAAAAGAACAACTTATAACACCTTACAAAAATCTTGAAATAAATAATTTCGGACTGTCAGTTATGAAAATTCGCCATATTTTTTTCCATGGTAAACTACGATGTAGAAGTTAATTTTATTTAAGCGTCCTGGGATAAGACATCAAAGTAAAAATGTTTTCATTAATAATGATGGGGCCCATCATCACCCCATATCACCATTTTTTTTATAGCTTATGTGTATTTGTACGTTAAGGATTAAAATTGTTAAAACAGATTTTCAGATTATGTTAGGATGGTTTTAGAAATAAATTAAGTAAAAAATAAACAAAAACATTATTGTAAGATGTTTTTATTAGCTTAAAATGTTGAATCCTAATCAAAGTAATGCAACCATATAATGCAGTCAGCCTTGGTGATTCCAAAAATGAAATAAAAAATCCAGGTCCGTATTCAAAAAAAATAAATTAATGATGGGGCCCAAAGACGAAACGTCGGATTCGAAATCTGATGCCACAGTCTAATAGAAGAGACAAAGTGGCAATGAGAATGTTAAGTTTGTTTTCAATTATCTATTCAAATAAAGGCAGGAAATCATATAAATTAAAAACACCAAATTCGTTTTTTTTTCGAATATCTTCGGAAGCAATCGCAATACATGAATTTTCTTGACGGCATATTGATCGGCATTGAATTGCGCAACTTTGCCCTAATTTAAACTTTCACGTATCTGTTACCATTTCCGAGATCCCAATGGTGGGCCTCGAATTTGTAACACCCTGTATATAGGATTTTTAGTTTACGGAATCCATACTGGCGGTCACTAATAATGTTGAAGCCTTCCAGGTATTTTAATAATTTTTCGTTGATAGCCTTCTCCATAACTTTTGATATAACTGAAAGCAATGCGACTGGACGATAGTTGTTTGGCAAGGTCTTCTTGGTCTTCCTTTTTTGGGTATGGGCTGAACTCGCGCAGTTTTTCAGCAAGAAGGAAATATTCCTTTTTTGTAGGATAAGTTAAAAAGCCTACAAAATACCGGTATCAGTTCGTCAGCGCATGTCTTAATTACAATAACTGAAATATCGTCAGGAACCGAAGCCTTTTTAGTGTCAAGACTCCTCAAGATTCGTATAACATGGCGGTGGCGGAAAACAATCTCGGGCATTCTCGATTCTACAAGGGGAATGTTTGGTGGAGTACTTCCCTAAAAATTAACCGTTGAATGTGAAGAGAATAATTCCGCCAGTAAGTTTGCTTTTTCCTGTGCTTTGGTCACAATGGTGCCATCAGAACGTGTTAGAGGTGGAATGGTTGACTTTGTAAAGTTCTGACTGACGGCCTTAGCTACCGACCAAAATGATCTTGAGCCGTTAGGACATTCAAGAAGTTTGTCTTTGATCCTCTGGTTGTGTGCTTCTTTGCTTCGGTTTATTGCTTGCTTGCATTGGTTTCGAGCATTAATAAAGATGGTACGATTTTCAGCGGAAGGATTTTTACGCCATTGTCGGTAGAAATAATTTTTTGATTGAACAGCTCGTTCGCAATTTTTGGTAAACCAAGGCTTGCCGTTAGAATGGCACTTTTTTGAGAAAGGGATGAAGGCTTCCATGCCAGTAAGGATCACCTCCGATATTTCTGCTGCACAGATGGATGGATCATCATAGGTAAAACAAACGTCCCACAAAGGAAAGGGTCGAAAATGGTCCTTTAGGTCATCCCACTTAGCTGATGTATAATGCCAGGTCTTGCGTGGTTTAGGAGGCTGCTCGGCACTCATTTGTAGTTTGTTCAGTGCCGAAATAAGGTTGTAGTCAGATGATCCTAACGGCGGCTTCACGGTGACAGTGTATACAAGTCGGGGTTTGAAGTTAAGAAAAGATCCAACAAACTAGCAAAATCACCATCTCGGTAGTGGAGTCCGAGTTGGTTCACCCACGAGCTGGGTGAGGCCAGAGCTGATGGCAAAAGATTCGGCTTCGCGACCTTGCTCGTCCGTCATATTTGAGTATTTAAGCCAGTTGACATTATGAACGTTGAAGTCGCCAAGGATGACAACTTCGGAATTGGGATGGTGGGTTTGCAAAAAGTCGATAGTATTAGCAAGAGAGAAGAACAACTCTCTATAATGGGTATCGCTTGGCGGCCGGTAAAGGCAGCAGATGAATTTAGTATTTCTCTGCGTTGATATCTTGAACCACATTACATCAAAGTCGTTAGGCTCGAGTGTCTCCTCTCGTTGACAAGAAATATCACGCCGGACAAAGAGACAAAGGCCAAAATTGCGCCTAGATCGGTGATGGAAGTCGTACCCAGGATATAAATAGCTGACCGTACTAATCGATGATCTGACTTTTGTTTCGGTTAGTGCAAGTACATGAGGCTTGGTAGATTGTAGATGTTGATGGACTGCATTGATGTTCGAGTTCAGTCCTCTTATATTGCAGAAGTCAATTTGTAAGCTGCTAATCTCGGGTCTTTTAACAACTCCAGTTTCACACCATTTCCATTTAGAATATTGTTCGAAGGACCCGCATGGCTACTGGACATGGTGGATGATTGGATAATTTCGCTTGATAAGGCGCCAGGACCCGATCGGGGGGCGATTTTAACTCAGGAATATTTTGATCTTGGAACCATTATCATATTTATTTTTTTATATTCATATATATATTTTCATTTAGAGTTTAACCTGGTGTTTTCTTTGGATCCGCGACGTTCCCTGTTTTAAATCTTAAAGCTAATATTCAAGGTATGCACGTCAGATCGGTATGTAATTTTTTTATGTAGATAAGAAGGGGATCTCGTAAGAATTATTCGGTGGAACAGACAAGCTGCATGCAGCAAACGTCTATTACTCATATTTAGCCAGCCAAGATCAACCAGTTTATGAGAGATATGATTTCTTCTACGGATACCAAATATCAAACGAAGACAAGAATTTTGTAGCACCTGAATACGACGTTGATCGGAAGAATCCAACGAAAATCCATAGACAGAGTCACAGAAACTCAATCTTGACAAAACCAGCGCCTCGCACAATATAATTTTTAACTTCTGATTTACTAACATGAGACTTATATCTCAATGTCGAGTCCATCGTAAACCCTAAATTTCTGCAGTTGTCGAGTATTGGCAAATCATCATTTATTTTAATTTTAATCGACGGTAAATAACTTTCCCTTACTCTTGCAGGTCCGAATACCATAACAGAACTCTTTTTGGAATTAACTAATAAGGAGTGATCAGAGGCCGCCGAAACTAGATTCAAAAGGTCATCATTTATCTGTCGAACCGATGCAACAACATTTCTAGGGTTAAACGTGTGATAAACCTGCGTATCGTGGGCATATAGATGTACCCTGCAATATTTAACTTGATGTATAAGTTGTGAAGTATAAATTGAAAATAAAAGGGGCCCTAAAATAGATCCTTGAGGAACACCGCACGACACCGGAAGAGATTGCGACCGAACACCGCCGACACGAACAGACTGGCTCCTTCCATTCAAAAAACTTTGTAGCAAATTTAGACTGTTCTCGCAAAGACAAATAGATTTTAATATGGAACAAAGCAGATTATGACTTATGGTATCGAACGCTTTAGAGAAGTCAATTAAAGTCAGAACAACAAGACACCCTTGATCGACACCCCTCAATATTTCGTCCGTAACTTCTAACAGGGCCGTCTCGCAACTGTGTTTAGGCCTGAAACCAGATTGAACCTCTGGCAATATAAAAAATTTTTCAACATGGTTACGTAATTGAGATTCCATAACTCTCTCCAAAATTTTGGAAAGTGTAGGAAGCACGCTAACCGGCCTTAAGTCTTTGAAGTCGGTAGGATTTGAAGTTTCTGGTAAAGGTGTAACGATTGCGTGCTTCCAACAATCTGGAAACACGCCCTTCTCCAGGCAGCAATTAATAATATGAGTAATATATGGCATTATGAAGGGTGCTGCCAATAATAAGAGATTTATGCTTAACCCATCAGTACCTGTGGCCGTAGATTTTATAGAGTTTAGAATTTTTTCGATTTGCGTTTCATCTGCAAACTGGAAAATGAAGTTTTCCACCCCCTGTCTGGTATTGTTTTGATACCAATTGATCAGAGCAGGATTAGGATCAGGCTTCGTAACTCCATTAATATAATAATCATTAATTTGATCTGGATTTGAAAGTGAGGGGGGGATATCAACATTTTTGTGGACAATATTAAGCAGTGCAAGGTCCTTCCAAATTTTATTTATGCCAGCTGTATTTACCCTTTGTAAAAAATATGCTCTTTTTTCCTTACGGCATGCCAAAATGGTGTAGTTTCTTATGGACTTATAATACTGAAAATGAGCCGGATTCTTTGTTTTACGCCATTTCGAATGAGCTTTATTTCTTAAGGACATCAGAAAATGGATGTTATCTGTTAACCACGGGGCATATTTTTTCGTAATACGAATTTCCCTTAAGGGTGCATGAAGATCAAACAGTTGCACCAGAACATTGTTAAAAAACTCCACCTTTCTATCTACATCTGCAATAAAAAAAATGTGATGAAAAGAAGCGGTACGGAGACATGTTTCAAAAGCATTATGATCAAAGTTCCTAAAATCTCTAATAACCTTGAATGAGGGCGACCTATTAATCTGCGCAATGTTCAAAATGCACTTGACAAGCTCATGATCGGACAGGTTATAAACAGACTGTACTTGCACGTCGTTAATTACTTCGGTATTACATAGTCAGAATTAAATCAATTAAAGTGGTACTTGTCAGAGTAACCCGCGTTGGTCCGTCCACAACTTGGGACATATTTAGAGATTCGATAAGACCAAGAAACTGAGTAGCACACAAATTATCCGATTTTAATAAATCAATATTAAAATCACACAAACATTCATCACACGAGGCCAACAAAACAGAAACGTCAGATTCAAAAACTTCCAAAAATGTTTTTATATTTAAATCGGGCGGACGATAAGCTACGCCAACAGCAAACTCTAAATTCCCAATCTTAATCTTAATCCAAACATGCTCTATACTTTTACTTACCGGAATAATTTTATAAGAAAACAGATTTTTTATATAAATGCTTACTCCTCCACCCCTACCGATAGTTCGGTCCTTTCTAATTATGTTATAACCTGGTCTGCTGTATTGAAGTTAAGCCACGTTTCCGAAATACAGAATATGTCAAATTCTTCTCTAACAGTAGATCCCTTATGTCAATGAATTTAGGAAGAAGTAATCGTACATTTAAATGTGCCACGGTGATTGCCCCATTACCAGCCATAATACAATTAATACTTAAATATAAAATATACTTATTTACTAATAATTAATAGAAAATTAAGAAAATAATAAAGACGATGGTAGGGATAATAAAGAAAATCGCTTTTACTTAAAATTAAAGAGAAGCGTCTCGATGCACTCGTAATCACTGAATTTAGCCAATAATTCAAGAGCAAATTCAACTAGGTGTTAACTCGTCAACAGTCTACACAAAAAAGTAAAAAAAGAAATTTGAAGAAGTAGTCCATAGTTGCAGTGGAGTGTAGGTAATGTAAATTAAAACAACACTTTTGTCTTCCGTGGTCCTGTCACCTGCTCGCGGTGGGCATTGGGGTCGTTTTTGGACCTTTGAATCAGCGACTCATGGATCAGTGCATCGGCTAGTCATTAATCTTACGGGTTCAGTTTTGAGGCTGCTACTGTGGGGTCGATTTACGGATCCTGGTGTTTTGCCGTTGGCATTCTTGGCGGGGCGGCGCCACCCCTCACATAAGTGCTACAACATTCGTATTTGCTTCATTTATATACCATCACTCTTTCCATCCCATTATGTATTACTCAACCTTGACAATTAATTGTTGATTATATCATACCTACGTCAGTCTGCCTTATATTCATTCTAGTTTGTTGGATTCAATCCTTGTCATATTATACTGTTTTTCCTTATAATGTTATTATAATCTTCGATTTAAATTCTTAAATGTCCACCTAGTGTAAAGTGCAGTGAACCTTGAATCTAAATACATGCTTCGGTGCAGTAGTATCTGCCCTCCCATGAACTTTTATAACTCCCTTTTTAAAAATAATTTTTTAAAATTGTTAAAAACTATTAATTTATGCATTCATTCACAGGTGTCTCAATCTTTCCCATATTCAAGTGCTTTATGTGTTTAACAATTACAACTTTCAATCATCATAGCTTGTAGACTTTGTAACAGCCGTATTCACCATTGTCAGTTAACTCTCTATCAGACTGTTAAATATTTGTCAGTCAGTTAAATCGTATCGGGGTATTCACCATTGAAAGTTAGGCTTTATCAGACTGTTAAAAATAACTTGTGAAATTCGGCCTGATAGTAGCTAACAGACTGTCAAGTTTCAATAGTTAGGTTATGTTCAGGCTAGGATAACTTAAATGGTGAGGATCGTTCCCCGTTCGTTTAGTTCTTCAACCAGACGATGATGGCGCTATTGTATGGATTTTGTTTTATAAGATTGTTCATATCCTAACGTTGGTAGCGGCAAAACATGTATTTAGAATGAGCGTGGGGAACGTTATCTATCTTTCTCCCTCTAAATTCAATCGTACCAGCTATATAAGGTGCAATAAAGATGAAAATATGACTTATGTGCTGATCCATAATAAAAATATCTTCCGGAGTTGGACCCAAGTGACATTGACATTTTAAAATTAAATTTTTAAACGTAGCGGCGCGACGTATAAGTTTATTAAGTTTATTCTGCTAAAATGATGATTTATTGTCGGGTTCCCGGATGTAAAGTACAAAGTGGGAAACGTGTGAAAATGCCCAGGTTTCCAAAAAGCGGCCAGGTAAGTTTTTTGTTGTTTTAGCGAAGTAATAAAAAGGGTGTATCGTGAAGAGCCAAAAAGGCACCTTGCGCCTATACCGTATACAAAATATTGTTGCTACCTAAAAAAAATGTATGCAGGACACCTTTTGATCCTAAATAATCATAACCATTACTTATATATTGGTTTTCTTAGAGCTATGATAGTTTACGATCTTAGTATAATGTCCTTGTATTTTTAGACGCATATACTTTGGGTAAATGCTATTCAAAATCCATTACTCTGTGGCAAAGACAAGATTGGCATTTAAAAAACTTATAGAGTTTGTCACACACATTTAATCTTTCAAAATATATTGACTTTAATTCAAAAGGTTCGCGCTTGCAACTTTTCTATCAGAGTTAGAAGCGCGAAAATTTGAATTCAAAATTGTAAAATTTAAATTTTCATGCGTGGCGCCGACCCCCCGCCCCTCGCCCATAGTGCTACATTTAATCAACGAACATTAACAAGACAAGAAGGGTCACACTCTGTCGGAACCTTGATGTCCTGCTTACACAAGCGCGCCGACGATTTCGATAAATTCCTGAGGCAGTGTCCCTGTTCTTGCTTATACGAGGTTGATGCAAACGGCTAGCGATTAAAACGAATAAACGAGGGTGACTTAAAAACATCTAGTAATAATTTTATTGTTATTGTGTCCTATTCTGCTTTGTGTGAATTAAAAGAAAAATGGGGAAATCGTCAGGTTATTTAATTGGTAGATCTTAACATAATTATAAAAAGTACTGGTAGTAAAAATTAAGGGAAAAAGGAAAGTTTCTTCCAAAAGTAACAATGTAGTAAGCTACAAACGAGATTAGTAGGTATAAAAATTAACAATCAAATATTTGCAAATGCTAACTGAAATAGGTACTTATTCTAATTACCTTATTATTACATAAAATATATACAGGTTGTTTCAAATTCGAGGCCATCAAAGAGTACCTACTTACTTAACAGTAAAATACGGGTAGGAGTAGTTATACTCTGGGAAAACAAATTATCGCGATTTGTATGGAAAATTGTGAAAATCGATAAACGAACCATTCTAAGCCAAAGGCGTTTAACCAAATGAGTTAAAACCTCTGAATTGCTGTTCGATGCCTTTTACAAATCTAGTAGCCCGTTAACAACTCGATTAAATAATGTATTTAAATGTTCTGAAATAAAATTTACCGGCCGCTTTTTAAAGATGTTTTAAGATATTTAATTTTATGTTAGGTTTTATTGATTGTTTCAAAGAATATCTTTTTTTATATCCCGGTTAGCAAATTTAATTGTAAAATAAATACGCACCCTAATATATAGGTTTAAAAAATATTTATGAGGAAACTCTTTACAAGGATGTGTAAATAGTACATTTTCATATAATATCTTAAGGGTTGCTCCAACGTTCTCGTGGCAACTAATTTTATTAAAATTTTCAACAAAATCTATTTCTAGCTGTTTGACATATTCTACAATATTACTAGGAGGTACATTTAGACCTCCATAGTTTTTAGAAGTCGAATATGCTTTATGCTCTAGAAATACAGCAGCTTCTTTTGGTAATGTATTTTCATCATTATACTTTGTGCAAGCACTACAAGAGTGTTGCAGCAAGCATTTCCTTAATAGATACCCTGTAATGTAAACTATAGCATTTCCGTCCGTACTAGAAAGATTTCTATAGTCGCATGTAAAAACTTTTAAAGAACTATTATTTGTCAATATAGGTACATCGATATTTTTATATTCTTCTAGAATATCAGGAGTTACATTAAGCAAAACTGTATTAATATCTTTGATACAATTGGAATTTTAGAGAAAATAATTTCTTGAATGCCCTATAAAATTGAATTGGGGTTGGATTTCTCGAGTTTCCGCAACAATTTCTTACCAGACCAAAAAAATTTTCGATACAATCCTGATTAAGGTCCCTTGTTAAAAGAAATGAATAGTTCTTGCATTTTAAGGTTTCCCATAAAGACAGACTAGAGGTAATAGTAATTTTCCAGCCAATTATAAAATGCATAGTATTATTTATATACTTTTTCCACGTATGTTACCTTTCCATCGTTCTGTTTTACCTGTACTAATTTAATTACCTGTAAGTCATCCAACAAACATTTTATTTTTCTAAAAAGTGCAATTGTTTTTCTGTACCCATAAAGGCGTTAAAGTTGTTAAGATGGGACGAGTTTAACAAATCAAATAAATCATTTGTTGTTTGTAGGAATTTTGCAGTAAGCGTTGCTTCTAAAGGCAAAACCTTAAAATGTATGTAGGTATATAGGCAACAACTCCTAAAGAACAAGGACACAGGGCTATTGAAATTTTGTGTCATGACGTCACAGTCCGTGGTCATATTGCATCTTGTACGGAACTTCCCGTTGAAGCAAGGTTGCCAGATTATTTATATCTCGTCTAGAGGCTATCGGATATAAAGTTTTTTGTGTACTCAGTGACAACAATGCAATTAATGGAAAAGCTATGTCAAATTTCTCACCAAACAAGGAACTTAATATTGTGTTTCCACATCCTGTCGATGCTAAAAGACCTTTATTTTTTTTGTTTGTTACTGTCCATCTCCTAAAATGTATATTCAATGCCTGGCTAAACTCAAAACCTGATCAGATATTTACCTATCCAGATTTTTTTACAGGCGAAAAAAAAGTAGCATGTTTTGCAGCTCTTAAAAAAATGTATGACTTGGAACAGAACATGTTACTAAAATTTGGTTTCTCTTTAAATTTAAAAGCACTGTATCCATCTAGCATGGAAAGACAAAATGTAAAATTAGCATTGAAAATTTTTAATCCTTTTGTAATCGAGGGCTTACAAAATTTTGAAAAAGATATCCCCAATGCTCAAGATACAGCCGAATTTTTAAAGATAATAGTAAAGTGGTGGAACATAATCAACGTCAAAACACCATTAAAAGGAAAGCGTTTTCGTGATATTTTCCAGGAACCTATTGTAAAAGGCAAAATAGTGAACGAACCAAAACTTGACTTTTTGAAACAAATGTTGATTTGGTTAGATAACTGGAAATCAGAAATTTTTTCAAAAAAATTAACACGACAAACTCACACAGCTCTATCTCATACAATTTATGGCATACTAGAACTTGTAACATATTGTTTTGAGGAATTAAATTTAAATTATATTTTATTAGGAAAATTGCAAACTGATCCATTGGAAAATCGCTTTGGAAGGTACCGACAGTTAGCAGGTGGACATTACCATATCTCAATACGACAACTTTACGAATCTGAAAAACGACTAAGAATTCAATCAATATTGACACTAAAGTCCCATAACTTTGGAGAATTAAGAATTAAAAAATTCTATGAATCACCTGAATGTTACGAACAGGACAGTGCTGAAGACTCTTCTAAAGAAATTGACGACATACTAAAGAATATTTTTATTCAAGAATCTGATATGGACAATCTAAAACCAGAAATGCCTGTGGTCACTTATTTGGCAGGATATTGCAGCCATATTGCTGTAAAGAAGCTGAAATGCAATTTTTGCAAAACTTCTTTAATATGCAATAAAGAACTCATTGTTGAAGATAACTTTAATCTTATAACCAACTTAAGCAGAGGTGCCCTGCAATATCCTAGAGATCATGTAGTTGAAATAGTAATTGTTTCATATATTTTATTCCAGAAAATACTTAGTGACCATGAGAACAAATTCTTAAATATTTTTTCTCAAAAATCATTTCTGACTAATCTCATATTTAAATATATCCTTAAACAAGAATTTTTTATTTATTTTGATGGATGTCATATGCACTCGGCAAAAACAATTATTGAGATTTTACTTAGCAGTATTACCAACACTTTAATCAAAAATTACTGTAGTAAAAAAAATAGTCGATTAGGTAAAGGTCAAAAAAGGAAATTAAATACATATACAAAATAATTGAATATAGGTACTGTATAACTTTAACTTCAATAGGGTTTAATAATCCAATGATGAATTGAAGTCAATTTTTCTCAGAAGTTACTCGCAAATACTCGAGTATTTTTGAAAAATTGTTCAGTCTGAGGATTCCCAAAATCCGAAAGCTTTAGGATTTTGGGGTTTAATAATGGATACTTATTTATTTTATAACTTGTATTTTTTATTATTTTATTATTTATTTTATTTATTATATTTTAATGTTTCTGCAAGAGAACTAAGAAGTCAGGAATTATTTAAAGCGTTGCCTAGAACAAATTTGGGACGCAATACCCCGTTAATTAGAATGCAAATAGCCTGTAATGAGTTTTGAAATGACATTGAAGTTTTTCTACTACAATTCTGAAATTAAAATGAAAACTAAAAGAACTCTTGCTCATGCATGTATTTTTTAATTATGAATATATTATGTATTTACATTTCCATTCTTATATAAAAATATAAATAAAACCCAATATTAAATTGTAATTTTGGAACTTTTGGAACTCAGTTCTGTTGTAGTTATCCTAAATTTTGTAAATAGCTAAATAAACAAATAAATATTTCATATAGATATCTAAAAAAGCTACCTACTACATCTTAGTTATTTTTAAAACCATTACCTACTCATAATTTTTCTCACTTAAGTATTATTTTAGCCTCGATTTTAGCCATGTTAACGCATAATTTGCATAAATAAAGGCTTAAATATTTAATTCACGATGGTCTAACGTGCATAGGTAAATCTAGAAGCCACCTACCATCTTAAATCCAACAAAAAGTATATAATATTATATTGTATCCGTTTATTCGTATGACCACGGCTCATGACGTCACAAATCAGCGCGGTGTCCTTGTTCTTTAGGAGTTGTTGATATAGGGCAGCTGAAAGAGAGTGACTAAAGACTTGCGAAGCATATTTTACCTTCATTTTTTGAAAGCTATTAGGAAACATATGCTCGTCAGTAAGTTTAGGACAAAGTCGACACATTTTTTTTTGTCGTGATCATAAAAAATGTCTAAGTAACTTTCGCTCGTTCGTGGCATTTTATGGCAGAACCAAACACAAAACATTACGTAAATGTTTATTTTATTTTTAATGGAAACACATAAACACAACTGGTACATATATCTACGACGCACAACCTGTTTATGCATATCGCGCGTCGGGGGCTTACGGTGCTCTAGATACGGTAGCATCCGATATTCGAGCGAGATAGGCATAACGAGGGGAGGAGCTTGGAGTGATCCTTCTTGTCTCTTGTTAATGTTCGTTAATTTAATTTAACCAGACACGAATGGCGCTATAAGGGAACCAATTTAGTATGTTAAGTTGCAAAGTTGTCTATCTATCCCTACCATAAGCGCATCTCTCTTGTCTATGGTTACGTTTTAATCTTGTGATTTTGTGCTTTCTTGGGTTAAAATTTTATTACTTGTGTTTATTAATTTTATTGTGGTTTAATCATTTTTTCGCCGGTTACCTATTTATTTATGAACATGGATAGAATTGCCAGACTCGACAGAATCAATTTATTTGAGTCCTCGTCCGACCTTTCGTCCTCAGATAGTGAAGAAGAGCTTGCTGCACGCCGACCAAGAAACGTTAAACAGCGTAATAATTTGTTTGAAGAATTGGATGATGTAGAACTTAAGAAAAGGTTTCGAATTTCAGTGCACCGCGCTAAAGTTACCTAATCCGAGGTTAATATAATTTTATCATGACAACATCGCAAAATTTAGGGAAATTTCTAGTTTAGTGTAGTGGAAACGCTGTGTTGCCCGTACCTAACCTATATTATATAAGGATTACAGCCTTTTGAAAAAAATACCAAAAGAAGATTAGATATATTTATTACATCAATACAAGAACATAAAATTAAGTTTTAATACAAACAAAATGACATTTAGGCTAAAATAAGATAAACTTTATACTTAACTGCAATATTATAACCACAATTCAAGTATTTATTAAAAGTATAAAACAGGTTACTTATCAAAAACTTCCTTATCCTATCTTTGAATTATTGTTTTTGTTGTAGAGGGCTCGTACAGCAATGGGTAATTCATCTTGGCACCTTTTTTCCTTTTAGCATAACTTTAGTAAGGTCGTTTCGAACACAGTATCGTAAGAGTGGACCTCGCCATTTATTCTATATTGGTCGAAGTTTTCCCATACATATAGCCGGCCCTCCTCCAGAACATAAACAAAGCTGCATTAACTGTAAATCAGTTGGAAAAGTAAAATAGCTATAAAAAATCTAAGCGTGGCTAATGATAATTGGTTTATTGGACTATATATAACGCTATTATTTCTAAAAATGAATACCGACCTGTCGTATATGGAGATATAATTTTCAAATATTGTTATAGTTTACATATTGTTAGGATGTTATTCTGTCATTATATTAAAATATTGTAAACAAGTAAACAAAAGTTTGTCGTTGTTAAACAAAAGCGTTACACAGTCAGCTGTAAAGTTTCCTTGTTATCCTCGGAAATGTCCTATTATTTCTCTTCGATCTGCAGCAAATTATTTAAATACTTTAATTTCTCGATTTCTATTTGTTTATAAATAATAGTACTATAAATAATAGTACGTTGGGCGAATATCTGCTAAACATAACCACAATCGAGCAAACGATTTGTTAACTCGCTTTTAACTCGTCGTTCTTGACGAGTTGACTTAGATCCGGTGTTAGAGTTTTAACCCAAAGATTAAAACGCGGTGCACTAGAAAATTTTAGTTAATCCTTGAATTAGCGTTAACCCGGGGTTAAAACCGTCTGTGCACTTGGCTATTAATGTGTTAGAAGACGTAATGGAACCAATTGACAATAGGAACCAGCCAATATCCAAAATTACTCAAGTTTTAATATACCTTCGTTTTTATGCTACTGGGTCTTTCCAAATTAATGTCGGTGATCATTTTAACATATCACAAGCCACTGTATCCCGCATTGTCACCAATGTGACTAGACAAATTGCCAGTTTAAGGCCACAGTTCATCCGTATGCCAGAAATCGAAGAGGAAAAGAAAATTGGTGTTCTTATTTTCAATTACAGCTATGTATTTTTGCACCAAACTGATAATATTTTCTTTTTCCCTTTGAGTATAGTTGGAAGACCTCTTCCTTGTAACGAAGTTATATAGTTTTTATTTTATTTTTAACCCGTTTAAATAATAAGTTAAGAGAAGGCCCCATATATTGAAATATATTTTAGTTCCGTATTTTCCATTAGAAAATCTCCGTTCTTTCACCAAAAAAATCCGCTGTAAAATATGTTCCAGTAATTATAAATAAAGAATTTGCGTAACCCGAGTCTTAAAATTTGTTAATTATTTATAATTACGGACGCCGTTATCAGTCAGGTAGGTATTAAACGGCAGCAGTACCGAGTTGCCGGCGCGAAGTGATCGGCCGCGCACCTCGATACCGCGTCATCACCGGTTCGTGCAGGGGACCCAGCCATCGACATTGTGTTAAGTCGTTGGACCCAGCCGCTTCAGTCGGCGCACCGAAGGATATTTAAGCGAGCGCGAGCGAAGAGTCACTTCTCGCTGACCGGTTTCAGCCTACACCAGCCGAGCCGAATCCCGTAGAAACCCGCCAATCCGACCGAATACCGTTCTAAGAACTTCAGTGGTGAGTAAGATTAAACCGACTAGGGTGTTTCGAATAAAACCGCCGCGCCGTTTATTTAACTAACCTAACGGTTCATTAAAGAGGTTACCGAAGGGGTTGACATCGCACCGTTCTAAAACCGATTCTAGCCTTGGCGTAGTTCGAGGGTATAATCGTAAAAGCAAGCAATCTTGGCGAAGTTCGAAGTTGCTTATTTCGGGTATCATTTTAATAGAGACACAATCTTGGCGCAGATCGAAGTTGTGTTCTCAAAAGCGACAAACTTGGCGAAGATCGAGGGCGTCGACTTTCCGTAACAATAACTCGAAAATGTCAACACCGGCAAGTAACACTCCGTGTATAATATTTAAATTCCAAATTATAGCATTACCAAAGGGGTTGAAATCTCACCGTTTCAAAACCGATTCTAGCCTTGGCGTAGTTCGAGGGTATAATCGTAAAAGCAAGCAATCTTGGCGAAGTTCGAAGTTGCTTGTTTCGGGTATCATTTTAATAGAGACACAATCTTGGCGCAGATCGAAGTTGTGTTCTTGAAAGCGACAAACTTGGCGAAGATCGAGGGCGTCGACTTTTTTACATTAAAGACAGAAAATATTTGAGAACTCAGCACCGGCAAGTAATTCGATTCGGGTATTCTCTTCTTACTTAGTCAGACACTAGTCCCGCACATCACAAGAGTTTTATCCGCCGTCCCGATATCGAACCCCTAAATCTCAAAATCTTATCATTACATTGGAAGTCGATACACCCGCATCAACACCGCGTGGTGACAGATAGACACCACGTGTTCAGCCTAGTACCGTTCACCTAACCCCATCCGAACTCACGTGCTGAGCTTATCTGCCTCGCTCAACACGTGTCGAATATCACCGCACCGCTTATTTAGTCACGCACGTCCGCAAAACCCGCCATTCCGCTATAGGTAGTAAATCGTTCCCGCTTGCTTAAATTTACTTCTCTGCTTATACCGATATCCTGCCGCTTTGTTGCTTAGGCCGTCGCAACGCTAGAAAACTAACCAGTATTGCTTAAATAGGTTTAGGGACTTACTGCTTAAGTAGGTTTAGGGACTTACTGCGTAATTAGGTTTAGGGCCTTTCGTAGTTTAAGAAGTATAATAAACAGCTTAGTTTTGTTATCTACCTTTGGGTAAACACGACCTGTATATATTGAACTTATTTGTGTTTCATTTCATCTTACTTGGATCTTACCGACGCATTCCGATAAACCCAAGAGAGAACCGACCGCTAACTCGTAAGTGCTCCGAACCGTTCTCCACTGTCTAAAAGCTACCCCGTGAGCATAGTGGATCCCTTTACCACTCAAAACAATAAAGGGTGGCGCTCGAGAAATCCGAATAACCGACCAAACCGTCAAAACCGCCCGAACCGCCATCGCAAAATGGCGTCCGAACTCTCCTAACCGCCGAGAACCCATTACAAAATGGTTCCCGAGCAGTAAGCCTTATTACATCCTTTCAGACTTCTCATTAATAATAATTTATAATATTATGTAAAATGTATGTCAATATGATCTATCATTAAACAACAAATTAACCATAACCTAAAATATTACCATGTTGTCAATTCTACTTCAAATATATTTATCTTAGACAAGCAAAGATTTATATATTATACAAATAGCTTTGTAAAACCTATTATCGTGTTGCTCCAGATTATACCGACACTTCAATTTTTAGGATTTCTACAGTCTGATACTTGTTATGCCATATGTCAAACCACCTTTCATTCATTTCATACATTAACCACACTTTTCTTAAAATTCTTTTTAAGTCAAACGTGGTAGTGCTTAGCACGAAACTTTGTTTCTCTTAAAAATTTTTTTTCTAATTTTCTATACTAAAACGTGGTTTTATTTAAACCCATAGGGGCTTAGCCCCTATCCTACTATATATAGTTTTATTATTTACCAAAACATGAAATTTCATAGTTTTTTTAAATAATTAAAAAAAAAATTTTTTCTTTCTTTTTTGGTTTCTCCACATAAACCATGTTATATCGAAAAATGTTCATATATTAATCATTAAAATTTATTTTATACCATACTCATTAAAAATAATTAAATTCTCTTACTTTTATTAACAAATTTAAAATAAACTAAAATGTGCTGATTTACATATCCACAACTCTGAGTTACCTCAAGTTAGTCTTCAACTAAACAAATTTTACTTGCTATGATTATCTTAAATGTTGTACTCATTAATTTGAGACCCCTATTAGAACCCAATTTACACTCAATATAGGTAAGTCTCTTATGGCACCTGTTATTTTTGTACTTTCACACATTCCTTTTAGTTACCCTGAGGATGACTGTATATATAGTCGAAACATGTAGGGACAATCGCTAAAAATTTTCAAAATATATATTATTTGTGGAGGAAGACAGAAGTGTTGTTTTAATTTACAATAAAAAAAGAAAACTAATGTCATTTAACAAACCTACGTAACTTAAGTAATTCGAGTTTGAAGGGTTGCTTTGTATACGATAACTATATAGAAGGCTCTGACAGTTCCTGTACAATGGTAATATTACTGATAAATTAACTGGTATGATTAATACAACTTAATAATAATAATAATATTTTTCTCTATTACAGCATTGACCAACATCCAGATTGCAGATTCCAGATCCAACAGCAGCGTTATAATAGGGTTAGTCAAAAACTTTTTGTGAACGTTGAGAATGACTTGGGGATATTTCGGCAAAGAAATGTATACAAACACCGCCTTCGTAAGGGTTCAGGGACAGTTAAGTTTGAATGTGATCAGTGCGACTTTCTAATTAAGTATAAGGCTAATTTAAGTCGTTACCTTCTTCCGCACATGAATCCAGGGAAAGTCAATATGTTTAAATGTGATCAGTGTGATTATCAAGTCATACATAAAAGCGCCTTAAATGTTCACCTTCTCCGACATAAGGATCCAGTGGAAGTAAGGCTATTTAAATGTAATCAATGTGATTATCGAGTCATACATAAAAGCGCCTTAAATGTTCACCTTCGCCGACACAAGGATCCAGCAACAGTTAAATTATTTAAATGTGAACAGTGCGATTATCAAAGCATTCGGAAAAGTAATTTAAAGAGGCACCTTCTCGTGCACACGGATCCAGTGAAAGTTAATTTATTTAAATGTGATCAGTGTGATTATCGAAGCAAACAGAGGGATACCTTAAAGGCTCACCTTCTCCGACATAAGGATCCAGGCGAAGTTAATTTGTTTAAATGTGCTCAGTGTGATTATCGAAGCTTTCGGAAAGATAGTTTAAAGTGGCACCTTCTCGTGCACACGAATCCAGCAACAGTTAATTTATTTAAATGTGATCAGTGTGGTCTTCGAAGCAAACACAAAAGTGCTTTAAAGGCTCATCTTCTCCGACATAAGGATCCAATGACAGTTAATTTGTTTAAATGTGGTCAGTGTGATTATCAAAGCATTTGGAAAGGTGGTTTAAAGAAGCACCTTCTCGTGCACACGAATCCAGCAAAAGTTAATTCATTTAAATGTGATCATTGTGATTATCGAAGCATTCGGAAAGATGATTTAAAGAAGCACCTTCTCCTGCACACAAATCCAGTCAAAAAATTTAAATGTGGTCAGTGTAATTATCGAAGCCATCAGAAAAGTGATTTAAACAAGCACCTTCTTGTGCACGCGAATCCAGCATACGTTAATTTATTTAAATGTGATCAGTGTGATTATCGAAGCAAACGGAAAGGTCATTTAAAGAGGCACCTTCTCGTGCACATAAATCCAGCAAACGTTAATTTATTTAAATGTGATGAGTGTGATTATCAAAGCATTTGGAAAGATGGTTTAAAGAAGCACCTTCTCCTGCACACAAATCCAGTCAAAAAATTTAAATGTGGTCAGTGTAATTATCGAAGCCATCAGAAAAGTGATTTAAACAAGCACCTTCTTGTGCACGCGAATCCAGCATACGTTAATTTATTTAAATGTGATCAGTGTGATTATCGAAGCAAACGGAAAGGTCATTTAAAGAGGCACCTTCTCGTGCACATAAATCCAGCAAACGTTAATTTATTTAAATGTGATCAGTGTGATTATCAAAGCATTTGGAAAGATGGTTTAAAGAAGCACCTTCTCGTGCACACGAATCCAGCAAAAGTTAATTCATTTAAATGTGATCAGTGTGATTTTCGAAGCATTCGGAAAGATGATTTAAAGAGGCACCTTCTCCTGCACACAAATCCAGTCTTAAAATTTAAATGTGGTCAGTGTAATTATCGAAGCCTTCAGAAAAGTGATTTAAACAAGCACCTTCTTGTGCACGCGAATCCAGCATACGTTAATTAATTTAAATGTGATCAGTGTGATTATCGAAGCAAACGGAAATTTCATTTAAAGAGGCACCTTCTCGTGCACATGAATCCAGCAAACGTTAATTTATTTAAATGTGATCAGTGTAATTATCGAAGCAAGCAGAGAAGTCATTTAAAGAGGCACCTTCTCGTCCACACGAATCCAGCAAGAGTTAGTTTATTTAAATGTGATCAGTGTGATTATCGAAGCAAACAGAAAAGTACCTTAAAGGCTCACCTTCTCCGACATAAGAATCCAGGGGAAGTGAATATGTTTAAATGCGCGGTCAATATCCGAGGTCGTTTAAGCGATTGCTAATTAGCTGAATTGACAAATAATGTGATAACACTATCACACTGTAGATTTTAATTTTGACAAGTTTTATATCTTTCTGGTTAATTACTATTTATAAATATGATTATGGTCCAAATTATCAATGTCCTGTTAACGTTACCTACTAGATGAAACTCTTTTTACACTTTTCATACTTTTTTGCTCCAACCCCGGTGACGTTGGTGTTAAAAGTGTAAGCTCTCATCCGTTCGTTGTTAGCCGGTGTAACTCATATACAGTGTGTATCAGCCAAACGGAATAAATTCGATAATGAATACATAATTGCGTGTCCGAAAAAACGCTCGGACACGTCGATTGGTATTTCTAGTTGCGCATTTTTTTCAATAAAAACTTTTTATACAGGGTGTGTCATGTAACAGTGGCCAATACTAACTTTCTTATTTTAAATGCATCACCCCGTATATTATTCAATTTTTGGATTCCTCAGAAAATATTAGACATATTTTATGTACAATATCCTATATCTATCTTCAACTGTTTCGGAAATATTAAGTATTTTCAGATTTATTGCAAAAATTAACAACACACTAAGAAACTAATAAGTAATACTGTTTTTATCCGATTGTGTCAAAAAATGACGTTTTATAGATCAGATATTTGGACGAAAAGGTAACCTTTTCAATAAGGTATTGATTATTGCGCTGGTAGCTAGGCAACCTTTGTCGTCCTAGTCCGAAAAACATTTTGTCGGACGCTAAAATATTTTCAACAGTTTATTTTATTCAATTATTTACAATATTTATATTAAATGTACAATTAGAACAATTTTGAACAAGAACGGGGTGATGTAAATTTGATTTTGAGGATGTGTTATTATTTTTGGTCTCCGTTATGATATTATTCTCCAATGTTGAACTCGATTGGGAGACGGATTGCGACACCTGAGTCGAGACTGACTGCAGGTCAGATTGTGGAATGTTGAATATTTTCTTGGTCAGCTCTAACTTATTACTTAAGGAATCATCTATGTAGCCCTCGGCTACTCCCGAAGACTTCCAGCCTCCATGCCGTTTTAGAGATGTTATGTCTGCTCCCGCATCTACAAGTAATGTGGCCGATGTTCTTCTGAAACAATGTCCCGTGAATTCCTTGGCATTCGGCAGTTTTAAGTAAGATGCTATTTCCTGAGGTAAAGAGCCAAATTTGTGTATACCGACAACTTGCTTATGGCATTTTCCATTGCGATAAGACACAAAAAATCGCCCATCACTCATATTTGTTGGACGTAAAGCCAGATAATTTCTATAATACTTTAGATATTCTCCAGTCACCGTAAATGATCTCGGTTTGTTTGTTTTATTATAGGGAATTTTTATTAACAAAGCCGTTCCCAAATCTTGTATATCATCAATTTTCATATGAGCCAGTTCTTCTCGACGACATGCGCCCGCGATTCCAAAAATAAAAGCAACCTGTAATTAAGAAAATTGTTAGTCAGAAATTTAAAATACTATTATATAGTTACATTTACCTTCAACATTAAGTATTTGTCATCTGGAGCATGGCAAAGGAATTTGTGAACCTCTTCTCTAGTTAGGATACTTGATTTCTTTGGACAATATCCAACACTTTTTTGTTTCAACAATGCTCGTAATCTCATGTATTTAGATATATCAATATTCTGTTTTACATTTACCACTGCACGTAGCATAGAATACTGCGACCACAGAGTAGATGACTTCATAGTTTTCGATAATTCCGCCATATAGACCAAGAAGACGTTTTCGGAGAACGACTGTATATTTTTTTCTTGCCGGTAATCCATAAATTTTTTATAAGCTCTTTCATATATTTCCTTAGATTTTTGTGGCAACAAATGTAACATTACTTCCTTGGCAGTTTCTTGAATGTCAGGTGGTGTACCTTCTATAAGATCATCGTCTATTTCCATTTTTAATTGTGTTTTTCAGGTTTTAAAACTAGCAGAACACGAAAGATTAGTTAAAACTATCGCCTGATTGATAAAACGTCAGTTGATAATATTAATTTAATTATTTGTTAGATCCATGGATACGCATATTACAGGTTTCATTGTTCAAACATTCAAGGAACAAAAAATTACAATGCAAGATGAAATATATTGGTTTTCTTAATTTTTACATTATTTTATAATCCGAGCAAAAACACAATCGGATAAAAAATAACGTATGTTATACGGACGAAAAATGTATTTCGGACTATGCGGGTTACTGGCCTCGGCTTTGCCTCGTCCAGTAATCTCCCGCAATACGTCCGAAATACTGCATTTTTCGTCCTTGTAACATAATATACTATTATTTCTTGATAATGTAAAAAACAAAAAAAAAACATTAATGTAGGAGATGTTGAAAATGATCGCCGCGAACGTCTTGGCAACATCCTAATCTTAATTAGAAATTTCTTCTAACGTTTTAATCGCAAGCGTTATTCGTCTTCTTAAGTCAGCTAAGTCGAGGGGTTTAGTTTTGTATAGAATATTTTTGACATAACCCCATAAGAAGTTTAATGGCGTCAGATCAGGGGATCGTGCTGGCCATTCCATCGATCCACGCCTCCCTATCCCCCGATAGAAATACTCGGTTGAGGTACTGCCGGACATTGATTTGGTAATGGGGCGGTGCTCCGTCTTGCTGAGCTGAAACCATATTATATTCGCTGGAAGTTGTGGGTTTGCTGAATCAGGATATAAGTTTGTCAAAGTTGGCAACACATTATTTTGGAGCAGTGCTAAATAATTATCGCCATTTAAATAAATAAATAAATAAATAAAAAGTTTATTCAATATATTATACATACAATAAAATATTTGCAATTTGTTTACATTAAAAATTTGAATAAACTAAAAATGATAATAAAACTCACGAAGTTTTACTTGTAGTGAGTAATAATCATGTTTTTATATTTTCATATCCATGAATATAAAGAATATACGTCACAATAATATACGTAATCATATATAATATATTTATTATATTTCATATTTTAAAACATTTAATCTATAATATAATGGAAAAAATATCTTGGATTTTTGATTATCCATATTTTAATTTCTTGTTTGTATTTAGTTATAGATTTAATCGTTTTATTGATTCTGGGAGAATATCAAAAATATAGGGAATTATGTTTAAAAAATGTTTTTGTCCTATAACTTTGTTGACTCTAATTTTTAACGTTATTTTATTTATATTTCTAGTGTTATATTTATGATTATTAAAATTTAATTTATTTCTATTTTTAAACATATAGATTACATATTATAAAAAAATAATTGTCTGGTATCCATTTTCTTGCTCTCTTTATAAAGCATATCAGAAGAATATAAAATTCTTTATTATAAATAATTTTTAAAATCCATTTTTGAATAATTTCTATATTACGGAGATTATTTTTATTTATTCCACCCCAACCTATTATTCCATAATTTATTTGCGTTTGTACTAATGAATAATATATAGTTTCTAAATGTTTAATATTTAAAAACTGTTTAGGATGTTTAAATTTTGGTATAAGTATTCTCAATTTTTTAGTAATATATTCACTATGTAAATTCCATTTTAAATGTTTGTCAATAATTATTCCTAAATATTTAATATTTTCTGCTTGTTCTATTTTTATGTTTTCATTAATATTTATAGTATTTATATTGTTTAGTAAATTATTTTTATAAGAAGTAAATGGTAGGTATTTTGTTTTATTATAATTTATTGTTAATAAATTATTATTAAACCAGTTGTTAATTTTAATAAAATCATCATGAATGATATTTTCAACAATTTTCCAATTTAATCCTTCATAAAAAATTACAGTATCATCGGCAAAACTGTGTAATTTACCTTGACAATTTAGTTTAAATATATCATTTATATATATATATATATATTAAAAAACAACGGTCCTAAGACTGTGCCCTGTGGAACTCCATAGTTAAATATTTTTGGTATACTTATACTTTCACCAATTTTTACATGTTGTGGTCTATTATTTAAATAACTTTCAAATAAGTTCAATACATTTCCTCGAAAACCAATTTTTTCCAATTTCTTTAAAAGTATTTCATGACTTACAGTATCAAATCTGTAGTTAGATGGCAAAACCAGATATGTCAAAATTTGGCCATTTTAAGATTTTTGTACCTACAGACTGAGTTTTCTGTGCTTTTTAAGATGGCAAATTGAGATATCTCCAACGACTTCTTATAACGTAATATTACTTGCAGCCATAATGAGATATTTTAAAATTGTCATTTTTTAAAGTTGGCAAAATGAAATATGTTTTGGCATAATAATATGTAACCACTTAGTACGAATCTGTAAATAATTCTAATTTTGACAGATGGCAAAAAAATACATGTTGTTCTATGTTGGTTTGGTATTAAAAACTTTTAACCAAAATCACCAAATTCAATGTTGGCAATCCCATATATGTTGTAATATTTTGTTTTGCCAGCATAATATTCTACATGATATTTATTTCGTTAGATGGCAAATGCAGATATGTAAACATATATTATATTGCCAACTTCTGAAATATTATTTAATCAATTTCTTATGCCGGTAAAATTTAATATGTTAACATATTTGCTCTTGCCATAGTGAAATCTAAAGTAAGCGGTGCATATTACACTTGTGAATTTACTTTTTGAGGTTGTGTTTCTGTTTTGTTTAGTTATTACCGGTAGGCTGGGACAAAGATAACTGTTTAAGTGTTTAGTGAAGTGACTAAAATTCCAGCAAATTAATAATATGTTTTGTGCAAAGTGTGGTGAACATTTTCCTTCCCGCGGATATTTATTGGCACATCTTTGCAAAGGACAGAAGTTGCTTGGAGATACGCCAGAAAAGCATATTATTTATACAGAGCCTACAAAGAAATTTTATGATAATTTTGGTGATGAAGTTTTACATGATATAGAACAGCTCAATGAAAACTGCGAAGTTATTGAATATGCCACTGTTTATTCCGATTTGGAGGGATATAATTCTCTGGTAAGACAAACAAAGAGCAAGCAAATCACATTATTATAGAAATCCACACAAGTCCTAAAATAGGTAGGTACTTAAGCTTGTGTATATATTTTTTTACTTCTTAGTAGGATATATAACTTAACACAGTAAATGTTGATAAAGAAGATGCGGTTTTACCTTTGCTCTCTGAAATTGAGTTCGAAACAAATGATGACTCTGATGAGGACCCTACTTGGTGTCCTGAAGACGAATGCAACTTGGGTAGAGAAAAAATGCGCACGCAAAGATTAATTAACAAAATGACGTCTTCTAGGACAGATAACTTTCTTGGAGAAGGTAGGTATTTTGGTAAATTTTACAACTTTATACTAGCACTACTAAATATATTTTTAGATCTAATAGAAAATGAGCATGAGTTCGAAGCAGATGTGGAAAAAGACATTACCAAAGATTCAGACTTAAACATAAATGGTATTAAGCAAGAATAAAGAAACATAACTAAAAGAAATTCTGAAAATGAAGAGAATACATCTACACGGGAGAAAACAGAATACGAAAATGAAGGAAACACGACTACAAGGGAGGACACAGATTCTGAAAATGAAGAGAACACATGTACAAGGGAAAACACAGAATCTGAAAATGAAGTAAATATAACTATATCGAATAAAAAAAGAATGAAAGGCGCGCGGAAGCGCGAAGAAGAAAGAAAAAAGAGAAACTTAGGATTAGCCTATACAAACAGAAAGGGCAATTTAGTTCCAGCCAAACAATTTAATCCAATTACGCTGTGCTGTAAAAAGAAGTGTTTTGAGTTGTGGGATGCCAATACACAGCAAATAATATTTGCTTATTTTATCACAAGGCCTCCTAAAGTACGAAAGCAAGTTCTTTGTGATCGAATGACAATTTCGCAATGTAAAATACACTGCAAGGGTAGACGTACCAAAGGCGGAAAGCCTTATGATCGTAAAATTTCCGTTGGTTATAAAATTGTTGTTGGTACTGAGCTATTTGATGTATGTAAGGAGTTTTTTATAAAGCTACATGGAATCTCAAAAAATCAAGTAAATTTGCTCGTTAAAAAACAAAAGTTATCACAGGATGGACTGATAGAAACTGATTTAAGGGGAAAACATGCCCCCCCAAACAAGATCATTAATGAACGACAGGAAATGCTAGAGTTTATAGGACGGTATCCACGTCATGAAAGCCATTATTCAAGAAGGGATAATGATAAAGACATTTTCCTTCCTAGCCACCTTAATGTAAGGAAAATGTTTACCGAATATAAAACAGAAAAGTTAGCCGCAGGAAATACAAAGACTGCTGGTTACGATATTTTTAGACAAGTTTTTAATACAATAGGATATAAATTTAAAACACCTTATATTGATACCCGTCGAAAGTGTGACGAATACAAAACATTAAGAAAAAATGCGACTTCAAATGATGAAAAGGAAAGATTCAAACAACTACATGATGATCACGTAGGAGAAGCAGACGAAGCTTACGAGAGTAAAAGGACAGACAAAGAAGAGGCTAAAGAAAATGATGGCAAAAGGGCACTTGTATTTGACTTACAACAGGTGTTACCTGCACCATATTTAGCAACAAACGTGGTTTATTACAAACGTGTGTTGTCTGTATACAATCTAACAATTCGGGACTGTGGTGCTGTCACTGATACTTTAAGCTGCTTTATGTGGCACGAGGCGATTGGTGGAAGGGGTTCCAAACAAATTGCTTCCTGTGTACTGTTACATGACACACCCTGTATAAAAAGTTTTTATTGAAAAAAATGCGCAACTAGAAATACCAATCGACGTGTCCGAGCGTTTTATCGGACACGCCCCCGTGTATTTATTATTGAATTTATTCCATTTGGCAGATACACACTGTATGAAGTAAACTCTAAAAGCGCCAAGTCGGTAGGTGGAGCTTGAAGTGCGAGCGTGCGCACTCTGTTGATTTGCAAAGAAAGGTTATGTCGTTGGTTTTGTCCGGTTAAATTTAAATCACAGAAAAATTAAATAACCCTCTTTGGAATTGCTTTTTGTGAAATAGATGTTCAGGTATAAGGTGAAACCCTTCTAATGAGTTGTTTAAAATTTACATTTCGGCCCAAAGTAACATGATTATCATAATTGTCCCAATAGGATCATAAAATATTCAGGTAGGTACTCCAATAATATTATACCGGGTGTTGCATCGTCGGGCGGGACATAGGAAATCCCATGTAATTTTAAATGGGGTCAATTATTGGCTTCCCTAATTATTTTAGAGAAAAATTCTATTTAGGTTTATTAAAGAGCACTAAAACCCACATTCAAAAGAATAACTTTAGATATTTTTGATGAGCCCGTTTACGGGTTATCGCCGATTTCTTTTTAACTATTTCTCCTTTTTATGGCCCCGTATTTGCGGGCACTAGTCAAGGTAAAAGATGACTGTCAAATAAAAATGTCATTTTGAAATGTGTGCTTTATTGTTATAAAAACTCGTACATCGAAAATATAAAGGTGTATTTATGAGTACAAATTAATCTGAATAAAACTAAAATAAAGTATCCAATTACAAGGTTAATTATGACATTTTACATGTTTCAATATTTTACTAATTAATAGGTAGGTACTATTAAATTGTTAGAACTTTAGGATTTAAGAAGATGTTCAAATATTCCTCAAAATGACAACTTTATTTGACAGTCATCTTTTACCTTGACTGGTGCCCGCAAATACGGGGCCATAAAAAGGAGAAATAATAGGAATAAAAACAAAATAAAAAGAAATCGGCGATAACCCGTAAACGGGCTCATCAAAAATATCTAAAGTTATTCTTTTGAATGTGGGTTTTAGTGCTCTTTAATAAACCTAAATAGAATTTTTCTCTAAAATAATTAGGGAAGCCAATAATTGACCCCATTTAAAATTACATGGGATTTCCTATGTCCCGCTCGACGATGCAACACCCGGTATAGGGACTTATTACTTACAATGATATTAGTTAGTGTTGATTTAAAACTAAACGATTGTGCCTCCTGAAGTTGGCTAGTTTTAATAGTGAATATTGGTGAGAATGGAGACAAGTGATTTTGTATCTGAAATAAGTAGTCCAAGAGGAAAAGCTTTGATTGTGTTCAAAAACTATAAATTCAAAGAACATAATCGAAAACTGGCTTCAGGAGAAACAAAATGAAGATACATTAAAGACAAGTGCAAAGCTTTTATACATACGCTTGGTGAATCTAGCAGCCGTGAAATAACGAGTTTGAATTGAATTTGAAAGAAAAATAATCAGAAAAGAACTCTGCAAGCAGGCTACAAATTCTATGAATTTAACAACAAGGGATGTGTACATTGCATAAGAAAAACAACACACATTGTAAATTCTAAGGATAAAATTGAACATCTTTCTAAGAGTGGTAGGTATCTACAAATTAAATTGTAATTCTTGTAACAGCACCTATATTGGTCGCACTTGTAGACCATTAAGGACTCGTATAAAAGAACACCTTTCGAGATCCTCTTCTGCTTTTGGCCAACACCTCAAAATTTCTAATCATACTTTCAGTCCCTCCTCCAATTCATAGATTATTCATGATATATCTTCCAAAAATTTTAACAGACTAGATTTTATGGAGGACATAGAGATTAATAAAGAATTACTAGACAATTGCCTTTGCTTGAATACTCAAGTCAATCTAAACAGAAGTTACATTTCTTTACATAGACGCCTTCTTAATTAAAATAAAATAAAATAAATTTTAATATTCTCTATCCTTGACAATTTCAAATTACCCGCTTTTTACTCTCAACAACGTCAACAATGTCATTTCAATGACAAGACAAATTTAGTCTTACAATTTAGATAACCATCAAATTTCGACTCAAGAACACGTTCCACGCACAAATCACCGAAATAAATTTAGATACGTAAGCTGGGCGTTCCCGCCAAACATTATTATTTTGTTTGGATCGCATTTCGTAGATGTCGCCGATAGTGGCATCGCACAATTTGGTTTAGTTAAGCTCGTATAGATGGTACCACGTTCATTTGCGATTTGCCATCGAGAAGAAGCACCCTCCCAGATTTTGTTGTTGTCAAAAATTTGAAGTGTATTGTCAATTTTCCATTTTCGATTTTCTTTTAAGTTGTGTTGAATTTTAATCGTGTTTGTGATCGTTCGGTCTTTGTATGTACTATTAGCGTGTTTTTTGATAGTTGTTTTGACTTTTTGTTTCGTTTTAGTGTGTTTTCGGTTTGTTTAGTTAAAGTTCGCGTATTTATTTCCGTTATGGAAGACCACGCAACTCCGTTAAAACCTAAAAAATGTTGTGTTCCAAATTGTTTAAATAAACATGGCATGCGACACCGCTTGCCAAAAAGAGATCCGATAATTTTTGATCATAAAAATAATGTTTTATTACCTATTTCACTTTATTTTAGTCAGCTGTATTTTTTTAAATAGGTAGGTATTGCTTGGTTTAAATAATTCCTTTTTTGCTGCTTTCTATTGGAGCTCTTAGATATACGTTATTTGTTACTTTACTAACAAGGTATTTACCCCAAACTTAAAAACAAGAGTTACAAATAACGTTTATCCCTGAACTAAAAATAAAAGCAGAAAAAAATGAATATTTAAACCAGGGAATACTTTAAATTTTAAAGCGGCACCAATATCTACCGATAAAACAGATTTCATCAAAAGTTGGTAAAACAATTTTCTTTATTTTTACCCATAATTGTCAAACAGATTTCTTTCTCTCGCGTGTTTTGGATCGCAAATACTAGGACATCAGCGCCAATTAGTTTTTGACAGTTCTAAGAGTCCAGTTGCGTATCTAAATTTATTTCAGTGATTTGTGGTTCCACGTGTATTATAATTTAATTATGAAAAAGAAAATAAAAAACGATGGTTAATTAACTAAATTTAAAAAGTGGTTCGTCCCAGTAGTTCGTCTTTTTACAATTTTTACATGTTGTTTGTTTTTACTAATTAGTTTTTTACATTGTGCTGATGAGGGCCCACTTATTTAATAATGGTGTCAATGAAGTTTCCTGTTTCCTGACAAAGTGAGTAAAAACCAAAAAATACATTTCTTAATACTTTTCAGAACAAAATTTTTAACATATAAAATAGGTAAATAACTCGAATTCACATAAACTTTCTAACAACGACATCTTAAATTTTATAACAAAATTTTTTTACAAATTGGATTTTCCTCGCTTTTAGGAAGCACTTTTAAAAATATTTCAAGATTATACACTTAATACACAAAAAACGACTCTCCTTCCTTCTTTTTTCAAAAAGTGTACACAGCCCTACCTGATCAATTTGGAAGAATGTTAAAATTACAGGCTGCATATTTCATTTGACCCAAGCTTGGTATCGTCAAATTCAAAAACTGGGATTAACCAAACAATAACGGGATAAAAATTCTGAGGTTGGAAAATGGCTGCATTATTACTTTGGTCTTTTATTTTTGAACCCAGAAGAAGTAGAGGATTTTGATTTTTTTCAATTATTTCAACTAAAACCACAAAATAATCATTTAGACAAGTTTTCGGATTACCTTTTAGAAACATATTTGACAAACGAATGAAAGTTTCCACCGCATATTTGGGCAAATGCATCTGCAGACCTTAATAAAACTTAAAACACTTGCGAATCCTTTCATTACCATTTCAATACAATAACTTAATGTACCAAACGTATGTATTAACGCACCTCATACATTTAAAAATATAGCGACAAAGAAAAATCATGATTTTATTGCTAATAAAATTGAGCATATAAAACTAACACACTATCCACACTGGAATACGTTAAAATCGTATCACATTATTATGCCTATAATAATAATAGTAGTTAAAGATGTACCTACTGAGTATGTATTTAAAGACTGGAAATTATTATGTATACAGCGTGTCCAGAAAAGTTCTAGACATATGGGAATTTGCTTTATTGTTGATTTTACGAAAAAAAGTTATTCTTTATAAAAGGTTCTGCTTGATGCGCAAATAATATTGACATATCAACACTTAAGATATCATGTACAAGTACCCTCAATTTTCATGTTAGAGCAAATTGTTATAAGAAAACTTTACTAAGGACTACAAAACGTGGTCAGATACAATTTTTCGTTGAGATATTTTAATTTACAGGGTACCATCAAAAAGCCTTTGGAAACAATTTGTTTATTTTGTTTTTTTAACAGTTACCTGCAACAATTTTGCAACAACTATGTGCAATACTATAGTAACGAATATTGACATGTTAGTCAAAAATCATTTACTATTTTTCGACTTATTAACAAGAGTTTTTCGTTAGTTTCGTCATGGTTGTAAAGTTAACGCTGCAGGAGAAAATAGAAATTGTACTAATCGTCGGAGATCACTATAAACCTATTAGGAAACCCGCACTCATATTTAATACTAGACACCCTGACAAAATGGTATGTAGCGCCACTATAGCAAACTTAATGAATAAATTTAAAGATACTGTTTCCGTCGAAAATGTATTTAAGGAACAACACAACAAATGGTCCACAACAGAAGAAAAGCAACTCAATGTAATGCAAGCGGTTATCGAAGACCCGTAAATTTCTGTAAGAAAATTGTCAAAAACTATTCCAGTTGACGTCAAAAAGTCTACTGCTAGTAATATTTTAAAAATAAATAAATTTCATCCATATAAACCGAAATACATTCACACGCTTCTTCCTAGAGATTTGGAATCCCGTTTCTTATTTTGCGCGAGGTTCCAAGGTGAGTGTGAAGTTGATCCTTCTTTTGCAAGAAAAATATTATTTACAGATGAAGCCATGTTTACTTCCAACGGCGTGGTATGCTCCCAAAATTGTTGGTGGCGGAGTGACAACAATCCAAGTTTTATAATCAAATGCCGTAGTCAATATTCATTTAAAACCAATGTTTGGTGTGGCATTTTTAATGAGCGGATCGTTGGACCATTTTTTTTTTCCGACAAAATATAAATGCTGCCTTCTACCTGGACTTCTTAAGGAACCAGTTGTCTCAATTTCAAGACGAACTGCCACTAAATATAAGACGTACAATTTGGTATCAACATGATGGAGCCCCATGCCATACTAGGTACTAACACAGTAACTAGGTATTTGAATGAAGTATTTCCGCGCCGTCGGATAGGCAGACGGTCAAATATTCCTTGGCCAACCAGGTCGCCTGACATCACACCCCTGAATTTCTTTTTATGGGACCGATTAAAAGAAATGGTGTATGGGCATAGACCTTTTCAGGATATAGACCATCTTGAAGCAGTAATAACAAACTGTGTCCAAGAAATCACTCCCAATATGATACGGGCCACGGTAAGAGAAATTACAAGGCGTACTATAGTTTGCATGGAAAAAGAAGGGGGGCATGTGGAGACATAATTTTTCGCTTTAAACTATCTGTTTTTAGATCACTTTTATCATGTAATTGCTAAAATATTGTTTATATTCACATTCACAATTTATTTTTGCTCTAAGGAAATTAAATGTTTTTAATATTCCTGATAGATAGAATAGGTTAATTTTAGAACATGAAATAATCTCGCATTATTTTTTTACGTGTATATATGGTTTCCAACAAGAGCTAATGAATGCTCAACGCGTTTTTTATGGTACCCTGTAAATTAAAATATTTCAACGAAAAATTGTGTTAGACCACGTTTTGTAGTCCTTAGTAAAGTCTTCTTATAACAATTTGCTCTAAAATAAAAATGGAGGGTACTTCCCTCTTAACGTAACTGTGTGTTTCTATATTTTTTTGCCGCCCTGTACATGATATCTTAAGTTTTGATATGTCAATATTATTTGCGCATCAAGCAGAACTTTTTATAAAGAATAACTTTTTTTCGTAAAATCAACAATAAAGAAAATTCCCATATGTCTAGAACTTTTCTGGACACGCTGTATAGTAAATTTTCTTTATAATAAACATCTTATAACATTGATTTGACCTGATTTTTATTGCCTGCATGTTAATTGCCTATGTGCCGAAATGGGACTTAAAATGAACTTTGTGCCGATTTGGGTTATTTTTATACCGGTTACCTGTTCGATGTGCCGATATTGGAATCGTCCATAATTTCCGCAAGTATACCTATTTTGTAGTAACCGGAGATAATGGGCAAGTTCTAACGAGCAGTGACCATGCGTTGTTGCAAAAAAAGAGCAGTAAGCTAATCCATTATTTGTCGGATTTTATAACAATTAACACAAACTAATATTTTAGTAGGTGGTGATTTGATATTATGTGCCTTTGAATAAAAATATTTGTTAAATATTCAACATTCCTCAATTCTCTGGGACATTCGAGCGAATGAATGAAGAACCGAAAGTTGAAAACAAGATTTGGAATAGAAAGAGAGCAAATTTTTTAATTGATACCATAGAAACTTTCATAGTCATCAACTAGACACAGAAGTTAAAAAAAAATTATGGGAAAAGATTAATGCCGTAATTTGTACCGTAGAGTTTAAAAAAAAATAACATACCAACAAGTTGAGAGAGAACAAATGGAAGGTGCTAAAAAGAACTTATAAAATATTATCTTGCATAATAATACCACACGAAAAAATTGGTAATTTTTTATGCAGTAGTGCTGAGGGTCTGAAATGCCAGGATTCTGTTAAAACTTCCAGTCCTTTGGGGTCAGAAGACTCTTAAGATGATATTCACACGTCTTCATTTACTAACAAAAGAAAGCAGAAAGAGAGTGCTTTATTGCAGCGGCATAAAAAGAAGCTAGCAAGAATGGACAGATTCAATGATTTATTTGAAAAAATATAAATAATTTATGATTTCAGTATATGTTAAGATATATCTGGTATCATTTTTTAAGAACTGTCACTTTCTATTACAAGCAGACGATCTGAAAATATTTAGCGGGGTAAGTAGTGTGAATGACTGCTTACTATTGCAAGGCGAGATTGATAAACTGTTGAAATGGTGTAAAACTTGAGGTTTTAAAGTCCCTTTATTATTCGTAAGTACGTATAGTCACCTTGTTATAAAATCCATACGCAACGTATCGAACGAGCCCAGTCAAAGTTTGTCAATTTCTTGCTTTACAAGGTTGGAGCCGACAAAAAGTTGTTCACTCACCGACACCGTTTACAATTATTGAGTATGGATAGCCTGGAGACGCATAGAATTTATCTCACCCTTTTGTTTGGGTTTAAAAGAATAACTAATAAAACTAACTGCTCTGAACTCTTAGCTCTAATTAATTTTCGTGTGCCTGCGCATGATACTCGATTGCAGGATATGTTTCTGGGTAACAGAAGCCGAACAGATGTTGGTAGAAACAATAATGTCCATCATACTTTCCAGTCTCCACTACTTCAATACATATGTTCCCCCAAATTTTGAATTTAACTGTACACTGACAACATTTAAAACAAAGATAGAACTAGGGTAAACCTTTTGAAAGAAATCGTCCATTTTTCTCCAAGAGACCTGATAATTAATTAATACCGTAAAAAACGTTAAAAACCACAAAGTCTCGGCCTCAAATTGATTTATAATAGCAATCGGTTACATGTTTCGCTCTTGAAGGAGCATCTTCAGACCAAATATAACAACATTACATGAGAAATAACAGCACAAAACTAACAAATACACAGAACAAAAATGTTTTAAACTTGTTAAAAAACTATCCTACATCATACAAAATGTGTTGAATATTTTTGTATGATGTAGGATAGTTTTTTTAAGAAGTTTTAAATTTACATTTTTGTTCTGTGTAATTGTTAGTTTTGTGCTGTTATTTCTCATGTAATGTTGTTATATTTGGTCTGAAGATGCTCCTTCAAGAGCGAAACATGTAACCGATTGCTATTATAAATCAATTTGAGGCCGAAACTTTGTGGTTTTTTAACGTATTAATTAGGTACTCCTAAAATCTTTACAATGAAAGTAAAATTGCAGCTCCGATGTACTTACTTACACGTTGGAACAGTTTTTAGGAAGCTACTGTTTCAGGTTCTAATTTGATCATTATTTTTACTGTACTAAATTGTGTAAATTGTATTTTGTTGTAGTATAGTTAGTTATTGGTTTGTTTTAATTGTACTATTTGGGATATTTGCCTGTAACCTACATTTGTCAAATAAATAAATAAATAAGACATGTTATAAAAAAAATTTTAAAATCCACCAAAAGGGTACTTTTTTTTCTAAATGATTATGGAAACACTTTTTTAATAACTTTAGAAATATATGAAAAACTGTGTTGGCAAATAAATGCAACGAGTTTGAATACAATATGTCTAAAAAAATGCATTGAAACACAAATAATGTTTTATCACAAATTCAAAACATTATTTTTTCTTTTCAAAGCATTCTAAACATTTTGAAACTTGTTGCATTTATTTTCAAACAGCTCGTAGAGATTAGTTTAATGTATCACCGTTTTGGTGTTTTTGTTTTCGAATGCATTCTAGACGTATTAAACTAGAATGCATACAATGAACAACGGCTGCTGAAGAATATCGTGAACGATTTCCACATGAAAGCACACCGAACAGAAAGGCCTTTATCAGAGTTTTCAATAAACTGCGAGACCGGAACGCTTCCAAGTGCTAATGTTACATCCGAACGAGCCATTCAACAGGATTTAGAAGAAATAGAAAATGTTCTAGCTTTAGTAGAAGAAGATGCGACGACAAGCTCACGAAGAATTGGAATTCAGTTGGTGATTCCCCAAAAAAGAGTGATCAATACGCTTCACGAGCAAGGCTTATACCCGTACCAAGTACAGCGTATACAGAATCTTCAACCTGTAGATTACGCCAAGCCTATGCAATTTTGTGAATGGATAATTAATAATCGTCATCTTTTACCGGACATACTTTTTACTGACGAAGCTACATTCACCCGTCACAGCATCAATAATAATCGAAACTCCCATGTATGGTCGGACGAAAATCATCACGCAATAGTCGAAAGTAATTTTCAATACAGGTTTTCAGTAAACGTGTGGTGCGGCATGATCGATAATAATTTAATTGCCCCTTTTCTTTTGGAAAATCGCCTTACACTACTTAAGTTTTTTACAAAATGAATTGCAAGGACTACTGGAGGAGATTTCTTTAAACATCAGAATTGAAATGTATTATCAACACGACGGAGCGCCTGCCCATTTCGATCGTCGGGTCAAGCAATATTTAGACCAAAGGTTTCCAGGGGTTTGGATTGATCGCGGTGGTCCTATTAGTTGGCCTCCTAGATCGCCAGACCTCACGCCGTTGGACTGCAATTTATGGGGTTGGTTAAAAACTGAGGTTTACAAAGTAAAAGTAGATACTAGGGATGCATTAATTAGACGGATTAGAAATGCTGTACTCAATATTAAAGAAAGGCACGAATCAATTAGAAGATCCACGCGCGCCCTTCGTAAACGAAGCAGGAAATGTTTGAAAGTCAATGGCGGTATTTTTGAAAATTTACTAAACCAATGATTTATTTAAAACAATGTTAATGTTGGATATTTTGGTTTAACAATATTATTATTTTATTTAACGCTGTAACTTGAAAACAAATGAATATTGGATAACAACATTTGAGTTTTTTCTTATTATTTTGATGCATAGATTACACCCTTAGAGTTAGGCCCATTCCTCCCGACTCACCCTGTATAGACAACTACATATTATTATACAGGGGGTTATTTAAGTAGTCAAACTTTTGAAAAAAAATAGTTTTTTCATAAATGTCTTAATAATCCTTTAGCCGATTGAAATTTGACAGTGTTATTTAGGGTAGTAAGGGACGAATTTAGCCCTAGCTGGCGTGCACAGTGGTAACGCCGGCAATTAAAAAAACAAACAAACAAAAAAAACGCTTTATTAACACCACACTCAACAAATCGTACGCTATTTTTTTAGTGAGAAAACATTTAACAATAAGTAACACGAAACTTACAATAGTTGCTGAAAATGTCCTCCTTCAACTTCAATGCAAGCATTACCTCGTCTTAACATCGATTGCCGAAACGTTGAAATATTCCCGGCGTATGTCTTATCTGATCACATGAAACCCGTATCCATTGGATTAATTCTTTAGTGTTGACTGGAGTTTTAAATGCCCCCAAAACCAAAGGAAAAAATCTAAGGGATTTAAATCCGGTGACCTGGGTGGCCATGACTATGGACCTGCTCGACATTTTCTCCATAAGTTGCATTCAGAAATTGACGTGCTACCAGGAGCGGATCCAGAACCTCGTTTGGGGGAGGGTCATTCACAGAAATGTAATATATATTTGACTTTTGTGTATTAATGCTATTATACAGGGTCGTTGGTATGTATGGAAACGGTCGATTATTTCTTAAAGTAAAACAGCTAACAAAACATATTTAAGACAAAAGTTTTATGGTTTTGTAAAATCTATTAGAATTTAAAAACGATAAGTATACAGGATGAGTCAGAAAGCCGTGAAGAAATAAAGTTACAGTTACTTTTTTCTTAAAATGTAACGCCCTAGATCTTAGAATATTTTTGGATTTTACATAAAATTACAATTATTTTTTATTGAATGTATTATAAGTCTAAATTTAATAACTTCCGAGATATCGACTTTTGAAAATTTACATTTTTTATTTTTGACAGCTTCTAGCTTTCTAACGGTATGCCATAGAGCAAAACGGCTTACATGCCCCTATCTTACTTTTTAATTATCTTCCCAAAAATACCAACTTCCGGTGAAACCGAAAGTACTATATTTCTGGCTTTTAAGCTACATTCGGTTTAACCGGAAGTTAACACATTTAGAAAGATAGTTAAAAACTAAGATAGGGACATGCAAGCCGTTTTACTTTAAGACGTACCGTTAGAAAGCTAGAAGCTGTCAAAATTCAAAAATGTCAGTTTTCAAAAGTCGATATCTCGGAAACTATTAGGTTCAGACTTATAATGCACTTAATAAAAAATAATTGTAATTTTATGCAAAAAATGAAAATATTTTAAGATATAGGGTGTTTCGTTAAAAAAAATTAACTTTGTTCTTCTACGGCTTTCTGACTTATCCTGTACACTTAATTAATTTTTTAAAATTCTAATAAACCATAGAAAACCCTAAAACTTTTATCTGGAACTTTTTTTGCTAGCTGTTGTACTTTAAGAAATAATGAACCGTTTCCATACATACCAACGACCCTGTATAATAAATCTACAAAATAGTAAAAGAAGTTTTCATAAATACATTTTGCATTGGAAAATAATATTATCCCTCACTTTTTTAACACCCTTAATTAAAAATATTTGCAATAAAGTGGAAAACCATGTGAAAAACCAGACAGACATACAAACACTTATACATACATTACATATATCTACAGGTACAGGTAGGTATACAAATACATACGCCTCAAAATATAAGTATATATTTTATTTAACAGCTGCTCTGTTACTTCTATTCCAAGTTCCTAAATATTTACCTTATATATTATTATTATTATTATTAACCAACGTCGACATACGCTCGCGCTTCCAGGGAAAATATAATATCATAATGCTAATTTTATTAAAATGTGGACTATAAAGCTGCCGTACACAGTAGACAATATAATGGGTTTAATTTGCAAAAAATTGTTGTTTTCTTTTATTTTTTTAAATAATAGGTTATTAAATCCGCTGAAAGCATTTCTCTAGGCATTCCTGTTTAAAATTTTACAAACTTCGTTGACAGAGAAGCAATAGGTAAAAAATGTAAATGCATTTCGTTACTTACCATTACTATTCAATTTTTACGCTTATTGAAAATTATGGAGTAATTCGCCACAAAATTTCTAAATGCTTTATGCTTTAGGGCTTAATACCAAACTACACGATATTTTACCATTCCCTATCCGCCTAAAAATAATAATTAAACAAAGGACTAAAACTACTTCCACAGTTCAACACAATTCCGATGAAAGCCCCTGTTTTATTATTTTTTTGCGCGCCCGGCACTGACAAAGCATATCGTCGCTCAAGACCCAAGCTTGCCGCCCCCGAGTTGCCGACATGGACAAAGACGACCAAGGCTAATAATACGGTGATAATACTAATAAATCAATGGCAAAAAAGTATATTATATTCTTATTTATTTTTCAATTCAATGGATAGACCAAATTTAAATACTTAGGGGAAGTCCGGGCAAAGAGAACACCTTTATTTTAAAAACGTTTATTTCAAAATTCTTACAAAAACCGCATTCATTTTTATAAGAAAAATTCAAATCAAGCATTGAACTTTGGGTTTATAGTATGCTAAACTTAAGAAAGTTTAACAGAAAGTTTCGAAAATGCATATTACAAAAATATTATAATTGTTCACTTTGCCCGACCATGCCGGGTAAAGTGAACAATGAGACCGGGCAAAGTTAACATTAGCCACAAAAATCACATTTATAAGTTCCTACGCCTTCATAGGCACTGCAAGCTTCGTGGACCCAGTTTTTGCATATATCACACATTATCCAGTTTTCGATTGGCTTTCCGTTAAACTCCTCATATAACTGACTGCATATTTTGCACAAATACTTCTCCTCGGTCTTACTTTTTTTTGATTTAACAACTCTTTTTTTTTTAGTTTCCACTTTGGATTCCTTTGTCTTATTACCGTTGAACTTTCTAAGTTGATCTGATTGAAGTGTAAAATAAGTAGTAGTAGTAGTAGTAACAAGATTTATTTTAGCAAAACTGCTACAATATTATGAATTCTAGTTTTTTTTTTAACAATAATTAAAACATTTAAAATTACAATTTTATGCACCAAAAATATTTTTAAATAAATTTTATCAGATATTTTGTTTTCTAAGTAATGATATTTTTAAGGATTTTTTAAATTTACTTAAGGACTTTTGTTTCTTAATTAAGAATCTAAATTATTATATTCGTGAAGTCCTTTAAAAAATATTGATTTATATGTCAAATTTTTTCTCACTTTCCCTAAACAAAAATTTTGATTGTTTCTGGTTTGATAGTTATGATTTTCAAAGTTTTGCGTTATAAAGTCTTTTAAATGAGATGGTAATAAATTATTTTGAATTTTATAAATAAAAATACAAGCTAGGAAAAATATTAAATTTCTTATATTCAACCATTTAAGTTTATTTAACATATAATTTATCTTTGTGTATTTATCAACATTTAATATTACTCTCATCGCCTTATTTGTAAAATTTGAAGTCTACTAAAAATTCCTTCATTTGCAGTATATAAAATTGTATAGCAATACAAATAATGAGGTAAAATTATTGTGTTATATATTTTTTTTTTTGAAAATAAACTTAAATTTTTACTTACTCTTTTGAAATAATAAATAATTTTTTTTTCCAATTTTAGATATAGTATTTTCAAAATGAGCATCAAATTTTAATTTAGAATCCATTATTATCCCTAAATATTTAAAAGACTGAACTATTTCTAATTTTTGGTCATCTATAAAAATATTTATATTTTAGGTATTTCTCCTTATTTCAAACTTGTTTTAATTAATTTAAGTAATATATTTCCAATGTTGCCAAATATCTCTTTCATTATTTTTTTTGTTAAGATTGCACCATAATTATTTGATTTTATATTCCAAATTTTTATTTTTAATTCTTTTATAGATAGTTCATGAAAATGTTCTATTACATTATTTGATTTACTGATTTTTTTACAAATATTTTCATTTCCATTTTCTATTTCTGCAACTATTTCTTTAATACTATTTATGTAATACATATTCATTTTTTCTGCGATTTTTAACTGATTCGTTTCTTTTCGATCTTCAAATATAATTTCTCTAATTTCACTTTTTGCTTTTGGTTTGACAAATTTTTTTAAAGTTTTCCACATTTTTTTTGAGTCCTGTTTGCTGTCATCTATTTGTTCTTCATAATATTTTTTCTTCTCTTTTCTTAAAATGTTGACATTACGATTTCTTAAAATTCTATATTCATTTCAATCATCAATATTTTTGGTTAAAATATATTTTTTATACATTTGATCCCTAATTTTTCTCGCTTTCAAAATATGTTTATTAAACCATGGGGTCATATTATGATTTCTATGGGTGATTTTCTTTTCAATTTTCACTTTGTTTATAAAGTTTTTTATATTGTCCATAATTTTTAAACAAAATATTTATATTTGAGTTATCAAATATCCATACACATAAAGAAAGTTCGTTTGACAATTTTTTGTAATCAATATATTTCATTATTTTGCTTTCTCTTTTTGTTTTAATATAATCTTTAGTATCTATATAAATCCAATCATGGTCACTAATTTTTGGTTCTGATGTTACTTCAGTCTTTAAATAATGGTCATTTGATATTATCAAATCTATAATTGTTTTGTTTTTTTTGAGTTATCCTTATATAATCTGTTATTAATTGTTTCATACCATTTAAATTTATCAATTTTTTAAATTTTTTGACATAATAATATGTATTACAGAATTATTTTTTCCCACATAATTTCACATTTATTTTCAAAAAAATTTAAAAAGTCATTTATATTTCCACTTGGAGATCTATAATAGATACAAAGTTCGTACAAATTTATATTAATTTTTAGATTTATATAAATATACCAATATTGATAGTCCACAGCAATTTCTTCAAATTTATTAACTAAGATTTTGTTGTAAATATAAACTAGAAGACCACCAGTATAACAGACCTATTTTGAATGGACGGTGACAAACTAAGTTAAGTTGATTTTTTGCGGTGCGGCTGGACCACGATGAAGATGTGTATTTTAAGTATACATAAATTTAAATTATAAAATATGATTATTTCAGGTATAATTTTCCAGCTTTTAAGTTACATAAATGATTTTAACACACAAAGTAAATTCTCCAAATTTTCTTCTGGTTTAGATTCGAAAAAATCAATGTCGGCATGACCCCAAGGTAAAGTTTTAGTGGACGATGGAATTACATAACGTTTATCATCGTGTTGTGTTAAAGCGATTTTATTTATAATCTGTGTATAAACGTCATGTAACTCGCTTCGAAATGTCTTCATTTTTCTAAAAACTAAACCACCTAGCTCAACAACTTTGCGATAATCATCCAAATGAAGTTCCTTTTCGATAACTGATTTTTTTACACCTTTGGCCTTTTTTCAACTCGGAATTTAATGATTTGATATAATAGGCCTTAGCTCCAGTGCCATAAAAAGCAACTATCGGGTTACAAGGAAATTTATCTTTTATCTTACCCGGCACCGAATTACTTTTCACGATACTGTAATTACTTTTTTCGGGGTAATTCGATGTGTCAAATTTATCTGGGTTTTCGGCTATTATGCTATAAAAATCATATGTGTAAACTTTTAATATTAGTGAATCCGTGTCAGTGTACAGCAAGGAAGCATTACAACCAAACTTTTGTTTAATACAGTCGTAATAAAAGTCGTAAATTACCGTTTTGGAAATATCTAAAATAGAGAAATCGATATAAGGGTATTTCTACAGAAGTAAGCAAGATCTCAAAAAAAAAATTAAACTCATGTTTATAATGAAATCAACATATTTTGTTGTGTTATATTGACATGTATATAAATTAAAACAAAAACCTAGTATGGGCCAAGATCGTTATGGTTTTTTAAATTTTTTATTCAGAAAAGAAAGAAAAGTAAGTCCATGGTAATAACACATCATGTCCACGGAAATATAAATGTATTTTTTTACAATATATAACGTGAGTAGACATAAATAAAACTCATTTTTACAATGTTTTTAAACAGTATGTGTATTCTCTAATTTAAAAAAGTCATAGAGGCTTACATACTTAAAATATAATATCATTGAAAAGTTTGAAACTTAAAAATATCAAAATACAACTTTACTATTAAAAACATTTTAATATTAATGACCAAAGTATAGAACCAAACTAAGGTAATATGCGAATTAAACCAAATATAAATATTCTAACAGTGCATAAACTCAAATTTTCAAAAATCCGTTACAAAATCTTAAAGCACGCAAAGTTCTTAGTCGTAACTTGTAAAAATTATTTAATATTGTTAAAGCCCATAAATTGTTTATCTGAAAAACAATATTTCTCTCTTCTTAATTGTTTTGGCATTGGTAAAGTCTTTCTAATATCATTGTGAGTCACGTCTTCTTCGTCTTGTTCTTCAGGCCAAACAAAAACAAAGTTTTCTTTTTTGGAAGTAAATATTCTTTTCATAAAATTAACCTTTATGATGGCCTCTTCACGGTTATTTTTTATTTGTCCAACATAGTACACCTTGGATCTGGACGGATATTCTACCAGAATAAAATCGTCGACTTTGAAACCATTTTGAATGGGAGTATCATCATGATACGAAGTATATATCCGTGCTGGAACTTTCATCTGTGTAAACATCCGAATATCTAAGACGATTTTGATTTGTGGGCAAAAAGTGTATTTCACCCAAATGGTAATGTTTACATACATCTTCATATCCGCAGCCATGGATACAACTTAGTCTTCTTAACTTAATATTGTACGGATTTTTTGATGACCATACAATCTGTCGTATTTTAAGAGTTCCCTTAAAAGCTTTAATGAACAGGGGAATAACATCATCGACATTTTCGATGTCTTCATTGGTTATGACGTATAATTTTATGCCCGGACAATTTTCTGTCAGAACCTTAACCAGAATGTCTAGATTAGGTATGTCTGTGCCATGGGCTATCACTCGATCTGCTGTTCGTTTTATGCAGCCACCAATTCCATCAGCTGCTCCTTTTCCATGTCCACTTTCTGAAAAATTCCATGTCATATTCCTAGCTTCCAGTAGCTTGTAAAACTCATTGGCAGACAGAAAGAACATCGTCTTGTTCTTATACTGTGTTGTAGGTCCGTCACTAACCAAATGCACATTGTTTACAGCAGGACATTTATCAGTTATTATTTTACATAGGGGTCTTAAATGTGCTAATATACTAGCTGGATCATGTCTCAAGCTTTCAGAGAGACTACAAAAAGAATTTGCTTTAATTTCGCCATCCAACTGGTAATACCACACTACTGTATGTAGCGATATTTGGGATTTTGAGCCACCGAAATATGCACTTTGAATTTCTTCAGAGTATTTACATTCGTAATTTTGCGAAAAGTCCATGTGAATTAAAATGCCACCTTCTTGTAGATTCATTTTCTAGTAAGTTATGATTCATGTTGATGTCGCATATTGGCTGTATGATACATATACTTTTTTATGTTTGTTTTCAGCTCATTAACCAAATCAAGTTTTGTGCAAGAAATATCCACTTTTTTGCTCTTAGTAATTATTTTTTCCTTGCCTTTCATTACACAAGTTTCTCTCTGAGTTATCCATTTTTTATAGAAAGTATTTGCATTATTTTCATAATATGCATTTAACATCAATTCTTTAGTACTGCATTGCTGGCAAAATCTTTGCAAACAGTATTCTGTCAATGGTTCACAGCATATGGTTTTTATTAGATTATCTGGGGAGCATTCCGCAATTATGTTCAAAACTTTCAATTTAGAAACAAGCAGCCTCATGTTTTCGTGTGTAGAACAAAGACACGTTTCTCGAGAAGCCACTGTTGGAATTAGGACCCAAAACGGCCTTAAACGGCAAAAATATGCGTAAGAAACTTTGAATTTTTTTTCCTTGGAGCATAATTTTAAGTATAAGTTTTTTAATGAGTCGTTTAGAAACTGTTTCTGTTTTTTACATTTTTCGAAGGTTATAAAGTCTTTTTTCCCAGGTGTCATCGGCTATTCTCATCTTGTTCATAAAAATTCAGAATTGCTTCCCTAATCTGTCTAGTCATCATCTTTTTTCTTGAAAACACGTTTTTTCTAAAATGTAGATTGTAAAAACCCATCTTCACAAATTTAAAGAAAGCACTTATATTTTTTAACAATTTTTCCTGAAATGCATTTTACAAATTCTTGTTTTTCTTTTATACCTCTTCAATTTCAAAGTTTTTTTCGATTTAAAGTTTAAGTGCTTCCGCGACAACTAACTTTCTTTTGATGGTCGGCGTTACATCAAGACCTTTAATTTCCCGTTCAACATTCGATTGAGGGCTATTTGTTTTCTTTTTTTCCAGTTTATATTTTTTCTTCATTCTGTAATATCTTTGCTTGTACCTACCTTACTTTTTCTTTTGTAGCATTTTCTAACTTCAGTTTTACCTTACTCAATTCCCTTACGGTCTTTGACCTTCTTCTCGGTATTTGCTTTCTTCCACATTCTTTTCTTGATGTCGTAGCCATAGTCTGGAAACCATTAGGTTGCCCCATGGGTTGGGTATTCTCTAAGGGAACTTCTCTATCTTTCTTGGCTTTTTGTTGGTCCCTATATCGCTGAGAGGCTTTTCTCCAAGATTTTCTTATGGATTTCGCTGTTCTTCTAGTCTGCTCCTGAACAGATTTAAGTTTTTTTTCCAACTTGCGTTTTTGGTACAGCTCTCTTTCCCTACTTTTGGACAACTCATACAATTCCGGATTGTCTTTTATTTTTTCTCGTCTTCTGCGCTTACATTCTCGTTTTTGTTGACGCCTTTTACAATCTGCGAAGTTTTTGCCATCGTTTCAACTAAAATATAATAACGCAGTTTAATTTTTGAAAATAGAACGCATATAATTAAAAACAACAAGAAACAAATCAACCTCCATGGACATCCATCATTACCATTGACACATCGTGCCCATGGTCATGATGTCCATGGTCATGACGAAATGTTACATTTTGCTACTTTTTACTTAAATACAGTTTAATCAATGAAGTTTTATTAGTTCTAGTACCGCAACTTGAGCAAATTATAATGAAAAAATTAAAATATACTTATATTAAACAATATTGATGTTTCTGTGTCCATGAAGATGATGAATTAAATAAATACGCACCTGAAATATCACCTCGTGGCCCTTTAGACTGAAATATCAGGAGACACACCTTCCTTGCACTGCTTTCCACCGACAACTGACTGAACGTTCTCTCCTTCCTCTAAATGAAAACAGGCTACGTTGCCAACTTTCCTTTTTAGAGGTAAAAACATTAATGTCCATGGAAATGATGATCAGTGGTGTGACTCAGTTTCAACTTCATATTTCAGAATTATCACAATAGGACAAAATAATTAATAGTCAGATTTTGGATTATTGATTATTATCTTAAAGTGTTGTAAAAAATAAAATATCATATTTAAAGTATTTCCAATGGAAAATAATATTTTATGTTGCATAACGTGTATTATGACGGTCCATGGTGATGATTTTTGGGGCATATTTGTTAAGAATATTTACCTAAGAACAAATATATTTAAAAAAAATGTGGGGTATAATAGTGAAGACACTTTTAAAGTATTATGCACTATAAAAATATGTAGTTATTCTATTTTGTTGATTTCTAACCTACGATAACCTGCCTTTGCCTACTTCTGTAGAATTACCCATAAATGGGTTTATTATAGAGAATTCTTAATTTATCCATATGAATGGCAACAATAGTATATTATGTTACAAGGACGAAAAATGCAGTATTTCGGACGTATTGCGGGAGATTACTGGACGAGGCAAAGCCGAGGCCAGTAACCCGCATAGTCCGAAATACATTTTTCGTCCGTATAACATACGTTATTTTTTATCCGATTGTGTTTTTGCTCGGATTATAAAATAATGTAAAAATTAAGAAAACCAATATATTTCATCTTGCATTGTAATTTTTTGTCCCTTGAATGTTTGAACAATGAAACCTGTAATATGCGTATCCATGGATCTAACAAATAATTAAATTAATATTATCAACTGACGTTTTATCAATCAGGCGATAGTTTTAACTAATCTTTCGTGTTCTGCTAGTTTTAAAACCTGAAAAACACAATTAAAAATGGAAATAGACGATGATCTTATAGAAGGTACACCACCTGACATTCAAGAAACTGCCAAGGAAGTAATGTTACATTTGTTGCCACAAAAATCTAAGGAAATATATGAAAGAGCTTATAAAAAATTTATGGATTACCGGCAAGAAAAAAATATACAGTCGTTCTCCGAAAACGTCTTCTTGGTCTATATGGCGGAATTATCGAAAACTATGAAGTCATCTACTCTGTGGTCGCAGTATTCTATGGTACGTGCAGTGGTAAAAAATGTAAAACAGAATATTGATATATCTAAATACATGAGATTACGAGCATTGTTGAAACAAAAAAGTGTTGGATATTGTCCAAAGAAATCAAGGATCCTAACTAGAGAAGAGGTTCACAAATTCCTTTGCCATGCTCCAGATGACAAATACTTAATGTTGAAGGTAAATGTAACTATATAATAGTATTTTAAATTTCTGACTAACAATTTTCTTAATTACAGGTTGCTTTTATTTTTGGAATCGCGGGCGCATGTCGTCGAGAAGAACTGGCTCATATGAAAATTGATGACATACAAGATTTGGGAACGGCTTTGTTAATAAAAATTCCCTATAATAAAACAAACAAACCGAGATCATTTACGGTGACTGGAGAATATCTAAAGTATTATAGAAATTATCTGGCTTTACGTCCAACAAATATGAGTGATGGGCGATTTTTTGTGTCTTATCGCAATGGAAAATGCCATAAGCAAGTTGTCGGTATACACAAATTTGGCTCTATACCTCAGGAAATAGCATCTTACTTAAAACTGCCGAATGCCAAGGAATTCACGGGACATTGTTTCAGAAGAACATCGGCCACATTACTTGTAGATGCGGGAGCAGACATAACATCTCTAAAACGGCATGGAGGCTGGAAGTCTTCGGGAGTAGCCGAGGGCTACATAGATGATTCCTTAAGTAATAAGTTAGAGCTGACCAAGAAAATATTCAACATTCCACAATCTGACCTGCAGTCAGTCTCGACTCAGGTGTCGCAATCCGTCTCCCAATCGAGTTCAACATTGGAGAATAATATCATAACGGAGACCAAAAATAATAACACATCCTCAAAATCAAATTTACATCACCCCGTTCTTGTTCAAAATTGTTCTAATTGTACATTTAATATAAATATTGTAAATAATTGAATAAAATAAACTGTTGAAAATATTTTAGCGTCCGACAAAATGTTTTTCGGACTAGGACGACAAAGGTTGCCTAGCTACCAGCGCAATAATCAATACCTTATTGAAAAGGTTACCTTTTCGTCCAAATATCTGATCTATAAAACGTCATTTTTTGACACAATCGGATAAAAAATCTTTTGTAAATATAGATCGACTATTAAAATTTGGTCGAGCGATTAAAGCACCTCTAGAATTCCCCTAATGAGTTATCAATTTAATGTCTCCGTTTCTCAAATTCTCCATAGTTTTTCCAAAAATGGCATTTATAATTAATTTAAATAGATCTTTTCCAAATTTTGTTCTTGATGCATTTCTTAATTGAGTATTAAAATCAATTTATTTTTTGAGCCACTTGACTGATCAAATTTTAAAATTCTATGGGATTGCATTACCATAAGGCCATTATTAATGGCTTGCTTAAATGTTCTATAATGAATAATATATTTTTTCTTATCGTTTAAATTTGGAATTAATTTTGGCAACTTTGCTGTTTCCGTTGGCGGTACGATGTTTTCCACCAGAAAAGGTAGATCTGAATGTGCATCATGCAGTTCTTTTGGATAATGCACATCCACTTCTAAAACATAACCTTCAGATTTGAAGAAGTAGTCCATACTTGCAGTGGAGTGTAGGTAATAAATTAAAACAACACTTCTGTCTTCCTCCACAAATAATATATATTTTTGAAAAAATGTTTTTAACGATTGTCCCTACATGTTTCGACCATATATATAGTCATCTTCAGGGGAACTAAAAGGAATGTGTGAGAATATAAAGACAATAACAGGCATCATAAGAGACTTACCTATATCGAGTGTGAAATTGGATCCAATAGTTGTCTCAAATTAATGAGTACAACGTTTTATGTTATAGCAAGTGAAATTTTTTGTAGTTGAAGACTAACTTTAGGTAACTCAGAGTTGTGGATAAGTAATTAAGCACATTTTAGTTATTTTAAAAAAAAAATTTTGTTGTTGATAAAAGTCAGAAAATTTAATTGTATTTAATGAGCATGGTGTGAAAATAAATTTTAATAATTAATATATTTAAATTATAACATGGTTTATGTGGAGAAACCAAAAAGAAAAGAAAGAAAAAAATTTTTTTAGTTATTTTACAAAAATATGAAATTTCATGTTTTTAGAATATATTATGAAAAAATAAATAAAGTAGAATGGGGGCTAAGCCCCTATGGGTTTAAATAGAACCGCATTGTGATGTTAGGAAATAATTTTTTTAAGTTCTTTACAAAATTTAAAAGAGAAACGAAATTTCGTGCAAACCACTACCACGTTTAAATTAAAAAGAATTTTTAAGGAAGGTGTGGCTAAAGTATAAAATGAATGACAGATTTGACATATGGCATAACAAATATCAGACTGTAGAAATCCTAAAAATTGAAATGTTGGTGTAATCTAGAGCAACTCGATAGTAGGTTTACAAAGTCTACAAGATATAGTGTACCTGATGTTTGAAAGTTATTATAAATGTTAAACACACAAAGTACCTGAATATGAAAAAGAATGAGACATCTGTGATTGAATGTATGAAGTAATAGTTTTCATAAATTAGTAGTTTACAACAATTTTACAAAATTATTTCTAAAAATTATTTTTAAAAAAGGAAGTTATAAAAGTTCATGGGAGGGCAGATACTACTGCACCGAAGCATATATTCAGAGTTAAGGTTCACTGCACTTTACACTAGGTGGACATTTAAGAATTTAAACTAAAAATTATCATTAACCTTATAAGGAAAACAATAACATAACCAAGATTGAATCTAACAAAACTAGAATGAACATTGGGCAGGCTGACGTAGGTATGCTACAATTAACAATTAATTGTCAAGGTTGAGTAGTGTATAATAGGCTGGAAAGAGTAATGATATATTGATGAAGCAAACACAAGTGCTGTAGTAATAATGGGAGGGGTGGCGCTGTCCCGCCAAGAATACCAACAGCAAAACACCAGGATCCGCAAATCGACCTCATAGCAGTAGCCTCAAAACTGAAACCGTGAGACTAGTGACTAGCCGATGCACTGATGCATACTTGGGTATCCCTACTAATGAGTGTTCTCAGCTAGTACATTCACTTCTTTCAGAATCCACTGACCTCCAACTAACCCACATAGACAATATATGTCTACTAGTCAATTTGGTTCTTGAACAAAATTTTTTCCTATTTAATAACAAATTTTATAAACAAAATTCAGGTTTAGCTATGGGATCTGCCCTCTCACCTCTTCTAGCAGAACTTTTCATGTCAAGCCTAGAATTAAAAATCAAAAATAACCATCGCTTTACACACATTATCACTATGAAAAGATATGTTGATGACATTTTTGCAGTTTTCAATGGTAGTCAGGTAGAACTTAATGACTTTGTTTCCTTTCTCAATTCGTTGCACCAGTCTATTAAATTTACTCACGAACTTGAAGTAAATAGCTCTATTCCATTTTTGGATTTGAGACTCACTGGAGTTAACAACGCCATTGAATTTAGTGTCTATCGCAAACCCACTAACACAGACTCCGTTATCCCTTATATTTCTAATCACCCCCATACACAAAAATTCGCATCTTTTCATTCTCTTTTTTCACGTTTATTCTCAATACCTCTCAATCAAACCAATTTCAAAAATGAGCTAAACATTATCAAACAAATCGCAGCAAATAATGGATACCCCCAACAGCACATCAATAAAATTTATTTTAAACATTTAAATAAACATCTAAACAAACAACTAATATATAAAGAACCTAATAACAATAGATATTGTTCATTAACTTTCTGGGGCCCCTTATCATATAAACTCAAAAATATTCTTCAATCCCATGGCTTCAACGTAAGCTTTAAAACTAAACACACCTTGGGATCATTCGTTTCCAATGCAAAAGATGTCATCCCACTCATGGATAGATCTGGTGTATATGAGGTTACGTGTTCGACCGATGGCTGCTCTACAGCGTATATTGGGCAGACTGGTAGAAAGTTTAAAATTCGCATAAATGAACATTGCAAGGAGATCGAAAGAGCTTCACGACTTAATTTATCACCTTCTAATATTAAATCAAATTTTTCAAGACATGTATCAGCTAACAAACATACTTTTAATCCTGAAACAAACACTAAACTCTTGCATTTTTGTACGAAAGGGAATAAGCTGGACCTACTCGAGATTGTTGAAATTAATAAAAATTTTAACAACACTAATATAAATTGCGTCAACGATCAAATTATTCATAGCAGTACAAATTTCTTCAATGCTCTAAATTTAAGATAGCATCACAATTGTTTTTGTCTCTGGGAGCTGGCGTTGTCCTGTCACCTTCTCACGGTGGGCAGTGGGGGTCGCTTTTGGACCTTTAAATCAGCGACTCATGCATCAGTGCATCGGCTAGTCACTAGTCTCACGGTTTCAGTTTTGAGGCTACTGCTATGAGGTCGATTTGCGGATCCTGGTGTTTTGCTGTTGGTATTCTTGGCGGGACAGCGCCACCCCTCCCATTATTACTACAGCACTTGTGTTTGCTTCATCAATATATCATTACTCTTTCCAGCCTATTATACACTACTCAACCTTGACAATTAATTGTTAATTGTAGCATACCTACGTCAGCCTGCCCAATGTTCATTCTAGTTTTGTTAGATTCAATCTTGGTTATGTTATTGTTTTCCTTATAAGGTTAATGATAATTTTTAGTTTAAATTCTTAAATGTCCACCTAGTGTAAAGTGCAGTGAACCTTAACTCTGAATATATGCTTCGGTGCAGTAGTATCTGCCCTCCCATGAACTTTTATAACTTCCTTTTTTAAAAATAATTTTTAGAAATAATTTTGTAAAATTGTTGTAAACTACTAATTTATGAAAACTATTACTTCATACATTCAATCACAGATGTCTCATTCTTTTTCATATTCAGGTACTTTGTGTGTTTAACATTTATAATAACTTTCAAACATCAGGTACACTATATCTTGTAGACTTTGTAAACCTACTATCGAGTTGCTCTAGATTACACCAACATTTCAATTTTTAGGATTTCTACAGTCTGATATTTGTTATGCCATATGTCAAATCTGTCATTCATTTTATACTTTAGCCACACCTTCCTTAAAAATTCTTTTTAATTTAAACGTGGTAGTGGTTTGCACGAAATTTCGTTTCTCTTTTAAATTTTGTAAAGAACTTAAAAAAATTATTTCCTAACATCACAATGCGGTTCTATTTAAACCCATAGGGGCTTAGCCCCCATTCTACTTTATTTATTTTTTCATAATATATTCTAAAAACATGAAATTTCATATTTTTGTAAAATAACTAAAAAAATTTTTTTCTTTCTTTTCTTTTTGGTTTCTCCACATAAACCATGTTATAATTTAAATATATTAATTATTAAAATTTATTTTCACACCATGCTCATTAAATACAATTAAATTTTCTGACTTTTATCAACAACAAAATTTTTTTTTTAAAATAACTAAAATGTGCTTAATTACTTATCCACAACTCTGAGTTACCTAAAGTTAGTCTTCAACTACAAAAAATTTCACTTGCTATAACATAAAACGTTGTACTCATTAATTTGAGACAACTATTGGATCCAATTTCACACTCGATATAGGTAAGTCTCTTATGATGCCTGTTATTGTCTTTATATTCTCACACATTCCTTTTAGTTCCCCTGAAGATGACTATATATATGGTCGAAACATGTAGGGACAATCGTTAAAAACATTTTTTCAAAAATATATATTATTTGTGGAGGAAGACAGAAGTGTTGTTTTAATTTATAACCTTCAGAGCTATCGTCATTAACATTCATTATATTTAAATCTAAAATTTCGCGTTCTGATAACCATCGAAAACCGCCAAATGGTAATGCTTGGGACATACTATGACCAAACAAATTGGTGGCATCCAGATAAGTAATATATGATGAACGTTCAGTTTGGCCATAATTAGGTAAATAAGAGTTATTAGCAATATGTTTCCTTTCCGTACACTGACTTATACCTCCTCGAATACCCTTTTGAAAAAAATGGATTATATCAATATCTGTCAGAAGTTCCAACTCTACCTTGGTCATGCGCAACATACAATCAAAAGATAAACTTAACAGGGTGTAATACTGCGCAGGTTCCAATTTATAAAAATTTAAGCATGTATCGCGAAACTGTTCGAAAACATCGCACAACAATAAAACGTCAGATTTCAAATATAAATCGGAATATTCACCCAAATTCATATAATTAAACAAACTCCAAACCTCTTTAGCTCTCTCGTAATGTTCATCACTTACATGTTCTTCACGCAATTGATCGTAAAAGTGTAATTTTTAATATTAATTAATTAAAGATTTAAGTCATTAATTTTTTCCATAGAGTTAATTTAACTGTATGGAAAGACACCTTTTTGGCGCATTAAAGTACATTAATCATTATCAACAAAATGTTTTCTTGTTTAATTAAATTCATTATTACTTAAACCGCTACCTAAATTCTCCAACGATGTTGATAAAAATTTAAAACTATCAATAAATCGAAACTTTAAATTTTTTCTCATTTTTTCACCAGTTCTACTCCCAACATAATCATGCATGTAAATGCTCTTTGTAAATGAAATATACTTACCTTTACTTTGAGCAATAACATCAATTTTATCCCCATATCTACACAATTCCTTAATAAACATATGGCTATCATAACCGCTTAGATTATGAAATATTATAGGTATAAAATTGGGTATTTTATAATTTAAATTGCATTCGAAAGTGCAGCACCAAATCTTTTTTTGCCAGTTATGTGGCAATGATCTTTTACTTTGTCCTTGATATCATCAAAAGGACTCTCACAAATGCTACAACTATCGGCATTTTCAAAATTTGTTTTCTCATCGCAAGTCAATTTAGCCATTGGTACAATATTTCTCAAATATGTATTATACAAATGTCTTAAATCTGCCTCAACCCGATCAACAAAAACTTTTGCTGCATCTTCACCTCGATATAGCTCAAATTTAGAAATAGAATCATCAAAAGAACATTTTATGAGATAGGCGAAAATGGTTCATGTTTTAAACTTTTAGTTGTGTAAGAATTTTGGGGGTTTGGTTCTATTGTTGCAACTGGTTTTAGAACTGATTCAAGGTCTGCATAAACCACGAAAGGAACTCTCATTTGTTTTTCCAAACTTTTGAATTTCAAGATATTTTCTGGGACACTGTTACCAAATTTATCTACTTTTAACTTGGTTGTTGGTGTACTAGCTGAAATATGCTTACAATCGTTTTTTTTATTGTAACAATAAAGATGATGGTGTGCTAAAGTGGAGTAGACAACCATCACAAAAGTACAATTTACTATGATGTTTTGAAATGTGGCCCGAAACTAACTCTGATAAGTTACTAATCCAACAGCAGTGGCGTATTTAGGGGGGGTCCGGGACATGAATTATTATTTCAAATTTTCCAGATGTTTGAGGATTTCCACAGTCTTATTTTAGTTTAATAATTGTTGAATTTTATTTTTGTTCCGTGTTTTCTAATTCAGGTGAGTAAAATAGTATAGGTACCGTTATACATACCTTCAAAAAACTAATATTTCAAATGCAAATATTGGCGTTTTTATTTAAAAATTGCTTTTTTTCTACGTTTTTTTTTTGAGCCGGACTATCAAAACGTAGAATTTATAAGTTTAGACAGTCCAAAAAAGGGCGTGGCACCTAAAAAAATTTTGCCTGCGGCGCAAACTCCTCGGATTTTAAAATGGCATGCAACTTAACTGGAAAACTCATACTTACCTGTTAGATTTAATGTTGTCGAGTAATGTGGATAGAATGATATTTGACTTGACATTCTGGTTATTGGAAACAATGCGGATTTACAGCCCAAGCAAAGCAGCACTCATCTTGGTTTATAACATTGACTACTGCCCCTCTAGATTCGATCATCCTAGGCAACTTTATGTATGATGAACCGCCCAGAGCTGAGAACTTATTCATATTAAAATATTAAAAAATTGAAACGTTTTTAACATACCTGAATCCTTCTCCTGAAACTCAGTTGATTGAGCTTTCATTGCCTCTACAAATGATTTATAAACATCATCCACATTACTCCCAATAGTGACTATTTGGTTCGTTGTATTAAAAGACTTATCACTAAATGTCTCCTGCGACGGTAAAAAATATCGTCCCACAACTACCACGTCTATTTTTACTGATTTTTGCACCTGCACGATTTCATTCATTAAACACAACACGTACCTTAGCTTTAATGTCTACAAAAAATATTAAATAATTCACATGTTCCACATTACTGCTTATTTGATATGTCGCGAGCCTGTTTTTGAATGCGCTCTGTACAGATTGAACTCCATGAGACACGGGAACACATGCATTTTTTTATGAGCTAATGTTCTTTGATTTATCAACATCTGATTACGGGGTACAGTTACATCACATAAAACACATGTATCTACTGTAGCAGCAGACGTTGATGCAGATCCATCATCAACCCTACGTCGCTTTCCCACATAAACACTTTCGAATCTACTCACACAAGATTCCCTTTTATGACGCACTAATGAAAAAATGCGAGAAAAAGACACACCACAGTTTTCATGTTTGCGACCAAGGTCATTCAAGGTCAAATTGCGGTCAAGGTCATTCAAGCTTATTCAAGGTCATTCAAGGTCTCAAATTAACACCTGCATACGTTTGCGACCAAGGTGAAATGAACACCTGCATACGTTTGCAACCAAGATTATTCGAGGTCAAGGAGTGGGGGGTGAAAAGCTTCTCCCAAACTTTCCCTACTCACTTATAAGAGACTGGTTTTTACAAAATTAACTAATTTTAAACAAAGACAAGACAAATATGATGTTATTTATTATTTAGGAAAAAACAGTTAAACTTAAAAAAAAACATTGGTTATAGAAATAGATAATAAAGAATTAAGCTTTTTGGAAGATGTAAAATTTGTAGGTTTTTATTTTAATGAATACTTTGATTGGACGTACCACATAAATTCTTTGGAAAAAAGACTAAACTCTGTGTCTTATGGGGTACGAGTCGTTGGTAGGTATGTAGGGGAGAAACCCTTAAAATGTTGTATCATGCTTGTGCGGCTCACGTTTATAACAATGAGGTACACAAAACTTTAACTTTTATCTCCACAAGTCGACTGGTTCAAACTTCTTAAAAAATTCGAAAATAAAATCCTTTTTGTAACTTTACTGCATTATTTCTTTATTAAAAGACTTATAATATTCCTCCTCTCTTCACCCTAGCATGGGCTACAACATTACTAACAAGACATGTTAGTTAAAACACTTTTGAAAACAATTAACATTTTAACGTGATGGCTTTCTTCACTCACGGAGCGACGACTTATCTCTTTAGATTTCTACCTGACACTGATTTGTTTACACTTCAGAATATCATATAACCCTAATCAAACACTTTGACCAATCAAATATTAACACGTCAAAACCAATAGGCAACGTCTCTACGTCAGTCAACTATCGATCGGCCAATCAACAGCTTATTCTTGTTGCTACGCACGTAGGTTTGTGTCGTAGTTAGAATTGCGTTGTAGTTATAATTGCGTCGCATTTACAACTGCGTCGCGGGACGCTATCAAATCAAACCAAAGGCAAAGATGTAATGTGCCGATGCCGATTCTTTTTTGTGCTTGCTTCGCCAACTGCGGCTTGTTCTCAGAATTAGAACGTGGAAGCTAATATTATTTGATAGTTTTAGAGAATATTATTTAGATTTAAAATAGCAGAGTTTTTTTTACATTATAGGATTTAATTTGAACGTATATTTTATAGATTTGTACAACGATGCAACCACTTTGATATGCGGTGTTGACATTTATATTGCATTTGAAATTAATGTACTTTTCTATTTATTAGCATTTAGTTGTTGAAGAAAAACATAGTACTTTAGCACGAATGCGACGTTGCCGCTTGGCTTAGTATTACATTACATTTTATCCCATAAGATTGATTTCAACATTTTTACTTTATTTTCCTACTGGGTCACGACAGAAATATGAAGTGTTTCCCAAACAATGCTAATTTTGAAACGGTGTTAAGATACGAATTGTTTTTTGGAGAGGACACAGTTTGATACAGAACATTTGTGTGGCTCAAAAGCGAATAGTTACAATCTTGAGAAAGATGGAATTCAGGGAAAGCTGCAGAGGTGTATTAAAAAATCTAAATATAATGACTCTATAAGGAGTGTATATTTATGAATGTCTGATGTTTTTCTTTAAACAAAGGGATTTTTTTAATCTAAGAGTAAATCACGATTATATGACAAGGACAAAGGATGTTTCATATCCAATTCATCGTCTAACATTGACTGAAAAATGCCCACAGTACATGTGTTTAATATTGTTCAATGCTTTGCCAAATAGAATTAAAGAAATTTACTCACAAAACATGTTCAAATCGGAAGTTAAAAAAGTGTTAATTAATATGGAACCTTAGTCTAGGTGTTTTTCTTGATCTGTAATAGGATAATATTGTGTTAAACTGTAATTTGACGTCTTTTTATTTTTTGTTCATTGTGATCATGATCTGAAATAAAGATATTTATTATTATTATAATGCATAGTGCGGAGGAGCACCATCTTGCTGGAACATCAGTTCTTCGTCAGGGGAGCCTTGGTTCAATGGGTTCGAAAATCAAGCCACTAGTGCTGGAATTAATAAAATTCAAGTTGGAGAAACTCGAGATCTTGTCCGGTTAAAGAGTGTTCAAAGGAAAATGGACCAATTATACTTGTAACGAAGTTACCAATTTTCCCCGACTTATACACATTAAAAACTGGGCTCCGAATGAATTTAAATATTTTTATTTAAATCCGTTATTTAACTATAGAAAATTTTAATTTTTGGGACAACCGGTATAACGATAATTTTCTGATAAGATAAAACAACCATGCTAATTAAACCAATCCGCAAAAGTGATCAAGCGATCACCCGAAACAACGATAATAATTAGTAGGTACCGCATCACCGTCCAGTCAAGTACCTAAACGAATCGCCGAGACGCGCGAGCCAGCGAGACGTTCCGAGGGTCAATCGAGGCTTGCTGGAGCTCGATGCGACGCCGCGACGGACGGACTTCACTTCTTAAGGTACGCGCACATACAACGGCATCGAACGAACGGCACGGAGGGAACGGGCGGTGTTCTACGGATTTTATATTAGGATATCGCACATATCTTATCGGCATCACCGGAAGAATTAAAAATCAGTTGCGAATATGTCTTCGAGTGGCGAGGAACTAGCCATTGTTCTGGAAGAAGAAAATTATCAACAACGAAGAAAGCGTAGACGAGTATGGATTCATGAAATATGCGAAAGAAGGAGTGTTTTTGGGGAATATGTACATTTATTTCCGGACTTAATAAACGACGAAAGAAAGTTCTTTAATTACTTTAGAATGACGCGTATTAAATTTCATTCCTTATTGGAATCCATAAGAGAGGCCATTACTGAAGAAAAGTGTCTGTCTCGCAAACCTATTGGAGCAGAAGAAAGGCTGATGGTATGCTTAAGGTGAGTAGGTAACTTCTATTATAATTATTGAAAAAGTGTTAGTGTTTTCATATTTCAAACTTCTATTATGTTGTCCACATTCAGTAGAAACACCCTGTAAGTATATTAATATAAATTTATTTGAAACGTATAACAGAAACATAGTAAGTATTCTTTAGTCTAAGTAACATCTAAATATAACTTCAAAATCATTCAACTTTATTTTTATATTACTACAAAATAGAAACAAGCAAGCCGCAAAACTGAAAATGAATTCGACCTCAAAATTCATTTCGAAAAATGATGTGGGGCATTGTGATAATAGCTCTGTGCTGATGTCTGGTAATCATCAAGATTTAATAATTGGTTCTCATTTGTAATTTGGCCAGCATATCCGAAAGTAGCTGGGGTGTCAGAGAAGTGTAATGGTGTTACGGAACTTAAAGTTTGACCAGCAGATCCGAAAGGTCCTGGTATCAAAGAGATGGCTTTTTTTTGATGTAGTGATGGTGCGGACGTTTTAGCTTGGACAGCATATTGGGAAGGCCCTGAAACAGCATTTTCTGGTGGTGCGGGATTTATTACTGTTGCTTCAATGTCTGTTACAAGTTGGAAGATCTGCTGTTTCACTTTCAATTGTATTGACGCTGGAAACGTTTTTACTGTTGCAGCCATTGATGAAAAAAATATGTCCAGAGGATGTCCGTTTGGCTGCTGCTCACGCTTAAATTGCAGATATTCCTGCATTGGCGATTGCTGTACATGTTCACGTTTTCGTTTCAACCTGCTACTTAGACGCGACGTCGAGACATTCGAAAAGCTTTTCAATGAATCAGGGGTTGCAGGTTCGGAAACGGTTTCCGTGAATTGCTGGATAGAATCGTCAGCTTCATCCTGATTATCAGAACTAGGGACCGATAAATTACTTGTTTGCAATTCCTGTGGTTGTTGCAAATGGGGGTTTAGGAATGCCAATTCTTTTTCGAATTTTATTGCCTTGATCTTTATTGCACCTTGGCCACTTTTAGTTCTCCTCAATTGTTTGGCCTTCCTATAATTATCCCTTAATTTTCTCCAAGTTTCTTTACAGACATCACCTGGAAAAAATACTTTAATATATTTTTGTTTTAGGTTCTTAGCGACTGGCAATTCATTTAAATCGATGGCCTACACGTTCCGCATGGGAGAAAGCACTGTCCGAAAAGTTGTTTATAAAACCTGTGAAGCTATATGGGATCAATTACAGCCCACGGAAATGATGGAACCATCAGAACAAATGTGGAAAGAAATAGAAAAAAAATTTTGGCAACGTTGGAATTTTCCAAATTTAATAGGGGCCATTGACGGAAAACACGTAATTATCCAAGCTCCACCAAATACCGGTTCATTGTACTTTTCGTACAAAAAATCGTTTAGCGTTGTGTTACTAGCCTTAGTATCAGCTGACTACAAATTTATCGTTATTGATGTCGGCTCGTATGGAAAAAATTCAGATGGTGCCATATTTTCTTCATCGGCATTTGGACAATTATTGCGAAGCAGACAATTGCAAATACCTTCTGATAAAGCTCTACCAGGAACCAATATAGTTTTGCCTCATGTAATAGTAGGTGACGAAGCGTTTCCCCTTTCAGTAAATCTTATGAGACCATATCCAGGACATCAAACAGCCAATAATGAAGAAAATCGGATTTTTAATTACAGACTTAGTAGAGCTCGTCGAGTAAGCGAAAATGCGTTCGGGTTATTAGTTAAAAAATTTAGAATATATGAGCGAACGATAAGTATGACGCCAGAGCATGTTAATGTTGTCGTTAAAGCAACATGTGTGCTACATAATTATTTAAGAGAAGACACTTGCTATTGGACTGAAGACGACCAAGGTGAAGTACGTGTTGCATCACAAGTATTTCGTCCTCTACATGGCATTGGGGGTAATATTGCCCAACAAGCTTTGCAAGTCAGAGAACAGTTCAAAAATTATTTCACTTCCCCAGAAGGCGCTCTCGATTGGCAGTTACAAGAAGTACGAGGTGGAAGACGCAACAATATTTGAAAAATACTTAGTTGTTTCTCCAATTTGCTCTGTTATTTCCCGCCATATTTCTTCCTTTCTTTGGTGGTTACTATAATACCTATTACTTAAGTCATATAGTTCTTTGTAATTTTGAACTTGCACAATTAAATTTTCATGAAAACTCATTTGTCTGCCTATTATTATAGCCACCTGTACCCTAAATAAAGTGCAGACAGACAGGCAGACACTTGCAAAATGACGACGATGCCGCGACAATTTCCGATTCGCATCGCTCATACATCGGTATCGGCACGCACGGCACGCATCGGCCGGATTTTAATTCTAGTTCCTGAATTCTTGCTGGATTTTTAAAATTCGATGCCTACCGTCCGCACATATGTGCGCTGCTCCATTTAATTTCATTGAAATTATTTTTTTCCGATCCGTGCCGTTCGTCCGATGCCGGTGTATGTGCGCGTACCTTTATTCCGCCTACCAGAAATCCGGTCTGCTCCGATTAAGTGAAAACCAGCCATCCGTAAAATGTAAAATTGCCGTTTTTGTGTGCAGTAAGGTAAATAGTTTTTTTTCTTTGCTTTATCACAGTGTTTATTTTAACATAATTCGTATTTGCTGATAAGGGGCCGTTCAATAGCAAATAACAACCGAAAAATCCTTTTAAAGACCACCGTATTTTAAATATATTTTAGTCGAAACCAGAGTCATTTATTTTAAGGAAAAAAATTAAATTTAAATTTTCAAGAAGTACTTATCAAACCGACATTTTAAATAAAATTATCAAGGGTCTGAATTTATTTGTTCAAGGGGCATTACCGTATTATTCTCTCATATTAAAACCAATTTCACCGAAACTGCGATAACTCTTTTTGGGACCCAATCCTCAAGCCACGTGTGCGCTATCACTTGCTGGCGGTGTACCCGTAGGTGATAGTTTTCTACGTGCTTCACGCGCGGTGGATAAACCCGTTGGAACCAGGTGGTTGGAGGGTTTGCCCGAAGGGTTATTGTAATTGTTTGACTTTATTTTCTCCACTTGGTCAAGTTATTTAAACTAAAACCGTTCCGGTATATAGTTAGTTAGTTTGGGTGCTGAGTCACGTGTGCGCTATCACTTGCTTGCGGTGTAGTTTCCGTAGGTGATAGTTTTCTACGTGTTTCACGCGCGGTGGATAAACCGGTGTGAATCAGGTGATTCAACATTCAAACGGGGAATCATTCTAATTAAATTCACGAAGTACTGAGGGAAAGAAAAACCTAAAATAATACCGGATAGAAATAGCTCAATTTGTCGTGATTGTGGGAATCGACTGAATTGGTGTTAAATTAGCGAAATTGAACGGCACCGTAATAAGCGTCATTCAAATCATTGCATTGTGTGACCTTACGATTACCGCACGCATTTCTACCTGGCTAGTTTTCTCCGATAACCGCACCGTTTCATACCGCTGGCATGAGTTTATGGCAAACATTATCACCGCTTTTACTAATGCTTTAAACTGACCGCTTTTGCACGAATCATATTGCTTAACATATATCAAAATCAATTTTCCAGACTCCGGCTTAGATTTTCAGAAAATTTCAATTATTACGATTTAATAATTTTAAGGCCGACTATATACCATATAGCGACCGTATATAGTCCGATTTAGTTCTAAGTACCGAATAGTTATTTTTTTGTTATTAGTAACCGAAGATTAAGAATAATCTGGTTTTATCTAGGAGTTTCTTGACTCCAGATTGAGGACTATTGTTTGATTTCTTTTATAAAGTTTATTAATTAGATTAAGCTAAGTACTGTACTATTTGATCATAATCATTTTTTTTTATTTCCATGTATATTTTACTTTAGTAACACGACCTGTTGAATTTAAATTAACTATTGCAACGTGTTTTCTTTTTCAATCAATACCCCTGGCTATAGAACCGCTTCCGATACCAGGCTGCGCTTACCGGCAGAAGTAGTAGGCGTCGGCACTCCATCGAACACGACTGGACCCTGTTTATTCTCCACTGTCTAAAGGCTATCTTGAGGTGTAGTGGGTCCCTTTTTTCCCACTAAAAACATTAAAAAGGGTGGCGCTCGAGAAATTTTAATTAGACCGAAAACAAAAATAAATAAGTAACCTCCGTCACCGAGGGCCTCACAGTAAGAAACATTAAACCGAAACATTAAACCGAAACAACCCCTTCTTACAAACACTTCTTACATACTGGCTGTGAACGTCCTTCATCCAAAGCGGGTTTTCTGTTGCCCAATAACGATAATTTTGTCTGTTCACTTTACCATTCAAGCAGAACATAGCTTTTGGCTTACTAAATTATTATCTAGATTACACATATTTTGCATGCGTTCACAACACTAATTTCGCCTATCGAAATCATCTTCAAATAACTCATTGGGTGATATTTGGGCTTTCGAGCCTGTTGGAAAACTAGTTCCAACACCAGAATTATATTTTTGATTTATCACTTTTTCTTTTTACAAGCACGGGTAGGGCTTGGATTGCCACTGGTCAGCCTATCGAGGTTGCGTCGATGTTGTTGCCACGGTAACGAAACAATAGAAATGCGTTGTTATGACTACGGTTGTCAGATTAAAACTTGTCACTCTCTTGCGGTTGAGCTATCTCGCTGTACTTTTTTTTTATCCCCAAAAAATGTGTTTTTTAGTAAGGTCTAATCTCTGACTATTATATTTTTTTGTTGCTGATAGTGCTCGTGTACTCAGTGAAGCCCATACTCTCTTTGTATATAATATAACTCGTGTTTGTAAAACCAGTTGCCGACTGTAGAATTGGAGCATTTAAAGATAAGAAGTTCGCAGAGCCAGGTAGGATCTAAAATATTAAAGGACGAGCAGTTTCTTGCAGGACAGTGAGATCAGAATGCAGAAAAGCAAAGGAAAATGCAGTGAAATGGAGACACTAGAAAAAAAACACGACTTATTTAATCTCCACAAAAAGATCAAGGAATTTACAAACACACAACGCAAGCAGATCCACGGCATTTTGAAAGACACTAACAACAAGATCTTAACGAGCGTTGAAGGGAAGCTTAAAAGATGGAAGGAGTACGTCGAGGCCCTCTTCCACGACACACGACCCCACCAACCACCTAGAGACTATGATGATATCAACGAGCCCAGCCCTGTCATCACGACAGAGGAAGTGAGACGCGCCATAAAACTACAGAAAAACGACAAGGCTGTAGGACCAGACAATATTCACGCGGAAACCTTGAAATTGATTGTCAATGCAGAGGATAGAGGCCTTAAACTCCTTACATCGTTGTTCAACTCAATATATGAAACTGGGAAAATACCAACGGACTGGTTGAGGTCGACGTTCATCGCTCTACCAAAAAAACCGAACGCTTCTCAGTGCGACGACCACCGAATGATAAGCCTGATGTCTCACGCCCTTAAGGTATTTCTCCGCATCGTACACACTCGCATATACGCCAGATGCGAAGAACAGGCTGGGAAAACACAATTTGGATTCAAGAACGGAGTGGGCACGCGCGAGGCTCTCTTCTCTCTGAACGTACTCACACAGCGATGAGATATGAACGTCGATATCTACGCCTGCTTTATTGACTACAGAAAAGCTTTCGACTGTGTCTCGCACCAGAAACTCATTGAGATCCTAAAACACACCGGAGTCGATGCGGGAGATCTGAACATCATCACACAGCTATACTGGCATCAAACTGCAGAGATTAGGATAGAGGGCATAACATCCGAAGAAACAGAAATCAGAAGGGGTGTTAGACAGGGGTGTGTCCTGTCTCCTCTCCTTTTTAATATATACTCGGAGGCAGTGTTCCGGGAGGCACTAGAGAATGCGAAAGAGGGCACTAAAATCAACGGCACCCTTATTAATAACATACGATTCGCCGACGACACCGTCGTGGTAGCCGACAGCCTTCCGCACCTCCAGAATATGATGGATCTCATCGTTGAATACAGCACACAGTATGGTCTACACATAAACGTCGCCAAGACCAAGCTAGTTGTATTCTCCAAGGCACCAAGACAGACGATTCTTCAAATTAACAATCAGGTCGTGGAACAAGTGCCGTCCATTAAATATCTTGGAGCCCTCGTCAACGAGAATAGTGACCCTAAAATGGAAATCAGAGCAAGAATAGAACAGGCCAGAAGGACTTTCATCTCCATGAAAAACCTCTTCACCAGTAGAGACCTAGATCTGCAGCTCCGCGTACGTATATTGCGATGTTACATTGTAGCATTTTTAATTTTTAAATGCTAAATTATTAACAATTATTCATATTCCCAAAATCCAGCGCATTCACCCTACAATAGTTTAATAGGTAGTACCAGTTATGGGCGTTGCAGATAATAAGTGACGGGTGGACGTTCGCGCAGTACCCTGGTGAGGTACGATTTAGCTCCCCGCGGAATTGGTGTGGATTCTTTGTCGAGCATCGGAGAATCACGTTCATTTTTAATGCTCGAAGTTTTTTTGAGAGTTTTTTGGCACCATGTAAAGGTACTTTCGGGAACACTTCCCATAATTTTAAGTGGATTTTTAGTATAAATGTCCAGATATTGTTTTTGCCGTGTTGTGAATCCGAAATGGTGGTAGTGCACCCTCAGTAAAGAGGGTTTCACGCTAGGTTTAATAACTAGGCGTTATTGTGCCTGTGGTTTTGGACCCATTTAGAATTGTTCATCTCAGGGACTAGTTCAATCCAGGAACTTAGTAAAGCTCCCTTCAGTTTCATCAATGGACTCCCATAGGTCTGCAATCAGCTGCGTTGCAAGACCCGGTTCCTAGACGGAGTCATGTGGTAAGGCTACCAGCACCGTTGCCGTCCAGAAGCTGTTGTTCCAGCCAAAGCATCAATGGACCTAAGGCCAGTTCTTTCCGTTATTATTTCTTAACGATTTTACAATACACCGTAACCATTTTACTTCACTTACTTAATCATTTTTTATAAGGGTGCATAAGCGGGATGTTGCCCGTGTCGACATCTCGAAGTAATCATTTTTCATTTAATAATCTAGCAATGTAAGCAAGTCTTCTGATCGTTCCTCATTACCTACGTTTTTTAATTTTTTCGGTAATATGATTGTATATAAATGTACATAAAAGGGATATATCTTTGGCCAAAGAATATACTAGGTACTTAGCGTCGAATTTTTTTTAGCTTCAATGCATAACTTTTAAGTTACTTTTACATCAGAATACGTTGCATTTTTAAATCTCAATTAATACAGAAATACTTAATAATCATACTTAAACCGCAATCGTCTCAGGATAATGATAATGTTATGTTCGCCTTTTTTCTGTACATAATTAACCCCCCTTAACGTCACTAATTTACTTACTATTAAAGACTGATTGAAAGCTATCCCAATGTTTAAGATTTATTTTAATTTTCACCACCTCACCTTATAGAGCTCATTTCCCAGTTTGAAGCTCTATCTACTCTATTAACAACAAAAAACTGGGTGGCGCCCTACAAAAAAGTGTAAGTATTCCTAACCCAGGACCAACACCGCTCTCCGGTGAAAAGCTGCCGTCAGCGAGTGCTACTTTTTGGAAAAGCTTCAAGTTTCCCCAATTTGTAGTCACATAAAATAGCGCCCATTAACGCGGGGCCCGACTGCTTGCACTTTTCCAGAATTTTTCCTTACTTTTCTATTGAGATAGGCTTCAATCTAGTCGTCCTTTAATTATGTTTCAAGTTATCTAAAGTAGTATTGAGTGTATATTAGTGCACCCCATAAATTCCTTTTCAAAAACTACCCCGGATTGCGGAACAATTTTATTATTTTCTCTAATTCTGTTTTTCTGTCGCTTGCCTACCTGCGGACTGACAAACGTTATTAGGTTGGTTGATCTATTTTTTAAAAAAAAAAAGGTCACCGTAAGTTATTAATCTAAGTAATTGGTTCAAATTATTTTTACCGAAAAGATAATATTATATTAATTTGGTTTAATAAAGAATAAAATTAAATAAAATACGTTTCCGAAATCAATAATTTCAGACGGCACAAGTCCGTGTTGAGACAAAAAAGAGTACCGAGTTTTTTATTTTAATGCAGATAAGGCGATCGAAGTCTTTAAGCGAAGCAGTATTTTGTATTATTTACAAGCTGTGCACCTTGGAACATTATTAAAACCATTTTCAAGCATTTATTTTTTAATAGTGAATTAAAATTTATTACCAGCGGGTTCGTTATTTTTGAAACTTTATCAAATTACTTAAGCCTAGTGTAGTCACATTAATTATTTCTCTTACAGGTGGTCCTAAAAATAGGGTTTCACTTGACTCACTATACCGGGTGGATATTTTGTAATATACCGGTTATATCGAGATTTAATATTTCTGCGTTTTTTTTATATTTTATTTTTTAAATATTTTCTATATTCCGGTGGTTCTCATACCTTCTGGCTGGTCGTTTCAAGTAATTTCCAAACCGAAGTTTCTTGTATTTTCCTAGTTTAATTTGGATAGTTTTTTTGAAATATAATGGATCTTTCCTTCAGTTGCAATCATCTCCTCGATTACGAACTCGACTATGAGCTTGCAATACGTGCGGTAATTTCTAGCCGTAATGTAGGAGAGAAAAGAAAAATTTTGGGAAAACTTTTAAGAAAAGAGGTAGCTAGTGGTCGACCAGGTAGTCAGATAAACTCGGAAGCTTATGCATATGATTTTATATTAGAAGAACAAGCAATTAATCGTAGTATTCTTTCTATTTCGGATGCAATAACAGATTTTGAGGGAACCATCACTGATTCCGGTTTCTCGCGCATTAAATCCAGAATCAATCACCTTATCGGGCGCGTTAAGCGTATTATAATTCCTGACATTAATCAGGACGATATTGTTAAATTTAAAAACGAGTCGTATGCCTCATGTATTAAGTTGGAAGCAGACTTGGATGATAAAATTATTGTAGATCCGTCATCACCTGGAACTGCCTCTGTGTTCCCTCAGATGACCACCACTCCCATTGTTAACCTAAACCCAGTTATTTCCTGTTCTGCGAATAAACAACCAATATCGACATGGGGAATTAAATTTAATGGCGATCCTAAGAGGATATTTTATTTTCTGGAACGTGTAACGGACCTAGCGCAAGCGCGTGAAGCTACCGACGAGCAGTTATTTAATTCGGCCGTAGAATTTTTTATTGGGGACGCGTTTATTTGGTATCGAAGTATTAAGTCGACAGTCTCAACTTGGAATTCCTTAGTTCAACAATTAAAAAAAGATTTTTTATCGCCATTTGCTGATGACGAGACTTGGGAAGCGATCAGACAAAGAAGACAGAGGAAAAATGAATCGGTAACGATTTATGTTGCTCAATTAGAAAATCTTTTTAGTCGCTTAGCTGCTTGTCCTGCGGAGGTCACAAAATTAAAATATATTAGAAAAAATTTGTTACCTGAATATGTTAGTCAACTTGCCTTACAAACAGTTGATTCTGTGGCAACGTTACTCGCTCTGTGTAGAAAGCTTGAGGAAGCTTCCTATATTACCTCACGTAAATCTACGCAACAGATTTCTTATTTGGATAGTACTCATTCTTCAGGATCTAATCAGGGCAGTCATAAAATTTCCAAATTTAATAAGCCTAACCCTAGGACGAACTTATTTCAATCAGAGGTTAGGGACAACAGTCTAGATGTAATGGAGGAGAGCAAAAAAGATTTTGCTAATAAAAATAAAGTGGTTTGTTTTAACTGTCGTCTACCCAATCATACGTATAGTGTTTGTAGGGAGAAAAGAAAAACCTTTTGTTATAAATGTGGAGAACCAAATGTCAGAATTTCGTCGTGCCCAAGGTGTACAAAAAAACTAATTTGCTCAATGTCTACTGGTGGTCGAGACATTGCCGCTTCTTATAACAGGGCCACTCATAAGTTTAGGCATAGTTTTTTCAATAAGGCGGATTGGACAGGTTGGCTAAATGTCGTTTCTAAGTTTTATAAAGTCAAGGCCGATAGAATTTCTGAAGCACTCCCCTTATTTTTAAATACAGAATCTGATAACAGGCCCTATCTTTTGGTTAAGTTGTTTGATCAGGATATAGGTGTTTTATTTGATTCAGGGGCTAATTCCTCTATAGCAGGAGCAGAAGGACTAAAGATATTGAAACAATTTAAAATTAAGATAAATCCAATCTCAGACCGAAATATTGTTACAGCTGATGGAGTTTCTCAAAAAATAAGCGGTGTTGCCGACTTGCCAATTTTTATCGATAATTCCTGCAAACTTATTAAAGTTTTAGTTGTTCCTTCAGTGACTCATTCTTTTATATTCGGGGCTGATTTCGCTAGAAGCTTTGGGTTACTGGTTGATTTTAAGAATAATAGTTGGCTAATTCGTTGTAACGATTTTAATATTAATACCACTTCAAAATTACCTAAAGATTCTCGTATTCCTAAACTTTGTACCTTGGACGACTTAACGCAAACTCAAAGATTAGAGGCCCAAAAAGTCTTGGATTCGTATAGAGAAATTGATAGTAAGGATAAGTTGGGGAGGACCAATAAAATTAAACTTACTATCGATACCGGCGATAGTTTGCCGTTTAAGAAAAAACCCTATTTGCTTTCCCCTTATATGCAAGAAATTTTAAATAAAGAGTTAGACTCCATGATAAAATTGGGAGTTGTTGAGGAATCGCAAAGTCCATGGAGCTCTCCTACGTTACTCGTTAAAAAACCAAATGGTGAATATAGATTCTGCTTTGACGGGCGTTTTCTTAACAACTTGACTAAGCATGACAGCTTTCCCTTGCCTCATGTTGACCGTATTTTAAATAATTTACGTAATGCTAAGTTTATCTCTTCCATTGATTTGCGAAAAGCATTCTGGCAAATTCCGTTGGATGATGCTTCCAAGGAGAAAACTGCTTTTTCTGTAATCGGTCGTGGACAGTTCCAGTTTACCGTTGTACCTTTTGGCCTGTGCAATGCGGCGCAGACACAACAAAGACTAGTGGACTCAATTTTTGGCCCTAAGTATGAACCGCACATATTTTCGTACCTTGATGATATTTTGCTTTGTTCTCCTACATGGGAACATCATGTTGACTTATTAAACACTGCCAAGAAATTACTTACAGACGCAGGACTTACCATTAACCTTGAGAAATGTCAATTTTTTAAAACGTCTTTAAGATACTTAGGTTTCATAGTTGGTAACAATTCCTTAGCTACCGATCCTAGTAAGGTCGAGTGTATGGTGAACTACCCTCGCCCTTGTACTTCGACAGAAATTAAGCGATTTATCGGAATGTGTTCGTGGTATCGACGGTTTATAAAAGATTTTTCTTCCCTTGTAAGTCCCTTAAATGCTCTTCTTAAAGGCAAAAAGAAAAAACAAGCGGTTAGTTGGAATGACGAAGCGGAAGAAGCCTTTTTGTATATTAAGCAGAAGCTGGTTAGCGCACCTATTCTGGCTCAACCAGATTTTAATCAAAAGTTTTATGTTCAAGCCGACGCTTCAGATGTGGGGATAGGTGGTATGTTGACTCAGTTTATATCTGGTGAAGAAAAAGTAATTGCTTATGCGAGCCGTACCTTGTCTCGAGCAGAAAGGAATTATTCAGTAACTGAACGGGAATGTTTAGCGGTAATATTCTGCATTGAAAAGTTCAGACCTTGGATAGAGGGTACTCGATTTACCGTGATCACAGACCATTTCAGCTTGCTCTGGCTTTACAACTTACAAATTCCTTCTGGTAAACTCAGTCGTTGGTTGCTTAGATTGAGACAGCATACATTCGATTTACAGCATAGAAAAGGCTCCATGCACCTGGTGCCAGATGCCTTAAGCCGGATACCTTCTTGTTTTTCTAATAATACGAATATTGATAGTCCATCTATCTCACAAAATTTAACTCCACAAGTATCTTTATTATCCATTGACATCACTTCCCTAGATCCCTGGTATGTTTCTCTTCGTGACAAAATTCGTAAGTCACCTGAAAATTACCCTCAATGGCGAGTTGACGATGATATGGTGCAAAAATTCATTTCTTGTCGTTCTCCTTATACTTTTAACAAGCGAGAGTGGAAACTCTTGGTTCCCAAGGGTCAGCGTTTAAACATTATCAAAGATTGCCACGTACCTCCCACTAGTGGACATTTTGGTTTTCGAAAAACCTTGCATCGGGTACAGGAGTTGTATTATTGGCCTCAAATGAGATCGAATGTTTTAAAATTTATTCGTGGATGTTTAGTGTGCGGCGCACAAAAACATTCTAATTTACCCAAGATTGGTACGATGGGGAAAGAAAAAGTAGTCGACTTGCCTGGCCAAATAATTTCTCTTGATTTTATAGGTCCCTTTCCGCGCTCAAAGAGAGGTAGTAAGTGGCTACTTGTAGCTGCTGATTGGTTTTCTAAATACACTTTTATTTTTCCGCTTAAGTCTTCTAAATCCGATTTTATTATAGACATCCTGGAAAATCAAATTTTCCTTATATTTGGCGTACCTCAGATCCTCATCTCTGATAATGCCACAAATTTTACTAGTAATCGGCTCAAAGATCTATGTAAAAAATATAAAGTTAAACAGTGGTTTACTCCCTTTTACTCGCCGCAGTGCAACTTTGTTGAGAGAAGTAATAAAACCATTACTACTGCTATCCGCTGTTATATAGATCAACATGGTGATTGGGATTTACATATAGCTGAAATTAGGCAAGCAATTAATACTTCAATTCACGAGGTAACTGGTTTCCCACCTGCATATCTTATGTTTGGGCGACATGTCCCGTTATCTGGTGAATATTATGATAATTTTCCTCCAGACCAATCTATAGAAATTTTACCTGGCGACCGAAATACATATGCTGAAAATTTGGGTGAGTTTCGCAACTTGTTTGTCGATATACGCCGGAGATTGCACGCAGCGTATGAACGAAATACAAAATCTTACAATCTTCGGAAACGGGATATAAGTTTTACTGTTGGTGAAAAAGTATGGCGTCCGAACAAGGTGTTGTCCAGCGCCGCGGATAAGTTTGCGGCGAAACTCAGTCCTAAGCATATCTTATCTATTGTCTCCAAAAAACTATCTCCCTTAGTCTATGAATTGAAAAATGTAGACAGCTCTAAGGCCGGCAGGTGGCACGTAAAAGACTTGTTACCTTACCGTGGCTCTCCGGATGATTCAGGAGATGATCAAGATTCTCTTATCTCCTAAAATTTATCTTACTTTATCCTTATCTTATGAGAAAAAAAAAATATATTTTATATACTGTAATATTATATATTATATAATAGTATTATACCTATTTTTAGTTAATTCATCTTCAGTTTACCCTAAAGAAAAGACACAAAGAATGTAAATTTAAAACTTCCTATCTTGATATTTAAATCATAACTTAACGCAAGTTAGAACTGATGCACCAGGGCATAGCCGCAACTTCAGTTCTTTCAACCTTGCCTGACGTAACGTAGGTTTGCTGTTTAAACCAAGATGTTACATGGCTCAGGACGGTTAAAAATCAGAAAATTCCATAAAGAAAAATTTTAGAGAATTTTTAATGGATTTTATTGTTATAAGTACGGCTTCGTTCGTCCTTAGGTTATTTTAGTGTATATAGTGTGTATAGAGTTAATGCTAGTTAATATGTCAAATTGAACTTATTTCCTCCTTAGTTGTCAACTTTTAAGAGACCTACCTATTTACCACATTAATCCGATTCGTAACTTACTGATTTTGACATACCAATCTTGACCTCCCTTGCGGACGAGTGATACGCGACAGTTATCAAAGTACTAAAAGTTTGGCAATCTGACAACATGGTATCATGGCATCATATGGCCACACCATGGGACTTAACAGCAGGAGAATATAATAAAAAAAAAAATTTAAGGGTTGCAAATCCTTAATTTTTTTTCTTTTGGAGGGAGGCAGTGTAGCATTTTTAATTTTTAAATGCTAAATTATTAACAATTATTCATATTCCCAAAATCCAGCGCATTCACCCTACAATAGTTTAATAGGTAGTACCAGTTATGGGCGTTGCAGATAATAAGTGACGGGTGGACGTTCGCGCAGTACCCTGGTGAGGTACGATTTAGCTCCCCGCGGAATTGGTGTGGATTCTTTGTCGAGCATCGGAGAATCACGTTCATTTTTAATGCTCGAAGTTTTTTTGAGAGTTTTTTGGCACCATGTAAAGGTACTTTCGGGAACACTTCCCATAATTTTAAGTGGATTTTTAGTATAAATGTCCAGATATTGTTTTTGCCGTGTTGTGAATCCGAAATGGTGGTAGTGCACCCTCAGTAAAGAGGGTTTCACGCTAGGTTTAATAACTAGGCGTTATTGTGCCTGTGGTTTTGGACCCATTTAGAATTGTTCATCTCAGGGACTAGTTCAATCCAGGAACTTAGTAAAGCTCCCTTCAGTTTCATCAATGGACTCCCATAGGTCTGCAATCAGCTGCGTTGCAAGACCCGGTTCCTAGACGGAGTCATGTGGTAAGGCTACCAGCACCGTTGCCGTCCAGAAGCTGTTGTTCCAGCCAAAGCATCAATGGACCTAAGGCCAGTTCTTTCCGTTATTATTTCTTAACGATTTTACAATACACCGTAACCATTTTACTTCACTTACTTAATCATTTTTTATAAGGGTGCATAAGCGGGATGTTGCCCGTGTCGACATCTCGAAGTAATCATTTTTCATTTAATAATCTAGCAATGTAAGCAAGTCTTCTGATCGTTCCTCATTACCTACGTTTTTTAATTTTTTCGGTAATATGATTGTATATAAATGTACATAAAAGGGATATATCTTTGGCCAAAGAATATACTAGGTACTTAGCGTCGAATTTTTTTTAGCTTCAATGCATAACTTTTAAGTTACTTTTACATCAGAATACGTTGCATTTTTAAATCTCAATTAATACAGAAATACTTAATAATCATACTTAAACCGCAATCGTCTCAGGATAATGATAATGTTATGTTCGCCTTTTTTCTGTACATAATTAACCCCCCTTAACGTCACTAATTTACTTACTATTAAAGACTGATTGAAAGCTATCCCAATGTTTAAGATTTATTTTAATTTTCACCACCTCACCTTATAGAGCTCATTTCCCAGTTTGAAGCTCTATCTACTCTATTAACAACAAAAAACTGGGTGGCGCCCTACAAAAAAGTGTAAGTATTCCTAACCCAGGACCAACACCGCTCTCCGGTGAAAAGCTGCCGTCAGCGAGTGCTACTTTTTGGAAAAGCTTCAAGTTTCCCCAATTTGTAGTCACAACATCTTCCCAGTACTACTATATGGCTCCGAGAGCTGGACACTCTGCCAATCAATGGAGAACCGCATCGACGCCTTCGAGATGTACTTGTATCGCCGTATACTGCGTATATCCGGGGTGGACAGGATAACCAACGAGGAAGTGTTAAGGAGAATGGGTAAAGACAGAGAACTGCTGACAACCATTAAAGAACGAAAGCTCCAGTACATCGGGCATGTTATGAGGGGGGAACGGTACGAGTTTCTCCGACTCATCATCGAAGGAAAAATAGAGGGTAAACGATCTGTGGGCAGACGACAGAACTCATGGCTGAAGGATCTGCGTCAATGGTTCGGACGGACATCTATAGAGATTTTCAGAGGCGCGGTTTTACGCACCATTATAGCCAGTTAGATCGCCAACCTTCGTAGGGAGACGGTGTCCTAAGAAGAAGAAGAAGTTTCTCGCAGACTTATTGAACGCCAATATATTTTGGTGGTTTAAACCCCTATTTGATTTATTTGGAGTCAAAATTCGATCAACTGAACCCAAAAACATTGTTTAATTTAGACTAACTTGTTTGAGTTGCTAAGTTACAGAAACTCTCATTTTTATTGTTTTCCATTGACGTTAAAGCCCAATTTATAAACTTTGTAGTTACGCTACGCTCAGTTCAGTTCCGCTTCGCTCTCAGTTACGGTTCGTCGCAAACGCTTTCCAATTTATAAACTTACGTTCCGTGTCGCATGTCGTTCTGCAATTTGTTGGTCAAATTACTGTGACCAATAGTCCATATCGCGATCCAGTTCTGTACGCTGGCTCTCCATCCTTTGTTAATTAAAAATTATTTTTCGAAGACAGAAATCACTTTTATTTTACAAAATGGCAAAAGCAAACAAACCTCAAAAAAATAAATGACATACGTCAAAACAAACCCACGTGCCTAAACTTTCGGCGCCCATTGGTTGCAAGTCGAACTGCAACGAATGGCAACGTAAAAAGATAAAACTTGGTCATCTTCGGCGGAGCGCAGCGTAGCGTAACGTACGAACGTAAAGTTTATAAATGGTTTCATATGTTTTCGTATCTTGAAGTCGAACCATCATCGGCGGAACTGAACTCAACTGAGCGTAGCGTAACTAATTAAGTTTATAAATTGGGCTTAATAGTGACACCTGGTTAATTAATAAAGTTAGTATTTTTGTTATTACGCGACGTGACAGATGTTTTATTTTTCTTTTCATTCATTGTATCAAAGAGTATAACTTTTGATATTTAGTTCTAAATTTTACTCTAACCCTGTTTATCTCACACAATTTTATTAGTTTATAGTATTGAATTTGAATATTGTAACTTACGGCTTAATGCTACCACTTAATGTAAATTTCATTAAATACACGGAAGATACAGTAATATACCCAATTTGTTTATATAATATTTAAAGGGTAGTTTTAATTTAACTTGAATCACCCTTTTACAGTACATTTCGGGCGATGTTGTACAGACACTAGCCACCCTTCTTTGGTTATGTCAGAGACGCGTCAGTTTCTCCTGTGGAGGGCTTTAGGAAGGAGACCGATCGAATATGGCCGAATTTTAAATTTATGTCCCTGTTTTTCGTTACTTCGCTGGTTGGCCGTCGAGGGCGCCACTGCACGGTTGTAGGCTATTTTTTGCAGGTTTTGATAGGCGAGTGCGGTATTTTTTTCGAATATCTTGAAAAATAAGCTTTGGAATCATTTTTTTGCGTTATTAATATAAACAATGAGTGGCGCACAATGTTCTACAAGTAACGTTTGCTTCGTGCCGGGGTGTAAAACTGGATATTCGTCTGATAAAAAGCTTAGGAAAAATCGTGGTGAGAAAAATCCTAGTCTCTTTCAAGCCCCTAAGGTAAGCAAAAACCACAAAAGGTTCACAATATTGTTTATTAATAATGTCTTCTTATTAGGATCCTGAAACATTTGAAAAGTGGCGAATAATTATTCCTAGAGCAGACAAAATATTTGGTATAAAGGATGCTGTTTGTTCGTTGCACTTTCCAGAAGAGGACATTTTGCGTTTTTACGAAACTAAACTACCTGATGGTACATTAATAGAATTCAGAGAGGAAAGCCAACATTAAAGAATGGGTCATTACCAACGACATTTCCTAATCTGCCTTCTTATTTGTCAAATAAGAAAAAAAGGCGAAAACCACCATGTGAACGAACCGAGGCGCCAAAAATAAAAAAAATTAAAAATATTCACTGTCAAGTAGATAATTTAAATTCAGTTGGAGTTGAAATTCCAGAACGTACCTTAGAGGAAATTCCTAATAAGCCACTTGTCGATAATGGAATAGATGCAGCATTCGCCTTGTTTGAAAATTTAAAAAATAGTTTAAACATCATTGGCACTCCAAATATGCAATGGACGGGTATATTTATTCCTGAAAAAAAATGAAGTACTTTTTGCTGAATGGGATGATAGCTATACCACCAAAAAAAAAATTGTGAGACGCCAGGATATGTCTTTAAAGGGAGGTATTACATTTTGTTTTGGTTAATTGTCATGCATAGTTGTGATAGATACTATAGAATCGATCATTAATCATATATTTCTATTGAATATTTAGGTAGGTAATAACTTGCGAGGTACATACCGTGCAAGCAAAAAATATTTTCATCCAAGGGGGCTTGGACTAAATCACAATTATAAAATCTAGGTAAAAGTTATGTCAAAATCATATTGTGACATGATATTATGCTAAACAGTACGGCCTTAGATGCATGAAAATAATTTTTGCTAACACGGTATTACTATCCACATTGTATAATATGGTATCCATTATTTATTTCTTGAATCATTTAAGGTTTTTAATTTAAATAAAAAATGTAAAATATGTATACACCCTTTTACATGCTAGAATTATGTATCTAGGGAGTATCCCGCACCCGCCTCTCACACATATCTCGGTCTGTAGACTGTTTAAATTAACTAATTTCGATAAAACAGTTAATTCTTCCATAAGACCCCATGAAATTTGCGCCTACAATGGAACAATGCGATCCTGGCGGCACTTTTTGAAACAATGCAAAAGTGGGACCGGAATCGATGTATTGCGATCGGTCTCCTTCCTAAAGCCCTCCATAGTTTCTCCACAGAGCCATTTGGTAAACAACTGTTTTCCGCATGTGTGTAAATTGGCTGCAATGTGCGACAGAGAAGTACATGGATTCCCTTTCAAGGAAAGCAAAACGTCAAGTGATTCATTTTTATTTCGAGCAGGACGACTAGATTTAAACAAATCTAACATGACCGAATCTCTAAATTTAGCTTGTATTCTACTCTACCTTTTGACATATGGGAGGGCGATCAGGATGACTTTTATTGAATATTTAAGCTGTTTCTATTTGAATACGTGTTCTATCACCAAACCCAAGCATGCATAGAGTTTTAATTTTTTCTCGTTCCGTTAACTCCACCATTGTGAAAATTGATTCAGCTTTAAGTCTTCCTTAAAGGCAGTGACGCAAGTTAGCATTAGGATTTATCTGAGTCCGCGCTAAGCTGGCTGTTTGCCACGATACACTGATGTTAAGAAGAGACGCAGTAGAAAATAACCTGACTTCGATATGCTGTCAAGTAAAAGTATTCCTTGATTTTAAACTTTTATTTATTAAATTTTTGAGTTCTATGCTTTTATTATTTTTTGCCGTCTGTGATATCTAGAAACTTGTTAACGTTACTTATGAATTAATTTGTTTGTCACCATGTGTGATTTGAGGGAGAAAAATTATCCATGCGGCGATACAACAGAAAAAGTGTTTTTTAAGCAAGAAGAACGAAAAAATGTAGGACAAAAAATAAAATCTGAGAACAGTGACGATGGTGAAACGGGGCAAATTAGGTAAGTTTACTGATCTTAGAATTTGATTTATTTATGCTTCATTAAAAGTAGGTACCCTCATCCATCCCAAATTGCAGGGGTCTTTTAATTATTTTTTTTTTTACAACTCAGTTTCTCTTTAAGTGAGTACCCTAGTACAATTTTTGAATTATAAACTTTCTAAACAGTTCTTGTTATAATTCTTGCCCTGAGCATTTTTGCATTGATGAGTGGATTGCTTACGAACTAATCAATGTACCTATACCTAGTGAATTTTGACAATTAATATAGAGCTATGCATGCATGCTTTTTAAGCTGTCAGGTTAGTTACAATTATGTATATTATGTAAAAATAAAATCTGTGTAAGTAATTGCATTTCTGCTTTTTTGTGTATTATTCTAAACATTAACTTATCTACCCCAGTTCCAATATTTTACTACTTAAGCACTAATGCCTGACTCCCTGCGTAGGGTGTTCTTATGTTTAAGTATGTAATAATTATATATAGAATCTTGAGGATTTTATTTTGCAAAATTTGTGCAAGGATAATTTTATGATTTAGGTACAGGGACAAACAAATGTTCCCTGACCAAATAGAACCAGATAAAGAGAGTAAAGCAGTAAATGGCTGCAATCAAATGTATAATTTGAACTGTACCGAGTGGAAGTTGAAAAATGAAGAACTAGATATCAAGGATGAATCTGGAACAAACGAAAACAGGTATATTTTGCTTAAGCTTACGTATACCCTCTATTGGGTGCCACAAAATATTATATTTAAAGTCAAAGTCAAATGTATTAAAGTTTTATTTTCTTCCTAGGTAGGTATACTTAAGAGATAATAAAACAAAATTTTAGATTGGTAAATGGGCATGGTTTTACATTTATTACTTATTCAATTCAATTATATTTATTGTTTATAATTTTAAGGTATAAAACATAACAACGTCAAAAATCTATAATATATAATATATATCTAGGTATTAAAGTAGCCGTAACACAAAGCACTCTATTTCATTCATAGCCTATCCTCACATATAGATACACCTACAGTTGTGCATACTGTAACTAAGGCAGTATATGAAACAATATTATACAATAGATGACAACAGTACAAAATTACATTAAGGTATCTTTTAAAGTAGAGCAGTTGGTAACAAAGAGAAAAGTAAATATGTAGCAATGAAGATAAGCATATAAATAATGAGAAAAATTAGGTCTTCATCTCCAATGTCCTCAACTTGTTATACAAACCCAAAAAAAACAAGAACAAACAAACATGAGTTCAATTAGCAGCCAGAGGCCTTTATATACAGCTACTAAACCTCAAATTCAACCAAAACTTAACCATTTTGACAAGCTTGTTAACCCAAGCAGCCTCATAAAATTCAGTCGGACTATAAAATGTATTGCATATTAAGTGCTTTTTTAGCTTATTCCAAAAAACGCTCAGTTTCGAAATTGCTTATATTTCATTTAACAGAGCATTAAAAATTTTAATACAGCTGAAATATGGACACTTTTCGTAAAAAGTTGTTTTGTGGATTGGTACACAATGAATGTCATTTTCCCTTGTTACCATATTATTAAAATAGTCTTAGTTCTTAGGAAACCTATTGATATTTTTCGTTGTGTCACCAGTATGTTGAAAATGTTCAGAGAAGGAACCATTAATATCTCCAACTTCCTGAAATAATCTCTACATGATGTAGTACTAGGCAATTTCACTATTGCATGAATTACTCTTTACTGCGTGCAAAGAAAAATTTTTGTGAGTCGGCGGACCATAACCAAACCATAAAGCTGTGAGTTTGTACCAAGTTGACCATGGGAAAATTTGATTACTTAACAGGCGGTATTTATTCTTCCTTCGATGCTATTTATATGTTCCCTCCGAGATAGATTATTCTCCATAATCAACCTTAAATATTTTGTTTTACGCACTTGGGAAGTGAATCTTCCATTCTGAGGAACTAGCAGGGTTCCTAAAACAAGGGAGTTTCATTATAAGTTAAGTCTTTTAAGTTTACACCAGTCAGTCATCATTGCGACAACAAACGTAGCCTGTTCTGAGACCCGGCCGATACTAATGTCTGAGACAACACATGACGTGTCGTCGGCGTACTAAAATGTACTGCCCCTGCCAATGCATCACTCGAAAAAATAACAAATAATATAGGGCCGAAAATAGATCCCTAAAGCACGCCTGATGTTATCCCGGCCCTATTTGAGAAAAGAGATTATCTTTTTTCCTGATTTTAGTAAGGCTATACAAACCCGTTGACATCTGTTCATTAAGTAGGATTTAAAAAAAGAAACGCTCACACCTTGCACGCTCTAAACCTAAAACTTCAAGCTACAGTTCATGATTTATCACATCAAATACCTGACAGATCAAAATAGATTCCTGCCACTTATTACATGTCGTTGAATCTTGTGTAGCTTCAAAGTTTCTGCTATCATCTTTTAATTTTTAAATGGAAGGCCCTGTACGCTTTTTGTTATATTAATTATTCAACCTCTTACTCTGAGTACCATGCCCAATTTTCCTACCAACCTACCTACAACATATTTGTATTCCGGAAATTCTAGTGACTTCAACATTTCTCTAAGGATTTACGAAGTGATGGGTAGGTAAAAAGTTCGACTGTATATTTTAGGGCATTCTAGGTAAACAAAATTATTTTTCTACGTTTTCCACCTCTCAAAATGTAAAAAATTAATTATTTAATTCACAAGCCTAATTCTTGTCAAATATTTAATTAAATAATTTTTATTGTAAAAATATTCCTTAACGGCTACGGTTGTGGACGGTACATAGCAGACAATGAATTGTGACTTTATTTATAGTCCAATAGATTTCAAATTTGGAATGGTATATATGTAAATATAAATGTTCGCCGATGCGTTGTCACTTTTTTTTTAGACGACCCAGGGCCGACGTACTGTTTTTTTTGTTAAAACAATTAAAAAACGTTCCGCGGCGGCATGGCTATAACCATTGTCTTTACAACCAAACTAAACAAATTTTTTTAAACTATTTTTAAATATGTTTAAATCATTTTCCCTCCGTTTTTAAAATACGCCCCTCTGCTACCGACCTCTTGCGGATTTCGAGGTGAGATCGCACGTTTTACGCTGGAAGGAGGAGCTAACTATGTGCGGACGGACTGGGGGATTTCGAAGCATTTATTAATTATTTTATGCTGAAACTTGAATGTAATTTTCTGTGGTTAGTCGCGTTTGCAGCTTAAAAACGTGTTTAATAATAAGTTTAATGATGTTCCCAAAATTAGCAGTATCATAGGATCTGTCAGGTTTTGGTTTAATTTTATAAAGCAGCTGATTTTTAGTAAAAACGATAAAAGCATGTTCACATCTCTCGCCATTGTCACTTATAATAGCTAATTTGTACTCGAAGATACTGCTTAATATTCTACGAGTGGCGCAAAATTTCGATTTTCAGCTTGAGTGTTAATTCCTAGTGTGTAATATAAATAGACAGAATTTATTAATTTTAGTTGGAAGCTTAATTTGGGTGGATATTTTGGTACGGTCACCAAAAACCCATGGTTAGTTTTCAAATCTATATTTTATGTATAAATGAATATCATAATGTATATTTTTACCATAATGATGTGGCATTATATTCCACTTAAATTATTCAGGTTGGTGGCCAAACTTGATCAAGGTAAGGGTAATTTTTCACGCAGAACACGATGGGCGGGGTCCCGGTTCGATCCGAGTGGGAGTTCACCCCTAAAAAGTCAAAAGCACCCTTTTTAGGGGTGTTTTCGAGCAAATAATTGCCTAGAGACTCGCGGGTGTTTCTGCTGATGTAAGTTTGGAAGGGTGCCTGGGGTGTTGCCTCAGTAGTTTGGGGGTTCTGTTTAAAATGCTATTAAAGTCTGTGCGTTTTAAGAAGTCCGATATCGGATTAAATCACCAAGGGATGTTATCGCTTTTAAAACAGTAAGTCGGTTAAGTTACAATATCTTCGCACCTTCGCTATACTTGATCACACCGAACATCCCACTGGTTTACTGTATTCTATTACTGGGCGAAATCAGGGGTTTCAAAACAAAATTATCTTAGAATTACGCGTTGAGCATAAATAATAATTAAATAGATAATTAAATTATTTTGCTATTATTATAGTTAAATCTATATAATAATCTCTATTTTCCAAGAACCAATTAAAATTTGCTCAAGTGCGGGATGGTTAAATATGTTAAAGATTTTGTCAGGTATATACTTTTCCGATAATGACATTATTTTGGGATTATTATAATTAAATCTTCATAATAATTATTATTTTCCAAGAAATAATTAAAATTTGCTGAAGTGCGGGATGGTATGTTCTACTTTATTTTAAATAAGTAGTTGTGCTTTTCACTTTTAGTTTGTTTCTCATTGTGTGTGAATTAAAATCAGTTATTAAACAAAGTTATGGAAAATGTTCAGCAAGGTGGCACATCGCCTAGAAGGCATTTATCTCCAGGTGAACGCCGTTTGGTATTACAAGTGGAACGTTATTTTACTTTAGAAAAAGATAACTCGGGCCCGTTAGAGTCTGTTTTGGCAGTGCAAAAACGAACGTCTGAAGCTTGCGGCACTTCAGAGAAGACCTTAAGAAGACTTCGAAAAAAGAGTGAAGAGAATTTGGACAGACCATATAAAAGGGTTCGACTCCATTCAAAAACCTTGGATTTATCCCAAGGGATAAAACTCTCTATTAGGAATATTGTTTATGATATGTAAAAAGCCAAGGAATATGTTACCCTCAAAGCTATTCTTGAAAAGATAAAGCAGAAAAAACTTTGCGATATTGGAACTAACAGTTTGTCCATCATCTTAAAACATATGGGTTTCAAATATAAAAAAACGAACAACAGAAAACTGCTTTGCGAGCTGTCCAATGTTGTTTCGAAAAGATGGCAATTTTTAAGGGATTATTTAAACAACAAAAAATCGGAATTGTCAAGACAAGTTGTTTTTCTTGACGAAACATGGGTATTTGCAAACGGAACTTCAACAAAAACGTCTTGGCAGGATGACTCAAAGCATTGTTATTCAAGTACCCGTGCAAGTAATGGAAAAAGGTATATTATATTACATGCTGGTAATGAAGAAGGTTTTGTTTTAAATGCCAGTTTGATATTTTCATCAACAAAAAAAACTGATGATTATCACGGCAATATGGAAGCTGAAATTTTTGAGCATTGGTTCGAGGAAAAACTTTTAAAAAGTTTAGAAAAACCTTCCTTAATTGTTTAAGACAATGCCCCTTACCATACGAGACTCGAAGAGAAATTCCCTAGAAGCAGCTGGAAAAAGGAAGAAAAGAGTGGTTGTCAAAGAAAAACATAAACCATGAAAATTTATATTTAAAAAGTGAACTTTTAAGCAAGTGTAAAGAGCAGTCATTTAAAAAAAAGTATGTTGTTGACGAATTAGCCCTCAAATATGGACATCAAGTTTTGAGATTGCCGCCCTACCATTGTCATTACAACGCAATTGAATTGGTATGGGGTATTAGCAAGAACTATTATGACAAACATGCCTGTAAAAATATCGGTAAGCCTAGGGTTATAAAGTTATGGGAGGAGGCGCTTAGCCAAGCGGGCAAAGAAGAATGGCGGAAATGCATTGAACACACAGAAAAAATTATTTTTGAATCTTATGAGACAGAACAGGTTATAGACGAAGTAAGACCGTTAATTATTACGAATGATGATGATGATGACGATGATGTTGATTCTGATGAGTCTGAAAGCATGGGTGAAATTTCAAATGCAGAGGAAGACTACTTTTAGTAGTACCTATCTACAAGTAGGTACGTTCTGTCGCAAGACTACAAAATCGGTTCTTTTTAGAACCAAAACTTTATAAAAAAGAATTCGTAAAACTAATTTGTCTGAATACTACAAAAGCTAAAAAATTATTATTTTTCTTTACCTAAACTAATTTTTTATTTACTTTAAATTATTTTATTTAGAAAATGTAATTCATCAACATCCAAAATTACCTTCGATATAATTTATTGTTTGAGAGCCACCGACATAATGCTCAAGAGGTTTTATGGCTTAGCGGACTTCTTAAAACGCACAGACTTTAATCTTTATATGCATTTATCTCCTATAATGTGTTACTTTAAAGAAATTGTAACATCAATGTTTTAGTTTCGATCTTTTTTTTTATAACTCAGAACCTACATTAGATATTTTTATAAAATTATAGAACTTGGTGGTTGCAAACTATCGTTTGTTTTTTCGTATATTTCAGAGAAGGAATGAGGAATAGCAATCTATACACACATTACACCTTTTTACACTTTTTCTTGATATAATTGTTTAACTACTAGATAACTAATACCCGTTTCTGATTAAATTAGTTTTAGACTTTTAGCAAACTAATAACATTTTTCTAAAATTAAACGAAAAATTAAATAAGAAAATGCCCTCCACCTCCATGGGACATGCTTTAGCTCTTGTTCTCATATTAGCACTCTTTAAAGAATGCTTTTAATATTTCTTATTCCACCACAGGAAACTCTTACGCGATTCCTCAGTTCTTCTACAGACTGGAGTGTCGTAAAAGTTTTAAGATGCCCTTATAAGAAAAAGTCCAAATTATTTAAATCTGGGAATCTCGAGGGCCAATGCTGGGGCCCACCACGACCTACACATTGGTTATAAAATGTTCGATTTAAATATTCTCTTGCTTTCTGACTGAACCATCATACATGTACCACATTCTATATTTATAATTATAATTGGCACTTCTTCAAGCAATTGGGCAAATCCTCCTCTAGAAACCGGCGATAGTTATGGTCATTTAGACTTCCTGTTAAAAAAATAGCCAATTAAGTGATTTTCAACAATTCCAACCCAGACATTTAACGAAAATTGCTTTTGATGGCTGGGTTCCACAATAACATGCGGGTCTTCTGTCCCAACATGAATATTGTGAAAATTTCTGATAGCGTTTCTTAAGAAGTTGCGCCTATGAATGATTTGCAGGGGAAAATCTCATGGAAGTAAGGTTTTGTCCCGTTGAATGTGGTACGGGTATAACAGAGAATCGTAAAGAATTCTCCAAACTAGAATGTGCGAGATGTGCAAGTTGTTTCCAATGTTTCTAGTTCTGGATTTTCATCAATTAATCTTAAGACTGCTTCTTTAATTTCTGGAGTTCTTGTAGTGTTGAGGAAACATCGATCGTAAAGCACTGATGTTCGAAAACATCTAGGTTTTTTTTCTTAATTAAGATTTTAGTCACATTTATTTTAAAAAACATTTTTTTAAATTTTATGTGCCTACAAATACAAGAGCAGTCGCACAATATACAGACTGTCCACGGATAGGGTTTACAATAGCACGAATGGATGAAAAATTTCATTTTTCGGGAAAAAGTCATTCTTGATAAAAAGTTTTGCTTTTAAGAAAAATGCAATTCCCGAAGAGAAAATTTTGATTTTTTATACAGGGTTCGGAAAAACTTCAAAAACATTATTTTTCTCCAAGAGTAAACTACCTTTATTTTTCATTTTTGACCAAAATGCCAATTAGAAAACTTATTTAGAATAACGTTTGTAATTTAAATCCGAGATTTAAAACAAATCTTTGATTTTTTTAGTTTTTTCAATTTTTAGTAAATGATTTTTTTTTTGGATAGCATTAGCGGTCGAAATACATACATTATCAATGACTTTATATCTTACCGAGGGGCATCAAAAAATTTCAAAAACTGATTTGTGGTACCAGAAATATGTATTTTGAATTTCACAAATGAAATGACCCCGGAAATATCACAACAAAGTCTTAAAATAACAACAAATAATAATTTTTTAATTTGCTATTCAAACATCCCTCCCCCCTCCTTGTTTAACACATATTTTCCAGCTGTAAACGAATGTGGTCAAAACTTCTTCGAATTTCTTCAATAGAAATTGTTTGAACAGCTTCAACAATTCGCTGTTTTAGAAGCTGTACGTCGTTCTCAATTGGACGGGAGTACACTAATTGTTTGAGGCGCCCCCAAAGATAGGCATCTGAAATAGTTAAATCGGGACTCCTTGGGGGCCACAGAACCGGACCATTCCGACCAATCCATCTGTGGCCAAATGTATTATCAAGCCATTCCCTCACTTCAATTGCGAAATGCGCAGGGCATTCATTTTGTTGAAAGTACATTTCGTTCCTAAGTTGGAGAGGCAATTCTTCTAGGTTGTCAGAAAAGAATGTTTCCAATATTTCAAGGTAACTCCTACGGTTACACGTGTTTTCAAAAAAGTTTGGGCCAATAATGCCATAATGTGAGATCGCACACCAGACATTTATTTAGACATTAATTTTTGTGTAATATTGTCTTCTAGCAGGAATTCTAAAACGGGGATTATTTTTGCTCCAGTATCTAATATGCGCAGAAGACACTTTCCCGTTTGTTGAAAATATCGATTCATCGGAGAACATGATAAATTTATGAAAATTACTGTTTCCACTTACAATTCTGTCTCCGACCCAAAGACAAAAATCCAAACGTTTGGCTTCGTCTCCTTCTTCCAACGTTTGATTAAAAGTTGGCTTTAATGGGAATATTTTGTTTGCCTTTAAAATATTCCGAATGTGAGATTTCTTTACTACATCAAGTTCTTGAGCTCGGTTTCTTAATGAAAGGGTAGGATTGTCAGTAACAGACTGCAATACGATTAGGGAAGCTTCGTCATTCTGATCATAGTTTTTTTTTTTGAAATTGGAAACTGAACCAGTTCGCTGAAATTTTCTTAATAATTTATGAAGTCCCATTTTTGAGACGTAAACGTTAGGATATCTTTGATTAAATTTCTCTATAACAAAGTTATAAGAACATTCGCCCGCACCGTAACATTGAACTAAATAAACCCTTTGTTCTAAGGTCAACATTTTCAAAACACATCAAATTCTATTTGACAACTTCAAATTTGCCCATACGTAAACCAAAGTAATTAAAAGGTAAAAAAATTCCTTGTTTTTACAAAATATGGTAGGAATCCATTTAAAATTTTAAAATAAGATACACACCACCCATTACGAAAATAGAGTTTAATAAAATTTTATATTAATATTTTTATTGAGCAGCAAAATTTTCATTTACCTACCTCTAAAAATTGAAAAAACTAAAAAAATCGAAAATTTCTTTTAAATCTCGGATTTAAATTACAAACGTTATTCTAAATAAGTTTTCTAATTGGCATTTAGGTCAAAAATGAAAAATAAGGGTAGTAGTTTACTCTTGGAGAAAAATCATGTTTTTGAAGTTTTTTCGAACCCCGTATAAAAAATCAAAATTTTGTCTTCGTGAATTGCATTTTTTCTACAAGCAAAACTTTTTATCAAAAATGCCTTTTTCCCGAAAAATGAAAATTTTCATCCATTTGTGCTATTGTAAACCCTATCCGTGGACAGTCTGTATAATACAGTGGCACACTATACGTTTTTGTTTAATATTATTAAATTTAATGGCCTCTTTTCTATGTATTAGGTGTAAGAAAAAACATGCCAAGTCAGTAAAGCGTGGGCTATATTACTAGATAATCAATAAAGTCTCAACTACGATAATGTAATATCACTGTCAAAAAATCTGCTGGTAGATTTGGTCGATTTGAATAGACTTTCACAGCAAACTGTAAACCTGTTTTCTCTTACTTTTGCAAAAAAAAATTGAAGGACACAGAAGGTATCGATAAAACAAACCAAAATACCTTCACTCGTCAGCTCACCACCAGCCACTACCCCACAACTTCATAAGTTTATTTATTTATTATAATAATGCGTATTATTTGTTTTTGTAATTCGTTTACGACGTTTCAACCGTTCAACTTAGGTTTAACAGTTCACTGTCACCAGTTTTAAAAATAAAACTGGCCGCCAGGGGAACCCCAAGAAAAAACGAGCAGGGGAAACGCCGTACAATTACGAATAGGAATACTGACACTGACTGAACTTGTAGCGCCATTTACAGAATTGCCTTTTTTTTAAAGTTGCCTATGGCTGTTCAGCCACTCTGTAAGTTTTATTCAATAATATTATATAATTACAATAAAATATCTAACAAACGCTTAAAGACGTTCCATGTCCAAGCCGGGATTCGAACCCAGGACCTCTCGATTGCCGAGCGAAATCGCTTCCACCCGGCCACCACGGTCGACTAGAATTTCCTTCAGACTTGATACCTACTACACCGTTCGGAAGTTGAGACTTTATTTCGGTTTTTCGAAAACAAAGATCGAAACTAAAACATCGATGTTAGCATTTCTTTAAAGTAACACATTACAGGAGATGATTGCCTATAAAGATTAATAATAATTTTAAACAGAACCCCCAAACCACTGAGGCGACACCCTGCCAAACTTACATCAGTAGAACCACCCGCGAATCTCTAGGCAATTGTTTGCTCGACAACATCCATAAAAAGGGTGTTTTCAACTTTTTAAGGGAGAATTTCCATTCGGACCCCGCCCATCGTGTTCTGCGTGAAAAATCACCCTTATCTTGATCAAGTTTTGTCACCAACCTGCATAATTTGAATGGAATATAATACCACATCATTATGGTAAAAATATACATTATGATATTCGTTTATTCATAAAATATGGATTTGAAAACTAACCGTAACTTTATTGACCGTACCAGAATATCCGCCCTAACTAGCCTACCTACTTAAATCAATTTGTGTATAGTTACATTACACACTAGGAATTAACATTCAAGCTGAAAATCGAAATTTTGTGACACTCGTAGAATATTAAGCAGCATCTTCGAGTACAAGCTGGCTGTTATAAGTGACAATGGCGAGAGATGTGAACATACTTTTATCGTTTTTACGTAAAATCAGCTGCTTTTTAAAATTTGTATATTCTTCTCGGAGAAAATTAAACCAGAAGCTGCAACATGTAGGCATTGACAAACCCTATGATACTGCTAATTTCGGAAGCATCATTGAACTTATTATTAAACGCGCTTTTAAACTGCAAACATGACTAACCACCGAAAATTACATTTAAGTCTCAGCATAAAATAATTAATAAACGCGCCGAAATCCCCGAATCCGTCCGCACATAGTTGGCTCCGCCTGCCAGCGAGAAACGTGCGATTGCGGTAAGTTTCGCCTTTAAATCCGCAAGAGGTCGGTAGCCGACGAGCGTATTTTAAAAACGGAGAGAAAATGATTTAGACATATTTAAAAAAATTTTAAAGAAGTTTTTTTAGTTTGGTTGTAAAGAAAATGGTAATAGCCTTGCCACCGCGGAACGTTTTTTTAACTTTTTTTTATAGTTTATGAAAAAGAAACTGAGTACGTCGCGGTCGGCCCTAGAACGTACAAAAAAAGAAGTGACAACGCAGCGGCGTACATTTATATTTACCTATATATCATTCCAAATTTGAAATCTATTGTACTATAAATAACTCACAATTCATTTTCTGCTATGTACCGTCCACAGCCGTAGCCCTTACAGATTTTATCGTGCAAAACTTGTACAGGATAATTTTATGTTTTACCGCGGTTTTTACAGAGACAAACAAATATTGTCGGACCAAATAAAACCAGATAAAGTCGAAGAGAGTGATGCAGTAAATGAATGCGATCAAATGTATAATTTGATCTATTCAGAGTGGAAATTAAAAAATGAAGAACTAGACATCAAGGACGAATCTGAAACAAACGAAAACAGGTATGCTTTGCTTAAGCTTAGGTATACCCTATAGGTACTGGGTGCTACAAAATATTGTATGAAAGTCAAGGTCAAATGTATTAAAGTATTATTTTCTTCTTAGGTAATTATAAGAAATGATAAATCAAAATTTTAGATTGTTAAATGTGTATGGTTTTACATTTTATACTTATGATAGTGTTGGTCAATCTTGTTTAGCTTCGAAGATTCTGCTATCATCTTTTCATTTTTAAATGGAAGGCTCTGTATATTTTTTGTTATATTAATTAGTCAACCTTGCACTTCTGAGTACCATGCCCAAATTGTCACTTTTTAGCATTTCAACTAGGTACCTACCAATTAGGGATGTAACTGGTAGCCCTTTTTAGGATCCGGCCAAACCGGGTACCCGGTCAAACCGGGTACCCGGTCTTGCGGAATATGATAGAAAGCTTGGCAACATCGCCGGTCGGCCGCGCGTGCTATTCGTTCCGGGGAAATACCATATTATGACACAGCAGGTCTTGGGTAAAGAACTGTGTGCTTCTATTGTTCAGATCGTATCATTCTGTGAATTCTGTGTGTTTAAACGTAACACGAAACCGTTAATCTACGTACGTACCAAGGTTTCTAGAGCAGAGTAGGTTGCCTGGTAACGTATGGAGAGAAGCGACGCGAGAGGGGGGCATACGTAATATGTTTGCCAGATGCGCGGTTAAGCGATAGGTCGCCATTCATTTCAAATTGAGCTTTGTTGTTTGACATAAAGTTTAGGTTGAAATTGTGTGATTTTAATGTGTTTGCTTTAAATTTTTTGAATACAGAGACAATACGATTTATTACAAATGTTTATGTATTTTTGCACATAAACAGTGAAATTAAAAAGACTCTTGTAACGGTAAACGGCAGAACTTGTTGGACTTTGTTATTAGTCCATATTATTTTTATTTTCAATAATTAAATCAGTGAATGTTCTGAAAGGTAAATATGTGTTTAATATTACTAAAATAAAATAGCCAGTATATGATATTGAAAGTAATAGGTAAGATAATATCATTACTATTTTTTAAGATGCCTGGTGGAGTGGTTTCTAGCGTAGCAACGTGTAAAAATAATTCTAAAAAGGCACAAAATAGTGGAGAGAAACTTTCCTTCTTTTCTTTTCCAAAAGACCCCAGATTCAGAAAGAATGGATAAGAAAGTGTTACCGCAAAGATGTGTGGCAGGTTGCAAATAAGAGAATTTGCTGTATTCATTTTAAACCAGGGTGTTTTGAAGATGAACTGCAGACAAGAATAATGAATACACAGCCAATTCGCCTAAAAAAATCTGGTATGGAAAATTTAGTTGGTTAATTTGGAATATTTATTTATATTTTGTTTACCTACTTTATCCATATAGTACGTAGAAGCTAGTTGTGTACTTAAGTGAGACCTACGAGGGTATATAAACTGAGGATACCTTCTTACTATAAAAATTAATTTAATTTTTAGCTGTTCCTTCATTATACCTGTTGGATGAACACGAAAATCATAATGATAGTGAAAGGCAGTGGCGGCTCCTGGTCAATTCGGCAGGGGGGGTCAAAACGCAGTTAAGAAAATAAAGAAAAAAAAATTGGATGCACCACCTTTTTTTTTGGTTCATATTTCTTGCTTTTAAAAAGGAAAAATAAGCAAAGAATCCGAAACTCACTGATTAAAAAAAACATAAAACATACGAAAAAACTTACCCTATCCTATAACTTTTTATAGTTTTATTTGTTTAAACTCACCATGCACTTGAGTTCTGTGTTTTTAAATTTTTCCTTTATATGTTTTAAATCATTAACCCCCCTTTTACTGCAAAAATCGAATGCAGGAAAAGAAAAACACGGAAAGCAGAGAACCATCTCCTTGTCTTTGCTGCTACATATAAAATCGCACAAATTATACATGGTTTTTTAAAATACCACTTTTATTTTTGTCCTGAGCACCTAAATGTTCAAATTCCAGGCGTTTTTCGAAACATAAACCATTGCTTTCTTTTAAATACAGTTTCGCGAACTACGACAGGACAATTTTAGTGTTTAATACCTAATTAATTTTAAAAACAAACCAACAAAAATATTCGATTGCGCGCCTAAAATAAATATTTGTCTTGTCTTGATTGGCTCTGCTCCTGTGGGGCAATTCTGCCAGAAAATAAATATTTAATTAAATGTAAACAAACTAGCGATGGGCTTATTCGTTCTTTTTACTGAACTAGTTCGCGAACGAACTACTCTAGCGGAATTTGAAAAAGTAAGCGTGTGTTTTAATCGGGTCGGCGGTCGGCGGCAGTGTCAGCCGAACGTAGAATGTTGCAATGTACTTGGCAGCGCACATAATGCAGGGGATTCACAGTATAGTCACAAGTCGCAGCAGTTATTTTATTACGGCTCCGGGAGTTTTTAAATTCATTTGTCTGTTTGTTACTTTTTATTATAGAAAATCAAAATGAATCTTTGTTGTCGTAGTGATATATGAATTATGCTCAATTTTTGACCAAAGAGTTAAAAAGTTTTGTTTTTATTTTTTGAGATATTGTTTTTTAGCTAGTATAAGTAGGTATGCATATTATTTTTTACCAAAGAAATTCCTTGTTTTTTGGTTATAATTGTTTTTTAGTAGGTACTATCAGGATTTTGCGGGGACGCACAAAAAGTAGCGTTACGGCTAGTTTCTCTCGCTCATTGCGTGCGTTACATTAAATACGAGGGATATTTTAGAGGTAATAGTACCCGAGCAGAACTAAAGTTTGGTTGATTAAATGGATTTTGATTTTAAAGTTAAATATTAAGAAGATTAGTGTTAGGTGGTGGTGTGGCGTGGGAGGGCATTGTCTAAATGACCTTATGGTAGAGCCGCCACTGGTGAAAGGTCAAAAATAATGAAGCGCAAAGGTGATAAAGTGTTTGTGAAAAGTTTAATCAGCAGCATCGAAAATCCTTCATTGAACATCACAGAACCAGCTGATGAAACTAAACCTCAAGAGGAAGCTTTGAACATAAATTTATCCCCTACTAAAGAAACAGATTATGATATCTTAAAGAGAAACTTTCAAGAATTGCAAAATGAAATCCTGTCTTTAAAGAAGACAATAGAAAATCATGAAAACGAACAGAAACAACTGCAGCCACATATTACTTATTTAGAAAAACAGTTAAATAAAGCTGGCATTGATTTCGAAGACAAAGTAAAAATAGCCTTCAAAGAGTTTTTGACTTCAAACCAAATTGGAATTTTATTAAAAAAGAAAACGAAGGCACGTTGGACGCAACAAGAGTTGTCTAAGGCATTTACGGTAGTAAAGAGAATAGATTTTTTCGATTTATTAAAATATTTTAAAAGATATCCTTATTAGGTATTTTAACAAGCGGGCATATATTTATTTAAGAAACATTGTGCATTATCCTTTACCTGGATTGTCCACCCTGCAGCAGTGGGCTGCAAATATTAATTTAACCAATGACATCCTTGAAGATTGTTTGTCAGATTGTGGTCACCGATTAAGCGAATGGCTCTTCTTTGAATGGAATCTAGGGTATGTTTAGGAGCAGAGCCCCAAATATGCGAACAGTACTCTAGCGATGGTCGAATTTGGGCTTTATAAAGCATCAAAAGTTGTTGGGGTGTATAGAGGTTCTTAGTTCGGAAAAGTACTCCAAGCTTCTGCGAGGCTGCCCTAGCAATGGCCGCAACGTGAATATGCCAAGACATGACTCTCCAAATTAACGCCCAATAAATGAAATTGATGAAGCCAAGGGAATCGAGTGTCCCGCCATAACTATATCCGGTTCTTCAACATTAACTTTTTTAGAAAAAAATGCCGCCTGGGTCTTTTTAGCGTTAAATTCTACTTGGTTACTGTCACCCAAGACAGAATTTCTTCCAGGTCTTTGTGGAGATGTGAGACCTCTTGCTGCCTATAGAGATGTGCATTAGCAGCCGATGTCCGAGCATCCAAAGTAAAAGATGAAACAGGTGTGCTGTCATCAGCGAAGCTATATATAGGATTTTTAGTTTTTTCCAAAAGATCGTTAATATAATAGTAAGAAGAGGGTGGGCGACAATATAGAACCTTGAGAGACTCCGGCGTTGATGTTAAACGTGTCTGAAAGAAATCCGTCCATCGCCACTCGCAGAGAACGGTCACTAAGAAAGCTCGATAGCCATGAACAGAATTGAACCGGCATTTCGTATGCTCTCACTTTAGTTAGGAGTCCCTTATGCCATACTCGGTCAAAAGCCTTGGAAATGTCCAGTACTATCGCCCGGGACTCCCCATGGTGTTCTATTGCGTTGTTCCAAACATGAGTAACATAAGCGAGAAGGTCTCCTGTTGATCTAGACTTACGGAATCCATACTGGCGGTCACTAATAATGTTGAAGCCTTCCAGGTATTTTAATAATTTTTCGTTGATAGCCTTCTCCATAACTTTTGATATACCTAACTGAAAGAAATGCGACTGGACGATAGTTGTTTGGCAAGGTCTTCTTCGTCTTCCTTTTTTGGGTATGGGCTGAACTCGCGCAGTTTTCCAGCAAGAAGGAAATATTCCTTTTTTGTAGGATAAGTTAAAAAGCCTACAAAATACCGGTGTCAGTTCGTCAGCGCATGTCTTGATTACAATAACTGGAATATCGTCAGGAACCGAAGCCTTTTTAGTGTCAAGACTCCTCAAGATTCGTATAACATGGCGGTGGCGGAAAACAATCTCGGGCATTCTCGATTCTACAAGGGAAATGTTCGGTGGAGTACTTCCCTAAAAATTAACCGTTGAATGTGAAGAGAATAATTCCGCCAGTAAGTTTGCTTTTTCCTGTGCTTTGGTCGCAATGGTGCCATCAGAACGTGTTAGAGGTGGAATAGTTGACTTTGTAAAGTTCTGACTGACGGCCTTAGCTACCGACCAAAATGATCTTGAGCCGTTAGGACATTCAAGAAGTTTTTCTTTGATCCTCTGGTTGTGTGCTTCTTTGCTTTGGTGTATTGCTTGCTTGCATTGGTTTCGAGCATTAATAAAGATGGTACGATTTTCAGCGGAAGGATTTTTACGCCATTGTCGGTAGAAATAATTTTTTGATTTAACAGCTGGTTCGCAATTTTTGGTAAACCAAGTCTTGCCGTTAGAAGGGCACTTTTTTGAGAAAGGGATGAAGGCTTCCATGCCAGTAAGGATCACCTCCGATATTTCTGCTGCACAGATGGATGGATCATCATAGGTAAAACAAACGTCCCACCAAGGAAAGGTTCGAAAATTGTCCTTTAGGTCATCCCACTTAGCTGATGTATAATGCCAGACTTTGCGTGGTTTAGGAGGCTGCTCGGCATTTATTTGTAGTTTGTTCAGTGCCGAAATAAGGTTGTAGTCAGATGATCCTAACGGCGGCTTCACGGTGACAGTGTACAAGTCGGGGTTTGAAGTTAAGAAAAGATCCAACAAACTAGCAAAATCACCATCTCGGTAGTGGAGTCCGAGTTGGTTCACCCACGAGCTGGGTGAGGCCAGAGCTGATGGCAAAAGATTCGGCTTCGCGACCTTGCTCGTCCGTCATATTTGAGTAGTTAAGCCAGTTGACATTATGAACGTTGAAGTCGCCAAGAATGACAACTTCGGAATTGGGATGGTGGGTTTGCAAAAAGTCGATAGTATTAGCAAGAGAGAAGAACAACTCTCTATAATGGGTATCGCTTGGCGGCCGGTAAAGGCAGCAGATGAATTTAGTAATTCTCTGCGTTGATATCTTAAACCACATTACATCAAAGTCGTTAGGCTCGGGTGTCTCCTCTCGTTGACAAGAACTATCACGCCGGACAAAGAGACAAAGGCCAAAATTGCGCGTAGATCGGTGATGGAAGTCGTACCCAGGATATAAATAGCTGACCGTACTAATCGATGATCGGACTTTTGTCTCGGTAAGTGCAAGTACATGAGGTTTGGTAGATTGTAGATGTTGATGGACTGCATTGATGTTCGTGTTCAGTCCTCTTATATTGCAGAAGTCAATATGGGAGCTGCTAATCTCGTGTCTTTTAACAACTCCAGTTTTCACACCATTTCCATTTAGAATATTGTTCGAAGGACCCGCATGGCTACTGGACATGGTGGATGATTGGATAATTTCGCTTGATAAGGCGCCAGGACCCGCCCCCACCCGGAGATCCGATCGGGGGGCGATTTTAACTCGGGAATATTTTGATCTTGGAACCATTATCATAGCATTTTTCATATTTATTTTTTTATATTCATATATATATTTTCATTTAGAGTTTAACCTGGTGTTTTCTTTGGATCCGCGACGTTTCCTGTTTTATTTGTTAATCAGTGTTGTCTCGACTCAAAACAGGTGGCGCACCCCTTTAGTTTACCCACACCACTCGCCGGCGATCTGAGCTAGACACGAGTCGGCCGCAGCCCTGTAGGCAACAGCCAACTTCGTAATATTTAAAAATAAATTTAAAGCGTCCAGAATTAATATAGTTCTTGGCACTTTGCAGCCATGGTACAAATATTGAAGGTACTTAGGTATGCACACTTCCCAACAATTTAATATTTTTGTGACTTTTGTATTTTTTTTACTGTAGGTACTTCACAGTTCAGATAAGAACAAAACAATTCACTTTATAATCATATATTATTTGATTACTCAAAAGTTAAAGAGGGTCGGAGTTTCGATTGGTTGCTTTAAACCAATAATAACTACGTGGGTACTGCGTCAATAAGATTTAGGGATGCAGCGCATATGTGGCTGTGCCGACATACCGACAAAAACATTCCTCCCTTGTCTTCAAGCCGCCCGAAATGAGGACGCGTCACTGTTTAAGTATAACAGTTAGAATTTTTGCGTAAAAAATAAAAAACTCAAATAGAATTGTGAATGCGGCTTTTCTTCAAGTTGTACAATAAATAATGTGTAACCTGATGTCAAAGTGTAAGCAATGTATTTCTTTAAATGTCACAGTTGCGGTAACGGTGGATTATAGGTAGTATAGGAAACATTACAGCAACTTTTATTAGTTTGATCCCTTAAATTCGAAAATGGTTTAAAATAAATTGTGTTCTATAAAAAAAAACTGATAATAATAATAATAATAATAATAATAATAATAATAATAATAATAATAATAATGTCTTTATTGTAATTTAAGAAAAAGAAAATTACAAAAGGCGAAGTTGAAGCAAAGCTTCCTCACTTAACCTAATATTCTATAATATAATATCTATAACCTAATATTCTATGACGTGAGTAGTAATCACTAAGAGAACAATAAATTGACTGAATTTATAAGACATAGACTAACAATAAATTTACAGTTAATGTGTAAGAACACGTAATTTACCTAATTGAAGTATTATAAGTAAATATAAGTTGACTATAGCTGGCAAGGTGGAGACCACTGAGGGACAGCACCATACATGGAGACTGACTTTTTATTGTGTACCGGAACATATCTGTCTGATAAGAGGACGAATTGCATTTTTAAATAGATTAGTTGAAGCAGATTTTAAACAAATGGGAACTTTGTTGTAGATTAAGGAGACTTGATAACTGAATGATCTTTCGAACAGAGTGGTTTTGTGCAACGGAGGAGTGATAGTATATTTATGCCGAAGGTCCAAGGCATTGGAGTCATATCTAAATTTTATTTTTTGATATAAATAGTCCGGGCATTTTTTAACGATTATTTTATTAAACATTATTAGGCTATGGAACATTCTTCTCTCTCTCATGTTAAGCCATCCTATTTCTCTCATTGTAGCATTCACCCCTCTATCATACCTTGTTTGGTAATGAAACATTAAGGAATATGGTACAGAATTCTTTGAACATCACCATTAACAATGTAGCAATACCATATAAAAGTGTCTCCAAAAGCTTGGGTTTATTGGTTGATTCTAATCTTCGTTTTAGAGAACACATCAAAGTTAAAGTCAGAAAGGCATATTGTACCTTAAAACTTATCTACAATCACAGGCATTCTCTTACCTCTGAAATAAAAAAATTGTTATGTGACACTTTAGTACTGTCCCATTTTAATCATTGTGATGTTGTGTATGGCCCCTGTATTGATAGTGCAGGCTCTCGCCGAATACAACGAATGCAAAACTCGTGTTTGCGGCTTATTTATGGCATCAGAAGAACGCAGAGAGTTTCTCAGTTTTTGACAAATGCGGGATGGCTTAATATGCATAATCGACGAAAATTACATTTTGCTTCTTTTTGCCTCAAAGTTTTAAAATCCAGAGCCCCTTCATACTTATTCACTAAAATTGTTTTTAGAAATGATATTCATAGCCTGAATCTTCGTAGAAATAACATTATAAATATCCCTAGACATCGAAAAGAAATTTTCAAAAGATCATTTTCATACAACTTTGCCTCTTGCGTTGGATGCACGTGATGTTGAATGCTCGGCTATTGTCTTTAAAAGTAAATATAAAAACCTCTTGTTCTCGAGTCAGTAGAATTTTGCTTCCATTAATTATTCTTTGGTATACCTAATGTTTTTTGTACTGTAATATGCCCCTCCTTTCTCTTTTGTTCTTTTTTCATCTACCATTATATTATGTTGTTTGCCACTATGATTTAAGTTTTTCTTTATAGTTTAGAATGTTTTGAAAACTAATATATTATATAAGTTTTGGCCTTAACAGTATCTGGTGTTGTTCGCGCAACACCAGTTGTCTGCGTAATAACAGGCCCTTATTAACCTATAAATGTAGTATAATTAATTTTAAATTTATTTTTTGTTATTATAATACTTTGTACTTGGTATGCTTCAATTTATTTGGTTAATATAAATTGTTTATTATTATTATTATTATTATACTTTCTTATTCCACCTATCATACGTATACAGCAGTTCTGAATCATCTGAATACGTCTGGCATCCCTCTGCAAGAGACACGGGCCGTACAGTGCATCACAAAAAGTGAATTGAGATAAGACCAGGCTATCACATAACGATTTTTTGAGATCAGGATTCAGAAGGTGCCTTTGGTAGTACCTATATAAGTTTTAAATTTGCAAATGCCATTTTTTATGCAGTTATTGACATGCTCGGTAAACCTCAGGTTCACGTCAAGTAGCAATCCAAGGTTTCTAGCGAGGGCTGAACAGGATAAGGTTTGACCACCAAGATCCACGCGAAACATGTCTCGACATTGCTCCCGGCTCTGAGCAGGACCAAACAGAAGTAACTCACACTTTTTAGGATTTAGTTCGAGACAATGTTGCGTAGAGATTTTTAGCAGACGATCTAGGTCAGCTGATAGCCTGTCAATAGCCTCAAGAATGTTTTCAGGGCGGAAGGATAAGTACAGCTGGGTATCATCCGCATACATGTGTGCAGTGGCGTATCCCAAATTATCGATAAGTTGAGAGGTATATAAAGTGAAAAATAAGGGGCCCAGTATTGATCCCTGGGGAACACCACATGAGACCACTACACGACCCGAGAGTTCCGAGTTGAGTTTTACAGACTGTGTTCTTCTTGTAAGGTAACTTTGAATTAGTTGACATGCACTATCATCAAAGCCAAGAAACCTCAGGATAGCCAATAGGAGCTGATGGTTTAGTCTGTCAAAGGCCTTAGAGTAGTCGAGCAAAGCCAAGGCAGTAAGTTCTCCACGATCTGCCGCCTCCAGAACATCATCAGTAACCTTAAGAGCTGTGGCGCAACTATGATCTCTACGAAAGCCAGATTGGACATCTGGCAATAACATGTGAGCTTGAATATACTCACGAATCTGACCCTCCAACACCCTTTCCAAGACCTTCGACAGGGTGAGCAGTATGCTTATAGGTCTGAGGTCCTTTAGGTCATTGGGGACCGAAACTTTAGGTAACGGTAGTAGAAAAGAACTTTTCCAGATTTCAGGGAAAGAGGACGTCTCTATGCAGGAATTGACAATATGTAAAATAAACGGGAGAATGAGCGGACAGCAACGGCATAGCATAGATAATCCAATTTCATCAGTACCCACAGCCTGAGACCTAATAGAGAACAGAGCTGCTCGTACCTCCTCAAGAGTTACGAGTCTGAACTGGAAAGCGCCAGCATCTTGCTTTTTATTATATGTGTAAAAATTTAACAAGTCAGGATCAGGAATTAAAGATTGCGTATTATTACTGAAGAAGTGGTTAATATCATCCACATTACCAAGGTGTTCGGGAATGGATTTCGCATCTCTTGAGTAAACACCAAGTTCCCTAAGTAATTTCCAGTTATTTTTTTGTGTATTATTATTTAGATTAAACTCAAGATACGCTCTTTTTTCAGTTACAATCTCGTTGGTAATTCGATTGCGTAGCTGCCGATATCGTTCCCAGTTTTCTGGCGTTCTTCTTTGCTTAAACTTAGATAAAGCCTATCACGAAGTTTTATTAAAAACCTGATATTGGCAGTAATCCATGGAGCCTTTCTCTTTGTTACGCGAGCATTTCTGATGGGAGCATGTTTGTTGAATAAATTCAGAATATATGTATTAAACATTTTGAGTTTATCATTGACATCCCGTAAATGTAGCAAGCTGTAAAAAGGTACATTCAGAAGATCTCCATAGAATGCCTCATGATCAAAGTGTTTGAAATCCCTATAGTTAATGACAGTCGGTTTCGGTTTTAAGACCTTTATCCGTAATAGGCACCTAATAAGATAGTGATCTGATGCATCAAAAGTATGGTCAACAGTACTACCTAATAAAAGATCAGTATTGGAGCAAAGGATGAGGTCTATGAGGGTTGCACTATTATGACTCTGCCTAGTAGGCTCATTTATGACTTACATTATATGCATGAAGCAGGGAGACAAACCGTTGAGTATATATAGAATCGAGGTTAAGTATGTTAATGTTAAAGTCCCCAAGGCAAACAAGATTCGCACACAGTAGTAGGTAGGATATATTTTTCGTCGCGCTTTTTCGAACCACCCTGTAGAAACAAAAATAATTTCACGTTATAGGCCATTTGCTATCCTTCAACTTCTATATTAACATTTTTTACGCATTTCTGATAACTCAGCTATTTTACTTTACATATTCTCACCCTATAAAAAATAGAAAACTTAAACTGTACCCGGTTTTGAGTAGGGTTAACACCCAATAATCCATATACAAAATTTGGGGTAACATGGGTTTACATTTTTCAGGTTTTTGGCGAAACTGTTCATCGCACTGATAATTAAAAAAAACATGGTAATGCCTAAAGTTTAATCTACAATGTTCATAGAAATAATTTTTTTGTTTAGTCAGAGGGTTCTAGAGAGAGAAACCACTCGGCCAGTGTTCGTGTGTCTTCTTTATTCGTATTTTCACCAGACTTCTGTTGCGTAGCTATATTTTCTGTGCTTCTATGAAGCCTATTCTTATCAGTCGTTTTTATTTGAGTACTTTTTTAAGGCATCAATACTAATATCTTTTATTTTTCGAGATGAAATGGATTCTATGGAAAAATGTCTTTTTGTTTTTGCCTGGTTGTTGATCCACTACTATCAACATTTATTTTGACTTATAGCGAGATGCTTATTTACTTAAAATTAAAGAGAAGCGTCTCGATGCACTCGTAATCACTGAATTTAGCCAATAATTCAAGAGCAAATTCCACTAGGTGTTAACTCGTCAACAGTCTACACCAAAAAGTAAAAAAAGAAATTTGAAGAAGTAGTCCATAGTTGCAGCGGAGTGTAGGTAATGTAAATTAAAACAACACTTCTGTCTTCCGTGGTCCTGTCACCTGCTCGCGGTGGGCATTGGGGGTCGTTTTTGGACCTTTGAATCAGCGACTCGTGGATCAGTGCATCGGCTAGTCGTTAGTCTTACGGGTTCAGTTTTGAGGCTGCTGCTGTGGGATCGATTTACGGATCCTGGTGTTTTGCCGTTGGCATTCTTGGCGGGGCGGCTCCACCCCTCACATTAGTGCTACAACATTCGTATTTGCTTCATTTATATACCATCACTCTTTCCATCCCATTATGTATTACTTAACCTTGAAATTAACCTATTATTGAGTTGCTCCAGATTATACCGACACTTCAATTTTTAGGATTTCTACAGTCTGATACTTGTTATGCCAAATATCAAACCACCTTTCATTCATTTCATACATTAACCACACTTTCCTTAAAATTCTTTTCTCAAATGTGGTAGTGATTAGCACAAAACTTTGTTTCTCTTAAAATTTTTTTTTTTTAATTTTCTATACTAAAACGTGGCTTTATTTAAATCCGTAGGGGCTTAGCCCCTATCCTACTATATATGGTTTTATTATTTACCAAAACATGAAATTTCATAGTTTTTTAAAATAATTAAAAAAAAATGTTTTCTTTCTTTTTTGGTTTCTCCGCATAAACCATGTTATATCAAAAAATGTTCATATTATATTAATCATAAAATTTATTTTATACCATACTCATTAAAAATAATTAAATTCTCTTACTTTTATTAACAAATTTAAAATAAACTAAAATGTGGTGATTTACATATCCACAACTCTGAGTTACCTCAAGTTAGTCTTCAACTAAACAAATTTCACTTGCTATGATTATCTTAAATGTTGGACTCATTAATTTGAGACAACTATTAGAACCCAATTTACACTCGATATAGGTAAGTCTCTTATGGCACCTGTTATTTTGTACTTTCACACATTCCTTTTAGTTCCCCTGAGGATGACTGTATATATAGTCGAAACATGTAGGGACAATCGCTAAAAATTTTCACAATATATATTATTTGTGGAGGAAGACAGAAGTGTTGTTTTAATTTACAATAAAAAAAGAAAACTAATGTCATTTAACAAACCTACGTAACTTAAGTAATTTAAGTTTGAAGTGTTGCTTTGTATACGATAACTAGAAGGCTCTGACAGTTCCTGTATGATGGTAATATTACTAATAAATTAACTCGTATGATTAATACAACTTAATAATAATAATATTTTTCTCTATTACAGCATTGACCAACATCCAGATTGCAGATTCCAGATCCAACAGCAGCGTTATAATCGGGTTAGTCAAAAACTTATTGTGAACGTTGAGAATGACTTGGGGATATTTCGGCAAATAAATGTATACAAACACCGCCTTCGTAAGGGTTCAGGGACAGTTAAGTTTAAATGTGATCAGTGTGATTATCAAGTCATACATAAAAGTGCCTTAAAGGTTCACCTTCTCCGACATAAGGTTCCAGTGGAAGTAAGGTTATTTAAATGTAATCAATGTGATTATCGAGTCATACATAAAAGCGCCTTAAATGTTCACCTTCGCCGACACAAGGATCCAGGGGAAGTTAATTTATTTAAATGTGAACAATGCGATTATCAAAGCATTCAGAAAAGTAATTTAAAGAGGCACCTTCTCGTGCACACGGATCCAGTGAAAGTCAATTTATTTAAATGTGATCAGTGTGATTATCGAAGCAAACACAGGGATACCTTAAAGGCTCACCTTCTACGACATAAGGATCCAGGCGAAGTAAATTTTTTTAAATGTGCTCAGTGTGATTATCGGAGCTTTCAGAAAGGTAGTTTAAAGAGGCACCTTCTCGTGCACACGAATCCAGCAACAGTTAATTTATTTAAATGTGATCAGTGTGGTCTTCAAAGCAAACACAAAAGTGCTTTAAAGGCTCATCTTCTCCGACATAAGGATCCAATGAAAGTTAATTTGTTTAAATGTGGTCAGTGTGATTATCAAAGCATTTGGAAAGGTGGTTTAAAGAAGCACCTTCTCGTGCACACGAATCCAGCAAAAGTTAATTCATTTAAATGTGATCAGTGTGATTTTCGAAGCATTCGGAAAGATGATTTAAAGAGGCACCTTCTCCTGCACACGAATCCAGTCAAAAAATTTAAATGTGGTCAGTGTAATTATCGAAGCCATCGGAAAACTGATTTAAACAGGCACCTTCTTGTGCACACGAATCCAGCATACGTTAATTTATTTAAATGTGATCAGTGTGATTATCGAGGCAAGCAGAGAAGTAATTTAAAGAGGCACCTTCTCGTCCACACGAATCCAGCAAGAGTTAGTTTATTTAAATGTGATCAGTGTGGTTATCGATGCAAACGGAAAGATCATTTAAAGAGGCACCTTCTCGTCCACACGAATCCAGCATGAGTTAGTTTATTTAAATGTGATCAGTGTGATTATCGAAGCAAACAGAAAAGTACCTTAAAGGCTCACCTTCTCCGACATAAGAATCCAGGGGAAGTGAATATGTTTAAATGCACGGTCAATATCCGAGGTCGTTTAAGCGATTGCTAATTAGCTGAGTTTGCATAAGCTCCATTGACAAATAATGTGATAACACTATCACACTGCAGATTTTAATTTTCACAAGTTTTATATCTTTTTGGTTAATTACTATATTTAAATAATAATATCTGATTATGGTCCAAATTATCAATGTCCTGTTAACGTTACCTACTAGATAAAACTCTTTTCACACTTTTCATACTTTTTTGCTCCAACCCCGTTTGGCATAGGACGTTGGTGTTAAAAGTGTAAGCTCTCATCCGTTCGTTATTAGCCGGTGTAGCTCATATACAGTGTGTATCAGCCAAACGGAATAAATTCGATAATGAATACATGGGGGCGTTTCAGATAATTTTAGACATGTTTCATGTACAATATCCTATACCTATCTTCAACAGTTTCGGAAATATTAAGTGTTTTCAGATTTATTGCAAAAATTAACAACACACTAAAAAACTAATAAGTAATATTGTTTATTTCTTGATAATGTAAAAAACAAAAAAAAACATTAATGTAGGAGATGTTAAAAATTATCGCCGCGAACGTCTTGGCAACATCCTAATCTTAAATAGAAATTTCTTCTAACGTTACTGAACATCTCAGGCGTGACCGATCTAATCGCAAGCGTTATTCGTCTTCTTAAGTCAGCTAAGTCGAGGGGTTTAGTTTTGTATAGAATATTTTTGACATAACCCCATAAGAAGAAGTTTAATGGCGTCAGATCAGGGGATCGTGCTGGCCATTCCATCGATCCACGCCTCCCTATCCCCCGATTTAGAAATACTCGGTTGAGGTACTGCCGGACATTGATTTGGTAATGGGGCGGTGCTCCATCTTGCTGAAACCATATCATATTCGCTGGAAGTTGTGGGTTTGCTGGATCAGGATATAAGTTTGTCAAAGGCATTATTTTGGAGCAGTGCGAAATAATTATCGCCATTTAAATTGCCATTAATGAAAAAGGGACCTATGACATGATCTCCAACAATTCCTGCCCAAACATTAACCTTTTCAGGATATTGCGTATGTTCTTCTCTCATCCAGTGAGGATTTTCCCTAGACCAATAGCGGCAATTCTGACGATAAGCATGACCGTGAAGTGTAAAGGTGCACTCATCAGAAAACAAAACATGTTCTAATTAAATCACATTGTTATTTATCATTGCCATCATTTGTTCACAAAAATACGTTCTCCTATCAAAATCGTCTTCCATGAGCTCATGAGTAGGTATTATTTTATAGGGATACATTTTATTTTCTTGTAATTCCAAGCTGGCAAAACTGCTTTTCTATTTTACTAATTGTGCCTTGAGTTATAGACGGCAAATTTGGAAATTTTTCATGAAATAAGCGAGCAACTTCCATTTGTGTCCGTGTTTTATCTCCATAACCAATCATCTGTAAAATTGTTATTTTGTGCATTTCTGTTAAATAAACCATTTTTCTGATATGCAGTTAACGAAATTCAAACGACTACAACACTGACAACTACTGTCATGCAGACAGACAACAATTTGCTAAGGTCAGGCGTTTTAAACAAAAGTAAACAAAACTATTTATACCTTTTTTTTATTTCATATCAGTAAAAAGATCTTAACATCAATTTTCAACATCTCCTACATTAATGTTTTTTTTTTGTTTTTTACATTATCAAGAAATAAATTAGTTTTTTAGTGTGCTGTTAATTTTTGCAATAAATCTGAGAGCACTTAATATTTCCGAAACAGTTCAAGATAGGTATAGGATATGTACAGGGTTATCCAACCAAGACTAGACAAGGCGATTTTTTGACTTTTCCTGTACTTTTATAAAAAAACTGAAATAGCCATCTTAAGTCATTTTCTCCCGCGAATTCGAATATCTTCAGCAAAAAACAATTGAACATCAAACAAAAGTACTAGGGGTCACTTTGATATTTTTTTAAATGGGATGCCGTATTTTTAATGAGCTTATCCGATTTCTCATATAAATTTTGATCTAAAATGTTGGATTTTTAATTCAAAAACGCCTTTTTTCTTCAGTTTTAAATTCGGAAAATGTTCGTCTACCGTAAGATTAATACCTGATAGATGGATACCCGTTTCACCTGTTCACCCTTTAACCTGCTTTAAAGCGTCCGTCAGTTAGACAAGATAATCAAGTTTCAAATTTCTATATATTTTTCACGAATTAATTACAAATAATGAAATATTCTTTAGAAGAACGGCTAAATGTAATAAAATTATATTACAAAAGTGGAGAGAATGCTCGACAAACACAAAGAACATTTTTTGAGAGTTTCCAGAGACACATTTCAGTGGATACAATAATTCTCAGAATTAAGACCCTATTTGAAGAAAGTAAGACATTGAAAGATAAGCCAAGAAAGATGAAAAGACGGAATATTTTTTATTAGTGGGTTAATATTAAGGTTATATTATGAAGAGACCAATGACATTGTTAAATTATTAAAACTTATGTTGCAGAAAAAATTTTTAATTTTTATAAGAATTCATATGTAACGTGAATTAATTTAATAATACATTATAACTAATTAATAATAATAAATTTAATCTTCATATTAATTAAACAAAACCTTTTATTAGTTATAACGTATTATTAAATTAATTCACGTTACATACGATATCTTATAAAAATTTAAAAAAATTTCTGCAACATAAGTTTTAATAATTTGACAATGTCATTGGTCTCTTCATAATATACTTACATCTTAATATTAACCCACTGAGGATGAAGGTTTATACCTTCGAAACATGTATGGGCATATAATATAAATTTTATTTTATTAAATTAGTGGAGCAGACTTTGTGTTTTATTCCATAAATAAAATATCACTCCACTGTGTGAGATGGACTACTTCCATAAAAAAGAAAGGATATGTTGTTGGTTTTGTCCGGTTAAATTTAAATCACAGAAAAATTAAATAGCCCTCTTTGGAATTGCTTTTTGTGAAATAGATCTTCAGGTATAAGGTGAACTCCTTCTAATGAGTTGTTTAAAATTCCCATTTCGGCACAAAGTAACATGATTATCATGATTGTCCCAATAGGATCATACAACATTCAGGTAGGTACTCCAATAATATTATATAGGGACTCATTACTTACAATGATATTAGTTAGTGTTGATTTAAAACTAAACGATTGACGTACGCAAAGCATTCGACAAGGTCTGGCACAATGGTTTCTTGTTAAAGTTGATAAGGCTCGGAACTCCGAACTACTTAATCAAGGTGGTAGCTTCTTTTTTGGAGAATAGAAGTTTTGCGGTCTCGTCAGAGAACGCACTTTCTTCAAATAAACGAATCAGGGCGGGAGTGCCGCAAGGCTCACCTCTCTCTCCGATGTTGTATAATTACTCATGATATTCCGCGAGATAGATTTACGCAGCTCTATCTTTTCGCTGACGATACAGCAATTACTTCGACTTCTAAATCACCGCGCATTGACGTCAGTCGGATGCAGCGTCATGTAATCGAGCTGGAAAAATGGCTTTCGGCTCGGAAGATTCGCCTGAATCCTGCCAAGACGAAAGTCATCTTTTTTTTTAAAAAGCACCGTGCGCAGGCCTCAAACAAGGCTTCGGGTTAATGGAGTTCAAGTGAACTGGTGTCAGGAGGTGAAATACCTGGGACTTATATTTGACCAAAGGCTTTACTGGAGGCTCAATTCAATTAACAGAGTAAAGCTTGCATTGCGTCAATTAGGCTCTATCTACCCCCTGCTTCACAGGCGGAGTAGACTTTCAAATAGAACTAAGGTCAACCTCTACAAGGTATTGGTCAGGCCGGTTCTCACTTATGGTGCACCTTCGTGGTGCAACATAAGCAGAACGGAGCTTAATAAGTTCCAGGTAATTCAGAACAGGGCGTTAAAAACTATCGCGGACGTACCTAGATATACATCCAACAGAGTGCTTCACCGTGACTTTCAAATGCAAACGATAAACGAGTTTTTCTTGAAAATTATTAAAGACTATTGCCGACGCACAGACGTATCGACAAACCCACTAATCACAGACTCACATACGAGATCTAGACAAGACACGACATACAAACTACCAAAAGACTGGCTCCCTGTTGGTCCCAATCCAAATCCATAGTAGAGGCACTATATGAAATATAATAGAAAAAGGCGCCAAAACTTTGCAGACAAAAACTTTTAAAAGAAAACGCACGAACCAAAATTATTTAAGGCAAGAGCCGATATCAAAATTTCTGTAAACGATAATACCCAAACAGTACCCAATGAATAACAGATGTCAAAGGATAAAATCCTGACGTAAAAATACATTCAAGAACCCGAGTATTATATAGGGACTCATTACTTACAATGGTATTAGTTAGTGTTGATTTAAAACTAAACGATTGTGCCTCTAGAAGTTGGCTAGTTTTAATAGTGAATATTGGTGAGAATGGAGACAAGTGATTTTGTATCTGAAATAAGAAGTCAAAGAGGAAAAGCTTTGATTGTGTTCAAAAACTATAAATTCAAAGAACATCGAAAAATGGCTTCAGGAGAAACAAAATGAAGATACATTAAAGCAAAGCTTTTATACATACGCTGGGTGAACCTAGCAGCCATGAAATAACGAGTTTGAATTGAATTTGAAAGAAAAACAATCAGAAAAGAACTCGGCAAGCAGGCTACAAATTCTATGAATTTAGCAACAAGGGATGTGTACATTGCATAAGAAAAAAGATTTATTATGCTCGTCGAAAATTTTCGTCGGCTTTAACAGAGTCAACATTAGAAGTCCACGATGCTTTACAGAAAATGCAGCCCAACAACAGACAGGAAGACCTTCTCTTACTAAATGACAACCTGAACTCCTGAATAATGTGGTAATTTTTTTATGTATTGCGAATTTAAAATTTTCTCATACTGTACCAAATTTAAGCAACTTTTTACAATTCATGATTTTTTAAATGGTCTTTATATTCCATTAGTATTTTGTTTATTGAACGATGAAACTCAAAAAAGTTATGAATTCTGTCTGTCAAAAGTTACAGAGCTTTGTAAAAATGTCGACATGAATTTTTGTGGACGCAGTGTGATAGTAATGACGACACAGATAGTGATAAGAAACGTTTTATTTATAAACTTCTGGTATTAACACTTTTACAGAAAGTACAATACATGCTTGTTACCAACTTGTTACTCGGACATGAATATGTCATCATGACTCCTTTTTGCTGCCGGAAGTCGTCACTGACAAAACAGACTTACCAACTCCTTAAAACTAAAACGAACTAAATAAGGTTAACCAACATACTATTTTGATTGCGACAACCACAATTTTTCGCCACTACAAATTGTAGTAGATTTTGAGATGTCAATTCATAACGCGATAAATAGCATTTGGGAGAATGTTAAAATTACAGGCTGCATATCTCATTTGACCCAAGCTTGGTATTGTCAAATTCAAAAACTGGGATTAACCCAACAATATCGGAATAAAAATTCTGAGGTTGGAAAATGGCTGCATTATTACTTTGGTCTTTTATTTTTGAACCCAGAAGAAGTAGAGGATTTTGATTTGTTTCAATTATTTCAACTAAAACCACAAAATAATCATTTAGACAAGTTTTCGGATTACCTTTTAGAAACATATTTGACAAACGAATGAAAGTTTCCACCGCATATTTGGGCAAATGCATCTGCAGACCTTAATAAAACTTAAAACACTTGCGAATCCTTTCATTACCATTTCAATACAATAACTTAATGTACCAAACGTATGTATTAACGCACCTCATACATTTAAAAATATAGCGACAAAGAAAAAGCATGATTTTATTGCTAATAAAATTATAAAATTAGAGCATATAAAACTAACACACTATCCACACTGGAATACGTTAAAATCGTATCACCTTATTATGCCTATAATAATAATAGTAGTTAAAGGTGTACTGAGTATGTATTTAAAGACTGGAAATTATTATGTATACAGCGTGTCCAGAAAAGTTCTAGACATATGGGAATTTGCTTTATTGTTGATTTTACAAAAAAAAAGTTATTCTTTATAAAAAGTTCTGCTTGATGCGCAAATAATATTGACATATCAAAACTTAAGATATCATGTACAGGGCGGCAAAAAAAATATAGAAACACAGAATTACGTTAAGAGGGAAGTACCCTCAATTTTCATTTTAGAGCAAATTGTTATAAGAAAACTTTACTAAGGACTACAAAACGTGGTCAGATACAATTTTTCGTTGAAATATTTTAATATACAGGGTACCATCAAAAAGCCTTTGGAAAATATTTTTTTATTTTGTTTCTTTAACAGTTACCTGCAATGATTTTGCAACAACTATGTGCAATACTATAGTAACGAATATTGACATGTTAGTCAAAAATCATTTACTATTTTTCGAATTATTAACAAGAGTTCTTCGTTAGTTTCGTCATGGTTGTAAAGTTAACGCTGCAGGAGAAAATAGGAATTGTACTTATCGTCGGAGATCACTATAAACCTATTAGGGAAGCCGCACTCATATTATTTAATACTTGACACCCTGACAAAATGGTATGTAGCGCCACTATAGAAAACGTAATGAATAAATTTAAGGCTACTGGTTCCGTCGAAAATGTATTTAAGAAACAACACAACAAATGGCCCACAACAGAAGAAAAGCAACTCAATGTAATGCAAGCGGTTATCGAAGACCCATAAATTTCTGTAAGAAAATTGTCAAAAACTATTCCAGTTGACGTCAAAAAGTCTACTGCTAGTAATATTTTAAAAATAAGTAAATTTCATCCATATAAACCGAAATACATTCACACGCTTCTTCCTAGAGATTTGGAATCCCGTTTCCTATTTTGCGCGAGGTTCCAAGGCGAGTGTGAAGTTGATCCTTTTTTTGCAAGAAAAATATTATTTACAGATGAAGCCATGTTTACTTCCAACGGCGTGGTATGCTCCCAAAATTGTTGGTGGCGGAGTGACAACAATCCAAGTTTTATAATCAAATGCCGTAGTCAATATTCATTTAAAATCAATGTTTGGTGTGGCATTTTTAATGAGCGGATCGTTGGACCATTTTTTTTTCCAACAAAATATAAATGCTGCCTTCTACCTGGACTTCTTAAGGAACCAGTTGTCTCAATTTCAAGACGAACTGCCACTAAATATAAGACGTACAATTTGGTATCAACATGATGGAGCCCCATGCCATACTAGGTACTAACACAGTAACTAGGTATTTGAATGAAGTATTTCCGCGCCGTCGGATAGGCAGACGTTCAAATATTCCTTGGCCAACCAGGTCGCCTGACATCACACCCCTAAACTTCTTTTTATGGGGCCGATTAAAAGAAATGGTGTATGGGCATAGACCTTTTCAGGATACCTATTGACCATCTTGAAGCAGTAATAACAAACTGTGTCTAAGACATCACTCCCAATATGATACGGGCGACAATAAGAGAAATTACAAGGCGTACTATAGTTTGCATGGGAAAAGAAGGGGGGCATGTGGAGATATAATTTTTCACTTTAAATTATGTTTTTAGATCACTTTTATCATGTAATTGCTAAAATATTGTTTTGTTATTCACATTCACAATTTATTTTTGCTCTAAGGAAATTAAATGTTTTTAATATTCCTGATAGGTAGATAGGTTGATTTTAGAACATGAAATAATCTCGCATTATTTTTTTACGTAATATAGTTTCCAACAAGAGGTAATGAATGCTCAACGTGTTTTTGGTGGTACCCTGTAAATTTAAATATTTCAACGAAAAATTGTATTTGACCACGTTTTGTAGTCCTTAGTAAAGTCTTCTTATAACAATTTACTCTAAATTAAAAATTTAGGATACTTCCCTCTTAACGTAACTCTGTGTTTCTATATTTTTTTGCCGCCCTGTACATTTTTGATATGTCAATATTATTTGCGCATCAAGCAGAACTTTTTATAAAGAATAACTTTTTTTCGTAAAATCAACAATAAAGAAAATTCCCATATGTCTAGAACTTTTCTGGACACGCTGTATAGTAAATTTTCTTTATAATAAACATCTTATAACATTGATTTGACCTGATTTTTATTGCCTGCATGTTAATTGCCTATGTGCCGAAATGGGACTTAAAATGAACTTTGTGCCGATTTGGGTTATTTTTATACCGGTTACCTGTTCGATGTGCCGATATGGGAATCGTCCATAATTTCCGCAAGTATACCTATTTTGTAGTAACCGGAGATAATGGGCAAGTTCTAACGAGCAGTGACCATGCGTTGTTACAAAAAAAGAGCAGTAAGCTAATCCATTATTTGTCGGATTTTATAACAATTAACACAAACTAATATTTTAGTAGGCGGTTATTTGATATTATGTGCATTTGAATAAAAATATTTGTTAAATATTCAACATTCCTCAATTCTCTGGGACATTCGAGCGAATGAATGAAGAACCGAAAGTTGAAAACAAGATTTGGAATAGAAAGAGAGCAAATTTTCTAATTGATACCATAGAAACTTTCATAGTCATCAACTAGACACAGAAGTTAAAAAAAATTATGGGAAAAGATTAATGCCGTAATTTGTACCGTAGAGTTTAAAAAAAAATAACATACCAACAAGTTGAGAGAGAACAAATGGAAGGGGCTAAAAAGAACTTATAAAATATTATCGCATAATAATACCACACGAAAAAATTGGTAATTTTTTATGCAGTAGTGCTGAGGGTCTGAAATGCCAGGATTCTGTTAAAACTTCCAGTCCTCTGGGGTCAGAAGGCTCTTAAGATGATATTCACACGTCTTCATTTACTAACAAAAGAAAGCAGAAAAAAAGTGCTTTATTGCAGCGGCATAAAAAGAAGCTAGCAAGAATGGACAGATTCAATGATTTATTTGAAAAAATATAAATAATTTATGATTTCAGTATATGTTAAGATATATCTGGTATCATTTTTTAAGAACTGTCACTTTCTATTACAAGCAGACGATCTGAAAATATTTAGCGGGGTAAGTAGTGTGAATGACTGCTTACTATTGCAAGGCGAGATTGATAAACTGTTGAAATGGTGTAAAACTTGAGGTTTTAAAGTCCCTTTATTATTCGTAAGTACGTATAGTCACCTTGTTATAAAATCCATACGCAACGTATCGAACGAGCCCAGTCAAAGTTTGTCAATTTCTTGCTTTACAAGGTTGGAGTCGACAAAAAGTTGTTCACTCACCGACACCGTTTACGATTATTGAGTATGGATAGCCTGGAGACGCATAGAATTTATCTCACCCTTTTGTTTGGGTTTAAAAGAATAACTAATAAAACTAACTGCTCTGAACTCTTAGCTCTAATTAATTTTCGTGTGCCTGCGCATGATACTCGATTGCAGGATATGTTTCTGGGTAACAGAAGCCGAACAGATGTTGGTAGAAACAATAATGTCCATCATACTTTCCAGTCTCCACTACTTCAATACATATGTTCCCCCAAATTTTGAATTTAACTGTACACTGACAACATTTGAAACAAAGATAGAACTAGGGTAAACCTTTTGAAAGAAATCGTCCATTTTTCTCCAAGAGACCTGATAATTAATTAATACCGTAAAAAACGTTAAAAACCACAAAGTCTCGGCCTCAAATTGATTTATAATAGCAATCGGTTACATGTTTCGCTCTTGAAGGAGCATCTTCAGACCCAATATAACAACATTACATGAGAAATAACAGCACAAAACTAACAATTACACAGAACAAAAATGTAAATTTAAAACTTGTTAAAAAACTATCCTACATCATATAAAATGTGTTGAATATTTTTGTATGATGTAGGATAGTTTTTTTAAGAAGTTTTAAATTTACATTTTTGTTCTGTGTAATTGTTAGTTTTGTGCTGTTATTTCTCATGTAATGTTGTTATATTTGGTCTGAAGATGCTCCTTCAAGAGCGAAACATGTAACCGATTGCTATTATAATTCAATTTGAGGCCGAAACTTTGTGGTTTTTTAACGTTTTTTAACGTATTAATTAGGTACTTCTAAAATCTTTACAATGAAAGTAAAATTGCAGCTCCGATGTACTTACTTACACGTTGGAACAGTTTTTAGAAAGTTACTGTTTCAGGTTCTAATTTGATCATTATTTTTACTGTACTAAATTGTGTAAATTGTATTTTGTTGTAGTATAGTTAGTTATTGGTTTGTTTTTATTGTACTATTTGGGATATTTGCCTGTAACCTACATTTGTCAAATAAATAAATAAATCAGACATGTTATAAAAAAAATTTGAAAATCCACCAAAAGGGTACTTTTTTTCTAAATGATTATGGAAACACTTTTTTAATGTGTGTCCAATCAAAATTTGCAAATTTCCTGCTCTTTAGGTTAAACATGGATAGGGACCGACTGACATATGCTGAGCGTAATGCACTGCTAGGCCTGGATAGTTTGGAGGTCAGAAGGACCAAGCTTTCAATGTCACTGGGGCACAAAATTCTTAACAATATAATAAATTGTCCTGATATTCTGGCCCTGATTAATTTCAGAGTGCCTTCTCGCCCAACAAGGCAATGCACACAATTCTCGCCAAACTATGGGCGAACCGATGTTGGAAAGAATTGTAGTATTAATTGTATTGTCAATAGTCTAAATAATTTTTTACCAAATGATTTCAATATGCAATGTAGTAGCGACACATTTAAAAGGAAAGTGAACTATTACGTACTTCGGAAGACATAGTGTTGCGTGCATGGCTTTTCCTGTTATTTTATTTTATTTTATTGCCTATATCTGACTACCTCTATCCTTGTTTGATTGTAATTGTAGTGTATTGTGATGATTGTATATGTATTTCTTTTTTTATACACCTGTACCATTTGGAGTCTGTGACTCTGTTGTGTATATTTGTAAACAGATAAATAAATAAATAAATAAAATAAATAACTTTAGAAATATATGAAAAACTGTGTTGGCAAATAAATGCAACGAGTTTGAATACAATATGTCTAAAAAAATGCATTGAAACACAAATAATGTTTTATCACAAATTCAAATCATTATTTTTTCTTTTCAAAGCATTCTAAACATTTTGAAACTTGTTGCATTTATTTTCAAACAGCTGGTAGAGATTAGTTTAATGTATCACCGTTTTGGTGTTTTTGTTTTCGAATGCATTCTAGACGTATTAAACTAGAATGAATACAATGAACAACGGCTGCTGAAGAATATCGTAAACGATTTCCACATGAAAGCACACCGAACAGAAAGGCCTTTATCAGAGTTTTCAATAAACTGCGAGACCGGAACGCTTCCAAGTGCTAATGTTACATCCGAACGAGCCATTCAACAGGATTTAGAAGAAATAGAAAATGTTCTAGCTTTAGTAGAAGAAGATGCGACGACAAGCTCACGAAGAATTGGAATTCAGTTGGTGATTCCCCAAAAAAGAGTGATCAATACGCTTCACGAGCAAGGCTTATACCCGTACCAAGTACAGCGTATACAGAATCTTCAACCTGTAGATTACGCCAAGCCTATGCAATTTTGTGAATTGATAATTAATAATCGTCATCTTTTACCGGACATACTTTTTACTGACGAAGCTACATTCACCCGTCACAGCATCAATAATAATCGAAACTCCCATGTATGGTCGGACGAAAATCATCACGCAATAGTCGAAAGTAATTTTCAATACAGGTTTTCAGTAAACGTGTGGTGCGGCATGATCGATAATAATTTAATTGGCCCTTTTCTTTTAGAAAATCGCCTTACACTACTTAAGTTTTTTACAAAATGAATTGCAAGGACTACTTTATAAGAAAGGAGACGCACATAATCCAGGTAACTTTAGGCCGGTATCGCTTCTATCATCAGTGTCAAAGGTCTTTGAGAGGGCCATTTACAACAGACTCATGACTTTTATAGAACAACAAAATATACTCTCGCCCAACCAATTTGGATTTAGACCTAAAAGATCAACCGAACTGGCAATATTTAACACAATTAAATACATAATGGAAAAGATTGATCATGGTGAAGAGGTAGCAGGACTGTACTTTGACTTGTCAAAGGCCTTTGACACTATTGATCACTCACTTCTATTAAAGAAACTTGAAGCTTATGGAATAAGAGGTATGAGTGCGAAGCTGATCCATTCATATTTGACTGTGAGGCGGCAGGTCGTTTGTGTCACTACAAATGGTAAGCAGAACTTCTCGGCGCCTGTGGAGATACAGCAAGGCGTTCCACAGGGCTCAATATTGGGGCCATTGCTATTTCTGCTGTATGCGTACAGCCTCAGTGACGGTTTCGTTGCCGGGTTGGTGTGTCAATACGCCGACGATACGTCGGTTATATTGGCTGACCCCACTGTTGGGGGATTGTCTGGGAGATGCTCAATCAAGTACAGGGTTGGTGCCAAAACAATAATCTCAAGCTCAATGTGGAGAAAACTGGACTAATATCATTTAATAAAACAAAACAAAATGAATCGCTTTTGGTACGATTGAATATTAAATCAATACCAGCAAGCGATAACATCAAATTCCTGGGAGTCCATATTGATCCAACATTGAGCTGGAATTCTCATATTGAGAATTTAACTCTAAAGTTGAGCCGATACTGTTTTCTTTTCCGCAGGCTCCGAGAGGTACTGTCCACAGATACTGTAAGAACTTTTTATTTTGCCTGCGTCCAATCAATCATTAGTTACGGTATTCTGTTTTGGGGTGCTTCTGGATGTACCTTTAATGCTTTTAGGGCACAGAAAAAGATCATAAGAGCGATTTACAAGTTACATCCAAGAACATCCTGTAAGCCATTATTTTCTCAGCTTGGAGTACCTACAGTTCCATCCCTCTACTTCAAATCTTTGGTTGTTTTCATAAGAAGTTATCCGCATTTTTTTCAATCCAACGCAGACAATTACACCTCGGAAATGTTAATGACAACCAGGGGTAGAGGTGACCTTCGCATCCCATTGCATAATTCGACTTTTTTTGAAAAAGGACCCTACTATAGGGCAATTAAAGCATATAACGGGTTACCTAATCATGTTAAAGAAATAACCGATCTAACGAGGTTCAAATCCAGAGTGACAGAGTTCATTATATATATATATCTTAGAATATTTTTGGATTTTACATGAATTTACAATTATTTTTTATTGAATGTTTTATAAGTCTAAACTTAATAACTTCCGAGATATCGTCTTTTTAAAAATTACATTTTTTATTTTTGACAGCTTCTAGCTTTTTAACGGTATGCCATAGAGCAAAACGGCTTACTTTTTAATTATCTTCCCAAAAATACCAACTTCCGGTGAAACCGAAAGTACTATATTTCCGACTTTTAAGCTACATCCGGTTTAAGCGGAAGTTAACACATTTAGAAAGATAGTTAAAAACTAAGATAGGGACATGTAAGCCGTTTTACTTTAATTGTAAGACGAAAAAATAATCCAATTCTTCACTGAATATCTTTATTTAAACTCTACGCGTTTCGGCGTTTCGCCATTGTCAAGAGTTAAAAGCTTATTAATCTAAAAAAAATTTTTGATATTTAACTAATTATTATTAAGACATAGAATGATAAACTTACATGTCACATTTACAAAGATTTCAGTCTACTAGGACACACAATTTTTACTTTAAGACGTACCGTTAAGACAGACACAATCAAAAACTTAAGGAATAGGATTTAAGATTTAGGTGTTAAGGAATAAGGGCGCAGGACAGAATTAAAATTTTGTTACATAAATTTAACCAATCCGGTTCCTTACAAACGGTGCGACTTTTAAAGTCTAAACTATTGTCCTAACCCCACTTTTTCGTTTACAAATACAAACTATTTTTACAACTTTGACAACCTCACCTATAATTTTAAAAAATATGCATGGAAGGCTTGTCAAAAAAGTCCTTAACTCTTTTAAATAGTATGTTTGCAATGTCGGCAGCGTTTAATTATTACCTTAAGAAACGAAAATACAATTTTAAAGTTATTAAATTGTCAAAAGTCAAACCTAACAAACATGCTGACTTCTGATTGGCTGATTTCCTATTCCTTATTTCTTAAAACCAACAAATCGGTTTTTTAAAGCTTAAATCCTATTCCTTAATTCTAAAAATTTCATTGTGCGTTGTTTACATAGGACAACATATGTTCATTCTTAAATCTTAATTCTTATATCATAAATCTTATTTCTTATATCTTAAGTTTTTGATTGTGTCAGCCTTTAGAAAGCTAGAAGCTGTCAAAATTCAAAAATGTCAGTTTTCAAAAGTCGATATCTCGGAAACTATTAGGTTCAGACTTATTATGCACTTTATAAAAAATAATAAGGTAGGTGAATACAATATGCACATGTTGGCAATACGCCCACACGCCCACGGCCCGTAGTTTGGTTATTTCACGAAAGATGGCAGCAAAATATCATACGCATAGTTTCTCCCGAGTTGACTATCCGATCTAGCCAGCAGTCTGTGCAAAGGAACGTGAGAAGCAGGTTGTGTCGCTAAATTTTCATTTTTTAAGACGCCGTTGTAAAATTTAAACGGTAAGTTTTTTATTATAAAGCTGTGAAAAAAAGTGTTATGAAATTGCAATATCTTGTGGTCTATATATGGGTATTAAAGCTTAGATTGTGGTGAAAAACAATTGGTTTAATGTTAAGGCTGTAAAAAAACATAACCTAATTTAATTTTACTTCACGTGAGTTGGCAATTTGCGCATGGGCATATTGTCAGTTGGGTTACTTTTACACAATTAATTAGTGTAATTTATTACAGGTATGACTGGAAAAGCTAGAAACCGAGGCATTCGAAGTAGGTGGAAGAAAGAAGACTTAGAAAATGCAGTCAAAGCTGTGCAGGAAGGTCACATGTCTCGACAAGGTGCTTCAAAAGCATTTTCAATTCCGAGAAGGACTTTATCCAGATATGTTGATAGTAACAACACTAGTAAAGCACGGATGGGTCGAAAACCAGTTCTGACTGCTAATCAAGAAGAAGAACTCTCTGGAAGAATTATCCGATTGGCAGAGGTTGGATACCCTCTAACATCAAGAACACTTCGAAGGTGTGTTTTTAATTTCTGCACCGAAAATGGTATAGAAAATAAATTTTCTTCTATGTCCAAAATGGCTGGCCGGTATTGGCTTGATGGGTTTTTAAAACGTAATCCTGCAATAAGACAAAGGAAAGCACAGAGCATGAACCCGGCGCGTGCCCAAAAATTAAACAAGTTCATCGTAAATGACTATTTTTCAAAATTAAAAAATATCCTTTTGGAACTAAATCTTATGAATAGCCCAGAAAAAATTTTCAATGTCGACGAAAAGGGATGTAGACTAAGCTTGCACCATCAACAAAGTGTGTTAGCAAAAAAGGGCGCGAAACGTGTACACCTTGTAGCACCAGAGCACGGAGAAAACGTCACAATTGTTTCCTGTGGCAGTGCTCTTGGTAACTCCATTCCTCCAACAATTCTTTTTAAGGGTAAACGATTAAAGCCGGAATGGAAGGACGCATTACCAGCAGGATCACAGGCTCTTATGACTCCTAAAGGAAAGCATGAACATTACCACATTTTGCACCTGGATTGAGCATTTGGCTAAATATAAACCGCCAGGAAAATGTCTTTTAATTTTTGATGGTGCTAAATGCCATTTAGACCATACAATTGTTGATGTAGCAGAAAGACATCATATTGTACTTTTTTGCCTACCGAGTAACACAACCCACGAATTGCAACCCCTGGACAAATCCGTATTTCGTGCTTTCGAATACCACTGGGATGATCAGGTACTACAATATTGGACAAGATACAAAGAGCGAAACATCACAAAGCAGCGATTTGGTGAAATTTTTAGTATTGTGTGGGACAAAAGCCTAACACCAACAAACATAAAAGCAGGCTTTGCCGCAACCGGTATTTTTCCGTTTAATCCCGAAGCAATACCGGAATTGGCCTTTGCTCCCAGTGAAGTTACCCAAATAAGGGAAGAACCAAAAGAACCCATCGTTGAACCCACCAAAGTAGCATCCCCTAGAGCAGGGCCATCGAATACCCGGAAAAGGCCAAGAACTCCAAGTAGCTCTTCTGATGATGACAGCTCAGAAAAAGAAAACACGCCTCATTTTCTGGATACATCTGATTCAGGCGATGATTTAAGCACATCAAAAGATATTTTTAACAAGTCAATTACAGAAATGTTAGAGACCCCGGAAAAAGTTACCACATCTGTAAAAAATGTTAGGCAGAAGGCCATAAACAGTCGAGCTCTTGTAGTAAAAAAGTCAGTTTTTGCTAAAGATGAGATAGCTACAACATCCAAAGATACGTCACCCAAAGCTACATTAAAATCTAAAGCTTCATTAAAACCCAAAGCTTGTTCAACACCTAAACCTACTTCCAAAGTTATGTCAACACCTAAAGATACGCCAGCATCTAACGCTACAACATCTAAAGCTACGAAGAAAAATACCAAAGAAAAGGCAGCTAAACAAGATTGGTATTGTGCTGTGTGTGGAAAGAATGAAATTTTAGATATGCGCCTATGCATTATCTGCCAAAAATATGTCCATGAAGATTGCGTGGGTTTAACCAAGGAAATGAAAGAACGTTTCATTTGCCCATCATGTAACTAATACTAAGATAATACTTTTTTGCCTATGTTTTGTACTTACTAAGAATAAAATAAATATTTAACTTGATGTAGGTATTTTTTTTTTAAATAGTTTTGGACTTTTTATACACGGCCATATTACTAACACCCTGTTGGCAATATGCCCATTTACACATTTTTTAAAAAATTATGTAAAAAATATTTTAAATCAATTTTCCACAGTAAATATTTTTTGGTGGGTTCTAAACAAATTAAAGTTCATCATGTAGTTATTGTCATTGATAAATATTTAACAGTTTTTCGTAAAAAAAAAAATCCCTTAGAGTGCGCATATTGTATTCACTTACCTTAGTAATTTTATGCAAAAAATGAAAATATTCTAAGATATATAGGGTGTTCCGTTAAAAAAAAAGTAACTTTGCTTCTCTACGGTTTTCTGACTCATCCTGTATACTTATTTTTTTAAAATTCTAATACAGCTTAAAAAACCCTAAAACTTTTATCTAAAATATTTTTTGCTTACTGTTATACTTTAAGAAATAATCGACCGTTCCCATACATACCAACGACCCTGTATATTATTATTATTATTATTGACCAACGTCGACATACGCTCGCGCTTCCAGCGAAAATATCGTGTCATAATGCCAATTTTATTAAAATGTGGACTATAAGCTGCTGTACACAGTAGACAATATAATGGGTTTAATTTACAAAAAATTGTTGTTTTTTTTATTTTTTTTAATAATAGGTTATTAAATCCGCTGAAAGCATTTCTGTTTAAAATTTTACAAACTTTGTTGGCAGAGAAGCAATATAGGTAAAAAATGTAAATGCATTTCGTTACTTACCATTACTATTCAATTTTTACGCTTATTGAAAATTGTGGAGTAATTCACCACAAAATTTCTAAATGCTTTATGCAGAGCTTAAACATTTTACTATTCCCTATCCGCCTAAAAATAATAATTAAACAAAGAACTAAAACGACTTCCACAGTTCAACAGAATTCCGATGAAAGCCCCTGTTTTATTATTTTTTTGCGCGCCCGGCATTGACAAAGCATATCGTCGCTCAAGACCCAAGCTTGCCGCCCTCGAGTTGTCGACATGGACAAAGACGACCGAGGCTAATAATACGGTGATAATACTGATAAATCAATTGCAAAAAAGTATATATACAGTGTGTCCAAGATAAGAATGGGATATATAGCATTGGAATCTTGGAAACGGTAGGAATTACAATGTTGGTTAAATTAGGAAAAAGTTGCACAATTTAAATACCTTTTACATGGTGTTTGCAAAATTAAACTATCTTTAACCGATTTCGATATTTTTAAAAACATTATTTTTTGCTGTATTATTTTTTATTTATTTGTTGCATTATTTTAGCAGATATAAAAAAATTAATAATACTTTTTCATTGTCACTTTTTAAGCTGAACAAGATTGCGTTTACAGGTTTTCAGTACGACGTTTCGTTTTCGAAAAAAACATCCTCAACTTTCCTTTTTTAAATACGGTCCTGTGTTTTTTTTTTAATCAAAGGCTATTTTGAACTCTAAAATAACTGATGTACCACTTGCATTGGTTTAAACATATTTTCAGCTTTTTAGCTATTGTTTAAAAATATTCAAGAAAAATCTCCATAGTTCGGCACTGAATGCTCGAAAAACATTTATTAACATAATACCAAATTAGAACTTAATTACAGACAATGTTCAAACAAATGGCCATTATTTTCTAAGCATAGGTAACATCGTCAAACTGTGGAATTCAAAACATTGTTAAGTACATCTGGGGTAATCGTTTCAAATGCTTCTAAAACCAGTTGACGCAATTCTTTCTCCGTTTGAAAATTACGTTGGTGCACATAGTTTTTGATGTACCCCCAGAGATAAAAGTCCCAAGGAGTCAGATCAGGCGATCGTGCAGGCCAAGAAACAGCTGAACGCGTGCCTATCCATCTGTCAGGAAATCTATCTGTTAAATATTCTTGGACAATTCTCGAATTATGAGCGGGGGCCCCATCTTGTTGAAACCAAAAGTTATTGATTTCTGCTAGTGTTAAGTTATTATCGAACCATTCTTCCAAATTATGCTGCAGTAAATTTCGATACCGCTCCGAATTTAGTGTTCCGTGGTAAAAAATTGGCCCAATTATCTTTGTTCCCAAATAAATTCCTACCCACATGTTGCAACTAAAACGATGTTGGTGTCTAGCCATTTTGTACAACCGTGGATTTTCTGTGGACCAATAATGCGTATTTCTTCTGTTACAGATTCCGTTGTTGGTTATCATACTTTCATCAGAAAATAAAATTTTATTGACGAAATTTTCGTCGTTTTGACATTGCGTAGTGTACCATTCGCAAAATACCCTTCGCCTTATGTCGTCTCCCGGTTTTAGTCCTTGGCAGATTCGAAATTTGTACGGGTGATATTTGTTCTTACGCAAAATAAAATGTGCCGTAGATTTTGGCGTTCCACTTACTTTCTCAATGTTTCTAACTGATGTTGTAGGGTCTTCCGTTACAGCTAATGCCACATTATTTTGAATTTCGTCATTACATGGTTTGTTTCTAGTAACAACTGCTTTATTAAATGACCCATACTGCAATAAATTGGCAACAATTCTTCCAAACATCTTTTTATTTGGTTGTAATTTCTCTGGGTAATTATTTAAATACATTTGCTCAGCTTCTCGAGTATTTCTATGGCATAAAATGTAACACTCTAACATATCAAACTTTTCCTCAAAAGAGAAATGTACAACCATTTTTAAACGAAGTGAAAGACCTCGTATCTAATTAAATTTTGTATTTATGACAGAAGTAAGTTGTCAAGAAAGACGAACGTTTGTTTCAAAGCCCACTATGTTTATTGTACGGTCTTATGATATGAGGATTTTATTCGTTACATAATAAAAATCTATATGATAGAGAAACAGCTGAAAATTTGTTCAAGTGATAGATCAGGTATTTTAGAGTGTAAAATAGCCTTCGATTAAAAAAAAAAAACGACCGTATTTAAAAAAAGAAAGTTGATGATGTTTTTTCGAAAACGAAACGTCGTACTGAAAATCTGTAAACGCTATCTTGTTCAGCTTAAAAAGTGACAATGAAAAAGTATTTTTCATTTTTTTATACCTATCTGTTGAAATAATGCAACAAATAAATAAAAAATAGTACAGCAAAAAATATTTTTTTTTTAAATATCGAAATCGGTTAAAGATGGTTTAATTTTGCAAACACCATGTAATAGTTAGAGCCGCGGTGACAAAAATGCCTTGGAACTCCCAAACGGATGAAAAGCACGTTTTTGTATAGTTCGAGTGTCGTTCTCGAAATCCGTGTTGTCGAGTAGGGGTCTGGCGCTCGGCGGTGAGCGGCTATAATATTTTTTCCAAATTTTGACCAGCCGTTTAAAAAAACATTTCCCAAACGGATGAAAATTACTGGAGGGCATCTAGGCAACCCCCCAATTACCGGAAAAATATTTTCATCCGATTTGATCTTTGCAAAGAGCTCTTGCAGGAGCTAAAAAAAAAATGGGAAAAAGGGGAAAAAAAAAATTGCTCATTTAAACTTGAAATTTGGCAGGGAGCTAGAGTTCGTGTCTGAGAATATGTAAAAAAAAATTTTTTGCTCCATGTGTCGCCATCGCTTTATAACAGTTTTTCAAAATTTAAATGGGCAAAAATTGATAAAGTAATTCCCACATGGATGAAAATTTGCACACAGGTTCTTTGACACCTACAGAACATCGAAAAATTATTTTCATCCAAATTTATTGCGGCCAAGACCAGATCTTCCAGAACATGCTCCGATATATTGATATATGGGCACTTACAAAAATTTGGGCCAAATCGTGTCCCTACGGTTTTTAAATTAACATTATCTGTCTAAGCAACTTAAAAGTGATTGATTTTTGACTACAAGTATAGGTGGGGCTTAAATTACAACTATTCTTATAGTAATGTAACGAAAATAATTATTTTAATTTGACCTTTAGGATGTATTAAATGTCCGTTCCGCAACGTGTCCCAGGCCTTTTTTTCTATAATGTTCTGCCTGTCAATTGTATAAATATTATTATCTCTGGCAGGGTTATTTTAGGGGGTTTATAGAAACACCAACGATTTGTTTTTAAATGATGCGGTAGTCCTATCTCTTTAAATCTATTAATATTTTCAATTAAAAGTTCGTCCTTTTGTTTTGGGTCAGTTCCGGGACTCGAGGTATTTACGTATTGTGGGCTGCCTAAATATACGCGACAAAACAATATGAGTCATTCAAAATCAATCCTCAGTGCTACACAGTAACAGGTGTGGGTGTATTTTTTGTGATAGAAACGTTGTGCATTTTGTAAATGATTTATCAGTAATTTCCAGTTACCTTGGTGCACTTGACTAACTTAACCTCAAAGAAAGATATATTGTTAAGCTGCGTTTACACGTGTAAGCCAAAATGTCCGAAATTGTCAAGTCCGCAACGTTCAAGTCTGCAACACCAATTTTGTTGCGGAATTGACCCTTGAGTTGCCGACATGACATTTGTTTTATTTTATTGTATCAACTATTGCAAATTTACTACCTACTATTCAAGCAAGCCTCATCATTAGTGTTTTTTTTATAGAAATATTTGATAATCATGGACGAGCAGACAAAGTTTCTTCTGATTGAAAAATTAAGGAAAGGAAGAGAGATGGCACAACAACGCAGAGAGAAAGAAAAAGAAGGAACTGAAGAAAAAGAAGAATAGTGCTCGCTTAGAGAAAAAACGTAAGGATCGTGAGGTTTTCAATGAAGCTTCTAAAGAAAAAATTGAAGAAGTTACCAAAGAAAAAACTGAGGAAGTTACCAAAGAAAGAAGCATAAAGTTGTGTCAACAAGAAGACAAATATCTTAAGCGAATTGACCAAAGATACAGAGACTTTAAAGAGCACCAATCCTAAAGCATCTTTAAAACAATGTTCAAATCAAAAATTTGCAATTAAAATTAAACCAAGGAAAGCCATTATATTAAGTAAAGTAAACAACAAACCAATGACAAAATCTACTAAAAGGTCAAGAAAATATACATCTAAACTTTCGGAGGAAGAAAAGGAAGTTATTCGACAAAAAGATAGGGAAAGGAAAAGAAAGCTAAGAAAAGACAAGATAATAAAACCAATAGGGGGCATGAATGAAAGAGAAAAGCGCATTCAAAGAAAAAAGTGGAAATTATCTAAAAGGGAATCTAGAAAGAAACGAAAGTCTTTAGAAAGCGTTATCTTTCAAACACCTCCTAACGCATCAAGAAAAAAGAAGTTGACTAGAACTAAAATGTATAGAGAGTTGCAAGAAGCAAATAATATCATTAAGAAACTTAAATCACAAAAAGAAAAGTATAAAAAGAGATGGCAGAGATCTAGAGTTCCAAAGAAAAACGCCACTTTACCCTCTCCTACCACAAAAGTTACTACCTTAATCAACAAACGAGTACTTAGTTCCAGTAGATATACGAAGACAACTTTTAATTGGTTAAACCATAAAATCGCAAATTTGAGGAAACATGAAACAAGACGGTAATAGCTATAAAAAAAGCAGTGCTATAAGAAAGTATTAAGTGGTCCTCTGTATAAAAAATAGCGCATACAAAATGAATTAAGTCAGTTAATGGTAAAATTTATGGATCGCTCTGGAAACACTGCTTTTTATTGGCCAAAGTTTGAGGATATACAACAAGTAGCATTTAAAGATATTTTGTGCAAGTTAACTTTTGCACCACAGCAGTTATCATCTACGCGTCCGAACATATGCCATGTTATAAACTCCAAAGATTTAGACAGCCTTCTGGAATAACTAATAATATTTAAAAAAATTTCGAAGTACTTATGTGAACAATTGAAATAAAGTTATTTCCTTATGAATATACATTTTAGTATATTAGCTTTCATACCTTAGTCAAGTCTGCGGCAACTTGTCAGTTCCGAAACGCACGGGTCCCTTGTCCGCAACATGGAAAAAACCTAATTAAAAATGAACGGATATATAATGATTCTAGTTTTTTGCCTTCTGAAACATTTGCCACTAAAACTGTTTAAAATTTTACTTATGGAGTTCCTACAAACTGTAACACGTCTTTCTATCTACAAAGTTTCACTAACGAAAATTGAATATTAACTGTTATATCACAGTTTTTCCCTGCTATTTTTTTATAATTATACATGAAAACTAACTGTTTGTGTCTAATTAAAGTATACGGTCATAAGTTCATGAAGAAATATTAAAAAACATTTACAATTCATGTACTTCAAAAAACATGTATGCCTTGTGGGGGTTGCGGACTTGACTGGATTCCTGTGCTTTCACTCAAAGAATCACTTGTTTAAGCAGTTGCAGGCAATTTGTTTCGTGGCCAGCTCTGAAATTTGGTAAGTGATATTATATGGCTAAACCATAAACAAAACTGTTGCTACAACATCTCAAAGTCGAATTTTTCAAAATGGCTGTTAAGGCTTTTTATGAAAAAATGTATGATGTTTTCAATATATGCATTCCTAAAACTAATAAAAAAACAAAAAAGTATCCTACTTGGTTTGATTTAAATATAATTAATACGCTGAAACATAAGGAAACTTTAAGGAAAACATATAAAAGAACCAATGATATAGAGATACTTTCAGAGTTTAAAAGAATAAGAGCCGTTCTGAAGGAACAAATTCGAAATGCACAGAACGACTATATAAATTCAATCTAGCGTTGTATCGGTGCGGACTCTAGGAGGTTCTGGTCCTTTATTAATAGTAGAAAAGGATCAATACACATACCCAATACAATGTTCTATAATGGCAAAGAATATAATCAAGTGGATGAAATATGTAATGCTTTTGGGGATTTCTTTAAAAGTGTATACTTAGAGGATACAGGGAATAACCCTCAGATTCTAGAACACGTTAATTCTCCTCTTGTTGCAATGAATAGCGTTGATGTTAATGATGTAATGGAAGCATTGAGAATTTTAAAGGATGACAAGGCAATTGGTCCAGACAGCATTCTATCTTGCATATTTAAGGGCTTTGCAGATATGTTATGCCGTCTACTAGTATTTTTGTTTAACTTAAGTCTTAAAATCAATACATTCCCTGATGAATGGAAAAAAGCTAAAGTTTGCCCAATTTTTAAAAATGGCGATAAGAATAATATAGCAAACTATAGAGCTATTGCAATACTATCTGTGCCAGCAAAACTGTTTGAGTCAATATTATTTAAGTATGTATTGGTCAGTATGTAGTAATATATCGGTGCCTCAACATGGGTTTGTGAAAAATAAATCCACGGTGAGTAATCTACTAACAATAACACAAGATATATCTGATGTTTTAAATGTCCGTGGCCAGATGGATGTTGTCTATACTGATTTTGAGAAGGCTTTCGATAGGGTCTCATTTGTGATACTGCTCGAAAAACTAGAGAGGGAGTTTGGTTTTCATAATAAGTTAATTAGCTTCTTAAAATCATATCTTTACAATCGCCAGCATATAGTCATGCTAAAGGGCTACAAATCAAATACATTTACTCCAAGCTCCGGTATCCCACAGGGCTCGAATTTGGGACCTTTGTTGTTCCTACTTTACATCAATAGTATTGTCCAAGTTATAGAAAACGCTTCCTGTCAATTGTTTGCAGATGACCTGAAAATTTACTATGAGATTCGAACAATTCAGGATTGCTTAATATTGCAGAGAGATATAGACAACATTCTAAAATGGTCAATAGAAAATAAGCTATTTTTTAACATAAAAAAGTGTGTTGTTCTTTAATACACCAGAAAACTGACTCCGGTTATATATGCATATAACATTCAGAATGTGCCCCTTACCAGAGTAAATGAAATCAAGGATCTAGGGGTAGTATTTGACTCTAAATTAACTTTCAATAATCATATCAAATATGTAGTAAACAAAGCATACAAAATGTATGGCTTTATAGTTAGAAATACAAAGGAATTTAATAATCCGATGAGTTTAAAGCAATTATACAGTGTCACCATTAAAGTCCGCACCATATGGAACTTTTTTTATTAATGAGGTTAGTTAAAATTAAATTTCGGCAATCGTTTTTGCTTCAAATTAGACTAAAAATTATATAATCAAATGTCACCATCTGTCATTCGGTATCTGTCAAAAATTACATTTTAATCAAAAAATGCTGAAAAATGGCATTGTTTTACCGAATTTCAAAAAATTTTATTAGAAAAAGTTGTTTCTAGTACAATTCTTGGCCTAAATACAAAGTTTCAGTTTTCTAGCTCAAAGTTGATTTTTTTGTCATTTTTTCTAATTAACTTTTTTTTTATTTAATGTAAGTTCGCTTAATGGATATTAAACTATTTGCTTATACCATACTCAATATTTTATTTAGTTTGTATGAGGTTTTTTTTACTAGAATGCCATTTTTTTTCGAAATTTAAAATTAGAAGCAAAAAAATATGACACAGGTGGTGCAAAGTTATCCTAATTTAAAAATTTTAACAGATAGACGTCAGATATTCCATTTTTTTGATAGTACATACACCTAAGAAGTTTAAAAAACTTATAATAAAATTCCCAGATATCAGATTAGTTCAAAATTTAGACACATTTCTTTTTATCCACAATAAAATATCAAGGCAATTTTGAATTTTATAAGTAGGCTATGGAAAAAAAAAACGAATTAGAGTGCCGAATAAATAAAAGAAATGCCATAAATTTGAATATTTTCGCAAGTTATAGTTTTCAGTGTTATCACCAATGTTGTCCATTCAAGAAAAAATAGAAATTGTCTTAATTTGTGGAGAGAATATGCCTCACCGGCAAGTATCTGCCATTTTTAATGAGAGGCATCCAGAAAAAAATTTGCAGCATAGCACTGTTTCAAGAATAATGTCAAAATTCAGAGAAACTGGATCTGTTCAAAATAATTTTAAGAAACCTCACGCGGCAAGTAAATACGATGAAGCAGCACAACTTGATGTTTGTTTAACTGTTATTGACCACGGTCAAACTAGTGTAACCAAGATAAGTGATTCAACAGGGTGCAAGAGGGAAAGCGTTAGAAAAATTCTTCAGAAAAATCGATTTCGGGCATATAAACCCAAGTTTATAAACACATTAAAAGAACGCGATTTTGATATCCGACTTGATTTTTCGTTTTGGTATCAGAGACAATATGAGGAGAATATTATTTTTCCATACAAGATATTATGGACAGATGAAGCCACTTTCTCTTCGAATGGTACCGTGAGCTCACAAAATTGCCGATGGTGGCCCCAAGAAAATCCTAACTTCACAATTTAATGTCGCGACCAGTATCATTTTAAAACCAATGTTTGGTGTGGAATTTTGAAAGATGAGCTTATTGGACCATACTTCTTTAGAGTAAACTTAACTGGTGAAAGGTACCTGAATTTTCTTGATAACGAGATTACCGAAGTTTTGGATAACATGCCCTTACACCATAGACATAACTTATGGTATCAGCTTGATGGTGCACCCATACATTAAACTGTAGCAGTGAAAGAACGCATAAACCAATTATTTCAAAACAGAGTTATAGGGCGTGATAGAGAATGTCACTGGCCACCCAGGTCGCCTGACATAACCCCACTAGACTTTTTTCTGTGGGGTTATCTTAAGCAGAAAGTTTATAAGAATCGACCGTTTAGAAATATCGAGCATTTGGAACAAACGATAAGACAGTGTTGTGCCGATATAAGACCAAGCTTATTACAAAATGCTGTCAAAGACGTTTATAGACGGACGGGTGTTTGTATAGAGCGAGAAGGACGTCACACTGAAATGTGAAATTTATATTGCTTTTGTGTTACCTATTTAAAATGATTAAAGTTCCTTTTTGTTCCTTTTAATAATAATGATAGTTTTAAGTATAAAATAAAATTTTTATCAAATATTTAGATGTATTTGTCATTTGAAAAACGAAACATCTGACGTCTATCTGTTAAAATTTTTAAATTAGGATAACTTTGCACCACCTGTGTCAAATTCTTTTGCCTCTAATTTTAAATTTCGAAAAAAAATGGCATTCTAGTAAAAAAAAGCTCATACAAACTAAATAAAATATTGAGTATGGTATAAGCAAATAGTTTAATATCCATTAAGCGAACTTACATTAAATAAAAAAAAAGTTAATTAGAAAAAATGGCAAAAAAATCAACTTTGAGCTAGAAAACTGAAACTTTGTACTTAGGCCAAGAATTGTACTAGAAACAACTTTATCTAATAAAATTTTTTGAAATTCGGTAAAACAATGCCATTTTTCAGCATTTTTTGATTAAAATGTAATTTTTGACAGATACCGAATGACAGATGGTGACATTTGATTATATAATTTTTAGTCTAATTTGAAGCAAAAACGATTGCCCAAATTTAATTTTAACTAACCTCATTAATAAAAAAAAGTTCCACATGGTGCGGACTTTAATGGTGACACTGTATGTATCATTTGTGAGAAGTCTATTGGAGTATGCGGGTGTAATCTGGAGTCCCTTCTATGAGTGCTATAGGTATGATCTACAAAGAGTACAAAATAAAATGGCTCGATATATTTTCTATAAGGAAACAGGATATTACGATTTTACTTCACCTTCGTTTTCTATATGTGAAAGATATGAGCTTGCATCCCTAAATAAACGCAGACAAAAACTCGGTATGCTCTACTTGCATAAAGTAGTACATGGTCAATGTAATGACCCTGCATTTTACAGCGTTTGTGTTTTAATATTCCTGCTTATAGCACTCGTAATTTTAATACATTTTATATACCAACTGTAGGCCACAACAATCATCAACTGGGATCTCCCTTATATAATTTGTGTAATCTTTATAATACAATTCAAGGTAATGTAGAATTATTTAGTGACAGTTATAGTGCCTTTAAAAGAACCTTAAATGATATACTATAGTTTAGTCATGAATGTGTGTGCTTTGTAATAGGACTTCATTCTTGTAATGATTCTGTAAAGTACATGGAAATAAATAAATAAATAAATATCGGTATCGATATAGAAATTATAAATTATAATTACCCATATTCATTACCTATCACCGGAAACTCCAGGATCCGAATGTTCAATCTTTAAAGTAGAAAGGCCGATTACAATCAAATTATATATTATTGTCCTAAACATTGATGAGAATATTTTTCTGTGATTTGACGATTATGAAGTGAAAACTCTGACTTTTAGATCGTATGAACGCGACAAGCGCATACTTCATCCACATTTTAGCTAGTAGGTATATCTTTAGTAGGGTTTGACTCGCTTTGCTCGTGGATGAAATTTGGTTATTATAGTCGCCTTATATTTTGTGTTAGAGATTCCGATCTTGACTAGATTAATATTAGAAGACGGTTCTTTCCCATCCTGGTGACTTCCCAAGCAAAAATCTGCTTCTGACAGCAGAATCATTGGAATTTCAGCTATCGTCCAAGCGTCTCGTTTCTCCGGTTGCTCCGATTGATACCAAAATATATATAGAGCCACATATTTTCGGATGTCAGAGGAAGGTTCTGAGCCAGTTTGGTGCTATTCCGATGGAAACTCTGAAATCGGCATCGAACACGTTCTGATCAGTGGATGACCGAGAAATAAATGTGGAAAAGAAATGAAAAAGGAAAATGAGTTTTCAAGAGACGATCTCTTGTCCATACACCTAATTTTATGTTGATTAGACCGCGTATAAATTTTTTCCCGCCCACGCATTTTCCGGCGGCCGCTTCTAGTCGATGAAATAATTGTTGTGGACACTTGAATAAAATAATGCCTAAAAAATGTGTGTTCCACTGCGTTTTTTTTGCCTATTGCCACTGAGAGTGAGCAGTGGTGTGGTTTAATTATTAAAATAAGAGGAAGTAAATTTAATTTATTAACTTATAAAATATTTATATGAATCGAGGCGCCACACGCTTATGCCGCTACAGTTAAACCAGACTTTTTTATGCCTTTTACCCCCCTGTCTCCTCATCCGTCAGCCACAGACTCGTAAGGCGGACTATACGTGTGATGGGAGTAGGGGTGCATCGGTGTTTACCCGATAGGACATAAAATCTCACGAGAGTGCAGCGGCGCGTCACTGTCTCAGCCTCTCTTTTGTTCCCGCGATCTGAGAGTGCAGCGGCGCGTCACTGCCTCAGTCTCTCTTTTGTTCCCGCGACCCAGTCTCATTTTTATGACCGGCCAGCGTCTTTGCATTGTTCTTATCTGGGTTTGACAAAACTAAAAGAATGAAAAGTGAAAAGCCAGGTACAGACTGGGAGAATGGACCCAGGAGAGAACAAGCATTTACAATCATCTTGCTCCACCTAAAAACGATCATGACGTACGATGCCTTCAACATTGAGAACGGAATAACACGTGTGCCGGTAAAATATTGTCACGTTAACCATTGGGTCTCCACCATGTTACGTGTCTGGGTATAGGGGTAGCAGACACAGGAAAACGATTGGAGTACTTTACATAGAGCTTCTTTATTTAACTTCCATAATTATAATTCCTTATAGGCAGTCGACCAGCATACTGTGGGGCGTTACGTAGAAGTCAGGCGGCACGCAGCACCCTAAGGTCAATTGCGAGTACCTGGGATAAGAGGGAGGTTTGTAGGGAATCAGGCGGCACGCAGCACCTCAAGGGTCATTTGCGAGTACCTGGGATAAGTGTGTTAGGAGGTGACCAGGCTATGAACACCGGTGCCTGATCATCTTGAGATCCGCGTATTTATACTCTAAAACGTGCTGAGGTTTGCATACACTTGACCTAGATTCGGTGTACAGTGGAACAGAACCTCAGCGCGTGGTTAAAAATTCTAGCTATACAGTGGTTTAGTTGACAATATCTTGATTATTTCTTTCTAAACAAGAAAGATTCTCTCTGTTGCTTGATCGCCTCGCGTTTCATAAATTTATTTCTCACTTTCAATTACAAAATTTTTACTTAATAGTCATTCAACATTTTACCGCCTCTCGGGAGCATATAATTTTTTTTTATATTTTTAAACCAGAGACAAATAAGTTTATGAAACTTCCATCTAAATCTCGCAGAAAATTTACGAAGAACTCCGGGATCAAAATCACGCGTGCTGGCGAGGTTTTTTGTTATTTGGCATAATTTAGCCAGGCTCATTTTAGATGAAAACTTTTTTTTTTAATAACATAAATAATGACGAGTCATTTCAGTCCGGTTGCATGCATGCGGCTGTTTTTTTTTTAAATTTCGGAGTTTGGGTCCATTTAATTGTACTGGAGGTTACGGGAAGGATCAAATCGGATGAAAATATTTTTCCGGTAATTGGGGGGTTGCCTAGATGCCCTCCAGTAATTTTCATCCGTTTGGGAAATGTTTTTTTAAACCGCTGGTCAAAATTTGAAAAAAATATTATAGCCGCTCACCGCCGAGCGCCAGACCCCTACTCGACAACACGGATTTCGAGAACGACACTCGAACTATATAAAAACGTGCTTTTCATCCGTTTGGGAGTTCCAATGCATTTTTGTCACCTCGGCTCTAACTATAAAAGGTATTTAAATTGTGCAACTTTTTCCTAATTTAACCAACATTCTAATTCCTACCGTTTCCAAGATTCCAATGCTATACCATTCTTATCTTGGACACCCTGTATTCTTATTTATTTTTCAATTCAATGGATAGACCAAATTTAAATACTTACATCAGGTGCTTTGATTGTGACCAAGCTGCGGCGTTAGTCAAAACGGCAAAGTAAATTTAATATATATTTACTTGTGCTCCTCTGTTTGATTGTTTGGGGGGGGGGGGTCATGACCCCCATGACCCTCCACCTGGATCCACGCTTGCGTGCTACTATGCTAAAGTAAGGTGAGGCCGCGTCGTGCATCAGCCACATTGCTCCTCTTACTGGTAATGGGACATTTTCTAATAGTTCAGGTAACACAAATTCCAAAAAATGATGATACTCTTGACCATTGAATCTCGGTGGTAAAAAATTGGGTCCAATGCAATAATCACCCACAATACCAAACCCAAACATTCACGGAAAACTGTTGTTGATTATTTACCTCATCCATTATAAAAGCGGGTTGATTTTCACCTGATTATTCAGCGATAATCTCCCGCTCTCCGGTGAAAATCACCCTTGTCAAAAGTGAAAATCTCACCCGTCAGAAATCCAGCGATAATCTCCCGCTCTCCGGTGAAAATCACCCTTGTCAAAAGTGAAAATCTCACCCGTCAGAAATCGTTAGTTTTTTATTTGGTAAATAATCTTCAAAATACATTTCGGGATTGGGAAATAATCAGAAAATCATTCTCAGATTTTTTGCCATTAGGAAATCGCTCTCGGGCAAGCCCTCGAGCGATTTCCACGGCAAAAAATCTTCGGAATGATTTTCGATAATTTCCCTATCCCTTAATATATTACTGCAGATAATTATTTTCTATACCCGCGCATGGGGATTATCGTCAGCCCAGATATGATTGTTATGAAAGTTAATAATTGAATTTCGGTAAAAACACGATTCATCGGTAAACATAATATCGGATAGAAATATCGGAGATGCTACCTACCTGTTGTTGCAAAAGCCAAATACAATAAACAACTCGCTAGGGAAAATCCGAAGGTAATAACGCTTGAACACGCTATATGTGGTTAGACTACAGTTGATATTCCCTTAAAATCTGTCATACAGTAAAGTGAGAAATGTTTCATTTTTGTGCAATTTTGCGTGTACTTGTGTCGGGGTTATGTTCAACTTTATGTTAAACTGCTTCCTTCATCTCCACTGTTCTTACTGTTGCAGGTCTCCCAATAAGAGCAGCCGACCATTGAAAGGTGCCTGATTCGCACAGCCTTTCATGTATTCTCACAAATGTTTATTTGGTGCAATACGATGAGGATATCTTGATAAATGCGCTCTGTAGTTTCCGTGTGTCATTCCATAGACAAAATGCAATAGGTTATTTCTGAGTTTGTAAACTAAATGATTTTGTAATATCATTAACGAATTTTATAGCTTAAAACTCTTAATAGTAATTTAACGAACAAGTGTATTAATAAGGGCGATTAATAATCGAGACATTTTTAACGCGTGAGCGCAGCGAGCGCGTTAATTTGTCGAAATTATTAATCGCTTTTTAATATACGCGTTAGTTACAACATTTTTCCGTCGATTGTGTTGTTAATAATGAAAAAAAAATTTTTATTTAACAACCAAACCTACAAAAGTCGATAAAAATATGATTATGTATGGAACTGACTATTATTGTTTATTAATACTTATATTTACATTAGAAATAGTGCAATTACTGAAATTAAAGCAAGGTACAGATACATTATCAGTAGTTGTATGACATTCTGAATTTAAATTTAGGTTTATGTCATTATCTTGGATGTTTGTAAGGGAATGTGGTTCGGCGCTGGTCGTGGCGCTGATAGAACTAGCATGAGGGGCTTTTGTTATAGTTGTACCGAGGATTTTTTCAGCTGTATCAATTTTATTTTGTAATGAGTTTTCAATATATCCCTCTGCAACAGCAGTGGATTTCCAACCACCAAGCCGTTTAATGGCTGAAAAATCTGCACCACTGTCACAGAGTATCGAGGCAGATGAACGCCGAAAACAATGCCCAGTGTAGAGATGTGGCTGCTCTAATTTTAAAAAGGTTGCTATAATGGAAGGCATTTTGGAAAATGTATTTATGCCAACTGGCTGTATAGAACATTTATTAAATTTATAAAAAATAAAAAACCGTTTGTGTGGAGTGTGTCTTGGTCTCAGGGACATATACCGTTTAACCAAATTGAGAAGGTTATTTTCTTCATTACCCACAATAGTAAATATTCTGTTTGTGTGTGTTTTAGATGCCTTTACGGTGACTAGGAATTTTGAACCCAGATCTTGAACATCATTCGTTTCTAATTTCAACAGTTCATCTTTTCTTAGTGCGCCAGCCACTCCAAAAATCAATGCAACCTACGAATTTTAATTTATTTATTATTATTGTTAGATATTATAGTTTTACCTTTCTTTTTTATTACCTTTGTCATCAAGAAAAGGTTGTTAGGAGCATCAGAAATAAACTTGTGTACGTGTTCTTTTTCCAGGACTTTCGATTTCTTAGGTACATATCCTACTTTTTGCCTCTTGATAAACATAATTAATTTACTGAATTTGCTTATATCGATGCCATCTTTCAAATTTAAAGTCGATTTGAGCATTGAATATTTCGGCCATAAACTTGCAATGAGGCCTCTTTCTGCAATATTCGAAAAATATGCCAATAGCACCGATTCTGAAAAGCGCGTCACTCGTTTTTCATCACACCATGACATAAACTCAGCGTACGTTTTCTCATACAATCTTTTGCTTATCGCGGGAAGTAAACTTAACGATACTACATTAGCAGTTTCTGCTATTTCTGGTGGGGTTAAATTTTCGAAGACATTCATTTCAACGTTGTACGATCAAAATTTTGAAATCCAAACTAGTTGACAGCGACAGTTTTTTTTTACTTACGCGAAACGCCATCATGCACGCGTCACAGCCGCTTCGCGCCACCTTGATTTGAATAACAATTGAGTATTAATTTAATTTCATGTATGTTTGGTTGCCTATAATACAATCGTTTATTAATAGAAAAATCATGCATTAATGGGGGCCATTAATGTACGATTTTTTATACATTAAAGAAGTTCGTAAATACACGGTCGACGGAAAAAACTGTTAAAATCATTCCGTATGCACTGTTTAAAGTTATGTCAGTTATGCCAAAGTCAAAATTGTTTGAACAATTGTTTTTCCTTCCATGGCACTCTTACTTTTTTGTTACTTTCAAAACACTGCAGTAATAAATAACGTTATTTGTTTGATCGAAAACAGTTAATTTAAGCGAAAAAATTCAACATATGAATTTCTAAGTAGGGTGGTGGTCTCCACCAGTTCACCCCATCAATTTTTAAATTGGGTCACCGTCTGAAGCGTAAGGTTAGTATTTGGTACACTGACAAAAATGGATTTGCGGATGTCGTGGGTTGCAGAATTAGAGCTACTTTTACGCATGTTTCTATGCTATTCAAACTGAGCCTGCGGATTATCACAAATTATTTAAAGACGCTACAATAACTAAGCTTCTTTTGGTTCGCCTCAACACAGAAATATCAACATTTTAAACACATTTGAGATTACCACAATCCTTAGGAGTTACCTGAACTCAGTTCTTGGATTGGGAACTGATTTTAAAGTGCCGTTTTGACCCAGACGTGCATTATTTTAACTCATTACCATGTGTAAATTATTTTAAGTTGAAATAAGTCATAAAGAGGGCTTTAAAACCCCATGTCGAGGGTAAATCACCGATCGAAAGGCCGAATTCGCGCTTGTGCCGATTTGGCGCGGTAACTTTATCCCATTGTTATATTAGTACCTCGTGCACGTCGCGTCGTCATGGACCACATACCTGGACTTGCTATCCGCGCAATCGTTGATCGAAAGGATCTTTTTTTATTTTTGTTCAGAGTTTGTTCTCATAAAGGTGCGTGAAAATAAGGATTATATTAAATCTATAGTCGTTAAGTAGGTAAGCTAGAACAACTGAAAGGTCCAGAGTTTTGATAGCTCGAATCATGAATTGATCTAGCCCGAGTAGTAACGCATCACAAATCCCATATTGGTCTCTGGCAACATTGTATTGCTGCAATAACGTTTTTAATTATAATTGTGATTCGTTGCCAGGACCGGACTGACAAATGTAAAATACGAATTTAAAAGGAAATAAGCAAAAACAATTCATTATTAGAAAGTAATACCGCCATTACATTTTGAGGATAGGGGGGTTTAGAAATCGGTAAAAAAATTCCAGGTCCGTATTTAAAAAAATAAAGTTGATGTTGGCCGCTCGGAGACGAAACGTCGGATCTTTAGTTCAATAACGTTATTTTGTAGAGGAGAAAAAGTTGCAACGACAAAGTGTCATTTATTTTTAAATAGCTATTCAAATGAGCTCAGGAGAAAATAAAAACGATTTTGCAAAATTTCGGTTTTTTTCGAATAATATCGGAAGTATTCGGAATTTTAAAACTTTTAAAGCGGCATTTTAATCAGCACCGAATTGCACAACTTTGCCCCCATTAAACCGTTTCTCTAACTACTATGGTTGCCGAGATTCCAATATATGTTGAATTCGTAACACCCTGTATACAGTGAGTCCCAAAAGTAATGTCTAAATTCATTTAATACTCGGCGATGTGTTTCTTGGAAAAACGCTCGAACCCGTCGATTTTTATTTCTTAATGTGGATTTTTTGATGGTAAATTCATGTACTTATACAAGGTAGCCCAAAAATAATTTACTACCATCAACTTTTTTTAAATTAAACCATCTATTTTTTATTTCATTTTTTGAATTTTGCATCGAATTCTAAATATGTTTCATGTATCATGTCCCATACTTAAACTTAACAGTTATTGAAGAATAAGTAAGACCTGTTTCGAGACCTGTTTATTAAAAAAGAACAGAACAACAAATCAAATTAAATATTGAAAATGTGCGCCATTTATTACAGCTTGACAATATCCGAGGCGATCAATAAACTCTCTTTGCACGTTTTCAACCATTTCCAGAGTTATGGCACGCACTTCTCTTCGGATCCTCTCTTTCAACTCCTGCAGATTGTTTGGCCTGTCAACAAATACTTTTAATTTGAGATAATCCCACAAAAAGAAATCCAGCGAAGTTAGGTCTGGCGACCTAGCAGGCCATTCGATAGGTCTTCTCCTTCCTATCCACCGATTAGGTAAGGTTTCACCCAAAAATGTACGCACACATGAGTGAAACTCACATGGGGAACTTCGCAACAAGAAAACCGTTACAAAACCTAATTTGAATAGTTAGGGCCACCAGTCCACCAGAGGGCTCTTCGGACGGTCACTACCATGTGCTCTTTGCCAAATCAGAGTTGCATATTAATCTGTCGACTAGCTCTCTCTCTCATAATATCAACTTATAAAAAGAGACAGACCTTGTTAAAAACACAATATATGTATATTACGCCAACTTACTGGAGGGTTTTATTATCAGTTTTTTGGATAAAAAAAGAAGAAGAGAAGTTCTGTCAATTTTGTAAAATGTGAACCCCCGAACGAATTGTCTGTAAGAACTTGATTTTCTTTATAATTTTATATCATAATTTACCGTTTTAATCCTTTGCAGGCCGTTTTACGAGTTTTGAAGAATTTTAGGATTGTTACGCGACCTTATATCATAGGTATGTAACCAGTGGCGCAACCAGAAAATAAGTTCAGGGGGGGCTGGAAAAGAAATAGCGGCGCAGGCGAAAAATTAAAAACACAACAGAAAATCACGAAGGCAGCCAGGCTCGTTTCAATTTTTGTGTAATTTTACCAAACTTAAGTAGTGATGAGTTTATTTTTCTTGTAATCAGGTAGTTAGACAACCTGAGCTAAGCTAGCTCGGGGGGGGGGGCTGCAGCCCGGTACCCCCCCCCTTGGTTGCGCCACTGTATGTAACCTAAATGTAAAATTTACGTTTTGAAGGTTAGGTTTGCTGAATTTTCAAATTCAAATTGGATATTTTCTAATATTTTTAGCATACTCTTCAACAGTGGCGTAGTAACGGGGGGGGTGTTGGGGGCAACCCCCCCCCCGAAAATTCAATGTGACTATAAATTTCATGACTTTAAACGTTTACACACCCTACGAAATAAATTAATGCTGTTATTATACAGAATTTGAACTATGAATGTTACTGTGCCCCCCCCCCCCAAAAAAAATAAAAAATCTTACGCTACCAACCGTAGTTTATAGAAGATATCCACAGCCCAAGCGAATGCAAATAGAACGGTATGATATAAGTCATGCCGAAGGAGTTTTAATGTTCAGCCTCGTGTAAGTTTTTCATTTTGTTCTTTGCCATTTAATACTTTAAGTGTTATATTTAAGTGTATGCTCTTTATTTGCCTCTATCAGTATCTATAATGGCCTGCGTCGCCCATTCAATAACCAAAATTAAGTTTTACTGTAAATATCCTCGTTGCAAGAGTGCATTTAGATCTTCATGTGACCCTAATTGTGTCAATAAGCATTTCTATACATTTCCCCTTACTGATGTTGAAAGACTAAAAATGTGGAAGAATAATCGTAATATTAATCCTGACATCGAGTGCAAAAACTTTAGGATTTGTGAAAATAATTTCAATGAATGTCAATTTAAGAACTCAGTTTTAAAAAAGCTTAATAATTGGAATGCTGTTCTCAAAGCTGTCTTTGGGCTTTTACCACCTGATGTTTTAGGATGATCACTTCCAGATTCTGTAGAACCTGATAGTTCAATTTTTTTTTACTGGCAGTCTAAAACATTCCGTTTAGTCCTCTAAACTTATCCATTCTAATTTTGACACATGTACACATTCCACTTTATATTTTATTGAATTTTTTCACTGCTTTCAGTTTCTCAGTATTTAATTGAAAAATTATGTTTTGTTCAGCCTGTTAGTCATTGTAGTACTAATCATAAACATTTTTTTCTGTTGCATGGACACCTTATCAAGCCCAAATACTGTGTGACAATTTAACTCTGGCTGCAACATTTCACCTACATCTGGCTAAGACATCTTGCATCTGGCTACGAGATTTTACACCTGACCAAGACATTTTTCACCTAGATGGACACTTTCAAGTAGGTACCTGGACCGTTGTGTTTTTTTTATGTCAATTTTTTTAAATTTATTTTCTGTAATAAAGAGTTGTTTACTGGAAGAAGGAAAATATATTTAGCGCCATTACCTTTGGCACTGATTAACCCATTTGATAGACAATTAAAATAATCATGATTTCTAATAAGCAAAAACTTTCAAATTTATATTGAGATTTGCACATTCAAAACCCTGATTATTTTAATTGTCTATCAAATGAGTTAATTAGTGCCAAAAGTATCGGCACTAAAAAATGTCAATAGTTTTTCATTTTTTTTTATTATTTTCCTTCTACCAGACCAGAGACCAAAACGTAAACAGCTAATTGCTATTTTGTATGAATAGTCAGTAGCGTAACTAGAAGACCTGGGTTTGATATGAAGCAAACATTTTTTTTTTGAGCAACGCCCAAATGTCAAGAATTCACCTATTTGCCTCAAGCAAACCCAGGTTCATGAGACGCTTGGAACCATTTTAGTCACCTCGCTGTTATTAGTTACATTTTTGGTTTATTTTATACAGAACATTTCTTATTTGTAGCTATAAAGTATTTCTATTGTTTCGATACCAATTGTTGTCAGAATTTGTTCACATTATTTTTTTATGGTTTAAATAAATTTTAAATTTTTGTTCATAAACTTTGTTTGTTATTTACATCGGCATTCATAAATAACAACAATATTTGGTTTTTAATGACATTTATTGGCTTTTTGGGTATAATTTGATATAAAATACATACATTCATTAAATTCTGAAATTTAGTGAATACATGTTATTTTAGATTGAATTAACTTAAAAAGCGATAAAACGTCTTTAAAAAATCTCAAATATTGTTTAAACAGTAAATCAGTAATTTGAAAACGGGTTATTTGAACTACCCGCCACCCGCAATAAATTTCCTACCGTAGCGCTCGGGGTGGACTGGTGGCCAACTTGAATGGGTTTCTACGTAGTTTGCATTTCTAAGCTCTTATCTGTTTTGTGTGTACGCACAAAGTGCGGAGGAGCACCATCTTGCTGGAACATCAGTTCTTCGTCGGGGGAGTCTGGGTCCAATAGATTCGTAAATAAAAGCAGTAATGCTGGAATTAATTCAAGTTCGGATTTTCTGTTTCCCAATATATAACGACAATTTTTTCTGTTCACATTACCATCCAAACAGAACGTAACTTCATCGGAAAAATAATATTTTTTACTAAATTGTTATCTAGATTGCACATATTTTGCATGCCTTCACAAAACTCATTTTGCCGATTTAAATAATTTTCAAATAACTCATGCGCTGGAATAACTTTGTATGGGTGATATTTGTGGTTTTGAACTATTCGGTGAATAACAAATTTCCGCATGTGTAAATTGACCCCAATGTGCGACAGAGAAGTACAGGGATTTTCTTCCAAGGAAAGCAAAACGTCAAGTTGTTCGTTTTCATCTCGAGCAGGATGACCAGATTCAGACAAATCCCTAACATATTGCGAAATAAAGCAAGCACTTAAAAAAAGTTTTTTATTTGTTGTACAAACGAAAATTAAACTAAAATTGGCTTAGCTTTAAGTCTTCCTTAAAAGCAGTGGCGCAAATCGGCATAGGTTTTATCTGGTTATCTGGATCCGCGCTAAGCTGGCTGTTTGCCGTGATTCACTGATGTCAGGATACCAAAAGGGACGAAGAGAGAAAATAACCTTACTTTGATGTGATGTTAAATAAACATCTCTAAATTTAGCCTCTTCAGGATGGGTTTCATTGGATAATTGAGCTGTTTCTATTTGAGTGCGTGTTCTATCACCAAACCCAACCATGCATGGAATTTCAATTTTTTCTCGTTCCGTTAACCGTTAACTGCACCATTGTGAAAACTTTGCAACTACGCTCGAAATTACTTATTTAAAGTAAAATTGTCATACAGTTTCTATGGGACCAAATAAGGGTTACGTTGTTACGTTACAAGTCAACATTCCGAAATATCAGAATTGAAAAAAAATACCAAAATAAGCATACAATGGAATGTTTGGACTCGATTTACAAATAAATCCTCAGAAATACGGTCTTATACTTATGGATATGTTCAATCGCTATTTTTTCGATAACTGTTGAGTTTAGGTATAGGACATGGTACAGGGTTATCCAACCAAGACTAGACAAGGCGATTTTTTGACTTTTCCTGTACTTTTATAAAAAAACTGAAATAGCCATCTTAAGTCATTTTCTCCCGCGAATTCGAATATCTTCAGCAAAAAACAATTGAACATCAAACAAAAGTACTAGGGGTCACTTTGATATTTTTTTAAATGGGATGCCGTATTTTTAATGAGCTTATCCGATTTCTCATATAAATTTTGATCTAAAATGTTGGATTTTTAATTCAAAAACGCCTTTTTTCTTCAGTTTTAAATTCGGAAAATGTTAAAAATAAAAAAATAAATAAATAAATTAAATATCCAACATTTTAGATCAAAATTTATATGAGAAATCGGATAAGCTCATTAAAAATACGGCATCCCATTTAAAAAAATATCAAAGTGACCCCTAGTACTTTTGTTTGATGTTCAATTGTTTTTTGCTGAAGATATTCGAATTCGCGGGAGAAAATGACTTAAGATGGCTATTTCAGTTTTTTTATAAAAGTACAGGAAAAGTCAAAAAATCGCCTTGTCTAGTCTTGGTTGGATAACCCTGTACATGAAATATGCTTAATTCGATGCAATATTCAAAAATCAAATAAAACATGTTTTCATTTGAAAAAGGGAAGTTGATGGTCGTAACCTATTTTTGGGCTGCCCTATATACATGGATTTATCATACGTAAAATCACAAGATTTTTTTATCGTATAAACTTTTGTTTTTTACGAAAACTAGATTGCTTAGAAATTTAACGAGAACAAACGAAATAATAAAAACGCGACAGCGAAGCTTATCTATTACCGTTTGTTCGAGTTTAAATTGCTAAAAAGTGATCTAGTTTGAGTTTAAAAAATAAAAGTTTATCCGATCTTAAAAAAAAGATGGAGTTTTAGCTAGAGAAATTCACGAATTTTGGCATGAATAGATACTGACAGCATCAAATTAATTTTTAACAATATGTCAGGTTGCCGAGCAATGAAAAAGAAATGCTACTCGATTTTGAGCTGGAGAGGTTTTCACCATTTAATTTTTAGCTGGAGAGGGTTTTATCGCAATAAAAAAGGATGCACCTTTTTTATAGATGTCAAAGTGATAAAAATGTCAAATGGACATTTTATTATAGGAGTGAATTTATCATTATCATAAACATTAAGTGCGCTTCTTATTTTCTATTTCCGAATTTCTAGTTTTAGGGATATCCAAAAAGTGTGTAGAAAAGCTTTTTCTACACATGCGCTAAAAATACCTTAAATTGCCGGGAAAGTAATAATTTTTCTTTCATAAATTGGATTTATTGAGTATGCCGAGATGTGAGAATAATGCAAGTTTGGAAAGTTTTAGAACAACTAAAATACGACTTTTTTTTTAAGTGTTCATTTTTGACTCAATTATTAAAGATGGCGACAAAAAGATTCGAGAAGGACCGATAACTCCACAGTTATCGGAAGAACGCATATTTTTCTGGTCAAAAGTAATACCGTCAATCATTTCTAGAATGTTTGGAAGCTCTTGTTTGTTTAATTAATCCTAAAAGACATGTGGCAATGCTTTTAAGAATATTTTAAACCCTCAATTTTCAATTGAACTGTAGTGACTCATAGGATCATGATTGTCTCTTAAGTTAGTCTGCGACTATTACACTACAATTGTCACGAGATGTAACTGGCGTCATGCTATGTTGGCTATTCTCGGGTCATGGTTTTCGACCAAAAGAACAAAAGAAACTGCGTTATACAGGGTGTCTCACACAGAACTCAAAAATTTAAGAAGAGCGGTTTCCATGTAAAGAGAGATAACACATAAAGACATTTCAAACCATCTGTTCCGACGGCAGCGCAGTCAGTGGCGTATTAACCCAGCCCCGGGCCTGTGTTCCAAAATCTCAGTCGGGCCCCCAGTGGCGCAACCAGAAAATGAGTTCGGGAGGAGTCGGAAGAAAATAGCGCCGCAGGCGAAAAATTTTTAGGTGCCACGCCCTTTTTTCAATGATGATGCTTGGTTTTCAAGTAAGAAAAATAAAGACACAACAGAAAATCACGAAAACAGCCAGACTCGTTTCAATTTTTGTGTAATTTTTCCTATCTTAGGTAGTGATGAGTTTATTTTTCTTGTAAACAGGTAGTTAGACGACCCGAGCTAAGCTCGCTCGGGGGGAGGGGGGCTGCAGTCCAGCAGCCCCCCCCCCTGGTTGCGCTACTGCGGCCCCCCCTCCTATTGTATGAAGGGATTTTTTATAAAGATTAAATAAACAGGAACCGTTTTTTTCCGTTTTTTAATTTACGTAATCTTTATATTATTAAAAAGTCAAGATACAAATACACTGATACTTTTAATTACATTTTAAATGTAAGTATTTGTAAGAGTAAATAAATACCTAACTAAAAAACAAAACAAAATAATAAATTATACTGTACTAAACTAACGAAAAAAAGAAGTATTTTTAATTTTTTTAATTATATTATTTTTAACAGCATTTCCCAATATTTGAATAATTTCGTTTTGAATAGTTGAACTTAAATAGGTTACAGAATTTTTCTTCTTGTTTTCTAACAAATTCTTTAAAACTTGATCATATTTTGACAGTAAAGTAATTATTGATAAATAAACTCCAGGATTTTTCGAGTCTAGGCTTCCATCATGAACTCGAAAAGGCAAATTAGAAGACGCTAATGTTAAAGTTACATCAACAACACGCATTAAGACCTGCGAGAGTTTAATCGGTAGGTATTGCACAGGTTATATGGTTTATTTACAAAACTGTGACGTGTATATTTTACACGCCAAAAATAATAATAATACTTAGGTCTTTCTGTTTTTTTTTTTTTGTGCAGATGCTTGAACGGTCTCTTGCTAACCGCTTTGTTTCTAAAATACTTTATGACATTAGCGAGGGCCGGGCCCCTCCGGGGCATCAACAAAAATGAATTAAAATACGTCCTGAGGGTAAAAACAACTTAAATACTAAAAATTAAAGAATTTAAATAATGAAACATAGGTAATATAAAAATCTGTACACCTAACTTATATATTAGCGAAATAAATAAATTGTTATAAATAAAAATGCAGAATAAGTAACTAAATATTTTAAAAGTTTATACAATCATTTATGAAAGTAGTGAGGACCTTAGTTTTAGCAGAGTAAGCCAAGGATTACGCAAATATCATTAAGATGTGCATCTTGACGTTCAGTTTAGTAGGTAGGTATCATTCAATATTGTTCAGTGTCACGATAGTGTACATGACTTGTGCAGCCCTCGTATAGAAACACCCAAACATATTTCTACACAAATGTAAATTTCTAGTAAGGTGTACATCATTTTAGGTAGCTGTCGCCGATATCTCAGTCTGCTAGGCATATTTAGATTAGTCTATACCAGTCTCCTGAAACGAGGAAAAAAATGACTACTATAATATAATAATACTTAGTATTCTTTAGGCTTAAACAAAATATGAGTCAATTACACTTTAAATTACATTTCTCTTGTAAGAAACAATGCCCAACAATGAACTAACCTGAAGCACATTTCTAGGAAGATGTATATAATTTTAGGGCCTTGCGCAGCCATCATAGTAGGTGTAAGTAGCTGTCGCCGAGTTTCAGTCTGCTAGGCTTACTCAGATTGGTCAATACGCTTCCTGAAATGAGGGGAAAAATTACTAGTTTATACATAATATATATAGCCTTATTGGAAAAAGACAAAATTACATTTTTCCATTAAAAAACAATGATGAACAATAAACTAACCAGAATGTTTATCAAACCTGACACAAAGATTGGCAGTCTGCAATGGACCCTTTTTTTCTGTGGCTGCTTTCCCTTGCCTGGTAAAACTCTGCAGAAAACAAAAATAATTAATATCACAGGTTCTATACGAGTTAGTTTGCAAACACATTCTGACCGTTTAGTGCACAAACAGCCCTAAGTGTTGCACTTGGGTTATTTATTTTTAAATTTAGAAAATGTCACTTCACTTGTTGAAATGATGAAATTCACTTTATTCACACAAAGAATTGTAATGCACCCACCGAGCTTTCTTGGTCATATACAAATCTGAAAAAACTAGAGAAAAGCTTATCAAATACACATGTAGCTTTACCCTACCTTCTTTAATTAAACCAACATGAACTCAGCAAACCAATCTAAAGTTGAAACAATTTTTGCTTCGACTTTATCTTGCATGCAGATCAAGCACTCGAACATACTTTAGAAAGAAGCAATAGCATTTTAAACTACTTGTTATTATACAAGCAGATTTATTTAGGTATACATTCATGTACGTAAAGTAGAGAACATAGGTAGGTACTTACCAAATAGTTTTAAAATAAAGAGGATGACGATTTCCTAACCTTAAAGCATCAAGGGCAAAAGGACACAATACGAGAGTTGTTTTCTGGCGATTCCTGTACTTGCCTTCCATGTCGCAAAAAGGGAACGGTAAAAATTACAAACAATATTAATAAAAACGATATAACACTTGTTGTAACCCTATGTTTCCACATGTGTATATAAGTTTATATGTATAGGTACAATACTTTATTTTTAGTAAGAATACGTCATTCAACCTTATTTTTATAGATACCTAATTATCTTAGATATTATACCAGACGATAGTAAAACGGCGACAGACCCTTCTATTGTAAGTTTATTATTATCTCTTCTAAATTTTAATTACTGTTTATTTAAAAACCTTTTCAAACAGAACAGACTAATTTCTATGATAGACGCCAGGTATCGAAATATTTAACCATAACAAAACTTTCCATTTTAGAGAAATTACTCATTTCATTAAATTAGTTTATTGTATCACATTGTAAACTTTGCAAATGGGCTTTATCACTCTTTGTTAAAAACATATTCTTGCAAAATAACAAGAAAGCTTTATTTGATTTGCTTTGAGTTGATTTAAGACCGCCCATTTTCAAAGGCACGCCCAAATTAGTCCTTAGGTTAGCTCTTAGAAATTTGAGAAGGGAGGTTACTTCTGAACATTTGTAAGAACAACTTGTGCTCCCAAAATATTTTAAAATCGTATTTCTTACAAATAAACGAAAGTGTTTTCTTTTTCTTCGTATAAAAGAGTTAGTTTTATTTCTTAGTTTAAAACTTAAGGTTCTTGTGAATTTAGTCACAACGCTCGTGGCTAGATCCACAACATTGGTGGCAGCGGAAAACTTTTCGGATTTTTGAAGGAGCGCCAAGACGCAGCAAATATCCAAGAAGTCTCAGAGAAGGAAGCAAGAAAGTCCAGAGGCAATTTGAAGGTGCGCCAAGACGCAGCAAAGACCCCAAGGAAACAGAAATCAACTGAATTAGTTTGAAGGAGCGCCAAGACGCAGCAGACTTTTACAGCCGGAAGTCGACCTTAGTTCACAACCATCTGCAGATTCCCGACGCGGAGTACGAATCCAGGTTAGCCAAGGCTTTGGAAAATCGGAGACGTAGTGCAGGATGAACAAGTAAGTCCCTTCTTTGTTTTCTGTGTGACGCTATTTTCTTTGTAACCTTTTTTAGTGTTAGGTTAAGGATAGGTATTTGATTTCAACATAAAAATATATTTTTCTTTTGTGATACTGCAAATAACAAATTATTATTATAAAAAATTATCAAATCAACTAAAATTATACTGACAAATTATCAATTTATTATTATTACATTAAGTTAAGTAATCAAAAAAAAAAAAAATGAGTGATAAAAATGCATTTGACGTTTTAAACCAAATAGACTCTTTTGATGGGCATGGCGATACAAATTCACTAAATTTCTTTCTTAAAAGTTGTGACGCTATGATGAAAATTGTTAAGGAAACAGAAAAAAATAAGTTAGCTGAGTTAATTTTTGCAATGAAATTAAAAGGGAAAGCACAAGAAGTAACTCAATATCACGAATTTGAAAACTGGGAAACAATAAAAGACTTTTTACTTGAACATTTTACAGATAAGAGACCTCCTTCACATTTTTTAAATTTATTAATGAACATTAAACAAAACTATAGGGAAAGTATAAAAGAATACGGAGAGCGTATTCAAGCTCTTTTTAATAAGTACAAAGAAACTTGTAATTTAAATCATAACTTAAATGAAGCTAAAGTGCTTATAAATAGTTTACAGTCTGTGTTAGTAAGCAATTTTAGAAAGGGTTTACATGACGAAAAAGTGCAGATGCGAATAATAGCAGAAAACACCGTCGATTTAGATAGGGCAATCTCAGTGGCAATAGAACTCGAACTTGAGCAAAATGATAAATATAAAACTAGTCAAAATTTCAGAAATATTAATGTCACACAAAATCGCCCAAGTAGAAATCAAAATGTTATGACCCCCCAAAGTCAAAGCTCGTGTATGTTTTGTCACAAAAATAATCATTTTACATCACAGTGTAGACAACTTTACCGCTTCGAAAATAATCAAAATAATAGTAATTTTAATTCAAATAATAATCATCAAAATTTCTATTCACAACAAAGAAAATTTAGTAATTCTGGAATACATAACAACCGCCGTGATTATTTTAGGGAAAATAATTCTTATACGCCAAATAATAATATGAGTCGTTCAATTCCAAATAATAATAGCAATTATCCTCGCAATTATAATAATCAACAAAATTATAATAATCGTAGTTCTAATAATCATAATGACCACAGGCATCGATTTTCTAATCAACAAAATTTTTCTTTTGAGAACGCCAATTATCAAAAATACCCCATGCAACAAAGAACTTTTAACGAACAAAATCATTCACATCAATATCACCCCAATCAACAAAATTCTAGTGAATCTTTTATTCCACAAGTACAAACTGTTCAAGCACAAATGTCAACCCAAAACAATCCCGTCAATTCTACCACACTAACTAGCGCGCCTCGCGAAAATTGTTCGGGAAACGAATTGTAAACCATAGCCGCGAACAGCCGACAATGGTTTCTTATAATAGCTGTTCAAAAAATAATAATAATACATTTTATTCTCCAGATACGCCTAATAAAAATATTTTGAATAATAACATAAAATCAAATATTTCGTGCAAAACAATTTTACTTTCCGAAAACCATAAACAACTAGATATAATTGAAATAAATACTTCTGATACAAATAATTCTACAGTGCAACTTTTATTAGATACGGGTGCCGATGTCTCTCTTTTAAAAGCAGGTAAATTAAAGGACCACTCCATTATAAATAAAGAAATAATCGTAGAATTAAAAGGTATTAGCGAACAACCAATTTACACCTTAGGTACCTGTTGTATTTTAATCAAATTAGAAAACAATAAAACCGTAACACATTCATTTCACATTGTTTCGGATAATTTACCAATCAAAAACGACGGTCTTTTAGGGCGTGACTTTTTGCAAAAATATAGAGCCAAAATCGATTATGAAAAAGAAACGTTGTTCTTTAATGGTAATTATTTTAAAATTTTACCATCCGAACCGTGTAAAATTTTTATTCCTGCGCGATGCGAAACAATAATTCCTGCATTAGCAAATATTTCAAATACTGAGGGAATAGTAGAATTAAAACAAATTTCTGATAAACTTTATTTAGGGTCTACTTTAACAAAAGTGAAAAACCATAAATGTTTTGTCAGTATTCTAAATATTTCGGACGAAACTTTAACAATAGCAATGCCAAGAGTTAATATTGAACCATTTATTTCTAATGATTATAATGTTATCGAAACAAATAATATTAATCATATCGAACGTTTAAATAAATTAAGAAACGCTATTAATCTTGAAGGCTTAAATACTGAAGAAACTACCTCATTATTGGAAACTTGTAGTCAGTTTAGCGACATTTTTTATTTAGAAGGTGATAAACTCTCTCACACAAACACAGTTAAACACAATATACAAACAGATTCCGCCAAAGGACCAATTAACATTAGACCTTATAGATTACCATTTAAACATCGCGAAGTAATAAAAAATCAGACCGATCAAATGTTAAAAGATGATATAATTTCACCTTCTTGTAGCCCATGGAATAGTCCTCTATTAGTTGTACCTAAAAAAACCGATCCGTCGGGCGAACCAAAATATCGCGTATGTGTAGATTTCAGAAAAATTAACGATATTACGATAGGTACAGATGCGTTTCCCCTCCCTAACATTACAGATATTCTTGATCAACTCGGAAAAGCTAATTATTTTACTACCCTAGACTTGGCTAATGGTTTTCACCAAGTACCAATGGATGAAAAAGATAAATTAAAAACTGCATTTAGCACTTCAACCGGACATTACGTATACAATCGAATGCCATTCGGATTAAAGGGGGCTCCTGCAACCTTTCAACGATTAATGAATGCGGTTTTAAGCGGTCTTAATGGTTTAAAATGTTTCATTTATTTAGACGATGTAGTAATTTATGCCAATAATTTAACAGAACATAACCAGAGATTAACCGAAATATTTCAAAGATTTAGGCAACATAACTTAAAAATTCAACCATCAAAATGCTCATTTTTACGTAAAGAATGTTTATATTTAGGACATATTATCACAGAGGACGGCATTAAACCCGATCCTGCAAAAGTAGAATGCGTCTCAAAATTTCCTCAACCCAAAAATTCAAAAGATATAAAATCATTTTTAGGTTTAGTTGGCTACTATAGGAAATTTATTCAAGATTTCGCAAAAATCGCTAAACCTCTTACCAAACTATTAAAAAAAGATGAAAAATTTATATGGGATAACGAATGCAGTATTTCATTTCAAACACTCAAACAAAGTATAATCTCGCCACCTGTACTTCAATACCCCGATTTTTCTAAAGAATTCATAATTACTACAGACGCTAGTAATTATGCAATAGGCGCCATTTTGTCCCAGGGTAAAATTAACAGTGATCGACCAATAGCATTCGCCAGTAGAACATTAAATGCGGCTGAACAAAATTACTCGACCACTGAAAAGGAGTTAGCAGCAATAGTCTGGGCAGTAAAGCATTTTCGGCCATATGTATTCGGCACTAAATTTAAAATAGTCACAGATCACAAACCGTTACTTTATGTTTTTAACATAAAAGACCCAGGCTCGCGACTTACACGTTTTAGATTAAAATTAGAAGAATATAACTATGAAGTAATTTATAAGGCCGGAAAGAAAAATACAAACGCCGACGCATTAAGTAGAACAATTAATATTGTTAACAGAAACCTAATTACGGATTATACCGAATTTCAAAGTTATCTTAAAAATCATATTGTTTTAAACTCTAAAATAAAAGAAAAAAATACGACATATTTTCAAACCAATGAAACAGACCCAATAGTATTATTTTTACCCAAAAATTTTGACAAAGAAAAATTTAAAGTCTTAGAAAATAACCAACAAGTAAAAATTTTTTTTGAATGCTTTAATAAAAATACCGAACTTAATATCCCGTCTGCTCTCCATTATCAGGAACTCAATATGTTTTTGCTAATCGATAATGAAAATACTTTTAGTGACGCTAATTATGAAAACATCTGGTCCTGCTTAATTGACCTCAGAAATATTGTAAGTAACACTAAAACTAAACTTTCAATAATTGAACACCACTATAATCCGTTAATCAAATGGGAAATAATCTACCCAATGCTTAGATACCTTTTCGCAAATATAGATGTCGAAATAACAATATACAATAATAATTTAATAAACCCTACCGAGTCAAATAAAACCACTATTCTAGAAGAATACCATAATTCTCCGTTAGCAGGTCACCAAGGAGTATCTCGTACATATAAAAAACTCGCACAATTATACAACTGGAGAGGTATGAAAAAAGACGTAAAAAGGTTTATAAAAAAATGCAAATTTTGTCAAAAAAATAAATTATCGCGAAAAACTAAAATGCCAATGGTAATAACTACTACCGCATCTAAACCTTTTGAAAGGTGTTTTCTTGACGTAGTCGGTCCTTTACCTGAAACGGAATCGGGCAATAAATACATACTTACCTTCCAGGATGACTTAACAAAATATAACATTAACATTCCAATGATAAATCAAGAATCACTTACTGTAGCAGATCATTTTGTAAAAAATATAATTTGTCTCTATGGAATACCGGAAATATTAATTACCGATCAAGGAACAAATTTTTTAAGTGAACTTTTTAAAAATATGTGTAAAATGCTAAAAATAAAAAAAATTCAAACAACTAGTTATCATCCAGAATCAAATGGGGCATTAGAGAGGTCTCATAGGGTTTTGGAGGAATATTTGCGACATTTCATATCAGATACGCAACAAGATTGGGATAACTGGATTCCATTTGCTACATTTACCTATAATACAACTACACACACAGCCACAAAATTTTCACCTTTTGAACTTTTATTCGGTTTTAGTCCTACTTTACCAACGTCAATTAATCAACCTTTAAAAATGTCTTATACATATGATGACTTTATAGAAAATCTAAAACAAAAAATGCAGTATTCCAGGCAAATTGCCAGAGAAAATTTACTTCACAGTAAACATATTTCAAAAAATAATTACGACAAACATAGTTTTCCCAGAAATTTCACAATAGGAGATAAGGTACTACTATATGATGAGTCTGTCCGTAGAGGCAGAAGTAAAAAACTTTCCTCATTATGGATAGGACCATATATAATTTCAGATAAAATTTCTGACCTAAATTATGTTATTCAAAAAGGAAAAAATAAACAAACAATTCATGCAAACAGATTAAAGCACTTTTATGACTAAAAAAAAAAAAAAAATATATTTTTATAAAACAAGATAAAAAAAATAAAAAGAAAAAAAAAATAATAAAAAAAAAAAATGTCTAACAATACTTTTTCTCTTTTCAGATTTGTCCTTTTCATTAATATTTTCGTTTTAACGATGGCTCAACCTGAGTTTAACGTAACGTACTATGACCACAACCCTGGCATCCATTTTGAGAAATTGGGAGAAATGCGGCTTTACAACAACAAGTGGAAAATAATAACTTTTGTAAATATAGATAATCTTAGCGATAAGTTTTTAAGCTTAAATAATTATTATAGGAAAACCTTAGATTTGTGCGGCCACGAAAATGCACAATATCACTATTACATATGTGAATCTTTTATAAAACACTCTAAGTATAGTCTACAAAAAATTGATAGAGAATTACAAGTTTTGCATGAGCTAATAGGGCATAAAATTGTTGCTAGAAACAAAAGAGGATGGTTTGATATAATAGGTAAAGCTACAAAAGTTTTATTTGGAGTTCTAGATAGTGACGACGCAAAGTATTACGACCAAAAAATTTCGGAATTTTCAAAAGATGAATCCTCGGTACTTCATCTATTAAAAGAACAAACAAAAATAGTACAATCCACCCTAGTGAATTTTAACAATACCATAGGCACCTTAGACTTTAATGAAAGCATCCTAAAGGGCAATATAGAAAAAATTGGTAAACAATTAAACAAAAACCAAAAAGATATACAATTCTTAACGTTAAAAACAGTATTGGAAGATCATGTAGTAGTAACAAATATAATCCTAAATCAATTACAACTAGAAATTATGTCACTCACTAACGCAATCCTTGTTTCAAAGAAAGGTATACTACACCCTGCTATTATCACACCTGTTCAATTAACAAAAGAATTAAGACAAGTAACTGAATCTCTACCTCATGGGCTGGAATTCCCCGCACCTTTAGATTTAGCAAATGCAAATATGTTCCTAAATATAGTTGAGTTACAAGTTTTCTTTGAAAATAAACGTTTAGTATATATTATAAATATACCACTAGTAGAAACACAATTATTTTACTTATATAAAATAACACCATTTCCCAAACTAATAGCATTAAACGAATTTATTTTGATCCACCCTTCATCTAAATTTATAGCAATTGACGAAAGCAAACAACAGTTTATACAAATTTCAGATATCGAATACACTTCTTGTCTTAAATTACTAGAAAATAAAATTATTTGTAAGCAACAAAAACCTGTATCTCTTGCCCATCTCGTAGACAATTGTGAGATAAAATTGTTACAAGGTACAAGTAAAATACCAGAAAATTGCGATAAACGCATTGTTATGTCAGATAGAGGAATTTTTATTCAATTATTAACAAGCAACACTTGGTTATTTGCAGTACCTCAAACAGAAACTTTAACTATTTCTTGTGTAAATAAAAATAAACCGATAGATTTAATGTTAAAAAATTGTGGTAGCGTCACACTAGCGAAACAATGTAAGGCCTACAGTCCATCGGCAATGTTGGTGCCCCACGACAACACATATCAGTCCGAGATGTATAGTGAAATTGTTCCATCAGTTGATATAAGTGATGAGTGTTGTGAAAAAGGTAAAACAAACCAAATGAATTTTTCTGAAATTTTGTTAAGTGAAAACTATAAAATCTTAAGTAAACACATACCAGAATTAAATATTGCTAGTCATAAGCTGGACGACATAGAAAGGCTGGCAGATAACATTCAAAAAAAGAAAGAAATTTCTCATTACACAACTTTTACTTCAACTCTAGCATATATTTTAGCAATAATTACTGTTTTGTTTATAGTTTATAAGATATATAAAAAATGTTGCTGTCCAAAAAATAAGAATTCATGTTGTGGCATAATACCAAATTTTTGCATTAGAGTCAATCAAAATGTAGAACCATCTTTCGCCGACGATAGATATGTAACACGTTATGTTCATAGAAATAGAACCTCGGAGAATATAAACAATGCTGACGATTCAGAGGAAGAAAGTATTGCTTTACAAGTTCATCCACGTAAAAGCATTGGTTATACACCCACGAGGCGACCAACCAAGCAAATTTAAAATGTATAATATCTATATAGGATAAAAATACTGATTTTATATATCGCCATTTATTTTTAAGTGCATTAAATTAGTAACGAGTAACTAGGTATATTAATTTAAATAGCTTTATTGATCTTATCAACATGTAGCTTAGTTAAGAACCATATTATTAGGGTTATTAACGAAATAATTTAGTTTAAATTTCATTATTGTATTTAAGTCAAGTTTTGAGATTTTACTCCATTTAGATTACATAAAATCTCTCATTAAGGTGGGAGGTGTTGTAACCCTATGTTTCCACATGTGTATATAAGTTTATATGTATAGGTACAATACTTTATTTTTAGTAAGAATACGTCATTCAACCTTATTTTTATAGATACCTAATTATCTTAGATATTATACCAGACGATAGTAAAACGGCGACAGACCCTTCTATTGTAAGTTTATTATTATCTCTTCTAAATTTTAATTACTGTTTATTTAAAAACCTTTTCAAACAGAACAGACTAATTTCTATGATAGACGCCAGGTATCGAAATATTTAACCATAACAAAACTTTCCATTTTAGAGAAATTACTCATTTCATTAAATTAGTTTATTGTATCACATTGTAAACTTTGCAAATGGGCTTTATCACTCTTTGTTAAAAACATATTCTTGCAAAATAACAAGAAAGCTTTATTTGATTTGCTTTGAGTTGATTTAAGACCGCCCATTTTCAAAGGCACGCCCAAATTAGTCCTTAGGTTAGCTCTTAGAAATTTGAGAAGGGAGGTTACTTCTGAACATTTGTAAGAACAACTTGTGCTCCCAAAATATTTTAAAATCGTATTTCTTACAAATAAACGAAAGTGTTTTCTTTTTCTTCGTATAAAAGAGTTAGTTTTATTTCTTAGTTTAAAACTTAAGGTTCTTGTGAATTTAGTCACAACGCTCGTGGCTAGATCCACAACACACTAAAATTTTGCCGGTACAAAACCACGACAAAACAAATCAATATAAAATGGCGACAAAAATTTTATGGTAAAATTGTCATTTTTTTGCATTCAGTAAAAATCGATAATGAACAATTCGTTTAACTCAGTGCTAGTTTAAAATCAGATCTCGGAGTAATTAGAAGAAACACTAGTCACCGATAATACGTGTTAGAAAGAAACAGTTTTACAAAATGACATGGTCATCTGACCAAACTATGAACTGAATGGACCGCGAAGTAAATCTCAACTCAGGTCTTGGAGTAGTAAAGACTAGCACCATTGGGTCACGCCTATTAATAGATAGAGATAGCAACACTCAAGTTCGGTTTCATATGAGATGACAGCTTGATTGACGCTTTACCTCGTCCCTTACCAGAAATCGTGGTTACCTCAACTTGCCTACGTTGGCGTATGCCCAATGAAAAGCTTCAGACGGGTGTCTCACGATGACTGTCCATTAGAATATTTCGGGAAGTAATGCGATTTCAATCCTGCAAATTTGGATTTTGAGGTTTAAAGGGACGCTCTCTTCAGGGGAAATAACGGCGACCTTGTGCGAGTTTCGGTTATGCCGGAAGATGTCTCTAACTTGCTTACTTTAAATGGAACGCCCTATATAATATACTTTTTTTGTGTTTCTTTCTTTATTACCAATAACTTTAATTAAAAATATTTTTACCCTACTCTATCCTTTTCTGAGATGAAAATTGTTTTCCTCAAATTTTGACTTTTAACAGGGTATCATCTAAAATTGAATATCTTTTCAAAGATAAAAGATAGAAACTCGAAATTTAGGTTGTGACATAAGATAGTATGGTGCTAGATATTGTATTATCGGAAAATAAAATTTTATATACAGGGAAGTGGAAAAGTAACAATTTTTGATCTTTATAAAAAAATAACAAAACTTCATTTGTTTAAATACGATGCTATGTTGCTAGTTCATTGCATGTATAGGCGATAACATTTTCTATCTATCCATATATGATATCCCTATACCTAACTAGTATAGTTTTCAACTTATTTACGGTGTTTCGCAGAATCCTCCAAATATTAAGCAGTTTTATTTATTTTTGGCAAGAAGGCCATGATAAACAAAAAAATAATACGTATTTAAACACACGCGTGTCATTGTCAGTTGCAATTATTTATTTATCGACGTTTTGATACCGAGTTTATTCAAGAGAAATATTGTTGAAAAATTGAAAATTATACGTATACAAATGCTGACATATTAAATGTATTTTTTATTCATGGCCAGTGCAACAGAATCATAAGGCGAACATGCAGAGTTTTCAACGAAAGGTATCCGAATTTAACACCAATGACCAGAACAAAATTTAGAAACATGAAAAATCATCTTAATTATGGAACGATTAATGAAGAAAGAATTTTACCCAGGCCAATAACGTCAAATAAAGATAACATTATCAATGTGTTGGCCTATTTTTATGTTTATCCCGAAGCTTCTACTCGTGCGGCAGAATATGATTTAGGAGTTTCGCGACCATCTGTTCAAAGAATTTTAGCAGAACATGGCATGCATCCCTATAAGTTCAACCTTCTTCATTCTTTTCAACCCGGGGACGCACCACAACGTGAAGAGTTATGTGAAATGATATTAGTAAGAACACAAGAAGATCCAGCATTTTTGCGTAAAATTATATGGACAGACGAATCAAAATTCACAAAAGAAGTCATTTTTAATAGACATAATTCTCATTTCTGGGGCATGTCATATATGTGTACCTACTAGAAACCATAGTTTTGTTAAGGTCAATTAAGGTGAAACGAACTTTATATACATACATTTTTTAATTGTATTGTGTTCCAATCAGCATTGGGCATCTGGGCATAGAATTTCAATGGAATTCAGTTTATTGGAAACGGTCTTTTATTTCACATGGCGCTGCGAAATTAAAGAAAATCGAACGTAATAATTACAGTAAGAAGTGTTAATTTCGCGATGGCGGAATTTAGGGGTATTGCACCTCTTGATATGTCTGGTGATGTACCAAAAAATTGGAAATTCGGGATACAAAAGTTTAAAAACTATTTAAAGGCCTCAGAGCTAAATAAAAAATCGGAAGACATACAGTATGCTCAGTTATTGCAATTTATTGGTGATGAAGGTATTCGCATTTTTAATACGTTTACAATTAAAGATGAAGACAAGGATAAAATTGATGTCCTTATAAGTAATTTTGACAATTTTTTTTCAACCAAAAGTTAACGTAATTTATGAAAGGCACCTATTTCTAACCAGGAAAGCAGTTACCGGGTAAGAACATTCAACAATTTTTAACTGATTTTAAAAATAAAGCTAAAGTGTGTAATTTCGATAAGTTGGAAGACTCCTTGGTATGTAGTGTGTTAATAATCGGCTTAAATAACGATTCTCTGCGCGAGCGACTGCTAGAAGAGCCGGAGATTACTTTGAAAAAAGCTGAGCGTATTTGTTTAGCAGTAGAAGAATCCAGAAAGCAGGGTCAAGAAATTAGTGATAGTAATAAAGAGGTTAGTTCAGGTTAGGGGTCCTTACAACAATAATATTACGGGTGCAAATTCTGTGGATGGGAGCTCTCGTTTCAACTGCTTCAAATGTGGGAGAAGTCATCAAGTAAGGAAATGTTCGGCATTTGGTAAGCAATGTGGCTTATGTGGTGGCATGAATCATTTTCAAAAGGTATGTTTCAAAAAGAATTTAATTCATTCGGTTCAAGATTCTATTGACAGTAATCCAGAAAAATATGAACCAAATAATGATTCAGATCTTTTTATCGGCATGATCACAGATAATGATGGACGAAATAAAGTTAGAGAGTGGTGTTGGGGAACAGCCCTAAAAGTTGAAATGAATTGTCCGAAGATGGACTGTTTAGTTTAGTTGCAACATAGTAGGCGTAACATGTCAAATTTACGATCTCGTTCATAACATAGTAGGTATAAGAAATGATGTATTTTGGAGCCGCGCCATCGCAGCAGCTGGAGACCACTGTCACGCTCCAATTTTGTTCGCTGTGAAATGCGCCCACTGGATTGGCGGAAGCTTGGCGTCGCGTCGGCCAGGAAAGATGAATGAATCGTGTCATAGGGTATTCGTGCAGCGGTTCCAGCCGCTCCATTTGGCGCTGGTTAAGATTTAAGAGTCACTGTTGAGTGAGCAGACAAGCTAACAACACGTCCCGTCAAAAAGGAATAGCCAAAGTTGGTTGTTGGCGGTCATTTTACTATTTGTACCAAGTGGTAAATCTGTAGAAATGTTAGTGTACTAATTTCTATGTAAAAAGTGGAAGTTTCACCCTAAGTACGGGTACTAAGTGTGCATAGCTCTGTGCAAAGAGTTATAATGTGTTAATTTCGCCAGAAGTTATAATGTGTTAAGTTCGCCAGTATATTAAATAAAGTTATTTTGCTTTAACACGAGTTTAATTTCCAATCACAATAAAAACGACCAGTGAGTCACACGCCTGTGGAAAGATACCACAAAATTGATTGAACGTAAGAGGAAATAAAGCCCTGCGTTTCAACAAGTGGAGCATTACACTTTTGATAAACAATAAAAAATATGTACAATTTAAAATGGATACAGGTGCAATGACCAATACTATCAGTTATAAAACATTTTTAAGTTTAGGATACCATAATGTTTGTATCAAAAAGTCTAGTGTAAAGCTCACTTACTATTCTAACGATATTATACCGGTTGTTGGCGAATGTAAACTAAATTGTAAAGTTAAAAATCGAGAATATTGTTTAGATTTCGTAGTTGTATCTACAGATTCTCCTGCCTTAATTGGTTTAAATAGTTCTATTATGCTTAACCCTATCAAGAAGATTGATGTTGTTAGTGAAAATGTTTTGGTTAACCAATTTTCTGGTGTATTTAAAGGGATAGGTTGCATTCCAGGTCAATATCACATTAAATTAAAGGAAAATCCACAACCTGTTATACACTCCGCAAGAAAAATTCCATTTCCTTTAATTGAAAAATTTAAAAATACATTAAATACTTTAGAGAATGATAAAATTATTTGGAAGGTTAGTTATCCAACGGAATGGGTTAATCCCATTGTCTGGTTGTTAAAAAGGATCAATCATTAAGAATAGGGGAGAGTTGCCAATATTGTACCACTTTTTAATACGTAGAATTATCTGCTTTAGATAGAACTTTTTTTTAAATAAAAAAACAGATTTCAAAACATGCAAATTTTATGTATCCAAATCCTAACTTGAAATTCAATAGGAACATACACATTTTGCAAAAAAAATAGAAATTTTAAAAATGTTAACAGTACAATTTAGGAAACCAGTTTCCTATATTGTACTGCCGGGTTCCTAAATTGTACCTCTAATCAAAATTGGGCAAACATAATTCGCAAATGAACTCTTCATTATCGCCTACTCCTGCGCACTCTTCATGAGCCCATCAGCGGCATAGTTGACACAATATCCATCCCTCTCCAGATCGGGAATTTAAATAGGTACTTCCACAAAATAGGCATTCGGCATCATTTTCGTTAATTTCCGATGCTGAGTCTTCAGATGAGCTGCTAGAACTTCTCATCTTTTTCTTACTTCTTCTTCTTTATGTGCCATGCTCATTCGAGCGTAGGCGACCTCTCGCATATACCTGTGATGTGTGCCTTTTTTCAGATTTTTCACAGGTATATGGGACCTACAGTTTATCGCCGGTTCCGAACGGCACTATTTGAGAGGTTGTACTAGGCAAATTACTACGTGGTGGTTTGCCATTGCCTTCCACGAGGTGACGACCGAATAAATAAAGATCGATGCATGGTCCCGGGATCGAACCGGGGACCTTCGGCTTAGTAGTCGGACACACTAACCACTAGGCTGCGGTCGCCACTTACAGTTTTTCGTAAATCATAGAAGTTCATAACTTTCTCCGGATTAAATCCTTTAACCCTAGCCATAGATGTTGACTCGGGCTGTCGCACCGATAATTCAGGATTGCGTCTCATGAAGCTGTAAACCCATTTCTTTCCTGCCATTTTATTTTCTTTGTTGAAAGTGTGTGATATTTTGAATTTTTCGGCCACTTCATAGGCTAGCTTTCTCACATCTTTTATTGTTAATCCGAACAACATATCTTCAAATTCCAGAATGCGATCTTTTAAAGTTTCTTCCAGTTGCTTACTAAAAGTGGGCATGCGACCAAACGATTTGACATTTTCATTGGCAATTTTATTTTTGAAGAGAGAATGGCGCTTAAAGGTTGGTTTTGGAATATTATAACGCCGACAACATTCATTTAGACCTACTTCATTAGTTCTGTATGCATTTAGAGCTTTTTCCATGTCTTCGGAGCTCCACTTTCCATATTTAGCAGCTCTCGGCATCTGATATTTAAAACAGATATAATATAGTTGCTTAAATTGTACCAGTACTATATCGGAAACGTCAAGGGGTACAAATTAGGCAACTTCCTTTTTTTTTTATTAATGCCAACAATTTTTCTCCTAATGATTGTACATTAAAAACATTTAGGTAGTGTCTTCTCAACATCCTTACTTAGGTAAATATAAATATATGAATTTCTTACCTTTTAAGAAAAACCACGTACGATCTTATAAGACGACTGAAAAATTACGATCACAGCGCAGAACAATATACTTCGTGGTACAGCACAAGCGCCTCTCACCATAGCCGAAAATGGACTACCGCGAGAATTTCTTTAACGACCGATGGTTCTTTGTCGACATACACCGTTGCCAATTGTTACGCAGTTTTTAAAATAACGTTGTGGTACAATTTAGGCGCTGGTACAATATTGGCAACTCTCCCCTATGTCTAGACCCTAGCGATTTGAATAAAATTATTCGCAGAGAACATTTTCCCCTGACAACTTTCGATGAAATAAGGGCTGAACTTAGTGGAGCAAAAATGTTTTCCACACTTGATGCAATGTCAGGATTTTGGCAGGTTGAGCTTGATAAATAGAGTCATTCGGGTTAAGTGTACGCACTGGGTAAGTGTGCGCATTGTTGATTTAGGAGGGGAGACAAATGTATCGCGCGAATTGCTGATGACATTTTAGTATTCCCTCAGTGGCTATTCTATGTAGATCTCTCGCTTCGCACCTATAACTCGTGCAAGAGAAATATTTTAAAAAGACGAAAAAGTGCTAGTTTACTAAATATTATCTGCCCCGTGGAAAAGCGTGTTATAACCGAACCTCAAATAATTTTATCATAAGTATTTTGTTTACTTATATGTAAGTTATTTTCCATCATTAAACCAGCGGTTATATGTGTTGTCGTTAAAAATATGAGACACATTTAAGATAACGGTTCTGGGGTCAAGTGTACGCGGGTAAGTGTGCGAGTGGTTAAGGTCTCTCTGTTCCCACACTGAGAAAATAGAGCCAGCTAAATTTCTGTGCTGGAAATTTTTAATAATCACATGCAGCTTAAACAATTGCAACGGTTATTATTTTTTAATGGTTATAACTGAATAGGATTACTTATGCTAATGAACTTTTTTATTTGAATTGTAATTGTTAATGGCTACTCATGATTTTTATTATGGTAACAACTGCAAATTCCTTATTAGGTACCACACCTAAATATGTAGCTGTAGTTACAATCACAGCTAGATTAAGATCCCTTTACTTACTGCAGCTACCAGTAAATTGCTACAAGTCGAAAAAGTAATAGCCGCAGCAAAAAAAATGTATCTGACAACTATGGATTTAGATCTGCCGGCTGTTCGAATATTTTCGTGACCCGTCGTCGGGAAATTACGTTGAGCCCCTAGCAGACGTGGTTCGTAGAGACTCCTCCGTTCAGACTTCTCAATAAACTGTCAATGAAACTATACAGGCTTCTTCAAACAAATCTATTGACAAGTTGACAAATACATGCAACTAACGTTAGAAACGCCTTACAATATACTGTCTCTAAAATCATGGATTTAAGTCAATTTATAATATTTCTAATTGATAAAGGATGAATTAAATGCAAGATCAGTAAATGGTAGTTTTCCATACAAGATAAGTTGTTAATTTTATTCTATGTAAACATCAACTAATAGATAAGCTACGAATAAAATGCAGTTAATAAAAATAGTAAAAGATAAGAAGTCGTAAAAAGTCTTGTTAAGCATGTTTTAGTATTTATCATATTTGAATCACCGCACTAGATAAAGTTCGAGAGATAACACAACGCAGCATTAATCAGTCCTTATCGTCTTTTAGTTGGTACCAGTGGCGTACCACGTAACTGGGACGTGTTCGTAATGACAAATTTGCCTACGTGCCGAACTGACCGAAGACCGAACTCATTTCCATTTTGTTTTTGAAGTGGTCGTGTGTTGCAGGCAGGCGAGAAAATTTATTTTATATTGTGTTATTGTTGAAGGTAAGTTTTTTGTAATTGTAGGTGTTTTCAATGCAAATATTGATAAAAGAGAAGTTTACTATAGTATTTAACGAATTTTGAGTGACGCTTGGTAATCCGGGAGAGGTTAGGTTCCAAATATTACAATTTATGCATGAACTAATTTTTACAGGTGGCCATTATTGCAACCTGTTACTAATTAAAGACGTGTAGTATAAGGTGTAGTATAAGGTGTAGTGTAAGTAAGGTATAGTATAAGGTAAAATTAAGACAGTTAGTATTTTACAGTATTTTACCTATTTTATTAAATTAGTTTATATTATTAAACATTGGTTTAGATTGACAAGGTTACAACCATGAACGTAAGGTGCCAGCTTTGCTTGTAATTGATAAACATAAACATATAACATATAACAAACCGTACCATAGTTTAAGGTTACCCAAACATATATATATTTTGATGAACTAGATTTTTAAGAATATAAGTTAAGAGATGATGATTTGATAATTTTAACATTTGTACTAATACCGTAATGAATATACGTCATTTTCGTTATCCAAAACCTGTGTGCTAATTTCGAACCAGGTAATCATCTTACATGGCGATCCTGCCAGCGGGCTTAAGTTAAGCCCTTGGTAAATATAAAGTGACTACCTAAGTGAAAGCAAACAAGTGAAACAAGTGCAGATGGGGACAACAAATTCAAAACACGCAGAAATAACAGACTCTGGTGTCGTTAATTCGAATTTCATTGTGGAACAAGAGGCGATCCAGGCACCCTTGGACATTCGCATACTGTTGTATATCCTAACTGGAGCAGTCGTCTTGTTGTTGGTGTTGAAGCTCAAACAGATGTACCGCAGAACACTGAAGAAGGATTTATCAAGGAGTATGTACCTGAGGACAGCACCTAGGGATCCTGAAGCAATCTAAGTTCTTATAAACCCCGCAGATAAGCCTAAAGAAGAAGAAAAGTCACTCCATTTCATTTTGACCGCATTTGCATATGCGTAGTAGCAGTCCCAAGTCGAGCAACAGCCAAGCAGAACGTACTTGTGAGGCCTTAATGGAAGGTGAGGCAAAAGCCGCTCGTACGCAACGTGGGATTAGTTCATGGGCATCAAGGAGTTCCAGTACTTGTTAGAAGAGGCAAGGGTACTGTATAGGAATCTGAAAAAGGACTCCATCGAAAGGCGCAGCTCTAGGACTGTCACCGTAAGCAACTTAGGAAAACTAGAGACACTTGTAAGTGAGTTTAGCAATTTAAAAAATGAATTTAATAGGGTCCCCGTCCCCACTAAAACCGTATTAATAGCCCAAGTCAAAGATTATTCCACACAGTTAGATAAATATTTTGAAGCTATTAATGAAGTTTTACAGGATAGGCTAAAAACCGCCGATACGAAAGAAACAGAATCTGTAGCAAAAAATCCCGATTCTGATTGTTTTGTTGAAGCTAGAAACATGAGTGAAAAATTTGATTTGAAAACGGCCGCGTCTCTGTTGCCGCGCATGGACGGCACTGAGAAAACGACAAAAGAGTTAATTGACGGCATCGAGTTATATGACGCATTGCTTGACGAGGCAGGGAAAAAGAGTTTAACGAATTATGTCCTTAAGGCAAGATTATCGGGTAATGCAAAAATAAGGTTGCAGAGCGCATACGCAACGAATGAAGCCCTTATTACTGATATTAAAGCTCTTTTTCTCACCAAAAAGTCAGCGGGAGCATTGTCCGCCAGATTGAACGGTGCTAAGCAAGGGGGTAAATCAATCGAGGAGTTCGGTAGAACTATTGAAGATCTACTCCTGGACCTTACTATCGCACAGTCCGACGGGAATGACGAAGCTGTACGGGTGTTAACTTCCGTAAACGAGAAGCTTGCTATAAACGTATTTGCCAATGGGTTGCAGAGTAGCGACATGCGCACTATTGTTAAAGCACGTAATTACGACCGATTAAGTGATGCGATAAGGGCAGCAAAGGATGAGGAGCTTGGAAAAAGTGACACAGGCTCTCATCGGGTTTTTCATATCCAAAATAGGCACGCGAGTAATAGGGTCTTCAGAGGTCGAAATAATCGAGCAAATTTCAGTTCTTTTTCAAATAATAGGTTTCGTGGTCGGAATTTTTCAGGTCCCGCAGGGAATAACAGGTATAACAGTAATAACAACAATTACAGGTTTCAAAATAGGTCACCGAATTTTAGGGGTTTCCCAAATCGCGGAAGAGGTTTTCGTGGTAATAATAATAATAATAGGTCATATTGCATTAGGGACGAAAGTACTAGCGAGTCTAATCAATCAAGCGAAACATTAGAAAATCAGTTTTTTCGAGTCTAATAATGAATTTTTTATTTTTAATTTAAATGGTCTCAATTTTATTCAAGTCAAGTACAAAGGTACCAAATTAAATTTATTAATAGATACAGGTGCTTCAATTAGTGTAATATTTAAAACCTGTGTTGTAAAACACGAATATGTAAACACAGCAACTAAAATAAAAATTAATGGAGTTACCGGCTCCACACTGTCTCATGGCGTTGCGAACTTGAAATTTAATATTAATAACAATAACAATAACAATGTAATTAATTTAAATCATAATTTTCACCTAATAGACAGTTTTGAGAATAAAATAAACGGAGTCTTAGGCTCTGATTTTTTCCAAAAATATAATGCCACTATAAATTACGAAAATTTTAATTTTTCATTTTTTCTAAAAAATAAAAATATCTCGGTACCAATGTTTTCAAAAGAAAAATCTTATTTTAAAATACCAGCTAGATGCGAGGTAATTAAATTTTGCAAAGTGAATAAAAATGAGGACTGTATTGTATTACCAGAAGAAATCGGAGACGGTATATATATAGCCAGTACTTTAGTACGACCACAAAGCAATATGATTCCAATAAAAATTTTAAATACCCGTGACATGGAAATTTCATTGACAAATTTTTATCCAAAGCTTGTAAATTTTAGCGATTACGAAACATGTTGTTTTTTAGAAACGGAGAATAATTCAGTAGGGCGAGTTGACAAATTGTTGGAATTAATTAATACTAAGCATTTAAATAAGGAAGAAAACTTTTCAATACAAAAAATTTGCGCTAAGTATTCGGATATTTTTCATTTAGATAACGATCCTCTTACTACGACTAACATCTACAAACAGACATTACGACTTAAGCCTGACGCGTCACCGTCATACGTAAAACCATACAGACTTCCTCACGCACAAAAGGCAGAAATACATAAGCAAATCGAAATGATGGAAAAACAAGGAATCATTGAAAAGGCTAAAAGTGAATGGTCCGCACCATTGTTAGTTGTACCTAAAAAAGCCGACCAAACAGGCATTAAACGCTTTAGAGTTGTAATTGATTTTCGTTTGCTCAATAAAAAGTTACGAGACGACGAAAAGTTTCCATTGCCATCTATTACTGAAATTTTAGATTCATTATCTGGAGCTATGTATTTCTCGCATTTAGACCTGTCCCAAGGATACTACGAAGTGCCTTTGGAAGAGTCTAGTCGACCGTATACAGCATTTACGACCGAAAGAGGACAGTACCAAATGACACGACTTCCGATGGGTTTAAAAATTAGTCCAAGTGCTTTTTCTAGAATAATGACTATTGCAATGACAGGGTTAAATTATGACAGTTGTTTCGTTTATCTTGATGATTTAATTGTTTTTGGAAACAGTTTAAGGAATCATAACCAAAATCTAGTGAAAATTTTTCAGAGGCTTAGAGACGTAAATTTGAAATTAAATCCAAACAAGTGTGAATTTTTGAAAAAAGAAATTTTGTATCTTGGGCATGTGATTTCGGAGAAAGGTGTTTTTCCTGATAGGGAGAAAATAAAGGTCCTTCAGAGTTATCCCGTACCCAAGGATGCAAATGAGACTAAACGATTTGTTGCATTTGCAAACTATTATAGAAGATTTATTCCAAATTTTGCAAAAATTTCAATTCCATTAAATAATTTAACCAGGAAAAAAGTAAAATTTTGTTGGACAAATGAGTGTCAAAAATCTTTCGAAAAATTAAAAACCGCACTTATCTTACAATATCCTAATTTTGATAAAGATAATATTTTCATTTTAAAAACCGATGCATCAGGGGGTGCAATCGGAGCAGTTTTGTCAAATATGGACGATAAGCCAGTTGCTTATGCGAGTAGGTCTTTAAATAAAGCAGAACGTAATTATTGTACAGTAGAAAAGGAACTTTTAGCAGTAGTATGGGCAGTTAAGCATTTCAGACCTTATTTGTATGGACGAAAATTTTCACTTGAAACCGACTGTAAACCTCTTATTTCACTTTTTGGTATGACTAACCCTTCTAGTAGACTCACTAAATTTCGATTAGTTTTGGAAGAATACGATTTTGATATTAAACATGTTAAAGGGAAAGAAAACGTCATAGCGGACGCGCTTTCGAGAATAGAAATAAATAATGAGGAGCTTAAAAGCTTAAGTAATAAAAATAATAATGAATCTTTATTTGCTACGACTAGAGCAGCCGCGAAGCGACAGACAGACAAAACAGATGACGTAGGTTGTAGTTCGGGTACTTACGAACGGATTGATCACCCGGGAGTAACAGAAGTACTGAAACGGCCTAAAGAATCGTGTGAACTCTGTCCAGTGTCAAACGCGAAGTTTATTGAATTATGTAAAAATGAAAATTACGATTGTAATATAGAAAATTTCGTCTATTTCAAAAATAAAAACGTCATTTATATGGGCCAGGATTTTCGATCGACGTTGACCAGGAAGGCATCGTTGAGAAACCTGAGTTCCGACGAAGCGGAATTTAAATTTCAGAACATCCGATCGGCGTTACCCTTAAGTGGATCGTTGAGGATACTGAAAGCTATATGTGATAAATATAATATCCGCGAATTAATAGTAATTAAAGACGGAAAGAGCGCTCAATTCTTAAGAGAATTATTAAAATATAAAAAGTTGATAAATGAAACCGGTATAAAAATATGTGTTATAAAAGACGTGCAAAAAGTATACGATCGTGAGACAAAGCAAATAGTGCTTAATGATTTTCATTTACTGCCGACAGGAATAAATAGGATGTATAATAATGTTAAAAAATATTATTCATGGATAGGTTTAAGACAAGACGTTGAGGACTTTGTTAAAAAATGCGATGATTGTCAGAGGTATAAACATTCAAAACTAAGTATAGAGCCAATGGCTATTACGCCTACAGCTGATTCAGCATTCCAGAGAATTTGTTTAGATTTAGTTGGTCCTTTAGAATCAGATGTTGATAACAATAAATATGTTTTAACGTTACAGTGTGATCTCAGTAAATTCGTGGAATGTTATCCTTTAAAAAATAAGGAAGCTGTAACAGTAGCCCAAGCGTTCGTTGAAAATTTTATTTTGAGGTTTGGAATCCCAGATGAGATAGTGTCAGACCAAGGCACTGAATTCTTAGCTGCAACCCTTACGCAAACATGTAAATTGCTTCAAATTAAAAAACTTAATTCAACGGCCTACCATCATCAGACCATAGGCGCATTAGAAAACTCTCATAAAACATTAGGAGCATACTTACGAATGCAAATAGCGAAAAACCCAACTAATTGGAGTAGTTGGATACCTTTTTGGTGTTTTTCCTATAACACTAGTGTTCATACTGAAACTCGGTATACCCCGTATGAGTTAGTATTTGGCAAAACGGCTAATTTACCTTCGAATTTGTTACGAGAAGTTGACCCTCTGTACAATTTTGATAGTTATCCTTTAGAGTTAAAGTAAAGGCTCCAGCAAGCATGTGCTGATGCAAAAAGTAACTTGATGACGTCAAAAGGTAAAAGAAAGACTATATATGATAGGAAAAGTAGCATAGTTAATTATAAGAGTGGTGATAAAGTGCTTTTGAAAAATAATTCGGGAACAAAAATGGACGCTTTATACAATGGACCCTTTACAGTGATAAGTGAACAGTCTCCAAATATTTTGTTAGATATAGAGAATAAGCAAGTTTTAGTTCATAAGAATAGAGTTAAGAAATATTTTGATTGATATAGATTGGTTGATTATTTCAAAAAAAAATTCAGCATTAGCATTCGATTTTTTTTTTCTGCCGGCCGGAGGTGTAGTATAAGGTGTAGTATAAGGTGTAGTGTAAGTAAGGTATAGTATAAGGTAAAATTAAGACAGTTAGTATTTTACAGTATTTTACCTATTTTATTAAATTAGTTTATATTATTAAACATTGGTTTAGATTGACAAGGTTACAACCATGAACGTAAGGTGCCAGCTTTGCTTGTAATTGATAAACATAAACATATAACATATAACAAACCGTACCATAGTTTAAGGTTACCCAAACATATATATATTTTGATGAACTAGATTTTTAAGAATATAAGTTAAGAGATGATGATTTGATAATTTTAACATTTTGCTACTATTGTACTAATACCGTAATGAATATACGTCATTTTCGTTATCCAAAACCTGTGTGCTAATTTCGAACCAGGTAATCATCTTACAGACGACTATCTATCTATATAACCTAACTTTTGTTATTTTGCTTTGGCTGTGGTTTGGTCGTAAGCTGTTGTCATTTTGTGTTAATTTAAAAATCTATATTTTTTAGATTTTAAGGTTAAATTTTCTTATAAGTTTCTACCATGGCATACAAGTTGACCCTCCTAGAATGGGGCTGCGGGCTGGAGGGGAATGTGGAGGCCTTCAAAGGTAATAATGCTAAAAACAAAGTTACTCACCTATACATGATATTTAATTTTTAAAAATTTTCTTAAAAGAAGGCATCGAGGACGAAAGTTTTCCTCTGTTAGACGAAGAAACCGTAAGGAAAATCTTCACAAAGAGTGGCCCAAGACTAATTTGGAAAAAGAATGAAAAAGTACGATAGGGACATGTGAGACTTATAATACCTAATTGAAAGGCTATAAGCTGTCAAATTGTCAAAAATTTCATATTTAAAACAATATCTCTGAAACTATTATGTTTAGGCCTGGTATTTTCACGTACGATAATCTTTATTCTCAGAATAATTTCTATAGTTTCAATTGTGTCGATAATTGTTTCTATAGACATTATTCGACGAATAGCGCTATCCGCAGATGAAAGTACCATCACTTAGGCTAATAATGCACTTACTAAAAAACAGTTATAATTTTACGGCGAATTTAAATATATCAAAATATACCGGGCGTCTCATTTAAAATTAGAAAATTAGGATCACTGTGATTTTAAAAGTACGATTTTACTAAAAACTCACAAAATATGCACTTACAATCTCTTGAAAGTTTGTATTAATAAAACTACGAAAGAAATAGGGAGGTAACAATATTCGTTGTCACCCGGTATATTATTTGGTGTTATTATTTAAAACTACTTTAAGTTTCGGTTTATTATACTTTTTAAACCATCATCAGAACTACAAATAGGTAATTAAATTTTTATTTTATTATTAAATTAACTAAAACTAAAGGACGGTATAAAAAATTTAATAAACCGAAACGTCATCAAAATTTTAATATTTTTCAATTAAAAATTTACTAAAACGTCAGTAAACCAATAAGTAATAGTAATACTTATCCTGTTAATGTTTTTTTAAAATGTATTATTTATACTATAGCTTAATAAAATTTAAATAACTATACATTCGTTAATTTTTTTATACTCACCTGTATAACCTACATAATGTGGGTAGGTACCCCTGGTTTCGCACTATATGTTATCTTTCAGACTTTGCATAAAAAAATCTTACCGAACCTGGACAAAAAAGAAAATGTATGCAAAAACTCCCTAATTATGCAAACTTTAACGTCGTTTTTTAAGTCAAAAGTCATTGCTGTAGCAAAAACAATAATTACATACGACAAGTCAACGCACTGCTTATCACAGCAATTTACTTAATTTTTACAGTTCCTATAAATGACTGCAATAGTATAAAACTTAACTACAATAACTAAATTTTATAAGGGTAAATAGCATAGTACTAACCACAACAACTTATTTTGTTGTAAAAACTAAACTATGGCTCTCCTATTAAAAATAAATAATACCGGTAACTTTTTTTTTTGTAATGGTAGGAAAGCCTGTTAGGTAACCACAGCAAACTCAAAATGACTTATGTGATAATAATATGCTACTTGTGGTAAGTCGGCTGTTACAGCACTTTCATTTTAATAACGGCAACAACGGACATGATCTGTCCCCTATGCTATTACGATTTATAGCAACGGTAAGTCGATTTCTAATAAAGGCTATTAGAAATTTTCCTCAGTGCAACCAGGCCCTTCACAGAAAAAGAAATCTCTACGTCTCTTCCCAAAAAAGCAAAATACCAAAAGAAAAATAAAGATATTTTTTGTCCAATGTGCAAGGAGCAATTCGTAGAACCTCCAACTGAAGAATGGATCCAGTGCGTTTCCTGCGAGGAATGGTGGCACGAGCAATGTACGGCCTACGAACATGGCGCTTTCATATGCGATATATGTCAAGAAAATAATGGATAATTAAGTAATTTCATAAACATTTATTTTCAATTTTTCTTACTTTTAAGCATTATATTACTTTTTATATTAGGATATATTCTTTGCGTTTACTTACCCCAATGTTTTCGGACAGTTACCCGCATTAGGGGTTAACTGTGCGCATTTTTCACAAACGAATATCAGTTAAGTTTTTTTGAAAGCACACATAATTAAGTAAAGTTTGTATTTAAAAAGTTAAAATATAACAAACAGGCTTCCCAAAACCAATTGTGTTATTTAAATTTGCCCAGTTTTAGGATTTTCAAAATTTGTTAAGTATAAAAGTGCGTACACTTAACCCGAATGACTCTATAGTTCGGATCTGTGTACTTTTGCGATGCCGTTCGGACGCTATAAGTTTTTAAGACTTCCATTCGGTTTAAGCTGTGCTCCAGAAGTTTTTCATAAAAAATTTAAAGAAATATTCGATTTGCCCGGGGTAGAGATTTATCTAGATGATATTTTAATTTGGGGTACTACTAGGGCTAAACATGATGAGCGCTTAAATAATGTTCTTGAGATTGCCCTAAAAAATAACATAAAATTTAACCAAAGTGTAAAATAGGACTTAATAATATTGTTTACATGGGTCATAAAATTTTAGAGTCCGGTTTTAGAGCGGATGATTCTAAAGTAAAGGCCATAACAAACATGCAAATTCCCAAAAATAAGGAAGATTTACAGCGGTTTTTGGGGATGGTGACTTATGTAGGAAAATTCATAAGTCACCTTTCTACAATTACTGCACCCCTACGGGAACTATTAAATAATAATATTGCTTGGGTATGGGAAAAATGTCATGAAGATGCTTTTAATGTTCTAAAACAGCAACTAATTAATCATCCCATTTTGCAGTTTTATAATCCTTCGTTGCCAATAATAATTTCGGCGGATTCGTCAAAAAATGGCGTAGGCGCTGTACTGCTGCAAAATGGGTTGCCCTGTATGTATGCATCAAAATCTTTACGTTATTCTCAATTAAACTAGGCTCAAATAGAAAAAGAGTTATTAAGTTTAGTATTTGCCTGTGAGAGATTTCATCAGTATATTTTTGGTAAGCAATTTACTATGGAAACTGATCAGAAAGCTTTAACACAGCTTTTTAAAAAACCCTTGCATAAGTGCCCTCCGCGTTTACAAAGAATGTTAATTAGATTGCAAAGATATGACATAAAGCTGGTTTATAAACCAGGACGAGTTAATTTTTGCGGATACTTTATCACGAGCCTATCTCTCTGACGATTCAGAAAGCAATGACTGCTTTGAAGACGAAATTGAAACACAGATTTGTTTATTACGCTACAGTTTAAATGCCACTGATGAAAAAATTTCAGAAATAAATTTTTATACGGCTCACGATAAAGAATAAGCAATTTTGTTAGATTATACAAAAAATGGTTGGCAAAAAACATATACACAGGTAAATCCGTTGATTAAATTATATTTTAAATTTAAAAACGATATAACTGAAGCTAATGGTGTATTATATAAAAGTAGAAAATTAATTGTTCCACCAAGTTTACGCAAGAACATATTAAATAAAATACACTATAGTCGCTTGGGAATGACAAAATGTAAAAATCAGGACCGTGAATGTTTTTTTTTGCCAAATATGACGCGTGATATAGAAATTAGAAAATTTAATTTCCGGTTGTGTAACGTGTCGAGCTTTTGAGAAAAATAAACCAAATGAACCTATGTTGCCCCATGAAATACCTACTTTGCCATGGGAAAAAGTTGCCTGCGATTTATTTTATTTTGATGCTGAGGTATTTTTATTGGTTGTAGATTATTTTTCTAAATACAATTGAACTAGCTAAATTAGTAGATGGTCAGTCATCTAATGAAGTAATTTTGCATCTTAAATCTATATTTGCTAGGCATGGTATACCAAAATGTGTCATTACGGATAGGGGTTCACAGTTTAATTGTATATATTTTAAGCAATTCTCAAAATCATGGAATTTTAATCATACTATGTCAAGTCCTTTGTACCCTCAATCGAATGGCTTAGTAGAGAGACGTTCAAACATTAAAAAATATGATATATAAGACAAAACATGAAAGCAAAGATTTGTATCTTACACTATTAACTTATAGAAATACCCCTATTGATTGTAATCTAGAATCTCCAGCTCAAATTTTAATGAATAGAAGATTAAGAGGTACTTTGCCTATCGAAAAAGCTCTGTTTGAACCGATAAAGTGTGATAACTCGCGGATAAAAGAGTTGTTAAAACAAAGACAAGTGATACAAAAACAAAACTATGATAGAAAGTGTAGTGTGCAAAATAATCGGTTTAGCAAGAACCAACAGATTCTATACAAAGCAAAGTTAAGTGATAAAAAATGGCAAAAGGGTTACATAAAGAATAAAAGTAAATTTAAACCAAAGTCGTTTGATATAAAAACGGATAATGATAGTAGTAAAGCAATGTGACTCTCAGCCCAAAATCCCATAAGAAATAACATTGCGCTGAAATCTGCATTTTTATCGCCATTTTAGGGCGTGGCACTTTTCCTGGAAGCCACCATCCTCTCTTAACCTAAGTGGAACCCAGCTACTATCGCCACCTAGTGAGTGACGTCATAACTGCTCGATGCCGGTAATATAGGGCCCTATTGACCTGTGTGGAACCCTCCACTGCTGCCACCTAACCCCCCACCCATTATTCTAACCTAACTTTTGCCCCAACGGAACCCAGATCACGTGTTACCCCGATTATATAGTAATATCATTGTAGGGGTGCCACCTAACGGGGAGAGATGACGTACCACGTTCTCAATAGTACCCAAACCCAAGTACCTAACCTGAACATCTATCTAAATAATCAATATTGAACAACATAATGAATAAATAATAACAGAAAAAAAGTTTGTGCAGTCAGCGGGAATTGAACCATAAACCTCTGGGGCCGAACCTCAAAGCCTTGCAAAATACGCTACGAGAGCATATAGATTAAAACTGCTAAACAATGTTTGACAACGTGAAACCACGGGGGGCACATCTGATTAGATTGCTGGAACAAAAGGTCCTTAAGTGGGGTTATGGTGGTGTTTTATAATGTATAAAATTAGGGTAAACCAGGCTGGGCCCTCCAATGTTAATTTCGGAGGGATTTTTATGACTCATATCTCCGGAACCAATGGGCCTAGGATATTGCGCATGCGTAGTGGGGATCAATGAAATGGGTTCTTGCGCATGACTCGAAAACGACACCTGTCACCTGTCAATTAAGAACTGTCACATGTCAGATGTCACCTGTCAAATGTCAAAATCGACAGCTGATGTATGTCACGTGTTTAGGGTGACGTTATGAGTCGTTGAAAAAAAGAACGGGGTTGATCGGGTTAATAGAGCCAAAGTTAGTATCGCTAATGCCCTAACGGCAGGGGGTGAAAGATAGTGGCCTAGGATATTGCGCATGCGTAGTTGGGGTCTATGAAATAGGTTCTTGCGCATGACTCGAAAATGTCACCTGTCAATTAAGAACTGTCACCTGTCAGATGTCACCTGGCAAATGTCAAAATCGACAGCTGATGTATGTCACGTGTTTAGGATGACGTCATGAGTCGTTTAAAAAAAGAACGGGGTTGATCGGGCCAATAGGGCCAAAGTTAGTATAGCTAATGCCCTAACGGCAGGGGGGTGAAAGATTGCAAAAACACGTATAAAAGATATGCGACAATGATAAGAAACAAAAATAATATCCCAGACGTTATAGCTCCATAAGCCACACTAATATTGTATCAAGAATATTATTCGATATACAAAATAATAAACCAAAACAGCTATATTAGAATAATTTAAGATCAAGGACAAACTTATTACCAACCTCGTATGTATTATAATATTAAGTTTACATCTATGATAAATAGTACGGAATTTAAAACGCTAATGGACTTAAAAACTAAGAAAAAAGATATATACAATAAAAGCAATACCCTTGTATATTAAATACTTCTGATCGATTATTATTAAGAACACATCAACGGGGTGATTAGATAAATGTAAAATTTAGTCTAATAATGCCAAAACGCAGCTAATAAACTTCCCGAGAGCCAGAAGTAAATTTCGTCAAACCAGACTGCAAGCCAAAAATCTAAACCTCAGCTGGACCAGACTGCGATATTTGATATTAGAGGACATCACGCAACTCTTTTTACCATTACACAAGATATCCAAGACAGTGCGTTTTTGGTTTTCAAGAGACGTACTGACAAAAATAATCTACATCGTAACACTAAAATTTACCACATGATTACAAAAACATGCTTATTTACAAAATATGAATAGAAGATAAATACAAAATCATATACAAGGTATTAGTTGACATAATAGCCATTTTAACGACAATATAATTAACATCAATCAAAGATAGTTAAATAATATGGTATATTTTATATCAAGGAATGCTAAAAATTTTTTTAATTAACACAACATTTGGTATACACATATAATAAATTCAAATTAGGTTTTCAAAAGTTAACAACCACGTATAATATATGATAAAGTTTATAGAAAATATTATAGAAAAAAAAACTCAACCAACACTAAAAATACCCGAAAATAAAAAATAAACAAGGCCATCAATTTTACCCAAAGGTAGGTACTTATATTTACTCTGTATACAGCATTTATAACAGGCTCGTGTAGACACTTGGCATACTAATTAATTACTAGAGATGCACAAATGATATCACACATGGTACTTGTATCTTATATATCTATAACATTAGTAGAAATATCAGTTTGCTGACTTCGATGTAGTTAACCTTGATATTAAATGCAACTAAATAGTATTGCCGTAATTATTATTATAGGTCAGTCGTTGAAATCAATATTAAAATTATTTACAATTGTACAAAAAACAAAGCAGCTTGCTTCTATAAATAATAATATATATACAAGGTTAACCGAAAAGTTGAGTATGAATATAGATAAATTATTAATAAAGTTTATAGGTACATTGTTTCCTAATTATACCGGTTACCCGACTAAGTTTAATTTTTCCTATAATGACGTACATTGTAAACAAGTAAGATCTGGGAACTTCATAAAAATAAATTAATATACATTAGATGACCTTTCTAAATTCTGAGAAATGTTGCGACATTGAAATATCTTATATTATACGGTTCACTGCACATCTTATTCCTCGAATAATATTTAAAAAATACCAAGAGTAGTAGATAACTAAGTAATTGTATATAACATTTAACCTGGTACAATGCCAAGGTTACACCGGTAACCGTGAACGTCTGTGACATTAACACAGCCTATGCATTATTTGTTTATTGAATTATATGACGGAAAAAATTGTAACAATATGATATGTGACTAAAATGCAAATAATTTTAAGTGTATTCTAATTACGTCACCAGCTTATATAAAATTCAGCTATCGAGTAAGTTAGTGAGCAGTTTAGTAATATTCATATCTTCAGAGTAAGAGCCAAATATTTATGAGATTTTGTTTAGTTGTTAAATATACAGGAGATAGTTATTTAACAATCTTATTCTATTATAGTTTTTAGATAAAATGCTTGTATATAATTATTGTGTAATATTTTGAAGAAAACACTTAAATACGGTAATAAATTCATAAAAATTACAAGTTTAAAAAATAATCTTAATAATAATTAAAGCAGAATTAGGGATTCATTGTATATTTTCTGTACAGAAATGTGCAGAGGCCTGAACCTATAAACTTTCCACCACATCAGCCGCTGATAAAAAAACTACTCATTTAAATAACCCTACTTAATATCAATAACGTCTGTTTTATTACTATAATTAAATAAAACATTATATTCACTTACACATAAATAATAGTCTTTAAATGGATAGCTAAAATATTGAGATAAATCAGGTATCTTGGAGAGTACAAAGGTTTTCAGTGAGCATAAAAAATAGAAATAAAAAATACATTACAAATAAAGAAGGCTATATTTTATAGTCAGCATATGAGGGAAAAATAAAAGTACACATAAAAAAGACACATATCACAAATCTCGTATATACTACACAGATATAAGAAATCAATACAAAAAATAAAATGGCATATCGTCAAGTTCAAAAGACCCTGTATATAATAATATTTGGAGTACAGTGTACTACTTAAATATATAAAACAAATTTCAGATTAAAAATTATAAAATAAGCCATTCTCCTGCAATTATAATATTGATATCCTTGTGAATCCTAAATAAAGCAAAACAGCATACACTAGTCAAAGGTCAAAGCAGCACCATTTTACTAATTCATCAACAGATCCGATGCACATACTTACAAAGCCAATTAGCATAAATAAAGCATTATCTAAACAAGACTCGTTGGTAACTAACGATCTACATAATGATGTTGTATTTTTAATTATTATAAACAATTTTAAATTATGTCTTCTTCTTATACAAGGTGAGAGAAAAACACTTGTCTAACTAAGAAATAAAATAAATTAAAAATATGTTGGAAACACTACATTAGGAATATACCATGAAAAATATTTCAACTGACTGAATGTGCTTGGTATGTACCTAAATTGTTTGATGTAAATTAGGATTTGAACAACAGAAACCCGATAAGGAATGATCGTCTATAGATGTACTAGGTCATAGCCCTTGCATAAGACACACTCAGCATGTTCTTGCTCGATGAACCAAGAGGTTTGACTACATAAATTATTATGCAGTCGGTACTCTCTTACGGAGTCACTACCTAATGCATTATAAAAAAGTCGACGTTTTTAAAAAATTCAGACTCTTCAAGATCAAAATAAAAATGTTTAATAATTATAGCAAAATTACCATGATTTATAGAGATTCGTACTTTACACTAAGACTTACGAATGCCCAAGAATACGTAAAAAGTAATTCAAATTAAATTATTTATTGTCAAGAAAAATATTGCAATGTGATAGAATGTGGGGTAAAAGCTTAAAAATATAGTACTTTGCAAAAATTATACAGTAAGCAATGAAAGTATGAGTCAAAATTTTCAGTAAACATTCAAGGATATCCAAGTCAGTATATTATTTATTAACACAGCTGTATATAATAATATTCAAAAACTAAGGTTTACTAGAGCACACTGTATACAGCATGGTAGAAATACTTTAAATATTTCATATTCTAATTTGATAGAAGAATAAAGCATAATTATAGTTTAAAGTCAAGCCTATAAATATTATTCTTAAAAGAAAGGTACCTTGCTCTGTACGAAAAGTAAAGTGCTAATAATTCAACCAAGAAAATACTATGGTGTGCCATATAGGTTCATAAAAATATATAATAAAAAAAGACAACAGGCTGTTATTTTAAGTTATATAAAGATGTAGAATATTTCCTTAAAGAGAAAGCTCTTATCAATTTTTCATAAGAAGCAATAAACAATTTAATAAAATGTAAGCACCTGTATAAATTGAGAAAAAATTGAACTAAAAATATGTATCGATAATAAAAGCAATTAAAAAATATGTATGTAATAAGATAAGATACCTATCTATAGCGAACAAATATTGAACGTTTCGAACCCCAGAACTAACCCTGTATATACATTTACAAACATCGAAAATTAAGCAAGTTAAATAAACTAAAAATATACCTTGTGGGAATTCACAGTACTATAGAGAAACAAAATAAAAGTAAAAATACAATTCACAGAAGTAAATCAAACTTACATACAAATATAATAAAATTTATAGGATTATTGTTCAGTCAGTACTCTCATGGCAAAATTGTCATGATTTATAGTGATTCATACTTTACACTAAGACTTACGAATGCTCAAGAATACATAAAAAAGTAATTCAAATTAAATTATTTATTGTCAAGAAAAATATTGCAATGTGACAGAATGTGGGGGGTAAAAGCTTAAAAATATAGTACTTTGCAAAAATTATACAGTAAACAATAAAAGTATCAGTCAAAATTTTCAGTAAACATTCAAGGATATCCAAGTCTGTATATTATTTATTAACACAGTAATTTATTAAGCACCTGTATAAATTAGGAAAAAAATTGAACTAAAAATATGCACCAATAATAAAAGCATTTTAAAAATGTGCGTGTAATAAGATAAGATACCTATATATAGGGAACAAATATTGAACGTTTCGAACCCCATAACTAACCCTGTATATACATTTACAAACATCGAAAATTAAACAAGTTAAATAAACTAAAAATATACCTTGTGGGAATTAAAAGTACTGTAGAGAAACAGTAAAAATCCAATTCAACACATGGAAAGTGGTCATTTTAAAATATATTCTGCACTTGGCATATAATTAAGTCGATTATGACATTTGTAAAAATACCCGATACTCCTAAACTTTTGCATAAAATAGATTATCTAATTTTAGGTAGCCTTGATATTAAAATGCATATAGTTTGAATACCGAAACAGTAGAAATTTTAGAGTAACGAGAAATATTATAAGCATATTTAAATTATGTGTAGATCAGAGAGAAATGTATGTATCTACCAAAGACGAAATTGTATTAATTTATTCTATAAAAGACAACGTGCATACGGGGGAAGCTAATAAAAAAGTCATTTTTATTTTATCACATTTCTCCAAAAACTATTTAGCTAAATTATTAAAATTTAATACACAATGATGTCTAATTATGTTGATACATTGTTAACAAAACGGGTGTTTTTCTAGTCACCCGTTTCTGATATAGGTACATTTTGATATTTGATTATTAGTAATTATATAAAACGATAGGTAAAGTCGATACAAGGACGGCTTTTTAAAACGAAGAGGGTTAAACATTTAATATTTATCAAATGTAAGATACAAAAAAATCAAAGTTCTACTTACAACCTAGAATATAAAGCTAAAAAGCCAAATTTTCATCAGATAAACGCTACGTTAAGGTACCGTTCAAATGAAGGAAATGAAAAGTTCGCCAATTTTTGCAGAAATTTTATATCTACGAAAACATGGTTCGGGGAAGCTTCTGAAAAAAACTTTGGAACACAGCTGTTCCGGGGGAACAGGTCTGTTTCGGGGGAACAGGTCTGTTCAACAGGTCTGTTCCGGGGGAACAGGTCTGTTCCCCCGGAACAGACCTGTTGAACAGACCTGCTCCCCCTGAACAGACCTGTTCCCCCGGAACAGACCTGTTGAACAGACCTGCTCCCCCGAAACAGACCTGTTCCCCCGGAACAGCTCTGTTCCAAAGTTTTTTTCAGAAGCTTCCCCGAACCATGTTTTCGTAGATATAAAATTTCTGCAAAAATTGGCGAACTTTTCATTTCCTTCATTTGAACGGTACCTTAACGTAGCGTTTATCTGATGAAAATTTGGCTTTTTAGCTTTATATTCTAGGTTGTAAGTAGAACTTTGATTTTTTTGTATCTTACATTTGATAAATATTAAATGTTTAACCCTCTTCGTTTTAAAAAGCCGTCCTTGTATCGACTTTACCTATCGTTTTATATAATTACTAATAATCAAATATCAAAATGTACCTATATCAGAAACGGGTGACTAGAAAAACACCCGTTTTGTTAACAATGTATCAACATAATTAGACATCATTGTGTATTAAATTTTAATAATTTAGCTAAATAGTTTTTGGAAAAATGTGATAAAATAAAAATGACTTTTTTATTAGCTTCCCCCGTATGCACGTTGTCTTTTATAAAATAAATTAATACAATTTCGTCTTTGGTAGATACATACATTTCTCTCTGATCTACACATAATTTAAATATGCTTATAATATTTCTCGTTACTCTAAAATTTCTACTGTTTCGGTATTCAAACTATATGCATTTTAATATCAAGGCTACCTAAAATTAGATAATCTATTTTATGCAAAAGTTTAGGAGTATCGGGTATTTTTACAAATGTCATAATCGACTTAATTATATGCCAAGTGCAGAATATATTTTAAAATGACCACTTTCCATGTGTTGAATTGGATTTTTACTGTTTCTCTACAGTACTTTTAATTCCCACTCTATATTTTTAGTTTATTAACCTTGTTTAATTTTCGATGTTTGTAAATGTATATACAGGGTTAGTTATGGGGTTCGAAACGTTCAATATTTGTTCCCTATATATAGGTATCTTATCTTATTACACGCACATTTTTAAAATGCTTTTATTATTGGTGCATATTTTTAGTTCAATTTTTTTCCTAATTTATACAGGTGCTTAATAAATTACTGTGTTAATAAATAATATACAGACTTGGATATCCTTGAATGTTTACTGAAAATTTTGACTGATACTTTTATTGTTTACTGTATAATTTTTGCAAAGTACTATATTTTTAAGCTTTTACCCCCCACATTCTGTCACATTGCAATATTTTTCTTGACAATAAATAATTTAATTTGAATTACTTTTTTATGTATTCTTGAGCATTCGTAAGTCTTAGTGTAAAGTATGAATCACTATAAATCATGACAATTTTGCCATGAGAGTACTGACTGAACAATAATCCTATAAATTTTATTATATTTGTATGTAAGTTTGATTTACTTCTGTGAATTGTATTTTTACTTTTATTTTGTTTCTCTATAGTACTGTGAATTCCCACAAGGTATATTTTTAGTTTATTTAACTTGCTTAATTTTCGATGTTTGTAAATGTATATACAGGGTTAGTTCTGGGGTTCGAAACGTTCAATATTTGTTCGCTATAGATAGGTATCTTATCTTATTACATACATATTTTTTAATTGCTTTTATTATCGATACATATTTTTAGTTCAATTTTTTCTCAATTTATACAGGTGCTTACATTTTATTAAATTGTTTATTGCTTCTTATGAAAAATTGATAAGAGCTTTCTCTTTAAGGAAATATTCTACATCTTTATATAACTTAAAATAACAGCCTGTTGTCTTTTTTTATTATATATTTTTATGAACCTATATGGCACACCATAGTATTTTCTTGGTTGAATTATTAGCACTTTACTTTTCGTACAGAGCAAGGTACCTTTCTTTTGAGAATAATATTTATAGGCTTGACTTTAAACTATAATTATGCTTTATTCTTCTATCAAATTAGAATATGAAATATTTAAAGTATTTCTACCATGCTGTATACAGTGTGCTCTAGTAAACCTTAGTTTTTGAATATTATTATATACAGCTGTGTTAATAAATAATATACTGACTTGGATATCCTTGAATGTTTACTGAAAATTTTGACTCATACTTTCATTGCTTACTGTATAATTTTTGCAAAGTACTATATTTTTAAGCTTTTACCCCACATTCTATCACATTGCAATATTTTTCTTGACAATAAATAATTTAATTTGAATTACTTTTTACGTATTCTTGGGCATTCGTAAGTCTTAGTGTAAAGTACGAATCTCTATAAATCATGGTAATTTTGCTATAATTATTAAACATTTTTATTTTGATCTTGAAGAGTCTGAATTTTTTAAAAACGTCGACTTTTTTATAATGCATTAGGTAGTGACTCCGTAAGAGAGTACCGACTGCATAAAAATTTATGTAGTCAAACCTCTTGGTTCATCGAGCAAGAACATGCTGAGTGTGTCTTATGCAAGGGCTATGACCTAGTACATCTATAGACGATCATTCCTTATCGGGTTTCTGTTGTTCAAATCCTAATTTACATCAAACAATTTAGGTACATACCAAGCACATTCAGTCAGTTGAAATATTTTTCATGGTATATTCCTAATGTAGTGTTTCCAACATATTTTTAATTTATTTTATTTCTTAGTTAGACAAGTGTTTTTCTCTCACCTTGTATAAGAAGAAGACATGATTTAAAATTGTTTATAATAATTAAAAATACAACATCATTATGTAGATCGTTAGTTACCAACGAGTCTTGTTTAGATAATGCTTTATTTATGCTAATTGGCTTTGTAAGTATGTGCATCGGATCTGTTGATGAATTAGTAAAATGGTGCTGCTTTGACCTTTGACTAGTGTATGCTGTTTTGCTTTATTTAGGATTCACAAGGATATCAATATTATAATTGCAGGAGAATGGCTTATTTTATAATTTTTAATCTGAAATTTGTTTTATATATTTAAGTAGTACACTGTACTCCAAATATTATTATATACAGGGTCTTTTGAACTTGACGATATGCCATTTTATTTTTTGTATTGGTTTTTTATATCTGTGTAGTATATACGAGATTTGTGATATGTGTCTTTTTTATGTGTACTTTTATTTTTCCCTCATATGCTGACTATAAAATATAGCCTTCTTTATTTGTAATGTATTTTTTATTTCTATTTTTTATGCTCACTGAAAACCTTTGTACTCTCCAAGATACCTGATTTATCTCAATATTTTAGCTATCCATTTAAAGACTATTATTTATGTGTAAGTGAATATAATGTTTTATTTAATTATAGTAATAAAACAGACGTTATTGTTATTAAGTAGGGTTATTTAAATGAGTAGTTTTTTTATCAGCGGCTGATGTGGTGCAAAGTTTATAGGTTCAGGCCTCTGCACATTTCTGTACAGAAAATATACAATGAATCCCTAATTCTGCTTTAATTATTATTAAGATTATTTTTTAAACTTGTAATTTTTATGAATTTATTACCGTATTTAAGTAATTTCTTCAAAATATTACACAATAATTATATACAAGCATTTTATCTAAAAACTAAAATAGAATAAGATTGTTAAATAACTATCTCCTGTATATTTAACAACTAAACAAAATCTCATAAATATTTGGCTCTTACTCTGAAGATATGAATATTACTAAACTGCTCACTAACTTACTCGATAGCTGAATTTTATATAAGCTGGTGATGTAATTAGAATACACTTAAAATTATTTGCATTTTAGTCACATATCATATTGTTACAATTTTTTCCGTCATATAATTCAATAAACAAATAATGCATAGGCTGTGTTAATGTCACAGACGTTCACGGTTACCGGTGTAACCTTGGCATTGTACCAGGTTAAATGTTATATACAATTACTTAGTTATCTACTACTCTTGGTATTTTTTAAATATTATTCGAGGAATAAAATGTGCAGTGAACCGTATAATATAAGATATTTCAATGTCGCAACATTTCTCAGAATTTAGAAAGGTCATCTAATGTATATTAATTTATTTTTATGAAGTTCCCAGATCTTACTTGTTTACAATGTACGTCATTATAGGAAAAATTAAACTTAGTCGGGTAACCGGTATAATTAGGAAACAATGTACCTATAAACTTAACAGCATATTAAAACTTTTATAAAATTTGAGACCAAGACTTTGGGTTTTTTAACTCCTAACTTTATTAATAATTTATCTATATTCATACTCAACTTTTCGGTTAACCTTGTATATATATTATTATTTATAGAAGCAAGCTGCTTTGTTTTTTTGTACAATTGTAAATAATTTTAATATTGATTTCAACGACTGACCTATAATAATAATTACGGCAATACTATTTAGTTGCATTTAATATCAAGGTTAACTACATCGAAGTCAGCAAACTGATATTTCTACTAATGTTATAGATATATAAGATACAAGTACCATGTGTGATATCATTTGTGCATCTCTAGTAATTAATTAGTATGCCAAGTGTCTACACGAGCCTGTTATAAATGCTGTATACAGAGTAAATATAAGTACCTACCTTTGGGTAAAATTGATGGCCTTGTTTATTTTTTATTTTCGGGTATTTTTAGTGTTGGTTGAGTTTTTTTTTCTATAATATTTTCTATAAACTTTATCATATATTATACGTGGTTGTTAACTTTTGAAAACCTAATTTGAATTTATTATATGTGTATACCAAATGTTGTGTTAATTAAAAAAATTTTTAGCATTCCTTGATTTAAATATACCATATTATTTAACTATCTTTGATTGATGTTAATTATATTGTCGTTAAAATGGCTATTATGTCAACTAATACCTTGTATATGATTTTGTATTTATCTTCTATTCATATTTTGTAAATAAGCATGTTTTTGTAATCATGTGGTAAATTTTAGTGTTACGATGTAGATTATTTTTGTCAGTACGTCTCTTGAAAACCAAAAACGCACTGTCTTGGATATCTTGTGTAATGGTAAAAAGAGTTGCGTGATGTCCTCTAATATCAAATATCGCAGTCTGGTCCAGCTGAGGTTTAGATTTTTGGCTTGCAGTCTGGTTTGACGAAATTTACTTCTGGCTCTCGGGAAGTTTATTGGCTGCGTTTTGGCATTATTAGACTAAATTTTACATTTATCTAATCACCCCGTTGATGTGTTCTTAATAATAATCGATCAGAAGTATTTAATATACAAGGGTATTGCTTTTATTGTATATATCTTTTTTCTTAGTTTTTAAGTCCATTAGCGTTTTAAATTCCGTACTATTTATCATAGATGTAAACTTAATATTATAATACATACGAGGTTGGTAATAAGTTTGTCCTTGATCTTAAATTATTCTAATATAGCTGTTTTGGTTTATTATTTTGTATATCGAATAATATTCTTGATACAATATTAGTGTGGCTTATGGAGCTATAACGTCTGGGATATTATTTTTGTTTCTTATCATTGTCGCATATCTTTTATACGTGTTTTGCAATCTTTCACCCCCCTGCCGTTAGGGCATTAGCTATACTAACTTTGGCCCTATTGGCCCGATCAACCCCGTTCTTTTTTTAAACGACTCATGACGTCATCCTAAACACGTGACATACATCAGCTGTCGATTTTGACATTTGCCAGGTGACAGTTCTTAATTGACAGGTGACAGGTGTCATTTTCGAGTCATGCGCAAGAACCTATTTCATAGACCCCAACTACGCATGCGCAATATCCTAGGCCACTATCTTTCACCCCCTGCCGTTAGGGCATTAGCGATACTAACTTTGGCTCTATTAACCCGATCAACCCCGTTCTTTTTTTCAACGACTCATGACGTCACCCTAAACACGTGACATACATCAGCTGTCGATTTTGACATTTGACAGTTCTTAATTGACAGGTGACAGGTGTCGTTTTCGAGTCATGCGCAAGAACCCATTTCATTGATCCCCACTACGCATGCGCAATATCCTAGGCCCATTGGTTCCGGAGATATGAGTCATAAAAATCCCTCCGAAATTAACATTGGAGGGCCCAGCCTGGTTTACCCTAATTTTATACATTATAAAACACCACCATAACCCCACTTAAGGACCTTTTGTTCCAGCAATCTAATCAGATGTGCCCCCCGTGGTTTCACGTTGTCAAACATTGTTTAGCAGTTTTAATCTATATGCTCTCGTAGCGTATTTTGCAAGGCTTTGAGGTTCGGCCCCAGAGGTTTATGGTTCAATTCCCGCTGACTGCACAAACTTTTTTTCTGTTATTATTTATTCATTATGTTGTTCAATATTGATTATTTAGATAGATGTTCAGGTTAGGTACTTGGGTTTGGGTACTATTGAGAACGTGGTACGTCATCTCTCCCCGTTAGGTGGCACCCCTACAATGATATTACTATATAATCGGGGTAACACGTGATCTGGGTTCCGTTGGGGCAAAAGTTAGGTTAGAATAATGGGTGGGGGGTTAGGTGGCAGCAGTGGAGGGTTCCACACAGGTCAATAGGGCCCTATATTACCGGCATCGAGCAGTTATGGCGTCACTCACTAGGTGGCGATAGTAGCTGGGTTCCACTTAGGTTAAGAGAGGATGGTGGCTTCCAGGAAAAGTGCCACGCCCTAAAATGGCGATAAAAATGCAGATTTCAGCGCAATGTTATTTCTTATGGGATTTTGGGCTGAGAGTCACATTGCTTTACTACTAATGATAGAGTATTATGTAGAAATACAAAATTTATTAAAAGGTATCCTGTAAATTATGGTTCTTCTTATGTTAATTCGGAAAACCAAAGTATATTAGGATTAGATGATAAAAGCGGAAATGATCAAGGCTCAAGTTTGGACGACGACATTATTTTTGTACAACCACCAGATCGGGAAGAGTAGTTAATCCTCCTCAAAGATTATACGTTATAATTCCTAATGTCTGTGGTCCAGAGTTTAGTTTTGAATAATTTGGTTTTTAGCGTTACCTAATTTAGAGTAATTATAGAGTTTTCTGTTTCTTTTGTTTTTCAGGGGAATGTCATATATGTGTACTAGAAACCATAGTTTTGTTAAGGTCAATTAAGGTGAAACGAACTTTATATAGGTACCGTAAAGTGGGCATACTTGCAACAGTGGTATAACTTGCAACAATATGAACCTGGTGGAATGTTTGCTTTCCCCCTCCCCTAGGTTAGGCCGCGCGTCAACCGCTTGCGTGTTTACGTTTAGTACGGATCGGTAGGTCGACTTGTATGCAAGTATAGCGCTGCACAAAATTTACTACGATAAATTTGGCGGGATTTTTCGTCGTCTACGGTAAGTGCTCTAAATTGTTTCTGTATAACTTCCCCTGTTCAGAGTTTATTTACAGTGGGATTTGTATCAAATTTGGATATAATGTGCTTAGATGCTTGGTCTAAAACCTTAAATACCCAGTTTTGATTTAAGTTAAAAGATTTTTGTAAATATATTTTTTTTTTAATTGCATGTCCAGAAGTGGGTAACTTGCAACATGCCCCGAAAACACAAAAAGCAGTTAGGGAGTAGATCGTACCGAAATTTTTCCGACGAAACTTTGGAAGCTGCATTACGGGCTATTGAAAATGGTTCCGGAATTCGGGAAGCATCCCGGAGATTCGGAATTGACCCATCAACACTCTCACGGAAAAGAAGGAATTTGTTTTCCCGTAACCCTGGGAGGCAACCAGTATTTCCCAAGGAAGAGGAGGAAGCATTTGTTAATAATATCCTTTTGGCCGCACAGTGGGGGTTTCCATTAACCTCATATGATATACGGTTAACAGTAAAACAATACCTGGATCGTAAAGGTGTTCGGGAGAATCGTTTTGGAAATAACAATATGCCAGGTTTGGAATGGGCAAGAAATTTTTTAAATAGGCACAAATCTAAGGTAGGCTGTAACTAGCCAATAATTATACAAATTTTAATTAATTTTAAAAATATATTTTAGCTTTCTGCGAGATTATGCGAAAACATAAAGCGGGCCAGAGCTCAAGTTTCCAGTGATATGATTAATGAATATTTTACTGAGTTGGAGAATAGTCTTGAAAATGTGCCTCCTCAAAATATTATTAATTATGATGAGACCAATTTTTGTGACGATCCTGGTCGTCAAAAAGTCATTGTTAAACGAGGTGCTCGTCATAGTGAAAGATATATGGATTCGTCCAAGACATCAGTGTCTGTTATGATGGCTGGTTCAGCTGCAGGGCATATATTACCACCATACGTCGTCTATAAGTCGCTACATTTATATGACACATGGACTGAAAATGGTATAGAGGGTGCGAAATATAATCGGTCGAAGTCAGGGTGGTTTGACATTACAATATTTGAAGACTGGTTTTTAAAAATTGCTTTGCAATATTTCCGGCAAAAAGATGGACCAAAAGTCATGATAGGAGACAATTTGTCGAGCCACCTTTCAGATCGAGTGATGCGTACCTGTAGAGAACATAATATTAGATTTATATTATTGCCGCCTAACTCGACACATTTATGCCAGCCATTGGACGTGGCGTTTTTTAGACCAGTTAAATCTGCTTGGAGGGATGTTCTACTTAATTGGAAACAAAAAAATAAAGGTTGTATTCCAAAGGATCAATTTCCAAGATTATTAAGACAAACTCTTGAAAAAGTGAAGCCTGAAAATTTGGTAGCAGGATTTAGGGCCACAGGGATATATCCGCTGAATAGAGAAGAAGTGCTAAAGCGACTGCCAGATTGGTGCCAAGCACAAGCACCTTTAAATCAAGACGCCTTAAACAATAGTTTTACAGACTTGTTACAAAAGATTCGCTTTCCAGATGAAAATAGGCAGATTAAGCGCAAAAAGAGATTAAATGTAATTGCAGGAAGAAGTGTATCTTTTGATACAAATGAAAAAGACGAAGCAACAAATGTAATAGAATCTGAAGATCTTATAGAAGATGATTTTAACACAAAATTATTTCCGAGAGCCACCACTTCAAAAGAGAGCGACAGTTCGCTCTCGGATAGCCACATGTCTGTCCATGATTCAGATTCCGACAATTGGGATGAATTTAACTTAGAACCAAATGAATACAATGAAGGAGACTACATATTGGTTCAATTTATTCCTGAAACAAAGAGACGACAGGCCGTGATGTATGTTGGTCATGTTCAAGAAGTTTTACGTGAAAATGATAATAATAATTCACTGTATTGCAAATTTCTAAGAGCGGCCGCAGGTACAAAATTGCCTAAAAATAGCTTTAAATATCCAGAAATTGATGATTTATCAATTGTCGATATAAATCAAGTAAAAATGAAGTTACCCGCACCGAAAGCAAAACGTGGAGTTTATACATTTCCCGGTCATTTGAAACTTACATAATATGTTTTGTTTAAAATTATTTTTTATTATTTAGTTTAGGGTCATTTTGTTCCTTTTTGATGTTCCTATAAGAATTTAAGTTGATTATATGTTCCTATAAGTTGATTATACGTTTATTTTTGTATTTTTAATAAAAAAAACTAAATAAATGCATTTTTTTAATCTACAATCATACCACTACCATTCAAATACCCAAATTATTTTTTTTAAATATTTTTTGTGTTGCAAGTAAATCAATACGCGCTCCTAAATGCGATTACTACTGAAAAAAGACACCTGTTGCAAGTATCCACTTTAGTGTGTCTAACTTGCAACACCCGGTTTTTTTTTAAAATATATATTAAATATTCATTTTATTCAAAGTTTTTTGTTAAAATCGGATACTAGACCACAAGACTAAAATTTTGGTACCAATAATGTAAAATTTGACCAAAAAATAAAAAACTTATTGACAAAAGAATTTTGAAAATGTTGCAAGTATCCCCACTTTACGGTACATTTTTTATTGTATTGTGTTTTTATCAGCATTGGGTATCTGGGCATAGAATTTCAATAGAATTCAGTTTATTGGAAACGGCCTTTTATTTCACAGGGCACTGAAAATCCTCATGTCAGTCGAGAATAAAATTTTCAAAATAAATTCAGTGTAAATATATTTGCTTTAATTATGCATGATCAAGTAAGCTATCATATTTATGAGGGAGTGTTGAAAAGCGAAAGATACATGATCATTTTGCAAACAGTTGTGACAGACTTTGTTGATAATGTGCCTTTGGATAGAAGAGATTGTTGGTATCAACTGGATGGCGCTCCGCCACGTTGCGGAAATGTGGTTAGCCAGAAAGTGTATGAGATGTTTGAAAACAGATGGATTAGGCGCCTAGGACCGTGGAATTGGCCACCAAGGAGTCCAGACCTAACATCATTAGATTTCTATCTTTGGGGAACCTAAAGACCGATGCGCGGCTTCGTGCGTAATATGCTATTTACAACACTTATTACGTAATACACCATTTTGCGACTAGTTTTATAATTACTTACTTTGTTTATCATGGCCTTCTTGCCAAAAATCAATAAAACTGGAAATTTTGCAAAAAAATGGTAAATAGGTTCAAAACTATACTATAGTCTATTTCAGAAAGGTGTAGAGTAATAAAAGCTCATTAGGTATGCAAAGGGAGTACAGAGTGACCCAACGAATATTTAAGCCACTTTCATAATTTGGCATTGATTTCATTGCAAAATTCTTTCTTTTCATCAAGTGCAGGTAGTACCACCCGGGTTTGGATCAATTTATGGGTTTTGCCTACTGTTATCCATTCATAAACACTGAAAATGGTGTGACAAAGGCGTGCCGGTAGGATATTCGTAAAAAGGAAAGAATTTCATTTTAACAGAATAAAAATTAGGCATTATATGTACATAGTAGTAGCTACACTTGTTTTTTATTAAACATTTTTAAAAAAATACATTATACAGAAAGTAAATTATAGGTAGGTACTTGTAAAAATTATAATAAATTAAATTACACTCGTAAAAAGGAAATAATTTTATTTTAACAGAATAAAATTTAGGCATTATGTACAGAGTATTAGGTAAACCTATTTCTTATTAAGCATTATAAAAAAAATACAAAATACAAAAAATACATTATACAGAAATTAAATTATAAAAAATCATAGTCATCTGAGGGACTGTCTTGACATTATAATTAACGGGTCGACGGTCCGATCGATCAGAAGGTCAAGATCCCACATTTTCTCCTCTTCTTTACTGACATGATGAACTGCTTTTCGCCAGTTCTCTGGTGTCACTTCCTTAATGGCTTGATCAAACAGTAGCTTAACGTCTTTCATTTTGAATGTCGTGTTGTGTCTTGCTACAAATCCTTTCACTTGCGCCCATGTAAATTTTATAGGATTTAGTTAATTAATTAGTTAAAAAAATATATTTTTTAAATTTTTTGAAAAAATTATATTCAATATTACTTTTTTATTTTCATATATTTTTAATTAAAGTAAGTTATCGAAAGTCAATGTATTAATCTCTTAAATGTACATAATTAGTTGTAAGAGGGGCTGAACACACTCACGTACATGTGCATGGTAAAAAGCTAGATTTTAAGTTTAAACAAATTAAAACTTTAAGGAACAATAAAAATATTTAAATAGATTTGTACCTTGGTTTTCGATCATTTAACACATTTTCATTAAATTCGATGCAATGTGAAAATAATATTGGATATGTTTTCAAAAAATGTAAAACCAAATATTTTTCGAAGTTTTGCTTCAAGCTTTGCGAGCAGGCATACAATTAGAATCTAAACACTTTTCTCAAATAACTTTTTTCAATATCGTCATTTAATACCACTTCTCATGAAAAACATTTTTTTTTTCAATAGTAAGTTTTCTTCTTGACCTTATGATTTAAATTTTTTTCTTGTTTATTGGGTTTTTTAGGTCATTTATAAATAATAAAGGTTTGGTTTAAGTTGACGTTTCGGTTTATATTACATTAAACCATTTTCAGAACTACAATTACAGGAAAATGTGATTATTAACTGATTTTTAGGATTAAAAAGTAGACATACCTCTATATAAATCTTAGCACTATCACTTCTATTTTTACATGTTTAACTATGTGGTAACTATGCAAGACTGATTTTATGAAGGGATTCTTTATGAGGGAGGGTAGGTACATTAATTTACTAAAAATGGGAAAAACCATTTGATTACGGTTTATTGTTTCTTTTGTTAACGGTAGTAAAAATTTGCAATTTTTAATTAGGTTATTAAATTACTGTAAACTGTACTTAGATTATCAGTGTCGGTTCGAAAATTTAATGTATTTTTATTTTTTTTTAATATGGATCATTTCTTTTATATTTCGTTTTTTATAGTTTATTTCATGGTCTAAAATTGTTGTATTATTGAAGTCAATTATGTAAGTTGTCAATAGCGTGTTTTGATAAGGCTGTGGTGCTTGGTTCGTATTTCTCATGCTGTATTTATGTTCATATAGGTATTCGGTTTTTTAGGTATTGTTTTGTTTGTCCAATGTATGTCTTTGGGCAGTCCAAACTGTCTATTTTATACAGGGTGATTCAAAAGTACTTCGACAAACTTCGGGAGGTAATTGCCGGCAATATTTCAAGATGAAAAGTTCTTATAAACAGTGGTACAGAGATACAGGGTGTTGAAATGTTAGAAGGAATGGTAATAATTTTTAAATAACTCCTTAACGAGTAATTTTTTTTTTATGAAATTTGGTGAATTAAATAAGCATCTCAGGACACTTATTTTCAAAGTAAAACACATTCGTAAATTTAACCAGTGGCGTCGGTACAAAATGTGGCTATCATATTTTTTGTGAAAACTATGCCTAACCTAACCACACCACTGACTTATTTCATTTTAACTTTTTTTTTATGAATCCCCCATTCAATTACAACAAAAAAGTTCACGTGTGTTATTTTGCTACGAGGGCCAGTTTAATGTCAAATGATTATTTTATTTGACTATACACAAATATTAAAAAATATGTTTTAAATTCAAAGATTTATTATGTAAGGGGTAAGGTATAACATTTAATTTAATTATAATTAAATAAGTGCGTTGCAAAAATTAAATGATTTTTAAATAAATTGTTCAAAATGTCCACCTTCAGCCAAGATGCAGGCATCTAATCTCCTTTGCATGGAATCTCGTACGCGTGCTAAGATATCTGGTCTGTTTCTTATTGCCTCAAAACCATCGATTATTCGGTTTCTTAGCACTTCTGCATTTTCGACTGGCGTCTTGTAAACGATTGACTTCAAATGTCCCCACAAATAAAAATCAAGAGGATTTAAATCTGGGGACCTTGGTGGTGTTGTGACGCTCGACACGTGGAAATCGGCTATAAGAAGCGCGATTTCGAAGGGAACGATCAGTCCGTACAGAACCATAGAGCGACAAGCACCTATTACCATAGTTGAGCATTTGTTCCGGCTTTAAAATCTGTATAAGTCTTTTTCTTTGGACGACCATCGCCAAGTAAAATTGCCAGTCGAACTTGGAACTACCGAGCACCTGGGTATGTCAAGGCGGCATACGTGAACCTGAAGATTAAAGCAGAGCGTAGCTGAAGAAGCACCGGTGGAAGGACGCCGTAGTCGAGCCCGATACTGTGAGGAAACAGTGGTTCCTAGCTGATCCGCGGCGTTTGTACCAAGGTACAAGCCAGACCGAAACTTAATTTTAAGAAGACCAGATACGATCACCGGTCATCGCCGACGTTGCCGACATTGGATGACCCATGCCATAACCGTAGCAGCCGACGCCATCGCCAGGGAAGCGTATACAATAATCTACCACCTGGGCATAACCTGCACCAGGTCGGCAGAAGACGAAAACTTAGCGGCAAACGAATTCTGAGAAGAATAACTACGATCACCGGTCATCGCCGACGTTGCCGACATTGGATGACCCATGCCATAACCGTAGCAGCCGACGCCATCGCCAGGGAAGCGTATACAATAATCCACCACCTGGGCATAACCTGCACCAGGTCGGCACGACGTGAAAACTGCGAGGGAAAATACTTTTGAGAAAGAATAGTACGTGAATTAGCTCCAGCTGAAGTTGCCAGCCCTAGACGGACTGTGCCACCGCTGTAGTAGCTGACGCCATCGCCGAGGAGGCGTATATGATAGTTTCCCACCTGGGCATAACCTGCACCAGGTCGGCAAAGAAGTAAAACCCTACGGCAAACTAAAATTAAAGTAAAAATAATACGTAAATCGACACAGCCGGCGCTGCCAGCATTGGACACACAGTGCCACACCTGTAGCAGCCGACGCCATCGCCGGGAAGGCGCATACAAGAAGCTACCACCTGGGCATAACCTGCACCAGGTCGGCCGAACGTGAAAAACACGTGGCAAAAAGTGTAATGGCCGAGAATATGGCATTATACCACGAAACCCCTCCAGCCCGGACGGCCGAGGACGACGACGAACACAACATGCTCTCCACCACCGAGGCCGACCCCAGAAAAGTACCTGGGGCGGTCTCAAACTGCCCTGCACAGATCGCCGCCCCTGAGACAACGACTGACGCTAGCCGCGCAACTTCCAGGGATAAGCCCCTTGAAGAAGGACGCAAAGGCGAATTGTGCCAGGACATGGCGCCCAACTCGTTGACTTACTCTAACCAAAGGAGTAACAAAGAACCCTGTGACGACGTTAGGCCCGCTGGCCGAAGCGATCGTAAATTATTTGAATACCTGCCCATGGAGTGCCCAGCTTTCAATACAAGAGCGAAGCGCCGATTATGGGAGGAGAAGTACAGTGTAGACGTGGAGATTCGTAGCGAGTCTGAAGAAGACTCGGATGATGAGTCCGAAGATACGTCAAGTGACGAACAAATACCATGTAACCAGGAAGCTTCGGTTATGTTAAGAGAAATTCAAAGGAAACTGTCAAGAAATGAAATGCCACCTGAAGAACAACGGATGCCACCTACCCTGGATGAAGAACTAAGAAGGCCAAGCTATGAGGACAAACCTAGAGATCCGGCGCTGCCACCGTTAAGTCGGCAAATTCCGCCAACTCAAAGGAGAGTCCGGCATAGGCAGGGGTATGAGGAAAAGATTAAAGAAATGGTGTTACCGCCGTTAAATGAGCAAATAGGGGAGCCAGGACAAGATTGGCAAGCCATAGAAGCATTAAGATGGAAAACTATGGAGGGTTTAGCCCAGTCCATAGGGCAGCTAATTGACAAACCGAGGAGAATAATTCCAGCACCACCACCTAGATTTGCAGGAGCCGATACAGAGGACCCGGTGCTATTTTTAAAACACATGAAAGAATATTGTATAGAGAACGGAGCACCGGCATACCAATGGACGGACCTGGCGATAAGACAAATGACCGGACAAGCAGCCATCCGGATGAAGATTTATGCCGGAGGGCAGATTACTTGGAAGCAGTTGCAAGAAGCAGTGCTTAGGGCATATAACAACAGCGAGTGCGTGAATCACTTACGCGCAGAATTATATGGCCAAGACCAAGCTAAAGGAGAAGGCGCGGAGGCATTTTTGATTCGTAAGAGACAAATTTGTCAACGGATAAATCCGAGATGGCAGGAGGAGGAAGTGGTACCGCTGTTGCTGAGCAGATTAAACGGTCCGTTGCGAGCTGCGCTACGTACTTGGAATTGTCAAAGCACAGAAGAACTATTAAACGCTGCAATTACGGTGGAACGGGATTGGAAGAGTTCCGAGGTGTACACCGCACCCAGAGTAAATATTAACACTCAAAATAGCAGGGATAATGGGGAAACTAGACAGTTCCAGTATCAGAACTATCAAGGCGGTCAAGGCTACTATAGGCCACAGTACAATAGAGGACCTCAACAACAGGGAGGTCAGGCGCAAGCACCAAATAGGCCACGGTATAATAGAGACGGTCCAGAAGAAGAAAGAAGACCTCAACAACAAGGAGGTCAGGCTCAAGCCCCAAATAGGCCACAATATAGCAGGACGTGGGAGAGACGGGATAATCCGAATCCAAACAGACAACAAGCGAGCGTGGTCAAGCCTAAGAAATTAAAGTTTATATTCCCAGATGGGTCACCGGTAGAAATTCCGGGTACTAATAAGCATGGAGCGATGATTATGCGCGCCATGCAATATCAGATTGATCATCCTTCGCAAGGTTCGGACTATAAACATCAGGCATTAAAAGATGGGATGTGGTACGCGTTGCATGCGGATGACGAGGATTACGACCAGGAGCTCCTGCGTAAAGAGTGTGGAATACAAGAAGAAAATAGAGGAGAAGATGCGTCAGAAGAAGAAGAAGAGATAGAGGACCCAGAAAAGATGCTATTTAACTTCCGAAGCAATGACTATATTTCTTGCGTAGATGACTTGGCAGATCCAGAGAACCGACACCCGGTTCAATCAACAAGCGGGACTGTTGGCAGTTTACCAACAGAAGTACTAGTCGCCAGTGAAGATAGCGAGGAAATAGTCAGTGATTCTACTTCAACTGACAATGATACGGTGACAAATGAGGAATCACCGATGACGGAGATCCGTAGAGACCGGAAACAACTCCGACGAAAGAGACGGCTTAGACAGCATCCAACCTCACCCCCAACTTCGGACTCGGAAGAGGACGTGAGATATAATAAAAGAATGTGTACAGCATTGTTGCAAGCAGAGAACAAGGAGGTTGCAGCAAATCAGCTGTTACGACAAATAGAACAAGCTAAATGCAGAGTTTTGGAGCCACCGGACGTGATCCAAAAAGACGTAGTGATTAAGGATGAAGTATTGGAACCACCAGACGTGGGCCAAGAGGTCGAGTTCGATGTAATCTCGCCACCTCCGAATTTTGAAGACAAAGTTGAAATTAAAGAAGAAGAGCTGTTCGACTCAACGGCCGCTACAGCTGCAGGGTTTGATCAACCAGTTGCAGAATTAGCAGAAGCAAGAGAACCGGCGTTGACGGACCTACGATTGAGAGATGGGCAAGAAGGCCGATGTCCGAGAGAAAATTATGTAGGGTGGACGGTAGTCGCGGTAAAACGTACGCCACTACCAGAATCCAACCCAATAGCGGCTTTTGTAGAGCCACCTGTGACAGATTTGTACTTATGTCCTCCAAGTTTGGAGACCCAGTATGACCAACAAGGTGTTCCCTGGAGATCTGTGCCCACCAGAGTTCCCGCACAGATCCAGCTCCATAGAAAAAACCGTGAAATCCCTGAAATTCCGGCCCCTCAGCCCGAGGTCGCCGAGGTACCATTGAGGCAGCCCAAGAAGAAACCACCAGACGTGGAAGAAACTACGGCCCCTCAATCCGAGGTCGCCGTCCCAGTCTTGAGGCAGCCAAGAGAAAAGCCACCTGAAGCCTCCAAGGAGTCCCCCAGGTCGCCAGGAAGCTACCCACAGGAGGCCTATACCAGGTCACCTGGAGGAGAGCCACCTATTGACGACATCGCCATGGAGGTTGAGAAATCGCCTCGAACCAGGGAAAAAGAAAAATCGTCCTAAAAGAAGAGAGTGATTTTAAATATGTTTATTGTTGTTTTTGGACTTAGTATTAGTTTTATTATTGTTTTGGATTTAAATAGTTTTAAGTTTTTGATATTATAAATATAGTATAATCGTACCAGATGGGTACGGTTAAAATAAACATACCATAACAACTGCTCTTAAGGGGGGGGGGGGGGGTGTTGTGACGCTCGACACGTGGAAATCGGCTATAAGAAGCGCGATTTCGAAGGGAACGATCAGTCCGTACAGAACCATAGAGCGACAAGCACCTATTACCATAGTTGAGCATTTGTTCCGGCTTTAAAATCTGTATAAGTCTTTTTCTTTGGACGACCATCGCCAAGTAAAATTGCCAGTCGAACTTGGAACTACCGAGCACCTGGGTATGTCAAGGCGGCATACGTGAACCTGAAGATTAAAGCAGAGCGTAGCTGAAGAAGCACCGGTGGAAGGACGCCGTAGTCGAGCCCGATACTGTGAGGAAACAGTGGTTCCTAGCTGATCCGCGGCGTTTGTACCAAGGTACAAGCCAGACCGAAACTTAATTTTAAGAAGACCAGATACGATCACCGGTCATCGCCGACGTTGCCGACATTGGATGACCCATGCCATAACCGTAGCAGCCGACGCCATCGCCAGGGAAGCGTATACAATAATCTACCACCTGGGCATAACCTGCACCAGGTCGGCAGAAGACGAAAACTTAGCGGCAAACGAATTCTGAGAAGAATAACTACGATCACCGGTCATCGCCGACGTTGCCGACATTGGATGACCCATGCCATAACCGTAGCAGCCGACGCCATCGCCAGGGAAGCGCATACAATAATCCACCACCTGGGCATAACCTGCACCAGGTCGGCACGACGTGAAAACTGCGAGGGAAAATACTTTTGAGAAAGAATAGTACGTGAATTAGCTCCAGCTGAAGTTGCCAGCCCTAGACGGACTGTGCCACCGCTGTAGTAGCTGACGCCATCGCCGAGGAGGCGTATATGATAGTTTCCCACCTGGGCATAACCTGCACCAGGTCGGCAAAGAAGTAAAACCCTACGGCAAACTAAAATTAAAGTAAAAATAATACGTAAATCGACACAGCCGGCGCTGCCAGCATTGGACACACAGTGCCACACCTGTAGCAGCCGACGCCATCGCCGGGAAGGCGCATACAAGAAGCTACCACCTGGGCATAACCTGCACCAGGTCGGCCGAACGTGAAAAACACGTGGCAAAAAGTGTAATGGCCGAGAATATGGCATTATACCACGAAACCCCTCCAGCCCGGACGGCCGAGGACGACGACGAACACAACATGCTCTCCACCACCGAGGCCGACCCCAGAAAAGTACCTGGGGCGGTCTTAAACTGCCCTGCACAGATCGCCGCCCCTGAGACAACGACTGACGCTAGCCGCGCAACTTCCAGGGATAAGCCCCTTGAAGAAGGACGCAAAGGCGAATTGTGCCAGGACAGTGGCCACGGTTGATTTCCTTCCTCAACTCCCCTACCTATCCATCGATTTGGATAAATTTGATTAAGATGGGTCCTGGCCACTATGCTGAAATGGGCGGGAGCTCCGTCATGCATAAACCATATTACGTCTTCGAGTTTCTAAGGGCACATCATCCAGTAAGGGAGGAAGTTCATTTTCCAAAAAATGTCGGTACGTCTCGCCATTAAGCCGAAGTGGAAGAAAAAAAGGTCCTATTAAGTAATCGCCAACTATTCCCCCCCACACGTTTAATGAAAATTGGTATTGAAAATTTCGTTCACTAACGGCGTGGGGATTTTCCAAAGACCAGATATGGTTATTGTGAAAGTTTGTAATCGCACTCTGAGAAAAATTTGCCTCGTCCGTAAAAAGTACATAATTTAAAAATTGGGGATTTTCAGCAAATTTTTCCAAAAACCACTGACACAAATTAATGCGCTGAGGAAAGTCCCTGGGTAAAAGAGCTTGTACTCTTTGAATATGGTACGGATACAACTGCTCATCGTGCAGAATTCTCCAAACTGTGGCTTGGGTGGAATTGAGAGCATCAGCAATTATTCGAGTGCTTGTATCTGGATTTTCCACTACAGCATTTAAAACAGCTTCTTCTAATTCTGGAGTTCGGGCTGTTCGCGGTCTTCCAGGAATGTCACGTGACCTCGCAAAACTCCCTGTTTCAGCTAAACGTCGGTGAAGATTTGAAAATGTTTCAGCAGCAGGCAGTACTCTGTTAGGATATCGCTCTTGATAGATTCGTCTAGCTGCTCGTGCATTTCCATCGGCAAGGCCATATACAAAATGCATGTCAGCTAAATGCGCATTATTTCTTAAGTAATCCATACCTTTTAAACAATACTATTAATATTCAATGAAAATGACAAAACTGAGAAATAAACCACATAAGCAACTAACTGTCAAATATGTTTTAATTCACGACAAATGCATTTCCAAAGCCGCCTTATCAAAATACAAAATATCAAAAAAGTATTTCCAAAGCCGCCTTGTCAAAATAGAAAATATTAGAAAATAACATACTATTCATACTAATAAATAAATATGCATGTCACTGAGAACATGTTATACTTAAATAGGCATCCTCAGATGACTTCCTTTGGCATATACCTACATATTTGTTTATTGTAAGTATGTATAGATCTTAGTTAATATACTTAAATTAATATTTGAGTGTTTGATCAATTATTTAAAACATATTTTTTAATATTTGTGTATAGTCAAATAAAATAATCATTTGACATTAAACTGGCCCTCGTAGCAAAATAACACACGTGAACTTTTTTGTTGTAATTGAATGGGGGATTCATAAAAAAAAAGTTAAAATCAAATAAGTCAGTGGTGTGGTTAGGTTAGGCATAGTTTTCACAAAAAATATGATAGCCACATTTTGTACCGACGCCACTGGTTAAATTTACGAATGTGTTTTACTTTGAAAATAAGTGTCCTGAGATGCTTATTTAATTCACCAAATTTCATAAAAAAAAAATTACTCGTTAAGGAGTTATTTAAAAATTATTACCATTCCTTCTAACATTTCAACACCCTGTATCTCCGTAACGAAGTCGCCAGGGACCACTGTTTATAAGAACTTTTCATCTTGAAATATTGCCGGCAATTACCTCCCGAAGTTTGTCGAAGTACTTTTGAATCACCCTGTATATTACGTTTGCTTGATTTAGTTTAGGGGTGGTTGGTTTTAATTTTGTAAAGAGGGTTTTTGTATTGTTTGGTGGTTTATCAGCTATATTTATTTTGTGTGGTTTAAGTACGTTTCTAATTTTTGTATTGATTTCTGGAATGTATGGTAGGGAGATGAAGTTATTTTCTTTTTGGGGATCCGTTTTATTTGTGCTATTGTAAATTTGGTTTATTCTATTCTTAATAATTGGTTCATAAAATTTTTTTGGGTAGTTATTGTTTTGTAGAACAGTTTTTACTTTTGTTATGTTTTGTGGTCTGTTTATTGGATCTGTTAATTTAACCGCTCTATCAATAAGGGAGTTGACAACACTTTTTTTATATTTTTTGGGGGTATAGGAATTGAAGTTTAAATATCGGCCCGACCAAACGGGTTTGGTATACCAATTGGTTGTGAGGTTGCCTTCTTCGTCGTAAGATATGTTGATGTCTAGAAAGTTTATTGATCTATTGTTTTCTGTTTCGTATTTAAATTTTAATTTTTTATGGTAAGAATTGAATTTGTTAAGTGTGTATTCAAGTTTATTTTTTGGTATGCAAAGAATGCAATCGTCAACGAATCTTTTAAAAAAATATGGTTTATATTCTAGGTTATTTAATACATTTGTTTCAACCAGCTCCATTACAAGATTTGCGATTGAAGCAGAGAGATTGGTGATCCCATTGCTACACCATAAATTTGTGAGAAGAATTCGTCATTAAATTGAAACAAATTTGACGTTAGGCATAAATTAGTTGTTTTAATAAATTCTTCTTGTGGAATTATTGTGTGTTGTTTAATGGAGTTCCAGTTTTCTTTAATACTTTTTATAGCAAATAAATGTAAGTGAAGCCAAAACCACGAAGCCAAGCTGAGGTGGGAGGCTGAGAGACCGCGTGCAAATGCCCTAGCTCTATTGCCAGAGAGTAAGGGGGGGTTTTAAATAGGGCGCCACCGTTTTGCAGCCAGGTCAAAACGGAAACCTCCAAGATGGTGCTGGGGCCTCACTCTCAGCTGGACTTCACAACTTAGGTAAAAGGAAAAAAAAATAGAAAAAAAGCAAACCACAAGGGGAGCTGTATAAATAAAACAAAAGATAATTAAAAATTATTATGCTGGCTTTATTCAAAAAAAATCAAGAAAATATATGGGGGGTTAGTATTTAACCTAAACTTAGCTGTGCTGACGTAGATAGACTTCTTCAGAGGGAAGGAGACGTTGGTGCGTCCAGGGACGTCAACAAGACGTCAGTAAGACGAGTAAGTAAAAAGGGGAATATTAACAGAAGAAGATAAGACGGAGAAGAAAGACCCTGTTAAAAAAAGAAAGCATTAGCTGATGGCTTATTAAATGAAAAAAAAATTACCTAGTTCCTTTTCCCTTTGCATAATAAATTTATAATAAAGTAATTAAATTAAAATGGCAAAACCAACTGATTGAAAATAACCAAAAGGAAAAAGGAACTATATAAAAAAAAATAAAGCAACTATAAAAATGTCCAATTATAAGCAAGAATTAAATTTAAATTATTTTGAATTAAATTAAATTTTGAATTAAATAAAACTTGAATTAAATTAAATTTGAATTAGATTAAATTTGAATTAAATTAAATTTGAATTAAATTAAATTTGAATTAAAATAATTTTGAAAAATGTCAATAAAGATAATTAGTCAGAAATCAAGTTTTGGTGTGAGGTAAACAAAAATAAATTTATAAAATTATATTCTGGGGCGTTAATATATGGTGATTAAATATTTTAATTAAGGTTGAAGAGCCAAAAACTTAAAATAAAATTAATTTGTTAAGCCAGCACGTACGCCTATGTACTAAGGTTACATCATAAAATAAAAAATAATCAATTATGTACACACATAAGGGAAATATACAACTATATAAAATATAGCACAAGTAATTTCAACATATTAGTTAGCAAACAGCAGACCAATCGATAATTTATTTAAGCTAAGACATAATAAAAAAAAATAATTACATAATCAGGATATACCGCTATTAAAAGAGAGATCATCAGACTCCAGTGTTACCATTTAAAATAAACATTACAAACTAAAATGTCTATTCAAGAACCACCTTGACAAAATGGTGGATTTACACCAATTATAAACAAACAAGGCTCCATTATACAAAATAACTCAAATTTGATCAAATAATTTATTTTAATTTTGTAGATGTTAAAATTGTAACGCCCGCTACAATATCGACTAAGTTTTACTTACTTTATTATCGACCTTTCTCTTAGGCGCCGTTACAATTCTCTTCGTGTGGGTTCGTAGTACCAGTGTGTTACGCCACTGTGTCTTGAATAAACTTGGAAAAATTAAAGGAGCACTATATTTCTTTTTAAAGGGAGCGATTCTGTAACTTTAAACATCAATCTGTGATTTTTCGTAGGGAGCTTTTAATATTGTTATAGACAGTCAAACTCAATTTAATTTTTAACACTTTGTTTTATTAATATTTAGTAAAATTTTAGAACATTTTCGAAGAACCACCGTTTACTTTAAAAATTCATATTTTCTATCCAAAATCTTAGTCAAAAATAAATTGTTCCCGACACTTACTTTTTATTACTTCAAGTTCCACTAGTAAAATTTAAGTAGAAAAAACTAAATTTTCTTCACTGAATTTAAATGTACTACAGGTCAATGCACTATCATTAATTAAACCACAAGAAAACCCAAAAATACCAAAATGGGCAGAGTAACTAGTAGACAACTAACTTTCACTAAGACTTTTCCACTATACTTCACGACTACTTTCGGCGGGACGACTTTTAAACAACGCGACACATTTTTTCAGACTGCCTTTTCCGCTAAAAATGCTTCGTATTTATAGGGAAAATATCAAATAAATATGGCAGAAATAACAGATTTATGAAGAATTCCTAGAAGACTTTAAAAATTTATTAGTCATAAATTTAATTACGTGACCTACTTTTGTGGAATCCCTTTGTCGGTATCCAAAGAAACAGCAATTAACATTCTTAAAAGTAATAAATATAGTCAAATTTTAATTGATGAGACAACTTAATCGAAAGAAACCCGTTGCAGGTGTCCTGCTTGTCAGTGCTTGTATTAACTAGTTTTGACTTGTTTCTGACCGAGTTTATAAATACTTTGTTTCTTCAGATTTTTCTTCAGTTGATGTCGTGCGCTTAAAGTGAACAGTCGAAAATACCACAAGTTACCGGGAAGTGAAAAGAAATTAAAAGTTTTTTCATTTTAATTTTTAGTTAAGTATGTTATTACAATTGTAAAAATTTTGTTTGTTTCTTCGACAGTGATCAACTGATAGAAAATACGTGGATTTAAAGTACTTAGTGAGTTTTTTAAAAAATTATTTTATTTTATTTTATTTTTAATTTTATTTTAAAAAGGGTTAACACGCGAACAGTACAATATTCCAATTGTTTACAAAGAATTGTTTTTAAATTAGTTAAATAATTTAAATAGTTTCTTTTTTTATTTATTTAAAAAAATTATTTTTTATATTTTAAAATTTATTTGAAATCTTTTGTCCATTACAACACTCCGTTTCCCAAATAAAAAGAAAAAGGATTATTTTGCTTTTTCTTTTTGGTGCGGCACATCTACTATTTGTTAAACATGTTTATCGTATCGAGTCGAAATGTCTTAGATCAGTACCTAAACATTAATATAATAAATTACTCTGACTCTTTACTCCAGATTATTTGTTTATTTAGGGAATCGATACTCCGGCCTTTACTAGGTCGTACCGTGACATAATATAGGTCGCGCTGGTATGTTTTTCCTAATACTTGCTTCTTTAAATCATTGACGTAGTACACTTAAATTATTTTTTCAGAGAAAGTAAATGTCGGTTAAAACACTAAATACTACCAATTCTTTAAATATAGAACTTAAACTATACAATTATATTTTGCAAAAAAATTATTTAGTTGTTTATCCTTATTTATCATTTGCTTATTTACTTGAAATATATATTTCTAAAACCTAGTTATATAAAATAACTAACATAAATTTTAAATATGTATTAAAATTACATAAATATTTAAAACGATAGCGTATATCTTTTTAATATCAACTCAACCCATTAGGGATTTAGTATACATTTTTGAAATAAAATGATAAATATGCAAAAATTTAAAATTAAAGGCAAATAAAAAAAAAATATTTTAACAATACTACTCAAAATATTTCTTAAAACTTGCGAGAAAATAATATAAACTTATTATCCAAAAATCCAAATTAACGATAAGTAAAAAAAAATTTTAATAAAGATTAAATTATCAATATGCGAAAATTTAAAATTAAGGGTAAATAAAAATTTCAACATTACTAGGTAACTAAAATATTTCTTAAAACTATTGGTCATCAAGACTTGAGATAAAATCGAGGATAAAATAATAGAAACCTTTTTATTTTTCTTAAAATTTGTTAAAATCAAATTACCGATAATTAAAAAAAAAAATTAAATATAAAGTAATAGCTTGCGGTACCTTAGTGGTCGTTTTCACCTGGGGATTCAGGAGCTCGTTCGAGGGCTTGTTCGGGGGCCTCATTATTTTCCTCCTGGTATTCATCCCTAATGACACGTAGGGCCATGCGCAATCCGTCAAGAAGGGTTACCTCATAGCTCGGGTTATTGGCAGGATATTCTGGTTGATCATCATTAGGTTGCACTGGAACAGCAGCGGCCTCCGGAATACTGTTTATGTTGGGTAATTCTTGGGTAGACTGGTCAGTGGCGGCGGGAATGGTTATCGGGGATATAATACGCCACTCCTCATAAATTGGCACTAGTGGAGGTAATCCTAAAGGTAACTCGAGTATGGGCATGTAGGGTGACTCGGAACACTTGGAACATGGACAGTAGGGCTGTTGACACCAGGCACTATGCGGTTCTTCTTTTATTAGTCTTTGTATTGGAGGAGATGCGCTAATTGCAGTTGGTGGTTGTTCCGGTACTAGGCATGGACATTCTTCACTTTCTGGCCAACCCATGCCTATCCACAAAATGCCCGGTTGAGTTCCAAAATTTGGTTCTGGTGCTCGGCAAAAGGCACACTGACATAGTCGCAGATCAAATGCCCGGTTTATTGAAATGGCCCAGGTTGCAACAAAAAGCTGATATTCTTGATGTAGAATCTCCCGCCACATTATTACTTGGGCCCGGAGCGGCCAGCTACCTTCTGGTCCTGGTTCGTCCCCCATTAAACGCATTATGTCCCATAGGTGATAAAGGCCTTGTCGATATAGGCCTTCCTGGCGAGGTCTATTATCATGGATCATCCTTATATACGCTAGGAACGATTTAACCACGTCATTGTTGTTTTATTTTTCTTCTCTCAGATCGAAACTAACGCGGTATTTTAAATGTCTATATAGTCTATATTATCCCCGTGCCAAAAGTTGGTTATTCGAAGTAAACTTGCACTCACGGTTTTATTTTTATTTTATTTTTTTTTTTAGTGTTTTTCACTTTTTCACTTTTTTAAAGTTTTGTCCTATCACTAGCAATATTCCGCACTCACTTTCTTAGATTGAAATTTTGGTTAAGAATGTCTGAAAGTCCCGGATGGTTCCCTATTTTAATGAAGTAGTGGGGATGAAATTTTTTCTCTATTTTCTGTCCTTTTCTCTACAAAAACTATTTCTGTCCTAGTCTGCATTACTTGATGTTCATTCCCTACATCTCTGTTTCATGAAAAATTTTGTTTATTTTAAAATCTTGCAGTTATATAAACTTTCATAGTGTATTTTTTACTTTTATGAGGTCCATAGAAGTAATTAGTTTTTGGGCACATTAGCGGACATTTTTGGGTTTACATTATTGCGCCTAACTTTGTTTTTTTAATTTGGACCATATCATTTCTATAGCATTCAAATCAAAATCAAAACATAATACCTCCCTGTTACTGAGAACGGCTTACAAACCAGCCCTTAATTGCTTTATGGGGGGTAAAGTCACCCGAACGTTATAAAGGAGGTAAAATCATGACCATTAATCTTGTGTCGGACTATACTACATAACATATATAATAGTAGACAAAAACGAAATTTGGGTGTGGCTTTCAAAAACTTTCGCCTGTGCCGCTATTTTGGCGCCACTGTGTGTTAAAAGACAAGAATTATCGTAAACCGACAGAAAAATGAGTATACGATACTTCTTGCAAGATGATGACTTGCTGAGTGTATTTTCTTGATCCTACCTCAAAGTTCACTGGTGACCGACCGATTAAACAAGACTATGGATGTGACATACACCCTATAATGCATCGCTATGACAACGTCCAGCAATATTTTCCACATTACCAATTTACCAAATACCAAATTAGCACAATTGAATATGCCGAGTTTTTGTTACCGCGGTTCGGCGCTCTTCAAAGAAATCTAATTTGAATGTATTGGTTGTTCTCGTTTTGCCATAAAGAACTGTAAAACTATAACTAGAATTCCTGTTGATTGCTGAATCTTTTACATTTTTCGCTGCCAGTCGAGAGATAAATGAACTGATTACTGAACACACTGATTACGTTTAAATATATTAACTTTCTCTGAATCCTTATGTCGGAGAAAGTGCCTCTTTAAATTACCTTTCTGAATGCTTTGATAATCACACTGACTACATTTAAACATATTAACTTCCTCTGGATCCTTATGTCGGAGAAGGTGCGTCTTTAAATTACCTTTGCGAATGCTTTGATAATCACACTGACTACATTTAAACATATTAACTTCCTCTGGATCCTTATGTCGGAGAAGGTGCGTCTTTAAATTACCTTTGCGAATGCTTTGATAATCACACTGACTACATTTAAACATATTAACTTCCTCTGGATCCTTATGTCGGAGAAGGTGCACCTTTACACCACTTTTGTGAATGCATTGATAATCACACTGACTTCATTTAAGCATATTAACTTCCTTTGGATCCTTATGTCGGAGAAGGTGCACCTTTAAACTACTTTTGTGAATGCATTGATAATCACACTGACTACATTAATGCATATTAATTTCCTCTGGATCCTTATGTCGGAGAAGGTGCACCTTTAAGGTACTTTTCTGAATGCATTGATAATCACACTGACTACAATTAAGCATATTAACTTCCTCTGGATCCTTATGTCGGAGAAGGTGCACCCTTAAACCACTTTTGTGAATGCATTGATAATCACACTGACTACATTTAAACATATTAACTTCCTCTGGATCCTTATGTCGGAGAAGGTGCGTCTTTAAATTACCTTTGTGAATGCTTTGAAAATCACACTGACTACATTTAAACATATTAACTTCCTTTGGATCCTTATGTCGGAGACGGTGCCTCTCTAAATGGCATTTCTGAATGCTTTGATAATCACACTGACTACATTTAAGCATATTCATTTCCTCTGGATCCTTATGTCGGAGAAGGTGCCTCTTTAAACTACCTTTCTCAATGCATTGATAATCACAGTGACTACATTTAAACATATTTACTTCCTCTGGATCCTTATGTCGGAGAAGGTGCGTCTTTAAATTACCTTTGTGAATGCTTTGATAATCACACTGACTACATTTAAACATATTAACTTCCTTTGGATCCTTATGTCGGAGAAGGTGCACCTTTAAAGTACTTTTCTGAATGCTTTGATAATCACACTGACTACATTTAAACATATTAACTTCCTTTGGATCCTTATGTCGGAGAATGTGCACCTTTAAAGTACTTTTCTGAATGCATTGATAATCACACTGACTACATTTAAACATATTAACTTCCTCTGGATCCTTATGTCGGAGAAGGTGCGTCTTTAAATTACCTTTGTTAATGCTTTGATAATCACACTGACTACATTTAAGCATATTAACTTCCTTTGGATCCTTATGTCGGAGAAGGTGCACCTTTAAACTACTTTTGTGAATGCATTGATAATCACACTGACTACATTTAAGCATATTAATTTCCTCTAGATCCTTATGTCGGAGAAGGTGCACCTTTAAAGTACTTTTCTGAATGCTTTGATAATCACACTGACTACATTTAAACATATTAACTTCTTTTGGATCCTTATGTCGGAGAAGGTGCGTCTTTAAATGACCTTTGTAAATGCTTTGATAATCACACTGACTACATTTAAACATATTAACTTCCTCTGGATCCTTATGTCGGAGAAGGTGCACCTTTAAAGTACCTTTCCGAATGCTTTGATAATCGCACTGACTACATTTAAACATATTAACTTCCTCCGGATTCTTATGTAGGAGAAGATGCGTCTCTAAATTGCCTTTCTGAATGCTTTGGTAATTACACTGATCACATTTAAATAACTTAACTTTCCCTGGATTCTTACGAAGGCGGTGTTTGTATACATTTCTTTGCCGAAATACCCTCAAGTCATTCTCAACTTTCGCCTTAAGTTTCTGACTAACCCGAGAATCCCGCTGCTGTTGGATCTGGATTATGCAATCTTGACCTTCGTCAATGCTGCAATAGAAAAATTATTGTTAAGCTATATTAATCGTACCAGTTAATTTATCAGCAATATTACTATATACAGGAACTTTTCTTTAAATGTCTACTTGAATGGGCGATTTTTCTCGAATCAGGTACATAACAAAAAATTAAACATTCAGAATGAACGCCAAGAAATACCTGATTTTCAATCTTAAATTCTTTGGGCAGACGAAACGCGATTTACAAATAGTAGAATTTGAAGAAGTAGTCCATTACAGTGGAGTTAATATAATCAAATAAAACAACGACAGTCTACCTCCACAATATGTATTTCAATGTTTATGTTTATATCCTACATGTTTCGGACATAGAAATGTCCATAATCAGGGATACAGTAGTCGATTACGACAGCTCTATCTTGCATAAGCGACGATCAAAATTATGTTAAAATTGCAATTGTAGGTTCTAATGAATGTTCAAGACTGAATGAGATGTGATATTTGAAATTTTGGTCAAGGTATCTTTGAAAAAGGGGATTCCCAGTCTGCAGCCACTGAGACAGGTGGTGAAGCAATTATGTCATTTGTAGCTATTTAGAGGAGATTAATTTAAGTGAGGTGCTCAAAGATGCTTCATCTAACCGTGTCTATTGTGTGGTCAACAAAATACTGGGTTAGACTTGAATAACACATTCTTAGGAGATAAACAATAAATTAAATGAAAATTATACTATTTTAAGGTTGGAATTTATTAATTTGAAGCCAATGAGCAGGTGGTGAAGCAATTATGTAGATTTGTAGCTAATTAGAGGAAAATGATGTAGATAGGTGCTCAAAGATGCTTCATCCAACCATGCCTGAAGTATTGGCTAAAAAATTGTTAGGTTAAAGAGGGGTAGAAAATGAACATAATGTTATGATTGAAAAAAGGAGATTTAGAAAATTAAAATTGGATTTTTACCATCTTGACTAGAAGTGAAGTATTTATGTTAAAATCACATTGTTTTAGCTAATTAGAGGATATTACAGCTCAAAGATACTTCACTTCACCATGCTGGCGTGCAGGAAAATGTTGGTTGTCAAATGGTCCTGACCAATTGACAACCAACATTTTCCTACCCCCTCTTTAACCTAACAATTTGTTAGCCAATACTTTAGGCATGGTTGGATGAAGCATCTTTGAGCACCTATCTACATCATTTTCCTCTAATTAGCTACAAACCTACATAATTGCTTCACCACCTGCTCATTGGCTTCAAATTAATAAATTCCAACCTTAAAATAGTATAATTTTCATTTAATTTATTGTTTATCTCCTAAGAATGTGTTATTCAAGTCTAACCCAGTATTTTGTTGACCACACCCTAGACACGGTTAGATGAAGCATCTTTGAGCACCTCACTTAAATTAATCTCCTCTAAATAGCTATAAATGACATAATTGCTTCACCACCTGTCTCAGTGGCTGCAGACTGGGAATCCCCTTCTTCAAAGATACCTTGACCAAAATTTCAAATATCACATCTCATTCAGTCTTGAACATTCATTAGAACCTTCAATTTCAATTTTAACATAATTTTGATCGTCGCTTATGCAAGATAGAGCTGTCGTAATCGACTACTGTATCCCTGATGATGGACATTTCTATGTCCGAAACATGTAGGATATAAACATAAACATTGAAATACATATTGTGGAGGTAGACTGCCGTTGTTTTATTTGAAAATAGTAGAATATTCAATAAACATAATCATCACTACTACTGAAGTAGAGAAAATCCGCATAATTTAGGAAAAAGGCGATCGCAAACAATATTTGGATCCAATGTGAGGTGTGGTATTATAGGTAATTTGGAATAGATCCTCAGATTGCTAGTCTCACAAACGAATAAAACTTCATCAGAGTGGTGATGGAGATTCTTACAGACACTGTAAAGGGATCTGTTACGTGTAGTTGGTGTCAGCGTCACGTCCACCCCTTTATATGGCGCTAAAGACGGTTTCTGATTGTCTCGGGCGCCACCCTAAGTTATTTTTAGTGGTTCAGGGTAGTGCTGGCAGCTGAAACCGATTTTTCGGTTAACTGGTTTTCGGTTAACCGCAATTTTTACCCAAACCGAAAATCGGTTAATCAATTTTCGGTTAATCGATTTTTAGTTAACCGGTTTTCGGTTAATCGATTTTCGATTAACCGAAAACCGGATACTTACTTAAAGCTGACTGAAGTCGGGAATTAAAAGTATTAATACAAAACTACATAAATTAATGAGAAAACTATAAAACAAACACCATTATTTTTTATTTAAAAAACAAAAATAAACTCAACATAAAATGTAGTACAATAGAAACTTAAATAAGATTTAAAATAAAACTTAAACTCAACTCAAGCTAGCTCTAAGCAAGTGTTTTGTTTATTAATTATTTTATATTTTATAAATATTTAAATAATATTTATACTTATAGAAATATCCGTAGTCCAACAGATAGTAAAATAGTACCTAAACCTTAAACCACTTGATCAATGTACTAGAAAGAGTTCGGTTAACCGAAAGCCGATTAATCGAAAATAGATTAACCGAATAATCGGTTCTTGGCGTGTCTAAACCGCGGTTAACCGATAACCGGTTTTCGGTTTGAGCCAAAAACGCGGTTAACCGAAAACTGGTTAACCGTTTTTCGAGTAATCGGTCAACCGGTTTTCGATTAATCGGTTACCCGGTTTTAAAATGGAGTTTTCGGTTAATCGATTTTAACCAAAACCGTTTTTTTTAGAAACCGATTAATCGGTTTTGATTTTTTCCGGTTTTTACCAGCACTAGTTTAGGGTCCACTATTGCCTGTCGGGTAAGCCTTTATGCAGTGAAGAAAAGGTCGGTGGGCACATAGTCCAAATAAAACAAAGGAATATTGTAAAAAAACAGGCAATTGGTCGTGTTTATCAGAACCCGTTTAAATTCAAAGTATACCTAAGGGTAATAAATCCTAAAACTAAAAGACCGAACCCTCCACAACGGGGCTGTGATTCGGCGCGATCGTCAGAAACATATTATTATCTTTTGAATAGTTATACGTACGCGACTCGGAAAAATGATTGTACGGTATCGGTATCGAACACCCGGTATAAGTAACGGTCTCGGTAGTAGCAACGGTAACGGTATTGTTGCACCTCCCAGTTACAGCGGTGAGCATATACAAGTGATGTGTGTGAGTGGGATAGGCTGTTAGGCAGATCCCATGGTAAAGTCCGTTCACAGATTTAAGAAAATGACTTACCGACTCGTGTTGACGCCTGTTTAAAACCAGACTGGGGTCTACACAGGCCTGCACTGAATTGTATTTCAAGCATGGATGATTTGACACAAATAATAAACAATTTTAGATAGAATATATTATAATTAATTAATGCAACTACAGTTTACTCATTTAATTCATTTTCACTGTCACTATCAACACCTATGTTAATAATAAATCTTTCTGTAATATTCCTAATTTGAATGTATGAATTTTTAACAGTTTTAATATGCAAAACACAATTTTTCCAGCTACTCACAGGCACTTTCTCCACTTTAGTAATAATAATATCCAGTACACTAGCGTTTATAGTGGGTGATACATTATTACGTCTAACGGCAGATTTTAATTGATGCCATATGTGTTCTATGGGATTGAATATACAGTGATGCGGCGGAAGCCTTAGCACTGTATGCCACTTACTTTTAGCGTAGCTGTCGCAATAGTACTCCTTTTCTAGGTTCAGAAATTTAAGCACATCAAGTAACTCTCTTTTAGTGTAACTCTCATTAAAATATATATCATTCTGATACATAAATTCCTGTATTGCCATCTTTGTATCTTTTGAACAAGGGTGCTTGTTTAACTGTCTACTGTGGTAACTTGCGTTGTCCCTAACAATCACACTGTCTGGAGAAACATTAGGAATTAACTTATTTACGAACCAATACTCAAATAACTCCGCTGTGGTATCGTTATGGTAATCCAAACACGAGTCATTTATATTCTTGGCTGCCAATGAAAGTGCATTTGGTACCCAACCATTTTCGGACCCTACATGTACCATGGTTATTCTTTTTCCTCTGTTTGATGGTGCCTTTGTTCTACACCTGTCACTAGAATCAACCCAACCTTTTGATGGGGTATTATGGGTATCAAACCAGGTTTCATCTAAGTATATAATAGGTCTGTTCTCACTTCTGTATTGAGCGATTTTTGTCAAATATTCAAATCGCCATGCCTTAAGTCGTAGTAGTAGTAGTAACAAGATTTATTTTAGCAATACTGCTACAATATTATAAATTCTAGTTTTTTTTTAACAATAATTAAAACATTTAAAATTACAATTTTATGCACCAAAAATCTTTTTAAATAAATTTTATCAGACTTTTGTATTCTATGATATTTTAAAGTATTTTTTAAATTTACTTTAGGAATTTTGTTTCTTAATTGAAGACCCTAAATTATTATATTCGTGAAGTCCTTTAAAAAAGATTGATTTATATGTCAAATTTTTTGTCACTTTCCCTAAAGAAAAATTTTGATTGTTTCTGGTTTGATAGTTATGATTTTCAAAGTTTTGCGTTATAAAGTCTCTTAAATGAGATGGTAATAAATTATTTTGAATTTTAGAAATAAAAATACAAACTAGGAAAAATTTTAAATTTCTTATATTCAACCATTTAAGTTTATTTAACATATAATTTATCTTTGTGTATTTATCAACATTTAATATTATTCTCATCGCCTTATTTTGTAAAATTTGAAGTCTACTAAAAATTCCTTCATTTGCAGTATATAAAATTGTAGACCAATACAAAAAATGAGGTAAACTTATTGTGTTATATATTGTTTTTCTTGAAAATAAACTTAAATTTTTACTTACTCTTTTGAAATAATTATTTTTTTTTCCAATTTTAGATATAGTGTTTTCAAAATGAGCATCAAATTTTAATTTAGAATCCATTATTATTCCTAAATATTTAAAAGACTGAACTATTTCTAATTTTTGGTCATCTATAAAAATATTTATACTTTCATAATTTATATTATTTCCTATTGCCATAAATTTCCTATTAGAAATATTTAATTTTAATTTATTTATTTTTAGCCAGTTTGATACCAATTTTAATTCAAAATTTAGACTATCTATGCAACTTAAAATATGTTTACCTTTTGCGTATATTAAAGTATCATCAGCAAACATTTGAATATAAGTATTTGACAAAATATTTGGCATATCATTTATATATAAAATAAATAATAAAGGACCTAAAATACTTCCTTGTGGTACACCGATATTATTAAATTCCCTTTTTGAAATTGTTTCATTTATTTTAGTTATCTGTTGTCGAAAATTTAAATAATTTTTAAACAATTTATATACAGTACCCCTTAAACCATACTGATATAATTTATTTAATAATTTATTTCTATCAATAGTCCCAAAGCACGTTTAAAATCCAAAAATACTGCCAGAATGATTTCATTTTTGTCAACACTTCTATTCCAATTTTCAATAATATATTGTGCTGCTGTTTCTGTTGAATATATTTTTCTAAAACCTGCTTGAATATTTACTAAATTTTTGTTTTCTTCAATAAAATTTAATATTTGTTCATAAACTATCTTCTCTTAAAGTTTTTCAATATCCCATAATAAATTTATCGGCCTCATTTCAGTACATTTTTTGGTATTTTTTACTTTTGGTACTGGTGTTATACATGAACATTTTAAATCATTAGGTATTTCTCCATATTTCAAACTTGTATTAATTTATTTAAGTAATGTATTTCCAATGCTGCCAAATGTCTCTCTCATTATTTTTTTTTGTTAAAATTTCACCATAATTATTATTTGATTTTATATTTCAAATTTTTATTTTTAATTATTTTATAGATAGTTCATGAAAATGTTCTATTACATCATTTGATTTACTGATTTTTTTACAAATATTTTCATTTCCATTTTCTATTTTTGCAACTATTTCTATAATACTATTTATGTAATACATATTCATTTTTTCTGCGATTTTTAACTGATTCGTTTCTTTTTGATCTTCAAATATAATTTCTCTAATTCCACTTTTTGGTTTTGGTTTTTTTTTAAAGTTTTCCACATTTTCTTTGAGTCATGTTTGTTTTCATCTATTTGTTCTTCATAATATTTTTTCTTCTCTTTTCTTAAAATGTTGACATTACGATTTCTTAAAATCCTATATTCATTCCAATCATCAATATTTTTGGTTAAAATATATTTTTTATACATTTGATCCCTATTTTTTCTCGCTTTTAAAATATGTTTATTAAACCATGGGGTCATATGATTTCTATGGGTGATTTTCTTTTCAATTTTCACTTTGTTTATACAGTTTTTTATAATTGTCCATAATTTTTTTAAACAAAATATTTATATTTGAGTTATCAAATATCCGTACACATAAAGAAAGTTCACTTGACAATTTTTTGTAATCAATGTATTTCATTATTTTGCTTTCTCTTTTTGTTTTAATATAATCTTCAGTATCTATATAAATCCAATCATGGTCACTAATTTTTGGTTCTGATGTTAATCCAGTCTTTAAATAATGGTCATTTGATATTATCAAATCTATAATTGTTTTGGTTTTTTGAGTTATCCTTGTATAATCTGTTATTAATTGTTTCATACCATTTAAATTTATCAATTTTTTAAATTTTTTGACATAATAATCTTCATTTGCATAATTTATATTGAAGTCACCAATATGTATTACAGAATTATTTTTTTCCCACATAATTTCACATTTATCTTCAAAAAAAATTAAAAAGTCATTTATATTTCCACTTGGAGATCTAAAATAGATACAAAGTTCGTACAAATTTATATTAATTTTTAGATTTATATAAATATACCAATATTGATAGTCAACAGCAATTTTTTCAAATTTAGTAACTAAGATTTTGTTGTAAATATAAACTAGAAAACCACCAGTATACCTTAAATTTGAATTGCAACGATATAAATTATAATTTTCCACATCCAATTCTTGGGTATTTATTTCACTTGTTACATGAGTTTCTGATAAACATAATACTAATGGTTTATTATTTGTTATAAAATGTTTAATTTTATCTTTTCATTTTAAAACTCCTTGTATATTTAAATGATACATTTTCTTATATTCTTCATAATTTTTTAATAAATTTTCTTTTAATAATTTTTTTAATTGCTATTCTTTATTTTCATATCGAATTTTTGATTTAATTTTTTCTATATTTTGAATAAATGTTTCACATTTAAAATTAAATGGTAAATGATTGATAAAATATTTTTGATTACAATTTTTGTTTATCTCAATACAATTTGGGCACTTAAAATTTTCCTGACTAGCAATACATTCATTAGCCGTATGTCCTGTATTACCACACTTCATACATACTTTTTCCTTCGTGCAAGTTTTAGCTGAGTGATAATATCCACCACAGTTGTAACATCTGGTAATATCGACATGTTCATATACTGAACATATTGAAAAATCTATAAAAACAAATCGTTTTTCCATTATGTTCTTAAAATGTATACAGTCTATTTCTATAATAGCTAAATATTTCTTTTCATTTTCTTCATTGTAATTAATTTTAGTGTTAAATTTTTTATAAAACTTTTTTTTTTTTGCTAAAATAATTTAACTAACTTCACTCATCTCATCCTCAATCCAACTATTTTTATTCTAGGTTTTCTTTTTTCTGAGAGTACCAAAGAGTAGTTACTTCCTAATTTATTTTCTGCTTGATTTTTAATGGTTTGTATTTCTTCTTTGCTGTTACATACAATTTTAATACCGCCATCTTTTATATCTTCTATCTTAATAATTTGAACGTTTAACTTTGTTGGGTTGATATACTTTCCTATTTCTTTTCTAGTTATTTTATTTTCTTGTGTACTTGTTGGTTTTATTACAATATTATTTTTATATATACTTACTTTTTCATTTTCTTCAATTACATCTATTCTTTGTACCTTAGGTTTTGAAACATTTTTAGTAATTTCACTATATGAAACATATAGTATATATATATACATATATACATAATTTTCATCTTGATTCCTTGTTAAAAATTAAATTTTCTCTTTTAGTAACATAACTTTTTCATTCAGTTCTCTTATGATAATATCCTTTACATTTAAAAGTTCATCTTTAGTATCTATGATTCGATTATAAAGTTCCGATACACCAATATTTGCTTCAGGTTTTCCATCAAAAGTATTATTTTTTATATTTTCTGTCACTGTTAGTAAAGAAATTGAACTTTCTGCTTCCAATGACTTCGTTTCACTAGTTTTTTTTATTTTTTCTAACTCTTTTTTTCGACGTTTGACCCATTAGTATAAATACTTTTAATATTTCCTTGTAAACTACTTTTATATAAGATTTATTTTTTTGATAATATACAGTTACGTCACGTATACAGGTTTCGTTGCGATTCCGTGATAACTTGCCGTTTATCGACTTTTTTAAATTTAAAGCCGATTCGTTGAAGACACTTCCACAGCGTTGTCCTTCCGCAATTGATATCCGTGTTATCTATCACAAGTCTTTTCAGTAAATTATCCAGTGTTGGTACCGTATGCTCTTCATACATCTTATAAATTTTGCGTCGGACTAAATCTTCATCGCTGCGATCTAATTTTTTGCAAGTCCCAGAATCTTTCCTTCTTTTCCATTCCGTGATGGGTGTATTCACAATTTTCCATATTGTCTTTTCCGAAATTTTAGTCAATGTGGCTGTTTCTTCAATACATTCCATTTTACTCAACTTTTCACGTTCTATGAGAGTTGTATATACATTTTTTATAATCTTTTTAGAATCTAAAGATAAGTGTCTTCTTCCATTTTCATTTCCGCACTGTGGTTGTACCTGTACCCCCTCCGGCTGTTCTATACTAGATTCACCAATCCACGGACTCCACATATTTGGATAATCAAAGCTGCGTTTTTATTTCACACTAATAAACTAATAAAATGACTGGTTTTACAGTACTGATTTGTCTACTTATTTTTTTCCTCATTATTTAATAAGGTTTGTAAACTAATCACGGCCAAGTACGGTCCCTACCTGGATAATCTGTGATCCTTGAAACCCTTTCAACAAAGAATTTTGTGATGGGTGATAACTAAAGGCAAGTAGTCATTCTCTTAAATCTGTGAACGGACTTTACAAATAAACAAGGTATGATAAGAGAAGAAAAAAATAAATTGTCTGGTTACCAAAACTTGCTTAACAAGCGATAACGGGAGGAAGACTTGGAGAAAAGCAATTTCAAAATTAGTAACTTTTTTCGAAAGACCACACAAGACACTACTTCTGATAACAGTGATTTTCTACATTCAACAAAATCAAACTTGCCATCAGAATTAAAAAGCAAGCTAATGAGGATGAAGATACAAAAGAATTAGATCCTTGTACGTTTCAGTCAGTGTCAGTACCATCATGTTCGAGTGAGCAAGACGAATTATCCGAAGAAGCGCCCCTTTCTAACGATCCAGGTCTTTGGCCGAGTGTATTGTCTTCAATCCAAGTGCAAGAACTTGTCGAAAAAGGTCCAATGCATCATCAAAATAAAACTATGGATCCTGAAGACAAAAGTGGACGTAAGTTTTCCGATATATATTTTAATCGAATTTTGTTAAATGGTGAAAAGGTTCAGCGTCATTGCCCAGGTAGCAGGATGACGTCTTTATGACGTCGAATATTGGGGATTTTTAGTCACTTGACGTCTTTTGGTCGCGAAATGACGTCAAAATAACGTAGTTTTTAAGACGTGTATTATACGTCATAATTTTACGTAATAAACACGTCGATTTTTAGTCATTTATTGATTTATACGTATCATTAGAAAGTACTATAAACGTCAAAATTTTTTGAAAATATAGCGGGACAGAGTTTCAAAGTAAAACGCCTGAGAATAGTTTTTTTTTCTTATAGTTAAAGGCACGTCTCATAAAACTTTTAATATATAATACCCTATACTATATTATTTTTTTTACATTTTTATGTTAATAGCAATGCAAAAAACTTTAAAAATATTACCATTTCAAATTAATAATTTATGTATGTAAAATGTGAAAAAGCGAATATATTGTTATTAAGTCTGCAAATATCAAATTTAAATTACCCGCGCTCCGTTTTATGACATCTCTTTGCTCTGATTGTGACAGTCTGACAGAAGGCAGAACGCATTGGTCACAGTACACAGCTGACAGCCTTGGTCTATGCGCATTTGGTGTTCTGTTGTCGGCGCTGGCTGGCAGTCGACCATTTGGCAAAAGTGAACAGTTTATGGTGATTTAGTTTTTATATATTTTGTGTTATAAAGGAATATATATGTATCAGATTATCGAGTTCGAGGAAAATGACGGCGGGGGTGTAGCCATTGTACACTCAAACTGGGTGACGCCCCGAAAAAAAAAGAGGTATTTTGGCCGCCATTAAAGGATAATTGGAAAACAATTTCGTGTTTATAAATCATTATATTTATATTCAATCGACTCAAAGTCATTGAACATTTATTTTATTGAAAATATATCAGAATATTATGTAGAATATATTGGTTACTAGATGATATTTTAGCAAAAACTACAGCTACAACTGATGATAAGTTAGTGCCTTTTCCAATTCTCCATACACATGAAAGTTGTAATATTTAATTTATCATTAAAAGGATTTTGCACATAAAATGTACATATGTATTTTTGTTACCCCTGTTATGTATTATATACTATCTTAGGAATAAGTTTTTAGTAAATACTCGTTATATTGATACAGGATGTTTAAAAAAATCATAGAGTTAGGAAATAATTTGAGGGTATAATAAGGTGTTAAAATATATTTCAATCATTTTCTGGAAAACGGAGTGCTTATTTTACAGCCTATAATTGCAAAAAGTTTCTTTCGCAAATAAGTCAGTTCGGAAATGTGCAGTTTTGAATACCGCTGAAAAAAAATTATGACGTTTATTGACGTTTTCTGCACCTACAAAGACGTCTTAAGATGACGTCTTTTTTACGTCAAAAAAGACGTCATTGGTCTGTGACTTACGCACGTCTTTTTAACGTCTCATTTACGTAATTTATGACGTCACTGATGATCAATAATCGACGTCTTAAATACGTCACCTTGCTACCTGGGTGGTTGCTATATTCTATTGAAAAAAATGCAGTTTTCTGCTTCTGCTGTAAAATATTCAATGACCCCAACCCCAACAATCCATTGACTTTTAAAAACACTAAATTAAGTAACCAAGACGGTTTCAATCGAGGGGGAAATCACAAAAAAAAATTGTACACTGAAATTCCCCTTTCAGAAGAAATTCCCCGATATTACTTAAAAATCTTTGAAATTCCCCTTCAACTTTCGAAATACCCTGGAAATTCCTTTTAGTTGTCTGCAATTCCCCGCAATTCCTCGTAATTCCCCGCAATTCCCCAAGGCACTCTTGAAATTCCCTACAAAATTTTTTACGTTTTATGACGTCACAACTATTTTAATCGTAAATAAATGTATATTTTTATATTCGTAAATATTTTATTCTAACCAAAAAATATTAATTCAGTCAAGTAACTAGTGCAATACATATTATATTTTTAATAAATTCGATTGAATCGGCAGTTGGTTCCTTGTGAAATATTTGTTAAATAATAAACTAAAACATTACCTAATCTAATAAACTTTCAATCAAAATATGCAATTCAAAATTCATTCCAGTTCATTGATAATACAAAAAATCTTATAATCCCGAAAAATGCAAATTTAGTATCCTTTGATGTTAAAAGCCTTTCTACTTCAATTCCGATAAAAAAACTCACTGACATTTTAACTAATTTAATTAATGAAGCCACAATAGAGGATACTATTAAAACGGAAATTAAAAATGCACTTAAAGTATATATTGGACAAAATTAATTTCAATTAAATAAAGAATTTTACCAACAGAAAGACGGACGGCCAATGGGGTCCCCAATTTCTCCTTTATTGTCCGAAATAATTATGGCAAATTTTGAAAAGTTAATTTTTGATTCCAATAACCCTCTTATCAAACACATTTTTTATGTTGGAACAGATACGTAGACGATGTTTTCTGCATTTGGAATGGTACGGAAAGAAACTTAGACCAGTTTTTAGTTTTACTAAATTATTTAAATAATAACATACAGTTCACTATAGAAAAAGGTCAGAATAGTGAAATAAATTTTCTAGATATTAACATAAAAAAGTAGACAACCACTTAGAATACAATATATTTATAGAAAACCCACTACTACAGATACAATAATCCATTATAATTATAAGCAATCATGGCAAATAAAAGTATCACCTTTTCACAGTCTTATACATAGATTAGTTACTTTCCCGTTAAATAAAGAAAACTTTAATAAAGAACTCCGTATCATCAAACAGATAACAGACAACAACGGATACAAAGAAAACTTAATAGATAATCTACTTAAAGAGAAACAAAAGAAACTGTTAAAGAAAGAATTTCATTGCATCAATACACCAAAAGAAACTAATAACAAATTTGTCAATCACATATCGAAATTCAGTAATAAGGTTAGCAATAAGTTAAATAATTTAGGATGTAAAACTATTTGCGTTAACAAGCAAAACTTAGGTAAGATACTTGTGAATAATAAGGACAAAATAGATAAGCTAGATAAATCAGGTGTTTATAAAATACATTGTTCAGATTGTAATGCTGTAATATTGGTCAAAGTGGTAGATGTATCAAAAATAGACTTAAAGAACATAAAACATCAATTATAAATAATGTTAAAAACACAGGAACACATTGTATTGAAAATAATCATTTCATTAATCTAAATAAAATAGAACTACTTCATGCTGAAAACAAAAGTAAAAAATTAGATTTATTAGAACAATTTTATTATAAATTAAAAAAATCTTTGAAAAAAATACATCTATTACTACCAATGACTAACAAAATTTCCACCATACCCCTATTATTGACAAATGTATTTCATCAACAACCCGGGACTTTCCAAAACAGCAATAAAAACCCCATAATATAATTAAGTCAATAAAAGAAGGTATATATATAGTTAAAGGATCTTTCTTAAAATTTAGTATTAATCAGGTACTCTTGAAAAAGCCCTAATAAGGCGAAACATATGTAGAGTAATTCTCTATTAAAGCATGAAACATTAAAAAGCAAAAAGTGTTTTAGTGTAGGTTTTGCTGGTTTCTTTAGTGAAACTTGGTATTTCCGTTCCGAGAATCTAATGAAATATTATGTAATATCACTGAAAATTCCCCGAGATACCTGGAAATTCCCCGCAATTCCTCGAAATTCCCCGCAATTCCCCGCAATTCCCCGAAATTCCCCGAAATTCCTCGAAAATCTCCCTGCAATTCCTGGCCCTGTACACTAAAATACCCCAGTGATTTGCCCCTCGGTTTCAATGATTGGCATCATTCAAAAATCCACGAAAAAAGTAAATCTCATTTTCAAAATTTACGTGTCTAGTCAGATTTACTAGAAATATTAAAAACTAATCGAACCGCTGATTCGGAAATGCAAAATTTATTAAAAAATGAAACTAAACATTGGCGCAGTGTCATTGAAATAATTTATACTATTCAATTTTTGGCTCAACAAAACTTGACTTTTCGTGGTCCTAGTAACAAATTATTTGAAAGAAATAATGGAAATTTTTTAAAAGATGATAGCAAAATTTGATCCAGTCATGTCTGCACATATTATTAGATCTTAAAAAAATATTCCATTTTACCTCGAGATAAAATTCAAAACGAAACCATTAAATTAATAGGTGATAATATAAGAAATAAGATTTTAAACAAAGTTAAAGAAGCAAAGTATGTTTTCTATATTACTTGATTGTACTCCTGACGTGAGCCGCCAGGAGCAGATTTCTGTTTGTTTAAGATACGTTAATTTAAAAAAACAATAAATTTAGTGTCGAAGAATGTTTTTTAACATTTCGGCCTATAAGTGATACAACAGGTGAAGGTTTAACCCACTTTTTACTAAAAACTTTGGAGAATTATAGTTAAGACATTTATAATATGCGCGGCCAATGTTATGATAATGGTTCAAATATGAAGGGTAAACATCAAGGTGTACAAAAAAGAATTTTAGACATTAATCCACGAGCAATGTTTGTACCTTGTTGTAACCACAGTTTAAATCTTGTCATAAACGATGCTGTAAAATCCAATATTTTTAGTATACACTTTTTTTCAACTGTTCAAGAATTATACAGGGAGTTCCCTAATGACATGCTTATATTTAAGGAGGTGATTCCTCGATAGATTTTAAGAAAAAAACTTCATATGAACGTATGCCCTAAACGTCTTAACTTTTGAGATACAGGGAGTTAAAGTTTTCTAAAAAATAATCTATTTTTTAATAATAACTGTAATACTATTATAATATCTTTATGAAACTTGGTACACATCTTCTATGCATTAAGGAGCATTTTCTGATGTACAAACAATTTTGTTATTTTTACCAGTGGCGTCTGTACGGGTTTTGCATTTAATAGTTTTGGAGAAAATAATGGTACGCCACTGCTTTCTTCTTAAATAAAAATCATGTTTAAAATCTTCATTCATTTCTGAGCAAATTTGATATCTTGATTTTCTTTCGTCCGACGCATGGTTTCCGCTTCAAACATATAAAAATCGTTTTACTTCAGGGTCAAATCGCTGAAAATCTGAAGCGGTGACTGCTGTGCTAAAATCGTTTTTTTTTTCTTTTTTAAGCTATTGAGTTTGTTTAATATTAATTGTTAATTAATTCAGTAATAAGTAACTGATTTCACTTTAGGAAAAAAAAAACTTTCAAGTGGCAATAATTACCACATTAGAATTTCAGTGTGGAATTCAGCTTGCAGAAAAAGAGTTTAATTTAATTTTTTGAAAATAAGTTCACATATACGGCTTAAATTTATTAATTATTAATTATTAACAATAATAACAATGATTATAAAAATTGTTGGAAGTGGCCACCTTCACTTAATAGGCATGCTTCCGCCCGTCTACGCATGGAATTGCGCACTCGTTCAAATATTCCCGGCGTATTCCGTATAGTTTCACACGAGGCAACTATTCGCTCTCTTAAATCTTCTAAAGTGTTAACAGGAGTTTTATAAACTGGATTTTTAAGGTGCCCCCAAAAAAGGTAATCCAAACTACTGAGATCGGGGGATCTTGCTGGCCATTGCTGAGGTCCTCCGCGACCTATCCAGCGATCAGGATAAACTATATCTAAGGCCCGGTTGTACAAGTCGAGCTCAAGCCCGAGTTCTAGAGAACCACGTTCAACGATGAACCTGTCGAAAACAAGGGATACCGTTGTACATGCCAATTTTAAACCGAGCTCCACTGATCGTCGTTCACGCAAATAAGCGTATTGTTGGTAACAGGTCTCACCTGCGTAGAGATACTTGTTCTGTCAAAAATGATGTTTGGAAAATTTGAAAAATTATTGGTTGTATTAAAGCTTTTCAGTATATCTGCAGTGTTTAAAAGCATGATATTTAAGTAACTAAAATATATGAATAAAAGTGAATAACGTTAAGAATAGGTAGGCCTACTGCTATAGTGGGTTCTTTTACATGATACAGTTTTTTAGCAACAGTTATGTTTATATTAACTGAGAAAATTGTAATATATCTCAAACTTGATTATAATAATAGTTAACTAATTGGTGCCTTACAACATTATTAATATTATGTACATTCATAGAAGGTTCAGCATTGACATTATTTAAACTCTATTGCTGCCTCTTCTTCTTCATTATTTGGAGGGTCTGTTTCATTTAAAAGTTTTGCTATATTCTCTAATACCGCTGCAGCAATTACGACAGCCTCAACTTTTTCCTCATTCAGTCGAATACCCAGGCCAGAATGGGAAATCTTCGTTTTCACTGCCCAAATTTTCTTTCGATGCAGTTTCTTGTCCTGATCTGCGATTCATTAAATAGCATCTCTGGCCTTGTTCCTGGATTAAGAAGAGGTATTATTAAATAATTTTTAATAGGATAACCATGCCCTATCGCCAACTAAAACATAATCCTGAAAGTCACCCCTTTCAAATCTTGCTCTAATATTTGAGTTTGCAAATATTTGGGACTCGTGTGTAGAGCCTGGCCAGCGACATACAACATCTTGAAACATACAAGAAGAGTTGCATATAGCTTGCACATTAAAGGAGAAAAAGCCTTTACGATTTCTGAACACTTCTGCATTGTTGCCACCTGGAGATAAGATTTTGGAAATCTTGCTATATTATAAAATTTTTGTGACACACTTTGAATATCAGCTTGTAATGTGGGCATTTTTATAAACTGATTATAAAATCCTGCAATAGCTCTTGTTACTCTCCAAATTACTCGGCTTGCTGTACCTTTGTCAATACTAACAAAATCTCCAACCGTTTGAAGAAAGTTTCCTGTGGCATAATACCTTAAAGTTATTAAAACCATTTGTTGTGGTGTTACAGCATGATTCCTAAAAAAACCGTATTATATTTTTTTTTCAAAGAATAAAAATTACGAACTTCACAAATGCACGGAAACGTCAACAATATTTTTTCGGTTATGTTGTCAAAAAAATTGATGAACTTGGTTTAAGCCCATGAATTCCATGGTTCAACAGAACCGCTGAAAATGACAGCTTTAGAACCAAGTTTATGCTTGAACGTGCTTTGTACAACTGGGATTGGTATCCTGAGTAGAGTTCAGCCTTGAACCGAGTCTGAACTTGGATTGTACAACCGGGCCTAAATGATTTCGGACAATTACACTGAAATGAGCAGGAGCCCCATCGTGCATGTACCACATTCGATTTCTTAACGCAATCGGCACGTCTTCAAGCAACTCAGATAGTTCTTCTTCAAGAAAATACAAATAAGACCGTCCATCAAGGCGTCCTGGTAGCAAAATGGGCCTATTAGATGATTACCAATAATTCCTACCCATACATTAACCGAAAATTGATGCTGAAAATGGGTTTCGGTTATGGCATGGGGGTTTTCTTCCGCCCATACATGATTGTTATGGAAATTTTGAATAGCATTCCGAGAAAAATTTGCTTCGTCTATGGACAAAATTTGTGACTCAAACTGCGGATTTAGTTTAATACTCTGAAGATACCACTGACAGAAGTTCACCCGCTGTGGAACATCCCTGGGGAGTAACGCCCGCACTCTTAGAACATAACAGAAAATCAACCAAAATACGCCAAACGATTTGGTGACAAATATTTAGAGCTCTAGCGATCTTCCTCGTACTTGTCTCAGGATGTTCGTCGATTTCTTGCAGCACCGCTTCCTCAATTTCGGGTGTTCTGATAGTTCGAGGTCTACCTTCCGAAGTACCTTTATTGAAAATTACCGGTTTCGCTAAGTCGGCGATGAATATTCGAAAAGAATCGGCTATCTAGCAAGGCACGATTAGGATGTCTTTCCTGATAAATGCGTCTAGCTTCTGATGCATTACCATCTGCGAGGCCATATGCGTAATGCATTGCCGCCATTTTCGCATTCGTATAATTTATCATATTTACTGATAACAACCGAAAAAACAGCGAAAAAATAAAGTAACTTCGATGACACGCTAAAAATCAAAGAAATGACGCGCTTAAATGGTTTTGAACACCAATAATTTACTTTAAGTCAACAGCTATGTGACAATGCGTGACATCGACGTTTGCAAAAACAAAGTTTATTCCAGGATGACTAGATTTTAATTGTCTAAATAGCCTCCTATCACAATGTCTGTGTTCAATTAAATTTATTTTTTAAGCGAAAACCATGCTTCGGACGAAAGAAAATCAAGAAATCAAATTTGCTCAGAAATGAATGAAGATTTTAAAAATTATTTTTATTTAAGAAGAAAGCAGTGGTGTACCATTGTTTTCTCCAAAACTATTAAATGCAAAACCCGTACAGATGCCACTGGTAAAAATAATAAAATTGTTTGTACATCAGAAAATGCTCCTTAATGCTTAGAAGATGTGTACCAAATTTAATAAAGATATTATAATAGTATCACAGTTATTATTAAAAAATAGATTATTTTTTTGAAAACTTTAACACCCTGTATCTTAAAAGTTAAGACGTTTAGGACATACTTACTTACTTACTTAATTTCTTTATTTCAGATCATGTTACATAATTTACATAAAATTATAAACACAAAATGGATTGACGTCATATAAAAGAAAAATCCTAAAGAATTACATATCTAAAAAATAATTCATAGTTTTGGGGCTCCAACCTTACTAAAGTATTTTTAATTTCTTTCGTAAATTGTTTTTCATTGCTTATTATGTTTATTCTCTCTTGTAGTTTGTTGAATAGTTTTAAGCACATATAATTGGGTGACTTTTCAGTAAGGGCTAGCCTGTGTATGGGATAATTGATATTTAAAGTTCTCGTCTGGTGTTGATGACTAGCTGGTGCTTGAAAACAGTTTTTGTTTTTAAAGAGGAACATTAAACACTCATAAATATACAATGCATATACCATCAATATTCCCAATTTTTTAAAAACAGACAGACACGATACATTGAAATCTAATTTTTCAACTATTCTAACTAATCGCTTCTGAATTACAAATATACTTTGAATTTGACTATCCCTTCCCCAAAAGATTATCCCATATTTCAAACAGGATTCGAAATGAGCAAAATCTAACATTTTCAATGTTTTTTTATTCATGTAGTTACCAGTAACACGAATACCATAGCAAATAGCAATTAGTTTCTGTGAAAGACATTTGATATGAAACGACCAATCTAGAAATTCATTAATCTGTACTCCCAAAAATTTTGTGGACTCCGAAAAAATAATTTTGTCTTTATCATTATTAAAGTTGGTTGATTTTTCAACCTTTGACGCTTTTGTTCTGAATAGAATTATATTTGTTTTATTTTTATTTAGGATAAGTTTATTTTTTGTAAACCACTGTGTGACCTTGTTAAGAAAGTTTCTGCACTCAGTGACAAGTTGATTAATACTTTTGCCCCCTAAAAGTAAATTAGTATCGTCAGCGTAATTAACCATAATATCTTGATTAGCTTGAATTAGATTATTTAAATCATTAATGAAAATAATAAATAGAATAGGCCCCAATACCTCAATACACAACCCTGTGCTATACCTACACTGTTATATAATGTTTTGGAGTTGTAAGATTTTCCATTCTTCAGAATGCAGACTTTTTGTCTTCTGTTACTAAGGTATCCCTTTTTCCACTTATGAGCGTTCCATCTTATCCCATACTTTACAAGCTTCCCAATCAATATATTTCTATCCAAGTAGTCATATGCTTTGGATAAATCCAAAAACATTCCTACAGCTACATTACCATCTTTAAGGTGTTTCAGAACTGTTGGAATAAATTGAAAAATTGCAGTTTGGGTGGATCGTCCATTTAAATATCCATGTTGACGTTTAGTAAATACATTACAGCTTGTCAGAAAATTTATTAATCTTGAACACATTGCCATCTCAAACAATTTTGAAAAACCTGTTAATAAACTAATAGGCCTGTAAGTAATTATCCATTCGTTCTGGATCACCCGTTTTTAAAAGTGGTTTTATTAGTGCTATTTTTAAATTTTCAGGAAATATACCGTATTTAAAGGAGTTTTTTTATTATATAACATAGAACATCTTTACATACCCTAATAGAAATTTTAACAATACTAATAGGAATTTCGTCGAAACCGGAACTATGTTTATTTTTTATGTTATTCGCTATTTCGCATAGTTCATTATTATTAGTCACTGGCCTTAGAAACATTGACTGATCGTTTCTGGCAATGTTACAGTTAAAGGGAACACTAGACAGATTTTTAATTAGATCGGGTATTACAGATATTAGATACTCGTTAAATTTATTCGCTATTGTTTCAGGCTTTCCCTCGATTTCTATGTCCGAGTTGTTGTTAGCGTTTCCCGTAATTTCTTTATAAATCGTCCACATGCATTTCATCTTATTATCCGAATTATTTACTCTTTTGGAATAATGGTTTTTATGAGATTCGTTTAAAAGTATATCATATACTTTTTTCTTTTCTTTATATTGATCATTAAAATTTTAATGCTGTCTTGATAATGTTAATAACAAGTCCAACTCACTTTTACAATCAGTAATTTCCTTATTCTGAAATATTTTTGGAATTTTTGCTCCCGAACATAGCTTTAGAGGGAAAATCTGTTGGAATATATTTATAAAATTATTCATAAATGCACACCACTGCTCATCAACATTCTTTCTTTCAACCGCATAAACATTCAACCAATCTTGCTTACTCAAACAGTGCAGAAATTCATTCTTGTTCTCGTCTCCAGATAACTAGGTGAAATTTGTTGCACGTAACGATTTTTGTAGTTCCCATAAAACCAATTTTATATTAACTTTAATGCTTAAATTAGCTGAAGATTAACCCACTCTTAAAACTTTTTGTAGGCACGTATACCTATATTTGTTAACTAATTTTAAAGCAATAAAGATATGTTTTATAAGAAGAAATATATAATAATAAATCTATGTGAAAATAAATTTAACTTCTTTTAATTATTTCTGATAACTTTCTCTCTCCAAGTAACTCGTGTTTTAAATTTCGCACATAATCATCTGTATTAAAATGTTTTGAACGCATTCGTGCAGAAGTTACAATAAATGTATCTTTACGTTTAGACGAACGTTTTCATTCTTTTGAACAATCGTTGCAATTTTTAGTATTCCACTCCTTAACACAGAGATAACAAGAGCAGGAATTTCCGTAACACAACACCTGTATTAAGTTTGTAAGTTCTTTGACAGGTATTCTGTACTGTTGGGTGATGCCTAAAAGTTAAGTCACTCCACGTATATTTTTTTTAATATAAGTGTTTGGTAAGTACTCCTACTTAGCGGTGAGTATTTTCTATGTATCTGTGCATGCAGTTCATATTAACCCATTAGTGCATAAGGCTATAAATGTTAAAATGAACAATTTTTTTTGATTACACATGCATATTGGGTGGAATATAATTAAGTTTCCTAAATAAATTTTTTTGCAATTTTTATCATTAAAAAAAAAACACAGGATATTCGTTTTATCGAACGTTATGCATAAGAGAACATACAGATAATTTTTAATTACAAAAAACTGTTTTTATTTCAATAATTTTAGTGATCGGATTTCTATGTCACTTAGAAGAAACTTAAAAAAATTAGGGTGTGTGATATTGAAGAAAACAGTTTTTTGACTTACCTTGACTTTTTAAAAGACTCAAAGCCAAATATCTTTTAAATTTCAGTGAACCAGAAGACATTTCATATACACTGCTGATCAATTGCGTGGCACGAAGGCAAAGTATGAGTTAAACTTAAATCCAAGTAGCTCTAGAAATTTTTGGCCGATCTTAACGCGGTTTCCAGATTCTTAAAAAGAAAATGTTTGAAAACGAGACTTCTAGACTCATCTACCTCAACGTCATCATATGTCTATAATACAGGGAGTTTCACATTTACCTCGCATCATTTATAAATTTTAAAACGTTCCCAAATTTACAACCGTTAATTTTTTTCCAATTTTTTTCTAAAATTATTTTTGCTGGGCTCTTATATCGAGACGTTTTTCTCGATACTGCTCTGGTGATGACAAATCAAAAAATACGAGGGTTTATTAAAACATTGCATTTATTGAAAATTTAATTTTTTTAAAGTACAAAACTATCAGCATTGTACTATAATTTTTGATGTTTCTATGATAAATTTTATGATAATTAACAAATTGTTATATACAGAGTCGAACAAAATTTCTCATTTTTAAGAAAATTTACAATAATAATAAAAATATTGACAGAAGAGCTGTATTCAATAAATTTAATATTTTGTTGGCCCTCCTCGATTGCGTATTACATCTCTACATCGATTTGGCATTGTAAAATTAAATTGTTAATAAACTGTTGATCTAGCAGATTTCATTCCTCCAAAATACCTCCTTTAGTTGTTCAAAATTTTCGAACCCTCTGTCTCTGCCAGTTTTAATTTTGACCAAACATGTTCTATAGGGTTGCAATCGGGAGAATTTGGCGGCCATATCGTTCGATTTACTCTATTTGCGTGAAGAACTTCGTTGACGATTTGAGCCCTGTGTGGCCTAGCATTATCGTCAACTAGGAGAAAGTCCTCTCCGAAGTTCTCCGCAAATGGAATAAGGATAGGAAAGAGATAGTCGTTTGCATAAGAATAACCATTAATTGTATTATTAGTTATAAAAAGTTCCGTTTTATTAAAAATTATGCCTCCGAAAACTGTAAGACCGCCACCCCCAAATGCCTCTCGAGGATCCATATTTTCCTCTATATACCTCTCATTTTGCCCTCTCCAAACAAAAATACGCCCATCAGAACCGTATAAATTTACCCTCGTCTCATCTACGAACATGCAGTTTCGCCATTCCGCGTTCCACTCCCGGTGTTCCTGAGCCCATTGGCGCCTAGCAGCTCGATGATGTGGTCTCAGTAACAGACATGCCGCTCTACGCCTGGCTCTAGAACCAAATAAAATTGTTTAACGTTTCGTATTTCAACAACAAAAAATGCGTCTAACAACCTTAGGCCAGATTCGTGTAACCTTCTTCTTACTGTTACATTTGACACATTAACTTGAGTCGCAGCACGTAGACTTGCGTTAATTGTTCTGGAAGTAAATGTTCTATTTCTTCGGGCTAAGAGCGTTGCATACCGAGCTTGTCGATTATTTAATATCCTAGGCCTGCCACCGCCATGCCTGTAATTAGCGCTTCCATGCCTCCTTAATCTTCTCATTACTTTCGTAATGGTGCTGCGGTGAACATTATACAGAGTGCCTACATATTTATGACTCCTTCCATCCAGTACTAAACGTACTACGTTTTGAATTTCATTTCAACCTTACTTTGGAGCTGGCATTTTCGGGTTTTTACTAAATAATCCAGCAAAAATTGTAATTTAGGACAATTATTCATACACATAACATTACCGAATGTCATGAACATTACCATAGAAACGTTTATTTCAGAGCCACCTTTGCACTTTTTTTTTTAAATCTAAGACTGAAATGAAATTGTTTCTATTGTCTCGCATTTTGAGAGGTTTTACCAAAAATAAGAAATGTTGTTCAACCCTGTACATGGCAATTTATTAATTCTCATAAAATTTATCATAGAAACATCAAAAATTATAGTACAATGTTGATAGTTTTGTACTTTAAAAAAATTAAATTATCAATAAATGCAATTTTTTAATAAACCCTCGTATTTTTTGATTTGTCATCACCAGAGCAGTATCGAGAAAAACGTCCCGATATAAGAGCCCAGCAAAAATAATTTTAGAAAAAAATTGGAAAAAAATAAACGGTTGTAAATTTGGGAACGTTTTAAAATTTATAAATGATGCGAGGTAAATGTGAAACTCCCTGTATTATAGACATATGATGATGTTGAGGTAGATGAGTCTAGAAGTCTCGTTTTCAAACATTTTCTTTTTAAGAATCTGGAAACCGCGTTAAGATCGGCCAAAAATTTCTAGAGCTATTTGGATTTAAGTTTAACCCATACTTTGCCTTCGTGCCACGCAATTGATCAGCAGTTTATATTCATTCAAATATAGGCCACCACCATTTGCGTTGCCTCATTCTAGTTCTATAGACTGCAACCAAGCCATCTAGTTTATCCACTCCTCCCACGCCCTTGTTATAATTTTGAAATATTTGAGGCTGCGGTACCGCAATTTTTGATTTACGTTCCCTACAGTACCGTGTAGTGTCTTCGATTTCGGATGATTCAAAATTCGACGCTGCAGTGACAACTTTGTTATCTTTCCATTGAAATACAATTACTTTTTCGCTGCTTGAGAATACATGAGCACCTCGTTTTTCTTTGGTTAGATTTTTTTGCTGATTTCTTAGTGGGCAATCTTCTAACCTATTATCTCTAACAGTACCCGTTGCGCGATAGCCTAATGAAAACAGATGATTTAGAAGTTTGATGTAAGTGAAGTAATTATCCATAAAAATTTTGTAACCAGAATTAGGTGGTATTTCAGCAGATCTTAATAAATTTAATACAACGAATAAACTTCGATCACATGATTCATTTTGTGTATTTCTCCTTTATTCCTGTATATATATCAAAGGTGATCATATATCCATTATTTGTGCACAATGCCCAATTTTTGAAACCAAACCGTATAGGTTCACCTATTATGAATTGTTTCGCAAAAAGTTTTCCATAATATGGGATCATGCTCTTGGCAATACTTATGTATTCATCTAATCCACTATAATATTTTAAATTTCGATTTAGTTTATCAATTAGGGGCTGTAATTTATAAAACTTATTTTCATTATCAATTTGACTGTTGTCGTTGAGGTGTAGATGTCGCAATATAAGCTCAAACCTACTGAGTCGCATGCTTTCAGATAACATTTTTGGAACATCGTTTTCGTTGGACCAGTACATCCGTTTATTTGGATATTTACCATAACCTGAAAGTAAAAGTCCTCCAAATACAACAAGCAGTTCACTTCTGGCCATTCTCAAATCCAGATTTTCCTGCTGCGCATAAATATTGGTCTGTTCCTCTATGTTAAATAGCATTTCTTCATCAAAAAACAGGTGAAAAAATTCAAAAGGCGTAGTTTTACTATATACTTCTTCCGGCGGATTCTTTCTGTGCAATCTTTTTCAATAAAACTGCTTTCCTGATTAGTCCAAGATTCTGTTTTTCTTTTCTTAGAAGAAGGCTTGATATCATTCGATAGCCAAATTAGAGCTGCATTTGGAAATAACGTTGCTAGTGGTATATTATCATCCGAATCATACTCTTCCGCACTGGGTATTTTTCTATCACAAATGCTAGCAAGAACAAATTCACTTTCCACCCGCAGCATAGCTGGACCTAGGTGGAAAGTATCGTCCTCATGATCGTCATCGGACTGATCACTATCGATATCGGTGTTTTCACCATTTCTGGGTGGTGTAACATATATATCGCCACCCTCCATGTCACTATCTTCTAAGGTATCAAGCAATTCGGCAAGCGATAATCTGTAAGCAAATTACGAACAATAAACAAACCTAAAATAACGATGCCGTTTCCAGGAACAAAAGCGGTCACGACGCATAACGTTCGATAAAACGAACAAGAAATGTTGATACAAAATTCAAGGAAAAAAAAAATTTTAAAATTGCTTTCATAATAGGTTTTGATAACGTACTAAGTTAGGTATATTGATATCAAAATTGTATGGAACGTTTGTCAAAAATGTAATCAATATTCTGCAAAAACTTACCCGCCGCGACGTTTCTGTATAAATTCGGATTAATCACATTAGAAACAATAAAATAAACACGTTTACTGCCTTTTACGTACGCTGAACTGAATCAACAGATGTATTTGACCGTATACAACCTATTTATGTCAAAAATAATTGACAATTTGTTAAGAAATCTTCTTTATCGGCCTAAATTTAGATGTTCGATAAAACGATCGTCATGCACTAATGGGTTAACAACACTTTTCTAAAAATGATTGGTCTTGCTGCTGCTTTGTCTTTCTTACAAAAAAGAAAAAATTAAGCTGCAAAGATCCCTTGTGTCAAAGTTTTTATTATGTAGAAGCGAAAAACCAGAAATTTCATGTTTTCCTTTAAGATCCTATCACATTACCTGCCTGGAAATCTGCATGCACGATAAGTCAGAGCAAAAATTGTACCAACCAATTTTGCGAGGATTATTTCTGTACTTATGACTTTAACATAATATGTCCCTTCCTCATGAAAATTTGGTTGTTTCCCTAAGTCACCCGTTAAATGTGAACTTGAGACAGAACACAACCATGCAGGTATTATCAAACCTCGCATGTTATTCCCTTTACTACAGGATTAACACTTTATGGCGCTGTGCGAAGGAAACGATTCACGTTGTTCTTGAATTTTTGGAGATTATACTCGTTGAGGAATACGGCCTCAGGAAGGTCGTTCCAGAGTGATAACGATTTCCAGATGAAAGAATATTTAAACAGTGTCGTTCGAGAGACACTAAGCTGAATCACGTACGGGTGGGCTGCAGTGGTTCGTCGTGTATTTCTACCATGCACCGCTCTGCGTGAAATCAAGCGGACAACCTCAGTTGAGCATTTGCCATGCAAATATTTGTAAAATACTCAAGTCGCCAACCTGCCTTCGATGTTCAAGGCTTTCCAGGTTGTTTGTCAGATCATGGTCAACGATCAAGCGAATGGCTCTTCATTAAATGGAATCTAGCAATCTCAGCGTATGTTAAGGAGCAGAGCCCCAAATATGCGAACAGTACTCTAGCGATGGTCGAATTTGGGCTCTATAGAGCATCAAAAGTTGTTGGGGTGTATAGAAGTTCTTAGTTTGGATAATTATTCCAAGCTTATGCGAGGCTGCCTTAGCAATCGTGGCTATGCGAAGACATATGACCAAATTAACGCCCAATAAATGAATTAATGAAGCCAAGGGAATCGAGTATCCCGCCATGACTATATCTGGTTCTTCAACATTAACTTTTTTAGAAAAACTTGTGTGGGGATTCTCAAGCTAGTGCTAGTACTGGGCTGGTCATTTTCATTTTTTTTATATTGATATTTAGGGCTGCATTTCAAAAAAGTCTACAGTAGAGGTCATCAGGACCACGTGCAGCCCTGTTAGTCAGAGGAGTATCAATGAATTCTTTTGAACTATAGATAATATATCATGGGATTTTATTGAACTTGAGGGAATGAGCGCTGGTGACAAGTTAGCTCATCAAGGAATCCCACTAAATCAATGGGTGATCTACTTGGACTACGAAAAAGCCTTTGACAGGGTGCCATTTAAAAGGCTTCTAGGCAAGTTAAGCCATTTTGGAGTAAGGGGCGGCCTACATACCTGGATAGGAAATTTCATACAGGGTCGAGTTTTTAAAGTAAGACCCAATAGAGTCTGCTCATCCTTCAATGACGTAATTAGTGGGGTTCCGCAGGGCTGTGTGCTCTGACCCCTCTTGTTTCTATTGTATACCAGTGACTTGGCTGAGAACATCAAGACGAACATCGCGTTTTTTGCAGACGACACCAAACTGTACTGCGATGCGCTAAGCCAGTATTCTAATATGAGAGAGGATCTGGCTGTGATTGAGACATGGTCAGAAAAATGGCAGATGAAGCTTAATACTGATAAATGTGTAGTGCTCCCTATATATAGATCCCGAAAATCCAGGAAACGTATATGTCTTAAATGGTAAAGCGCTGCAGCATGTCAACTCGCAAAAGGACCTTGGCATTATAGTATCCAGTGACCTGAAATGGGAAAAACATATTACCTCGATCGTGAAGAAAGCCAACTTATTCTCATACCTGGCAAGAATAGCTTTCAGTAATACTGGTCCCCAGATGATTCGTCAGCTCTACGAAACGTACATAAGACCCAAAATTGAGCACGCTCACTCGGTGTGGAGTCCATATTTCATCAAGGACATAAATCTGTTGGAAGGAGTGCAGTGAAGATTCGGCAAGATACCGCAGAAGTTCCACAACACCACGTACGAAGACAGAATGAGGAAACTAGGGCTAACATCTTTAGAAGAGAGAAGAACGAGAGGAGATCTGATTGAAACCTATAAAATACTAAATAACCATAATAACGGCAACATCCATACGATTTTTTCTCGGAATCTAACCCCACATCTACGAGGGCACTATAAGAAATTAAACAAGGAAAGATCAAATAAACTACGAAGAAAGAACTTTCTAAGCAACAGAATCGTATACAAGTGGAACTTTTTGAGTGAAGAAATCGTGAGTGCCACAAGCGTGAACAGCTTCAAAAACCGTCTGGACTCGGACTCCACAATGGAAGACATAAATAATGTCCTTATACACTATGTGTGAAGGGAAGATATACAAGCAAATTGACTATATTTGATTATGATTTCGTCTCGACCGCTTTCCGTTTAATAAATAAATAAATGAAAATATTATCAATGCTAAATTATGCAGAAATGAGAATAGGGAACTGAAGTGCTCTTTAAGTCCCGAGCAGTTGAACTCTTTTTTCACAGGCATTGCAGAAAAGCTCCTTAAAGAACTCCCAATGAATAACTTTGATCCTCTTTTTCACCTGTGTGGATCAAATATAACCTGTGATAAATTTAGCTTTAAGGAAGTTAGTTATAATGATGTTTGAGAGATTCTAAATAGTTTGAAAACATTTTGTCAATTAAGAATCAAATCATCATACCCATAACAAAGTTAATTAATCTGTGTATATCTGAACAAATGTTTTGTCTTAAAAAAGCTGTAGTTTCTCCAATTTTCAAAAAGGGAGATAAAGACTCTCCAAATAACTATAGGCCTATCTCCTTGCTTCCCATTGTCTCTAAAATCTTTGAAAAAGTAATGGCAACTTAAATTATAAATTTTTTTGAATCGAATGACCTATTTTCTGAGTGCCAGTTTGGATTTAGACAGGGCAGGGGCACCATACATGCTGTACTTGAGCTTTTGCATAACATCATGGATGGCTATGAGGACCGGCTCTATCTGTCTGCCCTGTTCTGCGATCTCAGCAAGGCGTTCGATTGTATGAGTTATTACTTCAAAGGCTTAATTATTATAAATTTGATGAGAGGAGTATTAAACTCATTTCTAGTTATTTGCGGGATCGCTGGCAGGTAGTAAAAGCCCATGGACAGTTTTCTGTCCCAGCTAGTATAAATGTGGGTGTCCCACAAGGCTCTGTGTTGGGACCAGTTCTCTTCCTAATCTTTATTAATGATCTTCCCCTAAAAAACCAAACGGGTAAGTTTGTGCTCTTTGCTGATGATGCTACGGTCTTTACAGCTGGAAAAACTGAAGCAGGATCCCATGCAAGCCTAAGTGAGGCTAAACAGCAAGTTGAGAACTGGTTCCTATCAAACAGGCTTCTGCTGAACCAAGAGAAAACGCAAAAGATGACTTTTACCCTAAGAAATACTATGCTTACTGATAAAACATCTCCAGTAAAATTTCTTGGTGTCCTCTTGGATAAGACATTAAAATGCACATGTTGCAAGTGTGTGCAGGAGGTTTGGCAGTAGTGTGTTTTTGTTGCGTAATCTGTATGTATGGCTGTGTATCTGATGCCACCATGAGAACAGCCTACTTTGGTGTTTTTCACAGTGTCATGTCGTATGGTGTGCTCGTATGCAGAGGATCCTCTCATTCACAGCGGGTTGTTTGCTTACAAAGAAAAGTCATCAGAATTATGTCTGGGCTAGGTTATAGGGAAGACTGCCGAAACGCTTTTATTAAGTTGGGCATACTCACTCTTCCTTCATTATATATCCTCGAAAACCTTCTTTTTATCAAGCAAAATGATAGCCTTCTGACATATTAGGATGTACATGGTCATGACACCAGAAACAGTACCAACTATATCCCAATGTATTGCCGCTTGGGAAAGAGCCAAAGCAGACCAGAATTCATTGCAGTTAAGCTATTTAACAAACTGCCTCATTTATTTAAAGAAAAGCCTGTAAAGGCATTTAAATTTAATGTAAAAAAATTTTTAATAAAAAAGTCATTTTACAATATAGACGAGTTCCTTAATTGTCAGTTTTAATTTTAATTGTTTTTAATTTTGTGTAACTTAAATGGCGTCCATCTTGCACTTTAGTACATCAGGTTCTATCTATGTCTTATATTGTATTAATAATAATATTAAGTGTAAACCATTTTATTGAGTGTAAACAACAATATTTGATGAGTGTAAACAAATTTTTTGTATTTGACACAAAAACCATTTAAATTTGAATCTTCCTCGACATATGCTCTTATAGGGTTGTCCCTCAGATTATCTTCATCATTATTACAATGTACCAACTTTTTCAGGGAACACGCTGGAATGAATTGGAGTCGCTTACTGATGTTAATGATGCAGTTTTTCTATGACAATTTATGTTATATACGTTACCCCCTGTATATCTTTTATAATAATATAAGTCACTTATCTACACAGGATGCACGTGTTTATCAAACCTATCATATTACTGATAAAGTATCAAGAAAACTAACTACGTGATCAAAACTGCTGACACAAAATGAACCAGATGAGCATTGCACCTTTTATAAACACGCTCATCCTAGAAACAGACTCAGTTCAGATTAATCTAGGTAGCAGTAACCTTTTTGTAATAATTATTGTTGCTCGTAAAAATAAAATTCTTTTTTAAAACTTCGTTTTTGCTTGCCACGATACAACAATTGGCGCAGTCGGTAGGATATCGTGTTGAACACGTATTCCGCGGTGAATTCCAATTCTTTACAAACAAGAACCAGTTTCAAAGTGTTACAATTAACTTAACAGTATTTTACTGGAACAAACCAGTAATTTCAAGTCCAAAGAAGGAAGAAATACAGAAGCACACCAGTTTAAAAGGGTCCAAAGAGACCAACGGGTTAAAGTAACCCATCTTCAGAAAAAGAAGAAACAAAAGTAGGTTAAGTCTCCTCGACGAACTTCATCGTAGAACAAGTGGCCTGCGGGCAAGATCTAACTACCCTGTTGTCGTTGACATCCTCACCCCAACAACTATACGTAGACGCTGAGTGGAAGCTACCAAAAACGTCGTGTGGAAGGAACACCTAGTGACATCCCTGGCACGCCGCAGCTGATACAACTTCGTGTGGAAAGAACACCTAGTGACATCCCTGGCACGTCGGATAGTTGAATTCTTTCCAGAACCCCAACGTAGGTTAAGTCGCACAGAATGCTTCTACATTTACTGTAAGTAAAACATTTTAACTTTGATTGTAACTGTTTTAACGTGAATTTATCTGAATCGCACAAATTTTACCAAAGTTTTATATACCTGGACTGTCTGAACTCACTTTGATTATACTTTTTAATCAATTTTAATAAATAAAATCAATAAATAAATAACAATGGCTGAAGGTACCGACGCAGTCGAAGAGTACAAACTGTCAGAAATTTTCTGCCTCATACCTGAATACGATGGTGACCAAATAGGGCTTAATACTTTTACCCAAGCTTGTAATATGGCACATCAAATATGCAGTACGGATCAACAAGTGTTATTAGTGATTAAAATAAAAAATCAATTACGCGGAAAAGCTGCTCAATTAATAAATTCTAGAGATCTAGATGAGTGGGCAGACATTTCTCAATTATTATCTGTTCATTTTGGCGATCCAAGAGATCTAACTTCACTCATACAAGATTTACAAAGAATGCATCAATTACCTAATGAAAACCCTTTAACTTTCGCTGCTCGTCTCCAAACGCACAACGCAAAAATGTACGCAGGTATTGCCAAGCAAACATTGTTCCAGCAACAAAAAGATGCTCAAATTATATTAGTTAATAACATGTGTCTTAATACCTTGTTAACCGGCTTAGAACCCAAATTAGGTCAATTAATAAGAGCGGGAAACCCTAATAATATGTTATTTATTATTATTTTGAAAATCAAAAGTTTGTAAAAATACAAAAACCAAATCAAAATACAAGTCAAAATACCAATCAAAAATTCTGTTCCTTTTGTAAAAAGAACGGTCATATTATAAACGAATGTAAAAGTCGACAAGTACAAAATAGACCGCAACCATTTTATCAAAATCAGTTTAGGGCACAATTCCCTCAAAACAATCAATACAGGGCGCAGCCCACACAAAATCAAAACAATCAATACAGGGCGCAGCCCACACAAAACCAAAACAATCAATATAGGGCACAGCCCAGCCAAAACCAAAATAATAATCAAGTCAGACCGCAATTTGCCCAAAATAATCAATACAGGGCACAGCCTTCATCATCCAATCAGAATTTTTATCAACAACAAAAATTTAATCCGCAAAAAACACATCATCTAAATGAAAGTGAACCTTTTACCGAATATGCTAATGATTATAATTTTGAAACCTCGGATTACAATGAAAGTTCTGAAAGCTATGATTATTTTTCAGGAAATAATAGCTCTTGTCTAAATACTGAATATTACCCGGATAATTTAAATTTTTCTCATTGTAATGATTATAATACTTTTGCTCAGTATAGCGATGTTCAAGATTTTCCCCAGAGTAACGTAAATTTTCTAAAAGATGCCTCGGAAATGTCAGAACTGACACAACAAATTCAAACTATGACAGTTCAAGACAATTTCGACCCGAATCTGAATTTTTCCGAACAGAAATTTCTTTAGATACAGTAAGTTCCCAAAACCTTTACTATATTTACGATCAGTCAAAAACATTTAAAATATTAATTGACACTGGCGCAGGTATTTCCATTTTTAAACCCAAAACTTGTGAAAATTATAAAACACGAATTTCTGAAAATTTAGTAGTAAAAGGTATTACAAATGAAAACGTTTTAATTACACAGTCAACTTTAATTCCTTTTGTTGATAATGACCCACATAAAGTTTTTATCTACGACCTAGACATTGAGTTCGACGGACTACTCGGATCTGATTTCTTAGAACATTATCAATGTATTGTTGATTTAAATAAAAAACAGCTGATTACTAACTTTAAGGTACTACCTATGTATAAAGTAAATTCCGTAATTATTAAGTCTAACGAGTTCAAACTCAAAGAAAAACCAATTAGTAATATTATTTTTATTGAACCTCGAACCGAGAAAATCTTTAAATTAAAAACTAATAAATTGAAAAACACGGAAGCAATATTATTGGCTCAATGTATAGATAAAGTAAAACTACCCAATGCCATAGTAAAAATTAATGAAAAAGGCGAATTTTTAACATCAATTTTAAATATAAATATGATATCCATGACAATCGATTTTTCCAACTTAGATTTTGAACCACTTATTAAGGAAACCACTTCAATCCAAACTCTATATCAAGATAATAATCAAGTTTTACCAATAGTCAATAGAGAAGAAGAAATAATAAGTCAATTAAGAACAGATCATATGAACATAGAAGAAAAAGAAATGATTACCCAAGTGTGTTTAGATTTTTCTGATATATTTTATCTAGAGGGAGATCAACTTAGTTTCACAAGTGAAATTAAGCATTCTATAAAGACTAAAGATGCTAAACCTATTCATACAAAGTCTTATAGATACCCATATGTTCATAAGGAAGAAGTGAAAAGACAGATAAACAACATGCTAGATCAAGGAATTATTCAACCTTCAATATCACCATGGTCAAGTCCAGTATGGGTCGTACCAAAGAAAATGGACGCCTCCGGAAAGCAAAAATACAGACTTGTTATCGATTACAGAAAACTCAACGACGTTTCAATTGACGATAGATACCCTCTACCGAATATTTCTGACCTATTGGATCAGTTAGGACATTGCCAATATTTCACAACATTGGACTTAGCATCAGGGTTTCACCAAATTGAAGTTGATCCGAATGACGTTGAGAAGACAGCATTTTCAGTGGAGAATGGACATTTCGAATTTCTTCGTATGCCGTTTGGTTTGAAGAACTCGCCAAGTTCGTTCCAGAGAGTTCTAGATAGCATCCTAATGGGCATCCAGAATGAAAAATGCGCTGTCTATATGGACGATATAATTATTTATAGCGGGACCATTCATGAACACATTCTTAGACTCAAGGAAGTCTTTTCCAGACTCAGAAAGGCTAACCTGAAGCTACAACCTGACAAATGCGAATTTCTCCGAAAAGAAGTCGCCTACCTGGGACATCTAATTACAGAAGATGGAGTTAAACCAAATCCTAACAAGATCAAAGCTATTAAGGAATTTCCAATACCTACTAATACAAAAGAAGTCAAATCATTTCTCGGACTATCTGGATATTACAGAAGATTTATTCCAGATTATGCCAAAATTTCCAAACCTTTGACAAATTTATTGAAAAAAGACGTTCTATTCAATTTTGATCGACACTGTCAAAAAGCTTTCGATAACTTGAAAGAACATCTAACTACAGAACCTATTTTGATATATCCAAATTTCGAAGAACCCTTTGTTCTAACGACGGACGCATCACAATTTGCTATAGGACGAATTTTATCTCAAGGGGCTATTGGAAAAGATTTACCAATTGCCTATGCATCACGAACATTATGTCCAGCAGAAACTAAATATAGCGTCATCGAACGAGAACTCCTAGCAATCGTTTGGTCGGTCAAACACTTCAGACCTTATCTATATGGAAGAAAATTTAAATTAATAACCGATCATAGACCACTGACATGGTTATTCTCAATAAAAGACCCAGGATCTAGACTAGCTAGATGGAGACTCAAATTAGAAGAGTATGACTATGAGATCCTCTACAAACCTGGAAAAATAAATAAAAATGCAGACGCTTTAAGTAGAATAAAAATAAATCATTGTAAACAAGTGATAGCTCTAAACAAAGATATTCAAGGAGATCCAGAATCAAGCTCGACAGAAATAGAGGACGATGAAACTCAACTTATGTCACCCCAAACGATGGAAAATGAATTTAAAAGATTTGGAGAATTATATCAATCGAAATCTTTAATTGATTACTCGAAGATAAGGTATACTAATAATCAACTCCTAGATAAAGAACATAAAAATATTATTGCAGTTTTCCAACAAGACAAACTACAAGACTTACATTATAAAATAATTGAAGACTTTCATGAAGAACATCCAAAATTTGATGACGATAAAATTAATATTTTAAACTCAAAATCCATAAATAAAAGGCAATATTATCTTATAACCTTACCCTTTTTATACGAGGACGCCGTTACAACTTTATTTAAAATTTTAATAAATTCCCAGAATAAAATAGACGACTCTAAAACATACTATGTTGAAAATAATATCGACTTACCAATCTTAGAAATGTTATGTTTCATATTTGCTGATAAGGATTTAAAGATAGTCATTTGTCAAAATATTGTAAGCACCCCTAAACAAGATGAAATCGAAATCATTATCGATCAATACCACTCTGGAAAAAGAAACTTCCATAGAGGAGTAAACGAAACAATTCGAAGGATTAAAGAAAAATATAACTGGACAGGTCTTAGTAAAGATGTTGAAAATTATATAAAAAAATGTGAGATTTGCCAAAAGAATAAAATAATGAGGAAAAATATGGACAATCCTTTAGTTATTACAGAAACTAAAAAAACCCCATTTGAAAGAATCAATATTGACATTTTGGAGATTCCAGAAAAAAATCATGTTCTCACAGTACGAGATGAGTTAACCAAGTTTATTCAAGCATACTCACTTATGGATAAAACTTCTAAATCTGTTGTAATAAATACTCTATTACTCTATTTCCAACATTATGGAACACCTCTCAGAATCCATTGCGATTTTGGAAAAGAATTTAATAATCAACTTATGAAAGACTTATGTAAACTTTACGACATTAAATTAACTTTTTCAAGTGTAAACCATCCACAGTCAAATGGATCATTGGAAAGATTTCATGGCACATTATTAGAAATGATAAGAGTCATGAAAACAGAAGATCCCAGAGAACACCCTTGTCAATTACTACCTTACGCTTGCATATGCTATAATAATTCGTTAAACAAGACGACCGGATTTACTCCATACGAGTTAATTTTCGGACATACCTCTGCAAGACACCCAGAAACTCTTTACAACGAGAAAGAACTTATTTCTAAATATATACGTGACCTCAACACCAAAGTCAAATATTACTATGAAGTTGCTAGAGAAAGAACGCAACGATCAAAAGAGAAAGCTAAATAAAGATTTGATAAGCATGTGAAAAAGGAAAACACAGATTTTAAAATTGGAGATATAGTATATATCAAAGAATCTCAAATAAAAAATAAACTCGCAAAGAAATTTAACGGTCCGTTTCTAATAAAAGAAATTCATTTAAATTCTGCAATATTAGAAAACCTAGAAACAAAGCAGACAACTAAAGTCAATTTCGACAGAATTAAACTCTATTATGACGATATTATCATTAAACCAGATGATAAAACTGCTATAGAACCTCAAACTGATTAACTTTTCTTTTCAGGTTCATGCTCTCCTTTACGCTTACGCTTCAAGAAAAATATTATTATACGCTTAAGCCTGTAGATAACAATGTCGGCGTATACTATCAATGAGAAGTAAAATTAAAAGTGTCAAATGACAAGTGGACGCTATTAGTTTATAAGGATATAACTAGATTAAAAGAGATCTACGAAAACAACAATAATATCCTAGAAAGTATTATTGCAATGCTTATACCAAAGGCAACCCCTATGAAATTGGTACATGTTGACATAAAACGCACGTTAGCTTACTTAAACAAATCTGTAAAGAATTAGAAAATAAATTCGAAGAGCTAGAGTTAGACGTTTCAGCTAAACCTAGAAGAAAACGAGGATTGATCAATGCCGTAGGAAGCATTTGGAAATTTATAACCGGAAATCTAGACGCCTCTGATGGTGAATATTACAGTAACTGTATAAACAAGATTGAGAAAGACGAACATGAAGTAGAAAACTTAATGAAAAAACAAATAATGGTAACAACCTCTGTTATAAAAAGTTTCAATGAAACTATAAGAAAACTTCAAATCGATGAAGAGACTTTCAACAAAGATTTAAAATCGATAGAAACCAGTATTTACGATATTTGGGATGAAATTGATCTATTAGAAACTAAGCTACAGCTAATGTCATTTTGCCAACCCTTAATGGAATCTTATCCTTTTATAGAAGAACAATTAAATGATATTTTGAATGCCGTTACCTTTGCAAGATTAAATATTATTCATACTTCAATTATTACACCAAAAGACTTAGTATTAGCTTTGGAGAAAGTAGCGCAAAGCCTTCAAAAAAATAGCTTACCTCTTGCACCTAGAGAAGCAAAAATTGCTACCTATTTAGATATCATAGAATTAGCGGCTTTCCAAACTTCAGATAAATTGATATTTGTTTTGGATATTCCTCTTGTTAAACCCGAAATCTATACAGTTTATCGATTATACCCTATTCCGACGAAAGATAATCGAACTAAGCTTCATTATATATTACCAACAATCCAAAAATATATTGCTAAAAGTGACGATTCAGATCAATTTATTCCATTATCAAACCTCGATAATTGTAAAGAAGTAATGATTAATGTGAAACTTTGTAAAAATCTCTATTCTTATCCAATTGACTCCAACTCTATTTGTGAAGCTCAACTCTTAAAAACTCAAATGTTTAGTGATCTTCCTAAAAAGTGTGAAGTGATTTTAGTGTACGCGCAAGATTATAAAATACAACTGATTAGTGAAAATATGTGGTTATTAGCAATAACTGATCAAACTCCTGTTACTTTTAAATGTAAGGATATTGATCCAATATCTAAAATTATTGATACAAATTCTATAATGACTTTACAACCTGGATGTATAGCTTTTACTGGTACAACTAGAATTCAAGCCTCAATGACTAAAGTATCAGAATGGCATTACAATTTTTCTCATTCAATTAAAGTACCATTTAATTGTTGCAAAAATTATCCAGAAAACGTTCACAAAACTTTAGATCTAAAACCAATTAAAATTGGAGAACTTAATCTAGAAGATCTAGAGATCGCAAAACATAGGTTGGATCAATACTCTAAAGATCTTGATGATCTGATTAACGAACCTTTAATCAATAAATATACGCCTTGGTTTACTTATGTTTCTATAACCTTTATTTTACTCTTTATAATTTTGTATGTGTTAAAAAAATGTCGTAGACGAAGGCGAATGATTGGAATTAGTGTGGAACATTCTAATCCACCACCTCCTCCAAGTCCAAAACCTGGAATTTCCTTATTAGGAAATAGATTTTCCAGAATTTTACCTAGAAGACGTCCAAGCATTCGACTTGGTGAATCTATTGATGATAACGAAATGATTGAAATTACAGAAAATAGAAATAAAAATTATGTTTAGGTTTATGAATTTTTTATCACTTGATTACATAACCATTTTATTATTGTTTTAGCTTTTAAAAGTTAATGCTCTGTAAAGCAATAACTTTTTTTTATAAGATGGAGCTGTTATATACGTTACCCCCAGTATATCTTTTATAATATTATAAGTCACTTATCTACACAGGATGCACGTGTTTATCAAACCTATCATATTACTGATAAAGTATCAAGAAAACTAACTACGTGATCAAAACTGCTGACACAAAATGAACCAGATCAGCATTGCACCTTTTATAAACACGCTCATCCTAGAAACAGACTCAGTTCAGATTAATCTAGGTAGCAGTAACCTTTTTGTAATAATTATTGTTGCTCGTAAGAATAAAATTCTTTTTTAAAACTTCGTTTTTGCTTGCCACGATACAACATATATAAAATATTTAGAGTTTGTGTTCCAAAAAGAATCAGAAAAAAGCAATATCCTGTGTGGTTTTCTAAAGAAATTATAAAAAATAATTAAAAGAAAGAGAAACAAAGACTTAAAGCAAAAAAATCTGGCATAATTGAAACAAAAAGAAAATTTATTACACTTAGAGCTGAATTAAAACGGGATATTAAAAGGGCGATATCTCAATAGAATACAACTGCAAATCAGTAGCGACTCGAGAGCATTCTGGCAGTACATAAAGAATAAAAAGGGCAATATGTCTATACCAAGTAAGATGTATTTGAATCAGATACAATATGCTGATGGTAAAACTATCTCGAACGCGTTTGCAACTTATTTTAGTTCTGTATACGATAGCTCAAATAACATGAATGGTCAATGCGCGGAAAAAGACTATTTAACACAGGTTGTTTCTCTTAATGTTATTACAAACCATGATGTACGAGATGCTGTTAAAAGTCTTAAAGTAAACAAGTCTGTAGGGACAGATAATATTCCTTCATATATCATTAAAGGCATGGTTGACTGCTTGCTTCAACCGCTCACATTTTTATATAATCTGTCTTTAAAAACAAGCACATTTCCAGACGAATGGAAAAAGTCAAAATATGCCCGATTTTTAAGAAAGGCGACAAAGCGGATATCACAAATTATAGACCCGTCGCAATATCCGTTCAAGATGTAAAAAAAGGAGTAACTTACGCCCAGGAATCACTAATATCAAAATATACACAAAAAAAGGATACCCCTAGGGATACCCCCAGAAATGACCCTAATACCCAATCAACAGAGTGGAAACAGGTTAGGAACAGGAGGCGAAATAATAGTAATGTACTTGTCGGTACCAGTGCTGAAAGTTCCACCAGTACACTAAGAGGGGTCAAAAGGTATGTAGATCTTCATGTATACCGTATAGAGCCCAACAATTCAGCTGAATGTCTGAAAAAGTTTTTGAAACCTCATTTTCCTGAGGTTACTTGCGAATCACTAACGCCAAAACATCCAGAGGAATATTCTTCGTTTAAAGTAAGGATTTCCGAGGCACACTTCTCTAAGGCGATGAATGCTGATTTATGGCCTGCTTATGCATGTATTAAGCGTTTTTTATACCTACGGAAAGTAATTCCCTCGGGAAACAAATAATCTCCTGCGATGCGTTTCGTCCAAATTTAATATTATTAAATTGCCAGTCATTAAATACTGTCAAGGTTGACCAAATAAATATTGAACTAGATAATTGTTTAAGTGCGTTATTTTTGTGTCTAGTGGAAACATGGGCTAACAATGATTCCATTTCAAAGTTTAAATTCAGTGGTTTTACCTTGGCTACTAGCTATTGTAGATCGTCCTGTCGTGGGGGCGGTGTAGCGATTTGGGCTAGAGACTGTCTAAGGTTTAACCGAATTAATTTAGAACAGTATTGCGAAGATAAAGTTTTTGAAGTTTGCGGCATTTCGGCTGTCGTGAGTGCTCATAGCGTCATGCTACTGTCGGTATACAGATCGCCATCCAGTAGCCTTCAATTATTTATTGAAAAAATGCACCAGGTTCTAGAGTTTGTGTATAAACCATATTGTAAAATTGTAATATGTGGTGATTTTAATTGCGATTCTTATATGTTATCCAATGATTATGGAGAACTACTTGGTGTATTTAGGGGTTTTGGTTTTGGTAATATTGTCAAATGGCCTACAAGAGTGACTAATACCACGGCAACAACTCTTGATCATATCTTTACAAATATTATAGATTTCGATCAGTCCTGTAATGTGGCGACCTGTGTCTTGGATAATACGGTGTCTGATCATAGAACGGTATTTGCCGAATTACCGCTTGCAAGTGACCAAATTAATAACTATACAATTATGTCTAGATCATTCAATTCATCCTCAATTGAAAACTTTAAATTTGCACTGCAATTGGAAGATTGGACTAACCTATATACTATTCAGGATTTAGATAGTGCGTTTTCCTACTTTTTCGAAACATTCTATTATCATTTTAATGTTCATTTTCCTTTGCTAAAAAAATATGTTTGTACACAAACAAAAAAATGGATTAATTATGAAGTTAAATTATCTAGTGCTTCACTTAAAGACTTGTTTGTTTTATCTAAACAATACCCAGAACTTAATGAATATTATAAAAGGGCAAAAAGAGAGCATAGACAACTTGTTAGTGCCACTAAAAGGGCATTTTATCAAAATAAAATTGATCGGGCTGATAATCCTACGAGGTGCGCTTGGACTATTATTAACGATCAGACGAACAAGAATAAAAAATATAAAAATATTGCTTTACAATTGAATGATGATAACAAATGTGTTGAGTGTCCATCAATTGTTGCTGAAACGTTTAACTGTTTTTTCAGGGATGCTCCTTTAAATACTATAAAACAGATTGTAAATCAGAATACTGAAAAAACTATCAATACTGCTAGTAATGTAAACAAAAATAAACTGCTGCTTTGTCCATTTACGGCTGACGAATTTATTGCAATCCTAAATAATAAAATTAAAAATAAGCCATCAGCAGGACCGGATGATATTCCCGCTTTTTTAATTAAAAGGATTGTCCAGGATATTGCTAAGCCATTTGTGTTCTTGGTTAACCTTTCCTTTTGTACTGGAAAATTTCCAACATCCCTGAAAAGGGGTAAAATTATTCCTATCCATAAAAAAGGTAATGAAAACTCTTTAGAGAATTATCGACCAATTACGTTGACCTCTGTCTTTTCTAAGATGTTTGAATATTGTTTTTTGGACCGGCTGGTCCCATATTTAAATGAATTCAACATTATATCTAAAAACCAACATGGCTTTCAGAATAAAAAATCGACCACCACAGCAATGCATGCCTTTTATACGGAGTTAACTAGGTTTATTGATGCAAATGAGAGCCCTGTTGGGATCTTTTGTGATCTCAGCAGGGCTTTTGATTGTGTCAACCATAATGTTCTTCTTCAAAAGATGAAGAAATATGGCATAGATGGAAAGCCTTATGACTGGATTCAATCATTTGTTGAAAACCGCACACAATATGTTAGTGTTAATAACTTCAATGGACAGTCGAGGAGACTGATAAATTCGTCAACTGTGGATATTAATGTAGGGGTTCCACAGGGCTCTGTTTTAGGTCCTGTGTTGTTTTTATTGTATTTAAATGATATAGATCATGTAGGTCCGGAGGCACATCGTACAGCTTTTGCTGATGACGTTTCTTTTCTTATTTCCAATAAGTTCTCAAATATTGATAGATTCAGCCGATACTAGGTGGAAATCCATAACTATAGATTTATGAAGTACAGTAAAACACACTTGAACTGTAAATTTCCACTATATTTAACTATGAAATTTATAACATGTTTCGCTAACACTGTAGCTTCATCAGATGACACAGGTATAATGATTGTTAAAAATAATTGATGTACAATAAGGTTCAGATAATTACAAATAACAATAAAACTAGAAATAGAGGGAAGGGTTATAATTTTGGGGAAAACCAATAAGTGGTGGTTGTAATTATAATAAAGTAGGTAAACAGAATAAATTTAATAAAGGTGAACTATTTAAATCTAATTGATCATTTAATAACAGGTCCGTATTTTTAAGTTTGTTTATTTCCATAGATTCTAACAGATTAAGTTTAAAACCTTTATTTTCGGTATGTAGAATTTTGAAAGAAGGGTCAAAATTATGTTGGCTATCAAGTAAATGATTAGCATAGTTCGAATCACTTTTATTTTTGGCAAAACTATTATAATGTTCTTGTACTCTTTTCTTAAAATATCTACCTGTTTGGCCAATGTAAGTTTTCGGACAATCCATACATTTCAACTTATAGACTCCAGATTTTTTATTAATGTCGCTTTTAGTTTTATTATTTTTAATGAACCTGCCTAAAGAGTTATTTGTTTTGTAAGATACATTTATATCCAGTTTATTGAGAAAGTTACCAATTATTTTGCTAGGTTGTCCAATGAAAGAAACAGTTTTAAATTTGTCTGATGACGTTTTCACTCTTGGAAATACTAAGTCAATGGTCTTTTTATACGTCTTCTTTTTTAAGATGTTATTAATTAAATTAGCTTTATAACCATTGTTTACGGCTATTTGTTTAATATAGTTTAATTCTTTTTGAAAATTTATCTTGTTAAGAGGGAGAGTTACTAATCTATGGATCATACTGTGAAAGGCAGCTAATTTGTGTTGAGTAGGATGGCAAGAAGAGTTAGGTATGACGATGTCAGTATGAGAAGGTTTATGAAAGACCGAGAAACTGTGTTGATCATTTTCTCTTTTAATATTTAAATCAAGAAAATTAATAGATTTATCCAATTCTTGTTCGATTGTGAATTTTATATTTTTGTGTAAACTATTAATATACTCTAAAAATATATTTAATTGTCTATCAGTTCCAAGAAAACAGGCCAAGACGTCGTCAACGTACCTGTGCCAGTAAAGAAAATGTTTGAAAAGAGGGTGTTTGCTGATCTTTCCTTCTAAAAAATCCATGAATATTTCAGCCAATAAAGGGCTAAGAGGGTTGCCCATTATTAGGCCATTTTTACTAGTGTATATTTGATCATTAAACTCAAAATAATTTTGTTCGAGACATACAGATAGTGAATCTAAGATTTCTTGTTTTTTAACAACATTAATATTTTTTAAGTCTAATAGTTGATTAACCAAAGTGATTGTTTCATCTATAGGTATGCTTGGGAATAAATTTGTCACATCAAAAGAAATTAACTTGGCATTATTAGGTAAATGAATATTTTTGATTTTATTTACTAACTCCAAAGAATTTTTTATTGCGAATTTAGCTGTAAAATGCGTGTTACTTTTGATTATGTCAATTAATTTTTTGGAAAGTTTGTAAGACGGTGCTGTGAAAAATGAGACTACAGGTCTAATAGGGTATCCCTCTTTATGAAGTTTAATTAGCGAATACATTTTGGGAGGTTGAGGGTTCATGATTGTTAATCTACTAGAATCCATGTCAGAAAACAAACTTTTACAATTAAGTAACACTGTTTTTATAGATTTTTGGAAAACAGCAGTAGGATCGCGTTTTAAAATTTGATAATTACTAGGATTTAAAAATTCAATAGTTTTTTGAATATAACTAGTTTTGTTAATTGCTACTACTGTGTTTCCCTTGTCTGCTTTAGTAAAAACTATATTACTAGATTTATTTTTAATATCTATAGCTGTTTGAATTTCTTGACTTGGAAAGGTTTGGTTTAAAAATTCTTTCTTTATTATGGTAGAGGCTTCGTGTTTAAGTGGAATGTTTGAAGGAATATCTTTAAGTGCAATTTCTGTTTCGACACCTAATATTTCTAAGTTTTTGGTAGAAATATTATCGTGAATATTATATTTGAAGCCTTTTTCAATTAATTTATTTTCGGTATCTGAGAAATTAACAGAGGATAGGTTAATAAATCTATTGAAAAACTTATGTGTAGAAAATTGCTTTTGTTGTTGAGGGTTTTTTTGAGAATTGCGAGCTTTTGAAATAAGAGAATTAAGCTTTTTTTGTTGAGTTAGATATTTTTTATGTATAATTGAGTTAACCTTTTCTCTAGTATCCCTATCCAAAACAAGAAATTCGATATAATTTTTTTAAAGAAGCTTCAGAAAGTTTCCTCGCCGTTTGGTACTTCAAGTTCCTCCTTAGATGTGCAATATGTTCACAAAATTTGTGGTTCTTTGATAAGTGTTCTAAAAATAATGTTTTCCCAAAATACATGGCCCTCAAGACGCACAACAAAAGTATAGCAGCAGTACAGGGATCCACAACAGGTTTAAGGAAGTGGTTAAGTGTAGAAAAGAAAATTCAGTTCCGTAAAAGAGGTACTTACAACATTTATCTAAAAGTAGTTCATACCGAATTATTACATAAATTGAATTATATCGAATTTCTTGTTTTGGATAGGGATACTAGAGAAAAGGTTAACTCAATTATACATAAAAAATATCTAACTCAACAAAAAAAGCTTAATTCTCTTATTTCAAAAGCTCGCAATTCTCAAAAAAACCCTCAACAACAAAAGCAATTTTCTACACATAAGTTTTTCAATAGATTTATTAACCTATCCTCTGTTAATTTCTCAGATACCGAAAATAAATTAATTGAAAAAGGCTTCAAATATAATATTCACGATAATATTTCTACCAAAAACTTAGAAATATTAGGTGTCGAAACAGAAATTGCACTTAAAGATATTCCTTCAAACATTCCACTTAAACACGAAGCCTCTACCATAATAAAGAAAGAATTTTTAAACCAAATCTTTCCAAGTCAAGAAATTCAAACAGCTATAGATATTAAAAATAAATCTAGTAATATAGTTTTTACTAAAGCAGACAAGGGAAACACAGTAGTAGCAATTAACAAAACTAGTTATATTCAAAAAACTATTGAATTTTTAAATCCTAGTAATTATCAAATTTTAAAACGCGATCCTACTGCTGTTTTCCAAAAATCTATAAAAACAGTGTTACTTAATTGTAAAAGTTTGTTTTCTGACATGGATTCTAGTAGATTAACAATCATGAACCCTCAACCTCCCAAAATGTATTCGCTAATTAAACTTCATAAAGAGGGATACCCTATTAGACCTGTAGTCTCATTTTTCACAGCACCGTCTTACAAACTTTCCAAAAAATTAATTGACATAATCAAAAGTAACACGCATTTTACAGCTAAATTCGCAATAAAAAATTCTTTGGAGTTAGTAAATAAAATCAAAAATATTCATTTACCTAATAATGCCAAGTTAATTTCTTTTGATGTGACAAATTTATTCCCAAGCATACCTATAGATGAAACAATCACTTTGGTTAATCAACTATTAGACTTAAAAAATATTAATGTTGTTAAAAAACAAGAAATCTTAGATTCACTATCTGTATGTCTCGAACAAAATTATTTTGAGTTTAATGATCAAATATACACTAGTAAAAATGGCCTAATAATGGGCAACCCTCTTAGCCCTTTATTGGCTGAAATATTCATGGATTTTTTAGAAGGAAAGATCAGCAAACACCCTCTTTTCAAACATTTTCTTTACTGGCACAGGTACGTTGACGACGTCTTGGCCTGTTTTCTTGGAACTGATAGACAATTAAATATATTTTTAGAGTATATTAATAGTTTACACAAAAATATAAAATTCACAATCGAACAAGAATTGGATAAATCTATTAATTTTCTTGATTTAAATATTAAAAGAGAAAATGATCAACACAGTTTCTCGGTCTTTCATAAACCTTCTCATACTGACATCGTCATACCTAACTCTTCTTGCCATCCTACTCAACACAAATTAGCTGCCTTTCACAGTATGATCCATAGATTAGTAACTCTCCCTCTTAACAAGATAAATTTTCAAAAAGAATTAAACTATATTAAACAAATAGCCGTAAACAATGGTTATAAAGCTAATTTAATTAATAACATCTTAAAAAAGAAGACGTATAAAAAGACCATTGACTTAGTATTTCCAAGAGTGAAAACGTCATCAGACAAATTTAAAACTGTTTCTTTCATTGGACAACCTAGCAAAATAATTGGTAACTTTCTCAATAAACTGGATATAAATGTATCTTACAAAACAAATAACTCTTTAGGCAGGTTCATTAAAAATAATAAAACTAAAAGCGACATTAATAAAAAATCTGGAGTCTATAAGTTGAAATGTATGGATTGTCCGAAAACTTACATTGGCCAAACAGGTAGATATTTTAAGAAAAGAGTACAAGAACATTATAATAGTTTTGCCAAAAATAAAAGTGATTCGAACTATGCTAATCATTTACTTGATAGCCAACATAATTTTGACCCTTCTTTCAAAATTCTACATACCGAAAATAAAGGTTTTAAACTTAATCTGTTAGAATCTATGGAAATAAACAAACTTAAAAATACGGACCTGTTATTAAATGATCAATTAGATTTAAATAGTTCACCTTTATTAAATTTATTCTGTTTACCTACTTTATTATAATTACAACCACCACTTATTGGTTTTCCCCAAAATTATAACCCTTCCCTCTATTTCTAGTTTTATTGTTATTTGTAATTATCTGAACCTTATTGTACATCAATTATTTTTAACAATCATTATACCTGTGTCATCTGATGAAGCTACAGTGTTAGCGAAACATGTTATAAATTTCATAGTTAAATATAGTGGAAATTTACAGTTCAAGTGTGTTTTACTGTACTTCATAAATCTATTCTCAAATATTCTCGAACAAACATCTAATAATGCGCTTCTTGAGCTCTCCAGTTGGTTCGGACATAATCATATGTTTTTGAACGTTGACAAGACACGGTTCGTCAGGTTCCACAGTAGACAAAAACAGGTAGAAAGAATAGATCTTCGTATCGATAATAAGTCCTTATGCCAAACTCGTAACATCAAGTTTCTCGGTATATGTCTGGATGAATGTTTAAATTGGAGGGATCATTGTGAGCATGTTGCGGCTAAACTAAATTCATCATATTATCTGCTGATAAATTTAAGATCTATTTTAGACAAAGATCATTTGGTGATGTTATACTATGCTTATGTTGAATCACACCTAAGATATGGGCTAGCATTTTGGGGTGTTTCTACACTAAGTAAAAATGTTTTTATTAAACAAAAAAGAATTATAAGATGTATAGCAGGTGTTCCTGGTCGGCATAGTTGCCGAAACCTCTTTAGAAAATTTAAGATATTGCCTCTTCCTTGTTTGCATATACTAGAATTAGCTATATTTATATATTGTAATAAAAGTGATTTTACTCAGAATAAGGACATTCACGGTTTCGCAACAAGGAATAGACATAACTTTTGCATCCCAAATGCTAGAGGTATTATATCATACAATTCTCCTCGTAATCTTGGTGTTAGGATATTTAATCACTTGCCTGAGGATATAAGAAGTTCTCCTAGTCTTATGAATTTTAAAAATAAGCTAAAGACCTATCTAATTGTTGAGTGTTTTTATAGCATAGATGAGTTTCTAAGTCGTGTGTCATAAAAGTGTCAAATGTGTGTTAAGCGTTTTTACACAGATATATGTTGTATCTTTTTTATTTATTTATTTATTTTACTCTATTTAGTATGTAAATCTTAGGTTTAGCTCTTCTTGACTATTCCCCTACAATTATTATATATTGTCTTTTGGGAAAATAAACGATTTGATTTGATTTGATTTGAATTCTCTCTACTGTCGCTAAAATTTTCGAGTCCATTATTTATAAATTTATTTACAATTCAGTTATACAAAAAATATCTAGTTTTCAACACGGGTTTATGAAAAACAGGTCAACAGTTAGTAATTTAAGTAACATAACTCAATATATTTCAGAAAGTCTAGGAAATAAATGCCAAGTGGACGTCATCTATACTGATTTTGCTAAAGCTTTTGACAAAGTCTCACATCAGGTATTGCTTTATAAGTTAGATAATGAATTTGGCTTTCACCCTACGCTTGTTCAATTCTTCTTGTCTTACTTACAGGGTCGAAAACAAAGAGTAGTTATAGGAGGTTACACGTCTAATTCATATATAGCTACCTCAGGAATTCCGCAGGGTTCTAATCTTGGACCATTGCTGCTTCTCCTATTCGTAAACGATCTACCAAAGAAAATTAAGGAAAGTAAAATTTTGTTGTTTGCTGACTGTCAAAACCTCCAAAAAGATATAAATGAGATTCTGCAATGGTCCGAAACAATTAATCTTAAATTTAATATTGCCAAATGTTATATCGTTAGTTACAGTAGAAAAAAGAATTCTTTAAATTATTAATATAACATGGATGATGTAGTTCTAGCATGTGTGGAAGAAATCCAGGATCTAGGGGTAACATTTGATTCTCGACTATCATTTAAAAGTCATATTTTGAATATAACGAAAGAAGCATCTAGAATCTAGAATGTACGGATTTATTGTAAGGAATTGTAGACAGTTTACAAATTTAGATTGTATCAGACTTCTGTTTATATCATACGTACGTTGTATTCTAGAGTATGCTAGTATAATATGGAGCCCATGTTATGAAATTCACAAATATGCGATTGAGAGGGTACAAAATAAATTTTTAAGATATCTGTATTATAAAGAAACTGGTGCCTATGATTTAAGTGTAGCCAAGACAGAACTAATGTCCAGGTATAAGTTACTTAGTTTGGAAAAACGTAGGAATATTGCTTCTGTTATCTACTTGCACAAGTTATTGCATAATAAAATTGATGATGTAAACCTCCTCCAACAAATAAACTTGAATGTTCCCTCATATAGAACAAGAAATGCACTAACATTTTATTTAAATAATTCTCGTACAAATCACTGTAGTAATGCACATATTAATGTAATGTGTAGGTTAGCTAATATCAATCAATTAAGATTTGACATTTTCTACATTACTCAGAAGCAAATTAGAGCTATTTTAGGCGAGGTATTATAGTTAGAAATTGAGTGTGTGTGTGTGTGTGTGTGTGCTATCCTACTCTATAATTAGATCTAAAATGTATCTGTAGAGTTTGTAAGGCAAATAAATAAATAAATAAATAAATAAATAAAAGGAGTTACTTGAGACAAGAGTAATCTAACTAGTTTATTGTCATTATTATTTATTTCTTCATTTTATCATTTTGAAATTTCGTTTAATATATTGAACCACATATTGTAGAAAGTAAGGCTTCTTTCTCACGTTCTCATTCATAAAGATCTTCATTTAGAAACTTGATAGGAAAAATACAAAATGTATAAATCTTCACTTATATTATTTATTCCACACTATAACAATTGTTTCGACACACAGTGTCTTCGTCAGATAGTAGAAACTGAACTTATTCAGTTTCTACTATCTGACGAAGACACTGTGTGTCGAAACAATTGTTATAGTGTGGAATAAATAATATAAGTGAAGATTTATACATTTTGTATTTTTCCTATCAAGTTTCTATAATGGATCTTCATCAAGTAACGGCTACATCCATTGAAGATCTTCATTTAGTTATTTTGAATTGATCTAGGGTTCTAGTTTTGCTCTATGTTAATATTACAAGTGTTGACATCTTCACATTATTTATTGCACCCAAATAAACCCTTGTTATATGGCCGTAGGTGACCCACTAAACATCACACGTTACAATAACGTTTCGTAACGTTTATTTTTGGTAGACGATTTAACATTTTCTGTTACGTTTTTATTTTGTTTTGGTAATGTACCTTATTTTAAAATTTTAAATGTTTTATTGACCACGTTTCTTTTATGTACATATTTCGTTAATATTTGGATTTGTGTTAACATTCCATTAACGTTAAAATTATTGTTACATGTTTGTAACCGTTATGTATTTTGTACACGTTACATTGTTATCGTAATTTTCATGTAGGAATTACATTACAAAATATAATTATTTTCACATGTTTAGTAGTACAACGTTTAACGTTTTAATTACGTTAATCGTGTACTTTTTTTAACAGGATTTCAATTGCGCGCGATTCGCCTACCTAGGTCGACACCGACCGATCGGTTCAACGACTTAACACAGTTAAGTCGATGGATCGGTTCGTCGTTTCGTAGGAGGGTGACGCGATGACGCCATTCTTTTAATTGCAAATTGCCGGGTCGCAAAGTTTTGTGTTTTCTATTTTCAATCTTCTTTTACTTTCTGTTTAGCGATATGGATAGTGGTTTTATTGAAAAGGTAAGTTTAGATGGCTTTTATTAAATTGATTTAAATAAGAAAGTTGGTAGGGCGCGTTTAATTGTAAAATTTGTTTTTGTGGCACTTGAAGTAACCATTTAACATAACCAAAATGGAGGTAAATTTTATCATTTTAAACCTAGCCAACAATTGTTTAAGCTACAATTAATTGATGTAGGTACCTACATTATAATTAAAAACTTTATTAGAGTTCGTTTTTCATGATTTTTCTAAAATTGTACTTATTTTTTTCTTGTAGAGATTGTTATTGGCGAGCTATAGTTTTATTTTTTAACCGAATGAAATTAAATTGTGATAATGAATAAATAAATAATGATTTTAGGTTTGTGGAAAAAGTCTAAATTTTGGTTTTTAGTTTTGTACATAACTCAAACCTAAAAAACGGTATTTGACGTTGATAATTTTACAATTATTAATTAAATGATAAAAAAACATACAGTTTATGATTATCAATCTTCAGTTTAACGGTAGAATGAGCACTGGTTAGTGGCCAATTTTCGGGTTAAACCTTGAAAGTGAACTGAACATGTACCGGGTGGCCAAATAAGACCATTTATAACCTTATACAGCTGTAGAAAAAAATATCATTAATATACTGGCTAGAGAAATCCCTGAAAATTATTTTTAAGTTCGTAAGATGTCCACTAAGGAGCGTAAACAGACATGGTCAAATAGAAAATGAGGTATTTCTCGTTAAGTTGCCAATTTAAGAGGTCCTGAAAATATATATATGTTTTGGTCCAAATGGTGGGAGAATATCAAAATTTGTTTGATATAAAAACAGGTAACTTCCCTTGGGCTGGTTTTTTTATGATACTGCCGAGGGCCATTCTTATTTGGCCACCCGGTACCTACAACTAGACCCAATACGTTTATGCTATAAGTTTTTGTTGTTTAAGAGATAAAAAAATACACCCATGGTCTACTCCACTTTTTAATAAACGAAGTTATGCTAATTTTATTGTTATAACTTAAAAACCAAAAATTTTTTGACACGGCCTATTATTTTTTTATTTATTTACACTTGACAATAGGTTTAAATGAAGCTTACAACTTTTAGTATACTTATATCTGATATGGTCAAAAAGTTACATTTTAGTTTCGTTTTGTTTACAGATGCTGTAAAAGGGTCATTCCATGGAATGACTGACCAAGAATTCTCTATAGTGGTCGCGGACTGGTTTCGTTTTTCGAAACAAAGAACACAAAAGGTCGAAGCAATAACAAAATAATATATATACGTAATTTCTAGATAATTAATGAATAAAACGCTTTATCTAAACAAAGGACTTTATTATTGAATTTTATTTCTAGGCAAATATTTTATTTAGTATACCTACTATTTTTTTAATGTGGCTTTGTATCAGACTTTAAATTTACTAAAACCTTTCCGTAATTGACTATAAGTTTTAAGACCAACCAGAATATTTAAATGTAATTTCAGTTTTTTCATATATTTATGTGTTTTGATTAGATTGATAAGCCCAAATTAAGAAATAGTATTTTAAGTGAAATATTTATCTAACAATGAAATTGTGGATTCCCTATACCTAGAAACATTTACGCAAAGTTAAAAAATATGTATATTTAACGTTAAATAAACGATTAATAAATGTTCGTTACTTGTGTTTTAAACATAACAAAAACATTCAGTTTTTGAAAATGGAAAGTTACAATAACGTAAATAATATGTAGAATAAATGTTTCTTAAACAAAATTTCTATGTAACGTTAATGTTGCTTAAAGATGCTACATTTTCGTTGATACTAAGTTTAAAATATGTTAGGTACGTGGTACAACCATGCTACATAACATTAATGTATTGTCAATGTTACTTAGTATAACTTAAAATGTACAATAACGTTGCTGCGTACATTTTGTAAACGTAACGTTGTAATTTCACAATATAAAAAAAAAACGTTAAAGTTATGATAAAATGTTTAGTGGGGAATTAGATGGTGCTGCTAATGGCCACTACACTGGCCATATTGTGTAGAAATTTATTAACTAAATGTATAAGTGGTGCCTCTGCTATACCTACTTAAATTTATTTTATTTTGTTTGCTGTAACACCTAAAATTTCTAGGTTTTAGTAGCCAAAAAAAGAGCGTGGCACCCACAAATTTTTTACCTATGGCGCATTTTTTATAACTGGGGTGTAATCTCCGGTTTTTAATTGGACAAAAGGTGGTCACCCTGATTCCAATTAGAAATGGTTGTCCCAGAATACAACAGTTTCCCCTATATCTAAGCTTAAGCAAAGTATACCTGTTTCTATTTGTTTCAGACTCGTCCATCTTGATGTCTAGTTCTTCATTTTTTAATTTCCACTCTGTATAGTTCAAATTATACATTTCATCGCATCCATTTACTGCTTCACTCGCAACTTTAACCTCTGGCTCTGTTTGGTCAGGAAATATTTGTTTGCCTCTGCAAAACATAAAATGGTTAGACTAGAGTTTAAAATTTAAAAAATTGTAATTACCTACTTATCTTAAAAGAAATTAAGTTGTCAAAAAAAAAAAAATACAAAAGACACCCTCCACCCATGAGGGTACCTACCTCGAACGTAGAAACTAGTAAGTACCTACTTTTAAATGAAGCACAAATAAATAAAATTCTGAGATCAGCAAACTTACCTCATTTGCTCTGTTTCCTCATCATCACTGTTCTCAGTTTTTATTTTTTGTCCTATATTTTTTCGATTTTCTTGCTTGAAAATCAACGAGAAAAACACTTTTTCTGTTGTATCACTGCATAGATAATTTTTCTTCTCCTCCAAATCACACATGTTCATAAACAAATTACTTGGGTTCAGGACTCGGTTCAGGAGTAACGTGAACTACTGGTTTATCACAGACGATAGAAAACATCAAAAGTGAAAATCAGAGAACAATAAGCGAAAGTCGTGTTTTATTTTTTGACAAAAAATTGTTCTTCTAGAGTTCCGATAGCCTGCCTCACGCTTTTCAGCATCCCGCCAAACAAAAATTTGTTGTGGTAATGTGGTATTTAAAGTAAGGTTATTTTATAGTTTTCTTCTTGTCACTCTAGTATCAGTGTATCAGAGCAAACAACCAGCTTAGCGCGGACCCAGATGAAACATAATGCTAACCTGCACTATTGCCCTTAAGAAAGACTTAAAGCTAAGGTAGTTTTAAATTTAATTTTCGCTCGCACGACATATTATTATAATAAACATTAAGTGCGCGTCTTATTTTGTAATCCCGATTCTTTCGTTTTAGGGATACTTTTATAAAGTGTACTATAGAAAAGTTTTTTTTTTCTACAAACATATGCGCTAAGAAGCAGCTTTAAAATGCCGGGCATGTGATCATTTTTTGTTTATAAATTAGATTCATTAAGTATCCCGAGATGGCTAAAAAAAATTTTAAAACCTTTCTATCGTGGAAAACACACGAATGTTTGCTATTGTAACTTACCTTTTGTTTAGCCCTTCGTCGACTTTTGCTACGTAGGTACTAAGCATAATTTATTTCTTACTACATAATCTATTAATCTGTGGCGTCCCATTTTAATTCTTCACAAAGAAACTAAATTAAAACATGTCAATTTTGTGGTCGTACGTAACAAGGATATAGTCGTTGGACTTAATTTCAAATGTTTTTCTCAATAATTACTTATCTACTATCATAATATTATGTATTATGCCAAATGCATGGGTACAATAAGTGCATAATACATAAAGAGAAAACCGTAATAGATATTTATTTCATACTGTTCTGTTGAAAATTATACACCAACTCAGCCTACGTCACCCCCCCCCCCCCCCCCCCGAGAGTAATGATACTATGTCCGCCCCCGTTTTCGAGGATGCTGACAACGATGGTGAAGTTTGGATCCTTTCTCGACCCCCGCCAACCCCCTAAACGGCCAAAAACAACCCCCGAAAGGGGCGAGACTAGGATACGAAGTCTGACACCGGCTAAATCGGCGTTAACACCCGTCGTTTTCGAGGATACTGAACACGATTGCGGTGGTTTAAATCTTTTTCGAATTGACGCCAAATAAAGATAACAACGAAGCTTCTACTCTTGCGGCAGAATATGATTTAGGAGTTTCGCGACCATCTGTTCAAAGAATTTTAGCAAAACATGGCATGCGTCCCTATAAGTTCAACCTTCTTCATTCTTTTCAACCCGGGGACGCACCACAACGTGAAGAGTTATGTGCAATGATTTTAGTAAGAACACAAGAAGATCCAGCATTTTTGCGTAAAATTATATGGACAGACGAATCAAAATTCACAACAGAAGGTATTTTTAATAGAATAATTCTAATTTCTGGGGCACTGAAAATCCTCATATCACTCGAGAAAGAAATTTTCAAAATAAATTCAGTGTAAATGTATTTGCTTTAATTATGCATGATCAAGTACGCTATCATATTTATGAGGGTGTGTTGAATAGCGAAAGATACATGGCCATTTTGCAAACAGTTGTGACAGACTTTGTTGATAATGTGCCTTTGGATAGAAGAGATTGTTCACTGAGAAAATTCATGCTATTAGATTTTCGAATAGAATTAACTTTAATAGCAGTAATACGATATGTCAATACACACTATTAGTTGACCTAATTGCTGCTAAAGATCTCATCTTATAGAGCGTTATGCAGATAATTTTGCTGTCATTATCATAATTTATACTGTAACTATTAGATACTTTAATAGGAATAATATGCTATCACAATAGAAATTCTTTTATTAGATAATCATATTATCCCTATAACTATACCTTATTGTAGGTATTAGAAAAAATATTAATAAGATAATATATAATGCCCATTAGATTGCTGTATAACTCTTATCTAAATTCGGAATAGCCAGAGAGCCGTTTGATTTTTTGAAACCTCCGACCATTGCCGAAAGCGTATGTTTCTCTCCGACCTACCCCGAGAAGCAGGTACTCAAGATAGATGATTTGACGCGATTCAATGCAGTCCGCAGCGATTCTTAGCACCATTTAAATTTCGCTAATCGCGAATCTAAGCTTCTCGGTTTAAAGTGATATCTTGTTATCATAGGAAGAATCCTCCAAAAATAGAAGGTAGGTATTACAACATTTATTCCGTTTCATAGAATTAATGTATCATATTTTCGCTATACCTAATGATCATCATAACTAATAATTGGGATATTCCTTGCCTTTCCTTTACCGCTATGCCGCCATGTTTAACCTTTAAACAGTTGTAACCGAAGCGATGCCCAAAAATTTTAAAATGAAATTAATTTTCTGTGGGATTGGTTACCTATATCATTTAAAGAAAACATTTGCTGATTATTTTTTGTGAGATTATCTATGGAGTTACTAAACTTCTATTTCCGTTCCTTTAAATTGGGAAATACTTTTCTCTAAATTTTTAAGAGGCCCTTAAAAAAAATGTTTCGATTTCTGAAATTTCCTGCAAGCAAAGGAATATTTATTTATTTACGTATTCATTTAGCTACTTTTATAGGAATCCCATTATGGCAGAGTATAAGTTTAAACTGATAGAATGGGGTTTGCAGGCATTCATTGAAAAATTTGAAGGTAAGAAATACTTTGTAATCAAGTGAGAGTTCACGTCCACGACACAAAACCCAGCCTAGACAATTTATATTTTTAGTTGCCTATAAACATTGAAGTGCCTTGGCAGACCTTAAGAAATCGTGACCTAAGACGACATAAAAGGTGCCTCAATAAATACTACCATGAAATTGATCAAGATTATAAACAAAAGTGTTATTTTTTCACCAGCTTTTTCACTTAATTTTAAAGTAACACTCGGCAAACTATGAAATTCATATATAGAACTTATAATTTTGATCAATTTCATCCTGGTATTCCGTTGACTGCTTTGTCATAAGCGTCTAATACGCCATCCATCGTGAAACTACTATTGTTTTGTTTGAAATATTTTATGTTAAGTTATATATTTTGGTTAAAGCTTGTGTTCTCTTTTTTTTTTCTTTAATTTCTTTTACTACGTTGTTAACATAATAAATAGGTTTTAACTTTAAGAAGTGTTTTTTTTTTTACCTTAAACAATGACAATAAAGTATTAAGGCAATGAAAAAAGCAAATAGGGACTATAAAGTGCATTAATAAGGGCAATAAGAAAAGCAAATATGGACAATAAAGTACATTAATAAGGGCAATACAGTATATTAATAAAGACTATAAGAAACTTGTATGGTGGTTATTCTTTTTATGAATACTCACAATAAAAATATTGTATAGCCCCTATTAGAAATCTGTATAAAGGTATTGGGACACTTGTGTTATGGCTAGTTGTTTACAATATAGCCGTTATTAGAAGTCTGCATAAAGGCAACAAAACACTTTTATAATGGCTATTTGTTATTCTTAATACCCTATTCGGAAATCTAATAGCCTTTATTAGACAAATGTATACTGATTAATAAAAAACAATATAAAAAAATCTATTAGAAAATCTGATAGTAGCTATTAGATGGTTTCTATTAGACAGAACTTATAACCACTATTAGACACTTGTATTGGAGCCTATTTTATGCAGAAATCTGAGTAAAGGCTATGCAATTTCTATTAGTGGTTATTAGAAAATTCTCTGTGTTGGTATCAACTGGATGGCGCTCCGCCACGTTGTGGAAATGTGGTTAGCCAGAAAGTGTATGAGAGGTTTAATAACAGATGGATTAGGCGCCAAGGACCGTAGAATTGGCCATCTTTGGGGAACACTAGAGCAAAGAGTTAACTCTACTCCCGTCGATTCAATAGAAGAACTAGTAGCCCGAATAAGAAGAGCCTTCGACCAACTTGATCTAGCCGAAATAGCAAGCCCTTCTACAGAAGCTGTTATGTCTAAGAATCAAAAGTGTTTGTCAATGGGGGTCATATTGAACATTTAGATTAAATTATTTACCTATGTCCACTACTTACTGTAAATAGTAATAAGCTCACTACCTGAACTACCCCCCGTCTATGTAATAGCGAAATCCATTGGTAAAAAAAGTGCGGTACGAGTGCAAAATTTGAAAACCATTGGACATTTCAGTGCAAGTATTTGTAAACCATTGGGAAACCGGTGCAACAAATGTTGCACCGAGTACAATCAGTTCCGCACGTGCTCTTGGAGACCGTGCTGCACCGAAACTATATGAAAATGTCAAAAAATACAGTGTTTTGATTTTTTCGATCTTTAAAATTCTATTTTGTCTTAAATGTTGTCCAGTGGTAAGTAAAATCATTGAGGATTGAGGAGTATTATCATCAACTTTGTTGGAAAAATGCGCTCAAGGTCTAATCTGAAAACCATTGCTACTCAAATAGTGCAACACTTTTTGTGCACTGGTGCAGTTTTACTTGACATACCGGTGCCGCACTTCTTTTAGCAATGGAATTCGCTATAAGTTCGACATTACGCACGGTTATCAAAATCGCACGGATATCGAAGCGGCGGGCTTAAAAAAGAATTACGTAATACACCATTTTGCGACTAGTTTTATAATTATTGCTTACTTTGTTTAGCATGGCCTTCTTGCCAAAAATCAATAAAACTGGAAATTTTGCAAAAAAAATCGTAAATAAGTTCAAAACTATTACTATTGTCTATTTCAGAAAGGTGTAGAGTAATAAAAGCTCATTAGGTATGCAAAGGGACTACAGAGTGACCCAACGAATATTTAAGCCACTTTCATAATTTGGCATTGATTTCATTGCAAAATTCTTTCTTTTCATCAAGTGCAGGTAGTACCACCCGGGTTTGGGTCAATTTATGGGTTTTGCCTATTGGTATCCATTCACAAACACTGAAAATGGTGTGACAAAGGCGTGCGTGCCGGTAGGATATTCGTAAAAAGGAAAGAATTTTATTTTACCAGAATAAAATTTAGGCATTACGTACAGAGTATTAGGTAAACTTATTTTTTATTAAACATTAAAAAAAAATACAAAAAATACATTATACAGAAATTATTCTTCGTCATCTGAGGAATCATCTCCTGTTGACGTTATAATTAACGGGTCGACGTCCCGATCGATCAGGTGGTCAAGATCCCACATTTTCTCCTCTTCTTTAATGACATGATTTACTGCTTTTCGCCAGTTCTCTGATGTCACTTCCTTAATGGCTTGATCAAACAGTAGCTTAACGTCTTTCATTTTGAATGTCGTGTTGTGTCTTGCTACAAATCCTTTCACTTGCGCCCATATAAATTCTATAGGATTTAATTTGCAATGATATGGCGGTGTGCGCAGCAGAGTTACACTATGTTTTTCTGCTATATCTTCCACGGCATATTTCATTAAATTATGTTTGCGTAAATTTGCTATAGCTAATGGTTCCTTCTTTATCAAATTATCTTCAAATTCAATACTTTTGGTGGTTAACCAGTCGATCTGTTTTCTCCAAGATGAAGTTGGAGTCTTCTCTGTGCGTCGTGAATGATAGCTTGCGTTAGGGATGGGCAAGAAACATCGATGTTTAAAAAACTTCGATGTTTCATCTCCAACATCGATGTTTTAGTTTCGATGTTTTTTTGATAACATCGATGTTTATTTTAAACATCGCAACATCGAAATAAAATCTCAACTCAACCTCCGAACGGTGTAGTATCAAGTCTCAAGTCAATTCTAAAGATGGCGCTACCTCTCAACTCAACCTCCGAACGATGTAGTATCATAGGTATCGTAACTATAGATTCGACACGCCATTCATAAATGCTATAAAATTGTGATGCCAAAATCGTTTGGTGGCGAGACGCTGTGAGGAGCTAGGTGGGGCCGAGAGTGGGGATTACGCTGTTACATATGCATGCGACAAAACAACAAGGAAAACAACATCCGCTATGCCGAGTATTGTCGAGTCGATGCGGATGGCCACGAAAATGATGAAATCTGGGCGGATCCGTTATTGCTGCGTTGCCATACTACAGATTTTTTACAAGGTTTTAGGCAATGTTATATATATCCCACATCATGTTAATCTAGTTAATCATAGAAGTTAATACTTTTAACAAAACTACGTTTTCTGTGGCGTAAGTCTGGCAAACCAAGTGGAGGGGAGCAGCTTGTATGTTGATTTACTTTACACTGGAATACAATGATGACATCACGTTTATTTGTTATTGTTCGGTCTAATAGTTAGGATGTCTATGTGTAGTATCAACTAAAATATAAAATATACATATAAATAAAAAAATAGTCACATAATATACAGGGTTGCCCTTATATAGTGACTGGCATAAAGTTGGATATTTTGACAAAAAAAAATGTATTGATGGAATATTGAAAAAAACTTTTTATGCCAATTATCTCTGCATAATGGAAAACCTAAAATTTTATTTTGACATTTGTCACATGACTACTCGCTTGGCGGGAAAACTGAGAAAAATATATTTCTTCACGATAAGTGGTATTATATGACGAGATATCGATAAGAATTATTCGAAAAAAAAATTTAGATTTTAATTTTATGCCCGTCAAATACATTTGGTACGACTCCACCATGATGGTCGTACCCTATTTCAATTTCCCAGTCAAATTTGGGTTTTTAAATAAGTTTAAAATAAAATAAAATTTAATTTAAACTCATATTTATTTACAAATATTTTACTTTTATTAGTCAAAATGTATTAGTTCTTAAAAAAAAATGTCTGCAACATTAGTTTAAAAATTTAACAATGTCATTGGTCTCTTCATAAATTAATAACATCTTAATAATAACCCACTGAAGATGAAGGTTTATGCCTTCGAAACATGTATGGGCTTTTAATATGAACTTATTTCATTAAATTAATGGAGCAGACTTTGTGTTTTATTCCATAAATAAAATATTACTCCACTGTGAGATGGACTACTTCCATAAAAAATAAAGAAAAGAAAATCTAGTCAATTATTCAGTTGCCAGTAAAAACTCTGCCCGGCACTGGCGTAGTTATAGAAATGCAAGCAGAGTTTCCCTTTTTAAAGAAAAGCAACCGTAGGGTAATTTTTTTTTTGTATTATTTCCTATTAATTTTGTTAACTTGTTCTTAAGGACTCTTGCATGACTTCTTGACAAAATTTGGCGTGGCTTCGAAAATATATTCGCCTATGGCACTTCTGGGGCTAAAGCCTCCAAGATAGAAAACAATAGCCACGCCAATGATGCTTGATTGATAAATCGGGTAGTAAACGCACAAAGGTTACTGGCTTGCCGTAATTTAGAATTTACTGCTTCGCCACAGTATCGGCTGGTTGGTTTATAACTGCATAGATTCAATTAAACTAAGGATTACAAATAATAACATCTATTTGCAAAATATAACGACACCTGTAAACTTAATAAAACTTAACTTATGCCTGTAGGTAGGTTCACTTGATGAATAAAACATAATCTCTAACTTCAGAACACACTGCACTTTAGTTACCTGTAGGACTTACTTTCATAACGGAAAAATACACATGCCTGCCCGGTCGTAAGAATATTAGTAACGAAAACTAGAACTTCAGGCTTGAACATAGGCAACCAAACAAACACCATGTATCGAAGTTAAAACTCAACGTCAAAACTTTCAGTTTGGGTTCTTTAAGATTAGGACCTCAGGTAATTTTTTAATAAAATATCCTGTTTAGACATTTCGAAAAATTGAGGGTAACGCACGAAACGACATGGAAAACCAAGTTGGAACTGAGGTAAAAAGTGATCTTATTCAATTTATTAAAGTTTAAAAGGTGAAGCCCTAAAATGTTGAATTTAATTAACACGATAGAGAGCAATGAAACCATGCACAGATCTATGTATGTAGATCTGTGGTGAAACCAAAATTAAACTGTTTAGTTGGACTGTTGGCCAAGCAGTTTATTTCAAATTAAAAATAAGATCAAAATCCCAGTGCGAACTGATTCGAAGCATGATATTTCCAAGGAGCATATGTCTCAGTCAACTAAAACTTGATTTATTTTATTTCGTAAACGCAACATTTACCTATTCGACTCGACTCGATCGTCACCCACATCCGTGTGAAATGAGCGAGGATTTTCGTGTCTAAAGAGCTTTAAAATTTATTCTTGTAATACAATTAACCAGAAACGACTGTCAAGTTTGTCACAATAATTATTGGTAAGTACATACTTAATAGAAAACAAAAAAATCAGCAAAAAACATCTGAATTCACCATTTTGCAACAAACTCACCGTACAGAATTAATTTAGCGGTTTGGAAAACTCCAAATTTTTTTAATGGTAGTTAATTTCTAGTCAGCGAGTGGTTGGAGAGAAAAATATATTTTAAAAAACACAATATTTTTTTTCAGATTTTTTATTTAAAAAAATTCTATGATTTATTTAAAAAAATTCTAATCACATAGCTCTATTTTTATTTTATTAACAGTAATGTTATCTAAAGAAATAAAAATAATATACCGCACCAGGCGCAGATTCAGGGGGGAGGAGGGATCATGACCAAAAATAAGAAAAAAAATTGTGATATAGTACGACACACGATAAATGGTCATGACTAACTAACGCCTTTATATACTTTATAGGTAAAGCCTGTCCAGAGATATAAGAAAGTTACACTTTGCCTTTGAATGGAATTATCCAAGGGTGGCCATAAACAAAAAATGAATGAATGAATCAATGAATCAATGCAGGTAAATATGGTCCGTACTTAAAAATGTCTTAAAAAAAAACTGCAAATCTGGAAGACGTAATTCCATTATTAAAGTAATAGTTTGGTAATTTTAAACCAATTTTTACCTGATTCAAAATGAGAGGGTTAATCCCATAAAATAACTTATGTTCTAAAGACTGTATATACAGGGCGTTACTTAATGATGTGGCGTAATTTCAAGGGAGTATTCCTGAACCAAATTCAAATAGAAAAGTTCATATAAACATGTGTCCTGAAGAGTCTGGTTTTCAAGATACAGGGTGTCAAAGTTAAAAAAAAAAATTGTTTTTTTATTAATATCTAAATGATCCTTTTACCGATTTTGTTGAAATCTGGCAGGGCTATTCATTGTAATAAGACGCTAAGTTGGCACTAACTAAAAGAAAATTATAAGTTCCAGTGGCGTCTCGGGGGGCAGTGTCACGAATAATATTGACAAAAAAAATTTACGCTACTGAGTTTTTTGAAAAATTTAAATTTTTTTCAGATTGGGCATCTACAAATACAACTTTTTTGTCTCTTAATATCTTTTCGTATATTACTTCCTTTTCGACGAAAAAAATAAAAACGACTTCATTGCATGTCGGAAAATTGTTAAAATAAAATCAAGTTAACTTTCAATTCCAATTTTAGCATGCTGATTACATTCAATTATTAATATCTTGTCAAAATATTTTTAAATAAAAAAAGCTCCATCAACGTCATTTTCCACCAACAGTTTTCTCTCTACTGCTAATAATAACTGCAGCACTACTTTGGTCTCCTGAAGATGAAGGTTACTACCTTTGAAACATGTAGAGACAATTTAATTTTAAAATTGAGCCTTTAATAGCTCACTATTAAATTAGTGGAGAAAGACTTTTTGACTTTTTTCCCCTTTCCCTATATTTCAACTCCACTTCGAGAATGGACTATTTCTTTAAATTAAAATCAGCCGGTCAGGCTTTTCTAGTTCGAGAATACAAACAGAATCTACTCAAGCTCAAACTCAAACTCAAACTCAATTTATTAATGTCAGTATTGCTTAAAGCCATTTACACACGTCAAAAATAGTAATACATTTAAACATTACAAGATAAATATTTAAAACAATTAGTTAAAATTTAAAAATAGACAATTAAAGTTTAAAATTTTAAAATAGGACAATCTGAACAAGTAGTATGTTAAAAAAAAAATCACACGAGGTCACTAAAATCATTGCCGAGGTACTCCTCCAGGGAATAAAACGACCTTGAGGTCAGATATCGTCTTACTCTACTAATGAATGAGCTCTCATCCAATTCCCTCACCCTCTCCGGCAACACATTGTAGAAGAGGACACAATAATAGTCACTGCCTCTACGAGTTCGACCAAGTCTGTGATAGCTAGGCACAAGGTCTCTACCGTTCCGAGTCGAATAACTATGAACATCACAATGCATTACAAAGGTAGAAATATTTCTTTTAAGGTAAGTTAGGCACTGAATGATAAAGATGCATGGCAAGGTGAGTATCCCCAGTCGGGCAAAACAGTAACGACAGCACTCACGATATCCCAAGCCCATCATCACACGAAGGCACCTTCGCTGAAGTCCAAATATCCGAGCTGCATGGGAGGAGTATCCCCAATTAAGAATCGCGTAGGACATAGTTGATCCAAAATACCCATGATAGGCTGTGATCAAGACACTCAAGGACACAACTCGAGATAGTGTTCTAAACAAGTAGATTATCCTCGACAGTTTGGTAGCAAGGTAACCGATATGCTCCGCCCAAGTCATTCCAGGGTCGAGTTGTACTCCCAAAAACTTTACTGAGGCATCACTTGGCAAATCAGGGCCTGTATTCCGCAATGTGAAGTTTAGATTCTGCGTTTTTGATAGGTTAGGACTAAGCCTGTTTGCCAAGAACCAGGTCTGTATCTGGAGCTTCTGATGAGATATGGTATTCAAAATGGGCATCGATGGATGAAAGCTCTGTAGACTGGTTGTATCATCAGCAAAGAGTATAATTTTTGAGTCATTGTTATGCTTTGGGAGGTCATTTACATAGACAAGGAATAGCAACGGTCCCAGGACCGAGCCCTGCGGTACACCATGTCTCATTGTTTGCCCAGTAGATATGTTTCCATTAAAGGTCACAAATTGTGTCCGATCTGCAAGGTAAGACTCGACAAAGGCAATGCTACTAGGATGAAAGTTATATTAATTAAGTTTTTTGAGCAATATATCAAAGGAAACACAATCAAAAGCCTTTGTCAAGTCATAGAATGAGGCATATGTATCGAGCCCCTCCTCTAGGCCCGCAGAGACATATTCAGTTAGCATATTAATAGCTAGGGTTGTAGATTTTTTATTTCTGAAGCCAAACTGGCTTTGGGTAAACATGGCATTGACCTCAAGAAAGGAAGTTATTTGGTCTTTCATAATTGACTCTAATATTTTGGACAGGATAGGTAGAAGCGATATGGGTCGATAGTTAGTTTGATCTTCACGAGAACCCTTATTTTTATAGACAGGTACCACTTTTGCAGTTTTCAGAACATTGGGGAAAATGGATTCCGTTATGCATTGATTAAATAGATGAGTCAATGGGTAGACAATGATATTTTTTACTGTCTTTATAATTTTTGTGTTTATTTCATAGCAATCCCCACTGTTTGTGTTTTTTAAGTTACATATCTTGTCTCTTACCATGTTAAAAGTTACCCGCGAAAAGCTGAATTCATCAGAGTCAAAATCATCTGTAAGATAGTGTTCAAATGTATTAGGAGCTTCGGGCATCTGAGCAATTATATTGTCCGCTATGTTTGCAAAATAATTATTAAGCATTTCAGCATTTAGATTGGTATGTGGTTGTGTCACAGAAAAGTTGGTAAACTGGTGGAACTGGACATATGGTTTAATTGTGAATGTATCAGAGGGAACCTACAGCCAAGATTTGTCTCCTTACGCACCCATGTCAACTCCTCTTCTGCAAGAAAAGCCATCCAATCTGCAACAAAGGTTTGGTTAAGGGAAGAAATCAAAAAACATTACTTTAAACTTAATCTCATCAATCTAAAACTTAAATATTTATTCAGTGAATTAAATAACATTCTACATCCTGCACAATGGGACTCGTTGTGTCTTTCTTTACAAGACTACGTCTATGACCAGAAAAATATTAAATTTGAACGTCTTACTCACAAATTAGCCAATTTAAAAACTGAACAATTCAGAACAACCAATTTTTCAATACATAATAACTCCCACCCTAACTCTATAAACAATATATTCAATTTAACTTCAGTCAACAACAAAAATTTTTCTACTGACAACTTCAGTTTCGATAACTCAATTTTCAAATTTGAACTAAATGAAGATACACTTAACTCTCCAAATGAGAATGATTTTAACTTTCATGAAAGAGTCCTCAATTTGAGTAATACACATTTCGAAGAGCACGAGATGAATTTACTTAATAAAGGTCTAAAATATAATCTTCATTTCACAATAGAATCGAAAGACGCTGAAGTTTTAGCCACTGATTGTGAGAATATAATCTCCAAATCATACTTAGTTCAGAAGAAAGACACTTTGAGATCTCTTTGTGCATCTACCATTAACCAATGTCATAAAAGCGGCCTTCTGTTGAACAGGGAGAATGAGACTGTTTCCCTCAAATCCATAAAATCTAAAATCAAAGATAACAATTTAGTGATCTCAAAGTCAGATAAAGCAAATTGTCTAGTGATCTTGTGTAGACCAGACTACAATGAAAAAGTAATCAATTTTCTTTCTTCTGAAGATTTCACCATAATATTACAAAATCCAATAGACAAATTTACTCAGTTATTTAAAAACACTTTAAAGAGAGAAAATAATACTTTAAGCTTTTTCAATACTAATAAATTCAAACTTACTCCAATAAATCCTATTACCCCATTGCTCTATGGTCTTCCCAAGATCCACAAACAAAATATACCTATACGCACTGTAGTCTCATACTGTGGTTCCCCTTGTCATAGACTGAGCACTTGGCTAAACAGCATATTACTTGATCTAACTAATTTTCAAAGTTCGTTTTCAGTTCAAAATTCAGCCAATTTGGCTGACGATCTTTCTAAAATACATATCCCTGATTCTTCTCTCTTGGTCTCTTTTTATATAGTAAACCTATTTCCTAGTATCCCTTCCAACGAATGTATCAATTTAGTTAGAACCCTTCTAAATGATAAAACTACTCTAGAACAAGAACATATTGAGAACCTTTGCTCCTTGGTGAACTTGGTCCTTTCTCAAAATTTTTTTCAATTTGACAATAAGTTTTACAAACAAAATTCAGGACTAGCCATGGGCTCAGCATTGTCTCCTCTTTTAGCAGAAATTTTCATGTCGGATATTGAATCCAGAATCAAATCACACCCTCTTTTCACAAATATACTTTTCATAAGACGTTATGTAGATGATATTTTTGCAATATTTACTGGAAACCATGCAGACCTTCTTCTCTTTACACAATTCCTAAATTCGTTACACCCCTCAATTAAATTCACTTCTGAAATAGAAATCGATGGTTCCATCCCCTTCTTGGACCTAAAAATAACCAAGTCAAATAATAGACTCAAATTTGCTATTTATCATAAACCAACTAGTACTGATTGCACTATTTCATATCAATCTAACCACCCCTATAGCCAGAAATTCTCCTCTTTTCATTCCTATTTTACTAGACTTTTTAAAATCCCCCTTGAAAGTAATGAGTTCAAGTCTGAATTGAGCTTGATCAGACAAATAGCTACTAACAACGGTTTTCCTCTTAATATCATAAACAAAATATACTATAAACATTTGATAAAACATCTGAACAGAAACCTTTTATCTACTGATAAAGTTACAAACAAATTTTACTCCTTACCATACTGGGGCCCAATTTCCTATAAACTCAAAAACATTTTTAAATCTTTTAATATTGAAATAGTCTTTAAAACTCAGCATACGTTAAAAAAATTTCTAACCAATTCCAAAGACACAATCCCAATCTCCAACAAATCTGGTGTCTACAGCATCACTTGTTCAACAGAGGGTTGCAGTGCTTCTTACATAGGTCAAACAGGGCGTAAATTTTCAGTTAGAATAAAGGAACACTGTAAAGAAATAGAGAAAGCTACAAATCAAAATCTTTCCCCCTCAAGAATCAAGTCTAGTTTTTCTAGACACGTTCATATTAACAAACACCATTTTAATCCTGATTCTAATGTAGAATATCTACACATCTGTGATAAGGGGAACAGGTTTGACCTGTTGGAGATTCTTGAAATTAACAAAGCGTTAGGTACATAACAAAAATTTAGTTTGTCTTAATGATCAGGTTCAGCATACTTCTACCCATTTTTTTAATGCTCTTAATTTTAAAAATTAAACAAACAAGTTTACCTCTTTTTCTCTATTTCTATGTTCTAATTTCAATTATTTTGATATTAACAGTAAATCTTTAATAATCTGAAATCTCTAATAAAAATATAATTGAGAGGTTATGTACAACCACCTGTGACAGTCTTCTCTGGTCAACCATCATTCCGTTCTGTTCTGTTCGAAATTTTCGATGACCTCTTGCCTTTCGGCATCCAACCAAGTCATCAATCGTTTAACAACATAAAATATTGACGACAAAAAAATTCTTTTACTTATAGTATTTTAAATCAAATTATTTCCACACTTTATTCTTACACCTCGATGATGGTCCCATAGATGACAACACTGATCTTTAAAGCAGCTATTCCCGAAAAAAAGGGAAGTTTGAGACGACTGATTTTGATTTTTGGGTTGCTTGTTTGACATTTATTTTCTGTACTAAACCTTTAAATTTCTACCTGATTACTCGTACTCCTGGATTCTGTATCTTGACAATGATTGTTTTTCTCCCAACTTAAATGTCGATATTTCTTTTAACGATCACTGGAGACCGCCAAAGAATATAAAAGTGAAGTCTTTTAAGACCATTCCCCCAACCTTGTGAGAGAAAAAATTTTTTTTATTATAATATCTTTTATTTATATTTTATGTTATATTCAAGTTTTATGTATGTTTATTTAACTAACTAGTAACTATAAGAACGATGATTGAGCTTTTCATACCTTTTTCGTTAATGCAATTATACTGACATTGTCAACCATTTTGTTCTCAAGCTGTCAACGGTCGACTATAAAATGACTGAACACGTTGTCACGTTTTCATTTTAACTGTGTTCGTCTCCCTATTTTAATCTTTAAGGGTATATAAAATATAAGATCTGTTTTTTTGTTTTTTAACTTTTTTAATAATTTTATTTTAAATAAAACTCTATTGTTTTCCCTACATAATGGGACGAACATAACGCAAGGTGACGGGACCTTAGGTCTCCAATAACTAATTTTACAAATGAAATTTCAACATTATGCAAGTACAGACATTATTAATAATTTTATTTTATTACTAATTACAAATTTCTTTCTTATTACAGAATTTCTCATAAAACAAATCACAAACAAAAATCTTTCTCTAACAAGATCTAGAATGTCCAAAAGATCCTTTTTATATATCCTGACGTATGATTTTCAAATAACGAATATCTTCCCTTTTTAAATTCGACCACAGATTGACAGGGTCTTTTCATAAACTTTGATTCAAATATAACATTCCACTTTCAATTCCAATTTTAGCATGCTGATTACATTCAATTATTAATATCTTGTCAAAATATTTTTAAATAAAAAAAGCTCCATCAACGTCATTTTCCACCAACAGTTTTCTCTCTACTGCTAATAATAACTGCAGCACTACTTTGGTCTCCTGAAGATGAAGGTTACTACCTTTGAAACATGTAGAGACAATTTAATTTTAAAATTGAGCCTTTAATAGCTCACTATTAAATTAGTGGAGAAAGACTTTTTGACTTTTTTTCCCTTTCCCTATATTTCAACTCCACTTCGAGAATGGACTATTTCTTTAAATTAACAATAATTATAATTACGAAACATTAACAATTAAAATATGAATTGAAACTGTGCACGCGTGTCACCTTTCATTATTACGTCAAAATGTTTGTCGTGCCAACAGTGTTGTGTCGTATTTGATTTTCAAAATGCCTCTGTCACTTGAAGAAGCGGTTGACATCATTGCGGTGTATTTTGAATGTTTGGGAAATGCAACAATTGCTGGGGTTTACGCAGTACGATACCCTCAAAGGCGCCGATACGACAGTAGAATGTTTAATCGTTTAGCTAGCCGTTTCCGTACTACTGGAAGTATTCGTCGCCCTGTATATCGCAGACGCCGCCGAGGTCGAACCGAAGAAAACATTGTAAATGTTTTGGCATATGTGGAATTTAATCCACAAATTAGTATTAGATTAATTGTTAGAGACTTGGGCGTTACTCGCTCTACTGTGCATAGGATTTTATTAGAAGAAAGGTAAGTGATTATATATATATGTTATTAGTACTCTTAAATAGTTTCGAATAATGCCAATATTTCTCTTAATAGTTTTGAAGTCAATGTAATAAGTATTTTGTTTTTCTTTAGGCTACATTCCTACCATATTGTGCTCCACCAGGCTTTGACCCCGCAAGATTATGATATAAGATTGGATCATTGCTATTGGTTGCTCAATATGATATTGGAAGATAGAAATCTCCTCTTCAGAATTTTGTGGACTGATGAAGCTACTTTCCATAGTAATCGAGGAGTAAACCGCCATAATATGCGTTATTGGTCGCGGGATAATCCCCATTGGATGCGGGAGGTGCAGCATCAAGGAAGATGGAGTGTCAATGTCTGGTGCGGCATTGTGGGTAGCAGAATAATTGGACCGTTTGTATTTAATGAGTCGCTTACTGGGCCAAGATATTTACATTTTTTAAATTACGAACTCCCAATTCTTCTCGAAGATGTGCCCTTGGATATTCGCAGAACTATGGTTTTCCAACACGATGGATGTCCTGCACACTTTGCGGCAAACGTTCGTAAATCTCTTAAATACACATTTCCTGCAAGGTGGATAGGAAGAGGGACTATACTTCCGTGGCCTGCCAGGTAATATTATAGGATATATTTTGATACTGTTAATAAAAGTGGTAATTTCTATTTTAGATCACCTGACTTAACATAACTAGATTTTTATCTATGGGGGAGATTGAAGGATCTTGTTTTCGTTACCAGACCCACCACAAGGGAAAACATGATAGAAAGGATAATTGACAGCAGCCGCCGTATCCCTATGGCAGAGGTGGAAACTGCAGTACTATCAACCAGGGAGAGATTGGAGTCGTGTATACAGAACGATGGGCGACAATTTGAACATTTAGGGCGCCAATGAGAATTATTGTCGTAACGATATATTTGCTTAAAACATACGTACCTTCAATTTTGTTTTTCCAAGGCCTATTTGACTCTTAAAAAAACCTTTACAATGGCAACTTGAAAATAAAATCATAATGTTCCGTTATTATGATTATTGTTGTTGATATCTACGGATTGAAAATAGATATTAACTTGCGGTTTTCGCTGACTTCTTAGACTTTTATTCATCCTTGTAATCAGGTGAAATTGAATATACTATTATATTTACAATTATGGAGAAAAACGCGCAATGCTTGTGAAGTTGTAAGACAGCGCTCCCTAGCGCCTAGTGTAAAACACATATTGCCGTAGTTCATAAGATGATATATAGAGTAAGAAAAGCCCTTTTTAACAAAACTAAGTTTACTAAATTATGTTAAGCCAGACCGGAGTTATCAGCATTTATTACAAATAATGTTCAACCTTCCCCCACCACTTTATTTGAAAAGTGACGAACACGTTCTATAGGTGAATTTTATTAATAAATCTTCGAAATATACAAAAATGTTATTTTCGGGATACCTTAACTAGGCGACTTTTGAGGAAACTTCGCGATTCATATTTACCGTTACTGTTGCGCCCTCTAGCGCCAGTCTGAAAAACTTGAAAATAATTTCCAACAATTTCTCATGACCACTTTACCTAATATATTTTTTTCCGCAACACTTTCTGAGATACGGCCGACAGCCATTCTTAGTGGGACACCCGGTACATGATTGACGCATGCTCTCCACTGCTCTCTGGTATTAATTCACACCGAGTTTTAATTGCCTACTTCAATTACATTACATATTGCGTCTAACTTTTGTGTTTTAATTCGGACCATACCATACCTCCCTGTTACTGAGAAAGGCTTACAAACCAGCCCTTAATTGCTTTATGGGGGGTAAAGTCACCCGACCGTTCAAAAGCAGGTAAAATCATGACCATGTGTCGGACTATACTACATAACATATATAATAGTAGACAAAAACGAAATTTGGATGTGGCCTTCAAAAATTTTCGTCTGCGCCGCTATTTTGGCGCCACTGTGCGTTAAAAGACAAGAATTATCGTAAACCGAAAGAAAAATGAGTGTACGATACTTCTTGCAAGGTGAGAGTGTATTTTCTTGATCCTACGTCAAAGTTCACTGGTGACCGACCGATTAAACAAGACTATGGGTGTGACATAATATTTTCCACATTACCAATTAGAAATTAGCACAACAATTGAATATGCCGGAGTTTTTGTTACCGCGGTTCGGCGCTCTTCAAAGAAATCTAATTTGAATGTATTGGTTGTTCTCGTTTTGCCATAAAGAACTGTAAAACTATAACTAGACTTTCAGTTGATTGCTGAATCTTTTACACTTTTCGCTGCCAGTCGAGAGATAAATGAACTGATTACTGAACACACTGATTACATTTAAACATATTAACTTCCTCTGGATCCTTATGTCGGAGAAGGTGCGTCTTTAAATTACCTTTCTGAATGCTTTGATAATCACACTGACTACATTTAAACATATTAACTTCCTCTGGATCCTTATGTCGGAGAAGGTGCGTCTTTAAATTACCTTTCTGAATGCTTTGATAATCACACTGACTACATTTAAACATATTAACTTCCTCTGGATCCTCATGTCGGAGAAGGTGCGTCTTTAAATTACCTTTGTGAATGCTTTGATAATCACACTGACTACATTTAAACATATTAACTTCGTCTGGACCCTTATGTCGGACAAGGTGCACCTTTAAACTACTTTTCTGCATGCATTGATAATCACACTGACTACATTTAAACATATCAACTTCCTTTGGATCCATATGTCGGAGAAGGTGCACCTTTAAACTGCCTTTCCGAATGCTTTGATAATCACACTGACTACATTTAAACATATCAACTTCCTTTGGATCCATATGTCGGAGAAGGTGCACCTTTAAACTGTCTTTCCGAATGCTTTGATAATCACACTGACTACATTTAAACATATTAACTACCTTTGGATCCTTATGTCGGGTAAGATGTCTCTTTAAATCACTTTTGCGAATGCTTTTATAATCACACTGACTACATGTAAACATATTAACTTCCTCTGGATCCTTATGTCGAAGAAGGTGATTCTTTAAATAACTTTTGTCAACGCTTTGATAATCACACTGACTACATTTAAACATATTAATTTCCTCTGGATCCTTATGTCGGAGAAGGTGCACCTTTAAATTACTTTTCTGAATGCATTGATAATCACACTGACTACATTTAAACATATTAACTTCCTTTGGATCCTTATGTCGGAGAAGATGCGTCTTTAAACTACCTTTCCGAATGCTTTGATAATCACACTGACTACATTTAAACATATTAACTTCCTCTGGATCCTTATGTCGAAAAAGGTGCTTCTTTAAATAACTTTTGTCAACGCTTTGATAATCACACTGACTACATTTAAACATATTAACTTCCTCTGGATCTTTATGTCGGAGAAGGTGCGACTCTAAATTACCTTTCCGAATGCTTTGATAATCGCACTGACTACAATTAAACATATAAACTTCCTCCGGATTCTTATGTCGGAGAAGATGCGTCTCTAAATTGCCTTTCTGAATGCTTTGAAGATAATTACACTGATCACATTTAAATAACTTAACTTCCCCTGGATTCTTACGAAGGCGGTGTTTGTATACATTTCTCTGCCGAAATACCCTCAAGTCATTCTCAACTTTCACCTTAAGTTTCTGACTAACCCGATTATCCCGCTGCTGTTGGATCTGGATTATGCAATCCTGACGTTCGTCAATGCTGCAATAGAAAAATTATTGTTAAGCTATATTAATCGTACCAGTTAATTTATCAGCAATATTACTATATACAGGAACTATTCTTTAAATGTCTGCTTGAATGAGCGATTTTTCTCGAATCAGGTACATAACAAAAAATTAAACATTCAGAATGAACGCTAAGAAATACCTGATTTTCAATCTTAAGTTCTTGGGGCAACATAATCATCATTACTACTGAAGTAGAGAAAATCCGCATAATTTAGGAAAAATGCGATCGCAAACAATATTTGGATCCAATATGAGGTGTGGTATTATAGGTAATTTGGAATAGATCCTCAGATTACTAGTCTCACAAACGAATAAAACTTTATCAGAGTGGTGATGGAGATTCTTACAGACACTGTAAAGGGATCTATTACGTGTAGTTGGTGTCAGCGTCACGTCCACCCCTTTATATGGCGCTAAAGACGGGTTTTGATTGTCTCTGGCGCCACCCTAAGTTATTTTTAGTGGTTTAGGGTAATGCTGGCAGCTGAAACCGATTTTTCGGTTAACTGGTTTTCGGTTAACCGCAATTTTTACCCAAACCGAAAATCGGTTAATCGATTTTCGGGTAATCGATTTTTAGTTAACCGGTTTTCGGTTAACCGAAAACCGGATACTTACTATAAGCTGACTGAAGTCGGGAATTAAAAGTATTAAAACAAAACTACATACATTAATGAGAAAACTATAAAACAAACACTATTATTTTTATTTAAAAAACAAAAATAAACTCAACATAAAATGTAGTACAATAGAAACTTAAATAAGATTTAAAATAAAACTTAAACTCAACTCAAGCTAGCTCTAAGCAAGTGTTTTGTTTATTAATTATTTTATATTTTATAAATATTTAAATAATATTTATACTTATAGAAATATCCGTAGTCCAACAGATAGTAAAATAGTACCTAAACCTTAAACCACTTGATCAATCTACTAGAAAGAGTTCGGTTAACCGAACGCCGATTTATCGAAAATAGATTAACCAAATAATTGGTTTTTGGCGCGTCTAAACTGCGGTTAACCAATAACCGGTTTTCGGTTTGAGCCAAAAACGCGGTTAACCGAAAACCGGTTCCCCGATTTTCGAGTAATCGGTTAACCGGTTTTCGATTAATCGGTTACTGGTTTTAAAATCGAGTTTTCGAACACCCGGTATAAGTAACGGTCTCGGTAGTAGCAACGGTAACGGTATTGTTGCATTTCCCAGTTACAGCGGTGAGCATATACAAGTGATGTGTGTGAGTGGGAGAGGCTGTTAGGCAGATCCCATGGTAAAGTCCGTTCACAGATTTAAGAGAATGACTTACCGACTCGTGTTGGCGATACAGGCCTGCACTGAATTGTATTTCAAGCATGGATGATTTGACACAAATAATAAACAATTTTAGATAGAATATATTATAATTATATATTATAATTTATTTATGCAACTACAGTATACTCATTTAATTCATTTTCACTGTCACTATTCACACCTATGTTAATAATAAATCTTTCTGTAATATTCCCAATTTAAATGTATGAATTTTCAACAGTTTTAATATGTGAAATACAATTTTTCAGTTACTCACAGGCACTTTGTCCACTTCAGTAATAATAATATCCAGTACACTAGAGTTTATAGTGGGTGATACATTATAATGTCTAACGGCAGATTTTAATTAATGCCATATGTGTTCTATGGGATTGAATATACAGTGATGCGGCGGAAGCCTTAACACTGTATGCACCTTACTTTTAGCGTAGCTGTCGCAGTAGTACTCCTTTTCTAGGTTCAGAAATTTAAGCACATCAAGTAACTCTCTTTTAGTGTAACTTTCATGAAAATATATATCACTCTGACACATAAATTCCTGTATTGCCATTTTCGTATCTTTTGAGCAAGGGTGCTTGTTTAACTGTCTACTGTGGTAACTTGCGTTGTCCATAACAATCACACTGTTTGGAGAAACATTAGGAATTAACTTATTTACAAACCAATCCTCAAATAACTCCGCTGTGGTATCGTTATGGTAATCCAAACAGGAGTCATTTATATTCTTGGCTGCCAATGAAAGTGCATTTGGTACCCAACCATCTTCGGACCCTGCATGTACTATGGCTATTCTTTTTCCTCTTTTTGATGGTGCCTTTGTTCTACACCTGTCACTAGAATTAACCCAACCTTTTGATGGGGTATCATGGGTATCAAACCAGGTTTCATCTAAGTATATAATAGGTCTGTACTCACTTCTGTACTGACCGATTTTTGTCAAATATTCAAATCGCCATGCCTTAAGTCGTTGGGATTCCATGATAACTTGCCGTTTATCGACTTTTTTAAATTTAAAGCCGATTCGTTGAAGACACTTCCACAGCGTTGTCCTACCGCAATTGATATCCGTGTTATCTATCTCAAGTCTTTTCAGTAAATTATCCAGTATTGGTACCGTATGCTCTTCATACATATTATAAATTTTGCGTCGGACTAAATCTTCATCGCTGAGATCTAATTTTTTGCAAGTCCCAGAATCTTTCCTTCTTTTCCTTTCCGTGATGGGTTTATTCACAATTTTCCATACTGTCTTTTCCGAAATTTTAGTCAATGTGGCTGTTTCTTCAATACATTCCATTTTACTCAACTTTTCACGTTCTATGAGAGTTGCATATACATTTTTTATAATCTCTTTAGAATCTAAAGACAAGTGTCTTCTTCCATTTTCGCACTGTGGTTGTACCTGTACCCCCTCCGGCTGTTCTATACTAGATTCACCAATCCACGGACGCCATATATTTGGATAATCAAAGCTGCGTTTTTATTTCACACGAACTAATAAAATGACTGGTTTTACAACACTGATTTGTCTACTTATTTTTTTCCCATTATTTAATAAGGCTTTGTAAACTAATTACGGCCAAGTACGGTCCCTACCTGGATAATAAAATCAGTATCTCTATGATCCTTGAAACCCTTTCAACAAAGAATTTTATGATGGGTGATAACTAATCTATTGTTTTAAATCTGTGAACGGACTTTACAAATAAACAAGGTATGATATCTAGCCGTTTAAATTTCGTACGGCGCGCGCAGTAACGTCATCGAGTGAGAGATATTTTAAATTGCTTATGGAGATGCATGTTGGTATTAGCTTTTGGACGATATTTTTACCAAGTAAAAATATGCTATACATAGTATTATTTGCTAAAATTAATATCATAGTATTTATACTTATTTCATATAAAACATAGATTAAAGTTAAAATACTTTATAAACAAATAAAAGTTGCACTGTATAATACAGGCCGTTTCCAAATATGTGCGAAAAATTTGAAGAGGTTAGTTTCAAAAGCGCATTTACAAGGAGGGGCGATACTGGGGGTAATTACCCCCATTGTGACTTTTGATTTTTACACTAGCAAAAAGCAATTTGTTTGTGCATGCATGTTTGTTGCTATTGTCAGAGACGCGCCGCGCCGTCCATATGAGCAAGGTCGTGCGGCGCACGACGGCGCCAAGGCCTTTAACACAAATTAGCATAAAACTAAAAAAATTATAAATAAATAAATAAATAGCCTTTTATTTTCGACAGGCCGGAGCCCACTTCCAGGAAACTCAAACAAATTAATCGAATTATAAACAAAAATCTTACAAAAGTAATGCTATTGCTATACCTAAAATGTAATAACAAAAAGTAAGAAACTAAAGGTAAGTTAACAGGAACCAATGATTACTAATGAGGATAGCCGGACATATTGCGCAAGTGTTTTAATATGGTTGGGAGGCTGTCATGAAATATGTCGGAGAGGGCTGAGATACGATTGAAGTTGTGGCACATTTTGTGAATGGGACCTTGAGGCAAAATATTGGATCTCGCGAATGCAAGGAAAAATATAGGCCGATGTCGGGCACCTGTGCGGGGAACATGAAGCGATAGTTGCTCCAGTTGAAATGGGCAATCGATTTTAGAGTTAAGAAGTTTATGGAGTATCGATAGTGACTGTGAGTCGCGATGTACTGTTAAGGGCAACTCACCAAACCTAGCGAGGATGTGGCCATGCTCGAAACCCATTGCGGGTAGATACCATCCTCTCTAAACATAAGATACTTTAGGAATCGCCTTTGGACGGACTCCACAGATTGATTATGGCAATTGTAAATGAGGGACCATATGATTGAGCAATAATCCAACTTTGACCTCACATAGGAGTAATACAACAGTTTAAATGTAGATACGTCAGAAAAATGCTTGCAGTTTCGCAAGACAAAGCCCAAGGTTCTAGAGGCGCTAGAAACCATTTGATCAATATGTGGAATAAAGGAGAACCTCTCATCGAAAACGACTCCAAGATGCCTTATAGTGGTGAGTCTGTCCAGTGTGGATCTGTTTATAGAGTAATTAAATTGAAATGGAGTTTTTGTCCGAGAGTAAGAAACGACGTTACATTTAGAGATGTTCAGATTCAGTTTGTTATCCAGGCACCACTGGTTAAGAACGTCGAGGCTGTCGCGAAGGGATACACAATCCGCGACAGCGTCGATGCGGTTAAATATTTTGAGGTCATCAGTATAGGCGAGTCTGTTGCAGGTAAGCGTCGAGACAAGATCATTTATAAATATGTTGAAAAGAAGTGGCCCCAGGTTAGAACCCTGGGGGACACCCGACGTAGGTACAAACAAGTCTGACCTAAACCCCTCAAATTCAACAAACTGAGTACGATCCAGAAGGTAGGATTGTAATAGTGGGACAAGCCTATTAGAGAAACCGAACTGGTCAGACGCCTTATGGAGTAGAATGTGGTGGTCAATTTGGTCAAAGGCTTTACTAAAGTCCGTGTAAATGACATCGACTTGGCTCCTCTTGTTAATGGCTCCTCTTGTTAACGGAGAACTAACAAAGATTAGTCATACACGATCTTTTGGAAAAAAAACCGTGTTGATATATAGAGAGTCTGTTTCGAACTTTAAAAAACAGGGACTTTTGCAAGATGATCTCAAATACCTTGGAAAAGTTACATAGGATTGAGATACCTCGATAGTTTTTAATATGAGATGGATCGTCTTTTTTAAAGATGGGACAAACTTTGGCAACCTTCCATATTTCTGGAAATACGCCATTGTTCAATGATATGTTAAAGATATGACAAAGAGGAGCGCTCATGACAAAGGAACAGTCTTTCACCAGAAAGCTGGGAATACCATCGGGGCCAGACGTAGCTTTATTTTTAAGCGTTTTGCAGGCCGAAATAACGTCCTCGGATGTAACACTGGGTATACCGATTATCTCATATTGGTCTGTTGGATTAAAAGGCTCAGATTGCCCAGAGGTTTTTTAGACATTCTTAAAATAATTCGCGAAAGCAGAGACGATGTTATGGGGCCCGTGGACTTGTTGATTTGCATAGTTCATGGTGCCTGGGATTCGAGATTGAGCCTTTTTACTTTGGACAAAGGACCAAAAATTGGAAGGGTTGTTTTTTATGTTTGACTCAGCGTTCCTAATATAACCCCTGTAGACCTGCTGAGACTGTAACTTAATCAGGCTGCGCAAGGCTTTGAACTTCACGAGGTCAGCATTGGATTTGTGAACTTGCAGGCGACGACGTACTCTTTCTTTTTTAAAAATATTGTTAATTAAATCTTTAGTAAACCAGGGGGGAAATCGTCTTCGCCTAGGGGATTTTAGAGGTGTAAAGGCGGCAAAGTTGATATTCAAAGTCTCGTAAAAAGATTGACAAGCATTAGCTACATCCAGAAGAAGCAGTAACGGGAGACCAGTCGGTGTGGGACATCAGCTCATACAATTTAGGATAGTCATATTTGCGAAAGTTGAAGTGGAGTGGTTCAGACTTGTTTACGGGAAAGTTGACAACGGGAGGAAGTGCTGCTTGAAAATCAAAAGTTAGAGCAGGGTGATGTGGAACCTCGGCGACCAAAGGCGAATCATTGTGCGCCAGATTGATTTTAAAGTTGGCAAAGACGAGATCGAGAAGCCGGTTATTGGAATTCGGGATGGTGTTGTACTGTGTAAGGCAAAGGAACTCGCTGAGATTTAGTAAGCATTTGTTTCTGAGCCCAAGAGGGGTCGGCCTTGAAAATGAAGGAACATTGAAATCTCCAACGAGGATTATATTTTTTTGGAGCATTGTATCCAGTGACGAGAGGATTTCGAAAAAAATTTCCACCTCGAGGCTAGCGATGTGGGGAGGAATGTATACAATAAATACATAAAACACAAAATATTGATAAGTAATCTTACAACCTAAAAAGTCTATATTTGGCGCGCTGACACTAATATCGGGGACATCCAGCAGTTCGGAGTCGAGTCTGTTGTGAATGAGCATGACACCGCCTCCCCTGGAAGCTGCCATTAAGTCTGTTCTTCTATCAGAGCGGTAGACTAAGTAACAGTCAGGAAAAAGTTCCGAATCTAGAATATCCGGTTGGAGCCAGGATTCGGTAACAACGATGATATCGTAATCTAAGGAAGCAGCGTTACTGTAGAAGTTGTGTGTTTTGGTCCGGAGGCCTCGACCATTCTGATACGTGCAGGTTAACTCGTTGGTTGAGGTGTTAGGGGGACCAAGTTTTTTGTAGTTATTGTGGGAACGCCGCCAATATACCTCAAAATCAGGTTTTCTTCTCCGTTTAAACGACGAAGCTGCAGTTCTTCCTTGAGGTCCTGAAGCTGTTTTAGTTGTGCCGGAGATAGGTCTGCTTCAATGTAGATTTGGTGGCTGTCGATAAATATTCTCTTGTTCTTTAGCACAAGTGACACGTCGCTGGAGTTTGAGAGAGTCACTTTTATAGGTTTGTGACCGTTACGGTTAGGCTTGCCAACCGTGACGACATTAGTGGCTTTGTCGGGCTACTTTGTTGGACAGCAGCGAGGAAATCTGAACTGATTCTGGAATACCTTCTTTAAGGTGAAAATTAAAGATCATTAAATTGTGCATACGGGTTTGTCTCTGAAAAACTTCCCTGAAAAAGCTCTCTTCTCGGTTTTGGCGAGTGGCCTCAAGGTCGGCGGCGGGGCCTTTGGTACTATTACTAGCAGATAGTTGCAGTCTTATCCCAGCAATATCCGATCTAAGTTCAGCATTTATTTTAATTTGGTCTTCATATTTAGAGAGAAGATTGGTATACTGAGATTCGATGTTCAACAACTTTTCCATAATATCGTTTAACGATACATTATTATGGGCAACACAATTGGAAGACTCGTCACTATTGGGAATATCTTGGGGTGGAGTAGCACCGGGTCCGATGGAGCGCCGAGGGTTTGTTTTCGGGGTTTGTTTGCCAGTTGACTGGGATTTCACGAGGTCCAAACAGGGGTTGCATGTCCAAGTGGTCTCCATTGATTATCTTAAATACCAGTGGTGAAAATGCATTATCCATCAACACCGACCGCCGGTCGGCGACCAGTACCAGCGGTGAAATTTTACTACTCCTCTTCCTGTGGGGGCGCGAAAATCCGCGTGCGTTCAGCGCGCTGGTTTGAACTTGTAAAATTTTGCGTGTTCGTAATCGATGCAGCAGGTTAATTTTTCATTCTTGTCTTGATAAACGCATAAGACGTATAGAGTGCCTTTTTTGCTATTACGTATCTACCGCAATTGTGAAAAATAATTACAAATAAGGTAAGTAATAATAATAATAATAATAATAAGTCGTCCTTATTCAGCTTATTTATGACATTATAAAAACAAAATTAAATTACTAGAAATTTATACATGTTCTAGCTGAAAATGCGAAGTGTCGTCCATAATGGGCGTTTTTCTACTTAACCTTGAAGTTACACTAAAATTTATATTTATACATTTACACATATAGGTATACATGGTGTTTCAGAATAAGATGCTGATCCTTAACGGTGTGAATCCTTAGGTGATTTTAAGAAGAAAAGTTCAAATTAACATATATCCTTAACCTATCAACTTTCGAACTACAGGGCGTTAAAGTTTTAAGAAAAAATTGTTTTTCTATCATATTTTTAACAACTTTCTAGCTATTTTTGTGAATTTTTCACACATGCCCTCTAAGCATCAATAGCCATTTTTTGGTGTAGAAAAATTTTAAAATTTTTTAACAAGTGGCGTCCTGAAAGGGTTTGGACTAGACATTTTGAAAAATATTATGTACGCCACTGCTTTTTGTCAAGATAAAAATTATTTTTAAAATATTCATTCATTTTAGGCCAAATTTAATATCTTGCCTTTTTATCGTCCGACAAAAAAAATAAAAAGCATTAAATGCGCATTCGCTATGTGCCTATGGTTTCTGACAAGTAGGCTATGAACTTTGTTAAGGAAACAATGATAATAACGAAATATTTAATGCCAAATAGTTTTGACAGCTATTTATTTATGTACACGGCTTTCCACTTAACTTAAATTTCAAAAACGTAATACTTTTTAAACGTATAAGTATCATGGTAAATTTTACAAATGTCGAGTTTGCGGATATGCATTACCTGTACGGGCTTGCTGACGGCAATGCATTCGAAGCCAGACGATTATACCAAGAGCGTGATCCAAATAGAATAGTTCCGGATGCACGAACGATTTCAGGAACTCACAGAAAGTTATGTGAAACGGGATCTTTTGAAACAAAAAACTACTTAAAAGAGGCACACCAAACTACACGAACACTGGAAACCGAAGAAGCTGTTTTAAATTTAGTGGAACCTAATATAAGTACCAGAAAAATTGGGAATATTTTAAATATTACTCATGTCCTAGTCTAGAGAATTCTTCAAAGTTATTTGTTATATCCGTACCATATTCAATGGGTCCAGGCCCTACTTCCTAGGGATTTTCCATTACGCATCAATTTCTGCCAATGGTTTATTCAAATGGTTACCGAAAATCCCCAATTTGATACCAGAATTTTGTTCACGGACAAAGCTAATTTTTCCAGGAACGCCATACAAAATTTTCATAACAATCACTGGGCAGAAGAAAACCCACATGCCATTACGGAATCCCACCACCAAGAGCAATTTTCTGTAAATGTTTGGGCTGGAATTATTGGTGATTATCTAATTGGGCCATATTTTTTACCAGCCAGATTGAACGGAATCAATTATCGCCAATTTCTTGAACACACTTTACCAAATTTGCTAGACGACGCGACGTCCCTATTTTAACCCGACATCGTATGTGGTTTATGCACGATGGTGCACCTACTCATTTCAGTCTCTTAGCACGAGAGTTTTAAAATCAACATTATAGTAATCGATGGATAGGGCGCAGTGGAACACAATCGTGGCCACCTAGATCCCCTGATCTAAACAGTCTAGATTTTTTCCTGTGGGGACATCTGAAAACGTTGGTTTACAGCATCCCAATAAATACTGAAGAGGAGTTGAGAAACCGCATAACTAATAGTTTGTTTCGACACTATCAGGAATACTCCAGGAATTTTTCAAAGGGTACGAGACTCAATAAGGAGGAGAGCTGAAGCATGCATTCTTGCAGGTGGTGGCCACTTTCAACAGCTAAAATCTAAATTATTTTCGTTTTTGTTCACACGTTATTTAATGTTAGTTATTTTAATTTAATGTTAAAAAATAAACCATAGGCACATAGCGAATGTGCATTTAATGCTTTTTATTTTTTTTGTCGGAAACTGTTTGTCGGATGATAAAAAGGCAAGATATTAAATTTGGCCTAAAATGAATGAGTATTTTAAAAATAATTTTTATCTTGACAAAAAGCAGTGGCGTACATAATATTTTTCCAAAATGTCTAGTCCAAACCCTTTCAGGACGCCACTGGTTAAAAAATTTTAAGATTTTTCTACACCAAAAAATGGCTATTGATGCTTAGAGGGCATGTGTGAAAAATTCATAAAAATAGCTAGAAAGTTGTTAAAAATATGATAGAAAAACGATTTTTTTCTTAAAACTTTAACGCCCTGTAGTTCGAAAGTTGATAGGTTAAGGATATATGTTAATTTGAACTTTTCTTCTTAAAATCACCTAAGGATTCACACCGTTAAGGATGAGCATCTTATTCTGAAACACCCTGTATAATGATATATTAATTTATTAATTTAAGGCTTGACACTCATACATATACAGGGTCGTTGGTATATATGTAAACGGTTGATTATTTCTTAAAGTAAAACAGTTAGCAAAAAAATATTTAAGACAAAAGTTTTAGGGTTTTTTGAAGCCTATTAGAGATAAAAAAAAATAAGTATACAGGATGATTCGAAAAGCCGTAGAGAAACATACTTACTTTTTTTTAATGGAACACCCTATATCTTAGAATATTTTTGGATTTCACATATAATTACAATTATTTTTTAATAAGTGTATTATAAATCTAAACCTAATAGTTTCCGAGATAACGACTTTTGAGAAATTACATTTTTGAATTTTGACAGATTCTAGCTTCCGAATGTTATGCCATAGAGCAGAATGGCTTCCATGTCCCTATCTTACCTTTTTATTATCTTGCCAAAAATTTTAACTTCCGGTTAAACCTGAAGTACTATATTTCCGGCTTTTGAGTTACATCCGGTTTAACCGGATGTTGACACCAGTAGGAAGATAATAAAAAACTAAGATAGAGATATGTAAGCCGTTTTATTCTAAGACGTACCGTTAGAAAGGTAGAGGCTGTCAAAATTCAAGAATGTAATTTTTCAATAGTCGATATCTCGGAAACTATTAAGTTTAGACTTATAATGTGTTTATTAAAAAATAATTGTAATTTAATGCTAAATCCAAAAATGTTCTAAGACAGAGGGTGTCCCATTAAAAACAAGGTAACATTGTTTTCCTACGGCTTTCTGACTCCTCCCGTATACTTATTCTTTTAAAATTTGTATAGACTTTAAAAAACCCTAAAACTTTTGTCTTAATTATTTTTTGCTAGCTGTTTTAGTTTAAGAAATAATCGACCGTTTCCATACATACCAACAACCCAACAATACATTACATGCAAACAATACATTTAATCCAAATAGAGAACGTAAAGTTCAAAGAGTATATTACAGTGCTATTGTTACAATGAAAAATAAAAGTATGATGATAGTATTCCAAGGCGATAGCAGTTGTACAGTCAGCATTGATCCCTGTTAAGAATTTCCGGCCTGTAGCAACAGTAGTGCTTTTAATTTTTTTTTGAAATTTATAATGTCGTAGTTGTAATACTCATTAGCCAAATTATTGTAGTGGGTGCTGAACTGAAACGTAAGAGGTAGGAAGGCTGATCGTTTAATAGTAAGCGGTGACCCAGAGTGAGGAGATGAAGTTGCCGAAGTTTATTTAGTTTTAATCGGCCTGTATCCAAAATCTTATTACTGACACTTCCATGTCTTCTGATGCCATAGGCAAAGCGAAAACATGAGTTCTGGATTTTTTGTACTCTAGCTTTATCGACCGCGGTTAGACAAGGTCCATAGACAGAATCACAATACAACAATTTCGAGATGATCAACGATTCGCAAAGTTTCAATTTCATTGTGGAATTTAGGATTTCACGACTGCTCTATAGCTGTTTTAACATACTATATGATGTTTTGCAGAGCTTACTAACGTGCTTTGTAAAACTTAGGTTGCTATCGAACCAAATACCTAGATTTTTACACTCTGTAACAAACGTAAGAGTCTCCTCATTGACCTTGATTTTAAGTTGGTTAGTAGCAATGCTGCGTGCTTTTTTCGGTCCAAAAAGGTTGACTGAGGATTTTAGTGCATTTAATTTAAGGTTATATGCAAAAGATATGTCAGTCAGGACTTTTAAATCGTTATTAATTTGTTCACTAGCGGAAGCCCACTGTAAGTTTGAGATATCAAGATAGATCTGGGTATCATCCGCATAGTGGTGAATTTTACAGTTTTGGACCATTGTGTGAAAGTCAGCCGTGTAGATTAAAAACAACAGTGGCGATAAGATAGAATCTTGTGGGACTCCAGTATGAATTTGACGAGGCTGGGAAGTAGTAGCGTGGTAAATGACCTGTTGTGATCTATCGCTTAAAAAGCTTTTTATCAAGGAAACTGAGTGGTTTGAAAATCTAAAATATAGAAGTTTATTGCATAGCGTAGCATGGTCGAGAGTATCAAATGCCTTGCTGTAATCCAAAAGAACCAGGCAGGTAGCCTTACCTCGATCATGATTTCTTAGGGTGTCGTCCGTAATATTGATCAGGGCAGTTGTGGTGCTGTGTTGTGGGCAAAAGCCCGATTGTATTTCGGGTATTATCTTATTCGAAAAGACAAATTCGGATATTTGTTTGTGCATAATTCTTTCAAGTATTTTGGAGAGAGTGGGTAAAATACTGATTGGTCGAAGTTGGCCGAAATCCTCTGGGTTAGGAACCTTGGCCAATGGAAGTACATTAGCTTGCTTCCAAGCATCAGAGAAAGTAGTAGTATTTTATTAATAATATATGTTATGTGATCGTTTAAATGTGAAAATATTAAGTGTAGCATTGATAAGGATATTTGATCTGGGCCGGTAGCGAAGCTTTTAATTAGGCTAAACTGTTTGGCTACTTTATGGCTTGATACTTGAGAGAACTGAAAGCACACGCGAAGCTAGGGTATGACGTCATATTTTTTTAAAAATCCAGTTGGTACTGGGTTTTATTAATTACTGGCAAAGTTGTAAAGTTTTCATTTATTTGATCGGCATTTTCTAAGTTGGAGGGTAGTTCAGCATTTGTCTTACTTTTGATGACGTGCAAAGACCTTAGAGTGTTCCATGTTTCTTTAGATGTTTTTCTACGTATTATATTCGATGTATGCCTTTTTTTTCGCGTTTTATAGCTCCCGCAGTGTAATTGCGAAGTTCTTTGTAGTAATGAAAATGAGTAGTACGTTTTGATATTTTATATCGTTTATAGGCCTTATCTCTAAGATTAATCATTTCTTTATAAAGTTATCAGTTAGCCACGGTGCGGGTGGTTTGGATACTCGTTTACTACATAGCGGGGCACATATGTCGAAAATATGAATAATTTGGCTAGTAAGATATTCTACCATAAGGTTTACGCATTCAAGACTATATATATAATCCCAGTTAATTTGGTGTAAATAAGCAGAAAAAATGTTCTCGTTAAAATTTTTAAAATTTCTAAATGTGATAAATTGTACAACTTTTCTCTCTTTATCCTTATTAACCCTGCAAGATGTAACACAATGATCTGATATGTCATGTAGGTCAATTACTGTTATGCTGTTACCCACTGAATCCTCTGAGACTATTATAACATATAATAAGGAATTTATCGTATTCGTGATTCTGGTGGGTTCTGATACTATCTGATTAAGATTGTAAGCATTTTGAAGATTGCTAAATAGTTGAGAGTTGTTAGTATCAGGTGTAAGCATATTGATATTAATATCCCCCGCCAATAGAATTGAGCCACAAGTCGGAATCATCTCAGAGATTGAATTTTCTAAGGCTTCAATGAAGTTTTTAACATTACTCTTAGGCGGTCGATATACTACCCCTACACAATATTTTTTTCCAGTTGTATTCACCAAAACCCATATTTGTCTAGATGTGGTTCGATTTTGGATACAAGTACCCGATATTTTATCTTTTTATCAATGTACATGCCAACCCCTCCGCCTCTGGTATCCCTGTCAGCCCTCACAAAAGTATAATTTTTAATTGCTATAATTTCCGTTAATATGTTATTATTAAGCCCCAAGTCTCTGATACACCGAAGACGTCGTAATTATCAGAAGAGAGAAAGTTGCTGAAAGAATTAAAGCTTGACGTAAGAGATCTTACATTTAAGTGACCAAACTTCATTTCCATAAAATATATCTCTAATATTATACAAAGTAAACACCATCAGGTAGACTTTATGAAATTATGGAGACAGAATTATAACAGCAAAGAAAAGAGAAAAAGTACAAGTTAAATATAAGTAACAATAACGATAGGAAATGAGATAAGTATACCTTTTATAAGAGGGACAAAACAATCAACAGTAAGACAAACTAAATTTACAATTTTTTTAGTCTCTATTTTTTTTATTTTGGTTTGGCTTTTATTCCTTGTAACGGCACCTTCTTTGACAAACGCTGGACTTGCTTTGATTTCAGTCGTTTTCTGCTTTTTGACAGGCTGTGCGTCAGTTGCAGCAATACTTAAACGCCTGGTTTCGTCGTCGTTCGGTTGGGCCGAGTCGACACGTGCCTTACGGAGGTGTTCGCTGTGAATTTGTACTTCCGGGGTTTCGTCAAAAAATACGTTTTCGTTATCACTTGGTACACAGGGAGTTGATGGCTCACCTTGTGTTGCACGTACGATTTCAGCTATTTCTCCAATTGACGATTCGTCCGATGTAATTTTTTTTAACTGATCGACAATAATACGTCAGGAGGCTTATCAGCTAGACTTCGCCCTCTAAGAATTGTAATTATTTTTTTTAAATTTACATTCTTAATAAAGACTATTATTATTATTATTATTATTATTATTATCATTAACTTTGAATGTATTACCGATTATTTTAGCGTAATAGCTCTTTTTCTTAGCGGAGATGTAATGCTCCCGCAATATTTTCTGATTGTTACGATCCTCTACGGACAAATCGTGAGCTATAAATATTTTACTTCTCTTCAACTCACGTACGTTTTTAAAAATCTCAAGTTTTGTTAAAAATGACACAAATTCTGCCTTAATATTATTTATTTCTGGCTTTGAAATATTGACGTTAAGCAAAGTGTTAAGGTTTTGGATAACTTGTGCTACAAGATTTTCAGTGTTGGTTGCTAATCCAAAAATAATAATGTTGTTTTTTCGTTGAACCTTTTCCGTGCGGGATACTCTTAGTTCTAGTGCTTTATAATTATCTTGTAGTGATTTGATCTTAGTGTCTTGTTCTTCCAACTTTTGGATAATTTTCTCACTTTCAATTCTTACTTTTTCTTCAAAGCTCTTTACTGTGCGAGTTTCACTATCCCCAATTGCGCTGAGTAGTTTTCCAAAAAGTTCAGTGTTAGTTATATCTTGCATGTTAGGAAGACGTTTTTAAATGTAACTTGGCAACGACGCTTTTGAAAAAATAGTAAGTCAACGGTTTGTTTATACGTTTTATATCGGAGTTTATGGATTTATACCAGAAAATGAGTTGATTCTGTCAGGATCTTCACTTACCAGGATAACTGGCCATGTAAGTAACACACCTGATTTTATAATTTTCATCTCATAATATTGACTATTTAGAAGTATTTTAATAAAACTCACAACACAGACCAAGCGACGTTCTCGAAATGGTGTAGTAGTGATTAAGTAAATTAATTAACAGGGACGCAAATAATTGTTTTTCTTGTTAATAACTTTTGTTTATGAAACAAATAAGGCTCAGTGTTTAATATTCTTTAAGCAAGACGAATTATCCGAAGAAGCGCCCCTTTCTAACGATCCAGGTCTTTGGCCGAGAGTATTGTCTTCAATCCAGGTGCAAGAACTTGTCGAAAAAGGTCCAATGCATCATCAAAATAAAACTATGTATCCTGAAGACAAAAGTGGACGTAAGTTTTCCGATATATATTTTACTCGAATTTTGTTAAATGGTGAAAAGGTTCAGCGTCATTGGTTGCTATATTCTATTAAAAAAATGCAGTTTTCTGCTTCTGCTGTAAAATATTCAATGACCCCAACCCCAACAATCCATTGACTTTTAAAAAACACTAAATTAAGTAACCAAGACGGTTTCAATGATTGGCATCATTTAAAAATCCACGAAAAAAGTAAATCTCATTTTCAGAATTTACGTGTCTAGCCAGATTTACTAGAAATATTAAAAACTAATCGAACCGCTGATTCGGAAATGAAAAATTTATTAAAAAATTAAACTAAACATTGGCGCAGTGTCATTAAAAGAATAATTTATACTATTCAATTTTTGGCTGAACAAAACTTGACTTTTCGTGGTCCTAGTAACAAATTATTTGAAGGAAATAATGGAATTTTTTTAAAAGATGATAGCAAAATTTGATTCAGTCATGTCTGCACATATTAATAGATCTCAAAAAAATATTCCATTTTACCTTGGAGATAAAATTCAAAACGAAACCATTAAATTATTAGGTGACAATATAAGAAATAATATTTTAAACGAAGTTAAAGAAGCAAAGTATTTTTCTATATTACTTGATTGTACTCCTGATGTGAGCCGCCAGGAGCAGATTTCTGTTTGCTTAATTTAATTTAAATTACAATAAATTTATTGTCGAAAAACGTTTTTTAACATGTCGTCATATAAGTGATACAACAGGTGAAGGTTTAACCAACTTTTTAGTAAAAACATTGGAGAATTATGGTTAAAACATTCAGTGGCGGCTCGCCAGGGGCGGCAGGGTCGGCAGGGTCGGCAGTGCCGACCCAACAAAATAGGAGAATAGAACAGTAATAAATCTGAAATCTCTCATTCAATACTAAAAATGTCTATATTTTTAATTTTAACGATTTTTTAAAGCGAATGTTCTTTTAAATTTAACAAAAACAGTTTGCTTCTATTATTTATTATTATTTGTAACCGTATTTACCCTTGCACCGGTCGGCCATCTCCATATTAGACCATAAAAACGGCCGAAAGTCATATTAGTAGGCCTCAGGCCCCAGTTTATTCATTGCGGCTAGCCGATCGAAAAAGCTAGTTTAATAGGCAACCAAACATATAATCATACTCTCTCTCTCTCTATATATATAATATGCGAATATCCTTATTAGCAGCACACCGCCAGATTTGAATCTGCATCATGTTGCCGATATGACCACTATTTTATTATATTTGAAGAATAAAGACAAATAATAAATATTAATTAAAATGTAATACCTTCATATTTAGGTAATGCGTAGTGTATGATAGACATTACTTAATTATTTGTTGTAAAATAATCAATGGTTTTAATTTTTAATGTTTTTTTTTCAAATTATGTTTTCAAAGATCAACGTAAATGAACCAGGCGATACTGGCAACCGCGGAGATTCTCGACCGACAGTGTAAAGTACCGGAACCGGAGTTAGATTATCCCTGGTTTTACTTAGTGCTTGTGACAATTTGCATTATTTTTCTGGCCTAAGTACCTAAGTAGTTTAGTTTTTTTTGTCTTGTGTACTTGTGTTGTGACGTTGCTTGTGCAATTTACATTTAAGGGTTATTTTTTGAGGTGTTTTGCCGGCTCCAGGCTTTAAAAAGTGGGTAACATATTAGGCGTAAGTAGCGAAAGTAAAAAAATGGAGGGAAACGCGTCCAATCCAGCTCCAATTGTAAGTATTACTAAGAGTAATGATATTGTTAATGACCTTATATTTCAAAATTTTGCATCGCTACCGCATGATGAAAAAATGATTATAAAAAACAATGGCCGTCCTATGCCAAAAATGGCTTCATTAATTACTGCAGCTAGCGGCAAAGGTTCAAATAGATTATTTAATATAAACTGGTATCAAAAATATCAATGGCTTACTGGTACCGAAGCGAAAAATAAACTTGTTTTGCTGGGCATGCTTACTTTTTTCTAACAACAACCCTGAACAGAATCAAAATCCTTGGAGTAGATTCGGGTATAACAACTTGAAAGATTTATTTAGAGCACTTCAAAAACACGATGTATCAAAAGAGCATACGTACAGCCAATTAAAATTAGATTTATTTGGTAAACAAAATATTTACACCGCTCTAAATACTGCTGAACGCGAAAATATTAAAAACCATAATGAGGCTGTAAAAAAAATCACGCTCTCTTGCGACGATTAATTGATATAACTATTTATCTTGGAACTCAGGAGTTACCATTTAGGGGCCACGATGAGACGGTAGATAGTTAAAATCACGGAAATTATAAGGAACTTGTAAATTTATTAAAAGCTTACGATCTAGAATTTCAGGAGTTGTTGTCAAATTCAAAGATATTTAGCGGAGTTTCAAAAACCATTCAAAATGAAATAATTCAAAGCATAAGCCATGTTTTAAATAATACAATTGAAAATCAGCTTAAACAAGCATGCTGTTTTTCTTTGCAAGTAGATGAAACTACAGACATATCGTGTTGTTCTCAGTTATCCATTGTTTTTAGGTATGCGCTAAATGGCAATGTTTACGAGAGATTTCTGGGTTTTTGGAATGTCAGTAAAAGTCACAAAGCGGAGGATATTTTTACAGTTTTAAAAGATAAATTTTCAGATTTTGATCTGCCTAATAAATTAACGTACGATGGCGCGGCTGTTATGTCGGCGGAGCTAAACGGGCTACAAAGTAAAGTTAAAAGTGTTGCTCCACAAGCTTTATTTACTCACTGTCATGCACATCGGTTGGATTTAGTTTTGCAAGATATTTGCAAAAAAATTAAAGAATGTAGAATATTTTTTGCTAACTTAAGCGGATTTGCGGCTTTTTTTTTCAAATTCCCCAAAGAGAACACACGTTTTAGAGCGCATTTTAAAAAAGAGACTACCAAATGTTTGCGAAACACGATGGAATTTTAAATCTCGGCTAGTGACTACCGTAGCAGACTTCCGCGAACAGCTATTAGAAGTTTTTGAAGAAATCATTAATGGGGATGATTTCGAAAAAGACGGTATCTCAGTACGAAAAGCTGTCGGTTTAAGAACCCTTTTAGGCGATTTTGAGTTTAATGTGTTGTTAAGCGTTTTTAAAAAAAATTTTATTCATACGAATTTAGTTTTTGAAATATTACAGAATCAATCCACCGATATTGTTTACTCTCAAAAAAGAATAATTAAACTCTTAGAAACCCTTAAAACATATCGTCAAGAAGAAAATCACTTGGAATTTATATTAAGCAATATTAAAGATCTCTTAGATGTCACGGAAATTCCCACGAAACGACAGAAACGTAGCGAACCAACCGAAAATCCGTATCGCCGCCTATTTTTGGAAATTATTGATACTGTAATTATGCAATTAGAGACTGGCTTTGCAAATTTTAAACATCTACAATTGTCACGTAACGTGCGAGTTTAAATAGAAAATGCTAATACTGAAACGGCAGTTGAAGACACTTACCCGGATTCCCTCTTTTTTCGGTAATCGGAGGTCGACCTCGTGCTCTTCTTATCCGTTGTCAGATGGAGAAACAAAACCTTCGATAGTCAGGACCAGTTACGTAACACACACATAAATTAACGGGAATGAGTTAATGGTGGGTAGAAAAACTCGCGGAACTTTTGGTAACTTGTACCAGGCGATGAGAACTTCCTCAGACCGTGCTTGGTACTGTCCATTGACGCCGATAGTGGCGCATGGGCGATGGGCGTTGCAAATTCAACTGCATGAATATTGCGCGGTAAAACTAATAAATGAAATCGCGGACAACTAACCAAAGGGTTTTTTTTCCATATAATCAAAATGGCTACTAGAAATACTTGTTATAAATTAAATAAAAATTCTTAATCCCTTACAAACTAATTTTAATCTAAATTGATGAGCGAATGCGAAACAACAATTCTTTAAACTTTTTGAGAAAACTAAATTTTCAAATTTTGCTAATGATTCTCCCAAATACTTAATGAATAGTAGTTTATTAACATGTTATCCCACCTTTTTTAATAAAACCAAACTGGAAAACGAATTAAAAGTTACATTTATTTATTCAAACCAGCTGCAAAACACTGTTGCCGAGATTTTTAAATTGGGTTCCTTAATTCTTTCTTTAGCTCCAACATCGGCATCAAATGAGCGCGATTTTTCTTGTTTAAAACGAATTAAAACTTATGCACGTAATACTATGAAGCAAGGACGGTTAACCAATTTGTCGAAATTGCAATAGAAAAATCTTTATTAAAAGAAATACAAAAAACACAAACATTTTACGATGATGTTATTTATCATTTTGCTACGTCAAAAAATCGATGAATTGAACTAATTTATAAACATTCATAAAGTTTCAAACGTTCTAATTTAAGAATAAACTGACTATTTTATTCTCTTGGTGTTGTAATGAAAATAGAGTATTCTTAATTTAAGATCACTTAAATACCTATTGCTCTTATGATGATACGCATGAAAATTTTTATATATTTTTAAATTTTTTCATATTTTCTGAGGGGCACAGCAAATCATTGAGTTTTTGATTAAAATTTTTCCGAGAATTTTGCCGACCCTGTTGAATAGCTCACGAGCCGCCACTGAAGACATTCATAATATGCGCGGCCAAGGTTATGATAATGGTTCAAATATAAAGGGTAAACATCAAGGTGTACAAAAAAGAATTTTAGACATTAATCCACGAGCAATGTTTGTATGTAAGTAATGTTTTTTTGAAAACTTTAACACCCTATATCTCAAAAGTTAAGACGTTTAGGACATACGTTCATATGAAGTTTTTTTCTTAAAATGTATCGAGGAATCACCTCCTTAAATATTAGCATGTCATTAAGGAATACCCTGTATAATTTTTTTCTGCCTCAACCTATCGGTGGTCTGTTTTGAAAAGTAACATTTCAAGTCTGACATTAAAGCCTCAGATACTAGATGGTCTAGCAAAATTGATGCAATAACCCCTCTAAGATTTCAGTTGGGCGAAATTTATAATGAAATTTTATCCGAAGAAAATTTTGACAATACTACAAAACATCTAGCTACCTCCCTAGGTAAAAAAATTAAAAGTTATGAGTTGGTGTGTATGGTAGTCTTGTGGTACAACATTCTAAGTAAAGTGGATGTTGTTACTAAGATTCTGCAATCAAAAACATTTAATATTTCCTAGGCTTGGAAAAGTTTAAATAACCTCAATGAATTTGTAAAACTATATCAATCTGACAAAGGCTTCAGTGACTTATTAGTAGATGCAAAATTAGCTTCTTGCTTAGAAGTTGATGCAAAATTTATGGCCGCAGAAATTTTAAGGCCGCGAAAGATTAAAAAACGATTTTCTTACGAAGGTGACGACCAGCCGATTGAAAATCAAGAAATGAAATTTAAAGTAAATTGCTTTTTCGGAATGCTAGACATTACTCTTTTATCCATACATGAAAGATTTAAACTATTTTCGTGTCATTCTGAGGTTTTTAATTTTTTGTGGAATGTTGAGGATTTCGGCAAATATTCTGACCAAGATCAATTTAATTTTTGTAAAAAACTAGAAGAAACCTTAACTGACAAAGATCGGAACGAGAAAGATATAGATGGAACAGAACTTTTACACGAATTACAATTTCTGCAATATGGCGACAAAAACGCGACATCTGTAGTAGAAACACTTACCTAATTACATTGCAATAAATAACCTAACCCACTCATTTCCAAACATTACGATTGTATTGCGCATATTATCAACCATTCCAGTTTCTGTAGCTACAGCCGAGCGGTCATTCTCTAAATTAAAGTTGATTAAAAATTATTTACGATCTAGAATGGGCCAAGAGCTATCATTTCTACAGAGTCTGACTTTCTAAAGCAACTTGAAATGGAAAATCTTGTAAATGAATTTGCAAAAAGTAAAGCTAGAAAAGTCCAATTTTTGTGAGACCCCTCCATCATGTATCATGATCATGTATTATCTGTTTTAAAACAATCACTATTTTATTTCTTAATTTTTTTTTTAATATTTTGAATTAATGTTTTGTGACTTTGATACTGTTATTGTTTTGTTACTGTTGTTTTGTATTCTAATAGTATTTTTTGTGTACTTTCTGTTCGTCACAAATAAATATAGACATTAGTACTAAAAAGTATAGAGTTTTCTTCAAACATTTTAACGATCAACTATGAGAGAAGGGCGGTAATTTTAGCTCAATATCATAATATTGGTTAAAGGCGCCTTTCATTATTTCGCACGACGGCGTCGAAAATACTTGGCGCGTCCCTGGCTATTGCCCAGGCAGAATAATAACATTAGTACAATCAATCTGTTATGGAAAAGCGGGTTTACGGGAAAAGAATACCATAAGCGATTTTATTTCATAAATGGTTAGGGCGGCATGTGATTAGCTTAAAACCAAATTGTCGCCCCCCCCCCCCCTTGGGCGCTTGTGGGAAACTCAAAAAGAATTTTGACTTGATTTTCCGCAAAAACGGTAAGTCGCAGAGAAATATTTTGTAAACAAATAAACAAATATTGTAGAAAACAATATTCTCCACAATTTATCTCATGAAGTCACTGCGCTACGACTAAAAGTGCAGAAAGCAGAGGGCGCCAAAAATCACTTTTTCCTTATTTTCGGCGCGAAAAATATTTTTTTGCTCAATCGCATAACTACAAAAGTTTTAGAGCCCAAAAAATCCTATAAATTGAGTCCGCGCTTTTTTTTTACAATGCACGGTTATGGAGATATAGCGCCTGGAAGTATCAACCGAATGCAGCATCATTTGTTTTATGTCCTGTGATCGTAGCATTCTATTGTTACAGATCCTCACGTCTAATATGACCACTACGCCACAACTAAAAATGCTTTATAGGGAAAAGGAAAGTCGAAGCCTTTCTCCACAAGTTTATTATAGTTATAGAATAGAATAATCAATATACCTACATTAAGGCGAATTGACAAAACGGTTGCACCCTGTGAATCATCGACTATGGGCGATTTATTTACTTAGCTTCAAATCAACCTCAACACTGAACAGAAATTATTGATAGGAAATTGATAGGAAAGTGTAAATTTAAAAAAACGTTAAATGCCCTTGATATTTTAAAACTATTAGGGGATATATATTGATATGGAGTAATAAGAACTCGTAGAATGGAGTAATATTTTCAAATCGATGTTAGAATACCACTATAATGGCTTTATACAAGTATTGTTAATAACAAATTCTAAGATTTGCGGTGAACAATCAGTGTGGTATTGTCACTTCTGACCATTGCTTCATGTTTTCGAAAAGCAAACACTGCACTTAATTTTTGCCGTGCCCTTGTTCCCAGAGAATATTTATCATCATTGATGTTTTTTTGGCATATGCAGCAAACGCTTATCTTTAAAAAGCAAGAAAACAAGAACTTTTAACTACCCGTTAAGCGATTTTAGACAGCTGTTCTAATGAGTTTCATGGCGCTGTAATGTCAGTATCGTTTGTTTTGTTTGGCAACTGCGATTTGGTAAAACAATACAATAATCAGTAAAAAATCAAACAATAAATGACAGCCGGATAATTATTAATATTCGTATCGTATGTTCATTCATGGCAACTGTGATTTGATATAATAGTGGTATACTTAATCAGCATTTTTAAATTGAAATATCTCGAAAACGGCTGGAGCAAATATCAACACAATATTATTATATTTTTATTATTAAAAAAAAAATGCATTACATGTTTCTAAAATATACTGGATGTTCTACTTAAAGTTACCCAAGGTTGCATGTTAAACTAATTTGCCATATTCATTTGTCTTATTTCGTAACAGTTTCCTGTGATTAGTGTGCCAGATAAGGGTCAATATTAATAGAATGCTAAGACGCTGCATTCCGTTGGTACTTCCAGGCGTTATATCTCCGTAACCGTGCATTGTAAAAAAAAGCGCGAACTCAATTTATAGGATTTTTTGGGCTCTACAACATTTGTATTTATGCGATTGAGCAAAAAAATTTTTTCGCGTCGAAAATAAGGAAAAAGTGATTTTTGGCGACTTTGGCTAACTAACCTGCACTTTTAGTCGTAGTGCAGTGACTCCATTAGATAAATTGTGGAGAATATTGTTTTCTACAATATTTGTTTACAAAATATTTCTATGCGGCTTACCGTTTTTGCGGAAAATCAAGTCAAAATTCTTTTTGAGTTTCCCACAAGCGCCCAAGGGAGAGGGGGCCGACAACTTGGTTTTAAGCTAATCACAGCCCCCCTAACCATTTATGAAATAAAATCGCTTATGGTATTTTTTTCTCGCAAATTTTATAGATTGGCTGTACTACGATGATGAAATTGGCTGATAATGCTTAGTTTTTAAAATACAGGGTGTCCGGTAAGTACCTCCTAATTTCTGGGGAGCATACAGAGGAGGTCAAAATAACCCTAATTTGGATTAACGGAGGTACAGAGCTCCAAACGAGTACCAAGCGATTTACTTGTTCAGCTCTAACTTTTGAACTGACTTGTATAATTTAATGAAATTTTAATATTTTATACGGGCCATAAAGAGTCATTAAATCATACTACAGTGGATTTTTGACATCGTCAAGGAAGTCAGGAACGGATTTGCCACCACACTCGTTAGTCCAAAATTTTGACAGGTGTCATTTGACAGAGCTGAAAACTAATTTTTTAAATACTCTGGTCTATCCTCTTCAAAAAAGTTACTCTTAATTACTAATGCTAAACACAACCAGGTAAAAATAAAATACACAGGGTATGCTGATGTGCATTTAATTTTTGGGAAACGCTTTTAAACTCTTCGAAGGCGAGAAGACTTTATGCTGAAAGATTTCCAGCTCAGACATTGTCAAGTCCAAAAACCTTTCAAAGAGTTGTTTGGAGCTTAATTAATTTACGATGTTATTAAAATACAAAAATAATGAAACGTTTAAATGTTATTTTGGCAAATGTTTAGTATGGGCGCCATGCGCTGCAAATAATATTCCGCATTATTACGGACTTCGTTAGAATGCTTTTATTTTCGCTAGTAGTCCTTCTTCAGTATTTACTGATGATGAATTAACTAAATCTTTTAGCTGTCCCCAGAAGTAAAAGTCTAAGGGATTTAGGTCTGAAGACCTTGGTGGCCATAAAACAGACTCCCCTCGACCTATCCATCGAGGGCCAAAAACGCGTGTCAAGTGTTAACGTACTATGCGGTTATAATGAGGTGGCACATCATCATGCATGTACCACATTCGCATTCTTGTATCAAGAGCAGTGGCTTGGCCCGGCGCCCCTTTCTACTCAAGATCGGTTTTAGCGTCTCACCACATTATATTAATTTTTTTTATATAGCGGCTTTTCACTTCATTTGGGGCCAGACCCCCGTTCCCTAGTGAGCATAAAGAAGGTGAATTCCTACGAAATTTGGGCGTGATCCCAACATTTTTTTGCCTGCGGCGCTTTAGCTCGCGATCTGCTCCCCCCCCCCCCCCAAAATGTTGGCTACGACACTGATCAGAGGCACATCTTCTAATAAATTATTCAAATTTTGCTGCAAAAATTGGAAATAAATCTCATCATTGAGTCTTTCTTCCAAAACAAATGGACCTATAAGGGTATTTCCGATAATGTCAACCCACACATTTATCATAAACCTTTGTTGGTGTTATGGCGTGTGGATTTTCATCAGCCCAAAAATGTAAATTGTGTGAGTTTATTATGCCATCTCTTGTAAAACCGGCTTCATCGGTAAACAAATCAAGGTTAGAAAAATTTAGATTTATGTTATGTTGCTGTATAAACCAGTTGGTGTATTGAAGTCTTGATGGATAATCATCCGGAGACATAGCGTGTACTTTTTGAACATGGTACGGGTGAAGTAAATGTTCTTTTAGAGTTTCATGTACAACCCATTTTGTAACATTGTTTCGTGTCGCGATCTTTCTTATGCTGTTTAAAGGGTTTTCAGAAATATCTTGCAAAATTTCTTCCTCTATATACGTGAGGGTCTCGTGCTCTCCTGGAAGATCCCTCATCGCCACGTCGCAGCAAAAATGACCCCGAATAAAAAATGTCAAAAAGTAATTCTTAAGCTCAAATAATTTCTTTCTAATAATCTTTTAAAGCCTGTTCAGGGATATAAGAAAGTTACACTTTGCCTTTGAATGGGATTATCCAAGGGTGGGAATGACGATCCGAATATCTACAAAAAATTAGGATTTACAGAGATCAGCAAAGGCCGATTATTTACTAGGATGAAACCTGGTTCGACACATATGATACCCCAAAAAAGGGTTGAGTTGACTCAAGCGGCAAGTGTAAAATAAGCGCGCCATCAAAAAGAGGTAAACGAATTACGATTTTGCATGCTGGATCTAAAGACGGATGGACTCAAAATGGACTTTCTCTGTCTGCAAAAAACATCAAAGATTCTTCTCTGGATTACCATGAGGACACCACTGTTGATTTATTTCAAGATTGGTATAAACACAAGCTAATTTCAAATATACCTCCGAATAGCGTAATTGTAATGGACAATGCAAGCTACCATAGGAGGCAGTTGACCAAGACTCCCTCCTCAAATTACACAGAAACAACAATCCAAAACTACATGTATGATAATGACATTTATTTTCAAGAAGATTACACCAAAAGGCAATTAATTGAGGTTTTACAAAGTTTAAAACTACAAAAGAAATACTTCTGTAATAATTATGCAAAACATCTAGAGTCTAGAGCATACAGTTTTAAGGCTTCCACCATACCATTGTATATTTAATCCCATCGAACATGTTTGGCACCAACTGAAATCTGCCATTTGTCTTACCAATATTTGCCCTACTATTAACTCCAGTGTACTTGAGCTTATAGAAACTGAAGTTTTACCCATCCCTTCACAAAGTTGGGCAAATTCTGTTACACATGTTGAAAAAGTGGAAAAATCCTATATCCATATAAACAATATAGCACAAATAATAATTAGAACAGATGATGATAGCGATAGTGATATTAATATATTAAGTGAATAATTATTATAAGTACCTACTGAATAATTTGTATATTTTTGAAATCATAAATATAATTTTTAATAATAAAATGACTTGTAATTTCACATTTAAACATAAATAAAATATTAAGGTAACGCCGGGTAACATTGACAGGGGGTAAACATTGACACATTTTCAAATAACCCGCCCAGCACTGGTACGTTATAAAAGAATGCATGTTTTGCGATGTTACAATTTAATATATAGTGTCGTCCTCTTGTGAGAATACAGAAATTGTGCAACAGTCAATTCCTAAATTTTTGCTGGACATTTAAACATTGCCTAAGTGTGGTTATAGTATTTACGCCGAGAAGAATCTTTGTTTATCTAAGCCATCCTGGTGTAATACAATATTTTTTGTAGAAGGTAAGTTGTTTTAAATTGCTTTTTTTTTTTGGTGAATTCTTGGTTTCTTGTAAAATTTACTGTTGAAAAACAGAGGTCGACTGACGTCTATCATTACATTGGAAAAATAAAAGGATTTGTTTCCAAGAATCAATCAAGTAACAGTGGCATTTTTGAGACGGAAAGAAAAGCATTTCGTTTATCCAAATGTTCCTGACGAGGCCACAGTTTTGCTCAAAGACATAGTGAGGATTTTGCCACAACCTACCATTCATCGAGGAATGCACATATTTACCACAAACTTTGCTTCTGGTAATGGCAAAGCTACGATTATTTTGTAGTTTTGATTTATGTTTTTTATTCTGTCATTTCTATTTTTAACAATATAACCCACATTTCTGTTCAAATAAAAAAAAAACAGTGTTTAATTAACTTATTTTATGTCAATGATACCACACCATTAGCAAATATAGTTTTATAAAGCAGTTTATAAGGGGTGTCAATCTTACCAACATAGGAGGGTAACATTGACATTTGCATAGTTTTTAAAAATAATTTTTAAGATCCAAGGTTTCAAGCTAAACACGAAATTGCTACTCACTATGAGCTACCAACATAGTAACTTAATTACACCCAGGTTTTCAAATTTCTGATATTAATATTAATAAAGCAAAAAAAATAATTCTAAAGATATGTCAATAATTTTACCCGGCGTTACCTTATTTAATGTCTTACTTATTTTTATTACAAACCATGATTTAATTCTAAGCAAAATACGGACCTCTTCGGCCATATTTCAATTTTACAGCTGGCCCGGGTCTTTCTTAATAGGGATCAGTTAGTCACTTTCTTATATCTCAGAACAGACTTTACCTGTTTCCCTTAGCCTTCGATCAACCCTTTGAAATGTTTTTTGACTTGGCAACGTTCAGGCAGGGTACCCCTTTGGGGCACTGTATCTCCGTTAAGGGGCACTTTAAGATTTTTTTTCTAAAACAAATTCAGGTTATTTGGACCTCTTTTGTATGCTCCCCAGAAATTAGAACGTACTTACCGGACACCCTGTATAGGGTGTTCAAAACTAATTTTTTTTAATTGTCTTATTTATTTTTAAAAATAACTAGGTGAAATTTGGTGCACGTAACGATTTTTCTAGTTCCCATAAAACCAATTTTATATTAACTTTAATGCTTAAATTAGCTGAAGATTAACCCCCCTTAAAACTTTTTGTAGGCACGTATACCTATATTTGTTAACTAATTTTAAAGGAAAAAGATATAGTAGTAGTAGTAGTAGGTAAGTAGTAACAAGATTTATTTTAGCAATACTGCTGCAATATTATAAATTCTAGTTTTTTTAACAATAATTAAAACATTTAAAATTACAATCAATTTTATGCACCAAAAATATTTTTAAATAAATTTTATCAGATATTTTGTTTTCTAAGTAATGATATTTTTAAGGATTTTTTAAATTTACTTAAGGAATTTTGTTTCTTAATTAAAGAATCTAAATTATTATATTCATGAAGTCCTTTAAAAAAGATTGATTTATATGTCAAATTTTTTGTCACTTTCCCTAAACAAAAATTTTGATTGTTTCTGGTTTGATAGTTATGATTTTCAAAGTTTTGCGTTATAAAGTCTCTTAAATGAGATGGTAATAAATTATTTTGAATTTTATAAATAAAAATACAAACTAGGAAAAATATTAAATTTCTTATATTCAACCATTTAAGTTTAATCAACATTTAAAATTATTCTCATCGCCTTATTTTGTAAAATTTGAAGTCTACTAAAAATTCCTTCATTTGCAGTATATAAAACTGTAGAGCAATACAAATAATGAGGTAAAATTATTGTGTTATATATTGTTTTTCTTGAAAATAAACTTAAATTTTTACTTACTCTTTTGAAATAATTAATTTTTTTTCCAATTTTTATGTTTTATAAGAAGAAATATATAGGTTAGGTTAGGTTAGGTTGAAAGTGAGTGAGTTACAATTAACCCTCCACTGCGACCGAATGTTCTATTGTGGCTCACACCTTATTTATATTTCTCCCAATAGATCTATCTTCTTAATGAAGCTAATAATTGTATTGGGGGAGACATTCTTCATGTCTTCCGGCAGTAGTGTCACCTCGCCAAATAGGGCGAATCTGGTTCTTGTTGCTGCAGGGCAGGCGCACAGTACGTGCTCCGCTGTTTCCGCATCTTCCATGCAGAGTCGGCACTCCTCATCTTGCGTCAGTCCAATTTTGTGCATATGGTGTCGCAGTCTGCAGTGGCCGGTATAAAGTCCCACTAGGGCTTTAAGATGCGTCCTATTAAGCTCTAGTAGTTTGTCAGTTAGCTGTTGATTTCTATGGCTGTTTATGAATGCCTTTGAGTGCCTCAGGCCTGGTAAGCTCAACCAATGCCTTCCCCACTTATCCGTTGCTTCGGCCAGGATCTTTATCTTGGCGGTAGCATGGGATATACCTATTGCCGGTTCGGGTCCCGTGAATTTCGTAGCCGCCCCACTCTTGGCGAGTTTGTTAGCAGCCTCGTTGCCCTCTAGACCCATGTGTCCCGGAATCCATACTAGGGTAATTCTATTATTGAGAAGAAATATATAATAATAAATCTATATCAAAATAAATTAAACTTCTTGTAATTATTTCTGGTAACTTTCTCTCTCCAAGTAACTCGTGTTTTAAATTTCGCACATAATCATATGTATTAAAATGTTTTGAACACATTCGTGCAGAAGTTACAATAAATATATCTTTACGTTCAGACGAACTTTTTCATTCTTGTGAAAAATCGTTGCAATTTTTAGTATTCCACTCCTTAACACTGAGATAAAAAGAGCAGGAATTTCCGTAAGACAACACCTGTATTAAGTTTGTAAGTTGTTTGACCGGTATTCTGTACTGTTGGGTGATGCCTAAAAGTTAAGTCACTCCACGTATATTTTTTTTAAATATAAGTGTTTGGTTGTTTGGTAAGGACTCCTACTTAGCTGTTAGTATTTCCTATGTGTCTGCTTCAGTGCTTTCATATTAACCCATTAGTGCATAAGGTTATAAATGTTAAAATGAACATTTTTTTTTATTACACATGCATATTGGGTTGAGTATAATTAAGTTTTCTAAATAAAATTTTTTTAAATTTTTATTATTAAAAAAATACAGAATGTTCGTTTTATCGAACGTTATGCATAAGAGAACATACAGATAATTTTTAATTACATAAAACTATACACCTAATAATCATGTTTTTATTTCAATAATTTTAGTGTTCGGATTATTATGTTACTTAGAACAAACTTAAAAAAATAAGGTGTGTGATATTGAAGAAAACAGTTTTTTGGATGCAGTGCTCTCTGACACTTTATGCAGATAAATTTGGCATTTTTTCCACAGTGAGCACATCTCCTTTCTTTTTCCGTATATTCTGGCAAGTGGTTTATTTGATCAAACCTAACATAATAAAGTGGAGCAGTTGTTATTTTTCCTTTTGTTGATGTTTTAAAAGACTCAAAGCCAAATATCTTCTAAATTTCAATAAACCAGAAGACATTTCATATATATTCATTCAAATATAGGCCACCACCATTTGCGTTGCCTCATTCTAGTTCTATAGACTGCAACCAAGCCATCTAGTTTATCCACTCCTCCCGTGCCCTTGTTATAATTTTGAAATATTTTAGTCTGCGGTACCGCAATTTTTGATTTACGTTCCCTACAGTACCGTGTAGTGTCTTTGATTTCGGATGATTCAAAATTCGACGCTGCAGTGACAACTTTGTTATCTTTCCATTGAAATACAATTACTTTTTCGCTGCTTAAGAATACATGAGCACCTCGTTGTCCTGCCAGTACAGGTTTGTTTACATATATTTATTATCAATTTACGGACATGGTCCATTTTACAAAATATTATAACTAACAATAATAGATGAATTATTTACGATATTAAACATATTGGTATAATCAATTGCAAATAATATATATGTATCGGTATAATTAATTACAAATAAGGAAACACAATAAAACACAATAAAATAAAAGGGATGGATGAGACTAAACACAGGTTAATAATTGGCATTGCCTTAGATCTCTTAAAAACTCATTTTTATTAACAAAGAAATCAAGCGTACCATGGCGATGATTGGCGAGTCTTGAAGACCGACCAATAAAATTATTGTAACAATAATTAGTTCTACTAAATGGCTGATGGAACACATTATTAGTAGAGCGTGTGTTTCTGGAAGGAACATGTAGTCCTACACGACCCAAGAGAGTAGGGCAAATATAGTACCCGTTAATAATATTGTACAACATCTGTAGGTCGTGCTGCTCTCTGCGCTGGAAAAGTGTTGACAGGCTCAGCAATTCCTCCAGATCGTTGTACAGCTGCTGTCTATGTACAAAGTCAAACTGAATATTCAATTTAAATGCAATGTATCTTAATAACAGGTGTTGTACGTGCTTAATTGAATTAATATGAACCTGATAGTGAGGGGACCACACACTGGAGCCATACTCTAAGTGCGGTCGCACCAGGGTCGTATATAATAATTTGATGGAATTGACACTAGTGAAATCCTGTGACCATCTTTTAATAAACCCTAGGGATTTTAAGGATTTAGAAATAGCATGTGTTACGTGAGGAACAAAACTTAAAGACTGGTCAAGAAGAATGCCCAGGTCCTTTATCATATTAACCTTGACTAATACCGAGTCCTTAATTGTATAATTGGAAATGGTTGGATTTCTTAATCTAGAAAATGACATAAAGTAACATTTTGCTGCATTTAACTCCATCCCATTTAACTCACACCAATGTGAGACAGCGTTGATATCCTGCTGTAAGTTGATAAAACTCTGTGGGGAATCAATTTGGGCATATATTTTTAGATCATCCGCAAAAAGAAGATAATTGGAGTGTTTAAGACAAGCGGAAATGTCGTTAATAAAAATGTTAAAAAGCAGAGGACCCAGGTGGGAACCCTGGGGTACTCCGGATATGACATTGACTTCATTTGAAATAAAATTACTAATACGAACAGCCTGTACCCGATCGGTTAAATAACTCTGCAGCCAGAGCAGCAGTGACCCGCCAATACCATTTTCAGCCAGTTTATTTAGTAGAACACTGTGATTCACCCTGTCGAATGCCCTGGAAAAGTCCGTATACACGGCGTGAACTTCAGATCCCTTCTCCAGGGCACTCGACACGAAATCAACATAAGTTAACAAATTAAGTTCCGTTGATTTGCGAGATTGAAAACCAAACTGTGAATCAATAATTAGATTGCCAAGGCTATGATTGAGCTTCTCATATACAATTTTCTCAAAGAGCTTTGGTATGGTACTAATAATACTGATCGGTCTATAGTTCCTAATGTCGGCCCTACTACCAGATTTAAAAATGGGTGTAACAAAGCTTGATTTCCAAAAGTCTGGAAAACAGCCGGTATCAAGAGACAGTTAGAAGATTTTATGCAAAGGCATTGCTAGTACAAAACTACAGCTTCTCAACAGACTGGGGGGAATATATAGACACACTTTATGTGTATACTTTGAGTGTGCACTTCTCTTTTAGCTCTGTCTGACTGAAAGATAATGTGATCTACGCTATAGGTAATTTATTAATTATTGGATGTGCCCATTGTTAGTCCGATACATTTTAAATATTATATTATACGCATAACTTGTAGTTTTATATATTTTTAGAGTTTCACGAATAATTGTTAAATGCTTTGTGTACTTAAGTGTATTGTGAAGGATGGTCATATTGGTAATTGTTACATTAGATTTTACTATTTTAATTATTGTATGCTGTTATATTATAGTAAATTTAGAACTGCATAAACTTTGTTAATGAGAATGAACAATTCTTTCAACAATAAAGTATATTTGAGTTTGAGTTTTCGAGTTTAGTTCAGAAAAGTATTCCAAGCTTATGCGAGGCTGCCTTAGCAATCGTGGCTATGCCAAGACATATGACGAAATTAACGCCCAATAAATGAATTAATGAAACCAAGGGAATCGAGTGTGACCGACTATATCTGGTTCTTCAACATTTTTTAGAAAAAATTGTGTGGGGATTCTCAAGCTAGTGCTAGTACTTGGCTGGTCATTTTCATTTTTTTTATAATGATATTTAGGGCTGCATTTCTATCTTCCTCGACATATGCTCTTATAGGGTTGTCCCTCAGATTATCTTCATCATTAAGTAACTTGAGATGCGAGTAATCTAACTAGTGCATTTAGTCATTATTATTTATTTCTTCATTTTATTGTTCTGAAATCTCATTCAATATATTGAACCACATATTGTAAAAAGTAAGGCTTCTTTCTCACATTCCCATTTATAAGATCTTCATTTAGTCATTTTGAATTGATCTAGGGTTCTAGTTTTGCTCTATATGTTAATATTACAAGTGTTTTACCACATCTTCATTATTTATTGCATTTAAATAAACCCTTATTATATGGCCATAAGTGGATTAGATGGTGCTGCTAATGGCCACTACACTGGCCATATGTAGAAACTTATTAACTAAATGTATAAGTCAATAAATAGTAAGAGAATACTACTTGGCAAGTGGTAATCATAATATGACATATAAATATGTATACAGAGAATAGCTGTTTTAGCATAATTTGGTTAATCCTTATTGTATAAGGTCTCAGCAAGTGGCTTGAGAATAAAGTTCTCGCATGTATACATATTTATATGTCATAAATGTATAAGTGGTGCCTCTGCCCTACTTAAATTTATTTTATTTTGTTTGCAGTAACACATAAAATTTGTAGGTTTTAGTAGCCAAAAAAAGGGCGTGGCACCCACAAGTTTTTTACCTCCGGTACATTTTTTATAACTGGGTGTAATTTCCGGTTATTAATTGGACAAAAGGTGGTCACCCTGGTTCCAATTAGAAATTATTGTCCCAGAATACATCAGTTTCCCCTATACCTAAGTTTAAGCAAAGTATAAGTACCTGTTTTCATTTCTTTCAGATTCCTCCATCTTGATGTCTAGTTCTTCGTTTTTCAATTTCCACTCTGTATAGTTCAAATTATACATTTCATCGCATCCGTTTACTGCTTCACTCTCTTCAACTTTAACCTCTGGTTCTGTTTGGTCAGGAAATATTTGTTTGCCTCTGCAAAATATAAAATGGTTAGACTAGAGAGTTTAAAATTTAAAAATTGTAATTACCTAATCATTTTTGGTGGTAGGCTTGTTTCATAAACACATTATTATTAAAATTCGTAAAATTCTCTGCCATTTTTAGTAATTTTGCAGGGTAATTTGTGGTCGAAAAATTTATTTCTTGTTATGGGGGATAGTAGTGGCGGGGTCATTTCACATCAAACCAACCAAAATAAAAGGAGGTTTGGCAGATCACCTCACCGATTTTGATAATTTTTGGTACAGGTATTCTACCCATCTAGTAGATGAAAAATCCAAAATTTCAAATTTTTCTAATAAGTAGTTTTTTTAAAATTGATTTTTAAAAATCAGAAAAAGTGACCATTTTCCCTAAACATATATTAAAAGAAATCAAGATATCTTAAGAACTACTTACACTAGAGTAGTGAGTTATATGAGTTTATGAAAGTAAAAAAAATTATAATCACATTCCTCAATCTATTAGAAACATTGAGTCTTTGAAACTTTTTAAGAGGAGAATGAAGTGCCTGCTTGTCAATAAAGCCTACTATAACCTGCAGGAGTACTACAATGATAGTTTTTGAATTAAGTAACAATTAATGAAGGTGATATAGACACACTTTATGTGTATACTTTGCGTGTGCACTTCTCTTTTAGCTCTGTCTGACTGAAAGATAATAATAATAATAAATAATAATAGCCTTTATTAATAGCACCAAATGCTAGCAAATTACAAGAAATTTACATAAAAAAAAACAAAAATAGAAAATAATTATCTATGTACTCAAAGAGTCAGCAATATAACCTACAGCTACACTCATCAGCAAAAAAAACCGGACAAGGAAAATTATTACCAACTTTGATATTAAATAACTTTTCTGATTTTAAAATATGTTTAATGAAATTTTCGGAAGATGGTAGCCACATGTCTAAAGATTATTACCCGCTTTTCGATTTAAGAAAAATGTTGACATGTGTGATATTATACCGAGGGCAACAAATGATACTTTTTTTGCCTTACGTTCTTAACACCCTGTGGAAAAAGTAGGCGGTGCGATGATATTGCAGTGCATTTCATATGGAAGTCGCATGTTTTCTTAACGTTTTGTTTTTTGATTCGTCCCAATAACTCTTCTTTTTAAAAAGATATAATCTTTTTAAAAAATACTTGAAAATAAAATATAATTTTTTTAATAAATACACAAACAAAATTTAACAAAATAAGTAACAGAAATTAATAGCGTGTATTGCCCCCACGAGCTCGAATTACATCTCTCATACGGCGTGGTAAACTTTGAACACAGTTAGCAATTTTTTCTTGAGAAATATTGTTCCATTCTTCCAAAAGAGCAATTTGCAAGCTAGGGATGGTTTCGGGAGCTGGTTCCCGTTTTCGAATTCGTCTCCCCAATATATCCCAAACATGCTCAATGGGATTAAGATCCGGGCTACGGGCTGGCCACTGAAACCGCTGAATGTTAACTTCGTTCAGATATTCGTTTACCACCCGTGCCACATGTGGTGTTGCATTGTCATGCATTAGACAAAAGTTGGCTCCAATATAGTGAGCAAATGGAACGACATGTTCTGCTAAACACTCATTAATATAGCGGTCAGCAGTCATAGCACCATTTAGGATTAGAACGAGCTCGGTACGTTCGTTAGATGATACTCCAGCCCATACCATTATACTTCCACCTCCATATGGTACTCGTGGAGAGATGCAGCATTGCGCAAATCGTTCCCCTTGTCTTCTCCATACACGCTCGCGTCCGTCTGGTGAACGTAAGGAAAAACGGGATTCATCTGTAAACAGTACTCGGCCCCATTGTTCGACTGTCCAATTAATATGTTCGCGAGCGAAATGCAAACGGGCAGTACGGTGGGCTGGGGAAAGAGCTGGACATGCAGCTGGTCTCCTTGAGTTCAATGCTTGTTCACCCAGTCTACGGCGGATGGTATCTGAGGAAATATAAGTGCCACGAATATTTCTTAATTGACGACTAATGGCTGAAGATGGTAAACCGCGATCGCGTAGTGCCGTTAACGCCATGAAACGATCATCATGCATATTTGTCTTACGTTTTCTTCCTGATCCTTGACGCCTAGAATACTCCCCAGTTTGTCGAAAGCGGCTGATTGCATCGTGTACGGTACTCTTAGCCTCACCCAAGACGTTAGCGATATATCGTATGTTTCGGCCATCGTCGTTTAGTGCCACAGCACGGACAACATCTTCTGTGCGCATGTTTCGACAATATTTCAAGCTTGACACTGACAATGAAATAAAACGCTAGTTGCTAGGCAACTTATCACGTTAATTTTTTGGTTTTTCATTAACATTGGAAAATTTAAAATGATTTTTTAAAAAGATTATATCTTTTTAAAAAGAAGAGTTATTGGGACGAATCAAAAAACAAAACGTTAAGAAAACATGCGACTTCCATATGAAATGCACTGCAATATCATCGCACCGCCTACTTTTTCCACAGGGTGTTAAGAACGTAAGGCAAAAAAAGTATCATTTGTTGCCCTCGGTATAATATCACACATGTCAACATTTTTCTTAAATCGAAAAGCGGGTAATAATCTTAAGACATGTGGCTACCATCTTCCGAAAATTTCATTAAAGATATTTTAAAATCAGAAAAGTTATTTAATATCAAAGTTGGTAATAATTTTCCTTGTCCGGTTTTTTTTGCTGATGAGTGTAGTATATTTTGAAAATATAAATTACTATACATTTAAGGACCAATCCTACTTCTAATATATTTTTTACATTCTGTTTTAAATCTATTTATATTTTCACAGCTCTTTGTATTGGCGGTTTCGACATATTGCTTTAAACCATTATGAAAAAGGTTATTCTGACTAGACTTTGTTGTTACTGGCTCAATATAAAAGTTATCTCTTATTCGAATATTATAACTGTGGAGATCACGCACATGTACACAATTCTCAATTAAATGTTTTGGAGGTAGTTCATGTAACATTTTGAAAATAAAAACCATTGTGTTAAAGATTATAGTTTGCCTAACACTTAGGAAATTTGTAATTTCTAGCATATCTTTAATTCTAGTATAACGACTGCAATTTAAAATAGTACGCCTGGCTTGATTTTGTTGTTTCTGCAAAGTACTAATTTCGGAGTTACTCAATACCATTTTTGGCAATTTTATTGCAAATATACAGGGTGTTATGGAAATGACTTATTATTTTTTAACCCGTAAATCTATAGGTCGAGCCGAATTGGGGAAAAATTGCGTTAAATGGCGCTCGAAGCTAGAAATTCGAGAAAAATGCCTTCAAAAATTTAGCTCAAAACACCTACGCGCCAATGATCAAACAGCTGATTCGTACTACTTGTCAAAAAAAATATTGTTGACAAAAATCTGACAGTTACTGTCAGATATTGTCTTTAGATATCGTCAGCCCAAAACATGTGTTTTGAGCAGTGTTGCCACATTTACTACATCAGTTTCATCAGATAACCTTTTTTGAATATTTAATTTTTTCTACTTAACTTTAATATGCTTTAGTTTCTACCCTATTACACGAAAAATTGTCTACGTATTGCTCTAGTTTTATTTGTACATACCTTGAAATAAAAAACATATCGGCAAGAAATCCACGTTATACCGTTACCATTTCAAATGATTCTAGCGGGACATTTATTCACTTTAACAACACATTAACTGTTCGGGACATTATCAAGTTATTAGCTCTTTAATTCTGTGTTATTAATACAAGAAATTATTAGTTATAGACTTAATACTTTATAACAAAATCCGGATTGAAAACAACGCGTTTTGGCCAGACACACGTTTGATACGGTTATGTAAATCAGCCAATCAGATGCGGTCAAACGCTCGCTAAGCCGATTGGTCGTCATTTTCAATTGGCGCGCGATTTAAATGAGTTAATTTAAAAAATGTTATAAAATGATATCAATTTAGGAATTTCTAGGTGTTAGAATAGGATAGCAGCATACATATTTAATGTTACAGATGAGTCTTGAGTTTTAATACTTTAGAAAGGCAATATCCATAAAAAAATAAAACGACCATTTTTGAGAGGGCCCTCGGAAAAAAATGTTGACCCACTTTGTTGCACTCGCATTGTTTAAGAAGGCTTGTGCATTACTAGTCGTAACTAATATTTACTGACCACAAACTATTCAAAAGAAGTTTTATATTGGCACTATTTGCTCTAAAAAAATGTATAAGTAGAATGCAGAGTTGTACCTACCCACTCAAATAAAAGTATTTAAATGTATTGTAAATATCAAGGGCTTGGTATCTAAGTTATCCAATATTTTTATAATGTAATTGCCTTTTAAGTAGGGCCACCGAATCGTGTTTAGTGCAGGTATGGATAAAGTATTAGTTTATTTAAAATTAACGGTTTAGACTATCTAACTAAAATTTTACACCTTTCCTTTGGTATGTGTATCCACGTAGATTTTTCAGATGGGTAGTAGGGACCACTTTAGTTTAAAATAGCCTGAAACCCTTCAGGAACCTCGAAGCACTTGTAAGCCCTTTTTGCTAATAATTTTTAGAAAGTAATTGATTGAACAGCTCAATTTTTTGTTTTCAAAAAAAGGACCTCAAGGCAAATCACAGATAACAAGCCCTCAAGGTCTAATTTTGGCAGTGAATGCTTCAACCCGAGATGTGGGAAATGTTTAAAAATAATAAGCGAGTTAACAATAGTTCTTTATTTTATGATTCACAAACTGTTAAGGAAAACAAGCAATAAAAAATGGTCCTAAACCAAGTTATTCCTGAACTCTAGTGGAAATTTTACGCCCGGATTGTCAGTTCAGTCAGTACTTCTGCTTTTGCCAACCATTTTCTTATGGTGCGTTTTCACGTTCATGCAATTTGCGCAAATAGGTTTGTACCTGCAAATTTGCACAAGTAAATTGTTGTGTGAAAACCAAAATCGTTAACTTGCACCAGCCAGAATTCAACAGAATTCAATAGGATTCAATAGGATTCAATGACTCAGTTCATTTGCGCAAATTGGCATGACAAGTCTACTTGCGCAAGTTGCACCGAGCGTGAAGACGCACCATTACAGTTAAACTTGATTGCAAAACACCTGGAAAAGTTCAAAAAACAATAGGGGCAAAAAACTTGACTAACTGGAGAAGCTAGAAATAGGACGAGCCATGGAGAGCCCCATTCTTACTTGTATGAACGATGTGTTTACATTCAAGTCCCATTTAGTCTTTAATTATCTTATTTAATTTTTCGTTTACAACAACCGGAAGGTCAGGGCTATCTGTCTATATTTTCATCTTCACTTCTATTCTTTTCTGTGTTATAAGTTAGGTGACCTTTGACCTACACCTACTGGAGCCTCATTTCTCTTTTTATTTTAGTCGTGGATTGCTCGTTACTTGTTAAGGTATGTTTTACACCCTTGCAGTTTATGTATTGCGTTTCTTTAGTTTTTTCATGTTCTTCTTTTAGGGTAGGAACGCTTTCTTTGTTTTAAATGAAAAATTGTTGTATCAAGCTTTTTCTGTATAACCTCTTCATGTCTTGTCGTTACTTGTAAGGCCTTAAACCTGTTGATTGTCCTAAAACAAAACGTTAAAAGGTTGTAAGAAACATATCATTTCACTTATCGCACATTAAAGAATAGTCTCCTAGTTGTAATGAATTATATTAACATTACCTATTTTCTGACTTTTACAATACGGGAGACATTTTGACAGCCATAAGCGATTGTGGTATTTACTCTTGCTTTGAAATGGGAATCCTCCAGATTGGAAGGACCTTTAGAACCCTTCTCTTATTAAGTCTCATCATAATCTGTACCTACAAGTTAAAAATACTAATTATCAAAAAATAAATACATTTTTGTAGTATTTTCTTTAAAGTATCAGTATGAGTAGACTGTTATTTAGTTAACAATAGTATTTCTACGCAGGACTTGAAGAAACAACACAAATGTTCTGCAATAGGTAGGAATGGATCTCTTCATGTCTGCTGTACGTCCAGTACAAATGTTCTGACTTACCCCCGGGAAAATCAAAACTTTTTAGTTTACTGTCCGCGCGATTTATAAATTTTATTTATTTATTTTTCATAGTATAAATTTAGACCAAAGAAAGAATGTGAGAGTTTACTGATTTGTCTTGGGGCGATAAGTACCTACCTATCTATTTTTTTGTTTTTTTTTTACATATGGATGTGTCTTGTTTTCCTTTATAAAATTTAAAAATATTGTTTTTTAAATTTTATTTATTGTACTTTACTTTGTCAATCAGAAAAGTACCCCTTTTGGTAATAAAGCATATTTAACATAAAGCACATTCATCCCGAGTGTAGGTTATAGTATATTAATATTAAGATTTAATCATTAATAAAATAATAAAATTAAAATACCTTCCAAGAATACACTCTCAGGATAATTTAATATTTCTGATATCATCTTGCTGCATCCAATATCTCTAGGATTGATACTGAGAAACGTAGAAGTGAAGACCCTAAAACAAAAAATAAGTACCAGCCATCTGTTTATGCCCCTACTTGTTAAATTATTGTTTATTTTTGAAATTCCATTCAGATGATATTGATTAGGATTTAATTTTGGAGCAAGTCGCAGGTTAATTATATTGAACGCTTTCCGGATCGCGATCCGCCTAGTGAACGAACATTGGTATCTGTGACTCAGCAACTTAGGGACCATGGAACCTTTCACGGCTTTGGTGCTGCATGCGACAGAGGACGACCCCGAGCTGCAAATACGTTACACTACAATCTTAAACGCAGTGGAAAATAATCCCAGTTTAAGTACCCGGCGTATAACAACGCAAGTCGGGCGAGCGTCGAATTATATTACTTGGTGTACTCTTAATGAAGAACAACTCCACCCTTACCATTTACAAAAAGTACAAGCTCTGCTTCCGCAGGACTATGCTTCCCGTCGGAAATACTGCAGGTGGTTCGCGCAGAAAAGTTAGGACGAGCTCGATTGGTTCCGAAATGTGCTGTTCACAGACGAAGCTGGCTTTACTCGAAACGGAATTTTCAATCAGCACAATACTCGTATGGAGCAGGGAAAATCCTCACGCGTACCGTGAAACGCACCATCAACGGCAGTTCACTTTAAATGTTTGGGCAGGGATAGTCGAAAATCACCTTATAGGGCCCTACATCTTGTCGGCACGATTAAACGATGAAGGATACTTGGACTTTTTACGTAACCATTTACCAGGTTTGTTGGAAGATGTTCCTCTTGCAATAAGGGAAAATATGTGGCTTTTACATGATGGAGCTCCATGTCACAATGCGGGAATCGTTAATGAATATTTAAATGAAAACTTTCAAAACAGATGGATTGGACGACGCGCTCCTGTGCTCTGGCCCCCACGATCTCCAGATCTAAATCCTTGCGACTTTTTTTTGTGGGGAACAATGAAGGAATTAGTATACGAAGAGGAAATTGATAATATAGAAGAATTACAGATTCGCATAGAAATGGCAGCCGCAGAAATAAGAAATATGAATAACATTTTTTGGAGAGTTCGCGATAACATGTTAAGAAGAACACATGCTTGTTTGGCGGCAAATGGGGCACATTTCCAGCATCTTCCGTATTAAAATGGTACTGCTACATTTTTATACGACTCTCTAATTTATTCTAAACTAAAGAAATAATTCCTTCTTTTTTTGGTAGCTTCTTACAATTTGAATCTAGTATTTTACTATCTAACTGTGTTAGAATAAAATACGGCAAATTTTTCTCTATAATTCAGTGCTCCTCGAGAGGCATATAGCCCGGACAGTAGGTATATCAAGTCTGTGTACTAGTGTACTGTAGGTGTACGTACTAGGCCCGGTACTGTACCTATTATACAATTGTGACATACCTACACTAGGAACCGATTCTATAGCTACTTTGCTGATGCTACTGTTATTTTAGCAGTTGCAACCAGATTAATGATGGGACAAAATTAAATGGGACCCAATTAGTACATAATATTTTTGACCTTAAAGTTATTCAGCATAAACAATAACTTAATACTCAATTTAAACACATCTATGTACTTAGATGTCACCTTAGACCCTGAGCTATGATGGAGGGCAGATGTCAAGAAAAATAATTCCAAGAGGACATAAACTTCACCACCATGTAATCTCCCTTCTATAATTTTTTGATTTAAAGTGTGATAAAAATATGGAGTTGTATTTAAAACTAGCACTTAGAAGTATAATGCAACTTTAAAATTCAAAATGATTTGGATAAACCCTAGGTTATACTAGAAGTAACAATATACATTTCTAAAAGTTAGTTGGACCAATTATTAAAAGTTAAGAAATGTAGAATATTACATTTTTATTATTGTATTGGCAGTACTCAAAGGTTCGAACTTCGACGTAAAAAAAAAATTGCTAAAGATTGTAACAAAATGAATACAAGTAAAGCCGGCTTCAAGGAAGAAGATGATGACGACCCAACAGAACCATTACACGGAGAAAATAGTCAAAGTCAAACATAGCTTTATTGTTATGAACGTATAACGTCGTTAACAAAGCAAAATAATATAAATAAACTAAAATAAAATATAAAACGTCAAAAGTCAATTTAAAAAAACAAACAACATGGATAGTATTCAGTTTGATGGATAATCATCTTTACATTATTGACAACAACGTAAATAGCTATAGAGACAAAAAAGTGTTCTGTACAATACTGTAGAAAGGGAAAAAATAAACTGCATTTTATTGGTAGAGACAAAAACCACAGAATCCACCAACTGCAAGGACATGTGATAACTAATACTCGGGTTTGGAAGTATGGCACAAGTGCACCCTTCACTAAAAATGAAGAAAGCTAAAACACCCCAAATAAACAATTTTGTAAACGAATGCGTGCATGTTCCCATCCCTTTCCAAAATGATCAATTACACATATTTTTGGTTTATATGCATCCAACCTCTCGAATTGAGAAAACTATAATTGTAAAAGCATTACTAAACAAATATTCCATAATTATTGGTGATTTTAATGTAAACAAAGAAAATAAAAACAAATTAATGGTTATAGAATATGTACATCCTAATAATACAATAATAACTTAAGTATAAGTTGGCTAAACAGATGTCAAGAAATGAACGAGGCAAAAGAAAAAAAATTCTACCATAAAGTGAAGAAACTAACAAGGTACAGGACAGCGCTAACTGTTCCAGCAATCACTGAAGATGGCGCCACGTTTGTAACGGATTCAAAGAAAACCAAAGTTTTCTAAAACATTACCAGAAACACTACAGCACTGAGCCAAGCCCAAACTTTGACAACGACAACTTCAGAATAGTTGAGGAATGGTTTCACGAGTATTTTAACAACTCAAACATCAACTCTCAAGAATTCAGTCAATGAGGGCGAATATTTTAAAATATTACACCATCAAAAGAATACTTAACCAGTATAAGACAAAATACCATGGATACTTTTGTAAAAAAAACTTGACTACCCAATTTATAAGAATATTATAAGACTATACATATAACTTCTGCCTATCAAGCAAAACGTTTCTAGAAAAATGGAAAAAAGAGGTTAGAATAAATCGAGGCATCAATATACCAAAACCAAATACTGACCATAATTGCACAAAAAATTACAGATCCATCACTATATTACTAGTGCTCGGTAAACTTCTTGATAAAATTGTCAAAAACTTACTACAAAATATAACATTCCAACAAATACCTTTGTACCAGTTTGGCTTTAAACCTAAGTGTTCCACCATTTACACACGGTTTATACTAATTTCCAACAGACAAAGCGAAAAACACAACAACAAAAAATCTGCAGCACTGTTTCTGGACATTAAAAGGCTTTTGATAATGTCTGGCACACGTGTCTATTATTAAAACTCAAACTTCCAGACACTCTCATTTGGCTCCTAAAACTATCTTGAAAACCATAAATTATCTATTAGAATTAACACTTCACAGTCGGAAGAATTTGTACCCCAACAAGGATTGCCCCAGGGATCACCACTATCACCTCTTTTGTACAACCTGTATTGCTGCGACCTCACTCCAATTCAAAATCCAGACTTCTACCTGCGGCCGCTTGCCGATGATACAGAGCGGTTATAGCTCATAGAAGAAACATATACATAGACAATAGAGCCTACAAAACCAAGTCAACTAGGTATACACTAAAATGGTTCAAGAAAAGACTACTTGTGAATCCAATAAAATCGCATTTTATAATTTTCAGCCATAAAATATCTCCAACATCCCCAAGAATAACACAGATACCACTCAAGTTGATCCAGCACCCTCCGCAAAATACTTAGGTATTAATATTGATCTCAAAGTTAACTTTAATAGCCACTCTAGAATAACAAAGAGCAGGCCACGTCTAGAGCAAAACACTTCAGAATACTCAATTACAAAAACAGAGGAATTGCCACGTGTCCAGATTTATAAAACCATATGCCGACCAACTATCGAATATGGACACATCCTTCTCGCTAATGATCGACAACCAGTCTGGACAAACATCAGCAAAGCAGAGCCCATCTTGACTAACACATACCCAATAAACCTCAGAAAGTCAACGCACAAAAACTGTGGCTTACAAAGGAAGACTTTAAGGAAATTCAAAAGAACCGATGGAAATTATCTTAGTGGACACAGTAAGAAACTCTCGAAGGAAAAAACCTCAAAACTTGCGCGTAAAAACTTACTTACAAATCGAGTGGTCTATGCCTGGAACCAATTGGACGAGGTCCCTGTCTCTTCAAGCTCCATAAACAGCTTCAAAAACAGGCTGGACCAGAACCTGAAGTCTATCAATACTACATTAGTCCATTATTATTATTATCTGTGATATCCTGGTTAAGATGTGCTACCAACCTGTGATATAGCCTGTGAAAGTTTCAGATATTGAAAATCGTATACATGGGGCAGATCTCCAATTATATAACTATCATTAACCGATAAAATAAAGATTTATTCACAATTTAAAACTGTATTTTTATGTTATACGACGTAAGGTGAATTATTTGCGGTATGGTTTTCTGTGAACTGGAAAAATAAAATTTAAAAATTGTTGCATACCTACCTTTATAAAATTGCATTGCATTTAAAATGGAGTGTAATAGAAGCATTTCGTTCCTTCTTCCGAGATCGTGTTCTACAGTAAAAAAACTCACGGAAAGAACAATTTAAATTCAACAAATAACGTTACGGTTATGTTCTTTCTCTTCTTCTGTGACTTCTGTTCTTCTTGGTAATGATAATAGCTGGTTGATTGTCGTCAAGACAGGTGGCCATTGCAATTAAGAATAATAATTACGGTATCCAATCCAGTCCTCTTAACTGGACACACAACATTTAAACACGATAGTCCAGGGGGCGGGAAATGTGATTTGTTGCTGTTCTGTGATTGGGTACTGAGCAGTTCAAAGTCAATGGCTTCATAAATTTGTTTTTAATATCATTTCTTATTATTCATTTACTTGCAACGGCATAAAATTTGTTTGCGTTTTGCTGCTGGAGTGTATAGTTGTTGAATAATGTGATACATGATAGATATATTGCTTGTTCTTGTTATTCTGTGGTTGATATACGTGGCGCCCTCTGAATTTATGTTATGAGAGTGATTCTAGACATGGCGAAGGTATTGTTATCATCAAGAAAGTAGTAGATTTGTTTATAATCATTTGCACAAAAGTTTTACAAGATTAAAGACTAAATATGAATTTCGTTGTTATTAATTAAAGCCCACTTTATATAATAATACACATGTCATGGGAATGTTTTGTGATGTGATAGTTTATCTGTGTAAATTTCCAGACATCGGGCTTGTTGTTGGTATCTACGATTTTTACTCAGCGAAGTATTATGATAGCAATACAATTTCATGGGGTGAGTAAAAACTATACCTATTGAATAAGGCTTGTTTAATTGAAATCGCAGTATAGTTTTTGATTTAATCTTTTTTAAAAAACCTAAAAAAGAGATTTTCCCGAATACTTGGCAACGTCGCAAGGTAATCAGCTGTCTGTAGAAATTCCGCCAATTTGTCATGTCAAAAACACGTGTTTAGGGGTAATGAACTTTCATAGAGGCACAGATGGTCCGGTTTTAAGGTATTTTACAAAAATCAAAATACTTCCGATTTTAGAAAAAAAAACTATCAAGTGTAACTCTAGGCCACCCCAGGAGTGGCCCCTTAAAATATAATAAGTCATTTCCATAACACCCTGTATATGTGATGTTCTGAAAAACATAAATGTTGGTCTATAACTACACCAAGATATTTTAAGTTTGTTACCTGTTCTATTTGTACATTGTTAATTTTTATAGTTGTGTTAGAAGCTACATCGGTGGCATTATATTTACTTTTAATAATCATCATTTTCGTTTTGTCTGTATTAATTGCTAAACTATTGACATGCAACCAGTCACACAAATTTTTAAGTTCTGAATTTAAAGTGTTAATTATTTCATTGCCGTTACAACCCACAACATAGATTAATATATTGTATCTTCTATCTTCAAATGGGTACTTACTGTTTTATGACCTCATTCCTTGAAGGCGGCGACAAAAATCCTCAACGGGGTTCGCAGTACCAGTGTGTTATACCAAATACGTCCAAATCGAAGTAGTTTATATTTTTCTTTTAAAGGGAGCAATATATTGTTGAAAGGGAGCAATATTTAATCGTAAAGTAAATGAGTATACTTCTAATTTTTAGCAGTAAAACGACAAAGTCACTATTAATTTCACTTATTTATTATATTATTAAATTTCAATCGGAGCCACCAACACTAAAATTTAAATTCACAAACACATCTTTCGCTTACTTCTTAAATTACATATAATCCTAACGTCGACACTTACTTTTAGAAATGCGCTCACTTTACGCTTTATTCAATTAAACTTTTCGCGTTACCGTGCCAAGTCAATAAGTAAAGGTTTCTGCCGCCACGACGATACTTTAATATCTCCGTGTGACTTCGGGTCAACGCACTTTCAACTTCCGAACTGAACTTTTCACCACTACACTTGACTAACGGCACGGCAACTTTCAACGGACGACGGTACTAACTTTTTAGGTATTAGAACATTACGACGGTAAAAATGAACTAACTCTTCCTCTAGCAATCCCTCCTATTTATAGGGGAAAATTGAACAAAACAACACCTGAAATTGCTCGCAGATGTTTACACAAGGGTTCCAATTTCTGGAATCCCTTTGTCGGTACGAGAAAAACAAAATATTTCGGATTTTTACAAAGGCAATTATCTTGATTTATTTGACAGTTATTAGAAAATAGTTGCAGCTGAGCAGCAGATGCCATGCAGGTGTTACTTATTGACACCAACGTAATCCATCCCCATTCCGCGATTTATCCAGATAAAACTAGTTTAAGTTAGAGTTTTGACCAATCAGAAAACGTACTAGCGCGTCATCTCCGAGGTGGGAGAGAGATTATTTAAACTTTAGCAGCGCCTAATTTCATCAGTTTCTCTCGGACGGTACCTGTTGCTCGGTCAAATAACTAGTCGGAAATAAACAGTGAAGTGAAAAATAAATTAAAATTTTATTTAATTTTAATTTATTTTGTTTGAAATATTTTTGATCATTGTGATGTGTTCTATTGATTAACCCCTTATTGGATTATTTTATTTTTCAAACGTGAGTTTTCCAAATATTTTTAACTCATTTTAATTTTCTTGGACTTTTTTTTTATAAAAATATTTTAAAGTTGGCTGAATTCTAATAACACTCTTGTTGATGATTAAATTATAAATTTTATTTATTCAATTTATCCAAAAATATTTAAGATATTTTAAATCTCTTTACTTTATTTTAACTTATTCTAGTAAAACTTTGAAGTCCAATTTAACTTTAAAAATTTTCAAAAAGGTTTCCTATTTTATTTTGGAATTATTTTAATTTCTTAATATTTTTCCCAAAACTTATTTTAAATAAAATATTTTTCATTTCTTAAAGACTCCTCGCACTGAATATAAATTCAATAAAATTATTATTTTTTTTTTAATTTGAATAATAATAAAAATAAATTCTTTATTTCTAAAATAACCGAAAGTTTTCCCGAGTTTTATTTAGTTACATAATATTTTAAAAATGCCGTTCATCACAATATCATCAGCAAATAATTGAATTTTGTACTTGCTTATTCTATTTGCAATGTCATTTAGATATAGAACGAATAGAGTAGGGCCCAAAACTGTTCCTTGTGGAACACCATATTTATATATATTGTGATATACGATATAGGTAATTTATTAATTATTGGATGTGCCCATTGTTAGTCCGATACACTTTAAATATTATATTATACGCATAACTTGTAGTTTTATATATTTATATTTTTAGACTTTCACGAATAATTGTTAAATGTTTTGTGTACTTAAGTGTATTGTGAAGGATGGTCATACTGGTCATTGTTACATTCGATTTTACTGTTTTAATTGTTGTATGCTGTTATATTATAGTAAACTAAACTGAACTTTGTTAATGAGAATGAACAATTCTTTCAACAATAAAGTATATTTGAGTTTGAGTTTGAGTTTGAGTTGAGAGTTTATATCTTAGTTAATAGGTATTAAAAATACCTTTCAAATGAGGTACCACTCAATGTAGGTGTTTAGAGAAAAATATTGAAAATATTGAAAAAAAATAATAAAAATATGAAATTTTTCAAAAAGTATTTTTTTATTTTTTTCGAAAAAATATATTATTTTTGTCAATATTTAAGCAAGATATTCACGAAATTTTGGGATGGAGAAATAATGGGTTCATAGGGAAAAAAATATTAACAATTTGAAAACATAGCAAAAATGACCAAAAAGTGTTTCTTTTTTAATTTTAAACTTCATTTTTCAGATTTTACCGAGATTATACTTGCTTTTGTGTTTTTAAAGTAAAGCCTAAACAAAAACCTAACCATCCTACCACCCATCCTCCTGTTTGCTATTTTTTCAATCAGAATCTTGTTAAAATTACTACTTAACAGGCGCGCCTTAACTATCCCCCCTTTCTAGAAAAAAAATTAACAAGACCATTAGTTTCAATATTTGACATTTTTTTCAAGCAGTAACTTGTTAAAACTTGCTGACACGCGCGCATCTAATCTAGTCAGTATCCTTTTACCCCCCTCCTCGCTCTACCACCCTTGGTCGTGTGTTCTGCAAGAAAATACCTGCAGTGCTCAGACACTGCAGTCCAATTAAATTTTTCTAATTCTTCCTTCTAATTTTTATGCCCCTCCCTGCTTTATGCTTATTGGTTAAATTAAAATATTTGTTTGAACCTGTGTGAACTGATTTTATTGCATCATATGAGTTTAGTTCTTCAAAGTTTTTTGATGAATTAACACGTTTCGAAATGGCTCAAAATCGACCACTGGACTGGTCTAAAGTTTTTGTTACCCCATGTTAAATCCTAAGCCGGGAAAAACGGTGTCAAATGAAACTGTTACACATGTAACGGAATTTTACTTAAGGGATGATATCAGCAGGATGATGCAAGGAAAAAAAGATTATATCGTTATCAAAAAAGAAGGCAGCAAAGAATATGCGCAAAAAAAATTGCTTTTGGCCGATTTAAAAGAAATTTACGCTCAGTTTAAGAGTGAATACCCCAACGTTAAAATCGGTTTCACTAAATTTTACGAACTGAAACCAAAAAAACTGCATTTTTGCAGGAAAAAGTGACACACACACAGTCTGTGTTTGTACTATACATCAAAATGTTAAGCTGATGATAAGTGGCTCCAAAATAAACAAATTCATCGTTGATGACAATAACAAAGCTGTTTTCCTGATTACCACGCATGTTTATTAAAAATAATTTGCAATCCACCAAACGTAGACTGTTTTTTTGATAATTGTTCAATGTGCCCAGGAATTGAAAATTTAAAGCAAATTTTAATCGAACAGTTTGAGGAGTTCTTCATTGATAATATCACTTACAAAAAATGGGTTTCAGTAGATAGGTGTAATATGGAGACCATTATTAAACCTGTAGAAGATTTTGTTAAAGAATTTATACAAGATTTATTAAAATTAAAAACGCACTTATTTATTTCTAGAATGCAAAAAAAAATTTTTAATGAAACGAAAGGAAATTTAATAATTGGCGAGGTACTTATTACATCTGATTTTGCTGAAAATTATTCATTTGTTCTGCAAGATGAGGTACAATCGTACCGTTGGACGACCAGCCAGGTCACACTTATTCACCCGTTTGTAATTTACTACAGAAATGAAGCAGGTGAAATAAGGCACTTAAACTATGTCTTCATCTCAGACTGTTTAATACATAACACTATAGCTTTTCATTTATTCCTGAAACAGTTAATAACTGAACTTAAAGAGAAAATCATAAACGTAACAAAAATCTATTATTTTTCTGATGGGTGCGCAGCCCAATATAAGAATAAAAAAAAATTGTTAACCTCTGTTACCAAGAAGAAGAATTTCAAATAAAAGCGGAGTGGCACTTCTTCGCTACTTCACACGGAAAGAGCGCTTGCGATGGCCTAGGTGGTACCGTAAAACGTTTGGCAACCAAGGCCAGTCTACAAAGGCCCTATAAGGATCAAATTATGACGCCAGAACAACTTTTCGAATTTGCACAAGAAAATATTCCAGGTATCAACTTTAGATTTAGTAAAACTGCTGATTATGAAAGGCACGCAATTTGTTTGGAAAAAAGGTTTGCTGAAACACAAACCATAAGCTGAATCACGTACGGGTGGGCTGCAGTGGCTCGTCGTGTATTTCTACCATGTACCCCTCTGGGTGGAATCAAGCGAGCAACCTCAGTTGAGCATTTGCCATGAAAATATTTTTAAAATAGACTCAAGTCGCCAACCTGCCGTCGATGTTCAAGGCTTTCCAGGTTGTTTGCCAGATGATGGTCATCGATCAAATGAATGGCTCTTCTTTCAATGGAATCTAGCAATCTCAGCATATGTTTAGAAGCAGAGCCCTAAATATGCGAACAGTTCTCTAGCGATGGTCGAATTTGGGCTTTATAGAGCATCAAAAGTTGTTGGGGTATATAGAAGTTCTTAGTTCAGAAAAGTATTCCAAGCTTATGCGAGGCTGCCTTAGCAATCGTGGCTATGCCTAGACATATGACGAAATTAACGCCCAATAAATGAATTGATGAAACCAAGGAAATCGAGTGTGACCGACTATATCTGGTTCTTCAACATTTTTTAGAAAAAATTGTGTGGGGATTCTCAAGCTAGTGCTAGTACTTGGCTGGTCATTTTAATTTTTTTTTATAATGATATTTAGGGCTGCATTTCTATCTTCAATATGCTCTTATAGGGTTGTCCCTCAGACTATCTTCATCATTAAGTTACTTGAGATGTGAGTACCTAATCTAACTAGTGCATTTAGTCATTATTTTCTATATATATTTCTTCATTTTATTGTTCTGAAATCTCATTCAATATATTAAACCACATATTGTAAAAAGTAAGGCTTCTTTCTAACATTCCCATTTATAAGATCTTCATTTAGTCATTTCGAATTGATCTAGGGTTCTAGTTTTGCTCTATATGTTAATATTACAAGTGTTTTACCACATCTTCATTATTTATTGCATTTAAATAAACCCTTATTATATGGCCATAAGTGGATAGATGGTGCTGCTAATGGCCACTACACTGGCCATATGTAGAAACTTATTAACTAAATGTATAAGTGGTGCCTCTGCCCTACTTAAATTTATTTTATTTTGTTTGCAGTAACACATAAAATTTCTAGGTTTTAGTAGCCAAAAAAAGGGCGTGGCACCCACAAGTTTTTTACCTCCGGCACATTTTTTATAACTGGGTGTAATTTCCGGTTATTAATTGGACAAAAGGTGGTCACCCTGGTTACAATTAGAAATTATTGTCCCAGAATACATCAGTTTCCCCTATACCTAAGTTTAAGCAAAGTATAAGTACCTGTTTTCATTTCTTTCAGATTCCTCCATCTTGATGTCTAGTTCTTCGTTTTTCAATTTCCACTCTGTATAGTTCAAATTATACATTTCATCGCATCCGTTTACTGCTTCACTCTCTTCAACTTTAACCTCTGGTTCTGTTTGGTCAGGAAATATTTGTTTGCCTCTGCAAAATATAAAATGGTTAGACTAGAGAGTTTAAAATTTAAAAATTGTAATTACCTACTCATTTTTGGTGGTAGGCTTGTTTCATAAACACATTAGTATTAAAATTCGTAAAATTCTCTGCCATTTTTAGTAATTTTGCAGGGTAATTTGTGGTCGAAAAATTTATTTCTTGTTTATTTATTTATTTATTTATTTACAACAATACTCTACGGAAATAACATTCCAAATGGTATAAGCCTACATAAACTAAGAAAATTTATAAATTATTAATATACATTTTAAACAATAACAGAACAATATTTAAAACAATTAGAATTAGAATCAGGTCGTGTTAGATATATACTTTTTGATAGAACAAATGCTTAGTCTAAATATGTCGCAGTCGGGGAAATGTCGATTGTAGTTCCTTAACATTCTGGAGGTGAAAGCATTCTGTCCATAGTTCGTCCGATGGGTTCTTTCGAAAAACAGTTGTTCCTGCCTGGTGCGTCTTACAGGAACCAAAAACAGAACAGACTCGAGCAAGGAGATGCAGCAAATGGCACCAGAGACCAGCTTGGACAGAAAGACAAGCAATGACTTTCTGCGTCTCTGCTCTAAGCTCTGCAAGCCGCATAGGAGAAGTCTTGTTTCGTATGGCACGCCGTGATAGGGAAATCTTAGTTTGAATAGAAGATATTTGGCGAATTTATTCTGCACACGCTCGATTCTAGAGACGTGACACTGATAATAGGGGCTCCATACAATGGAACAATACTCCAGAATCGATCGGACTAAACCATTATAGAGAGCTAAAATTGCCGCTGTGTCGAAAATTTGCACAGTGTGCCGCTTTATGAAGCCAAGCATTCTAAAACTCTTCAAAATTATGTTATCAATGTGAGAGACGAAGGAAAGATCCTTGTCAAAGATAACGCCTAGATCGTTGAAATGTGAGACGATATCCAGGGTGGAGTTGTTAACGAAGCAAGTATAATTTGTGGGAGAATTGCCCTTGAAAAATCGAAGGACCTTACATTTGCTCACATTCAGTTGAAGATGGTTGGATCTGCACCAGACAACCAACCTGTCCAAATCAGACTGCATACAGTTAGAGTAACTTACTCGAGAGAAAAACTTCAGGTCATCAGCATACACCAGACACTCGGACCCAGTGAAACAGGATATGACGTCATTTATAAATAGAATGAATAAGATGGGCCCGATGTGTGAGCCCTGAGGAACACCAGAAGTAACCAGAAACTCCTTGGAGGTAGATCCGCAAACGGTAACACGCTGTCGGCGATTACTAAGATATGAGCTTATCCACTTGAGATATGGGCCAGTGATTCCAATATCTGAAAGCTTATCCAGGAGCAGAGCATGGCAAACGCTTGTTATGGGGGATAGTAGTGGCGCCGGTAAAGAGATCGGTAGTGAAAAAAATAACAAGAAATATAATGTGGAAAGGCTGAAAACTAGAAGTTTTTCAGTGCCTGCAGTTGATTTATCAAGAGAAGATATCGAAAAAATCATTGGAATTCCAACCGTAAACAACACGACAAAAACAGATGCTGATAAGAGGATACTCAATGATATGGTAAATACAGGCAAATCTATTATACGAGGACCGCGCAATATAGAAACGTTAACTGTGGCAAATAAAACTATTAAAGGAGACACAGATCAGGAGGAAGTTTTCGAGAATCCTTTTAAACCCAGTAAATCTGTCGTACGCACACCACCAACTGAAAATATTAAAAAAGTGACCCAATCGAAAACATGTAAAATAACTTTAAAGGAAACTCCTCAAAAAGACCCAGGTCTGAAAATACGCCAGAGAGGAATATCACTGAAGAAAATATTACCAAAAGGCAATGTGCGGAAGTACAAACAAAAATAGACAGCCACCAAGACAACAAATTAACTGATAATGTAAAACTAAATATTGAAAATATGATATCTCAAGTATTTTCGTCTCTGGACATTATCCAAGAAACGGAACAAAAAGTAAGTCAGATTTTGGGAAGAGAAGATCGGGAAATATTGAAAAGTGCAACAACAAACATACATAAATGCTTAACGGTAATGATACACAAAATAGGCTGCTTGGAAAGAGAACTTACAACAACTCAACAAAAAAGCATAACAATTAATGGCAATGACGATCAAATCAAACAAAATGAAAAAACATATGCTAATGTGAGTGCTATAAAAGTAAACCCTAAACCTAATTTAATAGAAAATATTCATACAGGAAGTACTACTTGGACAACACCAAAAACAAGTAGAAAATTAGAAACTATTGTAAAAGTTAAGGACATAAACGATTCTCGGAGTACTCTTTAGCAACTGAAGTTACACATATCCACAAAAAATGTGGGTAGTCTCAAAAATATTACTTAAAACATGGTGCTGTAGTTCTGGAAAGCCATAATGAAGATCAACAAAAAAAACTAGCAAATGTGCTTGGAGGAAAAAATGATATAGCTATAAGTGAATCTTTAAATATGGACCCAATGTTTATGGTTACAGGGATTGCAAAGGGCATTCCAAATGAAGACTTTTTGGAAGATATTGTAAGACTTAATGAAGAAAAAGAAACAGATTTGGGGTAAAACGTAGATGACAAAATAAAAAAAAGAATTGCAAAAAAGCAATGTAGAAACACACAGAAGGAAAATTGGATCTTACAAGCACCACCAGTTATTTCAAAATGGTTTTTGAAAAAACAGGTGATAAATTTCGATCTGGTTAAGGTGTATGTTAAGAAACATTTTAACATAGCGATATGCTACAATTGCTCAGGTTTTGGACATGTGGCGAAGTACTGCAAGGATAAAAAATGCTGCCATAAATGTGGACGTAAACAGTATGGTGCAGAGTGTACAACAGAAAAACTGAAATGTCCTAACTGTGCAAAACTAAAATATGAAGAAGACCTATGCCACCGCTCTGCTCGAGACAATAAATGTCCAGTATTACAAAGGAGATTAGCTCAATTCCAAAGTCAGATTAACTATACCTCAAAAGAAGCAAATTTTTTATAAAAAATTTAGAAAAAAAGAAAAGAAGCAACTGCAGCTTAATCCATCAAAATGTGCAATCAATAGGAAATGCGGTGGACCGGATAAACAACATGTTGCTCACCCATGATGAGTGTTTGGTGTTATGTATTACAGAGCACTGGAAATCTCATGGGCAATTAAAACAACATTCAATAAAGGATTTTAAACTAATATCCATGTTCTGTAGAGAAGAAGGTAAACATGGGGGGACAGCAATATACAGTAAAAAACATGTTAAGTATAAACCATGTGAAAGAGTGTCCTCAAATTCAGTTGATGGCATAATTAAGTTAGCAGCTGTTGAGTGTGTTTTAGGGACTAAGAAAGCTATAATCGTAAGTGTATATAGACCACCCTCAGGCAATATGGAAATATTTTTAGGTAAAATAGAGCAATCACTAATCAGTATATTTCATGCGAGATTTCATGAAAACAAATTAATTGTTATTCTGAGGGACTTTAACACGTTGAGTGCCAACTACGAGTTTTCTCGTAGTTGGTAATCGGGTCCGAGACCCCAGCTACGAGATAACTCGTACTCTGCGTCTTGATCTGTAAAACCAAGTACGAGAGATATCGTAGCAAATACGTGCAAATATAGGGTGCTTGGGCTATGGGACAGGAATGAAAATTTGATACTGGCATTTGGTTTTAGATTATTTATTATACAAAAAGTAGAATAAGGGAAAAATTCATAAATACGTAAAGAATCAGTATTTTCTTACAAATTAACTTTTAAGGTAACATGAACTCAAAATAAACATCATTTAGATGGCCAAAAATTATTATATTATATAAACAAATATTTTTAAACTAAAAAAAAATATTTTTTATGAAACATGGTACTTTCTAAAACAGTTCTCGACACATAGGGCCGGTGTTTCTTCACAAATAGGGCAAAAATAACGAGTTTCACGACGCTTTTTATCTTTTGTGCAAACTCTGCATGGTTTTGTTGGACGTACTTTTTTTTCAGTGGACGGCAAAGCCTCTAAGTAATGAAAATCTTCATTCCTGGCCTTTTTTTTGCGTATTTGGCATATTATCACCAATCAAAGCCTTTACAAACTCTTCTCTAAAGCGAAAGGAATTATATCTTTTACCTAAAACTTTTTGGTACAGAATGTGGGCATTGTGGATGTACATTTCACAAATATGTAGTCCAACTTTTTTCGGCCACCTTATAGTTTTTCTTAGTGCAGAATAATAAGAAAGCATTTGATCAGAGCGATCAACGCCCGACATTCCATGCAGTGTTATAATCATGAACAATGTTGGGTTTTAGGCTCTTCTTTCCATTGCGATTGCATACTTCTGTCGTGTCTACTTTATGTTTATTTGAAATGACCAACATATCCCTCTTATCTTTCCATTTGCACACTACGACCGATTTTTTTCGCTTCCAAGTAAGTTCGCCTTTCTTCAGCTTCTGGTTTATAACGCATTTTGGGTTGCCCTTCCTGTTGCCGCGTAGTGTACCATAAACATAAGTTTTCCTATCTGTCAGCAATTCGGTTAGTGCTACTGAATTAGAAAAATTGTCAGAAAAAATTAAATCCACCAAAGTTTTCACACTAAAGTTTGTCAAGTCAATTTTTAAACCTGGCTCCTCGCTGTAAGTAAATAAAGGGGGATCTTTATTTATGTCTATTCACTCATCATCAGTAGTGTTCCCAACCTGCACTGGTACGGGTGTATTTATTGGTGAATTGGATAGTATAGAGATGTCTTCATTAGCGCTTAACACATTTTTACCGCTAGCATTCGAATACTCGCTGTCACTCGAGTTGTTGGAAGGAATAAATTCGTCGGAATCAGAATTTCCGCCTTCAGGAAGAAGGTTATCCCACTCTTCTTCACTCATATTGGCATAACCTTCTAGTTCCTTGTCAGTGAGCTTTCTTTTATTAGCCATTGTAGTCAAAAAATGATGGCACTCTACATATGTAAGTAAATAGTACGTAAAAATAACTAAACTTCACGCAGTGCCGCACATTCTGTGGCCGCACTTATTTAAAAAAAGCAAGCAAATAGCCTCCCGTCCTGCTAATTCAACACTAACGTGATAAGACGTGATCGCACATCGCGTGCCACGAGGCCAGCAGCACGGTCCTGAAATTCCGAATAATTTTGGAACCAACTACGATCTACGAGTTATCTCGTACTTGGTACGTGTTAATGATTTTTGTTTGCAGATACCAACTACGATATAACTCGTAGAGTAGTTTTTCCTGCAAAAATAGGCTTTTTTTACAAAAATAAAAGAAGGATCGGGGTTACAGAGGTTTACCCAACCCAAACCTAATGCTAGTTGATATCGGATTCTGGTACCCATCTGGCCAATAGGCCTTTGGCACTCAACGTGTTAATATAAAAATGATTAGGGATAATCCTGCAAAAATCAACTTATGTTCATTGATGGCCTCATTTAATTTAAGTCCTACAATTTTTGAAAATACAAGGGTTACAAAAGACTTGGCCAGTTGTATAGATAATGTTTTCACTAATTCAGACTATATGGAAGCATGTACAATTGAACATTTTATTTCAGATCATTCTGGACAAAGAATCTTGTTTGAAATTGCAGATAAACAGGATCAAGAGGCTAAATATGCACGCATTTTTTCAAATGAAAATAAGCAAAAATTTTTGTCTTGCATTGAAACTGAGAAATGGATGGAAGTCTATAATATAAATAGGGGTGATGTAAATACTCAGTGGAATAGGTACCTTTATGCAAATTTTTAAGCACTATTTTGATCAGAACTCTCCTCAAAAAAAGGTATATAATAATTTTAATAAATCAAAACTAAAACCAGAACCTAATGAGGAACTTAAAGAATGTAAGCGCAAGTTAGAACTATATTTAAACCTGTCAAAGGTCAATGACACCTTTAAGGAGGCGTTTAACAACGAAAAAAAAATATATGACAAAACATTAACTCAGCTGCGGTCCGAGTCATATGAACATCTCGTTAAAAATGCTGATAATAAGACAAAATGTATGTGGGCTATTTGTAAAGAAATTAATGGAAGGGAAAACAAATCAAGCAGTAGGTATAGAAGTTGAGGAAAGTTCTGATCAAATAGCGGGTAATTATAATAGTTATTTATTGCCTATAGTGCCAACATTATTGAAAGACTTAATTGATATTCCTTTCAAATGTAATATAAGTGAAAATAGAAGCTCTATGTCTATTAATCCAATATCACCCACTGAGATATGTGAAATTACTCAATCATTGAGAAGTAAGCTCAGTAGTGCAGTGGATGAAATCCCAATAACTATTGTTAAATTGATAATTGATAAAATAAGGGATGTTTTGTGCTATATTGTAAACAACTCGCTCATATCTGGGGTGTTCCCAGAAGGTTTAAAAATAGCACTGATTAAACCTTTGTTTAAAAAGGGTGATCCAACAGTAGTTGACAATTACAGACCGATTAGCCTGCTGCCCAGCTTTTCCAAGATATTTGAAAAGGCAATGTGTAATAATAGACTTTAAGATTTTTTTAAAAAATATAATTTGTTAAGTAATTCACAACATGGGTTTATTAAGGGAAGATCGACATAAACAGCTTTATATAATTTTGTTCAATTAATATTGGAATGCTTGGAGAATGGACAGTTGGCGGTCGGAATGTTTTTATACTTATCAAAAGCATACGATTGTTTAGACAGGGAGCTTCTATTTAAAAAGCTAGAAAGATATGGAGTTAGAGGTAAAGCGAACAAATGGATCAGGTCATATTTAACTTGTAGAAAACAATTAGTTACTGTCTCGAAAGATGGTAAAACATCTAGGTCCGATATCCTAGAAAATATTATAGGATCCTCAAATTGATACGTTCAACAATCTGACTATGTGGCCAAACTATCCAAGGCCACAAAGTGAATATTATGAAAAAGAAAAACAAAATGAAAAATTCGCGTTTCAAAGAGATCACAAAAACGCAAAAACTACAAAAAACGACTCGGACAAGCAGAGACCACACCGGAAAATGAGAAAAATGGATTCTGTGGAGGCGATAGAAGGGCCTGGCTTTACATAAACCGAGTAAAGAGGCAACACTGAGGAAATGATAGTCAACTACATAAAATCTAAACCAGGCTTTACCAATGCAAACCTCTTAGTAAAGGAGCTACCCAGTGACCCAAAGAAGCTCAAATGCTTTGTTGTCATAGCTCCCTTCACAAAAAAAGACCAGCTTTATGACACCAACTTTTGGCCAAACTCCGTAGGAATAAAAAGATTCAGTTTTGTCAAACACAGAGAATTTCTCCGAGAAACAGGTTAGTTCTAGAAGAATCACAAAACAGAACTCATGAAGCAAATATAAAACAGAAACAAGATACAATCATAGCCAAACAAACAAAAACACTCAACATATTCTACGCAAATGTATGTTCTATCAGAAACAAAATTGGAGAAATAGAATGTAGGTACAATAAAATCGAGAACAAAATATGATATCTTGTGCTTCACAGAGCACTGTATGCTACAAGAGGAGTTAGAACACATAAAAATACTAGACTACAGATCAGGATCTTCATTTTGCCGGGCAAATAGTAAACATGGGGGGTCAATAATCATGTATAGCCACTCATGGGAAATAAAGGCACATGAACAAATAACAAATGTATCAGTTGAGGAACACTGTGAAGTAAGTGCTACAGAAATAAAAAAACCGAACCTAATAGTAATAACTGTTTATCGTCCACCCAACGAAGACTTCAATATTTTTTTAGATGTTATAAATGGTAGGTATCTTAGATGTAAGCCTTAGTCTTAAGAAATATGTTCTTTTAAATGGTGACTTCAACATTCACTTTGACAGCAAGAAATGCAACGCCTATGATCACAAGGAAGTAGATTGTAAAAATAAATTGACCTGTAATTTTTGCAGTGAAGAACACAGACTGGAAAATTGTACAAAAATCAACAAAAAATGTTGCAATTGTTTAAGTTCCAATCACAAATATAATCTAATTCATGATATCAATCATGAAGGTTTCTCAATCGATTGTCCAACATATAAATTTTACTTGCAAAGATACAAGAACTCCACTGACTACTACTCTAAGTATTAGGGAAGGGAGTCTCACTTATTTTTTTTTTCTCTCTTTTATGGATATTACACAAATATTAAATTCTTTAGAAGCGGAGACAAAAACTGAACAACAACAACAAACAGATGACATGGACGAATTTAAAGATAGGATAAAAGGTAGGAATAAAACGTTGGAGGTTTTACATTTTAATATTTCCAGTGCTACTAAGCACTTTGAAGAGGTTTTAATTTTTCACGAGTCCTGTGATCTGCAGGACATTGACATTGTCATACTTGGGGAAACCAGAAATAATTTTAATCCAAACCAATTTAACATTCCTGGTTTCACGACTCATTTTAACAATAGCCAATTAAACCAAAATGATGGCCAACTTCTTTTCATTAATAATAACATTGATTGTAATATAGATCACACCGTTTTACCGCTTTCATCGATTACAGTTTCAATGATAAATTTTAAAATAAAAAACACAACTTGCAGCGTAGTCACGTGCTACAGATCACCCTCCACATGGCAAAAAAATTTCGTAATGGATATAGAAAATTTTCTTAACAATACTTCTACTGAAAATATAAACATATTTGTGGGTGATATAAATATTAACATCCTTGACTGCACCGCTCAAATCTCAAATAGCTATTTATCGGTGCTTATGTCTCTCGGATACAAATCTGTCATAAATACATATACTAGAGTTATAAGTGAATCTAAAAGCGGCATTGATCATATATTTGTAAAGCAAAATTTAAATAATAATAGTACCTACTCATTTTTTATCCTCCGTCATAAATAATAACACCACTGATCATTTTCCTGTCTACTTGCAAATCTATGATGAATGGGAATCCCTTCAACAAACCCCTGATGAATCAATAATTCAGTTTGATAGTGTGAAATTCATAAATATGATTAGGCTGAAGGACTGGGTATCAGTTTTATCTTGTGATGATGCCATCGAAGCCTGGAGGTCGTTTTATGCAATTTTTTGCAATACCTACAATGACTGCAAATCCATAAAAATAAGGAACATTTTAAAAGTAAAAAAAATCAAACCATGGATATCCAATGCAATTATTATATCCATTAAAAACCGAGACAAAATGAAAAAACAGATAACTAAGAACAGACATGACATCCAACGCGTTATAAATTACAAGACATACAGAAACCGGCTTAACAAGATTATAACTGAAGCGAAAACCAAATACTACAAAAAAAAATTATTAATAGTAATTACGACATGAAAAAAATCTACAATATTATTAATGAAGCTACAAATGCCAATAGTAAAACAAGCAATGACATACATGTAACTGATTCAGATGATCAGCCTTTTAAAACTAAAAAAGACATGACAAATTTTTGTAATGAATATTTTGTTAAAGTTGGACAAGACATGGCTTCAAAAATACAAACACCTACAGACACACCCACCCAACATTATCCTAACCTTGACAAATCAATGTCTCTCAGCCTCGTAAACGAAACCGAACTTATAACTCATATAGCTTCATTGAAAAGTAATGGCTCGCCAGGTTACGATGGGATCAGTGCTGGACTAATAAAATACTGTCATGCACATATCACCACTCCCTTATCTCACATAATTAATTTGATTTTTAGTCAGGGAACGGTCCCAGTCGATTTAAAACAAAACCATCGTAGTACCAATTTACAAGGCTGGTAAAAAGTCTGAGATTGGCAATTATAGGCCAATAAGTTTGATAACTGCTTTTGCCAAAATATTTGAAAAATGCCTGAAACTAAGATTATATAACTTTTTTAAAAATAATAACATATTAATTGAAAATCAATATGGGTTTCAGAAAGGTATCAGCACAAATGATGCCATGTTTAAACTTGTTGAAGGGTTGAAAACTGGGTTAGAAGAGAACAAAAAATGCCTGGGTGTCTTTCTGGACCTTGCTAAGGCCTTTGACATGGTGCCTTATGAAAGATTACTCGAGGTGCTATGGCACTATGGAATTAGAGGTACCGTGTTGGAAGTATTTCGTAGTTACCTGACTGACAGAGAGCAGCAAGTAAAAATTAAAGACTTGAATTGATTCGGCTTTTACTTGGTGGAAATCCATTGTTAATTTAAATAGATGGTAAAATAAAAAATATAATTTTACACTTTCCACAGATTTTTATTTTGACTCGACATATGTTTCGCAACACAGTTGCTTGTTGCGAAACATATGTCGAGTCAAAATAAAAATCTGTGGAAAGTGTAAAATTATATTTTTTATTTTACCATCTATTTAAATTAAAAATTAAAGATCAGCTGAGTGACTGTCGGAAAGTTAATCTGGGAATCCCTCAGGGTACAGTTCTGGGCCCGCTACTGTTTTTAACTTATATTAACTCTCTATTACAGACAAATGATGCCATGTTTAAACTTGTTGAAGGGTTGAAAACTGGGTTAGAAGAGAACAAAAAATGCCTGGGTGTCTTTCTGGACCTTGAAAATCAAAAATCAAAATCAAAATTTTATTGACGCATTTAGCATTTACAATTAGGTTTCCTTTAAGGTATATAATTACAACTATTAGTATAAGGACAAACAGTGTCAAGTGGTATAAAATTAAATTAAACTAATCACAATATATATAGGAACAAATCAACAATAAAAAATAAAAGTCATTGAACCAAGACATTTCAGTGTTTCACTCATACAATAACTTTTTAACTTTACCTAAGAATATGTTCAGATTATCGCAAAATATATCTATATTATTTGGGGTCAAAATTTCATTTACCAATTTACACATTCGATTTAACGGTGAATTAATACCATAATTAGTTCTATGATAGTCAACATTAAAAAGGACTCTACTTCTAGTATTAACCGGAGGAACACGAAAACCAATGTCAGTAAGGAGAGTAGGAGAGTCACACAAGTTATTAATAATTTTATAAAAAATTGAGATATCAGAAAATTGTCTTCTTTTTTCCAAAGATGTTAGATTAAGAAGTTTCATTATTTCATTACAATCGATCTCATCATAGGGTATATTTAATTTATATGCAATTCTCCTAAGAAATCTTCTTTGGACTCTTTCCAACTTTTGCTTGTGAACAACATAATATGGTTGCCACACACAACTGGCATATTCAAGAATAGAACGAATCACAGCACAGTAAATCTCCTTAAAGGCAAAGAGATTCTCGAAACCTCGTAGAGTGCGAAAGACAAATCCTAGTAGGCGCATTGCCTTGGTTGTAATGAAATCAATATGTTTAGTAAATGTTAGCTCGGAGTCTAACCAAACTCCAAGGTCTTTAACTAGGGTCTGTCTCTCAAGCTCCACAGAGTCCAAGTTATAATCAAATAAATAAGGATTCCTGGATCTAGTGAATGAAACTACTTTACATTTGTTGATATTAAGAGACAAATTATTACTTTTAGACCATAATAAAAATCTATCTAGATCGTCTTGCAACAGTTGACAATCAAACGGCGATCTAATAATTCTAAAAATCTTTAAGTCGTCGGCAAAAACGAGAAACTGGCAGTCATGAAAAACATTTTTTATGTCATTAATAAAGATATTAAAAAGAAGTGATGACAGGTGACCACCCTGCGGAACACCAGAAGTAACAGATATCTCTGACGATATGTAGTTTTTAATTTTAACAGCTTGTTTTCTTCCAACTAGATGGCTTTCAAACCAGTTGAGAAGAGTTCCAAAAATTCCGACTGCCGAGAGCTTTTTGATTAAGATGTCATGGTCAACACTGTCAAAAGCCTTCGAGAAGTCGGTATAAATGGTATCAACCCGACACCCACTCTCGAAGGCTTCCAACAGTATCTCCTCATAGCATAACAGGTTTGAAACTGTTGATCTTCCCTTTATGAAGCCATGTTGCTCAACAATCATAATTTGTTTAAAAAGTGGAGTTATATTATCTGATATTAAGGCTTCAAATATTTTTGATGTCAAACACATCTTAGAGATGGCTCTATAGTTTTTTATATCTGCCCGATCACCATCCTTGAAAACTGGTGTAACATACGACTTCTTCCAATAAGTGGGAAAAATCCCACAACTAAGTGATAGGTTATAGATTTTACATAAAATATCAGCAAGGACAAATTTACAATTTTGTAATAAAATAACAGGTATGCTATCAGGCCCAGGCCCAAGACTAGATTTCAATAAATTAATTCTATTAAATACATCAATCACAGATATGTTTAAAAATCCTATACTAACCGACTTATCACTATCAAAAGAGACATTGGATTCCTCATGTTCCAAGTATACCGATGAGAAATGCTCATTAAACATTTCCGATATCTCCTGTGGGTCACCACTCTGATTATGATTAAGAGACATACACTGTGGATAATCGGAGTTTCCTTTCTTTGAGTTTACAAACCTCCAAAAAGATGCCTTATCAGTTAGTTGCCCCTCAAGAGTTCTTATGTGGTCATGGTGTACGGAACAAGATATATTTCTACATTGCTAAGGCCTTTGACATGGTGCCTTATGAAAGATTACTCGAGGTGCTATGGCACTATGGAATTAGAGGTACCGTGTTGGAAGTATTTCGTAGTTACCTGACTGACAGAGAGCAGCAGGTAAAAATTAAAGATCAGCTGAGTGACTGTCGGAAAGTTAATCTGGGAATCCCTCAGGGTATAGTTCTGGGCCCGCTACTGTTTTTAACTTATATTAACTCTCTATTACAGACTCGCATTGATGGACAAATAATTTCATACGCGGATGATACGGTTCTAATATTCCGTGATTCCTCATGGAATGGTGTTAAGGAGATAAAAAATTGGTTAGACCACAATAAATTATCACTAAATATTACCAAAACAAGTTACATCGCCTTTTCCTTGACAGATATCAACAGACCCAATTTTAGCGCTTTACTAATATCAAACACAAGCCTCAAAATCTTGGAAACTAATAGCACTAAATATCTTGGAGTTGTAATGGATAAGAACCTTAAATGGTCTTAACAAATCAGTGCCATCTGTAATAAAATAAGACGAATTGTATATAAATTTTATGAACTCAAAAAATTCATGACACAGGGGCCATTGTTAACTATTTATAAAGCTCTGGTGGAATCCATTCTGCAATATGGCATTGTAGTGTGGGGTGGACTGTACTCGACTGCATTGGAACCTCTAAATGTTATACAAAACTATATTCTGAAAGTTATATATAAAAAGGACCGATTATACTCCACTGATAAATTGTACAATGCCAATATTTTGAATGTTAGAATGATATACTTTTACAACTGCTGCCTTTTTGTTTATAAAAACATTAATATTCAAAAACCATTATCTCATCAACACAATACTAGACAAGTTACTGACCGGCACCTGACTGTACCTTTTTATAGAAGAGATGGTAATCAGAGATTTGTTAATCGCGTGGCCCCAAAAGTTTTTAATTTGTTACCAACGACCATTAAAAATATAGAAAAATATAAACGATTCTCTAAAAAGTGTAAACCTTATATTTTTAACAATTTTTCTAAATGTCTGGAACTACTTTAGACAACTGCAATATTAACTATATATCTAAAATACTTTACTTTTGTTTACCTATTGTTTTTTTTTTTTTTTTTTTGCTTTACTTTTGTTTGCCTATTGTTTAAAATAAGCCCTAGTATTAAGTCTTAAGTTAGCACATACAGACGCCCTGCGTCTAGGTGTTATACAGGGTGTTACTTAATGATGTGGCGTAATATCAAGGGAGTATTCCTGAATCAAATTCAAATAGAAAAGTTCATATAAACATGTGTCCTGACGAGTCTGGTTTTCAAGATACAGGGTGTCAAAGTTTTAAAAAAAAATTGGTTTTTTATTAATATCTAAATGACCCTTTTACCGATTTTGTTGAAATCTGGCAGAGTTATTCATTGTAATAAGACGCTAAGTTGGCACTAACTAAAAGAAAATTATAAGTTCCAGTGGCGTCTCGGGGGACAGTGTCACGAATAATATTGACAAAAAAAATGTACGCTACTAGTTTTTTGAAAAATTTAAATTTTTTTCAGATTGGGCATCTACAAATACAACTTTTTTGTCTCTTAATATCTTTTCGTATATTACTTCCTTATCGAGGAAAAAAATAAAAACGACTTTATTGCATGTCGGAAAATTGTTAAAATAAAATCAAGTTAACTTTGATCGTTGCTAGGAAATGTTGTTTTGTTATTATGAACATAATGGTTTTGACTTTCGGTAACAGTTTGTTATTATTTTTCCTCTGGTCAAAAGGTTAATAATTGTGCTATTCAAAAAATGGCAAATAATTATTTTAATTTGGAGATGACACAAATGCATTTCCTTTATGGTCTTGCCAATGGTAATTCGGCGGAGGCCCGGCGGCTCTATCAAGAAAGGTATCCTGACCGTGTCCTTCCATGTAGACAAATATTCATAAACATTCATCGTCGTCTGACTGAATCTGGCAGTTTTAAACGTAATACCTCAGAGGGAAGACCTCTTACAATTCGAACTCCCGCAGTTGAGGAGGCTGTCCTACATGCGGTCGAAGAGAATCCTGCAACTAGTACCCGAAAAATAGGTAGGGAATTAAATATTTGTTATAAAATGGCATGGGAAATTTTAAGAGATTCCCTGTTGTATCCTTATCATGTACAAAGAGTTTAGGCAATTCTGCCAAGAGATTTTGAACCGCGTACGCAATTTTGTAGATGATATCATCAAAGACTTGCAGAAAATCCTCACTTTGATTCCATCATTATGTTTACGGACGAAGCCCATTTTTCCAGAAATGCAATAATTAATTTCCATAATAATCATAACTGGGCCCAAGAAAATCCTCATGCTATTACAGAGTCAAATGTTTAGGAACAATTTTCTGTCAACGCAACGTTTGGATCGGTATCTTAGATGACTATTTGATTGCACCTTTTTTTTACCACGACGTCTTAACGGACAATCTTACAGTCATTTTCTACAAAATGATTTGCCTCTGCTTCTTGAAAATGTTCCTTTATATTTACGTCAACAACATTGGTTCATGCATGACGGTGCTCCTGCCCACTTTAGCATATTGGCTCGTGAGTATTTGAATGGAGCTTACCAAAATCGTTGGATAGGTCGTAGAGGACCACAATTCTGGCCACCTAGATCGCCTGACTTAAACAGCCTAGATTTCTATTTGTGGGGGCACCTAAAAGCATTAGTTTATGTTACACCAATCGAGACAGAAGAACAACTAAGGAATAGAATTATTGACGGGTGTGAAACCATTCGTAACACTAATGGAATTTTTAAAAGAGTTCGTCGCTCGATGAGAAGGAGAGCAGAAGCCTGCATAGAAGCGGGAGGTAGTCATTTCCAACATTTCTTGTAAATAGTCATTACTTTTCGTTTGTTAGATTTTAAAAAATGGCTTAGAAATAAATATACTGAACGATCAAAGTGAACTTGATTTTATTTTAACAATTTTCCGACATGCAATGAAGTCGTTTTTATTTTTTTCCTCGAAAAGGAAGTAATATACGAAAAGATATTAAGAGACAAAAAAGTTGTATTTGTAAATGCACAATCTGAAAAAAATTTAAATTTTTCAAAAAACTCAGTAGCGTACATTTTTTTTTGTCAATATTATTCGTGACACTGCCCCCCGAGACGCCACTGGAACTTATAATTTTCTTTTAGTTAGTGCCAACTTAGCGTCTTATTACAATGAATAACCCTGCCAGATTTCAACAAAATCGGTAAAAGGATCATTTAGATATTAATAAAAAACCAATTTTTTTTTAAAACTTTGACACCCTGTATCTTGAAAACCAGACTCTTTAGGACACATGTTTATATGAACTTTTCTATTTAAATTTGGTTCAGGAATACTCCCTTGAAATTACGCCACATCATTAAGTAACACCCTGTATACAGGGTGTTATGGAAATGACTTATTATATTTTAAGGGGCCACTCCTGGGGTGGCCTAGAGTTACACTTGATAGTTTTTTTTTCTAAAATCGGAAGTATTTTGAATTTTGTAAAATACCTTAAAACCGGACCATCTGTGCCTCTATGAAAGTTCATTACCCCTAAACACGTGTTTTTGACATGACAAATTGGCGGAATTTCTACAGACAGCTGATTACCTTGCGACGTTGCCAAGTATTCGGGAAAATCTTTTTTTTAGGTTTTTTAAAAAAGATTAAATCAAAAACTATACTGCGATTTCAATTAAACAAGCCTTATTCAATAGGTATAGTTTTTACTCACCCCATGAAATTGTATTGCTATCATAATACTTCGCTGAGTAAAAATCGTAGATACCAACAACAAGCCCTATGTCTGGAAATTTACACAGATAAACTATCACATCACAAAACATTCCCATCACATGTGTATCACATTATTCAACAACTATACACTCCAGCAGCAAAACGCAAACAAATTTTATGCCGTTGCAAGTAAATGAATAATAAGAAATGATATTAAAAACAAATTTATGAAGCCACATATGAAGCCATTGGGCGCATTCGAGAGACGAAACTGCTCCGCAGTGGTTACCGGTTATGATCCAACCGCTACCGATTCGTCGGCTTCCATGGATTTCGACTATTTCGACCAAAAGAATCATCACGTTTGGTTCAAATGTCAAATCCATATCAGCTGTGCGTAACAAACATTAACCTTTCTTGTTTTGTGAAGCTTACCAATATACTCATCCCTTGGTTGAAACTCTTTGGTGGCAGTTAAAAAGTACGTTTTCCTGTTTAATGTATATGTTTTGTTCCTCCATTCTATTTACTACGTTCTTCGTAACCAAACTTTTGTTGCATACGTCATTTCCCCATTGACATAACGAACCGCTCTCTCCAAGCAGCGGAAGTGAAAGATGCTACCCAAAATGGCGACCGTTCCGTAACATGTTGGAAAGTGTCGTAAAAGTAGCGGTCGACACAACAAGACGATTTAGGAACTGCTCCGGAGCAGTTTCGTCTCCCGAATGCGCTCATTGACTTTGAACTGCTCAGTACCCAATCACAGAACAGCAACAAATCACATTTCCCGCCCCCTGGACTATCGTGTTTAAATGTTGTGTGTCCAGTTAAGAGGACTGGATTGGATACCGTAATTATTATTCTTAATTGCAATGGCCACCTGTCTTGACGACAATGAGCCAGCTATTATCATTACCAAGAAGAACAGAAGTCGCAGAAGAAGAGAAAGAACATAACCGTATCAAACGTGTGTCGCGTTGTTTTCAATCCGGATTTTGTTATAAAGTATTTCTAAGTCTATAACTAGTAATTTCTTGTATTAATAACACAGAATTAAAGAGCTAATAACTTGATAATGTCCCGAACAGTTAATGTGTTGTTAAAGTGAATAAATGTCCCGCTAGAATCATTTGAAATGGTAACGGTATAACGTGGATTTCTTGCCGATATGTTTTTTATTTCAAGGTATGTACAAATAAAACTAGAGCAATACGTAGACAATTTTTCGTGTAATAGGGTAGAAACTAAAGCATATTAAAGTTAAGTAGAAAAAATTAAATATTCAAAAAAGGTTATCTCATGAAACTGATGTAGTAAATATGGCAACACTGGTCAAAACACATGTTTTGGGCTGACGATATCTAAAGACTATCTGACAGTAACTGTCAGATTTTTGTCAACAATTTTTTTTTGACAAGTAGTACGAATCAGCTGTTTGGGTCATTGGCGCGTAGGTGTTTTGAGCTAAATTTTTGAAGGCATTTTTCTCGAATTTCTAGCTTCGAGCGCCATTTAACGCAATTTTTCCCCAATTCGGCTCGACCTATAGATTTACGGGTTAAAAAATAATAAGTAATTTCCATAACACCCTGTATATATTTTGTGCAATTTTCAATTTTCAACATGTTTATTATATTGTAATTATTTAAAATAAATAAATTAAATAAATTAAATTAAATTAAAAATAAATAAATATAACCTCAAACAAAAATTTTTAGACCTCATAAGCTCATATGATTTAGTTGAAAAAGTATTTGTAAATACACGTAGGGACCACCGTCTTGACAATGTTTTTAAATATTTTGAAAGTGTGTGTGAATGTACTGTAAATGTTTTTAACCCAAATCTATCTGATCATGATGGGGCAATTGAATGTAAGATAAATATTGAAAATCTGACTGCAAAAAATGATAACCCAATTAATGATCAACATTTTTACCGTCCTATTACAAGAAAAGGCATTGTTGAGATGGGTGATCTGTTGAGAAATGAATCCTGGTCTTTTTTAGAATCCGATAATGCAGAGTTAAGTTTCACCAAATTTTTTCAGATATTCTTATCTTACCGAGATGCTGCTTTTCCATTGTCAAAGTACAAAACAACAAAAAAAAACGCCCAGGAACCAGGTGCTGAATGGTTCGGGGAGGAGCTACAAGTCCTACGACGGGAGTTGCAGATACTAAATGACATGTGCAGGGAAACTGGGTGCCAACTGCTGCAGGTTGAAAGAAACGCGCTCAGAAACAGGTATCGAACGGAAATAAATAACTCTAAAAAACAAGCAAACTCAAATTACATTCGTAACTCCGACAACATTACAAAAGCTTCATGGAAGTTAATAAAAAAACACACAGCAAACGGTAACCCTAAACCAAGAACGAACATAAACCCAAATGAATGCAATGACTATTTTGCCGACATAGCTGAAAATCTTATTAATGCCCTACCAACCGCTAACACTTCACCACTTCTACATCTGCAAAATAGCAACTTGAGAAACCAGAACTTGAACTTTTCTTTCGTCAACGTTAACTCACAAGAGATTCTTCAGGCCCTAAACAGCTAAAAGAAAAAATATAGTAGGGACTTCTATGACCTAAATGTGGTGTTGATTCAGACACTCAGCGAGCTTCTTTGCGTTCCACTTGCTAAACTTTTTAACAAATGCATCCAACAAGGTGTCTATCCCAAAGAGCTTAAAATTAGTAAAACTGTTCCAATTTTCAAAACTAGAGATAAAGCTTTGTCATCAAATTATAGGCCAATTTCTTTAATCCCTGTCTTTTCTAAAATATTCGAGGCTCTTTTAAAAAATCAACTGTACTCATACTTTGAAGAAAACAACTTATTTATTGAAGAGCAGTTCGAGTTTAGAAGGGGCAAATCTACCACGGGAGCGATTCTAAGGCTCTGTGATTTCATAGTCGAGGGCTTTGAGGAGGAGCAGATTGTAGCGACGACTTTCTGCGACCTCTCCAAAGCCTTCGACTGTGTATCACACGATATTCTAACTGAAAAACTAAAATACTATGGTCTTAACAGCACTAGTACAAAACTAATAGTCGAATATCTCTTAAATCGAAGGCAAATAACGGAGATAGAGGGCAAGCGCTCAGAGGAGAGGGTCATGAACCACGGCGTAGTTCAGGGGTCAATCTTGGGACCGTTATTGTTCCTCATTAACATAAACGACCTCTCTTCTGCCTTGTCGGAATGCCATGTAGTCATTTACGCGGACGATAATTTGATGATTATGGCACAGTAAAGGACTTGCCTAGAAATGGACGGCCACGTGTTTTAGGCGACGATGAAAAATTGGATATTGCATTATCTCTGCAGGATAATCCGCATGTTTCAACAGTTTCATTGGCTCAAAATCATGATACATCTAGAGGTACTATTGAAAGATTTTTGAAAGCATAAAAACACCACCCTTATAAAGTATGCCTTGTCCAAGAGCTTTTAGAAGCTGTCTATGATAGGCGTTTGCAATTTTGCGAAGAAATGATGAGACGGTGTGACGAGAATAATAGGTTTCCACAGAACACATTATTTTCGGATGAAGCTACTTTCTATTTAAACGGGGTGGTTAACAGACATAATTATCGTTTCTGGAGTCAAGAAAATCCACGATGAATATTTGAGGCGCATACTCAGCGGCCCTAGAAAGTAAATGTATGGGCAGGTATCATTAATAACCGAATTTTAGGGCCATTCTATTTGGAAGGAAACCTCACAGCTGAACGGTACCTGGATTTCCTAACCGGAAAACCAAAAAAAAAGACATTTAAACAATTGCTAGCTAGTTCAAATAGAACCCACAAAAGGAAGGAACAACCGACTAATGTTGTAAACCTGGCTAAAAGAAAGTAATATTATGTACCTACTTATTAACTTTCGTTATCTTATGCTTAGTGCGGTTTTTCTCTTTTTTTTTTTTTTTTTTTTTTCTCTCTTTCTTAAGTTTATATTGGGCATATTGTTTGGAAACCGTTCTCTCGAGTGATATCTCTAAGGAATTAATTTATTTTTTATATTTACAGGATTAATCATTTATGTACTTAACGACAAATTGTCGATATTTAACTTACATTTCTTACTTACTATTGCAAATTTTTTGAGCTGTAAAATGAAGATAATGAATCTAAATATTCGCTCACTGTTGCCAAAGATTGAGGAATTTCGCAAAATTGTATTGGATAATAATTATGATATAGTTACCATAACAGAAACGTGGCTTTCTCAAAATATCCCAAATGAATATGTGTTGATAAATGGTTATAAACTATTTCGATGTGACAGGGACGGCAAGGGTGGAGGTTTGGCAATTTATGTAAAATCTTGCATAGATAGGGTTGCAATAGTTAATTGTATAAACTTTTCAAGTTTTGAACAACTGTGGGTTTCATTTATACTTAAAAATAGATGTTACTGCGTAGGCGTTATCTATAGACCCCCCAACAGCCATATCGATGATTTTTTAACTAACTTTGATGATACACTAAGTATATTAGCTCCAAAGTTCAATTACTTGCTGTGCACTGGGGACATTAACATTAATTTATTGAACTTTAATAGGGTCACAGAAAGCTTCAGAAGTATTCTTAATAGTTACGATCTAAATCAATGCATTTCGGAACAAACACGTCTTGTCAACACTAGTCAAACACTTCTTGATATCATTGCTTGTAGTACTGATATACAAGTGTCTGAAATTAAAATAACAAGTTTGAATCAGCTTTCAGATCATTGCTCAATAGAATGTGTTCTCCACACACCAATAATTTCTGAACAACCAGAGCTTCATTCATATCGCTGCTTTAAAAATTTTATTTATGAAAATTTTGATCGTGATTTAAGAAACATTCCATTTGAAAGTATCTTTTACTTAAATAGTGTTGAAGAAAAGGTGGTTGCTTTAAATACACTCTTAACAAATCTTTTTAATACACACGCACCTATAAAAACCATTAGGATAACTAAAAAGCAGGCTCCTTGGTTAACTGATAATCTGAGACATATAATGAAAAGACGCGATCGAGCTTTTTTACGATACAAAAAATCCAGAAATGTTGAACACTGGAATTTCTATAAAGATCTTCGAAACTTTACTAAAGCCGCAATCATCCGTGAAAAAAAAGCATTTTTAGAATTTAAAATTCAGCAAAATAATAATTATAAAACATTATGGCGTGATTTAAAAAGTCTCGGTATTGCTTCGAAATCTAATTACTCAATTCCAACACATTTGGCAGATCCAAATAAAATTAATCAGTATTTCACAAGTACGAGTCAAAACCTGCAACCCAATAATGATACTCTAAGCTTTTATGAAAACAACGTTTTGGACAATGTCCCAAAATTTCATTTTCAATTTGCTAGTGAAGCTGAAATCTTGAATATCATTCGATCTATTACCTCCAAAGCTGTAGGTACAGACGAGATCAACATTAAAATGATTGTATGTTGTTGCCCATTTATCATTCCCATTTTGACCCATATAATAAACTGTAGTATAGAACAAAAAGATTTTCCTAAAACATGGAAAAAATCAAAAATTGTCCCATTACCTAAGAAACCTAATCCACAGCAAATTTCGGATTTACGCCCCATTAGTATCCTACTCTCCAAAGTACTGGAAAAAGTAATGAATAACCAACTGCAGGAGCACTTATATCAAAATGATATTATTCCAACAAATCAGTCTGGGTTTAGAAGGGACCACAGTTGCGTATCGGCGCTGCTTCGAGTTACAGATGATATTATTGGTGAGTTCGACAAGGGTGATCTAACGGCACTTGTGCTGTTGGATTACTCAAAAGCGTTCGATACTTTAAGCCATCGTTTACTTCTGACAATTTCACGCTTTGTTGGTTTGACTGACAATGCAGTGCAATTTATACAAAGTTATCTGACAGAGCGAACTCAGCATGTAAGAGTGGGTACAGAGGTGTCGATGGAACTTGAAGTTACAAAAGGTGTTCCCCAGGGTTCTATATTGGGACCTATTTTATTTACACTCCACACATTTAACTTTAAAAATTTTCTTAGGCATTGTGACTCTCATTACTGTGCTGATGATACGCAGCTGTACTTATCTTTTCCTTCCACTGAAAGAGCCTTGGCGGTTAACAAAATTAACTCAGACTTACAATCATTACTTAAAACATCCACGGATCACTCACTTATGATAAACTCACAAAAATCATACGTTATTTTATTTGGCCCCAAAAAATCAAGATCTGATTGTTTAGATGATTTTAAAATAACCTTAAACAATGAATCGCTTAAGGTTGTTAATGAGGTTAGGAACTTGGGAATGATATTAGATTCGACTCTCCGATTTACTACACATATATCTGCAGCCCTTAAGAAGGCTTTTTTAAATTTAAAGTTAATATATGTAAATAGGAAACTATTTAATCAAAATATTAAAAAACTTCTATGTGATACACTTGTACTCAGTCATTTTAATTATGGTGATATTGTATATAATTCCTGTCTAACACAATATGATATTCAGCGTATCCAAAGAATGCAAAATAATTGTTTAAGACTTATTTTTGGAATTAAAAGGTATGACAGAGTTACACATAAGCTTAAGAACTGTGGATGGCTCTTAATGGCCCAGCGGCGATTTTGTCATAGTTGTGTTTTGTATCACAAAATAATATTAAATAAACGGCCCAAATATTTATTTAGGAAAATTAGGTTTCAGAGAGAAGTTAACCAGCGAAGCACAAGACATGCTTCTCTTATATATCCACCAAAACATAAAACTGCGCTCTTTAAAAGAGCGTTTACCTTCTCAATTTATAAAGTTTATAATAAGTTGCCAGATGAGCTTAAAAAATTAAATATAAATTCATTTAAAAAACGAATAAAGCAACTGCTATTTTCTGAAAACTTACTAGTGTAGGTAACCCTACAGTTGCAATTATTGTACCTGGTGCACAACAACACATCAGTTACTTCCTGACATTAGTTACTTCCTGACATTAGTTACTTCCTGACATTAGTTACTTCCTGACATTAGTTACTTCCTGCCACTTCACATTGTTGTCTTACCTGTTTAGTTCTTGTTTTAGTTCTTGTTAAATTGCTTACATTCATTTGGTGTTAAATTGCTTACATTTACTTGTGTTGATTTATTAAAATATATTGTTATTTATTTTATTATAAACTAGATTTTTAACTATTATTATTTTCTATTATATTATTGTTTAATCAAATATTAGAGATCCGTATTTATTTTATGGTTAGGTGTTAGGGTACTACTAGTACCTAAGAGTGGAACCACTAGTTTCGCTAGTGGAGTCCAAACCTCGCCATTTGGCATACTAGGTTGCATATTGTTTTCGCCACTGGATGTATTTTTGTTTGCTAATTATTATTGTATATTGTATACTGTATGCCAATAAAGACAAATAATAATAATAATAATAAACAATGGCTTCTCCATTAAATCCAAATCACCAGAAGACGCCAAAATGGAAATGACAAGACATGTTGAAACTGCATACGACTGGTTTAATTCTAATTTGTTAAATGTCAACCAAAGCAAAACTGAGAAAATGGTTTTTTCTCTTAAAAAAACTTCAATCCCTGATAATCCAACCCAAGTAAAATTTTTGGGAGTTGCTATTGACGCGAAATTAACTTTTGAACAGCACGTCAACGTAATAACAAAAAAACTATGCTCTGCTACTTATGTCCTTCGTAACACATCAAAAATTGTGGACAAAGAAACAACAAAAATGGCCTATCATGGCTTATTCCACTCGGTATGCACCTATGGACTACTGGCGTGGGGACATTCGAGCCGAGCCGAACGTGTCTTCAGTCTGCAGCGGAGGGCAGTCAGAATTGTAGCTGGTGTCAAATATAGAGACGACGTCTGTAACGTGTGTATGTGAACACACCTCTTAAGATTGGCAACAATGCCAATAACGTCATATGTCACAAGACACTATAAATAGATGAGCAGAACAATAAAGATCCTATTTGACCTGAATACAACCTGACTAGTTATTTAACCCTCCTCCCTCTTCATATGGCGCAGTCGGTGTGAAAAAGCAGAAGAGGACCGCCATTTTGTACAAGAAACCGTCGTTCACGTGCAATTTGGGTGGTTTTCGCAGTTTTCCAACGAATGAACGCTTGCTGAACCGAAATACGACTGAAAATCAACTTAAAAACGTGAAAGAATGGATTTCCGAGGTGTCCCGCCCATGAAATTTTCCGGAAATTTGGCAGAAAATTGGAAGTTTTGGAGACAAAGGTTCGAGACTTACTTAATCGCAACAGAAATATCCAAAAAAGAAGAAAATACACAATGTGCACAGCTACTAACTCTGGTAGGCGAAGAAGGTATACGAGTCTTCAACACTTTTGACCTTTTAGACACAGAAAAAGGCAAATTAAAACCCCTTTTGGAAAAATTTGAAGGTTACTTCAATCCACGCCGTAACCTAACCTATCAAAGACACAAATTTCTTACCTGTAAGCAGAGAGATGGTGAAAGTATGGATCAATACATCACCGAGCTAAAAAATTTAGCAATATCAAGTGAACTGGGAGGCCTAAAAGACAGCTTGATAAAGGATATCATGATCTGTGGACTAAAGTCAGAGACGATGAGAGAAAAGTTACTGCAAGAAGACCACGATACACTGGATGAAGCTATAAAAACTTGCATTAACATGGAGAAAACCAAAGAGAGAAACAAGGAAATCACAGAAGCTCAGGAAAATGGTCATATGGATGTAATCCGGAGTCAATCAACAGCACCTTATCAAGGAAAAGGAAAAACTTTTGGCAACAGGTCCCACCCTTTTCAAACAAAGCACTATGGTACTAACAGAACTGGTCCAATCCAAGGTTTAAGAAAATGCTAGAAATGTGGAAGGCTTCATGGATATGGTAAATGCCCAGCCCATGGACAGAGATGCAATAAATGTGGAAAGATGAATCACTTTGCTTTGCAGTGCAGATTTAAAAGGGACGGTAACATTTTAAATTTTAACAAGGGTCAATATTTAAACAAAAATAAGTTGAATACTAACCAAACTTCTTTCAGCAAAATTTTAACAATCGAAAAAAATAATACAAACGTAGAAAGTATTGTTGATAACAGTAGTTGTGAAAAGAATCATAATGTATGCATAGACGTAGTTAAGACAAACTTTGACAATAATTTTCTTTTCATAGGTAGTATCGAAATGGGCATTGATGACATCGAGATGGACTCATGGGTTGCAGTAGTCAATGTCAATGAACACGAGGTCAGATTCAAGCTGGATACGGGCGCTGTAGCCAATGTCATGCCTCTGGATATTTTGCGTAGGATTGGTTTTAATGTTGAGGATTTAACCCTGACAAATGTAAGTTTGACTTCTTATACTGGGGATAGTCTGCCAATTGTAGGTTATTGCACCTTGAATTGTCAATATAAAGATAAGAGTGAGAGTTTATTGTTTTATATAGTAGATTTAAATAGCTATTGCATTTTGGGACTTAGAGCATGCATTCAGTTAAACATGATTAAAAGAATTGATTCGTTAAATGAAAATAGAGCAAATGAAATGCAGAGTGTGGTTAAGAAGTATAATTTTTTGTTTGAAGGAATAGGTTGTCTAAAAAAACAATATCACTTAAAGTTAAAAGAAAATGCAAAACCAGTAGTACATTTGCCTAGGAAGGTACCATTTGCTATCCAAGATAAGCTTAAAATAAGTTTGGATCAGCTAGAAAAAGATAAAATTATAATAAAAGATGAAAGTAGTGCTGAATGGGTGCATCCAATAGTTTTAGTTAGGAAACCCACAGGTGATTTAAAAATATGTTTAGACCCAAAGTTTTTGAACGAGAGTGTATGTAGACATTATTTTCACATTCCAACTTTAGAGGAACTTACAGTAAAATTAACAGGATCAAAATTTTTTAGTACTTTAGATACAACACAAGGATTTCTGCAAATTAAATTAGATTATCAAAGCTCAAAACTTTGCACTTTTGCCACTCCAATGGGTAGATATCGATTTCTTAGATTGCCATACGGCTTAGCTAGTTCAGCAGAGGTTTTTCAGGAAAGAATGTCCGAGATATTTGGAAATATAGAAGGATGTGAAGTTTATATAGATGATATAATACTGTATTCAAAGAATTTAGCAGATCACATAAAGCTTTTAACCCAAGTTTTTAAAAGAGCAGCAGAGTTTGATATTAAATTCAATCTAAAAAAATGTAAATTTGGTATGAATGAGGTTAGATACATGGGTCATATTTTCTCAGAACAGGGTATAACACCTGACGACTCTAAAATAGAGGCAATTAAACATATTTCAGTACCAAAGGACAAAAAAGACTTGCAAAGATTTCTCGGTTTAGTAAATTATGTAGGACGATTTGTAAAAAATTTGTCTGAGAAAACAACTAGTTTGAGATGTTTGCTGAAGAATGATAGTATGTTTGAATGGAACGAAGAGCAGGATAAATGTTTTCAAAATCTTAAGAAACTTATTTGTGAGGCACCATGTTTAAGATATTTCGACTCTAACGAACCCATAACACTTTCTGTTGATGCCTCACAGAATGGTATGGGAGCATCCCTAATACAAAATAATGTTCCGTGTGCTCACGCTTCACGAGCTTTCACTGAAACTCAGAAAAACTATGCACAAATAGAGAAAGAGCTGTTAGCTATCTGGTTTGGATGTGTCAAATTTCATCAGTATGTATTTGCTCGAAGGTTTCAGGTAGAGACTGATCATAAACCTCTTATTTCAATTATAAATAAACCAATAAACTCATGTCCGGCAAGGTTGCAAAGAATATTGATACAATTAAAAAAATATAATTTTGAACTTATATATAAACCAGGCAAGCACCTAATAATCGCAGACACGTTGTCTAGGGCTTTTGAAAACAAAATTTTTGATGAAAATGTAGATTTGGAGCTGGAAGCTCAAGTTTGTCTGATTTCCGAATCCTTAAATGCATCTAAGCAAAAAATAGAGGAAATCAAGAACCTTACTAATAAAGATGAAGAACTTTTTGTTTTAAAAAATCAAATTACAAGTTGGCCAAACAATATCAAGGATGTACCAGATATCATAAAATTTTATTTTAAATTTAAATCAGAAATAACATTGGCAGACGGTTTACTGTATAAGGGGACAAAACTGATAGTTCCAAGAGCTTTGCGTAAAGAAATATTGACGAAATTGCATTTGGGCCATATGGGTGTTAATAAATGTGTTAATAGGGCAAATAACTCTTTTTTCTGGCCAGGCATGAACAAGGCAATTAGGGACATGGTTTTGGCATGCAGTGTCTGTCAGCAATTTTATAAGTCAAATCAATCTGAGCCCATAATTCCGCACGAGGTCATAAATATTCCTTGGTATAAGGTCGGAATTGACATTTTTCATTTTGAGGGAGTTTCATTTCTAATTGTTGTTGATTATTACTCCAAATTTATAGAGATACGTAACCTAAATAAGGATCTGACTAGTGAAAATGTTATTTATAACTTAAAGACAATGTTTTCAATTCATGGAATACCTCGGATTGTAATGTCAGATGGGGGTCCAGAATTTTCGAGCCTTTTATTCAAGACTTTTTCAAAAGATTGGGAATTGGGAGCATAAATTTTCGTCACCAAGATACCCACAATCAAACGGTGAAGTTGAACGGTCGATTCAAACAGTTAAAGCAATTTTAAGAAAATGTAAAAAAGACCCCAGACGGCACAAACATATTCCATACATATTCCATGAATATTCCTTTGGCATATTGGAATATCCAATAAATGTTCCATATCTGCCAAGGCATATGACCGGCATATTGTATGCATATTCCAGGTCACCATGAAATATATGCCTGCAATATCTTTTAATCTGCCAAAATATATTTATGACATATGCTAAGAATATTCATTTTTTTTCTTTTTCATATAAATATATTTAATTTAGGTCAGGTCAGTTAGTTTAGTTTAGGTAGAGTTACAAATTTGGTACCTATAATAAAACATCACTAAAATTAATATTTTTTTTATTTTTATAAATAAAAAAAATTAGAACCCAAAAACTAGATATATTCTTTAAAATAAGGCGAAAAAAAATTAACTAAAGCAGGTTCTGTCAGTTCTGTGACGTACAGGCAGCGTTTCCGAGTTACACAACAGAAATTAGTTAAACTTGTGTTAAAAAAATTGTTATTATAAAATAACGATTGCTAATTTTTTTCTAGAAGAGCAGTCCTTAATTAAGCACACATACTAATAAAATGCAGAAAATGCCTACCCAAAAACTTTATGAAGTCTAAAACATTTTCATATTTAAATTTGTTTTTTAATTAGGTGCACACATATATGCACCTTCCTCTATATTACCTATATTTCAGGCCATGGCGCGTAAATGATTTGCAAATATCACGTGATCAAGTGAGGTCTATGCAAATAAGACCGATTTATTGAATACAGCAATGTAAATAAGACAAGTTATGAATTTTGCTGTCGTTTAATTATTGCAGAATGAATACAAAAATGATAAAACAGAAAATATGTTATTATGCTAGGTTCCTATACTTAAAGATTTAACTAAATGTCGAGATTAGTACCTACGTAAACAACCCTAAAGAAAAACCAAATATTTTTAAAACATCTTTCTTTCTCAATAATTATTTAAACCCTAGGACAGCGCTGACTGCGCCAAATTAAGTACTTACTACCTACCTACAGTTGTAGAAGTAGTACATAGGTAACAAAAATATTTAATTAACCAAACAGGTAAGATATAAAGAAATATTATTGACATGGCGAATGCATCGCTAAAGCTAATCTTAATTTAGTGATTTACATAAGCTTTTTAATTTTTGTTTTTGTTCTAGGGCGCTTATTTTGAACATTGATTTTATCATTCTTGGTTTTAACTAAATTATTTAATAAAATTTTACACACCCTTAAGTTAACATTTGCAGTTTTAGCTACCTCGGTAGCATTATTTACAGTGCCCCCAAATATTACTCCCCCTTTAAAATTTAGTTGTGGTGATATATATACACTGCGTCCATAAAGTCTTGCACAAATTCATTTAAAATTCAGGGGCTTACTTTTTTTAAAAACGCTCGGACACGTCAATTAGTACTTTTGTTTGCGCATTTTTTAATGTAAAATGTTTTTATACAGGGTGTCGCACGTATGAGGTATGAGGTCATCAAGGATTTTTTTTAATGGAACACCCTGTATATTATATCAATTTTGAATTCTATGATGAACACTTAACACCTCTGGAAATCACGGTTTCCGAAATATTGACGTTTGAAAATTTATTTTAAACACATTTATTGATGACCTCATACCTCATACGTGCGACACCCTGTATAAAAACATTTTACGTTAAAAAATGCGCAAACAAAAGTACTAATTGACGTGTCCGAGCGTTTTTAAAAAGTAAATACCTGAATTTTAAATGAATTTGTGCAAGACTTTATGGACGCACTGTATACTTCATCAGTGTGTAAATTGACAAGCATCTCATGATCTTTTAACATAGTAATTTTTTATTTTAAATATGAAATACTTCCTTCGATGTCACAATCAGTTAATGACATTTGTGAAACAATTTTTTTTACATTCCGAGGATGTGGAAGAATAATAATTTTGATTTTATATAAAGAAAAGTATGAAGATGAGGATTGAATATATAGCGTTGATGCTAAAATATTAGTATATCCAGTGTACCTTCTATTTTCCGGGGACTTCTTGTAGAGTTGAAGTTGTTCCATTATAAAAGTAAGATGGACTGGCTGTTCACTGTCACTATCACATTCACCTTCACACTTACCTAATAACTTTGACAGTTTGTCAAGTATGACATCAATTTCATTGACTACATATCACTACCAAGATTTTCCACTTTCACTCGAATAAATTCTAAAAGGTCTTCAAACAGATTGGTATTTGTCAATTTTGCAACCTGTAACTTTTTTGGCAGTTTATTGGTTCCTAGCATATTTTCGCCAACATAAACAGTAAATTCTAGGCCAATTTTTATAACAACTGATGCTAAAATTTTTGGATTTTTATCAAGAATTTCCTTAAAACTGAGGTAACACAACAAAAGTTTGTCATTGTCTGCAACTAAGAGCCAGTCTCTTTCAATTTCGCCAGCACTGTTATAATATGCCTGGATGTCTTCAAAAGAAGAAATTTGTCTTGTCTTTTTATGCTCCTCTAATGTTAGCAGGCTTTCCTCGATTGCTCTATTCATTTGGCTTTTTTCCACATCAGCAAGACATGTCACAGTGTTGATTTTTTTATTTAAATATAAAGGAGTATTATGGAAAATCCCAAGAACGGCGCTTTCAGATAGTTTGGGTATTTTTCTCTCAAATATTTCCAATTCCCCATTTACCTACTATGCATTTATCTGTTTTAATAATATCCTTGTCGGCAATGTGCTTCATGCAAACAACTGGATGTTTTAATCCTTCTAGATCATTTGGAATATTTCGCAGCCATTTATTTTTTAGATTTACATCTTTGGGTAGGGAAAAAACAGTAAAATATTTGTTTTCTTTCGTCGGATTTAGGTATAGTTGAATTTGCAGCCAACTACGCTGCAACACCGCGGCATTTTGGTCCTTTACACTAGAAAAATGGTACAATTTATTAGTTTAACATTCAAATATATGTTAAAATTAATATTACCTGAAATTTTCGCCTTTAATTGTAGTAAATACTATTATTTCTACCAAGAAACGCACACAGAACAATAAAGGTTAGGAAATGCACATAAACATAACCGTAAAAAGCCGGTCACAACACTCGACAACAGATATTGATCGGCGGTCGGCGCAATGGCAGAACCCAGTTGGTCACATGGTTTCCACGCGCCACGGCCTGTCTATTTCGTCGGCCTCGATTATCTATAAATAAATAGTTCCTATACCTAGATCAAGTTACGTTATGTAAAAATAGAATTTAAGACCACTCTGTATAGATATTTATATTATATATATTATTATCAATAAGTATTAAAAAAAAAATAATTGAATATATTCCACAATGCATATCCTATAAATATACCCGCGGCATATTCCAGGCATATCTACAATGGCATAGATATGGAATATTCTTATGAGATAAGATACATTTGAGATATTCAGTGCATATTCCAGGAATATTGCAAGATATTATGGCCTATTGGCAGATAGGGGAATATTCCAGGAATATAGGGTGCCGTCTGGGACAATACAGATCCATATTTAGCTTTGTTAGCGTTAAGAAATACACCTCTCAATAATGACACAACGCCAGCAAACGTTTTATTTAATAGAAATTTAAGAGATCTTTTACCTAAACAAAATTTATATTATAAACCTCTGATAAATAATAAGAAGGAATATGATAAACATATAAAAAATTCTCAATGTAAACAAAAATACTATTTTGACAGAAGGGGTGTAAAAGAATTATCAGAATTAGAAGAGGGAGCAAGAGTTTTAATAAAAAAGACTATTAAGAGTAACTGGACTCAGGGTATAATTGTAAATAAGATAGGGATAAGAATGTATAAAGTGCAGTTGCAGGACGGTGCAGTTTTAGTACGGAATAGAAAATTTATTAAACTATTTAAAGAAACGACTAAACAAAATAAAATTGCACCACCTAGCACTGATGACGAATATTTGAACAAAGTCGAAAAATATATCTACTTACCTATAGAAAATAGTACAAGTGACAATACAAGCTCCCAGGAGACCGATATAACACAGACTCTGACCCCAGGAAATGATGGTAACGGTGAATCACACGCAAATAGCTTTGAAATATGCCAAAATACAAATTTTGACATTCAAAATAACAGTTTTATATATTGTAGAGATGATTCACCACACAATTATCATCTGGAGTCAGAGCAATCTAATAAAGCACAAGCTTTGACAGAATATGTAAGAGACTTTCCTGATAATAAAGTAACTTCAAAGTCGGGTAGAATTAGCAAAACGCCTGCTAAATTTAATAACTACTTCAATTTTAAATAATGTCTCTTACATGTTAAAAGGGAGAAAAAGGGAAATGTATTTTTAAATCGTTAATGTATACATATATGAGGTCAAAAAATTAATTAATTGTTACACCATGTAAATGTTATAAAATGTTAGTGAATAAGTGTAAAATGTGACTATGTGATATTATTATAAATCTGTGATATATAGTTTAGGTAAGAGATAGTTTTAAAAGGGGAGATGTAACGTGTGTATGTGAGCACACCTCTTAAGATTGGCAACAATGCCAATAACGTCATATGTCACAAGACACTATAAATAGATGAGCAGAACAATAAAGATCCTATTTGACCTGAATACAACCTGACTAGTTATCCCTCTTCATAACGTCAGGCCACTTTTTATAAGCCTGAAAATATTAACAATTCCATGTCAATACATTCTAGAATCCTTATTGTACATTTATAAAAATCCTTCGTGCTACACCCTAGTAAAAGAAACTTACAGCTACAATACACGCCATCATCTTGATGTACAAATAGACTTTTTGAGATTAAGAACCTCCTGGAATGGAACACGCCATTTTGCGCCTACATTTTTCAATAGATTACCCATTAGAATAAGAACCATGCCATTAAAACAATTTAAAAACAAAATAAAACAATTCTTATTGAACAAAAGTTTTTATTCAGTAGACGAATTTCTACGACATCAGATGACAGATTTGGAATTTTAACTGTTTTTGTGTGACATAGTAAATTTGTAAAAATGTATTTGATTGTGATTTTTAAACAATATTGATGTACTTATCTGTTAAATCTAAGTTTTTAACTTTACACTAGTTATTTAAGTAAGCCAATTGCACTGTATTTTTTTAACCCAGATATTACTGAAACTATTTTTTTCTTTAAAGTCGCAATCTATTAAATAAAACTAATAAATTATAGTATAAGAAAACGAGTTTTAGGCTAAATTTTATTATTTTTCTATTTATTACCGAAAAAAATGGTGTCCTTTTAAAAGGACGGTAGTAATATAGGGATCATAAATACTGCAAACTAAAAAACCTTCTAAAGCTATTAACCAAATTATATAACGTATTTAAAAAACTTATTCTGTGTGATAACTTTTAAAACAGTACTTGGGATGTAATGGAACCTCACATTTCTCGCATCGGAATTGAACCTTTTTGTGGCAAAAACCGCATCTTGCCTGTAATTCCTGATATATCACTAGATGGTTTAATCCATCATATCTTGAATGAATGTTTGCTAACGAGTTTCGTTTTGATGGTCCTCGCCTTTGATTGCTTTGGTTTGATTCAAGAAGATTTGTAGCAACTGCTCGTCTGAAATGTACTTGGTTCATTTTGCCTCCTTCTAGTCTATGAATCTGCCATGCATTTTGCACTGACATATCCAAACAATGGGCAAATAATGGGAAGTACCATTTTTTTCCCCTGATTGAAACACGGTACAAGCTAATGTTTTGATCACTGCGATCAACACCGCCCATGTATGTGTTGTAACTCTTGATGACTTTTGGCTGATCAATATTTACGTGTCTCTTTTCTTATTGGCTGAAACGTTTAACTTGTGACACTGGTAACACCGTTGTATAATTCGATACAACAGTTACAACGCTGTTATCATTCCAACGACATACTACAATGCCAGTATCTTAATCTAATTTATACTCATATTTTCCCCTAATTGTCTTCTTCATTGCCGCAACGGATGTGAAAGGACAGTTCAATAAACGGTTGTCTCTTATTGTTCCTGTTCCGAAAAGATGACGCTTTTTGAGTTCATTTACTAAATGAAGGGATGTAAAGAAGTTATCAAAGTACAGATGAAAACCCCTGCCTGGCCATTGATTTTGAACGACATCTGCGTAACTTAGTATCACCGAGGATCCAAGACCTAGTTCCTTGTATTTATTTGGTAGTGTATTACTTGCTCCTTGGTAAGGGGAAAACCATACAATATACCCTAATCTTAGAGTCCCAACCCAAAATTTGTATCCCCATCTGATAGGCTTTCCCCTAATGAATTGTTTACATGGGTGCCTACCGTAGTACGGTATCATCGCCTCATCAATGCTATGATTTTCTTCGATATTAGCAAAATCAATAAATTTCGTATTTAGGAGAGAAAACAATGGCCTCAATTTGGCATATTTATCTTTCTCCTCTAAACTAGTATTGTCACAAACGTGTAATACTTTCATTATGTATGAGAAGCGATCCCTTGATATAGCATCGACTATTATCTTATTCTGGGTATCATTTCGATTTTCCCAATACATATATCTATATGGATGAACTACGTAACCACTTACTAAAAGTACCCCCAAAAAACACTTAATTTCTTTGGTTGTTATATCAGCGGGCAAATTTTTATAAGCTGCGTAAATATTTGAATAAGTAACTATCAAATTAATTACTTCTTCATCAAAGAAATTTTCGAATAACTGAAGAGGTGTACTCATATTGAATGGACCATTTTGTCTACTGTTTGTCACTCTGAGATTTCAGGTTCCAGATCACTTTCTATCCAAGAGCAAGACTTTAATTTTTTTGGTATATGCAGTAGTTGCGCCAAAGGGATGTTGTCTTCTTCATCACTAGTATCATCTTGAAATTGGTGAATAATTTCCGCCTCAGTTCTCAGATGGCTACCAGGTAAATTATTAGGGGAAACAAAATCCTCCTCTCCAGAATCGTCGTCAGTCACATCTTCATTGGCATTTTCCGGGGGCAGTAGGACAATACCAATGGGTGGGTTCGGTACATCATCGATGTTCTCAATTTCTTCTAAAACTTCATGTACCTAGTTTTAATGGTCGCCTGAAAAGATAAATAAAATTAGCAAGTATACTCAAATTACTACCGTTCTTTTAAAAGGACGGTAATATTTGGCGACCCCCCGTAGCAAAACCAAAACATTTCGGTCACTTCACGCGTACAAGTATATATTATACACCTGAATACGACCCAGAAACTTTATTTTTATAAAGATAATATAATAAACTTGCACTTTGTACCTACCTCCAATTATACATTGAGCTGATAAAAAAAAAACAATATACAAAACACTAAATTCTCCTAAAACTGGCACTAACTCACAGGAGCACGTGCTAACTTTTACTTTAGTACAATATTCTGAAAGTAAAACAAGTGGCGCTATCTATTGAATAAATCCACAGCTACCAATCTAGCGCGAAATTTGAATGTGCCTTTTAAAAGGACGGTAGTAATGACTGGGTTAATGACGATTGTTAAACTTTCATTAGTTTCGAGGATAAATAAACTAAACTAAACTAGGAATAGCGCAAGGTAGCATTTTGGGCCCAGTACTTTTTATTATATTTGTAAACGATCTTTCTAATTTTATAACTCCTAATAATAGTATTATTAATTATGCAGACTTTGCAGACGATACAAATCTTTTAGTAGGGAGCGACAAAAGTCATGATATACTGGACCGAGCCAAAAACTTTTTGTTGATGGTGACTGAATGGTTAAAAAAAAACAAATTAATTATAAACAAGGATAAAACCAATATAATCTGCTTTAGAACAAAACAGTCAAATTTTATAAGGTCAACACACTTACCATTGGAAACTAGTTCAGAAACTAGCAATCTTGAGAATAAAGCAAAGTTTTTAGGTTTGGAAATAAACGAATATTTAGACTGGTCAAATCATATAGATAACTTGGGTAAGAAACTAAACTCTACTTAATTGCTTTGGAATAAGAATCGTCTCCAAATATATGAACAAAGGGACCCTTAAAGTAATTTATTTTGCTAATTTTAAGGCAGTTGCAAAATATGGAATATTAATTTGGGCAATAGTAAAATTCAAGATATATTTGTAATCCAATGGAATAAGAATCGTCTCCAAATATATGAACAAAGGGACCCTTAAAGTAATTTATTTTGCTAATTTTAAGGCAGTTGCAAAATATGGAATATTAATTTGGGCAATAGTAAAATTCAAGATATATTTGTAATCCAAAAGCGGGTTATTAGAATTATTACCAAAATGAAATATTTGGAAAGCTGTAGGGGTGTTTTTAAGCAATTGGGAATTACGACTGTAAATGCGTTGTATGTATATGAATGTTTGATATTCTACTTTAGGAATAAAGGTCTATTTTCACATAATATAGACCATGGATATAATAGGTACCAGGTCCTTAGATGTTTGTTACCCTAAACATAAACAATCAATAAACAAAAACATTTTAAAAGGGAAGTGAAAAAACTATTATTAAACATGGAACCATATAATTTAGGTGAATTTTCTTGCTAGTATGAAATTGAGGAAACGATATATTTGATTTGTTGTCCTGACGACGTTTCACTTTGTATTATACTATGTAAACATTTTGAAATAAAAGATTTATTATTATTATTATTATTATTTTAAAAGAAATAGTTGTAAAAAAAAATAACAAAAGACACCCTTGAACTTAGAAACTAGTGAATAAGTACATACCTGCTATTAAATGAAGCACAAATAAATAAAATTCTGAGGTCAGCAAACTTACCTCATTTGTTCTGTTTCCTCATCATCACTGTTCTCAGTTCTTATTTTTTGTCCTATATCTTTTCGATTTTCTTGCTTAAAAATCAACGAGAAAAACACTTTTTCTGTTGTATCACTGCATAGAAAATTTTTTTTCTCCTCCAAATCACACATGTTTAGCAACAAATTAGTTCAGGAGTAAGGTGAACTACTGGCTAATCACAGACGTTAGAAAACATCAAAAGTGAAAATCAGAGAACAATAAGCGAAAATCGTGTTTTATTTTTTGATAAAAATTTGTTTTTCTAGAGTTCCGATAGCTTGCCTCATGCTTTTCAGCATCCCGCCAAACAAAAATTTGTTGTGGCAGTTGTGGTATTTAAACTAAGGTTATTTTATAGTTTTCTTCTTTGTCACTCTAGTATCAGTGTATCAGAGCAAACAACCAGCTTAGCGCGGACACAGATAAAACATAATGCTGACTTGCACTATTGCACTTAAGAAAGACTTAAAGCTAAGTTAGTTTTAAATTTAATTTTCGTTCGCAAGACATATTATTATGATGATGAAATTAAGTGCGCGTCTTATTTTGTAATCCCGATTTACTCGTTATAGGGATACTTTTAAGGTGTAGGTACTATAGAAAAGTTTTGTTTTCTACATATGCGCTAAGAAACAGCTTTAAAATGCCGGGCATGCGATCACTTTTCGTTTATAAATTAGATTCATTAAGTATCCCGAGATGGCTAAAAAAAATTTAAAACCCTTCTGTCGTGGTAAACACACAAATGTTTGCTTTTGTAACTTACCTTTTGTTTAGCCCTTCGTCGACTTTTGCTATGTGTTGCTAAGCATAATTTATTTCTTACTACATAATTTTCAATTAATCCTTGACGTCCAATTTTAATTCTTCACAAAGCTAAATTAAAACTTATGTCAATTCTGTGGTCAAATATGTTTTTCTCAACAATTACTACTTACCTACTATCATAATATTTATTATGTCAAATGGGTACAAGGTGTATCGATAAAATACATAAAGAGAGAAACGTAAACATATTTAAATATTTATTTTATTTATATTTAAAATATGATAAGTATACTTATATCTAGAAAATGCGGGTACATTACCAAAAATTCAAAACTTGTTACGGTTCAAAAATTACATCATAGTTTGGTTATCTATGTTAAGTTTTCGGTTTTAAATTGTTAAAGTATTGTCATGAATATGCTATTTAATATTAATAAGTCTACTAAATATTTCTCGCCCTGTATGATGGTTGATCGTATAGTTAGCATTTGCTGACTAATCATAAATGATGTAAGTATCACTTAATTCTTTTAATTGTAGCAAGGTCTTCTAGCAATTCACTTAACTTCTGTAATTCATGTTCAACTTATTCAACTACCATTAAATATGTATTTGTTTTGTACTTGTGCTTTTAATTTAAACTCATCTGTTCTACCCCTCAAATAACGGCAATGCAACTTAATTAACTCTCATTAGTAACAAACGCTAAGTCGAAACATGGTGGAGGCGATAAACGCTAAGCCGTGACAGTATGTAGGTATGTAGACTCTCACCTTAGACATTAATTAATAATTTAATTGCCTGTTGAACCCAGGGGGGTGTCACTAAAATACGAGAGTAGGGCAACAAGCAATTTATGGGCAGTTCATGTCAGGGGGGCGGGAGGGTTTGACATATCTGCTAGTAACTTTTTGGTTTTCTTATTTCGAGGTAAGATTTCATTAATAATCTTCGCTAACCGAATATTTTTAATAAGTTTTAATGATTTAATTGGATATGTAGTTAATTTAAGTTCATACTATCATCATTTTCGGTTAAAATCTTACAAAAACATTAAAAAGCTAGTGTTTTTTTTTGTAACACTGATTTATTTTATGACTGACAGTTTACTTCTCGTCTGGTCTTCTGATGCGTTTGTGATTTTTTCCACGACTTTTTTCTTTATAAAATGGGTTTAATTTGATCTTGGAATGAATTAGTGGGGCTTTTTGGTAAGTTTATAGTGATATCTAAGTCCTTTGTTTATTTTTTCATGAGCAAGTAACTTTTCTTGGGATATTTTTTAGCTGAAACTTCGCTGTCGACCATGCTTTGGGATTGATGATTTTTGGAAGTATATTTTTATTGTAAGTATTATACTAAAGTAAGTTGATAAGTATAGTTTTAGATTCACAACTTTCTAATAATGATCTTTTGAAGTGTGTCTGGGTAAAAATGATATTAATTAGCTCCTTCCTAATTTTTCAAAACTGGTGAGTCACTTCTGTTTACCTACCTTGCTTGCAGTTAAAGTAAATATTTTTACATACACCTACTACACTTTCTCTTATGTTTAACAGCTTGTAGTAATCCTTATTTTTCTGTAGCTTGTAGTTTCTAATAACTGTATAACTACTCTACTCTACTAAATGAAATAAATAAATACTCACTTAAGTACTTACTGCATTGCCTTCTATAAAATACAAGTTTAGAAAATGTTTTTGGTTCAAATACTATTAAATTAGTCTGTGTCTAGGTAATTTGTTTGTAGTTAAACATTGGATATATGTATACCGTTATTGATATTCTTTAGTCTACTTTATGGTTAGGTTAGTTCGGTTTATTTTCAAAAATACAGTTTAGCCTGAGATGAACTGGATAATGAAGTTAACTATAACCTATAAGCCTCGGCATTAATGAGTTAATAAAAAAATTACATTTAATAAATTAAAATCCAATATAGGAAGAATAACATAGGTATTATATTTTTTCCATGGATTTGTTTGCAAATTTAGTGATAGGTATGAAGAGTATTTACTGGAATATGTTCCTTTAATTGGGTTTTACTTGTTTTCGTACAGTATAGGGTTATACAGTAGAATATACAGTGTCCTCGAATGTAGTCCTTGAGAGTGTAAGCTTTTACATGTGTCTCGGGGAGGGTACAGCTGATACCAGCATTACTACATTGCACCTGCTATGCAATTTAACTGGCCAATGTTTCTCTCCTCACTCTAATTGGGCAAAATATAAAAGTTTTCGTACCTATTGTACCTTATATCCTAATTGAAAATAATTTTTTTTCTGTTTCAGTCTAACCACACTCCTAGGCTTCCTTAGCTGTAATAATTATCAGTGAGAAAATCTAATTTCTTAAAAATATCATGACTTTAGTGTTGTATATTGTATTCTTAAATCATATGTAGGTATCTTTTTAATTTAAATATTCTAAATAAATATATTTTGATCATATTTTCTTTTATTATGATAATTCACTAGACATTGTTTTATAATTAAAAAAACAGTAATAAAAACAATTCATGTGTAATAAATTTTAAGGTTGTGATTCAATTTGGTTGTAACATTACTATATAATTGTATTCCAGAAGATATATTTTTAAATTGGTTAGAAATTATCACAAGCTGCTCACATTTACTTATAAGGCGAGCAGCTTGTGTATTCCTGCCAAACATATATCTTTTGAAATCCAACTGTAATGTTACAGTCAAATCGAATCAAAACTAAAATTTATTTAAAAATTATAATATATTTTCAAATATTCCCGCGCATTTCTTCAGTCGGTATGTCAGATTTCTATATTGCCATCATGGCATTATCGGTAAAATATAATTCTGTTTTGCCGGTGGGTTAGCCATGCAGTTGGTTCATAGATGGCCCATGTTTCGAAACTTTAACATTGTTGTAACATTTCTCTAACCTTTATTGTTCTGTGGTTGAACCTTTGTTGATGTTTATATTCCAGGAATGTTTTGTATCTTGTAAGACATACCCAAGTGGATTGATTTCTTCTGTTCGTTGTTTCATACTACTTGCAAACAGGGTGGTCTTATTTCAAATCCTTGTTTCAGTATGGTTCAGTTAAGTTTAGTTTAGTTGTATTTGAGATGTAGGTTAAATGTCTCGGTTGTTGTAAATCAGCTGTTTTAAGAAAATCGATCATTTTTACGCAGGTCAGTGTCAGACTGACAGTTCTGTGCATTTTCACGGCCACATCTGGTTAATTTTTGCCTTGGTTGCGTTGGTTGACTTCGATCGCCGTTAGTTTTTTATAGTGTAAAAGGGGTTATAGTTTTCAATTTCATAGATAGATTTGACTAAGTTGTCGACGTTTTGTTTTGGTAACTATGTACGTTGGAGACGACATAACATCCAGCCCTTTCGACAATAGACGCTTGAAGAAAAGCACGTTTGTGGATGTAGCTCCTGAATTCTAGTTTTCTTGGACGGAAGGCAATGCGGTGCCGATAAAACACCCACAAATGTATTAAAAAAGGGTATGGCTTTGTAGTTTGCCTATTCTTTGGGCGGAATGCCGATTTAAAATGCTTTGCCATGAACTTCAACAAACGGTCCTAGACGTCAGTTGGTAAATTGGAACCTTCGTAGTTATTTGAGGTAGGTTTAAACTTTAGCTCCGGCGATTCTGTGGTTTAGTGAGTAGTTTGTGAAAGTATTTGAGTGTTTGACATCATTGTGATCACAAAAAAAAGTACATTTTTAACTAAATTATTATGTTTTTTTAAAGCGTTACATAATATAACAAATGAGGCAAAACCATTAAATACAGTGTGGCACGTTAAGTCACGGGAGCAGCAAGAAACAATGGAATCTCGGAATTTCTTATCAACCCAATAGCAACATATTTAAATAATAGACCTACAACAAAAAATAACCTCAAATAAAGGTGTTCCTACACGACATGATATGTATTTCGTTGGACTGATAGACGGCAAAATTTTTTTTTTTAATTTTTACTTTTCAACACCATATATCTTGGAAACCATTATAAGAATGGCCTGTAAATCGGTAAAGGCAGAAAAATGCGGATATGCGGCGATGTGATTAAACGCAATGCAAGATGTATTGAATGTTCCTTATGCAAAGCTTGGTATCACAAAGGTTGTGCCCAGCTATCCGATGGAGAGTTTGAGGAGATCCATGGCAAGTCAAAGAAAAATCGGAAACACAGCTGGGGTAGTTGCTCCTGTAGTATAACTGAAGTCAGTAAGAAACGTCTGTAAATGACATTTAATGACGACTCCAATACGTCAAAAGATGCTGCACAGGGTTCAGCATCTGATTCTCAGAATGGAGTCGACTGCGGGTTGTAATATTTTGGTGCCAGCCGCTGCTATATGTGGCATTTGTAATCATACAACAGACTCAAGGCGTCTCGATATCCTGTGCTTCATATGCAGCAAAGAATTCCATTCTCATTGTGTATCCAATAGAGAAAGTCTTGCAAACTTTGTAAATGAAAGAAAGGGTCTATCGTGGAAATGCGATGACTGTGATGGTGCATTTATCTCCGTTGATCGGAAGGACATTAAAACAGCGATAGACAATCAACTTCATGCCGCAATACCAAAAGTTTGTCCTGCTGACTCAAGTATTGAATTGGCTAAATTAAAATCTGTCAAAGATGGAGGTATACTGCTGGGAGGCAGGAGTGTCGACGACAATCATCGATTAAAGGAAATGGTACAGGAGATGTCCGATGAATATGAGGTTGTCAAAGTTCGCGAGATCAGTCCAAGAATTCGTATTGTTGGTGTATCAAGGAAACATAGTGATCAAAAGTTGCTTGAACTTATTGAAAGCTGTATCCGCGGTATATTTACGGAATCTTCTTCTTTTTCATTAATTAAATTTTGGCCCACTAAAAAAGATTCTAATATTCTTTAGGCCATTTTACAAGTGGATAGATGTACTTTTGAGAGAGCGCTGGCTTTTGGTAATCTTTTCATGGGCCTTGACTGTTGCAGTTGTAGGGTGTATGATGCCATCGATGTCTCTAGGTGCTTTAACTGCAATGAGTTTCATCACACGTTTACTAACTGTAAAAACTCCTAATTTCTATTTCCTGTTTCCGTTGTGGTCTAGATCACAAAGTCCAACAATGCTCCGCAAATTCCCTAAGATGCAGTAACTGTGTGAAACTTAACGGAACTGTAAATACAGAACATGCAGTCACGACCACACTGACAAAAATGGATTTACCGATGTCGTGGGTTGCAGAATTAGAGCTACTTTAACGCACGTTTCTATGTTGTTCAAGCTGAGCCTACGAATCATTTAAAAACGCTACAATAACTCAGCTTCTTTTGGCTCGCCTCAACACACAAATATCAACATTTTAAACACATTTGGGATTACCACAATCCTTCATTTTGTAACCATTTTGTGAGTTACCTGAACTCAGTTTTTGGATTGGGAAAACTTACTAACTGATTTTAGATTTTTGTTACTACTCGGGCTAGATTAACTCATGATTCGAGCTATCAGAACTGAACCTTTCAGTTGTTCTAGCTTACTTAACGACTATAGATTTAATCTGTCCTAAAGTTGGAGTATCCTCATTTTCACGCACCTGTATGAGAACAAACTCTGAACAAAAATAAAAAAAAAGATCCCTCCTATCAACGATTGCGCGGATAGCAAGTCCAGGTATGTGGTCCATGACGACGCGACGTGCACGAGGCACTAATAACAATGGGATGAAGTTACCGCGCCAAATCGGCACGAGAGTGAATTCGGAACTTTCCGTGACCTTTCGATCGGCGATTTACCCTCGACATGGGCTTTTAGAGCACTCTTTATGACTTATTTCAACTCAAAATAATTTACACATGGTAATGAGTTGAAATAATGAACGTCTGGGTCAAAACGGTACTTTAAAATCAGTTAGTAAGTTTTCCCGATCCAAAAACTAAGTTCAGGTAACTCATAAAATCGTTACAAAATGAAGGATTGTGGTAATCCCAAATGTGTTTAAAATGTTGATGTGTGTTGAGGCGAACCAAAAGAAGCTGAGTTATTGTAACGTTTTTAAATGATTTGTGATAATTCGTAGGCTCAGTTTAAACAACATAGAAACGTGCGTTAAAGTAGCTCTAATTCTGCAACCCACGACATCGGTAAATCCATTTTTGTCAGTGCAATAATATTTAACGAGTGTCTTAACTTGTGTAAAATGCCAAACGTTTGGAAATGCTGCAAAGTTTGTCCAGTTTTCAAAAAAGGTGATAAAATGGATATCTCCAACTATAGACCTATCTCAATAGTTTGATAATGATGCAAGAAGCTTTTAAAAAATAAATTGCAGAAGGGGAAGGACGAGTCGCATGAGCAATTTTGGTGAAAATTTCAAGGTATTTAAATACAAAACGACACTTCAAAATGATTGTCCATTCAAAATTATGAACTATGAAAGAAAGAATACTGACATGGCTGTTCCTACCACCCTAAACTATCCGTACAAAAATATTTTACCAATATCAAAAAAAAAGAAAAGTTCTATCTCTTTTGAACCAAATAGATATCGACGCAACAGATTTTTACAGAAATTTGCCCGCTGAAGATATGCCCGATGGCGACCCAGATCTGGTTAAGTAAGAGGAAGAAACTAAATAATAAAATTATTTCCATTTAGCATTTTGTGTATTTTTTCGTGTTATTGTTAAAAAAAAATATTTGGATTTGCTCAAAATGTAAAATTTTGAAATACAATATATTATTGTGCTTCATGTCTTCATTTTGTTAGGATAAGAAATAAATACATATCACTTTAGTAGAATTTTTAGGTTGTAGAAACATTAAAATGTAGATACTAGCTAGCAAAATCTTATAATATAAATTTGTCATAAATAATCTTTTATTGCGATTAAAATGTATTTTCTTTGTTGCTCTAAGGGTTTAAGTATTTTTTTTTGTAAGAAACTTGCCTGGGTTTACAGAATTTATGACTAACAACAAACACAAAAATATCGGAAAAATCTGTATTAACACAAACTGCATAAAAATACTCGCCGCTTCCTAACGTTCGACCGACTCACAAAGGGATCCAGCGCTAGCGCTGTTGCCAACGGTCACAAAAAAAATAATTTGATCAAAATGAACGGTCTGAAGTCACTTTGAAGGTAGAATAAGTTTGGACGGAAAACCGGAACTAACATTGGAAAACTTCATAAAGAAAATTTGTCAGAAAAAATATTCCACAGGGGTAAAAGTTAATTTCATGAGTCAACCCAAGGGTATCATATGTGTCGAACCAGGTTTTATCCAAGTAAATAATCGGCCTTTGCTAATCTCTGTAAATCCTAATTTTTTGTAGATATTCGGATCGCCATTCCCGAATTCTACTGGATTCCATTAAAACTTGTCTTTTGTTAATTTTTTTAAATCTAAAACCCATGTGTTGGATACAGTTCCATAACGTTGTTCTGTCACATTTAACGCCGGTTTTATCTTTTCCAAGCCTCTTAATTAAATTATCTAATGTAGGCACGCTTTGTTCCTCGTATAACTTGTAAATTTTTCGCCGTATTATATCTTGATCACTTCCATCTATTTTCGAGAAAATGACAGTATCGGTTCTTTTTTTCCGCTAAAATGGGATTATTCGCAATTTTCCATACAGTTGATGTTGGAATTTTTGTTAATGTGGCCGTTTCATCTAACGCTGCTTGCTTGCTGACCGCACGTTCAATGAGAGTTAAATAAACATCATTTATAACTTTCTTAGTTTCCACAGAAAAGTGTTTCCTGCTTTTCGACGGGGTTATCTCCTGAGGTACATTGGGCTCGCACATATTTGCCATGATTCACACACGATTAAACAACGCTGTATTACACACGAAGTAAGAATAATTACTAAGCTTAAGACTAATTAGAGTGGCTATATAATATATATATGGTCTTTAGAACATAATTTGTTTTATGGGATTAACCCTCTCATTTTGAATCGGTTAAAAATTGGTTTAAAATCACCAAACTATAACTTTAATAATGAAATTACGTCTTCCGGATTTGCAGTTTACTTTAAGACATTTTTAAGTACGGAACATAATTTACCTGCATTTATTCATTGTTTGTTTATGACCACCCTTGGATAATCCCATTCAAAGGCAAAGTGTAACTTTCTTATATTTCTGGACAGGCTTTAACCTAATATCGAGTTCTGTAAATCTTCCCATTCGACTTTAACAATTGTTTTGAATTTTAATATTAATACTTGATTAGAAGTATTTAATGTTATTCTCTTTAAATTAATCTCACTTCAACAATCAGGTTACATTCTGTTAACCTACTTTACATTCTCTTAAAGATACAAAAATTTGTTCTTCCGACCCTTTCTTTGATGGGTTAAAACGATAACTGGCCTTCAATTTGATTGTATCTCATTATTAATGCTGAAGATGACCTTCTCTAAGATTGAAACATGTCCTAGATCAGTTAGTGTCATGTAAAGATCTTCTCCCCTTTTTCGATATTAATTTTTTTTAAATGGATTTTCTTTTCGTTCGCTCTCAGGGTCATTCCCGAGTGGATCCACTGCCTAACGTCTACTGCTCCCCCCCAACGGCTATTAACGCCTGGTTTAGTCCGGCCTTAAGTTGTCAGTTGTGACCTACCTACTGGGGAGTGCGTAACTTCACCCTCCCCCACGAGATATCGATCTCATTCGGTCTCAAACCGTCAGACTACAACGCCAAGTCGAGCCACTAAAATCCAGAGTTGAACCGTTTCGCCGGGCCCGGGGTTTGCACTCGCGCTGCACTAGTCCCTGTGTATCCGAAACCGTCGCCTTAACAGCTAGGCTACGAGACCCGTTCTGGTGTTGTCAACAAAATTGCAGGTTAGTTTCGGTGTCTAAATACCCGAAAATTGGGTGGACACGATACCTTCGTTTTTCCGACTTGGTCATCTCCCTTACCTTCAGGAGCGCTAGAGGTCATTTGGACACGACGCGATTCTCCTGGGTCCATACGTGCCGAAGTTTCTGGCTGTACCACGTTTCGTCTATTTAGCTCGATGCATGCACAAGAAGATACAGTAACCATAGAAGACTAATAGACCTATCTACAATCCACGAACAAAAAACGAGGACAGAAATGGAGAAACTTCTGTCACGATACAGGGATGTATTTGCCAAACACCCTAAATACAAGGGATAAACTACCCTAGCAGAACAAAAAATAGAGATAATAGATCAAAACCCAATAAAAAATCGCCCATTGGTAATCGATGTATCGGTCAAGAAGGGCGTATTTTATGCCCACCGAGCTCGCACGACATGACTCCAGTGGATTTCCTTTTATGGGGAAATTTAAAGAGGCTTGTATACTGAACGCCAGTTCACACCAGGGAAGATTCGATAGAAAGAATGACACACCATTTCAACGAAATTTGAGACAATCCTGGAATGTTGTTTCAAGTACAAAGAGAAAGCATCCGTCGACTAAGAAAATGTATAGAGGTACAGGGCGGCCATTTCAAAAAACTGCCGAAGTAAACAATGTGACACACTTCGCTTTGGAAATGTATCAAAATAAATTCTTCTTGCGTCCACACAATTGCCGAGTGCTTGTCCATAAGTTAGATGCATGTGAGCATCAATGAGATGTAATATAGACAAATTTTATTATTTTAATGCGAATTATTAGTTATATTGTTTTTAGATTAGTTACTGTGTTTAAATAACTTATGTAAATAAACTTGATAATTAAATAAATTTTGAAAGTCAATGCCCAAACGTGCTATACAAAAAAATGTATTTTTTTCGAAAACGGTTAATTTTATCGAAGCAAATGTAGAGTACCTGTTTTAAAGAGGAATGACTAGAGTATTTCAAAATCAGTTTTCAGCTTTGTAAAATGACACCTGTCCAAATTTTGGCCTAACGAGTGTGGTGGTAAGTCCGGTCCTGGCTTCCCTGACGATGTTAAAGATCTACTGTACTCTTTATGGCCTACATAAAATATTAAAACTTTATTAAATTATACACGTTGGTTCTAAAGTTCTAAAGTTAGAGCCAAAAAGGTAGGTCGCTGGGTACCCCTATATCTCCGGTAACGGGCACTATGGGGATTTTTTTAATGACAAATTAGGGTTATTTTGACCTCCCCTACACGCCCCCGAGAGTATTCCTTGTACTTCCCAACAAACATCCTACGTACTAAAGACGTACTTATTGTGTTCGTTTTATGTCCCGTACGTACAGTAAGTAAAATGTACATTTTAAGTACGTATTTTCTCTGACATATTCTGTATGTACAACGATCATTCTTGATTGTACGTACAATGTATCATCCTTAAATGTACCAACGTCTTAAAAACGGTTGGGATGATACGTTGTTATGTAGGTATGTTTTATTACATAATGTAACAATGTTTTACCTTATGTAAAACTAAATTACTAATAAAAAATAATTAAATTAGACCTTTTTCAAACTTGGACATTTTTTTGTTCTGTGATTGTAAGGTTAATTATTATTATCCGCTACCGATTTAAATTTCGCGCTTGCTTACGTCCTAAAAATCCGACACTATTCGGACGTCTTTCTGTGCAGTTAAATGTTAAATTAACTTAACGAAACTTTTGAGTTTGTAAGTGTGGCTTCTTTTTGTATTGCCGATGTTTCTCAACGAATTGGCGAATTTTACCAGGACGTTTTCCTCTAAATGCGTTAAGTTTTATTTCTTTGTTCGTTAATTTATTATTTGATATACAATTTACAGGTAAATAGTAACTTGAGTGGTAGAAATGCCTCTTAAACAGTTTCGAAGCTTAAAAAACCTTAAATGTACTACTTAGCTATGTCGATTACGATTCGTTTTATTTGTAGCTGAATTCAATGCTGAAATTTTAAGACAGCATTTTTTTCTGAGAGGCTTGACATTCCAAGTAAAAAACTTTAAGGTATCGAATACTGAAACTATTAGTCCTGGGGCGCTTAGTCAAGTAAAAGTTACTTGCAATCGAGCTTGTAATAGTGAAGCAGATCTACTGGCACTTAAAGATTTCTTAAATCTACCAGAACATTTCAGAAAGTTGGTAAGATTTGACCACCCATTCTATTTAAAAAGTAGTATAGTAAAACTTGATATACAGATACGTACCTATATGTATTTTAAGGTAAAATTCAATTAACAATTGAATAAGACCTCAACAGCCCTTTACGTTAGGTATTAATATAGTAAGAAGGTTTATTTTTGATAATGTTCAAGTACATTTACCATTTTAGGAGTCTAAAATGTGCATATTGGCAGGAAATAATTTGCAAGCTTTATTAAACGAAGCATGGGAGCATTTATTTGGAATCACCAGGCTGAAAAGATACCAGAAAAAAAGATTTTCGCAGTTTTTATTTGCAAAAGTTATAATAAGTAAGTACTAATTTAAATGATGAAACGGAAATTGGACGTTTTCAACTAGAGGTGTAGTGTATAGTAGTCAAGTAGAGTAGGATATGAGTGTATTTTGTATCTTGATATTATTTTTATTTTATCTCCCCTAATTTTTTGTTTTAATCATCTTAAAGTTTCTTTAAAATATGGCTTATTTTATTTAGTTGACTTGTATTTGTATATACTATTAAAGATTATTTTTTTCTGGGTTGTAATTAAAGTCTTTTCATTTAAGATGCCCTTCTGAGAACAGAAAAAAAGCTGAAATAAAAAAGAGGCAGAGCAGGAAATAGCCAAATTGCTAAGGAGGACCCCCGATTGACTAAAATATAAACAAAAAGCGAAAAATAATGATAACGATGGGGAAACAAATAATAATCCCGGGGTATCAGATAGATAATAATACATTCATATATACACAATATATATAGAATGTTACTAAATATTAACCAACAAATTTATTGTAATATATTATTGTAGATACTTTATCAGTAGTTATTATTTATCCATTGTAGGTACAAACAACGTACTTCTTACGTATGTAGTACGTACATAGCACGAAGTGTGCGTACATCTTTAACACGTACAGTAAATGTACGTACATTAAATATACGTTTATCGTACGTACATAAGATGTACTTGTCGTATGTCTTAATTACGTACAATTGTGTGGAGAATTTACGTACTAAGTTTGTAAAATGTACGTACTACGTCCAATAACGTACATACATCAGACGTACTTTATGTCCGACTAGTACGTACTTAAAACGTCTTATGTATGTATTTATGCTGGTTGGGTTCCTAGACACCCTCTGTATACATTTTTTTTTAAACAAAAATAGCCTGTTTATGTATTTTAATTTCTTCCAATTTCATTTTGCGAACTATGTTTGCTTAAGACCCAAATGATTAATGTCCTGTTAGTGATAACAGCAACATATACCTTCCATGACAATAATTGTATCCTTAGAAGTTTGGTAGAGTTAATAGGACGTTAATATTTTAGACCATAATCGGACATTAATATTAAATCAGGTATAAAGTTCGTTTTGTTTTAACTAGAATAATATAAAACCAACAAGAATCAATATTTTGCAAAAGATTTAGCTTGTCGTGTGTATGTGGGTATTTGAACCAGTTGACGTTTTAAACGTTAAAGTCGCCAAGGATGATAACTTCAGAATTGAGATGCCGGGATGGCAAAAAGTCGAAGAAAAAATCTTTGATGACGAAGAGACAAACGCCATGTTGTAACCACAATATAAATACATAGCTTATAGTATTTATTGACGAACTCACCCTTTGGTTAGTTAGGGTAGATACATTGTAAACGTTAATGGTTTAAACTTCATCTATGTTGCCTACATAATATTCGTGTTAATTCTTAATGACGAATGTCATGTATTATGTAATACATACTTAATTTAAGTATTTAGATTTAGATTTGGCAACGCCGGCGCCGCCTATTCACTTGTTTTGCTTTTATTTCTTTTCTCGCGAGTTGATCTACCGATATAATATGCAACACGCGGCACGCGGTTCATAACCTATATGTCAAGCATGGAAAACTCGGGTTCAGAATGTTATTTATAAGATTTCTAATAAACTACTAGTGAAAATAAATTGCCTGTATTATTTGTCAAGAAAGTACCACAAGGAACATCTGAATATTACATGGTGGCAGCGCAAAAGTGCACTAGTGGTTGGTGAAAACGCTGTGATTTCTAGCGGGAGAAGTGTAATTTTATGTACTATACGTAGGTACTGTTACCAGGTTTCAGCAACTGGAATATACGGAAATTAATTAAAATGGCAGAAAGCAGGGCTCCGGAAGAAATGAAATGGGGTGGTGATCTCGCCGTCCAGTGGAAATTATGGAGACAGAAGTTTGATAATTTTCTTTTGGCAAGCGGAAAAAACTCAAAAGGCGATGACGTTAAAATCGCTATTTTGCTTAATTTAATGGGCGACCAAGGGCTCATAATTTATAACACTTTTCAATATGCAAATGGAGAGGGTAAAACTAAACTTGCTACAATAATAGCTAAGTTTGAGGCTCATTGTAACCCGGTAAAAAACAAAGTTTATGAGCATTTCAAATTTTTTAAAAGGGATCAGACCCCGAATGAGACAGTCGATCAGTTTGTAACTGCATTAAGGCAACTTTCATCTACTTGTGAGTTTGCAGAAACTGATGTAATGATTCTTGACAGACTAGTTATTGGAATCAGAGATTCCAGGATTCAAGAAAGGCTTTTGCAAGAGTCTGATCTGACGCTGTACGACGCCATAAAAATTTGCAGGTCCATGGAAGCTAGTGTCGCGACGCAAAAAGTAATTGCCAGAGAAAATCAACAAAATATTAGTGCTATTAAGTTTAGGAATAAACAATTAACCGGTTCAGGATCTAGTACAGGACATTCCAAATGGTCTAAACAGCCAGGAAAATCGCGAGAAACGGAAAAAGGGACTGAAAGGAACTGTCAATATTGTGGCTCTGCGCATGAAAAGGGCAAGTGTCCGGGTACAACCGTATTTGCAGCAAGTGTCAGAAAAAAGGACATTATCGTAGGTTTTGTCGTAGCAAGCATGTATATGATGTTGAAGCCTGTGATGAGGAATATAGTGACGAACACTCCAGACTGTGATTCTGATTCGGAAAGTTCTTCGGACAATTGGAAAAGTAAGTGTGACAATGCTCGAGTAATTTGGACAATAACCTCCATTGTTAACTCAATTAAGTGGTTTGAGTGCATCTAAGTTGACACTAATTTTCAGTTAAAAATTGACACCGGCAGTCAGGTAAATATTATAAACTTTGCAGACTTTCGGAAACTTAAAATAAAATCCAGTGACCTACTTAAATCCACCTCAATGCTATCATCATATTCCGGTCATAAAATCGATATTTTGGGACAAATCTACCTAGACTGTAGTTATAAAAGTGTAAACAATAAGCGACTCTTATTTCACGTGTTAAATAATATGTCTGCTTGTTCTATTTTGGGACTAAAAGCAGCTCTGGACTTAAAAATATTTAACAAAGGCGGCAAGAAATCTTGCGAGATCGTGGAAACCTGTTTTGAAGTTGGTACCGATAATATAAAAAGTGATTTTAAATTTGCGGACACAGACAACATTTTAGAGGCATAAAAAGGTTTTTTACGGCATTGGTAAGGTAAACCGTAGATATTCAATAACTTTAAAAAAAAATGCAGTTCCTAAAATATGTGCAGCTCGTAAAATAACAATTGCACTTAAAGATAAAGTTAACCAAAAAATTGACTTATTGGTTTCGGAAAAAATTTTGATTCCTGTAACTGAACCGACTGACTGGGTTCACCCTATAGTAGTAGCGCCTAAAACTAATGGAGATATACGCGTGTGCATGGATCCCAGAAACTTAAATATTTATTTAAAAAGAGAAAATTTTAGTATCCCACTCTGGACTCTTTGTTTAGCGAACTTTGTGGCGCAAAATATTTTACTTTGTTCATATTTTGATGACATTCTTGTTTTTGGCAAAACAATCAAGGAACACAATTTTAATTTGAACAAAGTTTTAACCAAAATTACAGATAGTGGATTAACATTAAATTTTTCAAAATCGAAATTTTGTCAAAAAACCATAAATTTTCTTGGACATGTAATAAATGAAACCGGTGTTGCCCCAGATGTAAAGAAAATAGAAGCCATTAAAAAAATTAAACCGCCGGAAAATCAAAAAGATTTGCAACGTTTTCTTGGTATGATAACTTACCTCGCTAAGTTTTTGCCGAATTTATCACAAGAAACAGCCCCCTTAAGAAAGCTCCTTAGTGATAAATATGAGTGGCAGTGGCATGAAAACGAAAATCTGTGTTTTGACAAATTAAAGAACCTCTGACATCAGCGCCAGTGTTATCATATTTTGATCCAAATAAAGACATCGTTCTTTCTGTTGACGCCAGTCCTTTTGGCATCGGCGCCGTTATCTTACAAGAACAGCATCCTGTGGAGTACGCATCTGTGTCTCTTACACCTACGCAACAAAGGTACAACCATATTGAAAAGGAACTTTTAGCTTTGGTGGTAGGTTGCGAGAGATTTCATTTTTACATTTATGGAGGTCAATTTAAAATCCAGACAGACCATAGACCCCTTCTGGGTTTATTAAAGAAACCTATTGATGAATTATCTCCTAGAATACAAAGACTCGCCATTCGATTATTAAGATATCAGTTCGTTCTAGAATACGTCCCCGGAAAGAAAATGCAAGTGCTGATGCTCTTAGCATATACCCTAGTCCTGAAAAAATCGATACCGCCTATCTTGACACTGACTTAATGGTTCATTCTGTGCTAGCTACGACTGTCAAAAATGAGGATCGCCTTAAAAAAGCTATCTATGAGGATGCTATCTTTCAACAAGTTAAAAAATATGTGCTCTGTGGATGGCCTGTACACAAAAATTACGTTTCTCCTGAAGTTAAACCGTTTTGGAATTCACGCAACGATATTTACTTGCACAAAGATATTTTATTTTACAAGAAAAGGCTTTTAATACCCTTAGCTTTACGGCAAGAATTTTTAAATTAAATCCACCAAAGTCATCAGGGAGTTGTGTCATGCAAGAAACGAGCTCAAGACACAGTTTACTGGCCAGGAATATCAGCTGAAGTATAAAATTTGGTGCTGTGTTGCCAAACCTGTCAAGAATATTCACGTAACAACCAAAAAGAACCATTAAACCCACACAAAGTCCCGCAACTGCCCTGGGAAAAAATCGGCATCGATTTTAAATCGCTCAATGGCATAGAATTTATTGTAATTGTTGACTATTTCAGCAAGTTTGCTGTTGTAAACCGTATTGCCAGTAAAACAGCTAGTACTGTAATAACCACATTAAAAAACATTTTTGCAGTAAATGGCCTTCCATTGGAAATATTTTCTGATAACGGCCCTCCATATAACTCAGGAGAATTTTGCCAAAAGATATGACATTCAATTAACTACCTCAAGTCCGACATATCCAAAAAGTATTGAAATGATAGAAAGAACAAATCAAACTGTAAAGGCTTTGTTGACTAAATCTGCAAAAAACGGTGAAGATCCGTTTCTAGCAATACTAAACTACAACACTACTCCCAAGCTAGACATTCCAGCACCTGCTAATGGGAAGACAGTTACGCAATACTATGCCAGTGTCTCGTGATTTCCTCATTCCAAAATTCCCCACTAAAGGGATCAAGGAAAAATTGGAAAAAAAAACAGGAAAAACAAGCTTCTTATTACAACCGTTCAGCAAAAGAAATGAGCAAGCTTGAACCAAAACAAAAAGTGTCAATTCAAAAAGGACCTAGAGACTGAAAACCCGCAGTTGTTATTAAAACATCTGGCCCAAATGACTACTTGGTTCGTACAAATGATGGTGGAGAATACAGACGAAACCGGGTGCATTTAAAGCCTTTTAGAGAAGAACATCCTGTTTTGATTAAAAAGAAGGAAGAGAGGTCAGAAGGTAACCTAATGGAATTAACTATGACACAGGATATAGAAACTGACTTAAACCCTGATAGAGATTTTCCCGAATGTGATGAAAATATCCCGAACACGTCTAAAAACAAAAGTGAAATTTTAAAAAACAGTTCTTATAAGACTCGTAGTGGACGTACTGTAATACCACCAAAAATATTTAACATCTGAAATATTTCTATTCATTAGTTTATTTTTTAAGAAAAAGGGGCGTGTCATGTATTATGTAATACATCTTTAAAGTATTTAGATTTAGATTTGGCAACGCCGCCTATTCACTTGTTTTGCTTTTATTTCTTTTCTCGCGAGTTGATCTACCGATATATGCAACACGCGGCACGCGGTTCATAACCTATATGTCAAGCATGGAAAACTCTGGTTCAGAATATTATTTATAAGATTTCTAATAAACTAATAGTGAAAATAAATTGCCTGTATTATTTGACAAGGAACATCTGAATATTACAACGACGACCTAGTTCAAAATAAGATAATAGCTTAACTGACGACAGCAAACTTGTTTCATCTTTTATTTTGGATCCTCAAACATCCGCGGCCAATGCACATCTCTATAGGCAGCAAGAAGTCTCACATGTCAACAAAGACCTGAAAGTACTGCTGAATTGACGTGACGATGACAAAGTAAAAGTTAACAAAAAAAAGTTTCTGGTAAAAAACCAGATATAGAAATGGTGCTACACTCGATTCCCTTAGTTTTATCTATCCATTTTACTGGGTGTCCATTTGAATAGTAATATGTCTTGGCATAGCCACGTTGCGGCCATTGTTAAGGAAGCCACGCAGACGCTTGACGCTTGGGAGGCTTTTCCGAACTAAGAACACCTTACACCCCAACCGCTTGTGACGCTTTATATAAAGCCCAACTCGGCTCTGCCCCTAAACATACGTTGTGACTACTGAATTGTTTTACAAATATTTTCATGGCAAATGTTCAAGTGATATTACTCTCTTGATTCCACTCAGAGCGACGCATGGTAGATATACACGTCGAACCACTGCAGCCCACCCGTACGTGGTTCTGTTTAGTTTCTCGAACGACACAATTCAAACCAATTTAAATCTGGAGAACGTCATCACTCTAGAGCGAAGTCGTGCTCCCTAACGAGTATATTCTCCAAAGATTTGTGCACAGGCGCCGTTCGCAGAGAGTCATGAACGACTTTTCCGGCGGTGCTGTGCCTAGTCACGAAAACGCCAGATCCATTTTATGTAAATGTTTTTTTGCCAAAATTCTGGTAAATAAACGATTTACTAGTTAAAACTATTTTACAGCAGGTATGTTATTAATGCAGGGATGCACAGACTTATAGGGAACAGGGGCAACTCGGGAAAAATATAAGCCAAGGACGGGCCACTACAATCAATACTTATTAACACAAAAAATTTTATTTTTAAATAGTATGAAATACAATGATAAAAATAAAAGAACCTTCAAAAATGTTTATTGTAACTATGTAATCGTAAGGTAATCTAATCATTACAATGTAATATGTTTTATTATTTTGACACACGTAAAATTGCTTCCAAATTTTCATTTGCCAGACGGTTTCGGTTTTTCGTTTTGCTTAGTTTCATCACTGAAAACGTTTGTTCACAAATATACGTCGATCCAAATAAGCTTGCGCATTTCAATGCATTTATTCGCAACTCTTTATAAGCGTTTTTATCAACGCAACGTTAGAAGTTGAGTAAATTACCTTCATTAAATTTGTTTCGTAAACTATCATCATTTTGCGTGTCTATTAATTCCAGCTGCATTGATTCCGGCGCATTTTCGGGTGAAATGTTGAAAGGATTGCTGAAAATGTCCAATAGAGGTTTAACTCATTTGAAGTCTACAAAACGATTTTGAAAAGCTTGTATCAAAATATCAATTTTTCAACATGAGCGAAATTGACGTCAGTTTTATTGACTTTCTCCATAATTTTTTTGTAGTTCGGAAAATGGCTGTAATTGGCTAAATTGATTTGTGTTCTGAAAAGACTCAATTTGCATTGAAAGGACGAAACATGAGAGTATAACTGCGAAATCAATTGATCTATGCCTTGGAGTCGCGTATTTAAGACATTCAAGTGATTTGTGATGTCTACAAGAAACGCTAAGTCACACAGCCAATCAGGGTTGTCGAGTTCGGGGACGTCGTTTTTCTTTTTCGCCAAAAATAATTGGATTTCTTCAATCAAGTTAAGAAACCGCTGTAGTGTCAACTCACGACTTAGCCACCTTACTTCAGTGTAAAACAGGAGATCACCATATTCGCTTTCAATATCTTCGAGAAATTGTTTGAATTGTCGGTGATTGAGACCTCGTGATTTTATAAAGTTTACAGTAGGTTCTACAACTTTCATCACATTTTCAAATCCCAATAATTTTGAACAAAGGGCCTCTTGATGTTTAATGCAATGAAACTTCATTAATTCCTTGGTATTTATAGTTTTAGTTTGTAAATATTTTTTTAACATAGTTACTATCCCAGATGTACTTCCAGCCATTGAAGGTGCTCCGTCAGTCGTAATTCCAGATATTTTCTTTAAATCCAAATCCATTATAGAACATTTTTCCAGAAGAGCTTTGAGCATGTCACTTCCCTTGGTTTGACTTGTCAAAGAACTCATACCAATCAGTTCTTCACTCACTTCAAAATTTTGCGTTACACCTCGTAAAAACATTAAGAGTTGAGCAGTGGAACTTATATCTGTAGATTCGTTGAGTGCTATAGAAAAATACTCAAAACTTCTCGATTTCGTAGCTAATTGCTCTTCTATATTAGCTGCTAATGCGGTAATTCTTATTTGAACAGTCATCCGATTTAACTGAATTTTTTCTTCTTTACATTTTCTGGACAAATTTTTTTTGCGGCGATATCTAAACATTGCTTAACAAACTCACCATCTTTAAAAGGCCGACAAGTTGCTTTCGCTATTATTCGAGATATTTCAAAGCTAACTTCAGTAGCTGTTTCAGCATCTTGAATTGGTTTTGTAAACATAGCTTGCTGGCCTATTAGTTCCCCTTGTAAAGTGGAAATTCTTTGCGTTCGATTTTCGCCAGTTAATTTGGTAAAAGTAGGATGCTGGGTTTCTAGTGCCTTTTCACATTATATTCCTTCGGAATAGAAACACTACTCTTGCATATTAAACAGACAATTTTGTTATGCGATGAAATAAAAAAGTATTTTTCGGTCCAAATATCTTGAAACTGTCGATTTTCATCTTCAACCTTACGACTACGTTTCTCACTCGGCCTGGTTTATCCATATCAAAATTGATAATATATTGTTACGTAGGTAGAAGCCAAGTTCGAACGACGAAATATTTACTCGTCACAGATTACAGTTCTTAATCAATATAACGTTCGCTTGTCCGTAGTTAAAACTTAACTGCCCCGGTAGCTGGCGATGCATCGTATTTATACGAGTTACCAAACATCGAGAACCTTTCACTTTGTTCGGCGATACTACCGACGTGTTTCGCGAATCTTAAAGTAATCTAGTTGATGCGACAGATTTCTAGTCTCGTAACAATATGCTTAGACCGGAGCGCGGCGAGTAGAATACTTTTAAAATTCGTTGGCAGGCCGCATAAATATCGCTTTTAAAATTCTTTGGCGGGCCGCGGTATGTGCATCCCTGTATTAATATAACCTATGATCATCACACTCTCAAATTGTGTTTTCAATTCTGATTTAAAAGTTAAAATATTGTTGCTATAACGGTATTTTCAACCTTTTCGAAGATACAGAGTCTTAATATCCGCCATTGAATCTAAGAAAAGCGAGCTCATTTAAATTGTATAAAAAAAATTAGAAATATATTTTTTGGGAATCAAACCAATGCTTAGAAATGGGGGTTGTCAACTAACCAAATTCAAAATTTTCCTGAGTTACTGGTTTTTGATATTTTTAATATTATTTATTTGCAGTTCCGCAAAGTCTAAAAATAGATATCTAATTTTTTACCAAAAATGGTCTGATTATGTTATTTAACTTCTTACAATTTTACTTCAAGAATAGGGTATACTTGAATTTGAATAATATTTTATATAAATAACTTAATTTAATAATTAATAATGTACTTTTTATGTGCTGCATCTTCCTGGTTCCTGTTTTATATAATTAACTAGGCTTGCCTGGGCTTGTTTTATTTTTAATGTTGTTGCCCTAGTATATATTTTAACTGTGCTTACTTAAGGCCCAAATTATTAATGTCCTGTTAGTGATAACAGTAACTTCCGTGACAACAATTATTCCAACAATGGTATCCTTAGAAGTTATCTAGTACGTAAAGTTAACAGGACATTGATTAATTGGACCACAACCAGCCATTAATATTTCTGTGGTCCTGGGGTAAAAGTGCTTAAGTCAGATTTTTTGAGAAAATGAGCTTATGTCACTATTGCCTTATAAATCACACACTCTTTTGATGGATGAAACTTCCTAAGTCGTTTGTTTACTAAATCAAATACATGGTACCTGGAACAGAACTTCCTAAATCAAATTTAAGTCAGGCAGAACATCCTAACAATACATAAAATAATATACTGGGTGGCCAACTCTCAACGCAGGATTTCATAGCATCTAAACTACTCAACTTTTTAATATTTTTCAAAAACAGGGTCATATAGAGACATTAGGCCTACAGTTTAAAATTATTTTCAAATATACCGGATGTCCAAAAAAAAGATCCATAGCAAAGTTATTTTCTTAAATGGAACACCCTATATCTTACAGTATTTTTGGATTCTACATAAAATAACAAATATTTCTTAGTAAGTGCATTATAAGTCTAAACTTAATAGTTTCTGAGATATCGAGTTTTAAAAAATTACATTTTTGAACTTTGACAGCTTCTAGCTTTCTAACAGTACGTCTTAGAGCAAAACGGCTTGCATGTCCCTATCTTACTTTTTTATTATTTCTCCAAAAATGTAAACTTTTGTTAAACCGGATATGACTCGAAAGCCGGAAATATGGTACTTCCAAAATAATATTATTTTTGCAAAGGCGTCGAGGAAATTCCATACTTCAAGGTAAATGCCAGTTCTAAGAATGTATTTCAATTCCTGAAGAAAAAAAGAAAAAATTATTGAGCATTTTACACTTACTCGATCCATTGTTCCACGAGTGTTATAGGAATTTGCCTACCTCTTAGCAGAACCTGGCTCCGAAAGTGAGGATGGAAGAGTTCGATTATATTTTCTTCGTTAAAAAAGAAAGTTAAATTTAAATTGTTAAAAAATAACCAGGAAGAAAATATTAGAGAGTTCAGTCTTGCCAAAAAAGAAGTCTCACGTTTGCTTTTTGTATAAACTGTATACTGTGTTATCACTAATACGACAGTATATTCTAGCTAAAATATTAAAAGGGTCCACAGATTTATAAATACTAATTAGCCAAAATATTATAAAACTTGTCAAAAATAACATCTACAGTGTGATAGTGTACACATTATTTTATTGAGCTTATGCAAATTCATTTAATTAGCAATTGCTTAATCGACTTCACCTGGATCACTGTGCTGGCGAAGGTGCGACTTTAAACTGCCTTTCCGAATGCTTTGATAATCACACTGAATACATTTAAACATATTAACTTCTTCTGGATCCTTATGTCGAAGAAGGTGCCGCTTTAAATTACCTTTGTGAATGCTTTGAAAATCACACTGACTACATTTATACATATTAACTTCCTCTGGATCCTTATGTCGGAGAAGATGCCTCTTTAAAGTACCTTTCTCAATGCTTTGATAATCACACTGGCTACATTTAAACATATTAACTTTCTCTAGATCCTTATGTCGGAGAAGATGCCTCTTTAAAGTACCTTTCTCAATGCTTCGATAATCACACTGGCTACATTTAAACATATTAACTTTCTCTGGATCCTTATGTCGGAGAAGGTGCAGCTTTAAATTACCTTTGTGACTATTTCGATAATCACACTGAATACATTTAAACATATTAACTTCTTCTGGATCCATATGTCGAAGAAGGTGCCGCTTTAAATTACCTTTGTGAATGCTTTGAAAATCACACTGACTACATTTATACATATTAACTTCCTCTGGATCCTTATGTCGGAGAAGATGCCTCTTTAAAGTACCTTTCTCAATGCTTCGATAATCACACTGGCTACATTTAAACATATTAACTTTCTCTGGATCCTTATGTCGGAGAAGGTGCAGCTTTAAATTACCTTTGTGACTATTTCGATAATCACACTGAATACATTTAAACATATTAACTTCTTCTGGATCCTTATGTCGAAGAAGGTGCCGCTTTAAATTACCTTTGTGAATGCTTTGAAAATCACACTGACTACATTTATACATATTAACTTCCTCTGGATCCTTATGTCGGAGAAGGTGCCTGTTTAAATTACATTTTTTAGTGCTTCGATAATCACACTGACTACATTTAAACATATTAACTTCCTTTGGATCCTTATGTCGGAGAAGGTGCCTGTTTAAATTGCCTTTTTTAGTGCTTCGATAATTACACTGATCACATTTAAACTTAACTTCCCCTGAACCCTTACAAAGGCGGTGCTTGTATACATTTCTTTGCCGAAATATCCCCAAGTAATTCTCAACGTTCACCTTAAGTTTCTGATTAACCCTAATATCACGCTGCTGTTGAATATGGAGTGTGCAATCTTGATGTTCGCCAATGCTGCAATAGAGAAAAACATTGTTACGTCACATTAATCGTACCAGTTTATTTATCAATAATAATACCATATACAGGAACATTTCTTTAAGTGTTTAACCAAATAGGTAATCAGCGCCAAGAAATACCTGATTTTCAATCTAAAATTCTTTGGACAGACGAAACGCGATTTACAAATAGTAGAATATTCAATAAACATAACCGTCACTACTGGAATAGAGAAAATTCGCATAGTTTAGGAGAAGGGCGATTGCAAACAAGATTTGGATCTAATGTGAGGCGTGGCATTGTAGGTAATTTGGAGTAAATCCTTATATTACTAGTCTCACAAATCTTTTAGGCATGCCATCATTTGATTGGGGTATTTCATTTCGAAGAAAATCTAACTGGAAATAGAGCTTTGCAGCTGTTGCAAAAACAAATTACTATTCTAGCAATGAAATTGAGCAACACTTGTTTCTGCAAGATGCCTGTCCAGCCTGTCGACAGGTAATTTTATAAAATAAACTAGATTGGAAAATGATAAGTCTGGAGTTTACCAATTAAATTGTAAAGACTGTCCAAAAGCATAAATAGGCCAATCTTGGATAAGAGAATAAAAATACATTATTCAAGCTACATTAAGTCAAAAACCAATTCCAAATATGATAATCATTTAACCATAATTTTGACCCATACTTTAAAATATTACACACAGAGAAGAAATTAACCAAATTAGACCTGTTGGACTCCCTTGAAATTAAAACTTAAAAATTACCACCGTTTATTGAATTGCCATAGAGACCTAAATAGATCCCCATTGTTAAATTTATTTTAATACCCTATTTTACAATAATTACCAGAAAACCCGAAACTTGCACCTCATTGAACATTAGTGCGTGCGCGCACCGTGGCCGCGCGGCCAGAAAATAAGCAAATCGGCAATATTATTTGTCGGTCGCGCCCAACTAGCAAAGTAGAACTTTAAAAGAAGCAAATTATTTTATAACTATCGAATAGCGTTGCCGTAAGAAAAGTTTTCTTTTGTAGCGCATATCGTTGCGATAATTTTGTTCGTTAAGAAAAATACTTTCATCAAATTTTCTTATAACGGCTTCTACAAATTTTACTATAGAACAAATAATTTCTGTTTGTTTAAGAATTTTATAAAAGTATTATAAGACGAGATACCTTTGAAAATATGTATATATATATATAAGTATTGCAACTATATTGTGAAAGAGTCGTATTCCTGCACAAATTCGAGAGTGGTACGGTGTGTTGAAAGTCATGTGTGTTATCGTTCTCAGTTTTTAGTGATAAATAGTGCTTTAAACCTCACGAATGAACGCGATTTTTATGTAAGTAATTACCATTTGACTCACTTATGCAAAAAACCTAAAGTAATTCCACAACAGTGCTAAATATCAATATGAAATTATTGTTTATTTGGTAAATTTACGATCAAATATGGTTAAAAATGTAGCACATGCCTGACTGTGACGTAGAAAACAAACTCTGAAACTACGCGCACGATAATTTTGGACATTAATCAAACTGAATAAATCACTAGTAGCCTTCCATCATTTGACTGGAGCGTGAGACTGCATACCGAATCTAGCGCTTTCTTTACGCTAATGGGCGAACAAGTTACCATACAAACCCTAGAATTACTTCTGCAAAAACAAACTGTAGAAATAACTACGGGAATTAATAAAACAATTAATGAGCTAAATGGGAAGATAGCTAAGAATAGTGAAAGAACAGAAGAAACCAAGAAAAGATGCATAAACTTGGAACGAAAGCAACGAAAGAATAATGTTATTATTTTTGGTCTAAAAATAGATGGGACCCCAATCCTATTGCAAACTTTAAATAAACTAAATAAAGTTTTAAGTGTAAACATATCAAAAATTGACATAAATAATGTCTATCCACTTGGTAAAAGTTCTAATTCACCGGTACTATTGGAATTTATTTCATATCTTACTAAACAAGAACTTTTTAAGGATCCGGAAAAACTAATAATGATGATCATGATTTGTGCCAAGAAGACCGACAAAACCAAAAAATACTTCGAAAACATCTAAAAGTGGCTAGGGATGCGAATAAACAAGCTCGAATTAAGGGGCAGAAGATCGAAATAGACAATGTACTCTATTCTGCAAAAGAACTAGAAGAGGAAGGTGAAACTAATTATACTGAAACAGAGACTTCTGAGGACAGCGAAGAAAATGACACTGAGGAAAATGCAGATGATAATGGACCTGCAATGATGGATAAGCTGCATAATGTGCAAGACAAGAATAAAAATAGTGAAGGGGACGATAAGAAGAGAAAACTTATAACACCGCCCTCTGGTGGTAAAAGAAAATCTAAGAGAACAAAAAAGAAAAAATTTAAATCTTAACTCTTAAATGCTCATTATTATAAAACTACTACTGGATGACTTTTATGGGCATGTAAACTACCATTGTTTTTTTTTATTTTTTATTTTTTTATATTTTATATAATCTACTACTCTTATCTTTATTATATTCAATATATGGCTGATACAATGAACGTGTATTCTTAAAGAATATTGATCCGTTACTTATTATTGGATAGATAAATATATAAATATTATTGATTATTATTATATGGGTATAGGTATATGGTTTTTTTTTTATATATACAGGTATTTATTATTAGTTTTCGATAGGCACAGGCAGGCGCGTAACTACAGGAGGGCCTAGGGGGGCCGGGCCCCCCCCCCCAGGCTTCGCTAGCCCCCCCCCCCCCCAGAAAAAGGCTGACTTTGTAAGCTCGCTACTCGCCTCGCAAATATAGCATCAAGGCTGGCAACCAAACATACAATAATAAAATTATAATAAATGTATTTTGGTTGTCAGCCTCAAACTTATTTGGCAATTTTACTCGTTGAACTTTGGGCATGTTTATTCAACGAAGTACGAAATAATCTTGCCAAATATCACTCGACCATAATTTTTTTAAGTCTTGGTTAAATTTTCCATTTTTCACTCAAACTTTTTTGGCAATACTCGTTGAACTTTGGGCTTGTTTATTCAAAAATTAAATCTAATCAGAATAAACATGTCCACATTCAACTGGAAAAATTTCCAAAAAAAGTTTTCGTGACAGCTGAAAAATCTAACCGATAAAAAAACGAGGTCTTGTGACATTACTGTTGATTATTGACCAAATTTGTTAAAATTTAAGCGTGGTCTAAAAAAAATTTCGCCTGCGGCGGGCTCTCCACCGACCCGCATCTACGCGAGCCGCCACTACAAATCACAATAACAGGCCCACCCTAGGCCACCCCCAGGTCAGAGAGCTAGTTACGCCACTGGGCACAGGAGGAGAGTTATAAGGTAAACAGGTATTTCTAAAGATGGATAGTTATATAAGAGATTTCCAGGTGACAAAAATTGACACATTATTGGCCCATGATAAACAACAGCCGGCCTCGGTAGCTCGGTGGGTAGAGGGCTTGCCTGGCAACCGATAGGTCCCTGGTTCGAATCCGGGCAAGGGCATGGATGTTGGCGTGAATGTGAATGTCTGTATACAAGTTTTAAAAATAATAACTAACAAAGAAAGATGCTGGCCAGTTGGTACAAACCAGAGCCATAAAAAAAAAAAAAAAAAAAATAAACAACAGATTGAAGGATTGCTAAATATGGAAAATATCACTGATTTAAAAATATTTCATAACAATATTAGAAGTTTGAATAAAAACTATGATGAACTTAATGTATATCTAGAATACTTAAAGATAGATTTCGATATAATAGCATTATCAGAGACTTAGAAAATCAATGATACTGATATTTACCAAATTAAGGGATACGATTTAATATATAACATGGGTAATATTAACCAGAATGACGGATTTGTTTTTTACATTAAAAATACACTAATTTACTCTTGGGAAATTAAAACACAAAGGCAATCTAAGGCATTACAGGTAAGTATACAATTTAACAATAAAATTATTCTATTAACAGGAATATACAGACCCCCATCAACATGTCCAAATGATTTCATTGAAGCGTTAGATGAATATCTAAAATCATGTATAAAAAATTCTGACATGCATATATTTTTAGGTGACCTAAATATTAACATTTTAAAACAGGATGATGTTTCTGAATGTTATCAAAATGTCTTATACGAAGAAGGTTTCTTGTCCGCTATAAACATACCTGCGCGAATTCAAGGCTGCTCTAATACATGCATTGATCATATTTATATTAAGACCAATATAGATGATACCAAACTTATTCTCATGGTCCTTGATACAGATCTAACCGATCACTATTCTCTAATTTTACAAATAATCTTTCAGAAGTCAAAAAAACCAAGTAAAGTAAAACAAACTAAAATATACATTAATCAAGATTCCTTAACGATACAACTACAAAAAGAAAACTGGAATGAAGTTTATTAAGCAAATACGGACGTTGAAGTAGCTACTGATATACCTATTATTTGTTAATACACTTAAAAATATAATTAAACAAAATTCTAGAACAGTGGAAATAAATTGCACGGCAAATATGAAACAACCATGGATAACTCCAGGCATAATTATTAAATCAATAAATACTAAAAACAAATTGTATAAAGCTCTGAAATTAAATTCGACAAATGAAAACCGTGAAAAATATAAAATATTTCGTAATAAACTTAACATCATAATTCGGAACACCAAAAAACTATATGATCAGAACTACATAAACAAAAGTAGAAATAACTCTAAACAAATTTGGTCTTGCATTAATGAAATTAATTCTAAACATAAAAGACAAGACGTTTTCGAAGTCAGAACTCAGAATGGTGTATTATTAAAGGAGGAACAGCAAATTGCTGAACAGTTTGTTGATTTTTTTACAAATGTTGGAAAAATTTAGCTAATAAAATTGATTCATGTAACTATCTAAATCAGGTTAATATTAAACGGATACCGAACACTATCATATTAACTCCTACCAATAAAACCGAAGTATTACAAAAAATTAAACAATTGAAACCTTTTAAGGCGCCTGGTCATGATAAAATTACTTCTAATTTTATCAAAAGTAATGCTGATTACCTCGTTGCACCTCTAAAATATCTAATTAATAAGTCTTGAAACTGGTACCTGCCCCTCAGCATTCAAAGTATCAGTAATTAAACCGGTATTTAAGTCAGGGGATAAAACATACTTAAATAATTATAGGCCGATTTCCCTTATCTCCAATTTTGCCAAAGTTTATGAGAAAATATTGAAAGATAGAATTACTAGTTTTTTAAATAAATATAATATTTTGTCAAACAGACAGTTTGAATTTATGCAGGGACGGTCGACACGAGACGCTATTGCCTATCTAATAAAAAATATTTACAATTCACTGGACCAACGAGCCCCGTCACTGGCGGTTGTCGATCTTGCAAAGGCCTTTGATACAGTTGAACATTCGCAGCTTTTAAACGTCTTGGAAAATATTGGTTTCCGAGGTGTGCCGTATAAATGAATGAAAAGCTACCTATCAGATAGAATGCAGAATAAGTAAAAGTCTTAGTTCTGAGAGGTTAGTTGAATATGGGGTGCCACAAGGTACGGTCTTGGGACCAATTTTGTTTAATTTATATTTAAACGATATTTTTGCACTTGAAACGAGTGGAGACGTAGTAAGTTTTGCGGATGACACCGCGATCTTTTTTAAGGATGAAACTTGGGAAACATTAAAAGTTCAAGCAGAAAAAGAAATGAGTAAGATTATACACTATCTTAGGTCCAAACGACTAACTGTAAACATCTTGCTATGTTCCATTCACTTCACTAGTTTCCAATTTACCTGATTATAATGTCCTTCAAATAATTTAACAATGCGGTTGTGAACCTATGAGTATTAATAATCAGAATAGCATTAAATATTTAGGAATTCATATTGATTCACATCTCAAATGGGATGTTCATACCGCCAAAGTTATACAAAAAATGAGATCATTACTATCAAAATTTAAATATTTTAAAAAAATCTAGACATCCCTCAATTGAAAATTTTGTATTATGGTCTGGTCGAACCACATGTTAGTTATGGCATAATCGCATGGGGCGGCATAACAAATAACTATCTGTTACCTCTTGAAAGAATTCAGAAGTGGATTTTAAAAATCATATATGGTAAAGAATATACTTACCCAACTGATAAGCTTTACTCGGAGTCGGGAATGTTTGCCCCTCGCCAAATATTCTGTAGATCATTATTACTCCGGCAACATCAGAACAAGCAAGAATTGGTAAGTATTACGCACACTTACGGAACGCGAAATAAAAATAATTCATCTAGAATACCAAAAATGGTAAAAACTATATCGCAACGAAGTTACTTGTTTCTGGGGCCAAAATTATACAATACAATTCCAACTGAATTTAAAAATATTAACTCGTATACCCTTTTTAAAACTAGAATAAAAAATTGGATAAAGTCTAAATTGAGAATTGAAATTCATGGTCTAATAGATTTAAAAAATTTGTACTATATCGAATAAACTACCTAACAATGCATACCTTAATTCCTGATACCTCTTATCCTGGCTACTTAGTTATTTAATAAATATCGATAGTAAATCTAATTTTTAAAGGTATAATATTATTATATAATTGAATTATTGATTCGTTTCACTGATATATGTTTTTTTTTCTTTCGATTTCTCTGCATTTTGTCACAAGCCTTAGAACAACTAAGCGGATTTATCGTTTTTTTTTTAATTATATTTTATAAACTAGGTATATTATTATGTTTATATGAATTTATTTAGATATAATTAATAACATATTATGCTAGTCTAATCGTTGGGAAGGAGATATATATATTTTCACTTTATGTTACTTTTATTATTGTTATTACTAGTTTTTTTTTCTAATACCACCTAACGTAGATTGTAAGACGTTATGAAACACTAACGAGCCTTTTATGTGCTTTATATAGTGCTGACATAATTTATTTACAAATTGCATTTTTTTTCTTTACAGCAATGTATATGTACTTTTTTATTTTGTAAATAAATTATATATTTATTTATTTATTTATTTATTTATTATTAGCGCCTTATAGAATATTTGTATGTTTTATTAAGGTTATATAAGGGAAATGATAAAATTATTATTTGTTGTTGATATGCGCTTTTATAAAATCGTTTTATAGTTAATATTTTTGATCTAGAAAACCGCTTAATCTTATATAGATATGAATAAAACAATGCAGTCTTCCTCCACAACTGGATGATTTTATTTATATTACATTGACTCCACTGAAAGTATGGACTATTTTTTCAACTTTTTATAGATATGTTTTTTTATGTTAGGTTAAAATTTATCCTATTATGAAGTTCATTGAAACGTTATTAGGCAATCCAACGACCTGTCAAATCCAATTCCGAATGACAGTGGTTGGCACACATGTATGTAAACAACCATTTATGCTTGCGTGGAAAGGAGCATTTATATCCGTAATTTTGCTATTTTTCAGTTTATTTTGGTGTTTGTTATTTCGTGAGTGTTTTTAGAGAGCTTTATTATTATCATGCCTGTTACTTGTATTGTTGTTAACTGCGGAAGTCGACGCGATCGTGACAATGTGTCGTTTTATAGAATTCCTAGCATACTGAATCTACCAAATAAGCCACATAAAAATGAGTTGTCCAGAAAACGTAGGGCCTTGTGGATAGCTGCTATAAAGCGTGCCGATTTAACGGAATCAAAGCTAAAATATGAGAGAGTCTGCAGCAAACATTTTATAGCTGGTAAGTTTCTAAAACTTTATGGAAAAGTAACTTTCTTCAGGGTTATGACATAGGACATTTTAGTGTTACTTTCTAATACATTTACGATTAATAGGTGAGCCTGCCTTATTGGAAAACCAAGAACATCCAGATTGGGTTCCTTCTCAAAATATGGCGCATGTTGCAGAAACTGTAGTAAGGAGACCTAAATATTTGGAGAGACACGAACGTCTGGATAAAAGACGGAAGTTGGGACAATCTAAAGTAAGAGGATTTTACATTTTATTGTCGATTATGTCTGAATTTAGAGATTTAACTTTTTAAATGCCTACGTTTTGTTTGTACCTAATATAGATTTTCTTTGTTAAATGAATTATAACATTTACAGGTGGAGAATATGGATTTGGATCAAGGTAACAACAATGACACTGCCTCTGAAGCAGAAGATGGAGGAATTGCAATTCAGACTGACATAACGATGGAAGAACTTACAATAAAATTTGAGCAACTTACTTTTGCATCAAAGACAATTGCAGATCTGCAAAGCAAAGTGGATGATTCACCTTTCGGATTGATGGACAATACTTTGAATGATGAAAAATGGATATTATACAGGCATGGACTATAAGTCTCTTAACACCATAATATTTCCACTTCTTGAACAATACATTCCAAGTACAAGTACTACAGCTCTCAGTGCCTTCAGTCAATTACTACTTACTTTAAGTAAGTTGCGGTTGGATCTTCATTTTAAACTAATTGCTTATAATTTCAAAATATCTCCAACAACAGCTTCTAGCTACTTTGAAAATCTAATAGACATTTTATATAGAAGGTTCAAATCTTTAATTATATGGCCAGAACGAAGCGATTTAAGAAAGAATGTTCCATCCTGCTTCAAGGAGGCATTCCATGATAAAACCACTGTAATCATCTATTGCTTTGAGATTTTCATAGAAAAACCCCCAAAATTAATAACCCAACAACAAAGTTGGTCTAATTAGAAGCATCATCATACGATAAAATTTTTAATTGGGATTACTCCCCAGGGCATTATTAGCTTTATTAGTGATGCTTGGGGTGGCCGTGTGTCGGACAAACAAATTGTTGAAGGCAGCAGCTTCTGTAATTTTATTTTACCAGGTGACATTGTTTTAGCAGATAGAGTATTTCTTATAAAAGAAACATTAGGTGTTCTTCAAGCAAAATTACAGATGCCTGCTTTTACAAAAGGTAAAACACAATTACACCCGTTAGACATCGAGGAAACTAGACAAATTGCACATGTTAGAATACACGTAGAGAGGGTTATTGGAACCATAAAAAATAAATTTAATATCTTAAGAGGAACTATTCCAATAAGTATGCTGATGAAGGGTAATAATCCAAAGGGCCTTAACATGTTGGACAAAATTATTGTCGTCTGTTGTGCGTTTATAAATATTTCTCCACCCATTATCCCACTATAGGAAGGTAACAATATGTAATTGTTTTTTTTAAGCGAGTTTTAGGATTTTAGTCCTTTTTATTTTAAATTCTAACTATTTTATTTACGTATTTAATTCTAGTATAGGATTTATTCTCCTCAAACCATATTATTATGTTTTAGTTTTAGTTAACTTTAACAAATATGATTTTATATTATTATAAAAAGAAGCGAATTGGATGTTAGTTATACTATTACTATAACTACTAGTAAGACAAATGTATAAGGTGAGATATAATTTGAAATAAAATTATTAAAAAATTATTGACTTAAATATTTTCTCACCTTCAGAAGATATTTACTATACCTATGAACAAAACTGTGAAAATGAATATTGATTAGTCTGTTTCTTTTTCTTTAAATTCCTGTATGTAATCATATTTTAATAAAACAGTACATTTTTTCATTTGATAGGTATTTATTGAAAATAGGTATAAAAATATAGTCAAAGGTAAAAAAGATTTCATCATTACATTCTCAACTTACAAATATTTCATCATTTTATAAAGTGAACATAATAATGTTTTTGTAAACTAGGTATAGCATCTTGTAATAAGGTTATATGTTATTAAATGAGGGTCAGACATGCAACGTGAAATTGCCTAAAAAGTATTGTTTCCTAACGTATTATAGATTATATTAAATAAGGACTCTATCCTTCAACAGAATTATATTCCGAAACAAAAAAGATAAGGGTCATTTTCAATAACCTTTAACTTTTGACTTATGCAATGTCCGAAGAATTTTTTTTCCCATATTGTGTTGCAATAACGTTTTAAGACATATATTAAGTGTGTAGAATCTTACTTTTAAGCCGAAACCAAAGAAATGTTTAGATGTGCAATTTTTCTTAAGCAGTTTTCATAACAGTGTCTAGAATTTTAACATTACCGTCACGATACTTTAAAGTACGTCAGCGGTAATAATTATAAAACTTGTATTCATTTTTAGAGTTTAATAGAATGTAGCCTTAAAATTTTATTTAAAAAAAAATCGAAGGCATTACTAATATCATATTAGAACAGCAAAACTTGAAAATAAATGGAATATTATGTAAAAATATAAAATATCATACAATAAATGTATGACTTTTATACAAAAACAAAATAATCGACTACCCAGCATTACATTTTATTATATAACTGTTGTCTTAACATTTAATAAACGTAAATTATTTTTAATTTGTTTATACGAAAATATTTATTGTGGAAAAAAGGTATCGTGACGGTAATGTTTTGACGTGTTGGGACGGTAATGTTATAAAATTGCAAATCAAACGTAACCATGTTTTTTCAAATTTATTTTATTTATACATATACTTAAACGTTTAAAAAAGTAAAGATAATAAAAGAAATTGGTATTAAAATAAAATTAAAGTAACACTTAAAAGTCAATTGATTCCATTACAGAATCTACTGAATTAGAATTTTCAAACTTAAAAATACGTGAAGATAATTTTATGGGATATTTTAAAGGGCAAAGTATTCCTTTTTGTAAAATCTTGTGGACATCTGGTTTTGGGGGCCACGAAAAGTTGTTCTTGGTTCTGGCCATAAATGATATTTCGAGAATGTCATTGTCAGCATTTAGTACCTGCCCTTTGCCCCTGGATCATTCTATTGGCAAAAAATCAACTTTTTGGATCAGGCTCTGACGTTTCTTTGTTTGTTTTCTCTTTCTTATTCTCCTTTTCTTTTTTTAAGTTTATTTTTTTTCAATATATTTTCTGAGCGACGTTGTTGTGCTTCCTCTCTCATGGCTTTTAATTTATTTTTAAGTACAACTAGGCGTTCATTTTGCGACTCATTATTGTTTGAATTTACAACGAATGTTACTTCTTGATTTGAACTACTAGTGGCCGAAACACAGACTGAACTACTCGAGTCCATCATGGAACTAAAAAAAAACATACTAGTTTGTGAATTATCCTGTTAGTCATAACAAAAATATAAATTTTATACTTGTAACATTACCGTCACTTGCATAACATTACCGTCACGTTTTGGTCCTCCTGCGAACGTGACGGTAATGTTCGTAACGGAAATGTTAAAATATCAATTTAAAATTAATGGAATTATGTAGAACTAACTGATAAGTTCGAGGTTAGGAAATCTTAAAGTGGCCGTGGTTTACAATATTGGCAAAAAATAGTTATTATAATAGGTACCATTAGAAGCAAATGGTCCTATAGGATGGTAATGTGTAGAGAAAAAATATTCTTTATACAACTTACCTTTTTATATGACAAAACACAACAAAAACAAACAAATTTTTCCCAAAGTGACATTCACGGTGTATACCCGTCCAAGCAGAACTGCGAAACTCAATAACCACCACAATGAACGCCATCTATCAGTTGACATTGTCACTTAAACATCGCGTGACGGCAATGTTAGTGTTCTTGAGTATCTTCAGTTATAATGCTTTAAAAATGAACTTTGATATTTTAGGGTATTTGTAAATATTTAATTACGACAACACATGATCAAAAAATATAAAAAATCCTTTGCTTATGTAAAATTTAGTCAATATATTTGTAAAATATTATGCAAAAGTTGGAAATTTTACAAAGTTTATAGTGACGGTAATGTTAAAACAAGCCTTTACAAATAGAAAAAATAGCCAAACATACAAATTTTGTGGCATGTTATGCTTTAAACTCATAAGCCGGATTGCAATAAAGCTAAAAAAAATTGTACGCTGTTAATATCTTACGAAATAAAAATGCGATGACGCGGTATATGTAAAGTTAAAGGTTATTGAAAATGACCCATTAATGTTAGACAAATTTAAAACAATGCTTGTTTCCTGGAGTAAGCATACTCCGCAGTAAAAAGTAATGCGCCTACATGACTGCAGACCTCACCGTTCCCTGCCATGCAAGTACAGTGGGCAGTACACACGCTTCCATCTTTGGCAACGATTACCCAGGCATCTAAAGGTTTCAAAGTGGTTCTCTGAGAATGTTTGACCTAAAATTGAAAAGCTATTATGTAGTAAAATTGTAACTCATTTCATTACATTATAAGGACATGATGCTAAAAAAAAATCACAAAATTAGTAATAAATGAACAAAAATCTTACTTTTCCAATTAGAATGTAAAAACCATCAACTATTTTAGTTCCAGTTTGTAAAACAAACCCAGATTCAAAATATTTATATGCCTGCAAACTTTAAAATGCCTTAATTTGTTCCTTGGAATAAAAACTATGGGAAAACACCAAATATGAAATAATATCCATGTTTGAAATAGGTGGAACGCCATTAATACTGTAGTCAAGGTCCTGAGAATTAATAAGAAACGGGTCCAAGCCGCTTATTAACTTTAATTGCAGTCGATACCTAAAAAGAAAACAATGGTTACACAGGTAAACAAGAAAATAGATTGCATTTAAACCTACCTTTCTCCAACATCTGGATTCTCCGCTGATAATTTTTGAAGATATTCACTGTCCATCATACAAAAATTCACTTTATTTAAAAGAAAAATCAAACAAAACACTTAAAAACACGATCCAAACACTTCAACGTCACAAAAATCAATGCTTATGTTATGGAACCAGTCGCCAAGTGTGCCAACCAACGTCAATAGTGTTGACATTTCTACCACGTGGTTTGGATTGCCTAATATAATAATAATAATAATAATAATAATAATAATACTTCTTTATTTCAAATTATAATACACAAAATAAAATGACGTCATAATATGGGAATGGAGTTACCATTCCTTGTTTAAAAAGTCCTGTAGCGAATATGGTTCAGTCTCTATTAACACCTGTTTTAAAGTATTTTTCCATTTTATCAGAGTGCTGATAGATTTAACATTATTTGGCAATGCATATAATACGGACTTTTTTCAGTTACTATAAGACGATGTCGAGGATACAATAAATTATTGGTTCTACTACTATTTACAGTCTCAAATTTGTCCCTATTTCTAAATAAAAACATTAAACATTCAAACACGTAGAGAGCATACACTGTCATAATATTAGTTTTTTTAAATATTCCTCGGCAGGACTCTAAAAAATTAATTTTATTTATTGTCCTTACTAACCTTTTTTGTATTACAAAAACCATCTGCAGGTCGGAACTACTTCCCCAGAACAGTATGCCATATCTCATTACTGATTCGAAGTTTGCATGATACAGTATTTTTAAAGTATTTAAATTCATGTAATTTGATACTACTTTCATCCCATAACCCACTCTACTTAATTTAAGACACAACGTGTCAATATGATTGCTCCATGACAAGAACTCTTCTATAGTTAAGCCCAAAAATATAGTGCTATTATCTAACATATACACTATCGGACAAAAGTAGAGCAACACTTTTGAAAAATGAAAGAAATCTCGATTTTATAATATTAAATGCATGATATTGTATTTAAATACATCGTGTCTTAAATATCAAAGTAGACTGCTGTTATCGGCGGCAACAGCTTTTTTCGACAATCAAAACAAATGAACTGATACTGACGTAAACTTTCAAATACAGTATTGTAATGCGTCAAAAGTAAAGCAACATTTTAATATTTTCCTAAAAATGAAAGGTTTTAGTGAAAGTAAAGGTTAAAATATTTTTGCAAAGCTTATTTTATGTTTAATTAATATTTCTGTGCTGGATTAATCATGCCAAGAGGTATTCCAATTTCGAAAGAATTAAAGCAGAGAGTTGTGACTTGTGAATGCACACTTGGAAAGTACCATACAAGCCACAATTTCAAGACGATTTGTTTTACCAAGATACAGCGTATCCAAAATAATTTCAAGTTACATTCAAAGGGGACATTTAGAGAATCTACCGAAATCGGGAAGGCCGAGAAAAACAACAATTTGGACAGACAGACGCATTAAAAGAATTTCTCAAAACGATCCTTGGATGTCTGCACCTAGAATTATTGCTGAAATTCCAGAAATTATAATTAGTCTACGGACAGTTCAAAGGTTGGTAGACGCAAAGTTATTTAGTAGACGCCCGGCTAAAAAGCCCCTTATTTCGGCCAGAAATAGAGTGGCTAGGCTTGAATTTGCACGTCGACATTTAAATTGGACAGTAGACGAGTGGAAAAAAGTTTTATTAAGCGATAAAACGCGTTATAAAATTTTCAATTCTGATGGAATGAAGCGTGTAAGACGGCCAATCAACACAAGGTTTAATCCCAAATACGTTACATCCACAGTTAAACATGGTAAAGGCAGTGTTTTTCTATGGGGTTGTTTGTCATGGAATGGGGTCGGTCCTTACTTCATTAATGACACCATGGATCGATTTGTCTATAGAAATATAATGCAAAATGTAATGTTGCCTTATGCAGAGTGGGAAATGCCGTTGAGTTTTATTTTTTAACAGAATATCGATCCAAAACACTCTTCACGAATTGTTCAAGAGTGGTTTCAAGAAAATAACGTTTGGGTTTTGCAGTGGCCGGCACAATCCCCGACCTTAACCCCATTGAAAATCAATGGGAAGAATTTGAACTTGGAATTCGTACACAATTATTTCCAAATAAACAATCATTGGTAAATAAAATCAATGAAGTTTGGACAAACCTTCCCGAAAATACAGTTCAAAAATTGATTGCCTCAATGCCGCGACGTTGTCGGCAAGTAATAAAAAATAATGGATATTCTATTAACTATTAACATATTACTTCTAGCTATTGTAATTATTAAATGTGTTATGTTTTTTTATCGTAATATGTAAAATAAAATACTGTTGACACAATTTGTTGCTCTACTTTTGTCGCACTTCATTTCGTCGATTTTTATAATTATAAATATTTCTCTACCTTCGCTTTGTTTAAAGTGTACCAAAATATTGTGAAATATTACTAAAATTGTGGGAATAATATTTCATTAAAATTAGCTGGGGATCACAATCATATAATTAATTTTTTAAATTAAAAGAAATAAAAGCACTATGTCGCTCTAGTTTTGTCCGATAGTGTAGTTTGATCCACTTAAAGTAATATTATCGGGTTTTTCTATTTTTTGCTTTGTTCTGAATAAAATCAATTTTGTTTTTTCGTCATTTAAAATTAACTTATTCTGTAAAAACCACTTATTTGTTCTTTCGAAAGCAACTTCTGCCCTTGTAACAGTATCCTGCATATTTAAACCTGGAACCAACAGGTTAGTATCATCAGCGTAATTTGTTATCGTAAAATTTTCTACAATATTGCTCAAGTCATTTAAGAAAAGTATAAATAAAATAGGTCCCAGAATACTTCCCTGCGCTATGCCCATACTGTTCCTTTGTATATTCGACTTCACTTCCTTGCTGTCATCCCGAACTACCACTCTTTCTTTGCATTCTATCTGACAGATAAGATTTACTCACGCATAAGAATTACCTCTAATACCATATCTACTTAACTTCAACAAAAGTAAATCCTTATCTATGCAATCATATGCTTTACTCAAATCTAGGAACATACCTAAAGCTAGATGTTTATTTTCTAAGTGATCCAAAATAGTTTGTGTAAATTGAAATATTGCAGTTGTGGTAGATCTTCCGCCAAGATAACCATGCTGTGTGTGCGAAAATCATTGACATTTATTCATAAAACTTGTTATTGGAGAGCTAATTACATATTCAAAAATTTTTGAAAAACTGGGCAATAGACTAATGGGTCTAAAGTTATTAAGATCTTCTAAGCAACCTTTCTTATAAAGTGGTTTTATTTTTGCCAGCTTAAGTTGGTCGGGAAAAACACCATATTTTATAGCTATTAATTAAATAGTTCAGGATGTCAACAATTTCAGCAATTGAAAGTTTCACAATACTCGTTGGAATATCATCATCACCACTACTATGTTTATTTTTTAGTTTTTGCATTATGTTTAGTAATTCATGATTGGTTACAGGATGTAGATACATTGATTGGTTATTATCTGTTATATTACACTGAAAAGGAAAACTATTTGGTTATTGAAATCATGAGCAAATTTTTGTGCATTATTTGTGCAATGTGTACTATTAATTTTGAATTTCCCATTTATTTCATTACATATTGTCCATAAGCATTTATGTTTATTATCGGAAGTTCTAACTCTTTTCTCATTTTTTTTTATTTTTCTTCGCGGAAAAGTTTATCGCGCCGGTTTTTTGTTTCATTATAAATTGGTTTATATAAATTATTATTTCTGGATAATACCAACAATATATCCAACCTTTTTTTACACTGAATAATTTCATTGCTTTTTATATGTTGTTTTTTATTTGCATATACATTAGTTCTAGGAAAGCATTGATTAAAAATTCTTATGTATGCATTAATAAAAGTATTCCATTGTAAATCAACATTCCTCCTTTCTACCTGGAAAACATTTATCCAGTCCTGGGGCGCATTCACGATTGACGTCGGACGTTCGTCGGGTGCGCACCGATTGCACACGGCGATAGGAAAATTCGTTCACGGTTGTACCGGGTAACATTTATACTCGTTCACGGTTGTGGATAACTTTTACCGAACGAAACAACTTTTTAACCAAGTCGGGAGACGGATAAAGTTTGTCCGGCATGCGCAAATGTATTGTTTATTGTTTATGGTAAAAGTTAAAAGTTAGGTTGTTTTTAAAATAAAATTTTTTTGGGCGCGCCAAATCTTTTTGAGAATGTCGATTTCAAAAGATACCCACAATTTGCTCAAAAGAGTTTTGTTGCTGTCGCATTTCAAAATTGCAAAATATAATTTGACAAGTTTGACGTTTGTTCGGGTTGCTCTCGGCGCATGCCCGACCCGTTCACAGTGAGTAGATCTTTTTGTTTCGTAGATAGCAACTGAATGGACGTCGGTTAAATTTTACCTGGGTAATATTTACCAATTTGGTGAAAACTATGAACGCGCCCCTGCTCTTTTATACTTTTTATAAACTGATATTTATTTTCCTCATTAAAAAATCTCCTATAAACAAGTTTATTTTTACTTTCCGTGGTAGAAAATGATATTATTTGAGCAGTATGATCAGATATATGTATTTCTATAACAGATGTTTGATAATTATTGGTTTCAATATTGGCAAAAATGTTATCCAGACAGCTGGCAGAATTATGTGTAATTCTTGTATTTTCAAAAATTGTTTCCGTCAAATCATAGAAGTTTAGAAGTGAAAACAGAATACTTTTATTAATATTATCTTTTAACATCTCTATAGTAAAATCACCTGCGATAACTATTAATGAATTGTTACTGACATGAGACAAAATACTTTCTAGTTTATCATAAAAAAGTTCTTTGTTACCTGTAGGAGGTCTATATACAGATAGTATTAACATTTTTTTACCATTAAGAAAACATTCAACAGCAGCAAACTCACATTAATTTTGTACAGAAATATATTTATACATTTCATGACCTTATATGGAATTGTTTTCTTTATATACACAGCACTCCCTCCGTATTGTCCTTCTCCTCTACAAAACGAAGAGGCCAATTTAAAATTTTTTATCCCTATCTTTGATAACTGATCTTCTGATTTCCAGTGTTCTGTGACACATAAACAAAAACATTTGGGATTATTTTCTAGCAATGCTTCGATTTTTTCAATGCTATTTTCTATGGATTGCACATTTTAGTGTATTATACAGAGCTTATTTTTTTCGTGTACTTTTTCGCCTAATCTAAAAAAGCCTCTGTTGATTGGTTTCCATAATTAGTGCTTTCTCTGTACCTCTCAATTTTCTGAGGAAAAGCAGGACACTGTGGATCTCTAGCGGTGTGTATTCGGTCCTTTAGTTTTAGTCTCTTGCAGCTGGGACAGTCTAATGTTGTATTTTGGGGGCAGCTTTTTCCTTCATGATTTCCACCACATTTGTGGCAGCACAGTTCTCCCATACAATAGGTATTTTGAAACATGTCCAAATAGACAACATTTGTAGCACATAGCAGGATTACAGTATTCTTTTCCAAAATCTTTGGTTAAATCAAAATTAATGTTGTCATTTTTAATAAACCATTTAAAAACTGAGGGATTTGCTTTTAAAATCCAATTCTCTCTTCTTTTATTTCTGCACTCTCTTTGTAATGAACTTTATTTTTGTATCAACATCATCACCGAAAGGGTTCTTCATTTCTGGGTTTTCTTCAATTAATCCTGTTATGAACTCTTCGGGCTTATATCCCTTTTCAATGCCAGTGAACATTATTATTGGATCCTTATTCCAATGAATTTAAAGCTACCTCTATCATATCAGATGTTGATTGTTGCTCCATCCCAGTATTTGTTTGGCTAATCATTTCAAAACTGTCCACGTTCATGTTTTCCATATCATTTACCTGGTTTTTTGCATTTTTTTGTGCACTAAAAACATCATTCTCGTCTCTACTTGGTGGGGGTGTTCTGGCGAGTATATTCTTTGGTATGAATGAATCATTCAGGCCATTTGAAGTCTGGATTGTAGATTTATCTGCATTCTGATGCACAGTACTTGTATTACCCAATTCAGCTTGCTTTCGTTGAGCAGTGTTTTCGATATTCGGACTGTTTACATTATTTCTATGTTTATATTTATCAAGATAAGTTTTCATCATTTTATTCTTCTTATCAGCATCAACGCCGATAATCTTTCTTATCTCCTGTTTGGAAATGGATCCTATTGAAAAATGTCTGTATACAGGGTGTATTTTAATTGAGTACCGATACTTAAGGTTGTGAATCCTTGGGTGATTTTAAGGTGAAAAGTTCATATAAGCATGGGTCCGCAAGCCCTTCATTTTTGAGATACAGGGTGTTACAATTTTTAAGTTTAGCAAAAAATATGTACGCCACTGCCTTTTTTCTCTTTGATATCATGGTTATTTAGACAGTTCAATATCTAGTGCAAAGTACCTTTTGATAATTTTTTCACTTCGGCTACGTTTAGGAGATAAATGCAATTTTATCAAACTCTGATATGGACATAGTGATATGCAAATAAATGTAATTTCTTTTTTAAATCGAAAAACGTTGGTCACACGAGGAAAGTCTAGGGACCATTTTTACTAAATGGTAAAGTGCAGTTTTAAAAGTAATATTTATTTTGAAGAAAAACAGGGGCGTATCATTTTTTTCGTTAAAATTATCAAAATATACGTTAACGCGGACGCTACTGGTAGAAGTAAACAAAATCTTTTTTATGAAATAAATATGTTTTTATGCCTACTTAGTGTCTACTAAAATTCAAAATGATATCTAAAGCGGTCTTAAAAATATTAAGGAAAAATCGTTTTTTTTTTTAATTTATAACACCCTGTATCTCAAAAATGAAGGGCTTGCGGACCCATGCTTATATGAACTTTTCAACCTAAAATCACCCAAGGATTCACAACCTTAAGTATCGGCACTCAATTAAAAAACACCCTGTATAGACCCCGATTTTTATGTTGATTTTCATCACCATCACTTTCACTAGGTATTCATAATTTATCAACAGTCTTTTTTTCACGTTTAAATTCGGATTATATCCTCTAGAAAAACGATAAAACCACGGAGCCAACATAAAATACGTCCGACCGAGATAGAAGAATATACTGGCTGTTTTGAAAAATTTTTGAAACCAAACCGTATGGGTTTACCTTTTATGAATTGTTTCGCAAAATGTTTTTCATAATATGGGATCATGCTCTCGGCAATACTTATGTATTCATCTAATCCACCATAATATTTTAAATTTCGATTTAGTTTATTAATTAGGGGCTGTAATTTATAAATTTATTTTCATTATCAATTTGACTGTTGTCGTTGAGGTGTAGATGTCGCAATATAAGCTCAAACCTACTGAGTCGCATGCTTTCAGATAATATTATTGGAACATCGTTTTCGTTGGACCAGTACATCCGTTTATTTGGATATTTACCATAACCTGAAAGTAAAAGTCCTCCAAATACAACAAGCAGTTCACTTCTGGCCATTCTCAAGTCCAGATTTTTCTGCTGCGCATAAATATTGGTCTGTTCCTCTATGTTGGATAGCATTTCTTCATCAAAAAACAGGTGAAAAAATTCCAAAGGCGTAGTTTTACCATACCTATAGAACTTCTTCCGGTGGATTTTTTTTCTGTGTAATCTTTTCAATATTGAAACTGCTTTCCTGGTTAGTCCAAGATTCTGTTTTTCTTTTCTTAGAAGATAAAGGCGTGGTATCATTTGATAGCCAATTTAGAGCTGCATTTAGAAATAACGTTGCTAGTGGTATATTATCACCCGAATCATACTCTTCCGCACTGGGTATTTTTCTATTACAAATGCTAGCAGGAACAAATTCATTTTCCACCCGCAGCATAGCTGGACCTAGGTGGGAAATATCGTCCCCATGATCGTCATCGGACTGATCACTATCGATATCGGTGTCTTCACCATCTCTGGGTGGTGTAATATATATTTTGCCACCCTCCATGTCACTATCTTCCAAGGTATCAATCAAGCAGTTCGGCAAGCGATAATCTGTAAGCAAATTACGAACAATAAACAAACATAAAATAACGATGCCGTTTCCAGGAACAAAAGTGGTCACGACGCATAATGTTCGATAAAACGAACTCGAAATGTAGATACCTACAAATTTCAAGGACAAAAAAATTTAAAAATTGCTTTTCATAACAGGTAGGTACTGATAACGTACTAAGTTAGGTATATTGATATCAAAATTTTATGGAACGTTTGTCAAAAATGTAATCAATATTCTACAAAAACTTACCCGCCGCGACGTTTACTGTGCAAATTTGGATCCATCACATTAGAAACAATAAAATAAACACGTTTACTGCCTTTTACGTACGCTGAACTGAATCAACAGATGTATTTGACCGTATACAACCTATTTATGTCAAAAAGAATTGACAATTTGTTATGAAATCTTCTTTATCGGCCTAAATTTAGATGTTCGATAAAACGATCGTCATGCACTAATGCGTTAACAACACTTTTCTAAAAATGATTGGTCTTGCTGCTGCTTTGTCTTTCTAACAAAAAAGAAAAAATTTAGCTGCAAGGATCCCTTGTGTCAAAGTTTTTATTATGTAGAAGCGAAAAACCATTTTTTAAGATCCTATCACATTACCTGCTTGGAAATCTGCATGCACGATAAGTCGGAGCAAAAATTGTACCAACCAATTTTGTGAGGATTATTTCTGTACTTATGACTTTAACATAATATGCCCTTTCCTCATTAAAATTTGGTTGTTTTCCTAAGTCACCCGTTAAATGTGAACTTGAGACAGAACACCATGCAGGTATTATCAAACCTCGCATGTTATTCCCTTTTTGTTTCTTTTTACGAGAAAGCACTACAGGATTAATACTTTATGGCGCTCTGCGAGCGGTACGTGTGCGAAGGAAACGATTCACGTTGTTTTTGAATCTTTGGAGATTATACTCGTTGGGGAACACGGCCTCAGGGAGGTTGTTTCAGAGTGATGACGATTTCCAGATGAACGAATTTTTAAACAGTGCCGTTCGAGGGACACTAAGCTGAATCACGTACGGGTGGCCTGCAGTGACTCGTCGTGTATTCTACCATGCACCGCTCTGGGTGGAATCAAGCGGGCAACCTCAGTTGAGCACTTGCCATGAAAATATTTGTTAAATACTCAAGTCGCCAACCTGCCTTCGATGTTCAAGGCTTTCCAGGTTGTTTGTCAGATCATGGTCACCGATCAATCGAATGGCTCTTGTTTAAATGGAATCTAGCAATCTCAGTGTATGTTTAGGAGCAGAGCCCCAAATATGCGAACAGTACTCTAGCGATGGTTGAATTTGTATAGAAGTTCTTAGTTCGGATAATTATTCCAAGCTTATGCGAGGCTGCCTTAGCAATCGTGGCTATGCCAAGACATATGACCAAATTAACGCCCAATAAATGAATTGATAAAGCCAAGGGAATCGAGTGTCCCGCCATGACTATATCCGGTTCTCCGAGGGGTAAACCGCAGAGGAATTTTGGTGTACAACCCTCTGGAATTAGTGGAATTAGTGGAGGAATTAGTGGAATTAGTCCTGGAATTAGTGGAATTAGTGGAGTTAGTCTGGGAATTAGTGGGGAATTAGTTGGGAATTAGTGGAATTAGTCTGGGAATTAGTGGAATTAGTCGTGTAATTACTAATATTAAAAGGGTTCTTTTTGGTAGTATGGCATCATTGTTTCAATGTAAGTAGTGGCCAGTGCAACGCCGCGTCGGCCGTTTCCTCACAGCCAATCAACGGCGTTCTTAACAGCATGGTCGTTTTGCAGGGGTGCGGCGTCGTTACTTACCTTTGTTGACGTTGAGTTAGGGTTGACAACGCACTTTTCGAGTTTTTTTGTTGCTTTAAACTACGTTTAAAGTCGTGTAGTACAGTAACTGTCTCCAAGAAATTAATAATAAAGGTAAGTAATAACCGATATAAGGTTTTTATTCTATTTTTAGCGAGATATTTAGTTTATTAAAATAAGTTTGTTTATATTACATTATATCTGTGAAAAGGGTTACCTATATGGATGATAAGTATACATATTATAGCGGCAATATAGGGTGCGGATTAATTATTTAAAAAAATATATAGTTTATAAATTTATGATACATTACAAGGTTGCCAAATTGTATGTAAGTACCTATTTAAAAAAAAATTCTAATTAATTTCAAAAATTAAAATAACATGCCAACTCTATCGGGACCGTCCATCAGTGATATCACGTCTATTTTAAACTTATAAAAATATATATATTTAGTAGATATCGAGGTAGATATACTGGGTGGCTACTATTTAATTGACCACTATGGGTATCTTTTAAACGGTAACTCCTACGAAGTTAATTAAATTAGCGAAAATGCGTCACTTTTAAAGCTTTTTTTAGATTAGATCCACTAACCGCGTTGCCAAATTGATTTTAATTCCTGAGATACAGGGTGATTTGTTAAAAACGTCTAAAACTAATTTCTTTAATAGCTCGAAAGGTTTCAATTTTATCAAAACGTTCTTGAAATAAAATCTTTGTATTTTTTCTTCTCTACAAAATATAGACGCATAATGTGGAATGTAAGAGCTTTCAAATAATGTTACAAAAGCCATATTATGTTGCCAAACAAAAATTGTCGATGACGTCACATCTTTGACAACTAACAATAAAAAAACAAATGAATTAAGTCAAAAAGTAGACGAATAAAAACCCAAATTGACGTGTTCGACCGTTTCTCATAAAAACAAAAGATAACGTAAATATTACCGGTAGAGGTAGTACATACTTTTTTCCACACTTAACCAGTGAAATTAGTAGAGGAATTAGTGGAATTAGTAGTGGAATAAGTGGAATTAGTAGAGGAATTAGTGGAATTAGTAGAGGAATTAGTGGAATTAGTAGAGGAATTAGTGGTATGAGTATTAAAATTAGGGGAATTAGTGGAATTAGTTCTGGAATTAGTGGTATTACTTGGAATTAGTGTACAAGATTTGGGACTGCGGTTTACCCCTCGCGGTTCTCCAACATTAACTTTTTTAGAAAAAATTGTGTGGGGATTCTCAAGCTAGTGCTAGTACTTGGCTGGTCATTTTAATTTTTTTTTTATATTGATATTTAGGACTGCATTTCTATCTTCCTCGACATATGCTCTTATAGGGTTGTCCCTTAGATTATCTTCATCATTAAAAGGAGTTACTTGAGATGTGAGTAATCTTACTAGTTCATTTAGTCATTATTATTTATTTCTTCATTTTATTGTTCTGAAGTTTCATTCAATATATTGAACCACATATTGTAAAAAGTAAGGCTTCTTTCTCACATTCCCATTCATAAGATCTTCATTTAGTCATCTTGAATTGATCTAGGGTTCTAGTTTTGCTCTATATGTTAATATTACAAGTGTTTTACCCCATCTTCATTATTTATTGCATTCAAATAAACCCTTATTATATGGCCATAAGTGGATTAGATGGTGCTGCTAATGGCCACTACACTGGCCATATTATGTAGAAACTTATTAACTAAATGTATAAGTGGTGCCTCTGCCCTACTTAAATTTATTTTATTTTGTTTGCAGTAACACATAAAATTTCTAGGTTTTAGTAGCCAAAAAAAGAGCGTGGCACCCACAAAATTTTTACCTCGGGCGCATTTTTTATTACTGGGGTGTAATCTCCGGTTTTTAATTGGACAAAAGGTGGTCACCCTGGTTCCAATTAGAAATTATTGTCCCAGAATACATCAGTTTCCCCTATACCTAAGTTTAAGCAAAGTATACCTGTTTTCATTTCTTTCAGATTCCTCCATCTTGATGTCTAGTTCTTCGTTTTTCAATTTCCACTCTGTATAGTTCAAATTATACATTTTAGCGCATCCATTTACTGCTTCACTCTCTTCAACTTTAACCTCTGGTTCTGTTTGGTCAGGAAATATTTGTTTGCCTCTGCAAAATATAAAATGGTTAGACTAGAGTTTAAAATTTAAAAATTGTAATTAGGTAAGTACCTACTCATTTTAAAAGAAATAAAGTTGTCAAAAAAAAAAATAAAAAAAGACACCCTTGAACTTAGAAATTAGTGAGTAAGTACCTACTTTTAAATGAAGCACAACTAAATAAAATTCTGAGATCAACAAACTTACCTCATTTGCTCTGTTTCCTCATCATCACTGTTCTCAGTTTTTATTTTTTGTCCTATTTCTTTTCGATTTTCTTGCTTAAAAATCAACGAGAAAAACACTTTTTCTGTTGTATCACTACATAGAAAATTTTTTTTCTCCTCCAAATAGTCCAAATCACACATGTTCATCAACAAATTAGTTCAGGAGTAACGTGAACTACTGGCTAATCACAGACGGTAGAAAACATCAAAAGTGAAAATCGGAGAACAATAAGCGAAAATCGTGTTTTATTTTTTGATAAAAATTTGTTTTTCTAGAGTTCCGATAGCCTGCCTCATGCTTTTCAGCATCCCGCCAAACAAAAATTTGTTGTGGTAGGTAATGTGGTATTTAAACTAAGGTTATTTTATAGTCTTCTTCTTGTCATTCTAGAATCAGTGTATCAGAGCAAACAACCAGCTTAGCGCGGACCCAGATAAAACATAATGCTGACTTGCACCATTGCACTTAAGAAAGACTTAAAGCTAAGGTAGTTTTAAATTTAATTTTCGTTCGCAGGACATATTATTATTAACCCATTAGCGCCTAGCGTCACCATATGGGCTCACTACGCGTCATGTTTTTTGGATGAGTGGTGGGGATAGTTGCACGTGCTCTTCGTTAGTTTCTCAACGTGACCTAACTTTAGACACTTCCTTTCGTACGTTTATGATCCAGTGCACTGTGTTTGTTTACTTTGTGAGACGCTATTTTGCAAAAAGTTTTACCAATTTAAAAATGTCGGACATTAATTTTGTGTAAGTATAATAATTTCTTGTGTTATAAAAATTATTTGCAAACGTAGATAAATTTAGTCATCTAGTAAGCGAGAAAGAATTTGAATTTTGTATCGCTCATAGTTCTGACATGTCCATTTATGTTGTGTGTGTTTATAGACCACCATGTGGTGACACAGAAGCTTTTTTTGAGAGATTAGAACTTCTATTGAGCCAGCTGCCTGTTAATGCAACGATAATATTGGCTGGAGACTTAAATATTAACTTCTTAAATTTTTCATCTGTAAATACACAGGCATTATTGAGCTTGTTGACTTCTTTAGGCCTTAATATGCATGTACGGGCGCCAACGCGTATCACGTCCTATTCTTCAACATTGATAGACTACTTTTGTACAAATGCGGACGAACATTGTGTTGATTGTAGTGTTGTGGGTAGCGGTATTTCTGACCATGAAGCCGTAATTTGTAGCATGCCCTTAAAATTGAACATTCAAAAGACTAAAAAAAAACGTGGTAGACTCTTTACAAAAAATAATTTTAATACATTTTCTAGGCTTTCTCTTGGAGCAACCTGGTTTGGAGTACTGGATTCCAGTCCAGCATTGAATGAAAACAAACCATGGTTTAGCAAGGGACTTAAGATTTCTATGAAGAATATGCGCTCACTGCATTACATTAGAAAGTACTTTCTTAATAATATTTGTTTTGTTTCATTTTTTAATAGGTATCGGGCTATTTATAGAAAAACTATTAAAGCAGCAAGGCAGTCTTACTTTAGGGAAAGAATTGCTGGATCCCATAATAAGTCGAGGGAATCATGGCAAATTGTAAATGATCTGAGGGGAAAAACCAGTGCTATTACCATGAATTCTAAATTGACCTCAAGGGAACTAAATGATTTTTACTGTAATCTTGCTAACAATTTGAAAACTAATAATATTAATTCACAGAGTGATCCGTTGTCATATTTAAGTCATGTATCTATGCCCGAATCTTTCTTTATTGATCCTACAGATATGGATGAACTCAGAGATGTGTTCAATGGTTTAAAAAATAAGAGTGCTTCAGGGTGGGACAGTATTTCTCTAAAAGTACTTTTGCATTTACCAGACAATACTCTGCAAATTTTGGTAGATGCTATAAATCATTCATTTCAGACTGGTAATTTTCCTTCTAGTCTGAAAATAGCAACTGTGCTTCCATTGCATAAAGGGGGGGATTGTGACACTGCTGCAAATTTTAGACCCATCTCCTTGTTGCCAACCTTGGCAAAGGTGATTGAGAAACTGATGAGCGAACGAGTGTTGGCATTTTTTAACAAACACCAGTTGCTGTGTTCAAAGCAGTTTGGTTTTCAACGATCGAAGAACACGACTGACGCTCTTTTTTCATTCTTGGAGGATTTGTATATCGGGCTTAACGACGGAGAGTCTGCTGCGGCAGTGTTCTGTGATTTATCAAAGGCTTTTGAATGCGTGGATCACGGGATACTGCTGAGGAAGCTCGAAGTTTATGGGTTTAGGGGTGTGGCTTTGCACTGGTTTCAGTCATATCTCGGGGGGCGTACTCAGAGGGTGGTGTTTGGGGGATCGTCTTCTGAATGTCTGGGAATTCAGTCTGGTGTCCCGCAGGGCTCTGTGCTTGGCCCTTTATTGTTCTTAATATATGTTAACGACCTGGCAGCTGTTAAAATAAATGGTAAATTTACTCTTTTCGCCGATGATACTACAATCCTCTGGCGAAATAAAGATTCAGGTATTTTGCTGAACAATGTGAACTATGACTTAAGGAAAATTAAGCAATGGTGCGAGGCTAATTGTTTGTCACTAAACATCTCCAAAACTAAAATTGTGTTATTTAAATGTAACTTTTCTGACACTCTTTTGGATAGTCAGATATTACTAAGCCAAACAGAGAATAAATTTTTAGGCTTGGTTATTGATAATAAATTAAAATTTGAAAATCACATATCATGTTTAAATGGAAAAATTTCTGCAAACTGTTATGCAATTAAAATAATAGCTAACGAACTGGATGTCGCTACGACTAGAAGTGTGTATTTTTCACTTATCGAATCTCATTTACGCTATGGCATTTGCTTTTGGGGTGCTTGCTCGCAGTACCTCTTCAACATGTTGTTTGTATCGCAGAAAAGAGCTGTTCGGTATATGTTTGGAGTAAATCACCGTACCTCGTGTAGGCCAATTTTTTTGTCCCAGAAAATTCTGCCCCTTGCATGCATATTTATTTTGGAGACTGTTTGCCTTATGCATAAAAAGTATGGGCCTGAACTCTCAGTCGCGGCGGCGCCATCCTACAATACTAGAAGCTCGTACTTGATTTATTTACCTATACCAAAATCAAATCAAACCAAGAATTCTCTCTTATTTAATAGCAAAAAAATGTTTAACCACCTTCCGCTGAGATTACGTCAGTTGCTTAATGGGGGAAAGTTTAGAAGGGAAGTGAAAAAGCTACTGTTAACTAAAGCATTCTATACACTTAACGAATACTTTAAGGATTCTCTTAACTGACGTTATGGTGTTGATGTATGATAGGGGAGTATGATGGTGTGTGAGTGTGTGTCTATGTGTATACATGCGTATATGTGGAGTGCAAGTGTCTTTTATTATTTTGCTTTTGTTACTTGATTGATTGTGTTGATCTGTGATATGTTTATATTGAGTGTTATTCTTTTAACTTGAATTTTTAGATTTCAGTTTATACCCTGTTCTGTATTTCCACTTTAATTATGCAATATTCTTATACAATTATTAATTCTCTGAAAAGTTGAATAGACATTTTATAGCGTAAATACCTATTTTATTATAAGGTCAAATTTTATCTCTGATATGGTTTTGTATGGGTTTTATTATATTTTGACTTTAGATTTGGGTAAAGTTATGTATTTATGTATCTATATGTTGTATTTATAGTTTTATCATGCTTTGTTAACAAGAACAACTGTATTCTTTAAACAATAAAGCTTTTTTCTATTCTATTCTATTCTATTCTATTCTATTTCAGTATAATCATTTTTCAATCCAACTAAAACATAATCTTAACTAGTAACAATAAAGGTTTTATGAAAATGTTGCAAACTTTTGTTCTAGATGGACTGAAAATTGGGTGTTCCCATATGGAACCACTAGGCGCTTTGCGAAAAAATTAAATTTTGCTAGGAATAATTTATTTTATAGTGGAATCACCTTACAAGAAGCCTTAGACATTGCTTACGAACCAGACTCGGATACGGAGGTTGCGGAGGTATTTATAGAACCTCCAGAGAGCCACGTGCTAACTGATGAGGACTCCGCTGACGAAGACGAGGGCGGTTTGGCTGATAATCTGAGCTCCCGACAGCTTGCTGCTGGAGCCGAAATACGTTTTACGAATTCTAGGAGACTTGGCGGAATATAGCGGATGATTTGAACATGGACTTGCACTATGAAATTGCGGCAGGCACAAGTAGCAACGGTAACTTCATCAAGGAAAAATACACAAAATTTTTACCTCGGGCGCATTTTTTATAACTGGGGTGTAATCTCCGGTTTTTAATTGGACAAAAGGTGGTCACCCTGGTTCCAATTAGAAATTATTGTCCCAGAATACATCAGTTTCCCCTATACCTAAGTTTAAGCAAAGTATACCTGTTTTCATTTCTTTCAGATTCCTCCATCTTGATGTCTAGTTCTTCGTTTTTCAATTTCCACTCTGTATAGTTCAAATTATACATTTTAGCGCATCCATTTACTGCTTCACTCTCTTCAACTTTAACCTCTGGTTCTGTTTGGTCAGGAAATATTTGTTTGCCTCTGCAAAATATAAAATGGTTAGACTAGAGTTTAAAATTTAAAAATTGTAATTAGGTAAGTACCTACTCATTTTAAAAGAAATAAAGTTGTCAAAAAAAAAAATAAAAAAAGACACCCTTGAACTTAGAAATTAGTGAGTAAGTACCTACTTTTAAATGAAGCACAACTAAATAAAATTCTGAGATCAACAAACTTACCTCATTTGCTCTGTTTCCTCATCATCACTGTTCTCAGTTTTTATTTTTTGTCCTATTTCTTTTCGATTTTCTTGCTTAAAAATCAACGAGAAAAACACTTTTTCTGTTGTATCACTACATAGAAATTTTTTTTTCTCCTCCAAATAGTCCAAATCACACATGTTCATCAACAAATTAGTTCAGGACTAACGTGAACTACTGGCTAATCACAGACGGTAGAAAACATCAAAAGTGAAAATCGGAGAACAATAAGCGAAAATCGTGTTTTATTTTTTGATAAAAATTTGTTTTTCTAGAGTTCCGATAGCCTGCCTCATGCTTTTCAGCATCCCGCCAAACAAAAATTTGTTGTGGTAGGTAATGTGGTATTTAAACTAAGGTTATTTTATAGTCTTCTTCTTGTCATTCTAGAATCAGTGTATCAGAGCAAACAACCAGCTTAGCGCGGACTCAGATAAAACATAATGCTGACTTGCACCATTGCACTTAAGAAAGACTTAAAGCTAAGGTAGTTTTAAATTTAATTTTCGTTCGCAGGACATATTATTATTAAGTGCGCGTCTTATTTTGTAATCCCGATTTTCTCCTTTGTTGATGTTTATATTCCAGGAATGTTTTGTATCTTGTAAGACAAAGCCAAGTGGATTAATTTCTTCTGTTCCTTGTTTCATACTACTTGCAGACAGGTCTTATTTCAAATCCTTCAGTTCAGTTACGTTTAGTTTAGTTGTATTTGAGATGTAGGCTAAATGTCTCGGTTGTTGTAAATAAGCTGTTTTAAGAAAATCGATAATTTGTTACGCAGGACAGTGTCAGACTGACCGTTCTGTGCATTTTCACGGCCACGTCTGGTTAATTTTTGCCTTGGTTGCGTTGGTTGACTTCGATCGCCGTTAGTTTTCTATAGTGTAAAAGGGGTTACAGTTTTCAATTTCATAGATACATTTGACTAAGTTGTCGACGTTTTGTTTTGGTAACTATGTACGTTGAAGACGAAATAACATCCCGCCCTTTCGACAATAGACGCTTGAAGAAAAGCACGTTTGTGGATGTAGCTCCTGAATTCTAGTTTTCTTGGGCAGGGAAGGCCATGCGGTGCCGATAAAACCTCCACAAATGTATTAAAAAAGGGTATGGCTTTGTAGTTTGCCTATTATTTGGGCGGAATGACGATTTAAAATGCTTTGCCATGAACTTCAACAAGCGGTCCTAGACGTCAGTTGGTAAATTGGAACCCTCGTAGTTATTTGAGGTAGGTTTAAACTTTACTCCGGCGATTCTGTGGTTTATTGAGTAGTTTGTGAAAGTATTTGACATCATTGTGATCACAAAAAAAAGTACATTTTTAACTAAATTATTATGTTTTTTTAAAGCGTTACATAATATAACAAATGAGGCAAAACTATTAAATACAGTGTGGCACGTTAAGTCACGGGAGCAGCAAGAAACAATGGAATCTTGGAATTTCTTATCAACCCAATAGTAACATATTTAAATAGTATACCTACAAAAAAAAATTACTTAAACTAAAGGTGTTCCTACACGACATGATATGTATTTCGTTGGACTGATAGACGGCAATTTTTTTTTTTTTTTAATTTTTACTTTTCAACACCATACATCTTGGAAACCATTATAAGAATGGCCTGTAAATCGGTAAAGGCAGAAAAATGCGGATATGCGGCGATGTGATTAAACGCAATGCAAGATGTATTGAATGTTCCTTATGCAGAGCTTGGTATCACAAAGGTTGTGCCCAGCTATCTGATGGAGGGTTTGAGGAGATCCATGCCAAGTCAAAGAAAAATCGGAAACACAGCTGGGGTAAATACATATGCGAGATGTTACACGTGGCGACATCTCGTAGCAATCGAGCTATCCACCCAACCAGACCAGCGAGGTCTTACAGAAGACCAAACGCTGGAATGGATCCCGCATAAGCAGGTATCTAATGTCAGGTGGCGCTGAAGGCCAATCGTCGGTTTCAATGAACCGAAAACATGATATAAAGAAAGATGTTTTTCCCTTTTCTTTCCGTCAGACTCAATTCTTGGACGCGTTTCGCCGTATTACGGCTCATCGGCAAGGCTATAGAGTCTGACGAAAAGGAAAGGGACCTTACAGTGTTTTCAACACATAATGTATAAATACATATGCGAGATGTCGCAGAAAGAAAAGGGACAAACGACATCTTTCTTTAATATCACGTTTTCGGTTCACAGAAACCGACGATTGGCTTTCAGCGCCACCTGACATTAGATACCTGCTTATGCGGGATCCATTCCAGCGTTTGGTCTTCTCTAAGACCTCGCTGGTCTGGTTGGGTGGATAGCTCGATTGCTACGAGATGTCGCCACGTGTAACATCTCGCATATGTATTTATACATTATGTGTTGAAAACACTGTAAGGTCCCTTTTCTTTTCGTCAGACTCTATAGCCTTGCCGATGAGCCGTAATACGGCGAAACGCGTCCAAGGATTGGGTCTGACGGAAAGAAAAGGGAAAAACATCTTTCTTTATATCATGTTTTCGGTTCATTGAAACCGACGATTGGCTTTCAGCGCCACCTGACATTAGATACCTGCTTATGCGGGATCCATTCCAGCGTTTGGTCTTCTCTAAGACCTCGCTGGTCTGGTTGGGTGGATAGCTCGATTGCTACGAGATGTCGCCACGTGTAACATCTCGCATATGTATTTATACATTATGTGTTGAAAACACTGTAAGGTCCCTTTTCTTTTCGTCAGACTCTATAGCCTTGCCGATGAGCCGTAATACGGCGAAACGCGTCCAAGGATTGGGTCTGACGGAAAGAAAAGGGAAAAACATCTTTCTTTACAGCTGGGGTAGTTGCTCCTGTTGTATAACTGAAGTCAGTAAGAAACGTCTGTAAATGACGTTTAATGACGACTCCAGTACGTCAAAAGATGCTGCACAGGGTTCAGCATCTGATTCTCAGAATGGAGTCGACTGCGGGTTGTAATATTTTGGTGCCAGCTGCTGCTATGTGTGGCATTTGTAATCATACAAAAGACTGAAGGCGTCTCGATGTCCTGTGCTTCATATGCAGTAAAGAATTCCATTCTCATTGTGTATCCAATAGAGAAAGTCTGCAAACTTTGTAAATGAAAGAAAGGGTCTATCGTGGAAATGCGATGACTGTGATGGTGCATTTATCTCCGTTGATCGGAAGGACATTAAAACAGCGATAGACAATCAACTTCATGCTGCAATACCAAAAGTTTGTCCAGCTGACTCAAGTATTCAATTGGCTAAATTAAAATCTGTGAAAGATGGAGGTATACTGCTGCCCCAGTAAGTAAACACAATTACATAGTATTTACTTAAAATTTATATTACAATCTTACAAGTATGTAACATTTTTATGTAAATAACTGATTCAAAACTCATCATTTACCACTGCATAATGTCCGCGATTATGAACCTCCTTATGATGTAACTATGATATAAATATGGCTACTTTAAAAAGCCAAACGTCATAATGGTTATGTAATCTGTGTTAAAAGTTATGTCAATTTCATATACTCATATATGTAATATATACATATAAAAACTATATTATTTTCTAAATTTGTGCGGTATTATCTATGTTATTATTATATAAATATGGTACCTCCTGGTATGTAGTTTTTTTTTTTAATATGTTGTACCCTATATCTTGACGTGTTGTCTTGAGAAGATTTTTTTGTGTATTATCTTTTAGAGTTATTGCAAAAAACAATTTGCATCTTTTTCTTCACTTTGCGATGAACTTTTGTTTTCTGTAATAACTCTATAAGATAATACAGTAAAATTCTTCTAACTTTTCTAATTAAAGTTTTTCACTGGTTCTCAAAATAGGACGTCAAAATAGTGTGCAAAATATTTTTAAAAAAACTGTATGTACAGGTGGCCCATAAGAGGACAGCATGCCTTTTTCTGGAAATTATGAAAATTAAAAAAAGAAAAAACCAAAGTTCTGTTTACTTTTGATAATAAATATATTTCGTTTTGTATTTTTATCTGTCCAAATAGAGCACGAGCCATTTGGTTTAAAATTTTCCTACTTACTTATTTAAGCTTAGAATTAAAAAAAATATATTACTTTATTATCAATGAATATATTTCATAAAATATGTCGTTTTGTAGTTCTTACAGTTTTTAATTGGAATTTACTAACCAAGTTGTATAAATCTTGTAATGTGGGAGCATGTATATTTTGTAAAGTTTGATCAATTGAATCATTTGTTGTTAAAGCATCTGAATTTAAGGTTAATGTCTGCACTGATGTCTTACCGCGTTACATCATTTTCTTAAAAAAAAAAACAAGACTACTATTTCAATCATTTAAAAATCAGGTTGGCAAGTGTTATTACCAATCTGTTTAGTCACTATTTAATTTTACCAGGATAATTCTTTATAGCACAATTTAATAATAATATTATTATAAAGAATGGTCATGGATATCCTGCGTCAGGAGTCTTCTTTTTGTCTTTCTTTGAGGCTAATAAAATCCTGTAGCATGTTTATACATTCTAATATACAAACAATTGAGAATTATACTTACCTTCAGGGAAAAATATGGTATTTATAAAGAATAGAAGTGACAAATTTATACCGCACAGCACATTTTTAACATGCACCCAAGCCAGATAAATATGAGGAAATTGCTCCACTTACGTGATGACGTTGAGAGGTTTTGACTTTTGACAGTTCTATCCGCCCCCCACATTAAGCGACGGCAATTTTAAACAAAATATTAGCGATGTCAAATTTATGAGGATGCTATGTAATTTTATTTATGTAAAAATGAGCTCTTAAATTTATGTAATATAGAGGTTCAATGGTGTACACTGGATCTACTTTTAATGTGATGCAGGAAACCTTAAAATTACATAATCTCTTTATATTGTAATGATATTAACATGACTAAAGTTAAATTATGTAAACATTTTTATTTTATTCGTAATTTCAACATAAATACTTCACTTCTAGTCGAGATGGTGAGAATCCAGTTTTAATTTTCTTAATCTTCTTTTTCAATCATAAAATTATGTTCATTTTCTACCCCCCTTTAACCTAAAAAATTTTGTTAGCCAATACTCCAGGCATGGTTGGATGAAGCATCTTTGAGCACCTATCTACATTATTTTCCTCTAATTAGCTACAATCCTACATAATTGCTTCACCACCTGCCCATTGGCTTCAAATTAATAAATTCCAACCTTAAAAGTAATATAATTCTCATTTCATTTATTGTTTATCTCCTAAGAATGTGTTTTCAAGTCTAACCCAGAATTTTGTTGTCTACACCCTAGACACGGTGAGACGAAGCATCTTTGAGCACTTCACTTAAATTAATCTCCTCTAAATAGCTACAAATGACATAATTGCTTCACCACCTGTCTCAGTGGCTACAGACTGGGAACCCCCTTCTTCAAAGATACCTTGACCAAAATTTCAAATATCACATCTCATTCAGTCTTGAACATTCATTAGAACCTACAATTTCAATTTTAACATAACTTTTGATCGTCGCTTATGCAAGATGGAGCTATCATAATCGACTACTGGTAAGTCCTCTCAATTTACTTAAAACTTTTAACTCACGCTGTAAATTTCTTTTAGTATCCCTGATGATGGACATTTTTATGTCCGAAACATGTAGGATATAAACATAAACATTTAAATTCATATTGTGGAGGTAGACTGCCGTTGTTTTATTTGATCATATCAACTCCACTGTAATGGACTACTTCTTCAAATTTTTATTTAAGTTTATATCATAGCCACGGATATTTGACCTACCTTAAATTGACATAATTCTGTTATGTTTTAGTGGTATAAACATAATGTAAAATAAATTAGAAGGAGATGTCCGATGAATATGAGGTTGTCAAAGTTCGCGAGATCAGTCCAAGAATTCGTATTGTTGGTGTGTCAAGGAAATATAGTGATCAAAAGTTGCTTGAACTTATTGAAAGCTGTAATCGCGGTATATTTACGGAATTTTCCTCTTTTTCATTAATTAAATTTTGGCCCACTAAAAAAGATCCTAATATTCTTTAGGCCATTTTACAAGTGGATAGATGTACTTTTGAGAGAGCGCTGGCTTTTGGTAATCTTTTCATCGACCTTGACTGTTACAGTTGTAGGATGTATGATGCCATCGATGTCTCTAGGTGCTTTAACTGCAATGAGTTTCATCACACGTTTACTAACTGTAAAAACTCCTAATTTCTATTTTCTGTTCCCGTTGTGGTCTAGATCACAAAGTCCAACAATGCTCCGCAAATTCCCTAAGATGCAGTAACTGTGTGAAACTTAACGGAACTGTAAATACAGAACATGCCGTCACGACCACACTGACAAAAATGGATTTACCGATGTCGTGGGTTGCAGAATTAGAGCTACTTTAACGCACGTTTCTATGTTGTTTAAACTGAGCCTACGAATTATCACAAATCATTTAAAAACGTTACAATAACTCAGCTTCTTTTGGTTCGCCTCAACACACATCAACATTTTAAACACATTTGGGATTACCACAATCCTTCATTTTGTAACCATTTTGTGAGTTACCTGAACTCAGTTTTTGGATTGGGAAAACTTACTAACTGATTTTAGATTTTTGTTACTACTCGGGCTAGATTAACTCATGATTCGAACTATACAGGGTGTTTTGTAATTGAATGTCAATAATTAAGGGGGCGATTTTTGTATTTATTTTAAAAAGAAAACTTCATATAAACGTATGTCCTAAACGTCTTTATTTTTGATATACAGGGTGGTAAAGTTTTCAAAAATAAATAGTTTTTTAATAATATCTGTAATACCACTTTAGATATTTTAATGAAATTTGGCAGACATGTACTATGTATCAAGATGCATTATTTACCGTACAACAATTTTTTTTTATTTCCACCAGTGGCGTTCGTACGGAATTTCACCTGCCTATTTTGGCAGACATTAATGTAACGCTACTGATTTCTCGTAAAAATAAATTTATTCCTAAAATCCCCAATTATTTCTAAACAAATTTGATCTCTTGAATTTTTTCAATCCGATGCACGGTTTTCGCTTAAAAAAAATAAAAACCTTTTCTCTGCATGATCATAACAATATCGTTAATATGACAATATCACCATGCACAGAAATATATTTTATTTTTTAGATCAAGTTTGCTTAGAAATGAATAAGGATCTCAAAAATTATTATTGTAGTAGGCTGTGTCTGTAAGAGTTATTAATTCTGTTGTCAGGGCGGTTGTCATTATTTTGTTTGACAGTTTATCAATATTTAAATTCGGTTTTTCGTGTCTTATTAATTTGGTGTTTAAAATATCCGAGAATTGTTATTTTGAAAGATAATGGTCGGGTTTACTAATGAGGAGTTGGCAGATATGCATTACATGTATGGTTTGGCTGATGGCAGTTCGCCGGAAGCTAGGCGATTGTATCAAGAGCGGTTCCCTAATAGAGTCATACCAGATAGGCGAACATTTGCAAATGTACATAGAAGGTTGACTGAAACAGGTACTTTTATGGCAAATAATCAATTAAAAGGATCCCATCGGACTGTAAGAACTCCAGAAATTGAAGAAGCAATTTTAAATTATATTGATAATAATCCTGAAATAAGTACTAGAAAAATTGGACATAATCTGAATATCTCGCACGTCCTGGTTTGGAAAATTTTGCACGATTTTTTATTGTACCCGTATCATATTCAGCGGGTCCAAGCGTTACTTCCCCGAGACTTTCCCTTGCGTGTTAATTTTTGTCAGTGGTTTTTGGAGAAAATTGCGCATAATCCCTTGTTTGACCATGAAATAATGTTTACAGATGAAGCTAACTTTTCCAGAAACGCAATCAGAAATTTTCACAATAACCATATTTGGGCCGACGAAAACCCCCACGCAGTTGTAGAATATAACCGGCAAGAACAGTTTTCGGTAAATGTCTGGGGTGGAATTGTTGGAAATTATTTAATTGGACCTTTTTTCCTGCCAGAAAGGCTAAATGGTCATAATTATCGCCGGTTTCTAGAGGAGGATTTGCCCATATTGCTAGAAGAAGTACCAATTTTAATAAGAAACAGAATATGGTTCATGCATGATGGTGCGCCCGCTCACTTTAGTGTTGTAGCAAGAGAATATTTAAATCAAACATTTAATAACCGATGGGTTGGTCGTGGCGGACCTCAACCATGGCCGCCTAGGTCGCCAGATTTAAATAGTTTGGACTTTTTCTTATGGGGGCATCTTAAAAGTCTGGTTTACCGCACCCCAGTAAACACTTTAGAAGAGCTGGAAGATCGTATAAGAGCTTCCTTCGATTTAATAAGAAATACTGAAGGTATACTTCAAAGAGTGCGCGACAATATGAGGAAAAGAGCTGAAGCGTGTATCCTTCAAGGTGGAGGGCATTTTCAACAACTTATCTAGTTTCTATGTATGTTCTTTCTTTTCACAAAGGTTGTTGATTTATTAACAGACGATCCTTATTCATTTCTAAGCAAACTTGATCTAAGAAATAAAATCTATTTCTATGCATGGTGATATTGTCACATTAACGATATTGTTATGATCATGCAGAGAAAAGGTTTTTATTTTTTTTAAGCGAAAACCGTGCATCGGATTGAAAAAATTCAAGAGATCAAATTTGTTTAGAAATGATTGGGGATTTTAGGAATAAATTTATTTTTACGAGAAATCAGTAGCGTTACATTAATGTCTGCCAAAATAGACAGGTAAAATTCCGTACGAACGCCACTGGTGGAAATAAAAAAAAATTGTTGTACGGTAAATAATGCATCTTGATACATAGTACATGTCTGCCAAATTTCATTAAAATATCTAAAGTGGTATTACAGATATTATTAAAAAACTATTTATTTTTGAAAACTTTACCACCCTGTATATCAAAAATAAAGACGTTTAGGACATACGTTCATATGAAGTTTTCTTTTTAAAATGAACACAAAAATCGCCCCCTTAATTATTGACATTCAATTACAAAACACCCTGTAGATTTAATCTGTCCTAAAGTTGGAGTATCCTCATTTTCACGCACCTGTATGAGAACAAACTCTGAACAAAAATAAAAAAAAGATCCCTCCTATCAACGATTGCGCGGATAGCAAGTTCAGGTATGTGGTCCATGACGACGCGACGTGCACGAGGCACTAATAACAATGGGATGAAGTTACCGCGCCAAATCGGCACGAGAGTGAATTCGGAACTTTCCGTGGCCTTTCTATCGGCGATTTACCCTCGACATGGGCTTTTAGAGCACTCTTTATGACTTATTTCAACTCAAAATAATTTACACATGGTAATGAGTTGAAATAGTGAACGTCTGGGTCAAAACGGCACTTTAAAATCAGTTAGTAAGTTTTCCCAATCCAAAAACTAAGTTCAGGTAACTCATAAAATCGTTACAAAATGAAGGATTGTGGTAATCCCAAATGTGTTTAAAATGTTGATGTGTGTTGAGGCGAACCAAAAGAAGCTGAGTTACTGTAACGTTTTTAAATGATTTGTGATAATTCGTAGGCTCAGTTTAAACAACATAGAAACGTGCGTTAAAGTAGCTCTAGTTCTGCAACCCACGACATCGGTAAATCCATTTTTGTCAGTGCAATAATATTTAACGAGTGTCTTAACTTGTGTAAAATGCCAAACGTTTGGAAATGCTGCAAAGTTTGTCCAGTTTTCAAAAAAGGTGATAAAATGGATATCTCCAACTATAGACCTATCTCAATAATTTGATAATGATGCAAGAAGCTTTTAAAAAAAAATTGCAGAAGGGGAAGAGTCGCATGAGCAATTTTGGTGAAAATTTGTCCATTCAAAATTATGAACTATGAAAGAAAGAATACTGACATGGCTGTTCCTACCACCCTAAACTATCCGTACAAAAATATTTTACCAATATCAAAAAAAAAAAAGAAAAGTGCTATCTCTTTTGAACCAAATAGATATCGACGCAACAGATTTTTACAGAAATTTGCCCGCTGAAGATATGCCCGATTGCGACCCAGATCTGGTTAAGTAAGAGGAAGAAACTAAATAATAAAATTATTTCCATTTAGCATTTTGTGTATTTTTTCGTGTTATTGTTAAAAAAAAATATTTGGATTTGCTCAAAATGTAATTTTAAAATACAATGTATTATTGTGCTTCATGTCTTCATTTTGTTAGGATAGGAAATAAATACATAGCACTTTAGTAGAATTTTTAGGTTGTAGAAACATTAAAATGTAGATACTATAGCTAGCAAAATCTTATAATATAAATTTGTCATAAATAATCTTTTATTGCGACTAAAATGTATTTTCTTTGTTGCTCTAAGGGTTTAAGTATTTTTATTTTTGTAAAAAACTTGCCTGGGTTCACAGAATCTATGACTAACAATAAACACAAAAATATCGGAACAATCTGTATCAACACAAACTGCATAAAAATACTCGCCGCTTCCTAACGTTCGACCGACTCACAAAGTGATCCAGCGCTAGCGCTGTTGCCAACGGTCACAAAAAAAATAATTTGATCAAAATGAACGGTCTGAAGTCACTTTGAAGGTAGAATAAGTTTGGACGGAAAACCGGAACTAACATTGGAAAACTTCATAAAGAAAATTTGTCAGAAAAAATATTCCACAGGGTTAAAAGTTAATTTCATAATGATTTAAAAAAAAATTTAAATAATTTGTTTTTTCAATTTTAATGGACTTTTACCTCTAGGGTTCAAAAAGTGTAATCTATTCCCGAAAATATTTATAAATTTTTTCCTTTAGTTTGACCACCAAAGTGTACCCCGATTTATCGTGATAACGGTAGGTAGTCATTAAATAATATTTTATTTATGTTTCAATGTGAAATTTATTTTATTATTAAAACTTATATTTATGATTACAAAAATATACAAATTATTCACTTTCTCAACATGTGTAACAGAATTTGCCCCACTTTGTGAAGGGATGTTAAAAACTTCAGTTTCTATAAGCTCAAGTACACTGGACTTAATAGTAGGGCAAATATTGTTACGACGAATGACAGATTTCAGTTGGTGCCAAACATGTTCGATGGGATTAAATATACAATGGTATGGTCAAAGAGTAACCCAATTGGTTATGTTACTCCTTGGTATGGTGGAAGCCTTAAAACTGTATGCCCTAGATTTTTTGCATAATTATCACAGAAGTATTCCTTTTGTAGTTTTAAACTTTGTAAAACCTCAATTAATTGTCTTTTGGTGTAATATTCCTGAAAATAAATGTCATTATCATACATGTAGTTTTAGATTGTTGCTTCATGTCATTTGAGAAGGGAGTCTTGGTCAACTGCCTACTATGGTAGCTTGCATTGTCCATTACAATTACGCTATTCGGAGGTATATTTGAAATTAGCTTGTTTTTAAACCAATCTTCAAATAAAATCGTAATTCGTTTACCTCTTTTTGATGGCGCGCTTGTTTTACACTTGCCGCTTGAGTCAACCCAACCCTTTTCCGGGGTATCATAATATGTGTCGAACCAGGTTTTATCCAAGTAAATAATCGGACTTTGCTAATCTCTGTAAATCCTAATTTTTTGTAGATATTCGGATCGCCATTCCCGAATTCTACTGGATTCCATTAAAACTTGTCTTTTGTTAATTTTTTTAAATCTAAAACCCATGTGTTGGATACACTTCCATAACGTTGTTCTGTCACATTTAACGCCGGTTTTATCTTTTCCAAGCCTCTTAATTAAATTATCTAATGTAGGCACGCTTTGTTCCTCGTATAACTTGTAAATTTTACGCCGTATTATATCTTGATCACTTCCATCTATTTTCGAGAAAATGACAGTATCGGTTCTTTTTTTCCGCTAAAATGGGATTATTCATAATTTTCCATACAGTTGATGTTGGAATTTTTGTCAATGTGGCCGTTTCTTCTAACGCTGCTTGCTTGCTGACCGCACGTTCAATGAGAGTTAAATAAACATTGTTTATAACTTCCTTAGTTTCCACAGAAAAGTGCTTTCTGTCTTTCGACGGGGTTATCTCCTGAGGTACATTGGGCTCGCACATATTTGTCATGACTCACACACGATTAAACAACGCTGTATTACACACGAAGTAAGAATAATTACTAAGCTTAAAACTAACTAGAGTGGCTATATATATATATGGTCTTTAGAACATAATTTGTTTTATGGGATTAACCCTCTCATTTTGAACCGGGTAAAAATTGGTTTAAAATCACCAAACTATTACTTTAATAATGAAATTACGTCTTCCGGATTTGCAGTTCACTTTAAGACATTTTTAGGTACGGAACATAATTTACCTGCATTTATTCATTGTTTGTTTATGACCACCCTTGGATAATCCCATTCAAAGGCAAAGTGTAACTTTCTTATATCTCTGGACAGGCTTTAACCTAATATCGAGTTCTGTAAATCTTCCCATTTGACTTTAACAATTCTTTTGAATTTTAATATTAATACTTGATTAGAAGTCTTTAATGTTATTCTCTTTAAATTAATCTCACTTCAACAATCAGGTTGCATTCTGTTAACCTACTTTACATTCTCTTAAAGATACAAAAATTTGTTCTTCCCACCCTTTCTTTGATGGGTTAAAACGATAACTGGCTTTCAATTTGATTGTATCTCATTATTAATGCTGAAGATGACCTTCTCTAAGATCGAAACATGTCCTAGATCAGTTAGTGTCATGTAAAGATCTTCTCCTCCCCTTTTTCGATATTAATTTTTTTTTAAATGGATTTTCTTTTCGTTCGCTCTCAGGGTCATTCCCGAGTGGATCCACTGCCTAACGTCTACTGCTCCCCCCAACGGCTATTAACGCCTGGTTTAGTCCGACCTTAAGTTGTCAGTTGTGACCTACCTACTGGGGAGTGCGTAACTTCACCCTCCCCCACGAGATATCGATCTCATTCGGTCTCAAACCGTCAGACTACAACGCCAAGTCGAGCCACTAAAATCCAGAGTTGAACCGTTTCGCCGGGCCCGGGGTTTGCACTCGCGCTGCACTAGTCCGTGTATCCGAAACCGTCGCCTTAACAGCTAGGCTACGAGACCCGTTCTGGTGTTGTCAACAAAATTGCAGGTTAGTTTCGGTGTCTAAATACCCGAAAATTGGGTGGACACAATACCTTCGTTTTTCCGACTTGGTCATCTCCCTTACCTTCAGGAGCGCTAGAGGTCATTTGGACACGACGCGATTCTCCTGGGTCCATACGTGCCGAAGTTTCTGGCTGTACCACGTTTCGTCTATTTAGCTCGATGCATGCACAAGAAGATACAGTAACCATAGAAGACTAATAGACCTATCTACAATCCACGAACAAAAAACGAGGACAGAAATGGAGAAACTCCTGTCACGATACAGGGATGTATTTGCCAAACACCCTAAATACATGGGATAAACTACCCTAGCAGAACAAAAAATAGAGTTAATAGATCAAAACCCAACAAAAAATCGCCCATTGGTAATCGATGTATAGGTCAAGAAGGGCGTATTTTATGCCCACCGAGCTCGCCCGACATGACTCCATTGGATTTCCTTTTATGGGGAAATTTAAAGAGGCTTGTATACTGAACGCCAGTTCACACCAGGGAAGATTCGATAGAAAGAATGACACACCATTTCAACGAAATTCGAGACAATCCTGGAATGTTGTTTCAAGTACAAAGAGAAAGCATCCGTCGACTAAGAAAATGTATAGAGGTACAGGGCGGCCATTTCAAAAAACTGCTGAAGTAAACAATGTGACACACTTCGCTTTGGAAATGTATCAAAATAAATTCTTCTTGCGTCCACACAATTGCCGAGTGCTTGTCCATAAGTTAGATGCATGTGATCATCAATGAGATGTAATATAGACAAATTTTATTATTTTAATGCGAATTATTAGTTATATTGTTTTTAGATTAGTTACTGTGTTTAAATAACTTATGTTAATAAACTTGATAATTAAATAAATTTTGAAAGTCAATGCCTAAACGTGCTATACAAAAAAATGTATTTTTTTCGAAAACGGTTAATTTTATCGAAGCAAATGTAGAGTACCTGTTTTAAAGAGGAATGACTAGAGTATTTCAAAATCAGTTTTCAGCTTTGTAAAATGACACCTGTCCAAATTTTGGCCTAACGAGTGTGGTGGTAAGTCCGGTCCTGGCTTCCCTGACGATGTTAAAGATCTACTGTACTCTTTATGGCCTACATAAAATATTAAAACTTTATTAAATTATACACGTTGGTTCTAAAGTTAGAGCCAAAAAGGTAGGTCGCTGGGTACCCCTATATCTCCGTTAACGGGCACTATGGGGATTTTTTTAATGACAAATTAGGGTTATTTTGACCTCCCCTACACGCCTCCGAGAGTATTCCTTGTACTTATTCCTAGACACCCTCTGTATACATTTTTTTTTTAACAAAAATAGCCTGTTTACGTATTTTAATTTCTTCCAATTTCATTTTGCGAACTATGTTTGCTTACGGCCCAAATGATTAATGTCCTGTTAGTGATAACAGCAACATATAACTTCCATGACAATAATTGTATCCTTAGAAGTTTGGTAGAGTTAATAGGACGTTAATATCTTAGACCATAATCGGACATTAATATTAAATCAGGTATAAAGTTCGTTTTGTTTTAACTAGAATAATATAAAACCAACAAGAATCAATATTTTGCAAAAGAATTAGCTTGTCGTGTGTATGTGGGTATTTGAACCAGTTGACGTTTTAAACGTTAAAGTCGCCAAGGATGATAACTTCAGAATTGAGATGCCGGGATGGCAAAAAGTCGAAGAAAAAATCTTTGATGACGAGAAACACCACTGCGGACGAAGAGACAAACGCCATGTTGTAACCACAATATAAATACATAGCTTATAGTATTTATTGACGAACTCACCCTTTGGTTAGTTAGGGTAGATACATTGTAAACGTTAATGGTTTAAACTTCATCTATGTTGCCTACATAATAGTCGTGTTAATTCTTAATGACGAATGTCATGTATTATGTAATACATAGTTAACTTAAGTATTTAGATTTAGATTTGGCAACGCCGGCGCCGCCTATTCACTTGTTTTGCTTTTATTTCTTTTCTCGCGAGTTGATCTACCGATATAATATGCAACACGCGGCACGCGGTTCATAACCTATATGTCAAGCATGGAAAACTCGGGTTCAGAATGTTGTTTATAAGATTTCTAATAAATTACTAGTGAAAATAAATTGCCTGTATTATTTGTCAAGAAAGTACCACAAGGAACATCTGAATATTACATGGTGGCAGCGCAAAAGTGCACTAGTGGTTGGTGAAAACGCTGTGATTTCTAGCGGGAGAAGTGTAATTTTATGTACTAAGTATACGTAGGTACTGTTACCAGGTTTCAGCTACTGGAATATATGGAAATTAATTAAAATGGCAGAAAGCAGGGCTCCGGAAGAAATGAAATGGGGTGGTGATCTCGCCGTCCAGTGGAAATTATGGAGACAGAAGTTTGATAATTTTCTTTTGGCAAGCGAAAAAAACTCAAAAGGCGATGACGTAAAAATCGCTATTTTGCTTAATTTAATGGGGGACCAAGGGCTCATAATTTATAACACTTTTCAATATGCAAATGGAGAGGCTAAAACTAAACTTGCTACAATAATAGCTAAGTTTGAGGGTAATTGTAACCTGGTAAAAAACAAAGTTTATGAGCATTTCAAATTTCAGGGGATCAGACCCCGAATGAGACAGTCGATCAGTTTGTAACTGCACTAAGGCAACTTTCATCTACTTGTGAGTTTGCAGAAACTGATGTAATGATTCTTGACAGACTAGTTATTGGAATCAGAGATTCCAGGATTCAAGAAAGGCTTTTGCAAGAGTCTGATCTGACGCTGTACGACGCCATAAGAATTTGCAGGTCCATGGAAGCTAGTGTCGCGACGCAAAAAGTAATTGCCAGAGAAAATCAACAAAATATTAGTGCTATTAAGTTTAGGAATAAACAATTAACCGGTTCAGGATCTAGTACAGGACATTCCAAATGGTCTAAACAGCCAGGAAAATCGCGAGAAACGGAAAAAGGGGCTGAAAGAAACTGTCAGTGTCCGGCGTACAACCGTATTTGCAGTAAGTGTCAGAAAAAAGGACATTATCGTAGGTTTTGTCGTAGCAAGCATGTATATGATGTTGAAGCCTGTGATGAGGAATATAGTGACGAACACTCCAGACTGTGATTCTATTAGTTCTTCGGACAATTGGAAAAGTAAGTGTGACAATGCTCGAGTAATTTGGACAATAACCTCCAGTGTTAACTCAATTAAGTGGTTTGAGTGCATCCAAGTTGACACTAATTTTCAGTTAAAAATTGACACCGGCAGTCAGGTAAATATTATAAACTTTGCAGACTTTCGGAAACTTAAAATAAAATCCAGTGCCCTACTTAAGTCCACCTCAATGCTATCATCATATTCCGGTCATAAAATCGATATTTTGGGACAAATCTACCTAGACTGTAGTTATAAAAGTGTAAACAATAAACGACTCTTATTTCACGTGTTAAATAATATGTCTGCTTGTTCTATTTTGGGACTAAAAGCAGCTCTGGACTTAAAAATATTTAACAAAGGCGGCAAGAAATCTTGCGAGATCGTGGAAACCTGTTTTGAAGTTGGTACCGATAATATAAAAAGTGATTTTAAATTTGCGGACACAGACAATATTTTAGAGGCATAAAAAGGTTTTTTACGGCATTGGTAAGGTAAACCGTAGATATTCAATAACTTTAACAAAAAATGCAGTTCCTAAAATATGTACAGCTCGTAAAATAACAATTGCACTTAAAGATAAAGTTAACCAAAAAATTGACTTATCGGTTTCGGAAAAAATTTTGATTCCTGTAACTGAACCGACTGACTGGGTTCACCCTATAGTAATAGCGCCTAAACCTAATGGAGATATACGCGTGTGCATGGATCCCAGAAACTTAAATATTTATTTAAAAAGAGAAAATTTTAGTATCCCACTCTGGACTTTGTTGGACGCTTCACAGGCATTTTTACAAATACCTTTAGACTATGAAAGTTCCAGAATGTGTACCATAACAACTTGTTGGGGAAGATATAGAGATGCGCGGTTGCCATATGGCATCAGTTCCGCTCCGGAAAATTTTCAGCGATTTATTTATGAAACTTTAGAAGGGATGGGTGGAGTAACCTCATATTTTGATGACATTCTTGTTTTTGGCAAAACAATCAAGGAACACAATTTTAATTTGGACAAAGTTTTAACCAAAATTACAGACAGTGGATTAACATTAAATTTTTCGAAATCGAAATTTTGTCAAAAAACCATAAATTTTCTTGGACATGTAATAAATGAAACCGGTGTTGCCCCAGATGTAAAGAAAATAGAAGCCATTAAAAAAATGAAACCGCCGGAAAATCGAAAAGATTTGCAACGTTTTCTTGGTATGATAACTTACCTCGCTAAGTTTTTGCCGAATTTATCACAAGAAACGGCCCCCTTAAGAAAGCTCCTTAGTGATAAATATGAGTGGCAGTGGCATGAAAACGAAAATCTGTGTTTTGACAAATTAAAGAACCTCTGACATCAGTGCCAGTGTTATCATATTTTGATCCAAATAAAGACATCTTTCTTTCTGTTGACGCCAGACCTGTTGGCATCGGCGCCGTTATCTTACAAGAACAGCATCCTGTGGAGTACGCATCTGTGTCTCTTACACCTACGCAACAAAGGTACAACCATATTGAAAAGGAACTTTTAGCTTTGGTGGTAGGCTGCGAGAGATTTCATTTTTACATTTATGGCGGTCAATTGAAAATCCAGACAGACCATAGACCCCTTCTGGGTTTATTAAAGAAACCTATTGATGAATTATCTCCTAGAATACAAAGACTCGCCATTCGATTATTAAGATATCAGTTCGTTCTAGAATACGTCCCCGGAAAGAAAATGCAAGTGCTGATGCTCTTAGCATATACCCTAGTCCTGAAAAAATCGATACCGCCTATCTTGACACTGACCTAATGGTTCATTCTGTGCTAGCTACGACTGTCAAAAATGAGGATCGCCTTAAAAAAGCTATCTCTGAGGATGCTATCTTTCAACAAGTTAAAAAATATGTGCTCTGTGGATGGCCTGTACACAAAAATTACGTCTCTCCTGAAGTTAAACCGTTTTGGAATTCACGCAACGATATTTACTTGCACAAAGATATTTTATTTTACAAGAAAAGGCTTTTAATACCCTTAGCTTTACGGCAAGAATTTTAAAATTAAATCCACCAAAGTCATCAGGGAGTTGTGTCATGCAAGAAACGAGCTCAAGACACAGTTTACTGGCCAGGAATATCAGCTGAAGTAGAAAATTTGGTGCTGTGTTGCCAAACCTGTCAAGAATATTCACGTAACAACCAAAAAGAACCATTAAACCCACACAAAGTCCCGCAACTGCCCTGGGAAAAAATCGGCATCGATTTTAAATCGCTCAATGGCATAGAATTTATTGTAATTGTTGACTATTTCAGCAAGTTTGCTGTTGTAAACCGTATTGCCAGTAAAACAGCTAGTACTGTAATAACCACATTAAAAAACATTTTTGCAGTAAATGGCCTTCCATTGGAAATATTTTCTGATAACGGCCCTCCATATAACTCAGGAGAATTTTGCCAAAAGATATGACATTCAATTAACTACCTCAAGTCCGACATATCCAAAAAGTATTGGAATGATAGAAAGAACAAATCAAACTGTAAAGGCTTTGTTGACTAAATCTGCAAAAAACGGTGAAGATCCGTTTCTAGCAATACTAAACTACAACACTACTCCCAAGCTAGACATTCCAGCACCTGCTAATGGGAATACAGTTACGCAATACTATGCCAGTGTCTCGTGATTTCCTCATGCCAAAGTTCCCCACTAAAGGGATCAAGGAAAAATTGGAAAGAAAAACAGAAAAAACTAGCTTCTTATTACAACCGTTCAGCAAAAGAAATGAGCAAGCTTGAACCAAGTGTTAATTCAAAAAGGACCTAGAGACTGGAAACCCGCAGTTGTTATTAAAACATCTGGTGGAGAATAGGTACAGACGAAACCGGGTGCATTTAAAGCCTTTTAGAGAAGAACATCCTGTTTTGATTAAAAAGAAGGAAGAGAGGCCAGAAGGTAACCTAATGGAATTAACTATGACACATTAAATAGAAAATGACTTAAACCCTGATAGAGAGACTTTCCCGAATATGATGAAAATATCCCGAACACGTCTAAAAACAAAAGTGAGATTTTAAAAAACAGTTCTTATAAGACTCGTAGTGGACGTACTGTAATACCACCAAAAATATTTAACATCTGAATTCTTTTTATTCATTAGTTTATTTTTTAAGAAAAAGGGGCGTGTCATGTATTATGTAATACCTACATAGTTAAAAAATTTAGATTTAGATTTGACAACGCCGCCTATTCACTTGTTTTGCTTTTATTTCTTTTCTGGCGAGTTGATCTACCGATATATGCAACACGCGGCACCCGGTTCATAACCTATATGTCAAGCATGGAAAACTCTGGTTCAGAATGTTATTTATAAGATTTCTAATAAACTACCTACTAGTGAAATTAAATTGCCTGTATTATTTGTCAAGAAAGTACCACAAGGAACATATGAATATTACAACGAAGACCTAGTTCAAAATAAGATAATAGCTTGGGATCTCTGTTTTTTTTTTAAGTTAGGAATTCTCCTGCGACTTCAATTGGATCTTTGCAAACTGTTTAGGTTTTATCACTTGTAGAAATTTTGAAATTGACTTTTGCCTTGATTATTCGTATTTCTGCTTGTTTGATTTAAAAAGTTTATATACTGCAAAATTTTGGCGCCTATTCCATTGATTGTGAATTGATTGGGTGATTGGTGGTTGATTGATAGTGCCTCTCTACTAGGGGATTGGACCAACAGGGAGCCAGTCTTGTACGAGCCAATTTGTACGTACTGTTTGGTCTAGATCTCGTGTGGGAGTCCGTGATTAATGGGTTTGTCGATACGTCCGTACGTTTGTAATAGTCTGAAATAATTTTTGTGAAAAATTCATTTATTGTCCGCATACGAAAGTCTTGATGAAGTATGAGATTCATTGTGTACCTGGGTACATCCGCAATAATTTTTAGTGCCCTGTTTTGTATTACCTGGAACTTATTAAGCTCCGTTCTGCTTATGTTGCACCATGAAGGTGCACCATAAGTGAGAACCGGCCTGACTAACGCCTTGTAGAGGTTGACCTTAGTCCTAGTACCAAGTCTATTCCGCCTGTGAAGCAGGGGATAGATAGAGCGTAATTGATGCAATGCTAGCTTCACTCTATTAATTGAATTGCGCCTAGAGTTCAGTCGTTGATCAAATATAAGTCCCAGGTATAATAAGATAATAGCTTAACTGACGACAGCAAACTTCTTTCATCTTTTATTTTGGATCCTTAAACATCCGCGGCCAATGCACATCTCTATAGGCAGCAAGAAGTCTCACATGTCAACAAAGACCTGAAAGTATCGCTGTCTTGACGTGACAATGACAAAGTAAAATTTACCAAAAAAAGTTTCTGGTAAAAAACCAGATACCTATAGAAATGGTGCTACACTCGATTCCCTAAGTTTCATCTATCCATTTTACTGGGTGCCCATTTGAATAGTAATATGTCTTGGCATAACCACGTTGGGGCCATTGTTAAGGGAGCCACGCAGACGCTTGGGATGCTTTTCCGAACTAAGAACACCTTACACCCCAACCGCTTGTGACGCTTTATATAAAGCCCAACTCGGCTCTGCTCCTAAACATACGTTGTGACTACTGGATTGTTTTACAAATATTTTCATGGCAAATGTTCAAGTGATATTACTCGCTTGATTCCACTCAGAGCGACGCATGGTAGATATACACGTCGAACCACTGCAGCCCACCCGTACGTGGTTCTGTTTAGTTTCTCGAACGACACAATTCAAACCAATTTAAATCTGGAGAACGTCATCACTCTAGAGCGAAGTCGTGCTCCCTAACGAGTATATTCTCCAAAGATTTGTGCACAGGCGCCGTTCGCAGAGAGTCATGAACGACTTTTCCGGCGGTGCTGTGCCTAGTCACGAAAACGCCAGATCCATTTTATGTAAATGTTTTTTTGCCAAAATTCTGGTAAATAAACGATTTACTAGTTAAAACTATTTTACAGCAGGTATGTATTAATGCAGGGATGCACAGACTTATAGGGAACAGGGGCAACTCGGGAAAAATATAAGCCAAGGACGGGCCACTACAAAGAATAGGTACTTCTTAACACAAAAATTTTTATTTTTAAATAGTATGAAATACAATGATAAAAATAAAAGAACCTTCAAAAATGTTTATTGTAACTATGTAACCGTAAGGTAATCTAATCATTACAATGTAATATGTTTTATTATTTTGACACACGTAAAATTGCTTCCAAATTTTCATTTGCCAGATGGTTTCGGTTTTTCGTTTTGCTTAGTTTCATCACTTAAAACGTTTGTTCACAAATATACGTCGATCCAAATAAGCTTGCGCATTTCAATGCATTTATTCGCAACTCTTTATATGCGTTTTTATCAACGCAACGGTAGAAGTTGAGTAAATTACCTTCATTAAATTTGTTTCGTAAACTATCATCATTTTGCGTGTCTATTAATTCCAGCTGCATTGATTCCGGCGCATTTTCGGGTGAAATGTTGAAAGGATTGCTGAAAATGTCCAATAGAGGTTTAACTCATTTGAAGTCTACAAAACGATTTTAAAAAGCTTGTATCAAAATATCAATTTTTCAACATGAGCGAAATTGACGTCAGTTTTATTGACTTTCTCCATAATTTTTTTGTAGTTCGGAAAATGGCTGTAATTGGCTAAATTGATTTGTGTCCTGAAAAGACTCAATTTGCATTGAAAGGACGAAACATGAGAGTATAACTGCGAAATCAATTGATCTATGCCTTGGAGTCGCGTATTTAAGACATTCAAGTGATTTGTGATGTCTACAAGAAACGCTAAGTCACACAGCCAATCAGGGTTGTCGAGTTCGGGGACGTCGTTTTTCTTTTTCGCCAAAAATAATTGGATTTCTTCAATCAAGTTAAGAAACCGCTGTAGTGTCAACTCACGACTTAGCCACCTTACTTCAGTGTAAAACAGGAGATCACCATATTCGCTTTCAATATCTTCGAGAAATTGTTTGAATTGTCGGTGATTGAGACCTCGTGATTTTATAAAGTTTACAGTAGGTTCTACAACTTTCATCACATTTTCAAATCCCAATAATTTTGAACAAAGGGCCTCTTGATGTTTAATGCAATGAAACTGCATTAATTCCTTGGTATTTGTGTTTTTAGTTTGTAAATATTTTTTTAACATAGTTACTATCCCAGATGTACTTCCAACCATTGAAGGTGCTCCGTCAGTCGTAATTCCAGATATTTTCTTTAAATCCAAATCCATTATAGAACATTTTTCCAGAAGAGCTTTGAGCATGTCACTTCCCTTGGTTTGACTTGTCAAAGAACTCATACCAATCAGTTCTTCACTCACTTCAAAATTTTGCGTTACACCTCGTAAAAATATTAAGAGTTGAGCAGTGGAACTTATATCTGTAGATTCGTTGAGTGCTATAGAAAAATACTCAAAACTTCTCGATTTCGTAGCTAATTGCTCTTCTATATTAGCTGCTAATGCGGTAATTCTTCTTTGAACAGTCATCCGATTTAACTGAATTTTTTCTTCTTTACAGTTTCTGGACAAATTTTTTTTGCGGCGATATCTAAACATTGCTTAACAAACTCACCATCTTTAAAAGGCCGACAAGTTTTCGCTATTATTCGAGATATTTCAAAGCTAACTTCAGTAGCTGTTTCAGCATCTTGAATTGGTTTTGTAAACATAGCTTGCTGGCCTATTAGTTCCCGTTGTAAAGTGGAAATTCTTTGCGTTCGATTTTCGCCAGTTAATTTGGTAAAAGTAGGATGCTGGGTTTCTAGTGCCTTTTCACATTATATTCCTTCGGAATAGAAACACTACTCTTGCATATTAAACAGACAATTTTGTTATGCGATGAAATAAAAAAGTATTTTTCGGTCCAAATATCTTGAAACTGTCGATTTTCATCTTCAACCTTACGACTACGTTTCTCACTCGGCCTGGTTTATCCATATCAAAATTGATAATATATTGTTACGTAGGTAGAAGCCAAGTTCGAACGACGAAATATTTACTCGTCACAGATTACAGTTCTTAATCAGTATAACGTTCGCTTGTCCGTAGTTAAAACTTAACTGCCCCGGTAGCTGGCGATGCATCGTATTTATACGAGTTACCAAACATCGAGAACCTTTCACTTTGTTCGGCGATACTACCGACGTGTTTCGCGAATCTTAAAGTAATCTAGTTGATGCGACAGATTTCTAGTCTCGTAACAATATGCTTAGACCGAAGCGCGGCGAGTAGAATACTTTTAAAATTCGTTGGCAGGCCGCATAAATATCGCTTTTAAAATTCGTTGGCGGGCCGCGGTATGTGCATCCCTGTATTAATATAACCTATGATCATCACACTCTCAAATTGTGTTTTCAATTCTGATTTAAAAGTTAAAATATTGTTGCTATCACGGTATTTTCAACCTTTTCGAAGATACAGAGTCTTAATATCCGCCATTGAATCTAAGAAAAGCGAGCTCATTTAAATTGTATAAAAAAAATTAGAAATATATTTTTTGGGAATCAAACCAATGCTTAGAAATGGGGGTTGTCAACTAACCAAATTCAAAATTTTCCTGAGTTACTGGTTTTTGATATTTTTAATATTATTTGCAGTTCCGCAAAGTCTAAAAATAGATATCTAATTTTTTACCAAAAATGGTCTGATTATGTTATTTAACTTCTTACAATTTTACTTCAAGAATAGGGTATACTTGAATTTGAATAATATTTTATATAAATAACTTAATTTATTAATTAATAATGTACTTTTTATGTGCTGCATCTTCCTGGTTCCTGTTTTATATAATTAACTAGGCTTGCCTGGGATTGTTTTATTTTTAATGTTGTTGCCCTAGTATATATTTTAATTGTCTCCTCCTTTTATTTTATTTCATTTTGTAAAGTTTTTCAATAATTACATTTTTGCTTTACCTAGGTATTTATAAGATACTGTGATTTTAATTTTAATTGTAATTTATTATTATTAGTATTGCTGTGTCCATAAGTCTTTGGATCTTCTGACAATAAAGCTTATTTGAATTTGAAAAATTTGAATTTGCTAACTGTGCTTACTTAAGGCCCAAATTATTAATGTCCTGTTAGTGATAACAGTAACTTCCGTGACAACAATTATTCCAACAATGGTATCCTTAGAAGTTATCTAGTACGTAAAGTTAACAGGACATTGATTAATTGGACCACAATCAGCCATTAATATTTCTGTGGTCCAGGGGTAAAAGTGCTTAAGTCAGTTTTTTGAGAAAATGAGGTTATGTCACTATTGCCTTATAAATTAACACTCTTTTGATGGATGAAACTTCCTAAGTCGTTTGTTTTCTAAATCAAATACATGGTACCTGGAACAGAACTTCCTAAATCAAATTTAAGTCAGGCAGAACATCCTAACAATACATAAAATAATATACTGGGTGGCCAACTCTCAACGCAGGATTTCATAGCATCTAAACTACTCAACTTTTTAATATTTTTCAAAAACAGGGTCATATAGAGACATTAGGCCTACAGTTTAAAATTATTTTCAAATATACCGGATGTCCAAAAAAAAAGATCCATAGCAAAGTTATTTTCTTAAATGGAACACCCTATATCTTACAGTATTTTTGGATTTTACATAAAATAACAAATATTTCTTAGTAAGTGCATTATAAGTCTAAACCTAATAGTTTCTGAGAAATCGAGTTTTAAAAAATGACATTTTTGAACTTTGACAGCTTCTAGCTTTCTAACAGTACGTCTTAGAGCAAAACGGCTTGCATGTCCCTATCTTACTTTTTTATTATTTCTCCAAAAATGTAAACTTTTGTTAAACCGGATATGACTCGAAAGCCGGAAATATGGTACTTCCAAAATAATATTATTTTTGCAAAGGCGTCGAGGAAATTCCATACTTCAAGGTAAATGCCAGTTCTAAGAATGTATTTCAATTCCTGAAGAAAAAAAGAAAAAATTATTGAGCATTTTACACTTACTCGATCCATTGTTCCACGAGTGTTATAGGAATTTGCCTACCTCTTAACAGAACCTGGCTCCGAAAGTGAGGATGGAAGAGTTCGATTATATTTTCTTCGTTAAAAAAGAAAGTTAAATTTAAATTGTTAAAAAATAACCAGGAAGAAAATATTAGAGAGTTCAGTCTTGCCAAAAAAGAAGTCTCACGTTTGCTTTTTGTATAACCTGTATACCGTGTTATCACTAATACGACAGTATATTCTAGCTAAAATATTAAAAGGGTCCACAGATTTATAAATACTAATTAGCCAAAATATTATAAAACTTGTCAAAAATAACATCTACAGTGTGATAGTGTACACATTATTTTATTGAGCTTATGCAAATTCATTTAATTAGCAATTGCTTAATCGACTTCACCTGGATCACTGTGCTGGCGAAGGTGCGACTTTAAACTGCCTTTCCGAATGCTTTGATAATCACACTGAATACATTTAAACATATTAACTTCTTCTGGATCCTTATGTCGAAGAAGGTGCCGCTTTAAATTACCTTTGTGAATGCTTTGAAAATCACACTGACTACATTTATACATATTAACTTCCTCTGGATCCTTATGTCGGAGAAGATGCCTCTTTAAAGTACCTTTCTCAATGCTTCGATAATCACACTGGCTACATTTAAACATATTAACTTTCTCTGGATCCTTATGTCGGAGAAGATGCCTCTTTAAAGTACCTTTCTCAATGCTTCGATAATCACACTGGCTACATTTAAACATATTAACTTTCTCTGGATCCTTATGTCGGAGAAGGTGCAGCTTTAAATTACCTTTGTGACTATTTCGATAATCACACTGAATACATTTAAACATATTAACTTCTTCTGGATCCTTATGTCGAAGAAGGTGCCGCTTTAAATTACCTTTGTGAATGCTTTGAAAATCACACTGACTACATTTATACATATTAACTTCCTCTGGATCCTTATGTCGGAGAAGATGCACCTTTAAACTACTTTTGTGAATGCATTGATAATCACACTGACTACATTTAAGCATATTAACTTTCTCTGGATCCTTATGTCGGAGAAGGTGCCTCTTTAAAGTACCTTTCTCAATGCTTCGATAATCACACTGGCTACATTTAAACATATTAACTTCCTTTGGATCCTTATGTCGGAGAAGGTGCCGCTTTAAATTACCTTTCTCAATGCTTCGATAATCACACTGGCTACATTTAAACATATTAACTTCCTTTGGATCCTTATGTCGGAGAAGGTGCACCTTTAAACTACTTTTGTGAATGCATTGATAATCACACTGACTACATTTAAGCATATTAACTTTCTCTGGATCCTTATGTCGGAGAAGGTGCCTCTTTAAAGTACCTTTCTCAATGCTTCGATAATCACACTGGCTACATTTAAACATATTAACTTCCTTTGGATCCTTATGACGGAGAAGGTGCACCTTTAAACTACTTTTGTGAATGCATTGATAATCACACTGACTACATTTAAACATATTAACTTCCTCTGGATTCTTATGTCGGAGAAGGTGCCTGTTTAAATTACCTTTTTTAGTGCTTCGATAATTACACTGATCACATTTTAACTTAACTTCCCCTGAACCCTTACGAAGGCGGTGCTTATATACATTTCTTTGCCGAAATATCCCCAAGTCATTCTCAACGTTCACCCTAAGTTTCTGATTAACCCGATTATCACGCTGCTGTTGGATATGGAGTCTGCAATCTTGATGTTCGCCAATGCTGCAATAGAGAAAAACATTGTTACGTCACATTAATCGTACCAGTTAATTATATACATATATAATATTACCATATACAGGAACATATCTTTAAATGTCTAACCAAATAGGTAATTTTTCTCCGATCAGCGACAAGAAATACCCGATTTTCCTCGCGATTTTCAATCTAAAATTCTTTGGACAGACGAAACGCGATTTACAAATAGTAGAATATTCAATAAACATAACCGTCACTACTGGAATAGAGAAAATTCGCATAGTTTAGGAGAAGGGCGATTGCAAACAAGATTTGGATCTAATGTGAGGCGTGGCATTGTAGGTAATTTGGAGTAAATCCTTATATTACTAGTCTCACAAATCTTTTAGGCATGCCATCATTTGATTGGGGTATTTCATTTCGAAGAAAATCTAACTGGAAATAGAGCTTTGCAGCTGTTGCAAAAACAATTACTATTCTAGCAATGAAATTGAGCAACACTTGTTTCTACAAGATGCCTGTCCAGCCTGTCGACAGGTAATTTTATAAAATAAACTAGATTGGAAAATGATAAGTCTGGAGTTTACCAATTAAATTGTAAAGACTGTCCAAAAACATAAATAGGCCAATCTTGGATAAGAGAATAAAAATACATTATTCAAGCTACATTAAGTCAAAAACCAATTCCAAATATGCTAATCATTTAACCATAATTTTGACCCATACTTTAAAATATTACACACAGAGAAAGATGCCTGTCCAGCCTGTCGACAGGTAATTTTATAAAATAAACTAGATTGGAAAATGATAAGTCTGGAGTTTACCAATTAAATTGTAAAGACTGTCCAAAAACATAAATAGGCCAATCTTGGATAAGAGAATAAAAATACATTATTCAAGCTACATTAAGTCAAAAACCAATTCCAAATATGCTAATCATTTAACCATAATTTTGACCCATACTTTAAAATATTACACACAGAGAAGAAATGAACCAAATTAGACCTGTTGGACTCCCTTGAAATTAAAACTTAAAAATTACCACCGTTTATTGAATTGCCATAGAGACCTAAATAGATCCCCATTGTTTAATTTATTTTAATACCCTATTTTACAATAATTACCAGAAAACCCGAAACTTGCACCTCATTGAACATTAGTGCGTGCGCGCACCGTGGCCGCGCGGCCAGAAAATAAGCAAATTGGCAATATTATTTGTCGGTCGCGCCCAACTAGCAAAGTAGAACTTTAAAAGAAGCAAATTATTTTATAACTATCGAATAGCGTTGCCGTAAGAAAAGTTTTCTTTTGTAGCGCATATCGTTGCGATAATTTTGTTCGTTAAGAAAAATACTTTCATCAAATTTTCTTATAACGGCTTCTACAACTTTTACTATAGAACAAATAATTTCTGTTTGTTTAAGAATTTTATAAAAGTATTATAAGACGAGATACAACCTTTGAAAATATGTATATATATATAAGTATTGCAACTATATTGTGAAAGAGTCGTATTCCTGCACAAATTCGAGAGTGGTACGGTGTGTTGAAAGTCATGTGTGATATCGTTCTCAGTTTTTAGTGATAAATAGTGGTTTAAACCTCACGAATGAACGCGATTTTTATGTAAGTAATTACCATTTGACTCACTTATGCAAAAAACCTAAAGTAATTCCACAACAGTGCTAAATATCAATATGAAATTATTGTTTATTTGGTAAATTTACGATCAAATATGGTTAAAAATGTAGCACATGCCTGACTGTGACGTAGAAAACAAACTCTGAAACTACGCGCACGATAATTTTGGACATTAATCAAACTGAATAAATCACTAGTAGCCTTCCATCATTTGACTGGAGCGTGAGACTGCATACCGAATCTAGCGCTTTCTTTACGCTAATGGGCGAACAAGTTACCATACAAACCCTAGAATTACTTCTGCAAAAACAAACTGTAGAAATAACTACGGGAATTAATAAAACAATTAATGAGCTTAATGGGAAGATATATAGCTAAGAATAGTGAAAGAATAGAAGAAACCAAGAAAAGATGCATAAACTTGGAACGAAAGCAACGAAAGAATAATGTTATTATTTTTGGTCTAAAAATAGATGGGACCCCAATCCTATTGCAAACTTTAAATAAACTAAATAAAGTTTTAAGTGTAAACATATCAAAAATTGGCATAAATAATGTCTATCCACTTGGTAAAAGTTCTAATTCACCGGTACTATTGGAATTTATTTCATATCTTACTAAACAAGAACTTTTTAAGGATCCGGAAAAACTAATAATGATGATCACGATTTGTGCCAAGAAGACCGACAAAACCAAAAAATACTTCGAAAACATCTAAAAGTGGCAAGGGATGCGAATAAACAAGCTCGAATTAAGGGGCAGAAGATCGAAATAGACAATGTACTCTATTCTGCAAAAGAACTAGAAGAGGAAGGTGAAACTAATTATACTGAAACAGAGACTTCTGAGGACAGCGAAGAAAATGACACTGAGGAAAATGCAGATGATAATGGACCTGCAATGATGGATAAGCTGCATAATGTGCAAGACAAGAATAAAAATAGTGAAGGGGACGATAAGAAGAGAAAACTTATAACACCGCCCTCTGGTGGTAAAAGAAAATCTAAGAGAACAAAAAAGAAAAAATTTAAAACTTAACTCTTAAATGCTCATTATTATAAAACTACTACTGAATGACTTTTATGGGCATGTAAACTACCATTGTTTTTTTTTATTTTTAATTTTTTTATATTTTATATAATCTACTTCTCTTATCTTTATTATATTCAATATATGGCTGATACAATGAACGTGTATTCTTAAAGAATATTGATCCGTTACTTATTATTGGATAGATAAATATATAAATATTATTGATTATTATTATATGGGTATAGGTATATGGTTTTTTTTTATATATCCAGGTGCGACGCTCGTTTCTTATCAAAGAATTATTTAATAGAAACAGGATTATAAAAACCACACTACACAGACTGAATCAGCTTAAGACTGTCTAGCCTTCTATTAGGACTGTAGCTTTAGGTCAGGAACAATGGTGGCCGCCAGCTTTTAAACAGTGAAGACGGGCCGGGGTAGATGTAAAATTGAGCGCCACGTGATTTGGGTTTACACCACGCCCTGAAATATCGTTGGTCAGCGAGTGAGAACTAAAAACCACGAATTATTTTCTCATCCGACTCCAATCCTAAAATTCCAAATTCAGCCTGATATTGGGACATTAATAAAAACCACTTGATTGCAGACAATGACTTCTATTTTCTTAAGAAGAAAGAATTATTTAACAGTCAACTTTTACTTGAGGAGTTCCAGAATTATGTTATGACATGTATGAACTATTGTAGTATTTTGAATTAGAGATTTATGTATAATAGTAAGGCTCGTACAATCGCAGTACAATAGACTAAGGGTCACTTGTGCTAAGCCTTAGGCAATTATAATAATTGTGTTATATACTATTTGTGTGTGAATAAATTGAAATTGAAACTAATTGACACCAAATAAATCATGCACCCGAGATAATCGGAGAACTTTATTGTAAGTGCTGCATTACGATGCTATTCGGACACTTCACTCGAATTTCTCAGGTCACTCGACGCTTCAATGCCAATAAAATTGCAGTATATTCATTCAAGGATAATAAAAGTGTTGCACTACTGGATTAATTGTACGAACCTTCTCAAGAATGAAGTAGTCGTAGATAAACAAAAAAATGAGAGTTGACAGTACACGGATACTAGGCAATTACCAGATGACAATATGCATGTAATATGGATATACCAATCATTATACTATGTCAAAACAATAAACCCGACATTAGTACACTAAATAAATCAACCAGTGTTTAATCAAGGTATACCATAATAGGGAAAGGGGCCAACAACTCGTGATCACGGTTTGCTTACACTTGCCATATAAGATTTTTATATATATGTATAATAAAGCCTAGCACCGCTAACTGATATGAGTAAAATAACTACTGCACTGCTGTGTGTGCAGTCAGTAGCTTAATATAAAATAAAAAAAAAAATCAACAATATACTTAGGCACTCTGCCTTAAGTATCAATATACAGGGAATAGTACACAATATACCAAAATAAAATTAAAAATTGTGAAGCTGAATGAGGTAGAACAAAAATATATGGGACTATTCCCCGGAGACTAAACCTTAGTGTATGTGACTAAACACTTCATACACCACCGTGCCTACATCACTATCATGTAATAGCACCATTAAAAACCCAATTTATATATAGACAAAGTTACAACCTCGAATCCCAAAATAAACAACTAATGTGCAGAAGCAAGTTATCTACACCGCTGTCATGTACTAATACTATTAAAAACCCAATTTATATATATACAGTTACACCTTCGAATCCCAAAATAAACAACTAATGTGCAGAAGCAAGTTGCCTACACCGCTGTCATGTACTAAATACTATTAAAAACCCAATTTATATATATACAGTTACACCCTCAAATCCCAAAATAACCAACTAATGTGCAGAGGCAAGTAATATCTGATATAAGCAAAATAAAGTAGGAGAGAATTACTATTATGTCACACAACTGTTACTATTAAAAATTACAGATAATTAACACGAGGAATACTGAAGAATTTAAATGTATTTTACACCCAGAGGGCTGCGGAATCAGTATTAATCCAGTACCGTCTTTCTACTTTTGACATTAAATTAAAAGTGAAGAGGTGATCAATAATTCAATAATTTAGATAAGCTATGAGGTTTGTACCCTCTTATAGCTCTTAACGAAATCAAAAGAAGAGAGGCACTACTAATTCAAGAAAATGCAAGGTGGATGGTTGCTATGTGACATAATGGACTAACTTAACAGATTTATTTTAATATTAAGTACTGAAGGTGACTATTGAACTGACTGAGCTTTAAGAATGTACAATTGTGAATAAGGCCCCTACACACTAGAAAGAATCAAAACACTGACGCATAGTATGCAGTGAATAAAAAAAAATATAAAATCAATTCTAAAAGACTTGCGTCTCTAATGGCTGCGGTACCCGTACTAAATCACAAGTTGATCAGGCCTGGACTCATCGAGCAGCAACTACAGCAAACGCTCACCATGGAATAATTTTGCTTGAACACAACCCAACACAATGGAGTTCCATCCAACCATATGCAAACTCAAAGTAGAGAAAAAAAAAACCCTAGAATGAATAAGAAAATCGCCCTAAGTTATTCATTCCTTTACATTTTATACACTCCCATGATCCCCAAAATTTATCAAATACAATAACTAATTACATTACCTCTTCAGTTAAGTAGAGGGTTTCTTTTGAACCTTTCTAGCTCCATTAACATGTGATGATGGCAACCATGTATTGTGCTGGAGTGAGAATACTGCCCTAAAATACCACAATTTGCTAGAAAACATCATCCAAGAGTGAGTCCTAACATGGAATAGAGAATCAGAAATAGCATACCTGTAGATGGAATGTCGGGCGCAGTAAGTGAAAATGGCTTCTTATTATTCTCCCATAAGGTGCAACTTATCAACAATCTGACCCGGAAATATCTTGAACATCTCAACCCATCGGGGCCCAAATCTCGTCGCAAACAATTAACGGTGTTACTCCCACATTTGGTTACTAGATATTTTACATCAACTTAGTATAACATACCGATAATTTAAAAATTAAGAAACCATTACACTTTCGAGACGTTGACCACACGGCCTTTTAGTCTAGTCTGCCCACCGGTCAAGCGCGGCAGCACTACCACTCCTTCCTAAAAAGATTCCCAACATAGTTGCCGAATGACGCAAATTAGAAAGAAACCCCATAAATGTCCAAATCAGCTAGGCAACCCACCATACTTAGCTATAACACTTCCAAAAAAAAAAGTGTTGCCGACTGGTATGTTCTGTGTAGTAATAATTTGCCAATGACCCCTTACAATGCTACCGAACTGAGTTCGACCAAAACATAAAATATCTCCATTTTTCTCAAGAACCATGTGGTCTCATAATTCTCAGTACGATCGCAACAGGAAACCGGCAACACTGTCGACTGTTAGAGACATCTACCACCACAGTAGCTAAAGCCACTCTCCGTCATGCAGAAATGTAGGAATCTCCCTACAATACCGTTGTCAACGACACCAGACACCAAGTACAACTGGATTCCATACTAGACATTTATATGGGTCTAAGCAGGTGTAGTACCTACTCCTGTGAACTGCTCCTTCATTTCTGTGACCACTATTAGCATTCAGTTCCTCCAGCAGTTCCTTGAGTTTGACCAACTGTCATACTTGTAGAATCAAAACATTATACCCAAATTATAAAATAATAAGGATTCATAATTACATAGCCGGGAAGATGGTCAAAGTAAGTAAATAGAGTTAAAATATAGCCAGGAAGATATTTAAGGGAATAATAACGAAAACCTAACCCAAGATGTCAATACAAAAGCTCAATATTCCTAAAGGCATCACGATTACTAACTCATTTTTAGAAGATAATTTCCGCCTGTACCAGGACCCCAAGATGTACAGAATGCCAAGCAACACCTGCACTACTTACTTAAAACTCCAGGACAACCTATAAGCCATTTTAATAGCAATTCAGCTGGTAGTTTTACAACCAAGTAATACGAATAAACAAATACTATAACCACTCTAAAAGCATGAACTCAAGGGACCCTGTGTATAAAAATGCAGTCAGATTTATTAATTAGATGCTCAGGTACCTAGACATACACTGAGGATGTGACGATGAGAGTTATCTAAATAAATGTATCCTTTTTTCCTATTTACATATTATTGCAAGTAAGTAGTAACACTTAAATTAAGGCAAGAATGAGCTTTTCTTATTATATTTATAGTAATAATTGTTATGCAAATGCTGGTTGTCCCTAAAGTAAAATTTATACGTTACAAATTCCCTCCCTTGCTTCAATATGATTAACCACTTGTGGTTAATCATAGGAGAAATTATCCTTTAAGTCTTTAGAATGCCAGACTCCTTGGAGCCTACCATTCGCATCTTTTAACTCGTAAGTCCAGGGTGAGATACGACGGTGAATCAGGAAAGGTCCTACATACTTCGGAGCCAGTTTACTAGTAAAATACTTAGCTGCATCTGAGATTACATAATTCTTTCGCCAAACACTATCTCCCACAGCATAAGTATCATTCCTTTTACGAAGATTATAGCGAGCGGCGCTCCTTTCACCAGCGGTTTCTAATCGTTTCTTAATATCACCAAACAACTTCCTAAATGCTACATTCTTCGAAACTTCTGGCGCCTGGGTACCATCCTCATCTATAATCAAGTCTTGATTATTGTAGTCCTCTCCAGATAAGCACATATTTCTACCAAAATTAACAAAGTACGGCGACACTCTAGTTGTTTCTTGACGAGCTGTACGTAGCGCACAAGCTACACTATGTATATTTGCGTCCCAAGTTCTATGATTATCCTTCACATACATTGCTAACATGGTTTTTACTGTCCTATTTTGTCTTTCCGTCGGGTTTGGTCTGGGATGATAATTGGGCATATACTTTATGGAACACTGGTATTTATCTACAAATCTTCGGAAATCATTACTCTTAAACTGTTTTCCATTATCACATAACAGAAGTCGAGGAACACCAAACACTAAAAATACTTGTTCTTCAATCAACTTAATAACAGATGCTGATGTAGCTTTCCGGAGTGGAAAAACTAACGAAAACTTACTAAGATAGTCTGACAGTACAAGAATAAATGAGTTACCCTTAGTTGATCTAGGCAACGGTCCCATCAAATCCGTAGAAACTACTTCCCAAGGTCTCGAAGGTTTAGGGTGTGAAATCATCTGATCTTTTACTCCACGAGGATCACTCTTATAGGCTGCACAAACTTGACACTTCCTAATATAGGCTGCTACGTCTTGACGCATCTTAGGCCAATAGTATTTTTCAGTCAATCTTGAGTAGGTCTTATATACTCCCATATGACCAGCTGTCGGGGGGTCATGCGCTTGCTTAATAATAATAGAGCGTTGTTCCTTAGGCACGACTATTTTCCAAAAATCTTCTGGAGATGAAAGATCAGGGTAATCTTGTTTTACATATTTATATAGCTTCCCATCTTGGACACGCCAATTTAAGAACTTCACTGGGGACTGTTCAATATGCAATAACATTTTATTATACCATTTATCCACCACAATATTATTTTCCACTTGATTTACTGCATTCACTTCCAAACTATCAATTACTGGTACTGTTCTCGATAACATATCAGGTAACGCCATTTCACGACCACTTCTATGCTGCACTTTAAAATTATACATTTGTAATTTGATAGACCAGCGTCCTAAACGTCCAGTAGGGTCTTTAAGGTTCAAGAGCCATTTTAAACTGTAATGATCTGTGATCACTGTAAATGGAACACCTTCTATGTACGGTCTTAACTTCTGTATAGCCCAAACTAAAGCTAACATCTCACGTTCTGAAGTTGTATAAACCCTTTCTTGCTTTGTTAAGGAGCGGCTTAAATAACAAATCACCTTATCACCATCTTCATGTGGTTGGTATAGAACAGCACCAATACCATATCCAGAGGCATCTGTCATAATGACGAAATCTTTAGAGTAATCAGGACAACTTAAAATAGGTGCAGCTACCAATAATTCCTTTATTTTCCTAAACGCAGTTTCACAATCTTGTGTCCATTCAAATTTTCTATTTTTCTTAGTGAGAGCAGTAATCGGTGAAATGATTGAAGAAAATTCTGGCACGAAGCGTCGATACCACGAAAAACTTCCGACAACTCTTCTGACTTCTGTAACTGATGTGGGTTGTTTCAGATCCAACATAGCCTTAACCTTATCAGGATCTACTCTGAGACCGCGTCTATCCACAACATAACCCAAGTATTTCATTTCCGGGCGACAAAACTGACACTTGTCCCAACTAATTGTAATACCAGCACCTTTAAGCCTACTAAAGACTTCTTCCAATACTCGCAAATGCTCTTCAAAGGTCTGTGTCACTATTACCACGTCATCCAGATAGACGAACACATAGGGCGCTAAGTCTGTTAAGATCCTATCAATTAACCTTTGCCAGGTGGCTGGAGCGTTATGGAGCCCAAAAGGCATTCTTCTAAATTGGTACAGTCCTTTATGACAAATGAAAGCTGTGAGAGGTTTGGATGATTCTTCTATCGGAACTTGCCAATATGCACTTTTAATATCTAAACTAGACAGGTATTTCGCGTCTTTGAGTTTGTCCAGTGTCTCGGACACTAAGGGAAGGGGATAACTGTCCCTAGCAGATTTGCTGTTTAAAATTCTATAATCCACGCAAAATCTGTACTTGTCCGTATTCTTCTTCCTAACTAATACCACAGGACTTGCCCAAGAACTGTTTGAAGGCTCTATTATTCCATTTTTTTCCATTTCTTCAATTTCATCTTCAATAACTTTCTGTAGTATTGGTGACACTCTATAACTACGCTGCCGTATCGGTTCTGAATCTGTAATAATCTTATGCTCCACCAAAGTCGTACATCCAATATTTTCACCCATCGATTCTTTATACTTCTTAACAAGTTTATCTAACTGATATGTCTCTGTGCTATCCAGGACGGTTTGGAGTTCACTTTCTTCAATGCAGCAGATAGTATCAGGATTCTCCGAAAAATGCCATTCATTATGTCTTAAGTCTGGTACGATACCCATGACAATCCAAAAATCATACCCTAAAATCAATGAATGAGGCAACTCCGGCAATACAATCACTTCAACAATCCTAAGCCTATCTCTGACTCTTATAGGTAGCTGTATTGTTCCTATACTCTTTGCTGTTTGACCATTTGCTACAGTACAAATTGACCTACGTCTCTCATCTAACGGTAAACTTAATCCTTTTAAAATATTCCATCCTTTCTGTCCTACAAAGGTCCTAGAAGCACCAGAATCCAGTAATCCCAAAAACTTGTATCCTAATATGTCAACTTCTAAATAGGGTCTCTCGTCATTCTTGGCATGATCGAGGATAAAATTCAAAATTGGTTTGTAGTCGGCAGAAGGATCCGTTCTACTTCTAGGCCGACTCGCTAGAAGGGTCGATGGCCGTTTCCCGAGTTACAATTAGGACAGGTCCTCTTCGTAAAGCCTTCTTTCTTACATCCAAAGCAAAACAACTTCTTTTTCTCTACACACCCAATGGCCTTATGTCCCGGTTTATTACAATTGAAGCAGACGATTTCTTTTCTTCCAGAGGTACTAGGTTGATGTACTCTATTTTGAGCTCCTGGTTCTGATATTCTGACCTCATCAAGTTCATCTTCAAGTCTGACATAAGCAAGGTCTGGTTCTAAGGATTGTCCTCTCCTAGGAGGTGGGGTGTACTGCACTGATAAAGTTCTTTGCTCTATCCTCTTACAAAGACTTTTGAGCTGAGCTATACTGTTTATCTCAACAGCTCCTAGTTGAGTACGATAAACTGGAGAAATATTTCTAAGAAGAAGGGTAAGCCTCGCTTCTTCAGATATAGGAAACTGTAGTCTTTGAAAATATTTCGACATCACTGCCATATAAGTGCCAATGGATTCATCAGTACCTTGTGTCCTACTTTTTATTTCTTCCAGTAGACGTTCTGAGTAAAAGGCTGGCTGATATTCTTCCTTAAATTTAGAAACTAGCTCATCCCAAGATTGAACTTTAGTCCTACAATCCTGATAGAATTCATAGGCTCTACCTTCAAATAGGTCAATTCCAGAGTCAAATAAAATATCTTTTGTCACATTTCGAGCACGCATTAACTCTTCAACCCTCTCAAAGAAAGCAGTGACTGACATGCCTTTCTTATCACCACTAAATTTTAAATTCCACTTATGAGGAAGAATCGGTTTAATTGCGCTAGAACTGTACGGGGTGTAGGGTGAAGGTGTACTAGCTGTTACTGGAGAATGAACTGGAGGCGCGAAAGTAGAATGCGATAATGGTGCAAGGTTTACAGGTGGTTGTCGTATACTTCCTTGTAACACGCAAAGATTGGGTGGAATAGCCTGAGACTTTCCTTCTGCTTGGGCAGCTTTTGTGTGTAACTGATCAATCAATGTCAACACTTGAGCCACTAACACTCCTCGTAGACTAAATTCATCAGCATTCCTGCAAAACATGTTATCTAAACGTTCCAGAATATGGTTCAGCTTCGTTTGTAATTTTAAGTAACTCCCACTTTTACTTGTGTCCGAGAAGTTGTCCATGACAGCCACAAGGTCATCCAACTTCTTAGTCAGGGCTGATATATCTTGCTGAAATGTAAATGGGTACGGAGGATAATGTAGACTTTCACCAGAACGCTCCATCTGTCTCGCTAAAATCAAGCGACTCCTCATCTCCTCCACAGTACCAATGGCAATGCCTCTCCATGTGAGCTCGTAGATCAACTCCTCTCTATCTAAACGATTGACTTCTATCTTACGAGACATCTTGAATTATTTTACCAAGTACGAATGTTTACACTCTAGCACTAGAAGTACCACTCTATAAAGATAACGCACCACTAGTAATATACTTGTCAATATAAAAATATTTCACAATTAACTCTATCACCTTTAATGCACTATGGGTACCAGCTGGTATACACTATTTCAGTCGCTATCAGCAGCACACCGCTATAATTCACACTATAATATAATGTATCACCACTGTAACACACTCACCAAAGTGATAAGCAAAAGTCGCAGTCAGTTTAGTCAAAATCGGGGTTTACCACAATAATCATTAAGCATGTCAAGTTAGCTCTAAAGGCAGGTATATCTATCCAGAAACGGGAAATCCTACGAAACTTCACAACTTCCCAAACTTTGCTTCCAAAACAGTAAGTTTCGCTACGAAATGCAAGAAATCCTTCAGAAACAGACAATCTACCATCAAAACTAACAATTGAGCAAAAAAAAAAATTTTCCCTAAATTTAGGGAAATTTCCAATCTGGCAACACCGCAAATATGAATGGCCCCACGTTGGGCGCCAAAATGCGACGCTCGTTTCTTATCAAAGAATTATTTAATAGAAACAGGATTATAAAAACCACACTACACAGACTGAATCAGCTTAAGACTGTCTAGCCTTCTATTAGGACTGTAGCTTTAGGTCAGGAACAATGGTGGCCGCCAGCTTTTAAACAGTGAAGACGGGCCGGGGTAGATGTAAAATTGAGCGCCACGTGATTTGGGTTTACACCACGCCCTGAAATATCGTTGGTCAGCGAGTGAGAACTAAAAACCACGAATTATTTTCTCATCCGACTCCAATCCTAAAATTCCAAATTCAGCCTGATATTGGGACATTAATAAAAACCACTTGATTGCAGACAATGACTTCTATTTTCTTAAGAAGAAAGAATTATTTAACAGTCAACTTTTACTTGAGGAGTTCCAGAATTATGTTATGACATGTATGAACTATTGTAGTATTTTGAATTAGAGATTTATGTATAATAGTAAGGCTCGTACAATCGCAGTACAATAGACTAAGGGTCACTTGTGCTAAGCCTTAGGCAATTATAATAATTGTGTTATATACTATTTGTGTGTGAATAAATTGAAATTGAAACTAATTGACACCAAATAAATCATGCACCCGAGATAATCGGAGAACTTTATTGTAAGTGCTGCATTACGATGCTATTCGGACACTTCACTCGAATTTCTCAGGTCACTCGACGCTTCAATGCCAATAAAATTGCAGTATATTCATTCAAGGATAATAAAAGTGTTGCACTACTGGATTAATTGTACGAACCTTCTCAAGAATGAAGTAGTCGTAGATAAACAAAAAAATGAGAGTTGACAGTACACGGATACTAGGCAATTACCAGATGACAATATGCATGTAATATGGATATACCAATCATTATACTATGTCAAAACAATAAACCCGACATTAGTACACTAAATAAATCAACCAGTGTTTAATCAAGGTATACCATAATAGGGAAAGGGGCCAACAACTCGTGATCACGGTTTGCTTACACTTGCCATATAAGATTTTTATATATATGTATAATAAAGCCTAGCACCGCTAACTGATATGAGTAAAATAACTACTGCACTGCTGTGTGTGCAGTCAGTAGCTTAATATAAAATAAAAAAAAAAATCAACAATATACTTAGGCACTCTGCCTTAAGTATCAATATACAGGGAATAGTACACAATATACCAAAATAAAATTAAAAATTGTGAAGCTGAATGAGGTAGAACAAAAATATATGGGACTATTCCCCGGAGACTAAACCTTAGTGTATGTGACTAAACACTTCATACACCACCGTGCCTACATCACTATCATGTAATAGCACCATTAAAAACCCAATTTATATATAGACAAAGTTACAACCTCGAATCCCAAAATAAACAACTAATGTGCAGAAGCAAGTTATCTACACCGCTGTCATGTACTAATACTATTAAAAACCCAATTTATATATATACAGTTACACCTTCGAATCCCAAAATAAACAACTAATGTGCAGAAGCAAGTTGCCTACACCGCTGTCATGTACTAAATACTATTAAAAACCCAATTTATATATATACAGTTACACCCTCAAATCCCAAAATAACCAACTAATGTGCAGAGGCAAGTAATATCTGATATAAGCAAAATAAAGTAGGAGAGAATTACTATTATGTCACACAACTGTTACTATTAAAAATTACAGATAATTAACACGAGGAATACTGAAGAATTTAAATGTATTTTACACCCAGAGGGCTGCGGAATCAGTATTAATCCAGTACCGTCTTTCTACTTTTGACATTAAATTAAAAGTGAAGAGGTGATCAATAATTCAATAATTTAGATAAGCTATGAGGTTTGTACCCTCTTATAGCTCTTAACGAAATCAAAAGAAGAGAGGCACTACTAATTCAAGAAAATGCAAGGTGGATGGTTGCTATGTGACATAATGGACTAACTTAACAGATTTATTTTAATATTAAGTACTGAAGGTGACTATTGAACTGACTGAGCTTTAAGAATGTACAATTGTGAATAAGGCCCCTACACACTAGAAAGAATCAAAACACTGACGCATAGTATGCAGTGAATAAAAAAAAATATAAAATCAATTCTAAAAGACTTGCGTCTCTAATGGCTGCGGTACCCGTACTAAATCACAAGTTGATCAGGCCTGGACTCATCGAGCAGCAACTACAGCAAACGCTCACCATGGAATAATTTTGCTTGAACACAACCCAACACAATGGAGTTCCATCCAACCATATGCAAACTCAAAGTAGAGAAAAAAAAAACCCTAGAATGAATAAGAAAATCGCCCTAAGTTATTCATTCCTTTACATTTTATACACTCCCATGATCCCCAAAATTTATCAAATACAATAACTAATTACATTACCTCTTCAGTTAAGTAGAGGGTTTCTTTTGAACCTTTCTAGCTCCATTAACATGTGATGATGGCAACCATGTATTGTGCTGGAGTGAGAATACTGCCCTAAAATACCACAATTTGCTAGAAAACATCATCCAAGAGTGAGTCCTAACATGGAATAGAGAATCAGAAATAGCATACCTGTAGATGGAATGTCGGGCGCAGTAAGTGAAAATGGCTTCTTATTATTCTCCCATAAGGTGCAACTTATCAACAATCTGACCCGGAAATATCTTGAACATCTCAACCCATCGGGGCCCAAATCTCGTCGCAAACAATTAACGGTGTTACTCCCACATTTGGTTACTAGATATTTTACATCAACTTAGTATAACATACCGATAATTTAAAAATTAAGAAACCATTACACTTTCGAGACGTTGACCACACGGCCTTTTAGTCTAGTCTGCCCACCGGTCAAGCGCGGCAGCACTACCACTCCTTCCTAAAAAGATTCCCAACATAGTTGCCGAATGACGCAAATTAGAAAGAAACCCCATAAATGTCCAAATCAGCTAGGCAACCCACCATACTTAGCTATAACACTTCCAAAAAAAAAAGTGTTGCCGACTGGTATGTTCTGTGTAGTAATAATTTGCCAATGACCCCTTACAATGCTACCGAACTGAGTTCGACCAAAACATAAAATATCTCCATTTTTCTCAAGAACCATGTGGTCTCATAATTCTCAGTACGATCGCAACAGGAAACCGGCAACACTGTCGACTGTTAGAGACATCTACCACCACAGTAGCTAAAGCCACTCTCCGTCATGCAGAAATGTAGGAATCTCCCTACAATACCGTTGTCAACGACACCAGACACCAAGTACAACTGGATTCCATACTAGACATTTATATGGGTCTAAGCAGGTGTAGTACCTACTCCTGTGAACTGCTCCTTCATTTCTGTGACCACTATTAGCATTCAGTTCCTCCAGCAGTTCCTTGAGTTTGACCAACTGTCATACTTGTAGAATCAAAACATTATACCCAAATTATAAAATAATAAGGATTCATAATTACATAGCCGGGAAGATGGTCAAAGTAAGTAAATAGAGTTAAAATATAGCCAGGAAGATATTTAAGGGAATAATAACGAAAACCTAACCCAAGATGTCAATACAAAAGCTCAATATTCCTAAAGGCATCACGATTACTAACTCATTTTTAGAAGATAATTTCCGCCTGTACCAGGACCCCAAGATGTACAGAATGCCAAGCAACACCTGCACTACTTACTTAAAACTCCAGGACAACCTATAAGCCATTTTAATAGCAATTCAGCTGGTAGTTTTACAACCAAGTAATACGAATAAACAAATACTATAACCACTCTAAAAGCATGAACTCAAGGGACCCTGTGTATAAAAATGCAGTCAGATTTATTAATTAGATGCTCAGGTACCTAGACATACACTGAGGATGTGACGATGAGAGTTATCTAAATAAATGTATCCTTTTTTCCTATTTACATATTATTGCAAGTAAGTAGTAACACTTAAATTAAGGCAAGAATGAGCTTTTCTTATTATATTTATAGTAATAATTGTTATGCAAATGCTGGTTGTCCCTAAAGTAAAATTTATACGTTACACAGGTATTTATAATTAGTTTTCGATAGGCACAGGCAGGCGCGTAACTACAGGGGGGCCTAGGGGGGCCGGGCCCCCCCCCAGGCTTCGCTAGCCCCCCCCCCCCCCCCCAGAAAAAGGCTGACTTTGTAAGCTCACTACTCGCCTCGCAAATATAGCATCAAGGCTGGCAACCAAACATACAATAATAAAATTATAATAAATGTATTTTGGTTGTCAGCCTCAAACTTATTTGGCAATTTTACTCGTTGAACTTTGGGCATGTTTATTCAACGAAGTACGAAATAATCTTGCCAAATATCACTCGACCATAATTTTTTTAAGTCTTGGTTAAATTTTCCATTTTTCACTCAAACTTTTTTGGCAATACTCGTTGAACTTTGGGCTTGTTTATTCAAAAATTAAATCCCTCGAGCTTCGCTCTCGGGATCTAATCAGAATAAACATGTCCACATTCAACTGGAAAAATTTCCATAAAAAGTTTTCGTGACAGCTGAAAAATCTAACCGATAAAAAAACGAGGTCTTGTGATATTACTGTTGATTATTGACCAAATTTGTTAAAATTTAAGCGTGGTCTAAAAAAAATTTCGCCTGCGGCGGGCTCTCCACCGACCCGCATCTACGCGAGCCGCCACTACAAATCACAATAACAGGCCCACCCTAGGCCACCCCCAGGTCAGAGAGCTAGTTACGCCACTGGGCACAGGAGGAGAGTTATAAGGTAAACAGGTATTTCTAAAGATGGATAGTTATATAAGAGATTTCCAGGTGACAAAAATTGACACATTATTGGCCCATGATAAACAACAGCCGGCCTCGGTAGCTCGGTGGGTAGAGGGCTTGCCTGGCAACCGATAGGTCCCTGGTTCGAATCCGGGCAAGGGCATGGATGTTGGCGTGAATGTGAATGTCTGTATACAAGTTTTAAAAATAATAACTAACAAAGAAAGATGCTGGCCAGTTGGTACAAACCAGAGCCATAAAAAAAAAAAAAAAAAAATAAACAACAGATTGAAGGATTGCTAAATATGGAAAATATCACTGATTTAAAAATATTTCATAACAATATTAAAAGTTTGAATAAAAACTATGATGAACTTAATGTATATCTAGAATACTTAAAGATAGATTTCGATATAATAGCATTATCAGAGACTTAGAAAATCAATGATACTGATATTTACCAAATTAAGGGATACGATTTAATATATAACATGGGTAATATTAACCAGAATGACGGATTTGTTTTTTACATTAAAAATACACTAATTTACTCTTGGGAAATTAAAACACAAAGGCAATTTAAGGCATTACAGGTAAGTATACAATTTAACAATAAAATTATTCTATTAACAGGAATATACAGACCCCCATCAACATGTCCAAATGATTTCATTGAAGCGTTAGATGAATATCTAAAATCATGTATAAAAAATTCTGACATGCATATATTTTTAGGTGACCTAAATATTAACATTTTAAAACAGGATGATGTTTCTGAATGTTATCAAAATGTCTTATACGAAGAAGGTTTCTTGTCCGCTATAAACATACCTGCGCGAATTCAAGGCTGCTCTAATACATGCATTGATCATATTTATATTAAGACCAATATAGATGATACCAAACTTATTCTCATGGTCCTTGATACAGATCTAACCGATCACTATTCTCTAATTTTACAAATAATCTTTCAGAAGTCAAAAAAACCAAGTAAAGTAAAACAAACTAAAATATACATTAATCAAGATTCCTTAACGATACAACTACAAAAAGAAAACTGGAATGAAGTTTATTAAGCAAATACGGACGTTGAAGTAGCTACTGATATACCTATTATTTGTTAATACACTTAAAAATATAATTAAACAAAATTCTAGAACAGTGGAAATAAATTGCACGGCAAATATGAAACAACCATGGATAACTCCAGGCATAATTATTAAATCAATAAATACTAAAAACAAATTGTATAAAGCTCTGAAATTAAATTCGACAAATGAAAACCGTGAAAAATATAAAATATTTCGTAATAAACTTAACATCATAATTCGGAACACCAAAAAACTATATGATCAGAACTACATAAACAAAAGTAGAAATAACTCTAAACAAATTTGGTCTTGCATTAATGAAATTAATTCTAAACATAAAAGACAAGACGTTTTCGAAGTCAGAACTCAGAATGGTGTATTATTAAAGGAGGAACAGCAAATTGCTGAACAGTTTGTTGATTTTTTTACAAATGTTGGAAAAATTTAGCTAATAAAATTGATTCATGTAACTATCTAAATCAGGTTAATATTAAACGGATACCGAACACTATCATATTAACTCCTACCAATAAAACCGAAGTATTATAAAAAATTAAACAATTGAAACCTTTTAAGGCGCCTGGTCATGATAAAATTACTTCTAATTTTATCAAAAGTAATGCTGATTACCTCGTTGCACCTCTAAAATATCTAATTAATAAAAGTCTTGAAACTAGTACCTGCCCCTCAGCATTCAAAGTATCAGTAATTAAACCGGTATTTAAGTCAGGGGATAAAACATACTTAAATAATTATAGGCCGATTTCCCTTATCTCCAATTTTGCCAAAGTTTATGAGAAAATATTGAAAGATAGAATTACTAGTTTTTTAAATAAATATAATATTTTGTCAAACAGACAGTTTGAATTTATGCAGGGACGGTCGACACAAGACGCTATTGCATATCTAATAAAAAATATTTACAATTCACTGGACCAACGAGCCCCGTCACTGGCGGTTTTTGTCGATCTTGCAAAGGCCTTTGATACAGTTGAACATTCGCAGCTTTTAAACGTCTTGGAAAATATTGGTTTCCGAGGTGTGCCGTATAAATTAATGAAAAGCTACCTATCAGATAGAATGCAGAGGGTGCAAATAAGTAAAAGTCTTAGTTCTGAGAGGTTAGTTGAATATGGGGTGCCACAAGGTACGGTCTTGGGACCAATTTTGTTTAATTTATATTTAAACGATATTTTTGCACTTGAAACGAGTGGAGACGTAGTAAGTTTTGCGGATGACACCGCGATCTTTTTTAAGGATGAAACTTGGGAAACATTAAAAGTTCAAGCAGAAAGAGAAATGAGTAAGATTATACACTATCTTAGGTCCAAACGACTAACTGTAAACATCTTGCTATGTTCCATTCACTTCACTAGTTTCCAATTTACCTGATTATAATGTCCTTCAAATAATTTAACAATGCGGTTGTGAACCTATGAGTATTAATAATCAGAATAGCATTAAATATTTAGGAATTCATATTGATTCACATCTCAAATGGGATGTTCATACCGCCAAAGTTATACAAAAAATGAGATCATTACTATCAAAATTTAAATATTTTAAAAAAATCTAGACATCCCTCAATTGAAAATTTTGTATTATGGTCTGGTCGAACCACATGTTAGTTATGGCATAATCGCATGGGGCGGCATAACAAATAACTATCTGTTACCTCTTGAAAGATTCAGAAGTGGATTTTAAAAATCATATATGGTAAAGAATATACTTACCCAACTGATAAGCTTTACTCGGAGTCGGGAATGTTTGCCCCTCGCCAAATATTCTGTAGATCATTATTACTCCGGCAACATCAGAACAAGCAAGAATTGGTAAGTATTACGCACACTTACGGAACGCGAAATAAAAATAATTCATCTAGAATACCAAAAATGGTAAAAACTATATCGCAACGAAGTTACTTGTTTCTGGGGCCAAAATTATACAATACAATTCCAACTAAATTTAAAAATATTAACTCGTATACCCTTTTTAAAACTAGAATAAAAAATTGGATAAAGTCTAAATTGAGAATTGAAATTCATGGTCTAATAGATTTAAAAAATTTGTACTATATCGAATAAACTACCTAACAATGCATACCTTAATTCCTGATACCTCTTATCCTGGCTACTTAGTTATTTAATAAATATCGATAGTAAATCTAATTTTTAAAGGTATAATATTATTATATAATTGAATTATTGATTCGTTTCACTGATATATGTTTTTTTTTCTTTCGATTTCTCTGCATTTTGTCACAAGCCTTAGAACAACTAAGCGGATTTATCGTTTTTTTTTTTTTAATTATATTTTATAAACTAGGTATATTATTATGTTTATATGAATTTATTTAGATATAATTAATAACATATTATGCTAGTCTAATCGTTGGTAAGGAGATATATATATTTTCACTCTATGTTACTTTTATTATTGTTATTACTAGTTTTTTTTTCTAATACCACCTAACGTAGATTGTAAGACGTTATGAAACACTAACAAGCCTTTTATGTGCTTTATATAGTGCTGACATAATTTATTTACAATTTGCATTTTTTTTCTTTACAGCAATGTATATGTACTTTTTTATTTTGTAAATAAATTATATATTTATTTATTTATTTATTTATTTATTTATTATTAGCGCCTTATAGAATACTTGTATGTTTTATTAAGGTTATATAAGGGAAATGATAAAATTATTATTTGTTGTTGATATGCGCTTTTATAAAATCGTTTTATAGTTAATATTTTTGATCTAGAAAACCGCTTAATCTTATATAGATATGAATAAAACAATGCAGTCTTCCTCCACAACTGGATGATTTTATTTATATTACATTGACTCCACTGAAAGTATGGACTATTTTTTCAACTTTTTATAGAAATGTTTTTTAATGTTAGGTTAAAATTTATCCTATTATGAAGTTCATTGAAACGTTATTAGGCAATCCAACGACCTGTCAAATCCAATTCCGAATGACAGTGGTTGGCACACATGTATGTAAACAACCATTTAAGCTTGCGTGGAAAGGAGCATTTATATCCGTAATTTTGCTATTTTTCAGTTTATTTTGGTGTTTGTTATTTCGTGAGTGTTTTTAGAGAGCTTTATTATTATTATGCCTGTTACTTGTATTGTTGTTAACTGCGGAAGTCGACGCGATCGTAACAATGTGTAGTTTTATAGAATTCCTAGCATACTGAATCTACCAAATAAGCCACATAAAAATGAGTTGTCCAGAAAACGTAGGGCCTTGTGGATAGCTGCTATAAAGCGTGCCGATTTAACGGAATCAAAGCTAAAATATGAGAGAGTCTGCAGCAAACATTTTATAGCTGGTAAGTTTCTAAAACTTTATGGAAAAGTAACTTTCTTCAGGGTTATGACATAGGACATTTTAGTGTTACTTTCTAATACATTTACGATTAATAGGTGAGCCTGCCTTATTGGAAAACCAAGAACATCCAGATTGGGTTCCTTCTCAAAATATGGCGCATGTTGCAGAAACTGTAGTAAGGAGACCTAAATATTTGGAGAGACACGAACGTCTGGATAAAAGACGGAAGTTGGGACAATCTAAAGTAAGAGGATTTTACATTTTATTGTCGATTATGTCTGAATTTAGAGATTTAACTTTCTAAATGCCTACGTTTTGTTTGTACCTAATATAGATTTTCTTTGTTAAATGAATTATAACATTTACAGGTGGAGAATATGGATTTGGATCAAGGTAACAACAATGACACTGCCTCTGAAGCAGAAGATGGAGGAATTGCAATTCAGACTGACATAACGATGGAAGAACTTACAATAAAATTTGAGCAACTTACTTTTGCATCAAAGACAATTGCAGATCTGCAAAGCAAAGTGGATGATTCACCTTTCGGATTGATGGACAATACTTTGAATGATGAAAAATGGAGATATTATACAGGCATGGACTATAAGTCTCTTAACACCATAATATTTCCACTTCTTGAACAATACATTCCAAGTACAAGTACTACAGCTCTCAGTGCCTTCAGTCAATTACTACTTACTTTAAGTAAGTTGCGGTTGGATCTTCATTTTAAACTAATTGCTTATAATTTCAAAATATCTCCAACAACAGCTTCTAGCTACTTTGAAAATCTAATAGACATTTTATATAGAAGGTTTAAATCTTTAATTATATGGCCAGAACGAAGCGATTTAAGAAAGAATGTTCCATCCTGCTTCAAGGAGGCATTCCATGATAAAACCACTGTAATCATCTATTGCTTTGAGATTTTCATAGAAAAACCCCCAAAATTAATAACCCAACAACAAAGTTGGTCTAATTAGAAGCATCATCATACGATAAAATTTTTAATTGGGATTACTCCCCAGGGCATTATTAGCTTTATTAGTGATGCTTGGGGTGGCCGTGTGTCGGACAAACAAATTGTTGAAGGCAGCAGCTTCTGTAATTTTATTTTACCAGGTGACATTGTTTTAGCAGATAGAGGATTTCTTATAAAAGAAACATTAGGTGTTCTTCAAGCAAAATTACAGATGCCTGCTTTTACAAAAGGTAAAACACAATTACACCCGTTAGACATCGAGGAAACTAGACAAATTGCACATGTTAGAATACACGTAGAGAGGGTTATTGGAACCATAAAAAATAAATTTAATATCTTAAGAGGAACTATTCCAATAAGTATGCTGATGAAGGGTAATAATCCAAAGGGCCTTAACATGTTGGACAAAATTATTGTCGTCTGTTGTGCGTTTATAAATATTTCTCCACCCATTATCCCACTATAGGAAGGTAACAATATGTAATTGTTTTTTTTAAGCGAGTTTTAGGATTTTAGTCCTTTTTATTTTAAATTCAAACTATTTTATTTACGTATTTAATTCTAGTATAGGATTTATTCTCCTCAAACCATATTATTATGTTTTAGTTTTAGTTAACTTTAACAAATATGATTTTATATTATTATAAAAAGAAGCGAATTGGATGTTAGTTATACTATTACTATAACTACTAGTAAGACTAATGTATAAGGTGAGATATAATTTGAAATAAAATTATTAAACAATTATTGACTTAAATATTTTCTCACCTTCCTATGAACAAAACTGTGAAAATGAATATTGATTCTTCTTCTTCTTTGTATGCCTATCCGGGTCGGATGCTGGCGACCATCTGAATGATCATAATTTTGTTGACTGCTTCCCTAAACAGTCCCGTGGTTGACTTTCCGAACCAGACTCTTAGGTTTTTCAACCATGAGATTCTCCTTCTTCCTGGTCCTCTGCTCCCGTAAACTTTACCTTGTAGGATGCATTGGAGGAGATGGTATCGATTTTCATTGCGCATTATTTTTATAATTAGGTGGTCATCCGGGATATTTCTTTTACTGATGATCATTAATTTGGTTTTGTCAACATTTATATCAAGACCATATTGCTGACTGATCAGTGTGATTTGTGTCATCAGGTTTTGCAGATCGTCTAGGTTATCTGTGAACACGACGGTGTCATCTGCATATCTTATGTTGTTCAGCCTCTGTCCATTCAGGTTCACCCCCGCCTCGCTATTCTCCAGCGCCTCACGAAAGATGTACTCGGAGTATATGTTGAACAACAGTGGAGCCAATATGCAACCCTGTCGAACTCCTCTAGCAATTCTGACTGACTCTGTGTGGCTGTCCTGTACTCGGACGGTGGCCTTCTGATTCCAAGACAGGTTCGCGATGATCCTAAGGTCTTTGTCATTCAGTCCGATTTTCTTCAGTATCTCTATTAGCTTTGTGTGCCGGACTCTATCGAATGCCTTTTGATAGTCTATAAAGCAGGCATACACGTCACAGTTCATGTCTCTGCACCTCTGGAACAACACCTGCACACTAAACACTGCCTCACGAGTGCCGAGCCCGCTTCTAAAGCCAAACTGGGTGGGGCTTAATTCGTCTTCACATATCCGATAGATTCTCCTGTGAATGACTTTCAGAAACAATTTCAACAAATGACTCATTAAGCTTATTGTTCTGTATTCTTGGCATTTTTTGGCCCCAGGCTTCTTGGGCAAGGTGATAAATTCCGATTCGAGCCATGCCCGTGGTATATCTCCCGTATCATAAATGTGGTTGAAGATCGTCGTCAACCATTCAATGTGATTGTCGTCCAGCAGTTTGATGAACTCCGCCTGCATCCCGTCAGGCCCTGGCGCTTTACCCTCTTTGAGTCCATCAATCGCAGCTTGTACTTCCTTTCTCAATATCACCGGTCCCGTATTACCATCAATTTGTGGTGATGGTGGTCTTTCGTCATGGAAAAGTTCCTTGATGTAGGCTTCCCACGTGTCCTTGATCTTTGCTTTTTCAATAATAAGCTCGCCGTTTCGGTCCATCAAACTGTTCCCTGATTTTGATTTTGTCTTTCCTGTTAGTTCCTTGATTTTGCGGTGTAGATTGAAACTGTCGTACTTTGCGCTGAGGGCTTCTATTTCATTACATTTAAGTTCCAGTTCTCTCTGTTTTGCTTCTCTGATCTTTCTTCTAATGGATTTGTCGAGTTCTTTGTATAGTACAGGTTTATTCTTGTTTTTTCGCCTTTGTTCCATCATTTCAAGGATTTCACTGGTCATCCAGGGTTTTCGTTTTAATTTTTCGGGTTGTAATAGCGTAGTTTTGAGGTTCTGCACACTTTCACATAGTTCCTGAATCTCCACACTCACATCTTCATGTACCAGGTGTTCGTTGTTTTTGTGATGTTCATTCAGCTTCTTCCCTACCTGTATCGCCACTGCAGAGTCTTTTAGTTTTCGCAAATCGTAGCGTCTTATCACTCTTTTGTGTACCTTCTTTAGCCGTAGTTTAAAAACACCCACCACTGGATTGTGATCCGATTGTATGCCTGCTCCCGGATACGTTTTACGAATATTGATTAGTCTGTTTCTTTTTCTTTAAATTCCTGTAGGTAATCATATTTTAATAAAACAGTACATTTTTTCATTTGATAGGTATTTATTGAAAATAGGTATAAAAATATAGTCAAAGGTAAAAAAGATTTCATCATTACATTCTCAACTTACAAATATTTCATCATTTTATAAAGTGAACATAATAATGTTTTTGTAAACTAGGTATAGCATCTTGTAATAAGGTTATATGTTATTAAATGAGGGTCAGACATGCAACGTGAAATTGCCTAAAAAGTATTGTTTCCTAACGTATTATAGATTATATTAAATAAGGACTCTATCCTTCAACAGAATTATATTCCGAAACAAAAAAGATAAATGTTAGACAAATTTAAAACAATGCTTGTTTCCTGGAGTAAGAATACTCCGCAGTAAAAAGTAATGCGCCTACATGACTGCAGACCTCACTGTTCCCTGCCATGCAAGTACAGTGGGCAGTGCACACGCTTCCATCTTTGGCAACGATTACCCAGGCATCTAAAGGTTTCAAAGTGGTTCTCTGAGAATGTTTGACCTAAAATTGAAAAGCTATTATGTAGTAAAATTGTAACTCATTTCATTACATTATAAGGACATGATGCTAAAAAAAAATCACAAAATTAGTAATAAATGAACAAAAATCTTACTTTTCCAATTAGAATGTAAAAACCATCAACTATTTTAGTTCCAGTTTGTAAAACAAACCCAGATTCAAAATATTTATATGCCTGCAAACTTTAAAATGCCTTAATTTGTTCCTTGGAATAAAAACTATGGGAAAACACCAAATATGAAATAATATCCATGTTTGAAATAGGTGGAACGCCATTAATACTGTAGTGAAGGTCCTGAGAATTAATAAGAAACGGGTCCAAGCCGCTTATTAACTTTAATTGCAGTCGATACCTAAAAAGAAAACAATGGTTACACAGGTAAACAAGAAAATAGATTGCATTTAAACCTACCTTACTCCAACATCTCGATTCTCCGCTGATAATTTTTGAAGATATTCACTGTCCATCATACAAAAATTCACTTTATTTAAAAGAAAAATCAAACAAAACACTTAAAAACACGATCCAAACACTTCAACGTCACAAAAATCAATGCTTATGTTATGGAACCAGTCGCCAAGTGAGCCAACCAACGTCAATAGTGTTGACATTTCTACCACGTGGTTTGGATTGCCTAATATAATAATAATAATAATAATAATAATAATACTTCTTTATTTCAAATTATAATACACAAAATAAAATGAAGTCATAATATGGGAATGGAGTTACCATTCCTTGTTTAAAAAGTCCTGTAGCGAATATGGTTCAGTCTCTATTAACACCTCTTTTAAAGTATTTTTCCATTTTATCAGAGTGCTGATAGATTTAACATTATTTGGCAATAAATTGTACAACTCAATACACATATAATACGGACTTTTTTCAGTTACTATAAGACGATGTCGAGGATACAATAAATTATTGGTTCTACTACTATTTACAGTCTCAAATTTGTCCCTATTTCTAAATAAAAACATTAAACATTCAAACACGTAGAGAGCATACACTGTCATAATATTAGTTTTTTTAAATATTCCTCGGCAGGACTCTAAAAAATTAATTTTATTTATTGTCCTTACTAACCTTTTTTGTATTACAAAAACCATCTGCAGGTCGGAACTACTTCCCCAGAACAGTATGCCATATCTCATTACTGATTCGAAGTTTGCATGATACAGTATTTTTAAAGTATTTAAATTCATGTAATTTGATACTACTTTCATCCCATAACCCACTCTACTTAATTTAAGACACAACGTGTCAATATGATTGCTCCATGACAAGAACTCTTCTATAGTTAAGCCCAAAAATATAGTGCTATTATTTAACATATACACTATCGGACAAAAGTAGAGCAACACTTTCGAAAAATGAAAGAAATCTCGATTTTATAATATTAAATGCTTGATATTGTATTTAAATACATCGTGTCTTAAATATCAAAGTAGACTGCTGTTAGCGGCGGCAACAGCTTTTTTCAACAATCAAAACAAATGAACTGATACTGACGTAAACTTTCAAATACAGTATTGTAATGCGTCAAAAGTAAAGCAACATTTTAATATTTTCCTAAAAATGAAAGGTTTTAGTGAAAGTAAAGGTTAAAATATTTTTGCAAAGCTTATTTTATGTTTAATTAATATTTCTGTGCTGGATTAATCATGCCAAGAGGTATTCCAATTTCGAAAAAATTAAAGCAGAGAGTTGTGAATGCACACTTGGAAGGTACCATACAAGCCACAATTTCAAGACGATTTGTTTTACCAAGATACAGCGTATCCAAAATAATTTCAAGTTACATTCAAAGGGGACATTTAGAGAATCTACCGAAATCGGGAAGGCCGAGAAAAACAACAATTTGGACAGACAGACGCATTAAAAGAATTTCTCAAAACGATCCTTGGATGTCTGCACCTAGAATTATTGCTGAAATTCCAGAAATTATAATTAGTCTATGGACAGTTCAAAGGTTGGTAGACGCAAAGTTATTTAGTAGACGCCCGGCTAAAAAGCCCCTTATTTCGGCCAGAAATAGAGTGGCTAGGCTTGAATTTGCACGTCGACATTTAAATTGGACAGTAGACGAGTGGAAAAAAGTTTTATTAAGCGATGAAACGCGTTATAAAATTTTCAATTCTGATGGAATGAAGCGTGTAAGACGGCCAATCAACACAAGGTTTAATCCCAAATACGTTACACCCACAGTTAAACATGGCAAAGGCAGTGTTTTTCTATGGGGTTGTTTGTCATGGAATGGGGTCGGTCCTTTAAACTTCATTAATGACAGCATGGATCGATTTGTCTATAGAAATATAATGCAAAATGTAATGTTGCCTTATGCAGAGTGGGAAATGCCGTTGAGTTTTATTTTTTAACAGAATATCGATCCAAAACACTCTTCACGAATTGTTCAAGAGTGGTTTCAAGAAAATAACGTTTGGGTTTTGCAGTGGCCGGCACAATCCCCGACCTTAACCCCATTGAAAATCAATGGGAAGAATTTGAACTTGGAATTCGTACACAATTATTTCCAAATAAACAATCATTGGTAAATAAAATCAATGAAGTTTGGACAAACCTTCCCGAAAATACAGTTCAAAAATTGATTGCCTCAATGCCGCGACGTTGTCGGCAAGTAATAAAAAATAATGGATATTCTATTAACTATTAACATAATACTTCTAGCTATTGTAATTATTAAATGTGTTATGTTTTTTTATCGTAATATGTAAAATAAAATACTGTTGACACAATTTGTTGCTCTACTTTTGTCGCACTTCATTTCGTCGATTTTTATAATTATAAATATTTCTCTACCTTCGCTTTGTTTAAAGTGTACCAAAATATTGTGAAATATTACTAATATTGTGGGGATAATATTTCATTAAAATTAGCTGGGGATCACAATCATATAATTAATTTTTTAAATTAAGAGAAATAAAAGCACTATGTCACTCTAGTTTTGTCCGATAGTGTAGTTTGATCCACTTAAAGTAATATTATCGGGTTTTTCTATTTTTTGCTTAGTTCTGAATAAAATCAATTTTGTTTTTTCGTCATTTAAAATTAACTTATTCTGTAAAAACCACTTATTTGTTCTTTCGAAAGCAACTTCTGCCCTTGTAACAGTATCCTGCATATTTAAACCTGGAACCAACAGGTTAGTATCATCAGCGTAATTTGTTATCGTAAAATTTTCTACAATATTGCTAAAGTCATTTAAGAAAAGTATAAATAAAATAGGTCCCAGAATACTTCCCTGCGCTATGCCCATACTGTTCCTTTGTATATTCGACTTCACTTCCTTGCTGTCATCCCGAACTACCACTCTTTCTTTGCATTCTATCTGACAGATAAGATTTACTCACGCATAAGAATTACCTCTAATACCATATCTACTTAACTTCAACAAAAGTAAATCCTTATCTATGCAATCATATGCTTTACTCAAATCTAGGAACATACCTAAAGCTAGATGTTTATTTTCTAAGTGATCCAAAATAGTTTGTGTAAATTGAAATATTGCAGTTGTGGTAGATCTTCCGCCAAGATAACCATGCTGTGTGTGCGAAAATCATTGACATTTATTCATAAAATTTGTTATTCGAGAGCTAATTACATATTCAAAATTTTTTGAAAAACTGGGCAATAGACTAATGGGTCTAAAGTTATTAAGATCTTCTAAGCAACCTTTCTTATAAAGTGGTTTTATTTTTGCCAGCTTAAGTTGGTCGGGAAAAACACCATATTTTATAGAGTTATTTATTAAATAGTTCAGGATGTCAACAATTTCAGCAATTGAAAGTTTCACAATACTCGTTGGAATATCATCATCACCACTACTATATTTATTTTTTAGTTTTTGCATTATGTTTAGTAATTCATGATTGGTTACAGGATGTAGATACATTGATTGGTTATTATCTGTTATATTACACTGAAAAGGAAAACTATTTGGTTATTGAAATCATGTGCAAATTTTTGTGCATTATTTGTGCAATGTGTACTATTAATTTTGAATTTCCCATTTATTTCATTACATATTGTCCATAAGCATTTATGTTTATTATCGGAAGTTCTAACTCTTTTCTCATTTTTTTTTATTTTTCTTCGCGGAAAAGTTTGTCGCACCGGTTTTTTGTTTCATTATAAATTGGTTTATATAAATTATTATTTCTGGATAATACCAACAATGTATCCAACCTTTTTTTACACTGAATAATTTCATTGCTTTTTATATGTTGTTTTTTATTTGCATAGCCATTAGTTCTAGAAAAGCATTGATTAAAAATTCTTATGTATGCATTAATAAAAGTATTCCATTGTAAATCAACATTTCTCCTTTCTACCTGGAAAACATTTATCCAGTTCTGCTCTTTTATACTTTTTATAAACTGATATTTATTTTCCTCATTAAAAAATCTCCTATAAACAAGTTTATTTTTACTTTCCGTGGTAGAAAATGATATTATTTGAGCAGTATGATCAGATATATGTGTTTCTATAACAGATGTTTGAGAATTATTGGTTTCAATATTGGTATAAATGTTATCCAGACAGCTGGCAGAATTATGTGTAATTCTTGTATTTTCAAAAATTGTTTCCGTCAAATCATGTTTAGAAGTGAAAACTGAATACTTTTATTAATATTATCTTTTAACATCTCTATATTAAAATCACCTGCGATAACTATCAATGAATTGTTACTGACATGAGACAACATACTTTCTAGTTCATCATAAAAAAGTTCTTTGTTACCTGTAGGAGGTCTATATACAGATAGTAGGTATTAACATTTTTTTACCATTAAGAAAACATTTAACAGCAGCAAACTCACATTCATTTTGTACAGAAATATATTTATACATTTCATGACCTAATATGGAATTGTTTTCTTTATATACACAGCACTCCCTCCGTGTTGTCCTTCTCCACTACAAAACGAAGAGGCCAATTTAAAATTTTTTATCCCTTTCTTTGATAACTGATCTTCTGATTTCCAGTGTTCTGTGACACATAAACAAAAACATTTGGGATTATTTTCTAGCAATGCTTTGATTTTTTCAATGCTTATTTTATTTAATTAAGCCTGTTATGAACTCTTCGGGCTTATATCCCTTTTCAATGCCAGTGAACATTATCATTGGATCCTTATTCCGAAGTTCTTTTATTTCGAAACCACTTTTATTGTTTCTTTTAATTTTTCCCGTTGTTCTGGATTTTGACATTCTACTAATACTCCTCGTCCTTGTAATTTTTTGACACTTTTAAATGTTTGTTGCCCCTCGCCTTTGTTTTTGAAACTTTGTGGAGTCTTTTTTCATTTTTTATTTTTATTATGGCACTGTGTTTGTCTTTTTTGGAAGGCGGTGTAGTCCACTTTTCGGTACTTGAAGGATCTGGTATATTTGTTTTCACTATGCTACTGTATGTTTTCTCTATTGGTGTGATATAATTGTTTTTTGTAGATGTCTGTGTCTGATTTTTATTTGTTTGATCTGCCGCTGTAGTTTCAACTACTGTTGATTTTCTGTTTTGTTAACTGAATGGTTAAATCTAAATTTTGTTTTTCAACTTGACCAATTTTATATGCCAGTTTTGTGACAACCTTATGTAATGTAAATACACAGTCACGAATTTTCTGTCCATTAAATTCAGAAATTCGTCCATTTCCAGAAAAGTCATGAAGAGTTTCCAATGAATTTAAAGCTACCTCTATCATATCAGATGTTGATTGTTGCTCCATGCCAGTATTTGTTTGGCTAATCATTTCAAAACTGTCCACGTTCATGTTTTCCATATCATTTACCTGGTTATCCTTCGGATTCTTTTCTTCACTTAAGTCAGGGCTAGAATCAGATCTAGGTTTTTTGCATTTTTTTGTGCACTAAAAACATCATTCTCGTCTCTACTTGGTGGGGGTGTTCTGGCGAGTATATTCTTTGGTATGAATGAATCATTCAGGCCATTTGAAGTCTGGATTGTAGATTTATCTGCATTCTGATGCACAGTACTTGTATTACCCAATTCAGCTTGCTTTCGTTGAGCAGTGTTTTCGATATTCGGACTGTTTACATTATTTCTATGTTTATATTTATCAAGATAAGTTTTTATCATTTTATTCTTCTTATCAGCATCAACGCCAATAATCTTTCTTATCTCCTGTTTGGAAATGGATCCTATTGAAAAATGTCTATATATAGACCCCGATGTTTATGTTGATTTTCATCACCATCACTTTTACTATTCATAATTTATTAACAGTCTTTTTTTCACGTTTAAATTCGGATTATATCCTCTAGAAAAACGATAAAACCACGGAGCCAACATAAAATACGTCCGACCGAGATAGAAGAATATACTGGCTGTTTTGAAAAATTTTTGAAACCAAACCGTATGGGTTTACCTTTTATGAATTGTTTCGCAAAATGTTTTTCATAATATGGGATCATGCTCTCGGCAATACTTATGTATTCATCTAATCCACCATAATATTTTAAATTTCGATTTAGTTTATTAATTAGGGGCTGTAATTTATAAATTTATTTTCATTATCAATTTGACTGTTGTCGTTGAGGTGTAGATGTCGCAATATAAGCTCAAACCTACTGAGTCGCATGCTTTCAGATAATATTTTTGGAACATCGTTTTCGTTGGACCAGTACATCCGTTTATTTGGATATTTACCATAACCTGAAAGTAAAAGTCCTCCAAATACAACAAGCAGTTCACTTCTGGCCATTCTCAAGTCCAGATTTTTCTGCTGCGCATAAATATTGGTCTGTTCCTCTATGTTGGATAGCATTTCTTCATCAAAAAACAGGTGAAAAAATTAAAAAGGCGTAGTTTTACCATACCTATAGAACTTCTTCCGGCGGATTTTTTTTCTGTGCAATCTTTTCAATATTGAAACTGCTTTCCTGGTTAGTCCAAGATTCTGTTTTTCTTTTCTTAGAAGATAAAGGCGTGGTATCATTTGATAGCCAATTTAGAGCTGCATTTAGAAATAACGTTGCTAGTGGTATATTATCATCCGAATCATACTCTTCCGCACTGGGTATTTTTCTATTACAAATGCTAGCAGGAACAAATTCACTTTCCACCCGTAGCATAGCTGGACCTAGGTGGGAAATATCGTCCCCATGATCGTCATCGGACTGATCACTATCGATATCGGTGTCTTCACCATCTCTGGGTGGTGTAATATATATTTTGCCACCCTCCATGTCACTATCTTCCAAGGTATCAATCAAGCAGTTCGGCAAGCGATAATCTGTAAGCAAATTACGAACAATAAACAAACATAAAATAACGATGCCGTTTCCAGGAACAAAAGTGGTCACGACGCATAATGTTCGATAAAACGAACTCGAAATGTAGATACCTACAAATTTCAAGGACAAAAAAATTTAAAAATTGCTTTTCATAGCAGGTAGGTACTGATAACGTACTAAGTTAGGTATATTGATATCAAAATTTTATGGAACGTTTGTCAAAAATGTAATCAATATTCTACAAAAACCGACAAAAACTTACCCGCCGCGACGTTTACTGTACAAATTTGGATCCATCACATTAGAAACAATAAAATAAACACGTTTACTGCCTTTTACGTACGCTGAACTGAATCAACAGATGTATTTGACCGTATACAACCTATTTATGTCAAAAATAATTGACAATTTGTTAAGAAATCTTCTTTATCGGCCTAAATTTAGATGTTCGATAAAACGATCGTCATGCACTAATGAGTTAACAACACTTTTCTAAAAATGATTGGTCTTGCTGCTGCTTTGTCTTTCTTACAAAAAAGAAAAAATTTAGCTGCAAGGATCCCTTGTGTCAAAGTTTTTATTATGTAGAAGCGAAAAACCATTTTTTAAGATCCTATCACATTACCTGCTTGGAAATCTGCATGCACGATAAGTCGGAGCAAAAATTGTACCAACCAATTTTGCGAGGATTATTTCTGTACTTATGACTTTAACATAATATGCCCCTTCCTCATTAAAATTTGGTTGTTTTCCTAAGTCACCCGTTAAATGTGAACTCGAGACAGAACACCATACAGGTATTATCAAACCTCGCATGTTATTCCCTTTTTGTTTCTTTTTACGAGAAAGCACTACAGGATCAATACTTTATGGCGCTCTGCGAGCGGTGCGTGTGCGAAGGAAACGATTCACGTTGTTTTTGAATCTTTGGAGATTATACTTGTTGGGGAACACGGCCTCAGGGAGGTTGTTCCAGAGTGATGACGATTTCCAGATGAACGAATTTTTAAACAGTGTCGTTCGAGGGACACTAAGCTGAATCACGTACGGGTGGCCTGCAGTGGCTCGTCGTGTATTCTACTATGTACCGCTCTGGGTGGAATCAAGCGGGCAGCCTCAGTTGAGCACTTGCCATGAAAATATTTGTTAAATACTCAAGTCGCCAACCTGCCTTCGATGTTCAAGGCTTTCCAGGTTGTTTGTCAGATCATGGTCACCGATCAATCGAATGGCTCTTGTTTAAATGGAATCTAGCAATCTCAGTGTATGTTTAGGAGCAGAGCCCCAAATATGCGAACAGTACTCTAGCGATGGTTGAATTTGTATAGAAGTTCTTAGTTCGGATAATTATTCCAAGCTTATGCGAGGCTGCCTTAGCAATCGTGGCTATGCCAAGACATATGACCAAATTAACGCCCAATAAATGAATTGATAAAGCCAAGGGAATCGAGTGTCCCGCCATGACTATATCCGGTTCTCCGAGGGGTAAACCGCAGAGGAATTTTGGTGTACAACCCTCTGGAATTAGTGGAATTAGTGGAGGAATTAGTGGAATTAGTCCTGGAATTAGTGGAATTAGTGGAGTTAGTCTGGGAATTAGTGGGGAATTAGTTGGGAATTAGTGGAATTAGTCTGGGAATTAGTGGAATTAGTCGTGTAATTACTAATATTAAAAGGGTTCTTTTTGGTAGTATGGCATCATTGTTTCAATGTAAGTAGTGGCCAGTGCAACGCCGCGTCGGCCGTTTCCTCACAGCCAATCAACGGCGTTCTTAACAGCATGGTCGTTTTGCAGGGGTGCGGCGTCGTTACTTACCTTTGTTGACGTTGAGTTAGGGTTGACAACGCACTTTTCGAGTTTTTTTGTTGCTTTAAACTACGTTTAAAGTCGTGTAGTACAGTAACTGTCTCCAAGAAATTAATAATTAAGGTAAGTAATTGTAGTATATAGATAGGAACTTAACTTATATATATTTAAGATGTTGGTACAACTGACCTTTTACGGTACGAGACACGCATGTGTCAAGAATAGTATTTAAGATGAACTGTCAATTGTAACCCTTCTTGTATCATAAACGTTGTTGGAAGTAAAACTAGTTCGTGATTTTATAATCGTCTTTTATTTCCCGCACATTGTGCAATCGAGCTTAAGTAGTGCTCACAGTACCACGTGAAGGGACATTACAATTGGCGACGAGGATTTTCTTTTCCCGGACCCTGATCATAATGGCAGAAAACATTGGTCATCTCCGCGAGTTTTCCCTAAAAAACTCAGACTGGACGATTTTTAAAGCAAGATTGGAAAACTACTTTACGGCCAACGGCATCAAGTCAGCCTCGCACGCTGAGAAAATGCGAGCAGTTTTTCTGAACATTCTCGATGAGGACGCGTACCAGCTAATTTTTGATATGGTTAGCCCTGCGAAACCAGAAGACAAAAAGTACGAGGAGCTCACCCAAGTGTTCGACACCTATTTTAAGCCGCAGCAAAATCCACTAGCCGCCAGATTCAGATTTTATAGTGCACGCAAGGAACCGACCGAGTCAGCCAGCGAATGGGGAGCACGTCTCAGAGGCTTGGCGGTCGGATGTGAATTTGGCAGTGAGCTAAAAATGTGTCTACGGGACAGGTTTATCTTTGGATTCGAAAAAGGGCCGATACTAGACCGCATGATGGAGGAGGACGTCAAAACGGATCTAGAAAAAATGATGGCAATAGCTGCAAACAAGATGGCGGCGCGAGAAATCCACGACGTGATCGTAAAAACAGAACCTATTCACCACATTCGAGGACAAAGGGGGCCCAAGCAAGCACCACGTGACGGCGCACAATCCACAGGGCAGTCTTGGCGCGGGAAGAGTTGTCAGCAGCAAAACCAACATGGCGCCCAGAGCAATGGATGTGACGTTTGTGGGAAATACAATCACCAAAAAGATAAGTGTTTTTTCAGAAATTATATATGCAATTTTTGTAAGAAAATAGGTCATTTATCAAATGTTTGTAAACAAAAATTTAATAATTCCAATCATAAATTTCGACATAATTTTTTGCAGGAATTTGATAATGTAAACAATCCAGATGATGATTGCATTTTTAGTATTTCTAGCAATAATATTTTAAATTTTGAGCAGGCATCTGATATAACAAAGGATTTGTTTACGTTAAAAATTTTTATTGAGAATATTTATTTAGTTTTTCAAATCGACACAGGTAGTAGTGTCTCTTGTTTATCGTTGGATGTTTATAAACAATTTTTTTCTAGTTTAAAGATTAAAGCCACAAATAAACATTTTATTTTTTATAATGGGTCACAGGTAAAACCCATCGGGGTGGTATCATTAAAAATTACGTATAATAATAAAGAAAATTATTTGGATTTTTATATAATGGAAAATGGGGGTCAACCTTTGTTAGGTAGAGATTTTCTAAGTTTATATAATGTAAGTCTATCAATTGTAAATAATATAAATTTAAACACAAAAATAGTTGACCCATTAATTAAGAAATTTAACGAAGTATTTTCTGAAGGTATAGGGTTATTTAAAAATGGGGTTGTAAAAATTAATATTAAAAAAAAACATAGTGCCAAAATTTTTTAAAGCAAGGCCAATTCCCTTTGCTATTAAGAATCAGGTTGAAGAGGAACTAAAACGCCTTTTATCCGTAGGTATCATCTCGCCAGTTGATTACAGCCCTTGGGCCACTCCAATTGTACCAGTTTTTAAGAAAAATGGGAAGTTACGCATCTGCGGGGACTTTAAAGTAACCATCAATCCCGGAATCGAAATCGATCAACACTACATGCCGAGAATTGACGAGTTGTTTGCAAGACTTCAGGGAGGCAAGGAGTTTACAAAACTGGACCTATCGCAAGCATTCCAACAAATAGGATTAGATGAGGATAGTAAGATGTTGCTAACTATTTCTACTCATTTAGGATTATATAAATATAATAGGTTAGCATTTGGAGTTGCTTGCGCCCCGGCAAAGTTTCAAAAGATCATGGATGCATTATTTAATGGGATTGAGGGTTGCGCAGTTTTTCAGGACGACATTTTGGTAACAGGAAAGGATAGAAATGCTCATTTACATAATTTGGAAAAAGTTTTATTAATTTTGCAAAAGGCCGGATTCAAATTAAATTTAGACAAATGTGTATTTTTTGCCAAAAGTGTAGAATATTTGGGATTTGTCATTGATTCTGAGGGCCTGCATCCGTCTAAAAGTAAAACTTTGGCCATAGAAAAGGCGCCGCAACCCACAAATGTTAAAGAATTACAAGCTTTTTTGGGTAGTATTAATTTTTATGGGAGATTTATTAAAAATTTGTCAACCATTTTAAATCCTTTATATAAATTATTGCAAAAAGGTATAACTTGGTCATGGGATAGTAGGTGCGAACATGCTTTTACAAAAATAAAAGAAATTTTAGTATCGCCACAGGTTTTGGTACATTTTAATCCCGATTTAGAACTAAGGCTTACTGTTGACGCTTCTAAAGAAGGGATCGGCGCAGTATTAAGTCATAAATTTCCTAATTCCGAGGAAAAACCTATAGCATTCGCGTCTAGAACTTTATCAAAATCCGAGCAAAATTATTCTCAAATTGAAAAAGAAGGTCTAGCAATCATTTTTGGAATTTTAAAATTCACACAATATCTTTATAATAAAAAATTTACTCTCGTAACTGATATGAGACCCCTGGTCACTATTTTTAATCCTAATAAGGCTATACCACAATTTTCGGCAAATCGTTTAAGACGATGGGCCATAATTTTGTCAGGTTATCAATACGACATTGAATATGTAGCAAGTAACAAAAATTCAGCTGACTGGTTATCAAGATTACCTTTAAAAAATTCAAATGATCACTTTAATGACGAAATTGATTTTGAATATTGCAATTTTTTGGCTACGACTTCGAATATTAAATTATGTTTTGAAACTATCAAAAAGGCTACTCTAGAGGATAATTTGTTAAAAAAGGTAAAGTTTGTTATTCTTAAAGGCTGGCCTAAAAAATTAAATGATATAAATTTAAAACAATATTTTGCAAAAAGATATGAATTTTTTATTAAGGATGAATGTGTTTTCTGGAACCATCGAATTGTTATTCCTAACAGTTTACAAAATTCTATTTTAAAACAATTGCATAGCACCCACATGGGAATAGTTAAAATGAAAAGTTTAGCACGTACCTATTTTTGGTTTCCAGAGTTAGATAAATATATTGAAAATATAGCAAAAACTTGTGAAGCATGTTTGACACATTCAAATAACCCACCTAAGGCACAAATAGTTCCTTGGCCTGTTCCTAACGGACCATGGGAAAGAATTCACGTAGACTTTTTTGATTTTAAAAGAAAAAATTACTTAGTAATTGTAGACGCATTTTCCAAATGGTTAGAGGTTTTTGAAATGTCAAATATCAATTCACACTCGACTATTAAAGTTCTTAGATCTTTATTTGCGAGATTTGGTCTTCCTATTACTCTAGTATCAGATAATGGCAGTTCTTTAGTATCGGAGGAATTCGAAGAATTTTTATCAAGAAATAATGTACAACATCTTACTAGTCCTCCGTACTCTCCTTCCTCAAATGGAGCTGCGGAAAACTCGGTTAAAACGGTCAAATATGCGTTAATAAAAACATTGCAAGCTTGCAGTAGTTCTGATAACAATTTAATTTTAAATAGATTTCTTTTTGACTATCGTAACACACCGCATATTACAACTGGAGTGAGCCCAGCGATTTTAATGTTTGGCAGACAATTACGAACCAGATTTTCAACCTTATTGCCTAAATCAATGTCAACAAATGAACAGAAAGCAGTCAACACAAACGATGTACGCAAAAGGGTTGAAAATGTTCAAAAAATGCAAATTAACTATAAGGGCGGAAAAGATAAAATTACTTTTGATATAGGAGAAATAGTTCTTGTCAAAGATTATAGAAATGTTAATCATCCAACTTATATCAAGGGTAAAATTGTTAAGATAATAGGTAAACGTTCATATTTAGTGGAAGTAACAGATTTAAATAAAACCTGGAAAAGACACTCAAATCAAATTAAAAAAATTACTAACGTTTGCAAGGCTCACATTCCAATAAAAACTGATACTTCCATAAAACTCTGTTTGGAAAGCAATGGTGAACAGACAAATATTAATAAAAATCATGACACAATGGTGAACGATTCAGAAAGTAATTTGGAAAACGAATCACCTGTTTTACAAACAGAAGTCCCTTTTTCATTTAGTAATACAGCACATATCGAAAATAAAAATTCAACTCCTAAATTAAGAAGATCTAAGCGTATTAATAGCAACAAACAATAATTTGTTACCTATGTGGATAGAAATTATTAATTGCATTTAGTTGTTTAGTTTATTTATAATTAGTATGGATTTAGTAACATTGCCTAATTAATGTATCTTTATATTCAAAAATTTTTTTTTTTCTCTCGATTATGTAAAATTTTATCAATTTTTTTTTTAAGGGGGGGCATGATGTAGTATATAGATAGGAACTTAACTTATATATATTTAAGATGTTGGTACAACTGACCTTTTACGGTACGAGACACGCATGTGTCAAGAATAGTATTTAAGATGAACTGTCAATAATTGTAACCCTTCTTGTATCATAAACGTTGTTGGAAGTAAAACTAGTTCGTGATTTTATAATCGTCTTTTATTTCCCGCACATTGTGCAATCGAGCTTAAGTAGTGCTCACAGTACCACGTGAAGGGACATTACAATTCGTGAAGGGACATTACAGTAATAACCGATATAAGGTTTTTATTCTATTTTTAGCGAGATATTTAGTTTATTAAAATAAGTTTGTTTATATTACATTATATCTGTGAAAAGGGTTACCTATATGGATGATAAGTATACATATTATAGCGGCAATATAGGGTGCGGATTAATTATTTAAAAAAATATATAGTTTATAAATTTATGATACATTACAAGGTTGCCAAATTGTATGTAAGTACCTATTTAAAAAAAAAATTCTAATTAATTTCAAAAATTAAAATAACATGCCAACTCTATCGGGACCGTCCATCAGTGATATCACGCCTATTTTAAACTTATAAAAATATATATTTAGTAGATATCGAGGTAGATATACTGAGTGGCTACTATTTAATTGACCACTATGGGTATCTTTTAAACGGTAACTCCTACGAAGTTAATTAAATTAGCGAAAATGCGTCACTTTTAAAGCTTTTTTTAGATTAGATCCACTAACCGCGTTGCCAAATTGATTTTAATTCCTGAGATACAGGGTGATTTGTTAAAAACGTCTAAAACTAATTTCTTTAATAGCTCGAAAGGTTTCAATTTTATCAAAACGTTCTTGAAATAAAATCTTTGTATTTTTTCTTCTCTACAAAATATAGACGCGGAATGTAAGAGCTTTCAAATAATGTTACAAAAGCCATATTATGTTGCCAAACAAAAATTGTCGATGACGTCACATCTTTGACAACTAACAATAAAAAAACAAATGAATTAAGTCGAAAAGTAGACGAATAAAAAACCAAATTGACGTGTTCGACCGTTTCTCATAAAAACAAAAGATAACGTAAATATTACCGGTAGAGGTAGTACATACTTTTTTCCACACTTAACCAGTGAAATTAGTAGAGGAATTAGTGGAATTAGTAGAGGAATAAGTGGAATTAGTAGAGGAATTAGTGGAATTAGTAGAGGAATTAGTGGTATGAGTATTAAAATTAGGGGAATTAGTGGAATTAGTTCTGGAATTAGTGGTATTACTTGGAATTAGTGTACAAGATTTGGGACTGCGGTTTACCCCTCGCGGTTCTCCAACATTAACTTTTTTAGAAAAAATTGTGTGGGGATTCTCAAGCTAGTGCTAGTACTTGGCTGGTCATTTAAAATTTTTTTTTTATATTGATATTTAGGACTGCATTTCTATCTTCCTCGACATATGCTCTTATAGGGTTGTCCCTTAGATTATCTTCATTATTAAAAGGAGTTACTTGAGATGTGAGTAATCTTACTAGTTCATTTAGTCATTATTATTTATTTCTTCATTTTATTGTTCTGAAGTTTCATTCAATATATTGAACCACATATTGTAAAAAGTAAGGCTTCTTTCTCACATTCCCATTCATAAGATCTTCATTTAGTCATCTTGAATTGATCTAGGGTTCTAGTTTTGCTCTATATGTTAATATTACAAGTGTTTTACCCCATCTTCATTATTTATTGCATTCAAATAAACCCTTATTATATGGCCATAAGTGGATTAGATGGTGCTGCTAATGGCCACTACACTGGCCATATTATGTAGAAACTTATTAACTAAATGTATAAGTGGTGCCTCTGCCCTACTTAAATTTATTTTATTTTGTTTGCAGTAACACATAAAATTTCTAGGTTTTAGTAGCCAAAAAAAGAGCGTGGCACCCACAAAATTTTTACCTCGGGCGCATTTTTTATAACTGGGGTGTAATCTCCGGTTTTTAATTGGACAAAAGGTGGTCACCCTGGTTCCAATTAGAAATTATTGTCCCAGAATACAGCAGTTTCCCCTATACCTAAGTTTAAGCAAAGTATACCTGTTTTCATTTCTTTCAGATTCCTCCATCTTGATGTCTAGTTCTTCGTTTTTCAATTTCCACTCTGTATAGTTCAAATTATACATTTTAGCGCATCCATTTACTGCTTCACTCTCTTCAACTTTAATCTCTGGTTCTGTTTGGTCAGAAAATATTTGTTTGCCTCTGCAAAATATAAAATGGTTAGACTAGAGTTTAAAATTTAAAAATTGTAATTAGGTAAGTACCTAGGTACTCATTTTAAAAGAAATAAAGTTGTCAAAAAAAAAAAATAAAAAAAGACACCCTTGAACTTAGAAATTAGTGAGTAAGTAGGTACCTACTTTTAAATGAAGCACAACTAAATAAAATTCTGAGATCAACAAACTTACCTCATTTGCTCTGTTTCCTCATCATCACTGTTCTCAGTTTTTATTTTTTGTCCTATTTCTTTTCGATTTTCTTGCTTAAAAATCAACGAGAAAAACACTTTTTCTGTTGTATCACTACATAGAAAATTTTTTTTCTCCTCCAAATAGTCCAAATCACACATGTTCATCAACAAATTAGTTCAGGAGTAGTAACGTGAACTACTGGCTAATCACAGACGGTAGAAAACATCAAAAGTGAAAATCGGAGAACAATAAGCGAAAATCGTGTTTTATTTTTTGATAAAAATTTGTTTTTCTAGAGTTCCGATAGCCTGCCTCATGCTTTTCAGCATCCCGCCAAACAAAAATTTGTTGTGGTAGGTAATGTGGAAATGTGGTATTTAAACTAAGGTTATTTTATAGTCTTCTTCTTGTCATTCTAGAATCAGTGTATCAGAGCAAACAACCAGCTTAGCGCGGACCCAGATAAAACATAATGCTGACTTGCACCATTGCACTTAAGAAAGACTTAAAGCTAAGGTAGTTTTAAATTTAATTTTCGTTCGCAGGACATATTATTATTTAAGTGCGCGTCTTATTTTGTAATCCCGATTTTCTCCTTCAGTTCAGTTACGTTTAGTTTAGTTGTATTTGAGATGTAGGCTAAATGTCTCGGTTGTTGTAAATCAGCTGTTTTAAGAAAATCGATAATTTGTTACGCAGGACAGTGTCAGACTGACCGTTCTGTGCATTTTCACGGCCACGTCTGGTTAATTTTTGCCTTGGTTGCGTTGGTTGACTTCGATCGCCGTTAGTTTTCTATAGTGTAAAAGGGGTTACAGTTTTCAATTTCATAGATACATTTGACTAAGTTGTCGACGTTTTGTTTTGGTAACTATGTACGTTGAAGACGAAATAACATCCAGCCCTTTCGACAATAGACGCTTGAAGAAAAGCACGTTTGTGGATGTAGCTCCTGAATTCTAGTTTTCTTGGGCAGGGAAGGCCATGCGGTGCCGATAAAACATCCACAAATGTATTAAAAAAGGGTATGGCTTTGTAGTTTGCCTATTATTTGGGCGGAATGCCGATTTAAAATGCTTTGCCATGAACTTCAACAAGCGGTCCTAGACGTCAGTTGGTAAATTGGAACCCTCGTAGTTATTTGAGGTAGGTTTAAACTTTACTCCGGCGATTCTGTGGTTTATTGAGTAGTTTGTGAAAGTATTTGACATCATTGTGATCACAAAAAAAAGTACATTTTTAACTAAATTATTATGTTTTTTTAAAGCGTTACATAATATAACAAATGAGGCAAAACCATTAAATACAGTGTGGCACGTTAAGTCACGGGAGCAGCAAGAAACAATGGAATCTCGGAATTTCTTATCAACCCAATAGTAACATATTTAAATAGTATACCTACAACAAAAAATTACTTAAACTAAAGGTGTTCCTACACGACATGATATGTATTTCGTTGGACTGATAGACGGCAATTTTTTTTTTTTTTTAATTTTTACTTTTCAACACCATACATCTTGGAAACCATTATAAGAATGGCCTGTAAATCGGTAAAGGCAGAAAAATGCGGATATGCGGCGATGTGATTAAACGCAATGCAAGATGTATTGAATGTTCCTTATGCAGAGCTTGGTATCACAAAGGTTGTGCCCAGCTATCTGATGGAGGGTTTGAGGAGATCCATGCCAAGTCAAAGAAAAATCGGAAACACAGCTGGGGTAAATACATATGCGAGATGTTACACGTGGCGACATCTCGTAGCAATCGAGCTATCCACCCAACCAGACCAGCGAGGTCTTACAGAAGACCAAACGCTGGAATGGATCCCGCATAAGCAGGTATCTAATGTCAGGTGGCGCTGAAAGCCAATCGTCGGTTTCAATGAACCGAAAACATGATATAAAGAAAGATGTTTTTCCCTTTTCTTTCCGTCAGACCCAATCCTTGGACGCGTTTCGCCGTATTACGGCTCATCGGCAAGGCTATAGAGTCTGACGAAAAGGAAAGGGACCTTACAGTGTTTTCAACACATAATGTATAAATACATATGCGAGATGTCGCAGAAAGAAAAGGGACAAACAACATCTTTCTTTAATATCACGTTTTCGGTTCACAGAAACCGACGATTGGCTTTCAGCGCCACCTGACATTAGATACCTGCTTATGCGGGATCCATTCCAGCGTTTGGTCTTCTCTAAGACCTCGCTGGTCTGGTTGGGTGGATAGCTCGATTGCTACGAGATGTCGCCACGTGTAACATCTCGCATATGTATTTATACATTATGTGTTGAAAACACTGTAAGGTCCCTTTTCTTTTCGTCAGACTCTATAGCCTTGCCGATGAGCCGTAATACGGCGAAACGCGTCCAAGGATTGGGTCTGACGGAAAGAAAAGGGAAAAACATCTTTCTTTACAGCTGGGGTAGTTGCTCCTGTTGTATAACTGAAGTCAGTAAGAAACGTCTGTAAATGACGTTTAATGACGACTCCAGTACGTCAAAAGATGCTGCACAGGGTTCAGCATCTGATTCTCAGAATGGAGTCGACTGCGGGTTGTAATATTTTGGTGCCAGCTGCTGCTATGTGTGGCATTTGTAATCATACAAAAGACTGAAGGCGTCTCGATGTCCTGTGCTTCATATGCAGTAAAGAATTCCATTCTCATTGTGTATCCAATAGAGAAAGTCTGCAAACTTTGTAAATGAAAGAAAGGGTCTATCGTGGAAATGCGATGACTGTGTGGTGCATTTATCTCCGTTGATCGGAAGGACATTAAAGCAGCGATAGACAATTAACTTCATGCTGCAATACCAAAAGTTTGTCCAGCTGACTCAAGTATTCAATTGGCTAAATTAAAATCTGTGAAAGATGGAGGTATACTGCTGCCCCAGTAAGTAAACACAATTACATAGTATTTACCTAAAATTTATATTACAATCTTACAAGTATGTAACATTTTTATGTAAATAACTGATTCAAAACTCATCATTTACCACTGCATAATGTCCGCGATTATGAACCTCCTTATGATGTAACTATGATATAAATATGGCTACTTTAAAAAGCCAAACGTCATAATGGTTATGTAATCTGTGTTAAAAGTTATGTCAATTTCATATACTCATATATGTAATATATACATATAAAAACTATATTATTTTCTAAATTTGTGCGGTATTATCTATGTTATTATTATATAAATATGATACCTCCTGGTATGTAGTTTTTTTTTTAATATGTTGTACCCTATATCTTGACGTGTTGTCTTGAGAAGATTTTTTTGTGTATTATCTTTTAGAGTTATTGCAAAAAACAATTTGCATCTTTTTCTTCACTTTGCGATGAACTTTTGTTCTCTAACTTTTCTAATTAAAGTTTTTCACTGGTTCTCAAAATAGGACGTCAAAATAGTGTGCAAAATATTTAAAAAAAAACTGTATGTACAGGTGGCCCATAAGAGGACAGCATGCTCGACAGCATGCCTTTTTCTGGAAATTATGAAAATTAAAAAAAGAAAAAACCAAAGTTCTGATTACTTTTGATAATAAATATATTTCGTTTTGTATTTTTATCTGTCCAAATAGAGCACGAGCCATTTGGTTTAAAATTTTCCTACTTACTTATTTAAGCTTAGAATTAAAAAAAATATATTACTTTATTATCAATGAATATATTTCATAAAATATGTCGTTTTGTAGTTCTTACAGTTTTTAATTAAATAGATATCTAATTTTTTACCAAAAATGGTCTGATTATGTTATTTAACTTCTTACAATTTTACTTCAAGAATAGAGTATACTTGAATTTGAATAATATTTTATATAAATAACTTAATTTAATAATTAATAATGTACTTTTTATGTGCTGCATGGGCTTGTTTTATTTTTAATGCTGTTGCCCTAGTATATATTTTAATTGTCTCCTCCTTCTATTTTATTTCATTTTGTAAAGTTTTTCAATAATTACATTTTTGCTTTACCTAGGTATTTATAAGATACTGTGATTTTAATTTGAATTGTAATTTAATATTATTAGTATTGCTTTGTCAATAAGTCTTTGGATCTTCTGACAATAAAGCTTATTTGAATTTGAAAAATTTGAATTTGAATTTGCTAACTGTGCTTACTTAAGGCCCAAATTATTAATGTCCTGTTAGTGATAACAGTAACTTCCGTGACAACAATTATTCCAACAATGGTATCCTTAGAAGTTTTTCTAGTACGTAAAGTTAACAGGACATTGATTAATTGGACCACAATCGGCCATTAATATTTCTGTGGTCCTGGGGTAAAAGTGCCCAAGTCAGTTTTTTTGAGAAAATGAGCTTATGTCACTATTGCCTTATAAATTCCACACTCTTTTGATGGATGAAACTTCCTAAGTCGTTTGTTTACTAAATCAAATACATGGTACCTGGAACAGAACTTCCTAAATCAAATTTACGTCAGGCAGAACATCCTAACAATTGTTAAGCATTAGATTAAAAAAAAAGGAAATTGGTGATATGAGCGCCACCTAGCTGTTGTAGTTTGTCATTCCCATTTTTAATAAAGTTAGTTCGTTCCCGACAGTTGAACAAGTCGCACGTCGCATTATTTCCCCCTTCCCACCAGATTTTAATAGGTTATGGGCCCAGAACACGTGAAAATAATCGGCAAAAGTATGCACAGTTGTTCGTTCAGTGAAGTGAACTCGAATTAAAAATGTCCGTCAATTACCTAAACAGTTGTCCAAAACTACTCGGTCGCGAGAACTATGACGAGTGGAGTTTTGCTGTAGAGAACATTTTCATTTTAGAAGGTTTGTCTAAATGTATCGATGGGAGTGAAACAGACAACGTTTTGGTCGCAAAAGCGAAGGCGAAACTTATCCTCACAATTGATCCCTCTTTATACATGCATGTGAAAGATGCCCCAACCGCAAAGGACGTTTGGTTAAAGATTAAAAACCTCTATGAAGATACTGGTTTTGTCAGGAAAATTGGACTCCTTCGATCCTTAATATCTCTCCGTTTAGAGAATTGCGAAAATATGGAAAGCTACGTTAACCAGGTCGTTGAAACGTCTCAGAAACTCCAAAAGACAGGTTTCAAAATCGGCGAAGAATGGATCGGGTCTCTCCTTTTGGCTGGGCTCCCAGAAAGGTTTGCGCCCATGATAATGGCTGTGGAGCATTCAGGTATGAAAATCGATACAGATTCCATCAAAACTAAATTGCTCGATATGTGTGTAGATGGCGCTGGTAAAAGAAAAAGTGGCAACGCTTTTGCTGCTAAGCGTCACTTTCAGACTCGGCCGAGAGATGGCAGAAGTGAAAGAAATACAGCTGATCATAATTGGCAAAATGATAAAAATAAACCAAAACAAAAAGATTTAAGTGAAATTACGTGTTTCAAGTGTAAGAAGAACGGTCATTACATGTCTCGATGTCCTGAAAAATCAAATTCTTTGCAAAGAAATGCATTTAGTGCAGTATTTCTTAGTGGCAAGTATAGTAAAAGCGATTTTTACTTGGACTCTGGAGCAAGCAGACACATGACTCCTAATGAAAAAAGGCTTTATAATTGTTCAGATCCCAGTGTTAAAGAAATTTTAGTGGCGAATGAAGAAATATTACCCGTAAAATGTTCTGGAAGTTTAAATATTGTTACACAGTGTGATAGAAAGCATCACAAGATATATGTTGATGAAGTTCTCTGCGTACCAGAGCTAACTACCAACCTTCTATCAGTAAGTGAAATTATTGCAAAAGGTAACAAAGTTTTATTTAATAATACAGGGTGCTCAATTGTAAATAGTTCTAATTCTCCGATAGCCACAGCAAGTTTAGTAGATGGTGTATATAAGCTAAACGTGAAAGTGGAGCAATGTTTACTAGTAGCATCTCCTGAAACTTGGCACAGACGACTAGCTCACATAAACAGTCAAGACCTGAATAAGATGAAAGATTGTGTTAACGGGTTACTACTGAAAGAACTGAGAACATTAAGGGCTACAGAGTATATAACCCAGAAATTGATGACATAACAACAAGTAGAGATGTAATTGTTTGTGAAGATTTTAGAAGTAAAAGATTTGAAAATATGTCAGAAGTAACAAATGATGAAGAAGTGTATGAGACATCCGAAACAGTGGGGGATTCTGATTTGACAGTCCAGGATATAAGTACAGAGAGTTTGTATATTGATTTAGATGGCTCAGATACAGAATATATTCCGAACCACCCAATAAATGAAACCGAAACTCAAAATGTTATAGTAAGGAGGTCTGAAAGAGAGAGAAAAGAAAAGAAATTTGAAGAATATGTTACTTACCTGAGTACCACTGAAGACAAGAGTAATTTAGAGGAATTTCCAACTACTTTCACACAAGCCATATCCAGAAACGACAGTGACAAATGGCACAAAGCCATGCTGGAAGAAATACAGAACTTAGAACAAAGTGAATCCTGGGGAATCGTGGATCTTCCTAAGAATGGTACTATAGTTGAGTGTAAGTGGGTTTATAAAATCAAAAGTGATGGTGAAAATAATAAAATTCATCGTGCCAGGTTAGTCGCAAAGGGTTTTACCCAGAGGGAAGGTATCGATTACTACGAAACTTTCTCTCCAGTCGTTAGATACTCGACACTCAGATTGTTAATGGCTTTGTCAGTAGATTTAGGTCTAGATATAAGTCACTTAGACGTAACCACAGCGTTTTTGCATGGACACTTACATGAGGTTGTTTATATGAGACAGCCTGAAGGCTTCATCAAACCAGGTCATGAAAATAAAGTTTTAAGATTAAAACGAGCTATCTACGGTTTGAAACAGTCTTCGAGGGTCTGGTATAAACGAGTTGAAGATGTATTGTTAAACTTAGGTTATAGCAAATCAAATTTTGAACCTTGTGTTTTTACGAAACGTGTCAACGGTTTGCTTACCATTGTTGCTCTTTACGTTGATGATTTTGTAATTTTCTCAAATGACATAAACGAAAATAAGTGTTTAAAAGAAAAGCTAGCCGAGCATTTTAAACTTAAAGATTTAGGAGAAGCTAAACAGATTTTGGGTGTAAATGTTAGCATTGACAAAGAAAATAGAGTTATTACACTTGATCAAAGTCAATATATTGATTCATTGTTGGTTAAATTCAACATGGTTGATTGTAAAACTGTTGATACGCCCATGGAAAAAGGTTTGAATTTAAATAGAGGTGACAAAAATTGTGACCCCTCATTACCATACAGGCAGTTAATTGGTGGGCTAATGTATCTAGCCGTAATGACTCGACCTGATATATCTTACTCAATAAGCTATCTCAGTCAATTTAACAGTTGTTTTGATATTAGTCATTGGAAATCTGCTAAAAGAATTTTAAAATATCTAAAGAAAACTAGAAATCTTTGTCTTTTATATAAAAAGGATTCAGGCAAATTATCGAGATTTGTTGATGCTGACTGGGGTAGCGATACCGTTGACAGGAAATCCTATACAGGTTTTTGTTTCCAGTATTCAGGTTGTCTTATCTCCTGGGAGAGCAATAAACAGAAAACTGTTGCCCTCTCGACAACAGAGGCTGAATACATGGCGTTGTCTGAAGCTTCTAAAGAAGCAGTTCATTTAAGAAATTTATTGCATGAAATAAAAGGCTCATATGATTGTATATTGCTCTATTGTGATAATCAAAGTTCTATTAAGCTAAGTGCTAATCCAGTATACCATAAACGCACTAAGCACATAGATGTCAGACACCATTATGTAAGAGATGCTGTAGCTAACAAACTTGTAAATATTAAATACATTCAAACCAGCGAAATGGTAGCTGACGTCTTAACCAAAGCCTTACCTGCGATTAAGCATCATAAATTCCTAAACGATTTAGGAATATTGGACAATATTGTATAGTTTCTATTTTTTGTATCTAGTGGGGGTGTTAAGCATTAGATTAAAAAAAAAGGAAATTGGTGATATGAGCGCCACCTAGCTGTTGTAGTTTGTCATTCCCATTTTTAATAAAGTTAGTTCGTTCCCGACAGTTGAACAAGTCGCACGTCGCATTATTTCCCCCTTCCCACCAGATTTTAATAACAATACATAAAATAATATACTGGGTGGCCCACTCTCAACGCAGGATTTCATAGCATCTAAACTACTCAACTTTTTAATATTTTTCAAAAACAGGTTTAAAATTATTTTGAAATATACCGGATGTCCCAAAAAAAAGATCCATAGCAAAGTTATTTTTTTAAATGGAACACCCTATATCTTACAGTATTTTTGGATTCTACATAAAATAACAAATATTTCTTAATAAGTGCATTATAAGTCTAAACTTAATAGTTTCTGAGATATCGAGTTTTGAAAAATTACATTTTTGAACTTTGACAGCTTCTAGCTTTCTAACAGTACGTCTTAGAGCAAAACGGCTTGCATGTCCCTATCTTACTTTTCTATTATCTCTCCAAAAATGTTAACTTTTGTTAAACCGGATATGACTCGAAAGCCGAAAATATGGTACTTCCAAAATAATATTATTTTTGCAAAGGCGTCGAGGAAATTCCATACGTCAAGGTAAATTCCAGTTCTAAAAATGTATTTCAATTCCTGAAGAAAAAAAGAAAAAATTATTGAGCATTTTACACTTACTCGATCCATTGTTCCACGAGTGTTATAGGAATTTGCCTACCTCTTAGCAGAACCTGGCTCCGAAGGTGAGGATGGAAGAGTTCGATTATATTTCCTTCGTTAAAAAAGAAAGTTAAATTTAGATTGTTAAAAAATAACCAGGAAGAAAATATTAGAGTTCAGTTTTGCCAAAAAAGAAGTCTCACGTTTGCTTTTTGTATAAACTGTATACTGTGTTATCATTAATACGACAGTATATTCTAGCTAAAATATTAAAAGGGACCACAGATTATTTTATTGAGCTTATGCAAATTCATTTAATTAGCAATTGCTTAATCGACTTCACCTGGATCACTGTGCTGGCGAAGGTGCGACTTTAAATTGCCTTTCCAAATGCTTTGATAATCACACTGACTACATTCTTATGTCGGAGAAGGTGCTTCTTCAATTGACCTGACAATCACACTGATTATCCTTATGTCGGATAAGATGTCTCTTTAAAGCACTTTTCCGAATGCTTTGATAATCACAATGACTTCATTTAAACATATTAACTTCTTCTGGATCCTTATGTCGGAGAAGGTGCCGCTTTAAATTACCTTTGTAAATGCTTTGATAATCACACCGACTACATTTATACATATTAACTTCCTCTGGATCCTTATGTCGGAGAAGATGCCTCTTTAAAGCACCTTTATGAATGCTTCGATAATCACACTGACTACATTTAAACATATTAACTTTCTCTGGATCCTTATGTCGGAGAAGGTGTTTATTTAAATGATTTTTGTAAATGCTTCGATAATCACACTGACTACATTTAAACATATTAACTTTCTCTGGATCCTTATGTCGAAGAAGGTGCAGGTTTAAATTACCTTTGTGAATGCTTCGATAATCACACTGACAACATTTAAACATATTAACTTTCTCTGGATCCTTATGTCGGAGAAGGTGTTTATTTAAAAGATCTTTGTAAATGCTTCGATAATCACACTGACTACATTTATACATATTAACTTCCTCTGGATCCTTATGTCGGAGAAGATGCCTCTTTAAAGCACCTTTCTGAATGCTTCGATAATCACACTGACTACATTTAAACATATTAACTTCCTTTGGATCCTTATGTCGGAGAAGGTGCACCTTTAAACTACTTTTGTGAATGCATTGATAATCACACTGACTACATTTAAACATATTAAGTTCCTCTGGATCCTTATGTCGGAGAAGGTGCGTGTTTAAATTACCTTTTTTAGTGCTTCGATAATTACACTGATCACATTTTAACTTAACTTCCCCTGAACCCTTACGAAGGCGGTGCTTGTATACATTTCTTTGCCGAAATATCCCCAAGTCATTCTCAACGTTCACCCTAAGTTTCTGATTAACCCGATTATCACGCTGCTGTTGGATATGGAGTCTGCAATCTTGATGTTTGCCAATGCTGCAATAGAGAAAAACATTGTTACGTCACATTAATCGTACCAGTTTATTTATCAATAATATTACCATATACAGGAACATTTCTTTAAGTGTTTAACCAAATAGGTAATTTTTCTCCGATCAGCGCCAAGAAATACCTGATTTTCAATCTAAAATTCTTTGGACAGACGAAACGCGATTTACAAATAGTAGAATATTAAATAAACATAACCGTCACTACTGGAGTAGAAAAAATTCGCATAGTTTAGGAGAAGGGCGATTGCAAACAAGATTTGGATCTAATGTGAGGTGTGGCATTATAGGTAATTTGGAGTAAATCCTTAGATTACTACTCTCACAAATCTTTTAGGCATGCCATCATTTGATTGGGGTCTTTAATTTCGAAGAAAATCTAACCGGAAATAGAGATTTGCAGCTGTTGCAAAAACAAATTACTATTCTAGCAATGAAATTGGGCAACACTTAGTTTCTACAAGATGCCTGTCCAGCCTGTCGACAGGTAACTTTATAAAATAAACTAGATTGAATCTATTCTGCTTAAAGAAGTGTTCTCGGACTGTAATGTAGCAAAGGACATATTGATAGCTGGAAATAAAATGCGCGATAATCACACGTATAAAATCAGGAATGATTTAACCACGATGCAAAGGGAAAATCTTAAAAAGGTGGTGGCTGAGCTTAATAGAAGGAAGGAAGAAGGGGAAGCTAACATAGCAATTAAATATAGACATAATAGACCTTATATTGCAACTTCTATTGCTGGGGGATCCGGACGCAATAGAGAAAACATAAACTAGCCCCATTACATGTATACTGTTATAATGTTGGTGGTTTAAGGACTAAAATTAATGAGCTGCGTGAGGTGGTTTTGTGTTCAAACTATCATATTTTGTTGTTCGTTGAGAGTTGGCTCTCTGAAAATTATACTGATGCAGAGTTATCGGTGAAATCATTTAATCTGTTCAGGTGTGATCGATCAAGCTCTTCTAGCAAGAAAAATCGTGGTGGAGAAGTATTAATGTATGTAAGAGATAATATTAGTGTTAGGAAACTTAGGCTGTCGTATGAGTCGGTGGAACAACTGTTTTTATTATGTAAAGTAGCTAGTAGCAAATTTATAGTTGGAGGTGTGTATATTCCTCCTCGTTCTGACTTTAATCTATATGAGAACCACTCCCACACAGTCGACGTTCTCAGGCAAGAATATTCTACTTGTAATTTTTATATTTTTGGAGACTTCAATTAACCGGAGGCTAGCTGGGAGAACGACGACTCTGGGGCGGTAGTTGAATGCCCTTTAAACTCGGCAGGTTCAGTGTTGGGTCAGTTCTATGCGTATCTGGGATTTTGTCAAAGCATAACAGTTCCAAATGGTAGGCTTGTTTATTTAGATTTAATTTTTACAAACAAGCGTAACCTTTCAGTTACCGAGGCGGTAGATAATCTTTTTGGTGAATCGCAAAATCACAAAGCATATAACTTTGAAATTGACCTTGGTTCTTTGGCCGAGTCAAGCCTGAGATATGAAGAATTTTATTATGATTTTAAAACAGCAGATTAAGTCGCTATTAATAACTATTTGGGCGGGATAAATTGGGAATTGGTTCTGAACTTAACCGACATTAATGAGGTAGTATCACAGTTTTATCATATCTTGGAAATGGCTATAGCTCTGTTTGTTCCCTTGAAAAGATCTTAGAGCCAGATGTAAAGCTTTGACAGACATTTGTTATCACAACTATATCTCAGACCTAGACCGGCTGCTCTTTACTGACCCTAAGAGTTTACGGTATAGTTTCAACAATAAAAAAGCCACGAATAAAATGCCTAGTTCGATGTACTATAGGAATAATGAATTTGAGGGCTGTGATCAGATAGCTGAAGGTTTTGCCCAGTTTTTCTCTACTGTTTTTTCTCAGAATAACAATCGTAATTATGCGTATATTAATAATCAACGGGTGAGAGGGAGTGCGAACATTCCAAATCCTATATTGTCAATCGGTCTGATTTTTGATAAAATCTCCAGACTGCCACTCAAGGTTAGCTCGGGTCCTGATGGTGTTCCAAATTATTTTTTAGTTAATTGTGTATATACTCTATCACGCCCTCTTTTTAGTATTTTTAAAAGGTCTCTTGACTCGGCAGTGTTTCCATCTAGATCGAAACATAGTTATGTAGTGCCGATATTTAAAAACGGGGGCAGTAACAATATTGAAAATTATAGAAGTGTATGCATACAATCAGCCATTCCGAAATTGCTAGACAGTCTTATCTATGATCAATTATATTTCTATAGTAAAGAGTTACTAATCGGTGAGCAGCATGGCTTTAGCTCTGGAAAGTCCACTTTGACAAACTTATTGATATTTCAACAGAAACTGTTAACTGCCTTGGAGGAGGAATATCAGATGGATGTCGTGTACACTGACTTCTCCAAGACATTTGACAGGGTCGATCATGATATTTTGGTGAAAAAGTTGGATCACTTTGATTTTTCGAATCTTATGGTGGCTTGGTTTGCTAACTCCCTGTCAGGCAGAACACAACAGGCACGAATAGGAAACGCTTTATCTAATTATATTTATGTATCCTCTGGGGTTCCGCAAGGTAGTCGCTGCTCTCCTCTACTCTTTAACATATTTATAAACAATATTGATACTTGTTTTGAAAACAGCAACGTTTTGTTGTTTGCGGACGATCTTAAGTTTTTTAGGAGAGTTTTGTCCAATACTGATCAGACTTTATTGCAGGATGACTTGAATAGGCCGAGTGAGTGACGTTATAACAATAACCTATTTTTAAACGTAAATAAGTGTAATTATATTAGTTTTCATAAGAAAAATAAAAGGGTTCATTCATCTTATAATATCGAGGGTAATACACTTCACTATTGCGACACAATTAAGGACCTTGGGATATGGTTTGATGAGAATCTGAACTTTAACACACATATAAACAATATTGTACTCAAGTCTTCAAAAGTACTGGGGTTTGTTCTGCGAAATTGCAGAGAATTCTCTATAGATTCCTGTAAGAGAATATATATGTCACTTGTCGTATCATTGTTAGAATATGGGTCAATGGTTTGGTCTCCTTTGTATATGTATGGATGCTTAGCTTTGGAAAGGGTACAGAATAAATTTATTAGGTTCTCCTTGTTCAAACTTAATATTAGGATCCCGGAGGACCATGTTTATGATACTGCTGAATTGCTGGGAATGAAAATACTAAGGCAAAGACGTATATTTCTGGATCTAATTTTTCTATTTAAATTATTAAATGGTCAAATACTGTGTCCTGAACTCCTTGGTACAGTGTCTTTTAATGTTCCTTCCCGAAACCTTAGACAAAATCGCATCTTTTCATTGCCGATTCATAGCACAAATTATGCAGCTCACTCACCTGTTCAAAGAACGTTAAATGTTGTAAATACTAGAGGTGTTGAAATATTGGCTATTTCCTTATTTCAATTTAAGAGACAAATTAGTGAAATAAATTGATTATATTTTCTATTTGGGGTATTAATTGCTAAGAATTGTATTGTTCATTAGGTCCTAAAGTAGTAATTAGTGGTTAGGTTTAGTAAGGTAGTAGGTTAAGTATTGTATTAATTATTGTATTATTATTTTCTTTGTAATAGGGTTGATCCCGTAAAATAAATAAATAAATAAATAGATTGGAAAATGATAAGTCTGGAGTTTACCAATTAAATTGTAAAGACTGTCCAAAAACATAAATAGGCCAATCTTGGAGAAGAGAATAAAAGAACATTATTCAAGCTACATCAAGTCAAAAACCAATTCCGAATATGCTAATCATTTAACCATAATTTTGACCCATACTTTAAAATATTACACACAGAGAAGAAATGAATCAAATTAGACCTGTTGGACTCCCTTGAAATTAATAAACTTAAAAATTACCACCGTTTATTGAATTGCCATAGAGACCTAAATAGATCCCCATTGTTAAATTTATTTTAATACCCTATTTTACAATAATTACCAGAAAACCCGAATCTTGCACCTCATTGAACATTAGTGCGTGCGCGCACCGTGGCCGCGCAGCCAGAAAATAAGCAAATTGGCAATATTTGTCGGTCGCGCCCAACTAGCAAAGTAGAACTTTAAAAGAAGCAAATTATTTTATAACTATCGAATAGCGTTGTTGCCGTAAATAAGAAAAGTTTTCTTTTGTAGCGCATATCGTTGCGATAATTTTGTTCGTTAAGAAAAATAATTGCATCAAATTATCTTACAAGGGCCTTTACAACTTTTACTATAGAACAAACGATTCTTGTTTGTTTAAGAATCTTATAAAAGTATTATAAGATGAGATACAACCGTTAAAAATATATATCTATAAGTATTGCAACTATATTGTGATAGAGTCGTATTCCTGCACAAATAGCTTTTAATTAGCGCCTTATAGAATACTTGTATGTCTTATTAAGGTTATATAAGGGAAATGATAAAATTATTATTTGTTGTTGATATGCGCTCTTTTATAAAATCGTTTTATAGTTAATATGTCGTCGCATGAGAACCAGGTTATTCTATGTCCATTTTTTTTTCAAATTGAGATTTTATCATCAAAGTATTCTATGTCCGAAGCTCTATCGACCAAACTATTCCATGTCACTCTGCGCCAATCGGTTCACTACTTACACAGAGTCGAACTTATACTATGTCCATATAAAGTTTTTCATGTTCGAGTCATTTAAGTCTATGTCCTCACCAGCCAATAGGATTTGGCCATCTGCACCACGTGAGGACATAGACTAATTTGGCATAAATATTTCTTTCATAACATTTTGAACAACATGCACGTGTGTGCATATATTGTGTAGTATCCGTGTTTATAGTGTTTTTGGTCGTAAAATAATGAGCGACTCAGAAGAATCCCTTTCGGAACCTTACCAGGACTCAGGGTCGGAATATGAACAAACTACAAAAAATAATAAACAAAAAATGTAAGTTATTAATTTAAGTTAGGTTAAAATAAATTAGAATTTTAATCGAGAATTTAATTTTAGTTTCGAAACAAATGATGATTCCAGTATCGATACCGATGCAAGTTTTTCTGATTCCGATACTTTAATACATCCCGAAGGTTCAGAAAACAAAAAATGCCACTTTGATAAGAACCAGGAATTAAACGAAATTCCTGGAACATCAAGCGCAAGGAATTTAGATAGTCCAAGCAAATCAGATGGTACAGCGGTCGAATTAGACGGTCAGGATAATATCTCAGACAATGATGATGTTCAAAGGTATTTTAAAATTATTAATAAATTCACGTAATGATTAATTTTAACTGGGTTTTTATTTTATAGAACGGAATCCACAAAAACGAGAAAACGAGAAGCTAACCACAAAGAATGGAAGAAAAATACTAGAAAACGGTTAAGACAAAACGGAAAAGAATACAAAAGTTGCCGAGGCCAGACCGTTAGGGCTAGGGATTTCAGCAGAAACTGTGTAAACTGTCGCTTTAAGTGCCTAGACAATTTCAGTGAAAAAAGAGCAGAGCTAATTCATAATGAATTCTGGACAAATAATGATGACGCGAAAGGACATTTTTACGAGAAAATCACAAAAAGATACCGGGTGGAACGCCAGAGAAGCAGAAATGTGAGACAGAGAACCAAGAGTTTTTCTTACAAGTATTATTTCTACAAAAACGAGCAGAAAGTTCGCGTCTGCAAGAAATTTTATTTGGGCGTCTTAGATATAAGTCAGATCAGAATTGCTTACTTTTACAGCAAAAAGCGAATAGGAATCGCAAGTACTCCCAGTCAGTACCAAAGAGGAATCCGCACAGATAATAGAATCGGTGAGGAGCATAAACAATTAATTAGAGATCACATAAATATGTTCCCTCGTATACCTTCATACTACTGTAGAAGTACCTCCTCCAAAGATTACTTAGAAAGGACACTATCCTTGTTAAAAATGTATGAGCTTTATGTAATGTGGTGTGAAGAAAAAAATGTAACTCCACAAAAAAAGTGGCTTTACTACCACATTTTTAACTTTGAATTAAATCTGGGATTCCATGTTCCAAAAAAGGATTTATACGTGTGCACAGAATACAATACAAAAAAAGAAGAACAAACATTAAACGAAAATTTAAATACAAAAGGCATATAAAAGCTAAGCTAGAAGCTCGTGAAGAAAGAAAACAGGGCATAGAACCCTGTAAGAATGATCCATTTACAGCTCTACTATGTTTTGATATGCAAAAAGTTTTAACATGCCCACAAACACAAATATGAATATCAATTATAAGAAAAAGTACGCTGTGTATAATTTGACTGGTAATGACGTTGTTCAAAAGACCGGTTATTGCATTTTGTGGCACGAACAGTTGGGTGGAAGAAAAGGTATAGATATTGCAAGTGCTTTGTATGTTCTCCTGGAAAAACTGTTATCGGAAAGGCCTAATCTAACAAAACTGATTTTGTGGTCGGATGCATGCGTACCCCAGAATAAAAACTCGCACATGTCGGCAGCTCTATTGTATTTTTTAAATGAGCATCCTGAAATTAAGAGCATTGTTCAAAAATTTCAAGTCCCAGGTCATAGCTGTGTCCAGGAAGTTGACGCAATGCATAGTACCCTGGACCGAAGTTTAAAAAAATTGGAATTCCACAGTCCACTAGCTATTTATAAAGCAATAAAAAATGCTAGAACAAGAAAGCCTTATCATATAGTCCAGATGAATAAAACTAAATTTTTGGATTTTAAAGCAATGTTATTAAAATTTGACAACAGTCCCGTACAAAACCTTAGTTCAGATTTCTTATAAGCATAATTCAAGCTGTGTTAAATACAAATTACATTTATCCGATAAATATCCTATTATGGTGGAGTTTTTAAAACGAACAAGACAAGCTAACCAACAAGCGTTCTTTAAAAATTTCCCAATGCCTACAGTTCAGCCCCCACCACCTAATCTGGCAGCAGATAAAATTGAGCACATTAGAAGCTTGTCTAATCACTTTTCAGCAGTAGACTTGCAGTTTTGGAGATGCATTATAAAGAATTTTTAAGCATCTATTTCAAATTACTTATTATGTAAATTAAAAGTACGTTATTTTGTTAATCCTTTTTTGAATTACAATAAATATGTTACTTAACTATCACCGTTTTTTATTATCAGTAAAAAGGGTTGTGGACATAGAATAATTTTTTTGCGAGTTAGATTTTTATGTAAAAAGCTATTTATTCTATGTCCACAACCGCTTTTTTTTTATGATAATTTTTCCCAGTCAGTCAAAATTTTTAGTATATTTTTGCATTACGTACTTTTTATAAACCCTTAAACCTAACTAAATTTTACTTCTAGAAAAAAAAAATAAAATTAAGATGTACCCAATAAAAGCTGATGAATTTTAAAAATGCTCTACTGTAAAATTTTAAAAAATGGACATAGAATAACCTGGTTCTCATGCGACGATGTTTGATCTAGAAAAATGCTTAATCTTATACAGGGTGTTCCTTAATGACATGCTAATATTTAAGGAGGTGATTCCTCGATACATTTTAAGAAAAAAACTTCATATGAACGTATGTCCTAAACGTCTTAACTTTTAAGATACAGGGTGTTAAAGTTTTCAAAAAAATAATCTATTTTTTAATAATAACTGTGATACTATTATAATATCTTTATAAAATTTGGTACACATCTTCTATGCATTAAGGAGCATTTTCTGATGTACAAACAATTTTGTTATTTTTACCAGTGGCGTCTGTACGTTAATAGTTTTGAAGAAAATAATGGTACGCCACTGCTTTCTTCTTAAATAAAAATAATTTTTAAAATCTTCATTCATTTCTTAGCAAATTTGATCTCTTAATTTTCTTTCGTCCGACGCATGGTTTTCGCTTAAAAAATATAAAAATCGTTTTACTTCAGGGTCAAATCGCTGAAAATCTGAAACGGTTACTGTTGTGCTAAAATCGTTTTTTTTTTCCCTTTTTTAGGCTATTGAGTTTGTTTAATATTAATTGTTAATTAATTCAGTAATAAGTAACTGATTTCACTTTAGGAAAAAATTTAATTTTTTGAAAATAAGTTCACATAAACGGCTTAAATTTATTACTTATTAGTTATTAACAATAATAAGAATGATTATAAAAATTGTTGGAAGTGGCCACCTTCACTTAATAGGAATGCTTCCGCCCGTCTACGCATGGAATTGCGCACTCGTTCATATTCCCGGCGTATTCCGTATAGTTTCACACCAGGCAACTATTCGCTCTCCTAAATATTCTAAAGTGTTAACGGGAGTTTTATAAACTAGAGTTTTAAGGTGCCCCCATAAAAAGTAATCCAGACTATTGAGATCGGGGGATCTTGCTGGCCATTGCTGAGGTCCTCCGCGACCTATCCAGCGATCAGGATAAACTATATCTAAATGATTTCGGACAATTACACTGAAATGAGCAGGAGCCCCATCGTGCATGTACCACATTCGATTTCTTAACGCAATCGGCACGTCTTCAAGCAACTCAGATAGTTCTTCTTCAAGAAAATACAAATAAGACCGTCCATCAAGGCGTCCTGGTAGAAAAAATGGGCCTATTAGATGATTACCAATAATTCCTACCCATACATTAACCGAAAATTGATGCTGAAAATGGGGTTCGGTTATGGCATGGGGGGTTTTCTTCCGCCCACATGATTGTTATGGAAATTTTGAATAACATTCCGAGAAAAATTTGCTTCGTCTGTGAACAAAATTTGTGACTCAAACTGCGGATTTAGTTTAATACTCTGAAGATACCACTGACAGAAGTTCACACGCTGTGGAAATCCCTCGGGATTAACGCCTGCACTCTTAGAATATGGTATGGATATAACAGGAATCCCTTTTCAGGAAGATTTCCTCGCCCAATCGCTAAACGATCCAATTTCGAGTGATAATCTTGAGTTTGTCGATGTTCGGGATAAATCCCTCATGGATGAATTTGGATTACACCACACCACAATTCACTTTCCGAACATGACGTCACCTTCGAAGCCGAATTGAAATTCAAACATGGCAACTTCCTTCTGCTTAGCCGGGCATTTCCCCTACTCCTCGCTATTTTCAGCATGACCAAATAAATCAAAATTCCCAAGGTTCAAATGTGCAATTTTAAGACTCATAAACCTTGGTATCAAAAGACAGAGGTAGTTCGTCATCCTAGGTTTAATTAACGCATTTCCGGGACCAAAAAATCCTTTTATGCCGAGTTAGCGGGAAGCGATAACAATAACAAAAGATACCACAATATTAGACGATAGGTTTGACAAAATTAGCTCCACTAAAACAACAGAACATATCCCGCAAGAATCAGGTAATGTTCAATAAATATATTTTGTAACGCCACTGGAGCTTCGATAGGAGTCGATGAGTGAGGTTCCATCTAACACGCCGGTCTAGTTATTTTCTGGTAATAAATGGATTCTGATATATATTGGCGCCAAAAGGGAAATAATTAGATTTTAACACAATATTTAAGACAATAATCATTACCAAATATTAAAATAATATATCGGATGTTGCGATTGAAATCACCGGAATATTATTTTGTCACAGTGCAACCTAAATTTCAAAATAATGTGGCTTATGGAATACTCCCAAACTTCTTGACAATTTGACGAGTATTCCGCTAATTTGAATAAATTAAATAGCTGATTTTTGACACCACTAGAAATATGATATGGGTTCGATATACGGCTGATACTACCTGCTGAACTAAAATAAATTGAAGCTCATTATGCAAACCTTAGTGTTTATCTAGCAAGGGGTTTATTATTTGATAAATTGAAAAATATATTATTAATAAAAAAAAAACGGAACGTTACAAGTAATGCATAAAATGCCATTAGTCATTAGTGATCCATGGTTTAAGTTTATTATATTTTTTATAGCAGATGACTTTTGTCTCTTTGGAGTAATCAATAGGTTTGCCAACAGTTTTCATTAAATTATCAGTTGCAATTCCATGCTAAACATGGAAGAAGAAAACTGGACAACACCAAAAACTACAAAAAAAAACATGAAACTATAATCAGAATTGACAACATAAATGACTCAAAGAAAACTATGAAAACGGTGAAAAAACAAATAAACATTAAAGAAATTGGTAAAGGTTTTAAAAGTATCAAAGGAACAAAAAATGGTATAAAATAATTGTAGAAAGCTATGACAAGGACCAACAGGACAAACTAAAAACTGCTATAGATAGCGCCGAAAAAATAAAATATAAAAAAATGACACTGTGAACCCTAATCAAAAAAAACTGGTTTCAGCAAGCTCCAGCGAAGATAGCGAAATGGTTTTTAAAAAGACGTACGTTTTATTTTGACCTCGTAACAGTGTATGTGCAAGAGCATCTAAACCTCGCGTGAATTTAACATTGACAAATATAAATTTACATCAATATCATTAGTGTTCAATAAATCAATGTTAACATCACCGACAGGCAGATTAACTTGTGTCTCTTTGATTTTAATTTTGGCAACATTAATATGCAATAATGCGTTTTGCTACTATTAATTTGTTTAAAGTATATAAAAAGAACACTGTCCCAGTATGCAAATGCATATGTCCCTTTAAACAACACGGGGTGGTTGTATACTAAGAAAAAGGCTCAAAAAATGATCTATAGTGGGGCATGCAATAATTTTCTCTTATTGTGTAAGACTTTGTAAATATTATTTAATTTATTAATTAAGAAGTTTACTTAAAACATTAAAAACAATTCAGAACAGACAAAAAAAATTAAACAAACTTTTTGTACCAATTAGAAAAATATTGTCTGAGTATACAACGGTTTCACCTATACCTAAGCTTAAGCAAAGTAAGTACCTGTTTTCGTTTGCTTCAGATTCGTCCATCTTAATGTCTAGTTCTTCGTTTTTCAATTTCCACTCTATATAGTTCAAATTATACATTTTGTCGCATTCATTTACTGCTTCACTCTCTTCAACTTTAACCTCTGGTTGTGTTTGATGAGGAAATATTTGTTTGCCCCTGCAAAACATAAAATGGTAATTGTGTGGATTACCCTATACAGAAAATGTTTTGCTAGTTTTTTTTATAGCCTAATTTGAAGTCTATTTTTTTTTAAATGTTGGAACTTACTTGCTGAAGGCTTAAAAAGCATACATACGTAGCTTTAGATTGTTTGTGATAGAATAAAAATTTTACTAAGGCCTACCTACATTAATTAGTTTGTAAGCAATCCACTCTACTGATCAGGGTGATAAGTGTGAAATTATTATTAATTATTATTCTCGGGACCAGAGTTATAACAAGCACAGTTTACAGAGTACCTATACAATTTAAAAATTAGAATTACCCTCGGAATTACCTACTTAGGTATTTAAAAAACAAAATAAAGTTTTAAGAAAAAAAATTAACAGACAATTAATTATGAGGGTACCTACTTTTAATGAAACACAAATAAATAGAATTCCGAGATGAGCAAACTTACCTAATTTGCCCCGTTTCGTCATCGTCACTGTTCTCGGTTTTTATTTTTTGTTTTTGTTGCGTAAAAAGGTCTGTTGGATCGCTGCATTGATAATTTTTTTTCTCCTCCAAATCACACATGCTTATAAACAATTTAATTCAGGAGAACCGCGATCTTATTAGTTAATCACAGATGGCAAAATATATCAAAACTGAAAAAAAAGATTGCTGTGGTATACAAAAACATCAAAATTAGGTTAAAGTCTTAGTCTTAGTTGCAATGGCCACCTGTCTTAGCGACAATCAGCCAGCTATGAGAAGTCTAAGTCTTAGTTGCGATGGCCACCTGTCTTATCGACAATCAGCCAGCTATGAAAATTAGGTTATAGTCTCAGTCTTAATCTTAGTTGCAATGGCCACCTATCTTAACGACATTCTCTTGTTTGCTTGCTTGTATATTTATGGCTCTGCTCAATGAGGGCAATTTGCCAGCACATTTGGGGGTGAGGGCAACTTCGTCTGGTCCTGTACCATACCTCCCTCACTTCTTCATTCGAAACACGTTTCGTGTATTATGCAGGGTCTTTACGTAGACTCTGTTTATAGTACTGTGGTGTGTGGACTCATAAACGTTAGAGCTGTTTGGTCGTTAATGACGGAGAGTTTAGTAAAGCCGAACACAAACACAGGAAGACATCACATAGGGTGTTTATCTGGAAAGGGCAGGTTGTTATTTGTTAAGCTGAACCTCCTTATAGTTTAATCCTATTATAGTTTAGAAACTTTAAAATTAATTTTATTGTTTTGCTATTTAATTTAGTTAAGACCACTTTCAAATTCAGAGGGAGGGAGAATCCTATTTTTCTAAATTCCTGATACATACAAAAACCCGGTATGATATTAATTGGGCACTCCAAAAAAATATGTTCAAGATCCTCAACTTGTCCAAATTCGCACCTTGGGTTTTCTTTTATTCCTATTTTATACAAATGACTAGCAGTCAAACAATGACTCGTTCGCATTCTTATGATAGTAGTTGTATGCCGGCGATCAATAAACTGAAGATTCCTATACCAAGGCTCAGCGGGGAACTCCCCGACAATTTCCGCATAAGCTATACCTTTAAATTTCAGGGACTCTTTCCAAAAGGCCTGAAACTCTTAAGAATTATTTCCTTTACAAGAGGGAGGGTGTCCTGTTTGTCAGTATCAATCTTTTTGGGGATATTTAAATCTGTGCCTATTTTGGCTAAAATATCAACCGCTTCATTGCCCTTGATATCAGCGTGTCCAGGTATCCACGACAAGCTTACATCCAACCCCTGTTCCCGTGCTAATATTATTAGCCTTTTGGTTCTTACACTAATATAATTATTCCAGGGATCTATCTTAGATCTGTTTATTTTTTGAATTGCACTTAATGAATCTGAAAAAATTATAGACTTAGCAATATTCCTACTAATAACGACTTTAACTGCTTCGTGTATGGCTACTACTTCAGCCGTACAGATGCTAAATGTGGCTGGTAGTCTAGAGGAAAAGTTGTAGTTAATGTTCGGAATATGTATTCCAAAACCCACCCTACTTCCTCTTTTTGATGCATCTGTGTAGATAAAAACGTGTGCGCTTCTGAACTTTTCTGTTTTATCAAGGAACAGATAATACAGATTCGCGCCCTCCTTCTTTAATCAAAGATCTAAGATTTTGATGTTTTTGATTTGAACGAAGAAGTTGATGTCAAATATAGGGAAATTTTCAGACGTATACATGCAGCCCCTTAATGAACGGCAGAAAATAATTATAGGCCTGTATTAGGTATGGTGAGGATCGATTTCTCCAAAAATTTGCATTTTTCATGGCCAATCTTCTGGAGTCAACAATGATGGTTGTAAGTGGGTGATTATTGATGCTTAAAATTTTTGCTAAGAACTTTGTTGCGAGGAGCTTACGTCGGTGTTCCATATGAGGCGTGCGGTTTCAAAAGTCTCTCAATCCATTTCCTAACAAAATGGCGATAATAGCGGTGCTGCCATCTAATGCAGGTATTATGTCTGATTCTGAATTATCTCTGCATCAAAAGTACCTAAATCCATTCAAATTTATATTAAGAAATCTGATTACGGAAACATAACTTTCTCAGTCCTTTGAAGATACTGTTTCAAAACTCTTTCCTTCCGTAGTATTCATTTGGGTATCAAAACTGCTTACATCCAATAGCATACTAACGTATTTTCGGTGCGCGTTATTAAAACTGCCTTAATTATTTCCTCTGTTTTGCACGTGTTTATTTTGGGTTAGTATTCATCGACTGCCATTCTTTTATGTTCTTTAAAATTTGCTAAAATTAGTTTCGACTGTGGTATACTTATATAATAATTTTACTGTGCCAAAAGTGATATACAGGGCCGGATCTACAATGGGGCATCCGGGGCGGTGCCCCGAGGCCCCCGACCTTAGGGGCCCCCTGGCAGGGAATAAAAAGGGGAAAATCACAAAAACAAACTTGAAAAAAAAGATTGAAACATCTTAGTTGACTCAAAGTTTGCTAGTTCGACCTAATGTTAAAAAGAGATTTCAAATTTCCCGCGTCATTGGTTCATATCTGGTAGGCCCTGCCCCTACAGCCTACAGCTATTCGAGAATCGAGACTTGCGATGCGCGTGCGCGTGGTGATGTGTCTCGTGACACAGGCGTGTGTTTCATTCGGAGTTTCGTACCGTAGTAACTGCGTAGTTACAGATTACGTATAGCTGCGTATAGCTCTGGTGAGGTTACACGAGTCACACGAGTTTTTTCATAAGTGCAATGAAACACGCAGTCCAAAAATGAAGCGAACTCATCAAAGTGGCGCCCAAAAAAGGCGAGAAAAACAAAGGAAAATTGACGAAGCTTCTAAAAGCACTCAAAAAATGGCTGAGTGGCTGTCGAAAACAGGAACGAGTGATATGGAAAAACGAGGTACATTTAAAAGTCTTACTTTCAATGGGTAAATGTGCAGTTTAGTGCACATGATTGGAAAAAGTTTTTGCCTGAAAAATCGCTTCTCCTCAAGTGTATGATTTTTTCTAAAGAAACCAGTAATTTTCGTTCGGCGAGAAGTTATAACTCTGCGTTAAGATTATAAAAAATGCAAGTTTTTTTAATCATTTTTAATAATTCAACTGTTCCAGGTGTCCCAGTAAGCAAACGAAAAACGTTACTCAAACGTTTAAAAACGTTTCTCAAATTATAAAATGTCCGGTGTTAAAGGTTGGTAAAACGTTTTGAAACGTTTTTATCGAAAATTTTTTAAAACGATCGTGAATTGTTTCAGACACGTTGTATTGAAAAAATTCATAAGGTTTTGACTGCATCGTTCATCAAACAGATATCAACAGTTCCAAAAATGTTTTCACAAACGTTTCATAAAAGTTGCACAAACCTCTAAAAACAGACATTTTAAGCTTTCAGAAACGTTTTGGGGACGTTCTAGAAAAAAACGCGTCTAGAATCTTTCATTGCTAATTTGGGTGGATGTTTAACTTCTCCGCGAACAAAACTATGTCTTTTGAGTTGAATTCGAAGTTTATTCTCCTATTACATTCAATTTTATAGTATTAAACTATTTAAACTATTTACATTACCCAACCTTTTTTTCCCAGGAGCAACAGAAGAAAAAAATGATCTTGATGAAAAATGCGATAAAGAGGACCTTGTTAACACATCATCCGCACAAAAAGATGATTCGACCACCGAATTCGAGCCGAATGAAACTGCGAGCAACAAAGAAAACTCTGACTCCGATGAAGATGTATCGCCTGGAAAAATTGAATTTCCTGATATTATCACAGATCCAGCAATCAAAACCCAATTAATTTCTTCTGGTCCTTCTCAACCACGTGGGCCTTTCCCGAAAGATGAGCAGCAGAACTGTCGCAGTTTCTCCGAAAAATATTATTCTGTGATCACAAAATCAGGTTTGCGTATCGTCAGAAATTGGCTCTCTTATTCTGAGAAGAAAGATATTGTATATTGCCTCCCTTGTTGGATATTTCCTCGAAAAGGATCTTCTGAAAATCCATGGGGGACTTGCGGCGTTAGAGATTGGAAACACCTTTCTGAGCGTATCAAAAGTCATGAAACTTCTGACTGTCATCTAGATTCGTGTAGAATGTATGAAACATGGCGTAAAAACGGTACCGTTGACATTGCGTGTCAGAAATCATTGCGCGAAGAACAAAATTTTTGGCGCAAAATTCTCCAACGAATTCTTGACGTTACGATGATGCTAGCAACGTGCAATCTTGCTTTTCGAGGCTCGAGTGACAATATTGAGGATTCGAATAAGGGGAATTTTCTTTCTTTTATTGATCTGCTGGCAAAGTATGACCCGGTTTTGAGTGAATTGTTAGCGCGACCTGCAGGTTCCACGAAATATCTTAGTTATCAAATACAAAACGAAGTTATAAATCTGTTGGGGCAAGAAGTTTATGACGATATCATTCGTGATTTGAAGAATGTTCCATTTTTCTCAATTATTTTGGACACGACCCAAGATTCTAGCAAAATTGATCAGTTGAGTCAAGTTTTTCGTTTTGTACATATCGTCTACAATGATAGAGGAGAACCAATTGATCTGGTCATAGACGAAGTATTTACTTCATTCACAGCTGTGAAAGATCAATCGGCTTCAGGCCTTGAAACACTTGTATCAGATTCCCTAAATGAAAAGTGTCTTAATCATAAAAAATGTCGGGGTCAGGCATACGATGGTGCAGCGGTCATGAGCGGCGAGTATTCAGGATTGCAACAGAGGATTAAAGACGTAGCTCCACATGCACATTTTGTCCATTGTGCTACTCATAATTTGAACCTTGTACTGAAAGACGCAGTTTCGTCCAACAGAAGCATTGAGGAATTCTTTGAAACTGTTCAATCTGTTTATGATTTTTTTGGCAACAGTATAAGTCGATGGGAGAAATTACAGAGCGTTTACGAGAGCGGTGCACCCACTTTGAAAACATTGAATCCAACTCGCTTTTCTGAAAGGTACGATGCTGTTCATGCTTTGAAACAAAGGTTTTGTGATATACTAAAATGTTTAAGCCAAATAATATTGAAAACAAAAAAGTCTAACGAAAGAAACATGGCGTTGGGGATTCAAAAAAAAATTGAAACTTTTGATTTTGTCTTTCTCCTCGTTCTTCAAGATGAAATTTTGCAAATAATGAACTTACCGTCAAAATTATTGCAGTCAGAAAAAATCGATCTTTTTTTTGCACATGATCAGCTTCAAAATGCGTTACAGAGAATTCAGAGCTTGAGAGAAAATTTCAATTCATTACTGATGAATGTGTCAGAAATTTGCGATAAGTGGAAAATTGAGAAAAAGTTTCTAGACAAAAGATCACGTAAGGTAAAGTCTCACTTTGATGAGTTGTCGCAAGATGAGAGATTGAATGATCCTCAACAACGCCTTCGAGTTAATGTCTTCTACCCGATGATAGATACAATATTATCGCAACTTGAATCTAGGTTTGTTGGAATGAAAAATGTTCTGAAAACTTATAAAATCCTGCAACCTCAGTATCTCACAAATTCATCCAAGAGCGAGTTGAAGCAAGAAGCTGATTTGTTTTCCAAAACCTTTTCGAATGATGTGTCACCTTCCTTTTCCTCTCAGTTGCTTTCTGTACGGTCAACATTTTCGATCGAAATCAATTCAATGAAAGATGTCAAAGAGCTAGCCCGTTTCTTGATGATTCAAAATGCGTCATTGTCGTCCAGTTATCCAGATGTGTGCACAGCACTGCTGATGTTTCTAACTGTCCCTATCACTACTGCGAAAGCTGAACGGACTTTCTCTAAATTAAAGTTAATTAAAAACTACTTGCGTACCTCAATGGGACAAAATAGACTTAGTAATTTAGCGCTACTGTCCATTGAAAATCAAAGAGCGCGCAAGATTGACTTTAATAAAGTAATAAACAACTTTTCTTCTGTAAAATCTAGAAAAAAGTGTTTTTAGTTTTAAGTTTCTGCGTTTGTAACAAAATGTCATAAGAGCGTTTGCAAACATTCTACATGTAGGATATTGCATGCAGATTATAATAACTGTTTCTACAAGTTTTGAACAATAAATTTCGTCATTAACAGAAAACTGTCGTTCTTACTTCTTACTCAATATTTATACGATATTATCATTACAAGTGATTTTAATATAAGGGGCCCCAAATAGTCTTTTGCCCCGGGGCCTTTCCAACTCAAGCTCCGGCCCTGGTGATATAGTATGGAGAATTCTGCTATTCTTGCTACACCAGGTAAAGGCAGGAAGAAAATGCGAGACCCATCAAAATGGAACACATTGCAAAAAAAGAAGTCACGGTAAGCCTGTGTTTGCCTATTTTATATTAGTCTGGACAAAAATGAAGCATAACAAAACTGCGGTTTTAATGTTAATCGGACTGTTTTTCTGCAGTGAAGTAATATAACTCATTCAATACCGAATATCAGTACAGTAATAATGTTAGAAAAACCACATAAAAGATTTTTTTTATGTTTCCTTTTTTATTAGACGTTTAATATATCACCTTTTAAAGTGAAAATAATTTTTAAAGATTTTTTTTTCCAGCTACAGACCTAAGTCGCTTCCTAGTCATCCTCAATGCAATCATAAGAAGAAAACGTTTGCCTGTGCTGACCTGACCATTCGAAAATTTCACATGTCTTTTTATGAAAACGAGAACAAGATTGAACAGGATAATTTTATCTTGAAGCATACCTCCCAAAATGTTCCGAAGAGACGACGTCCAGTAAAAGGTACACGCAACAATTCAATTTCTTTGTCTTATTTCATTAAAACCAAAAGTGGAATGCTTTCGGTTTGCAGCCATGCATTTTTATCAATTCTTGGAATTTCGCGATTGAGAGTTCAAAATTTAAGCAAAAAGTTTTTGTCAAGTGGTTGTCCACCAAAGAAAAATCGAGGGGGTGACAGGAAGGGCAAACGTTATGTTGAAAAAAGGGAAAGAGTTAAGGATTTCATTAAAAAGTTGAATTGTGTAGAGTCTCATTACACAAGAAACAAGTCTGAACGTCAATATATGGCAAGTGACCTAAGTATTCGGAAACTATGGAAAATTTACTGTAATGAAAATAGAGACCTAGAAGTGAAATATGATTACTTTAGGGATATTTTTACAAGAGATTTTAACATAAGCTTCCAAACTCCGGCCACAGATGCATGCTCGGAATGTATCAACTTGAAATGTCAACTAACAGCTGCCTCAAATCCTGAAATTAAAACAGATTTAATCTGCAAACTAAGAGTTCACAAACTTAAGGCCAAAGCTTTTTACGAAATGCTTAAACAACCAGAGGAGAATACGATTAAACTAAGTTTTGATTGTCAAAAGAACTTGGTGCTCCCTCGCGTTCCAGATCAGTCAGCCTATTATTCTAGACAATTTTATTGGTATAATTTTACAACATGTGAGGGGCACTCTAAATCAAAACAGACAAAAGATACTGTTACTGCTTACACGTGGACTGAAAATATAGGACGCAAGGGATCTAATGAAATCGTATCAATGGTTAATCATAAATTGTCCGCACTAAATCTGACAGAAGCTACTGATATTAAGCTCTTTTGTGATGGATGCCCCGGACAAAATAAAAATTCAGTCATGATAGGCATGCTTATGCATTGGCTTTTATTTACAAAATCTTCAGTTAAGGATATTCAGGTTGTTTTTCCCAACGTTGGGCATTCCTTCCTGCCGCCTGATAGAGTTTTCGGGAGAGCTGAAAAACAAATAAAAAAACGGGAAGTTATTCTTCATCCAAGGGAATACCGTCAAATATTATCAGATTGCGCAACTGTTCTTGACCTGGAAAAAGATTATGATGTTTTTGATTGGAAAACAGCTATCACTAACTATGTGAAGCCACCAAACCAATGGCATTTTCAGTTTTCGGCTGCTAAAAGAATATCTATTAAGAAGAAGTGTCAACACGGAACACCAAGTATTGTTGTTAAAGGAGAAATAAACTACAGATCGGACCTTGGCACTTACAAATCGGTAGTAAAAAAGGGGAAAAGCCTCGCTTCCATCAGGCCTGAACCACTACCAAAGATTAATAATTCTATAAAAGCAGCTAAAATAAAAGATGTAAATGCTCTTTTAAAGAAGCACTTTGGACCAGACTGGAGGAACATTCCCAATGAAGATTTAGCATTTTACAAAAATATTATTGACGATGGTAATACTTTTGAAGAGGAAGAAAACAGGGATCATGAAGATGCCATGGATACTATTGAAGAAGACGATGGGCTCAGAATTTAGTTTTGTCATGTATTAAGAAAATAAAACACAATACTAAGTAGAAATCTCGTATTAGTTCATAAAAAACCCTTATTGTTTTAACAGTGACAGTTTCATAACTCTTTCAATCCGTTGTTTGGTTGCAAAACTCTTTAAATCCAAACTTTTTAATCAAATTGCATCTTTTTTAACGACTCAATATATTTTTTTTTCTGAAAAACTTCATCATAATGACCTTATCCTCACTTATGCCAAATATGAAAAACTAATTTTACATATATATCAGACTACATGTTTTTTGCATTTCCTGAATATATGATTATCACGGATTTAAAGAGATTTGAAACTGGACGCCTCATATCTATTGATCCGGCTTCTGCTAAAAGAGTATTTGTGGGGGTTGAACGCATACATCCCAAAACCACTCTTAATCCCGAGAATTGAGTTGTATCAATCTTTTTCAGGCTCTTTTTATGATTTGGGTTAAGAAATATCGATCCATAGTCCAGGTGTGACACAAGTATAGCATTAAAAACCGAGCGTAGAGTCTTAGGATCAGCCCCCCACCACACTCTACAAATCATTTTCATGGTATTGATCCCTTTGCGGGCTTTATTAATTGAATTTTCCGTGTGTTTAGTCCAGTTTAGGTTTTTTCGTAAAATCATACCTAGATATTTGGTCTCATTTACAAAACTTATGTTTTGGTTGTTAAGTTGGATAGGCAGTATATCCGTATGCTTCCTATTCTTTGTAAAAAGCATTGCTTCGCATTTATTAGCAAACAAAAATAAATTGTGCTCCAGGAGCCATTTATCCATGTTTCTCAGCGTTTGGGTTAGTGTATTCCTCATAATGTCTATATTCTTCCCTGACATGAACAGAACCAAGTCATCAGCATATCCCACTATTTTGACTTGCGGAAAACGACTAAAAATTTCACAAATATATATATTAAATAAGAGGGTGCTTAGGGGCGATCCTTGTGGGATTCCCAGGCTTGTTGACCCCGGGTCCAAAATTTCACCCGATTCATTCTTGGAGTACAGAATCCTGTCCTTCAATATCATAAAGATTATGTTACACAATTCTGTAGGGATCTCCATTTCTATCATTGTATTATATAGCATATATATGTCAATATGATCATAGGCTGCTTTAACATCTAGAAATAGAGCCATTACTGACAGATTTTGTTCAAAAGCTAGTGATATTTCAGATAATAACATGGCCTGACCATTGGCGGTTCCTTGTCCTTTTCTAAAACCTGTCTGGTACCAAGAAAACCTTAGATTCTTTTCCAACTGCCACTCTATTCTATTTTTTATCATAATCTCCAGGGTTTTCAAAAAACAAGATGATAAGGTGATCGGTCTATAGCTTTCCGATTGTTTTGGATCTTTATTGGGTTTCAGGAGGAATATCATATTGTATTTTTTCCAAGGATCTGGTATTGGTGAACCCGAAAGAATGTTATTATATATTGTTAATAATTGTTTCTGTATTCCGATTGGGGCTTTTTGAATCATTAAATAAGATATTTCATCCAATCCAGGGGCGGTTCCTTTTTTATTTTGTATCGCTAGATTAAGCTCATCTATCGAGAAAGGTTTTAGCTCGGCATTAGTCAAAGGCTTCTTTGCAAAGTCAGGGATAGTAGCGACTACAGACATTTTTTTGATAATCTCTAATCTTAAGTTATCTGCTATTATTGGCCAATTTGAAGCTGATCTGTTGCTTGAAAAAGCCTTAATTTTTCCCCAGATATATCTAATATCTGAATCTCTATTTAGTGAGGTGCAAAATTCCCTGAATTTACTTTTCTTTTTGTTTTTGAGGAGTTTTTTTGATTGGGCTATAATTTTTTTTACCTGAATATAATTATCTGTATTAGGCATATCTTTAAATATTTTAATTGCTACCTTCCTTTTATTAATTATGCTCGAACAGTCATTATCCCACCATGGGTTGCATGCGACCCCTGGATTATTTTTTGTTTTGTTAGGGATTGCCCTATCTGCGGCCCGGTTTATCATTAGTATGAGGTCATCATAGTTCCTAAAATCGCAATTCAATAATGAATCTACTAATAGCGTATCACGGATTAAATTCTAATCAGCTTCATGAAAATTTCTAACTTTGTAAGTTGATAAAAATTCGTTGTTGTTTTCAGACCCATTTATTTCACACACTGTTGGAAAATGATCGCTGTTTCCAGCTGCCGATCATGCTTTTGGCATCAATATACCAGGGCAAACAGTCAGCTAATGGTGGACCCAGATTAAACCTATGCTAACTTACACCATTGCTCTTAAGGAAGACTTAAAGCTAAGCTAGTTTCAAAGTTAATTTTCGTTTGCATATATTGAGATAAGCATTAAGTGCGTGTCTTATTTTGTAATCGCGACTTTCTCGTTTTATGGATACTTAACCCTCACAGACCCAACTCGTCCATTAAGCTAAGCGCACATGCGCTACACTTATTTTAGCGCCGCTTTATGTAAATTAAGTATAGGGTTAGACGAGTTAGAGTACTTGTCGGTTGCCGGATTTTAGTCAAAAAGAAGTTTCGTATTTCGTGTTAAATTTGTATATATGGGGTATGTAGGACCCAAGTGTGAAGTTTATGGTACGTACCTGAAAGGCAGCGTAATTGTGATTTGGTTCAGTACGGACGCTTTATTGTGTGCTCTGTTATCAGATCATAATAAGGTTCAAATTCGCTTAAAATCGGATTATCAGTCTAAAACCTCGTGTATTTTATTTGCCGACATTCGGGAAAATTTAACTTTTTGTATGGTTTCCACCCATTTGTGGCACCCCCTGTACGCATAGGAGGTATGTTTCATTAAATATCGCGTTCACGAGTAGCTAAAGTGCGAAATTCGATTTTCTGGGTAGTTATATTATGTACCAATTACAGAGTGTACAGGGTTTTTTTTTATATTTAGACCCCTATCTAGAGCAAAAGCAATAAGAGATAGAAAAAAAATTTAAATATGAAAGTTTTAGGATTTTTACTGAATCATATCAGAATCTTAGCAAAAAGTAAGCAACTTATGTTTTTTTAAATGGAACACCCTGTATCTATTGTATTAAAATTATAGTAATCTATTTTCTGATTCTAAAAATATATAGGTTGTCTATATTAACTCAAACCGTTTTTAAAATATTAGCAATCAAAATTTTAAAAAGTTGTATTTATTTTCGTTTATAAGTCTATAGAATGCCTTGAAAATCAAATGGCCTACATTGGTGATGCCTTCTCTTACTATCAAAATAACATTTAGAAGGCGTTGAAAAATAAATGCAACAAGTTTAATTCCATTTGATATCAAAATTTTTATTAAATCATTAAGTATTAATATTTTAGTAACAATAATAATTAATAAAAATAAAAAATTTACTTTTACGATTGTTCTTTAAATTTTAAAAGAAAATTAATACAATGTTAAAAAGAAAAATAATTAAACATTAACAAAAAATTACTGATTTTCAACGTAACTCCCTTGATTTATTATACATTTTTGAATATTTCCTAATAATTTATGATTTATTGAGTTCATAATGAACCCTCGATAGTCTCTATTTAGTACCAAAATTTCTTCTCGAATTCTTTGTTCCAAAACTTGAATGTTCTTTGGCCTATTGTAATAAACTTTGTTTTTTAAAGAGCCCCAAAGAAAAATATACAGCACCGTTCTGACTGATTCTTGTCGGACGGGCCAGGTGATGCATTTAATTGCCAAGGGGTGTCGCTCAAAAGCTACATCTGACATCTGCCATTCTTCATATTTAATAGTGCTTTTGGAAGGTAAAAATCTATTGGGAAATAACCTGTGATGTTCATTACGAGTTGTAAATTAATTCCTATTATTTCACTAATATATAGACGGAAAACATCGAATTTTTCTGCTGCAGAATATCCCATTTTATTATTATAAATACGAAGAAAAATGTTAGTTTATTACAAGCAAACAAGTAAGCAATGCCAAAAATGTCATAATAACATTATTTGTTTTCCATGGCTTTCTAGACGTAATAATTGCAATTAGAAAAGGCCGGCAGACTTTATCATTTGATTTTCAAGGCATTCTAGACTTATAAACAAAAATAAATACAGCTTTTTAAAATTTTTGTTAAGAATAATAATTTAGATGTAAGATTTATAGGTTTAATGTTAGGCAACACTTAAAACTAGGTAGGGCAGTGAATAAATAACTGGTTGCATGCAGTCTGTGGTAAAATTGTTTTGGAGTTTTGGTAGAAACATAACCAAAATAAGGACAGTTCATAAAAGATGGTAAAACGTGTAAGATAAGAAATGACTCAATAAAGTATTTTTTTTGTAGAGAATATTGTTTTAAAATAATAAATTCGAAAGGGTTATGGGCCCAGACAATGCTAAAAGTGCGCGGAACTCGCGGAAGTAATCGAGTGCGGAAGTAAAAGATAATAATCAATAAAATCGTAAAAAAAATAAAAATAACCGGTAGTCTGAAAGTGGGATTGGATACTGATCGGTAATCGGAACAATAAAAAATTGGAATTCGGACTTAAAATAAAAATGGCGTCAGTGGACGATTTAAACATAATAGAAAAACTAATAAACAGTGAAACTTTCTTACTATGGGATTTTCAAATAAACGTTTTATTTAAGGCTAACGGTTTCTACGAAATTGTAAGTGGGAAAAAAAAATACGAAGAACAAACAAAAGCAGAAGATACAAATGATTGGAATAAGAAAGATGCAAAGGCACAGAAGATAATAATAACATCCATCGATAAGAAACTAATGATACACTTACTAAGTTGCAAAACATCTAAAGAGATGTATGAAAGATTGTGTTCAATTTTTAAAAAGGATACCGAACAACAAAAATGCAGTATTCTACAAGAATTTTTCAACTTTAGTTATGAAAAAAATACAGACATGTCAGTGATCATAAGTAAGTTAGAAAATCTTGCTTATAGGCTAAGAAGTCTTGATCAGATTATAGACGATGAGATGCTAATGTGTAAAATTCTTACAACATTACCAGAAAGTTTTAAACATTTCTCTACAGCATGGGAGTCAACCAATAAACAAGAAAGAACATTAACCAACTTAATTTCGAGAATATTGGCAGAAGAAGCCAGAATGAAAAGTAATGAGCAAGAAGATCGAGTGGTATTTAAGGCAACAGAGAGGAATACAAGAAAAACATATAAAAAAGAAGAATATAAAGATAAAAAGTGTTTTAGTTGTGGAAAAACAGGACACTTTGCGAATAGCTGTACTAATAAAAATTCCTTGAAATTTCCACAATGTAAAATATGTAAGAAAACTAACCATAGTGAACAGAGCTGTTTTTTTCGCAATAAAGATTTAAGAAACAAAAACATTGATAATAAGGTCGCTTTTTTGACACAGCATCAGGAAAAGCAAGAAAATATTTGTGAATTTGTTATAGACTCTGGAGCCACTACACAATGGTAAATGACAAAAATTTGTTCACAACATTAGAAGATACAAACGGCAGTATAATGGTAGCAACAAAGGGCTCGTCAATTGCAATAGAAGGCATTGGCACAATAGAAGGTGAGAATTGTATCTTAAATAAAACTTGTTACCTTCCGGACTTAAGTAGAAACTTGTTATCGGTCAATCTTATAACAGAAAATAATGGAGAAGTTGTATTTAAGAAAGATCAAGTAATAATGTCCAAAGAAAATAAAGAAATCCTAATAGGCACGAAACAGAATGATGGCTTGTATGTAGTAAATATAAATAAAAAAGGACCAGAAGAAGAATGCCTAATTAGTGAAAATATAACGGAATAAGTAACAAACTGGCACAGAAGATTAGGACATTTGGGAATACAAAATATTAAAAAACTAACAGAACTAGCAAATGGCATTAATTTGACTAAAAAAGAATGTGACCTACTAAAAATTTGTGAGACATGTATAGAAGCAAAACAAACAAGACAACCGTTTCAGAAAATAGAAAAATAGCATTAAGGCCCCTAGAGATTATACACGCAGACCTATGTGGATCAATAGACCCATTAAGAGCGGTAATCACCAGCTGATCGCATCCACTTCGATTTTTAACGATTAACACCGCGTCAGGAAAGCGATGCGGCGAGGTTGCAACGCCGCTCGCTCTCAGACCCTAATTTTTTGCTGCCCCGGAGAGTTTTCGCCTAGCTGCCGTTAAAAGCATGTCTCTTCGCATTAACTCACTATAATAAGGAGATTACCTCGTTTGTTTTTATTTTGTAATGATAAAAAAGAACGTTGATAAACAAGGAAATTTCATTTAGCAAATTAAAAAAGATAAAATAACGAAAAAACTGCAGCGTTTATACTCTGCAACAGCAACAACACACACCTATTTATTTGCACAACCGTATACAAGTATCAGTACTATGTGGTTTGTCTGTAGATAATTGCGACTGTAAAACTGATCTTGTGCCGTCATTACCTACAAACTTGAACGTTACGAATTCCAACGTCACTGTTATTTACGATTAAAGAAAACACATTAAAAATTAGATTGTTTTAAGGGTAATATCTCTTATCGGAAGTCCTTTGGGGAATAATGGATTCACTAGTTCTGGTTACATACAAATACGTCAGTCTTGGTACCATCTTATCCTCCCAAAAGTGTTCTTCCTTGAAAAGTAAAAAAAAAAGAGTAAGCAACATTTAAAAATATGTCAGTGAGTCAAACACCAAGCCGATTAGTGGAACGTATCCTTTTATCTCTTTCCTCAAGAGCACACATTACCATCTAAAAGGAATCCAGCGCTTCTACGATTTATCATATAAAAGATCAAAGAAAGCATCAAGAATTACTTTTTGTAGGTACCTGTATTCTTGGCTTAAATAAAAAGGTAAAAACACTTGCTTGACGAGAAAGAAAATTAACTTATTTAAGGATGCTAGGGCATACTTAGCGATACCTTGTTTAGGAGAAATATTTATATTTCTACACATTGAATTTGTGCATTAAGCTTTTCTCCAGAAGACAGTGATAGGTGATCTTTGTGCTCATGTATTTTCAAAGAATATCTTTTTACACAGTTGTGTTGCGAGTTTGACGAAGGAATTTCCGACATTTCGATTCCTTCGCCATTTTGTGGTGAATTGGTATTATCATTTGAATTGTTGTTTTTTTGTGCGATAATGACATATGATGCGATATGCTAGATACAGCAAAAAGATAGAAAGGATTCTGGGAGGGGCTTCCAAAAAGCCCCAGCACTGTGAGTATTCTGCATAGTTCCACTTGTTAATGTTAACAGTGACCTAAAAAAAAAATATTGAAATAGCTGTATCTGGGTAGTTTTTCTCCTTTTACACCTCTGAGACTGTCTAGACGCTGACCTATTTAGTACAATTTGTTTTGTATAACGAAATTTAATTATATTTTTTGTACCTAGCTCAATTTTATTTTAAGTACCTAGATATTTTGTAAAGAAATGCCAGGTTATAATTTACCATAATTTATGAATTTTTTTATGCTCGTATAATCTAATAGGTACCTATAAGTAGTAGGTACCTATTTCATTAAAAATTTACTTAATAATTATTTATTCAATTTTATAGGTAGTATACTTAATTTTATAGTACAGTAGATACTGTCGGTAATAATTTTTTCCTTTATTTTACACATGAAATAAAAAAAATATTGATAATTTTATATTCTTCCATTTCTATAGATAGATATAACAAAACTTTTCATAAGAAAATTTTATGATTCAATTATTTTATTATTTATTACATAATGTTTTATTAATATAAATCCCAAGTGGATAATATGGCTATTATCCGAGCCATTAGATACCTTAATATTAAAATGTACTTTCTATGATTATTATTACACCGTTGCTATTTGCCTCATTAAATATGTTTTTATAGCTAAGTATTTTTGCATTTTTCTGTTACAGCGTAATATGGCAGGCGCCATTTTCAATTGCTTATATCTTAAAACTAATAAATTTAGACATAGGGACAAACAAAAAAAATTAAGATAATTTTGGAAATTAGATTTAAAAGGGGGAGTGCCATTAATATTATTGGAGAAATTTGTATTTGAATACCAATGTTTGCAGTACTTCAGGTTAAACCGGAAGAGAAATAGTTGTGACTCACTCATACAGAATACCAAAAAAGAAGTAAAAGAATAGTATTACATTTTTACATTATTTGTTCGTTTTCTCGTAAAAACAATAGAACGTGTGGCTAATTTGACAATTTCCAACGCCATTTTCTCGGAAAATATCGGTATAGGATATGAAACATGTTTTTTTGCTTAGAATTCTAAGTAGAATGTATATTGTAATGTACTTGTGCTTGGGTGCTAATAGGAAGTAGGTGATAAAGATATATACTGATAATCTGTGAAATGGTAAAAAAAATTCTAGAAAAAGGATATAATTATTTTTGTTTAAACTTTGGCAGATTTACAGTTCATCATCCCCAAATAATATAAGAAATTTTGCCTTTAATCGAGCCGTGCGATCATCTTCTATAGTGGGAAAAAATTGTTGGGGCCCTTTAAATGTGGGTGTGACAGGAAGGCCTGTTTCCTTATGTACCTTTATATCTGTGATTATTAAATTTATTTTTTCGAGTCTTTTTCGTTCTCGTTGATTTTTATTCAATTTTTTGCGGGCCATTTATTCTCAGGTGCATAAATAACTATTTGACTTAGAAGAATGTGATTTTTGCAAGTGCCTTTAATGCAGAGTGTATTATTTCCGCCAGCGGGTAACTGGCACAGAAATAAAAATCTGTATACTGCTGCCGATAGAAACTCTAAAACCTCGCCAGCGTGAACTAGGCACAAGGTAGAATTTAATATCAGTCACAGGATAGCAACCAAGATGGCAATCTTAGCTTCGCCAGCGTTAACGGGCACAACGTAAGGTTACTACCGGTACACGTCTGTATAGTACTAATCTCGCCAGCGTGAACTGGCACGAGACAGGACTATGTCAAACTTTTTTTGATAATATAGCCTTTTTCTTTAAAAAAAACATGCCCTAAAATTTAATGATCATACTAAGTATTTATTATTATAAAAAAATCACAACGAGAATGAACCAGAAAATCTTTTAAAAAATTTTTTTTTTAAAGGTACAAAAAAAATTAGGATAGGCCAGTATGCAATATTAATACCTAGAAATAATTAATACCTAAAAATCACACTAAAGTAAAACCAAAAGGAAATAAATTTTTTCCTTTAAGAAATTGTAACCAGGGTTATTATTAGGTACTTAACTAGTTATTTTGCAAAAAATAAAAATATAAACACGGCGCCTCCACCAAGTTGTCACGCCCTGCGGGTGTGACTGGGGACGTTGACCTAAGATCGGAATAAAACACTAAATTTTTTTATAACAATAACAAATTAATTTATTTACTGTTAGTCTGTTTCAAATAAATCATTACAATTATTTTACACTCAATTACGTTATGGTTAAATATTACCCTTGGTTACATTTCCTTATAGGTGAGATAAACTATAGTTTCATACTTACAATAAAAGATTAACTTTGAAAATAACCATCGTGGGGCTGCTTTCGGACGGCGTCTCGCAAAGGGGAGAATCGGGGTAGAATCGATCAGTTACCTTGTCGGCCAACCACTGCCCTCTGCCATTGATCAAATTTGACTTTATACCTTCCAAACGGTTCGTCAAGTCAGCACTCTTTTTACTATCTTTTAATCTATTTTAGGTAGACGATGTACTACGGTCAATGCATAGGTCGAGCAGTTTCCTGCTGACTTGCTGAATCGGCTTGATTGGCGTGTTTATACATTTAGTAATAAATGATGGGAAGTTAATTTCTTTACTGAGTGTTCCTTTACTAAAGTGGATTTATGAAATATTGATTTAGGTTTTGAATTATTTTGAGAAAATAATCTTTTTGATTATTCCCTTTGTGACACACCTTTGTGACACATTCCCCGGTCCTACTTTACTCTACTCTTTTCGAGTTTATAGCTGGGGGCCAGCTCTCGTAGGACCGGGGAATGTGTCACAAAGGGAATAATCAAAAAGAATATTTTCTCAAAATAATTCAAAACCTAAATCAATATTTCATAAATCCACTTTAGTAAAGAAACACTCAGTAAAGAAATTAAGTTCTCATCATTTATTACTAAATGTATAAACACGCCAATCAAGCGGATTCAGCAAGTCAGCAGGAAACAGAGGTGCTCGACCTATGCACTGACCGTAGTACATCGTTTACCTAAAATAGATTAAAAGATACCTAGTAAAAAGAGTGCTGAATTGACGAACCGTTTGGAAGGTATAAAGTCAAATTTGATCAATGGCAGAGGGCAGTTGTTGGCCGACAAGGTAACTGATCGATTCTACCCCGATTCTCCCCTTTGCGAGACGCCGTTCGAAAGCAGCCCTACGATGGTTATTTTCAAAGTTAATCTTTTATTGTAAGTATGAAACTATAGTTTACCTCACCTATAAGGAAATGTAACCAAGGGTAATATTTAACAATAACGTAATTGAAGTGTAAAATAATTGTAATGATTTATTTGAAACAGACTAACAGTAAATAAATTAATTTGTTATTGTTATAAAAAATTTAGTGTTTTATTCCGATCTTAGGTCAACGTCCCCAGTCACACCCGCAGGGCGTGACAATATGAAGATTATGTCATGCTGACATACGAAGAAGCCCTAACAAGCCCTAAAAAGAAAAAATGGTTAAATGCAATAGAGGAAGAAAATAAATCATTGAACAAAAACAATACTTGGGTCTATGTAGATCAAGGAGAAATAAATACAAATAAAATATTGACAAGCAAATGGGTTTTTGAGGTTAAAAACGATGGCAGGTATAAAGCTAGACTGGTAGTGAGAGGATGTCAACAGGAATATGGAATAAATTTTGAAGAAACTTTTAGTCCAGTGGTTAAGATAACATCTTTAAGAATACTCTTAGGCTTGGCTGCGAAAAATCAATATATAATAAAGAAATTTGACATAAAAGCAGCTTTCCTGTATGGAGAACTAAAAGATGAAATCTATGTCTTTACCTGAAGGATATGAAAATAGCAATCAAATATGTCTACTGAAGGCCTTATATGGACTAAAACAAGCTCCTTTAACATGGAATGAACATTTCACAAAATTTCTAAAAGAAAAAGGCGTAGATACATTAAAAGTGGAACAATGTGTCTTTAAAAATGAAAGTGGAACCATTTTCTTGGCAATCTACGTAGATGATGGAATTATACTAGGAGAAAAAGAAAAAGATATAGATAATCTATTAAAGGAACTAGAAGAAAAATTCGAGATAGTTAAGACTGATTGTGCTACATCATTTCTAGGTATAGAAATAGAAAGAAATAAAGAAGGAATAAAATTAAAACAAAGTCAATATATAGAAGACATTTTAAACACATTTGAAATGACAGAAGCCAAAACAGCAGCTACACCAATGGTATACAACAATACAGACAAACACGAGTTAACCAATAAGAAATTTCCATATCGAGAAGCAATGGGCAGCTTACTTTATTTAACAAATAAAACTTGACCAGACATATCCTTTGCAGTAAACTATGGAAGTCGAAGAATGGAAAATCCAACAGATACTGATGTATCGAACATAAAACGAATTATGAGGTATTTAAAACAATCTAAGGACAGTAATATTGGGTATAAAGTATCGTCAACGGACTATGAACTAACGGCATATTGTGACTCAGACTTTGCAGGTGATCGAGATACTAGAAAAAGTACAACGGGCTTCGTAATATACTTTTGTGATGGACCTATAAACTGGTGTTCGCGAAAACAACCTATCGTGGCATTATCAAGCACTGAAGCTGAATACATTGTTGCAGCAGAGTGTGTAAAAGAACTTATGTACATTAAAGCCATAATTCAAGAACTTGTGAATGGTGATGTACCAATAACTTTGCATATTGACAATCAAAGTGCGCTTCAGCTTATCAAAAATGGACAATTTAACCGGAGAAGCAAGCATATAGACCAGGTATCATTATATTAATGAAAAAGTACATGATGAGACTGTAACAATAAAATATTGTTCTACAGAAGAACAAATCGCAGACATTTTTACCAAACCATTAGGTAATGTAAAGTTTGAAAAATTTAAGAATATGTTGTGTGAATAATATTAAATAATATTTTCATTGTTCTTAATGCTACAATAATTATTAGGAGAAGGTGTTAAGAATAATAATTTATATTTAAGATTTATATATTTAATGTTAGGCAACACTTAATACTAGGTAGGGAAGTGAATAACTGGTTGCATACAGTTAGTGGTAAAAATTGTTTTGGTAGAAACATAACCAAAATAAGGACAGTTCATAAAAGATGGTAAAACGTGTAAGATAAGAAGTGACTCAATAAAGTATTTTTGTAGAGAGTATTATTTTAAAAAATAACAAATTCGAACAAAAATGAGGATACTGCAACTTTAGGACAGATTAAATATATAGTCGTTAAGTAAGCTAGAACAATTGAAAGGTCCAGTTTTGATAGCTCAAATCATAAGTTAATCTAGCCCGAGTAGTAACGCATCACAATTCCCATATTGGTCTTTGCCATCTTAAACAATGAATTGCTGCAACCCACGTCGCATGTGTTCGTCAAACCCAGTTATGATTAGCTAAGCTAGCTAGCTAAAACAACAAGTCTTCAGGGCTAGCATAACTCATGAATAGTGATTTGGTGCAATTTCTTCGATTTAGTTGCCGTAATTCAGAGGTCTGAACTGTCCCCTATTAGCAACACAAGTCGGTCTAGGATAACTCATAAATTTGAGTTGTATCAACTCGATATATGGAGAAACTCTTGTCACGATACAGGGATGTATTTGCCAAACACCCTAAATACACGGGATAAACTACCCTAGCAGAACAAAAAATGAAGATAATAGATCAAAACCCAATAAAAAATCGCCCATTGGTAATCGATGTATGGGTTAAGGTGGGCCTATTTTATGCCCACCGAGTTCGCCTGAGATGACTCCATTGGATTTCCTTTTATGGGGAAATTTAAAGAGGCTTGTATACTGAACGCCAGTTCACACCAGGGAAGATTCGATAGAAAGAATGACACACCATTTCAACGAAATTCGAGACAATCCTGGAATGTTGTTTCAAGTACAAAGAGAAAGCGTCCGTCGACTAAGAAAATGTATAGAGGTACAGGGCGGCCATTTCAAAAAACTGATGCTGAAGTAAACAATGTGGCAAACTTCGTTTTGGAAATGTATCAAAATAAATTCTTCTTGCGTCCACACAATTGCCGAGTGCTTGTCCATAAGTTAGATGCATGTGAGCATCAATGAGATGTAATATAGACAAATTTTATTATTTTAATGCGAATTATTAGTTATATTGTTTTTAGATTAGTTACTGTGTTTAAATAACTTATGTTAATAAACTTGATAATTAAATAAATTTTGAAAGTCAATGCTTAAACGTGTTATACAAGAAAATGTATTTTTTTCGAAAACGGTTAATTTTATCGAAGCAAATGTAGAGTACCCGTTTTAAAGAGGAATGACTAGAGTATTTAAAAATCAGTTTTCAGTTTTGTAAAATGACACCTGTCCAAATTTTGGCCTAACGAGTGTAGTGGTAAGTCCGGTCCTGACTTCCCTGATGATGGTAAAGATCTACTGTACTCTTTATGGCCTACATCAAATATTAAAACTAATAAATTATACACGTCGGTTCTAAAGTTAGAGCCAAAAAGGTAGGTCGCTGGGTACCCCCATATCTCCGTTAACGGGCACTATGGGGATTATTTTAATGACAAATTAGGGTTATTTTGACCTCCCCTACACGCCCCCGAGAGTATTCCTCGTACTTCCTAGACACCCTCTGTATACATTTCTTTTTTAACAAAAATAGCCTGTTTATGTACTTATTTTAATTTCTTCCATTTCATTTTGGGAACTATGTTTGCTTAAGGCCCAAATGATTAATGTCCTGTTAGTGATAATAGCAACATATAACTTCCATGACAATAATTGTATCCTTAGAAGTTTGGTAGAGTTAATAGGACATTGATATTTTAGACCATCATCAGACATTAATATTAAATCAGGTATAAAGTTCGTTTTGTATTAACTAAAATAACATAAAACCAATAAGAATCAATATTTTGCAAAAGATTTAGCTCGTCGTGTGTATGTAGGAATTTGAACCAGTTGACGTTATAAACGTTAAAGTCGCCAAGGATGATAACTTCAGAATTGAGATGCCGGGATGGCAAAAAGTCGAAGAAAAAATCTTTGATGACGAGAAACACCACTGCGGACGAAGAGACAAACGCCATGTTGTAACCAGAATATAAATACATAGCTTACAGTATTTATTGACGAACTCACCTTTTGGTTAGTTAGGGTAGATACATTGTAAATGTTAATGGTTTAAACTTCATCTATGTTGCCTACATAATATTCGTGTTAATTCTTAATGACGAAGACCTAGTTCAAAATAAGATAATAGCTTAACTGACGACAGCAAACTTGTTTCATCTTTTATTTTGGATCCTCAAACATCCGCGGCCAATGCACATCTCTATAGGCAGCAAGAAGTCTCACATGTCAACAAAGACCTGAAAGTACTGCTGTCTTGACGTGACAATAACAAAGTAAAATTTAACAAAAAAAAGTTTCTGGTAAAAAACCAGATATAGAAATGGTGCTACACTCGATTCCCTTAGTTTCATCTATCCATTTTACTGGGTGTCCATTTGAATAGTAATATGTCTTGGCATAGCCACGTTATAGCCATAACCTGAACTAACCTGAATAGTAATATGTCTTGGCATAGCCACGTTGCGGCCATTGTTAAGGAAGCCACGCAGACGCTTGGGATGCTTTTCCCAACTAAGAACACCTTACACCCCAACAGTTTGTGACTCTTTATATAAAGCCCAACTCGGCACTGCTCCTAAACATACTTTGTGACTACTGGATTGTTTCACAAATATTTTCATGGCAAATGTTCAAGTGATATTACTCGCTTGATTCTACTCAGAGCGACGCATGGCAGATATACACGTCGAACCACTGCAGCCCACCCGTACGTGGTTCTGTTTATTGTTTATCCCCAGTAAACACACTGGTTACGTGAACCTCGCTGTATATAAATTTGAAACTCATTTTTTACTTTAATTTATTTTACATTATGTTTATACCTCTAAAACATAACAGAATTATGTCAATTTAAGGTAGGTCAAATATCCGTGGCTATGATATAAGCTTAAATAAAAATGTTTACATAATTTCACTTTAGTCATGTTAATATCATTACAATATAAAGAAATTATGTAAATTTAAGGTTTCCTGCATCACATTAAAAGGAGATCCAGTGTACACCATTGAACCTCTATATTACATAAATTTAATAGCTCATTTTTACATAAATAAAATTACATAGCAACCTCATAAATTTGACAATCGCTAATATTTTGTTTAAAATTGCCTCCGCTTAATGTAGGGGGCGGATAGAACTGTCAAAAGTCAAAACCTCTCAACGTCATCACGTAAGTGGAGCAATTTCTTCATATTTTTCTGGCTTGGGTGCATGTTAAAAATGTGCTTTGCGGTATAAATTTGTCTCTTCTATTCTTTATAAGTATACCATATTTTTCCCTCAAGGTAAGTATAACTCTCAATTGTTTGTTTATTAGATTGTTTAAACGTGCTACAGGATTTCATTAACCTCAAAGAAAGACAAAAAGGAGACTCCTGAGTTCTGACGCAGGATATCCATGACCATTCCTTATATTGTTATCAAATTGTGCTATAAAGAATTATCCTGGTAAAATAGTAACTAAACAGCTTGGTAATAACAGTTGCCAACCTGATTTTTAAATTACTGAAATAGTAGTCTTGTTTTTTTTTTAAGAAAATGCTGTAACACTGCAGGACATCAGTGCAGACATATCAACCTTAAATTCAGATGCTTCAAGTCGAGCATGCTGTCCTCTTATGGATCACCTGCACATACAGTTTTTTTAAAAATATTTTGCACTTTATTTTGACGTCCTATTTTGAGAACCAGTGAAAAACTTTAATTAGAAAAGTTAGAAGAATTTTACTGTAGTATCTTCTAGAGTTATTACAGAAAACAAAAGTTCATCGCAAAGTGAAGAAAAATATTTTTTATTTTTATTTATTCATTCAACGGGCTAACACCCAATTTACAAAAAATTTATACATGTACATATTATCATAAAAGAACAAAACTCTCAAAATATAAAAACCAAACTTAAGCTTGTACGCTATACATCACAATACGAATCATTAAATGTCACACTATAAAAACAAATACACAGATCCGCAAACAAGCAATAAAGAAAAAAAAAACATCTCAGTTCACATCAATAGGTACTCTGCGTAAGAAACCCTTCAATTTGTTAATGGTTGAGCTAAAGATATTGTTTTTGCAATAACTTTAAAAGATAATACACAAAAAAATCCTCTAACTTTTGTATTTAAAGTTTTCTCTAGTTCTCAAAACAACACGTCGAGATATAGGGTGCAATATATTTTAAAAAAAACTGTACATACCAGGAGGTATCATATTTATATAATAATAACGTAGATAATACCGCACAAATTTTGAAAATAATATAGTTTTTATATGTATATATTACATATATTAGTATATGAAATTGACATAACTTTTACATCAGATTACATAACAATTATGACGTTTGGCTTTTTAAATTAACCATATTTATACCATAGTTACATCATAAGGAGGTTCATAATTGCGGATATTATGCAGTGGTAAATGATGAGTTTTGAATCAGTTATTTACATAACAATGTTACAGAACTTGTAAGATTGTAATATAAATTTTAAGTAAATACTATGTAATTGTGTTTACTGGGTCGAACGACACAATTCAAACCAATTTTCATCTGGAGAACGTCATCACTCTAGAGCGAAGTCGTGCTCCCTAACGAGTATATTCTCCAAAGATTTGTGCACAGGCGCCGTTCGCAGAGAGTCATGAAGGACTTTTCCGGCGGTGCTGTGCCTAGTCATGAAAACGCCAGATCCATTTTATGGAAATGGTTTTTTGCCAAAATTCTGGTAAATAAACGATTTACTAGTTAAAACTATTTTACAGCAGGTATGTATTAATGCAGGGATGCACAGACTTATAGGGAACAGGGGCCACTCGGGAAAAATATAAGCCAAGGACGGGCCACTACAAACAATACTTATTAACACAAAAATTTTTATTTTCAAATAGTATGAAATACAATAATAAAAATAAAAGAACCTTCAAAAATGTTTGTCGTAACTATGTAATCGTAAAGTAATATAATCATTACAATGTAATATTTCATGTTTTATTATTTTGATGCGTGACATTGCATTGAACTAACAAGTTTTTTTATATTTGGCTTCACATTACTTATCGCCACACGTAAAATTGCTTCCAAATTTTCATTTGCCAGACGGTTTCGGTTTTTCGTTTTGCTTAGTTTCATCACTGAAAACGTTTGTTCACAAATATACGTCGATCCAAATAAGCTTGCGCATTTCAATGCATTTATTCGCAACTCTTTATAAGCGTTATTATCAACGCAACGGTAGAAGTTGAGTAAATTACCTTCATTAAATTTGTTTCGTAAATTATCATCATTTTGCATGTCTATTATTTCCAGCTGCATTGATTCCGGCGCATCTTCGGGTGAAATGTTGAAAGGATTGCTGAAAATGTCCAATAGAGGTTTAACTTTTTTGAAGTCTACAAAACGATTTTGAAAAGCTTGTATCAAAATATCAAAAACAAATTGACGTCAGTTTTATTGACTTTCTCCATAATTTTTTTGTAGTTCGGAAAATGGCTGTAATTGGCTAAATTAATTTGTGTCCTGAAAAGACTCAATTTGCAATGAAAGGACGAAACATGAGAGTATAACTGCGAAATCAATTGATATTTGCCTTGGAGTCGCGTATTTAAGACATTCAAGTGATTTGTGATGTCTACAAGAAACGCTAAGTCACACAGCCAATCAGGGTTGTCGAGTTCGGGGACGTCGTTTTTCTTTTCCGCCAGAAATAATTGAATTTTTTCAATCAAGTTAAGAAACCGCTGTAGTGTCAACCCACGACTTAGCCACATTACTTCAGTGTAAAACAGGAGATCACCATATTATCGATAATGTTACATGCACTAGGCTTTCCGGATGAAGAGGACAATATTCACCAAAGTGTGAGAGGCATATATTATGCAATACTCTCAGAGGATAATGAAAAAAACAGTGAATGATCAAAATGTCTTCAAGTGTATAGAAACACCTAAAAGAAAAATGCTAACAAGCCAAAAGAAAAAACTTGCAGTACCAGACATAGATAGTGTTGTAGGTCTGCAATTAGACATGACCATTGAATTTCTATTCTGTAATACAGACACACCATCCCAATTCCGAAGTTGTCATCCTTGGCGACTTCAACGTTCATAATGTCAACTGGCTCAAATACTCAAACATGACCGACGAACAAGATCGTGAAGCCGAATCCTTTGCCATCAGCTCTGGCCTCACCCAGCTGGTGGGTGAACCAACTCGGATTCCAGACAGAGATGGTGATTTTGCTAGTTTGTTGGATATTTTCTTAACTTCAAACCCCGACTTGTACACTGTCACCGTGAAGCCGCCGCTAGGAACGTCTGACCACAACCTTATTTCGGCACTGAACATACTACCAATTAGTGCCGAGAGCCTCCTAAACCACGCAAGGTATGGCATTATACATCATCTAAGTGGGATGACCTAAGGGACCATTTTCGAACGTTTCCTTGGCGGGACGTTTGTTTTACCTCTGATGATCCATCCATCTGTGCAACAGAAATATTGGAGGTTATCCTTACTGGCATGGAAGCCTTCATCCCTTCTTCAAAAAAGTGCCCTTCTAACGGCAAGCCTTGGTTTACCAAAAATTGCGAACGAGCTGCTAAATCAAAAAATTATTTCCACCGACAATGGCGTAAAAATCCTACCGCCGAAAATCGTACCATCTTTGTTAACGCTCGAAACCAATGCAAGCAAACGATAAACCAAAGCAAAGGAGCACAGAACCAGAGGATCAAAGACAGACTTCTTGAATGTCCTAACGGCTCAAGATCATTTTGGTCGGTAGCTAAGGCCGTCAGTCAGAACTTTACCAAGTCAACCATTCCACCTCTAACACGTTCTGATGGCACCATTGCGACCAAAGCACAGGAGAAAGCAAACCTACTGGCGGAACTATTCTCTTCACATTCAACGGTAAATTTTCAGGGAAGTACTCCACCGAACATTCCCCCTGTAGAATCGAGAATGCCTGAGATTGTTTTTCGCCACCGCCATGTTAAACGAATCTTGAGGAATTTTGACACTAAAAAGGCTTCTGGTTCTGACGATATTCCAGTCATTGTAATTAAGACATGCGCTGACGAACTGACACCGGTATTTTGTAGGCTTTTTAACTTATCCTACAAATTTCCTTCTTGCTGGAAAACTGCGCGTGTCCAGCCCATACCCAAAAAAGGCAAGAAGACCTTGCCAAACAACTATCGTCCAGTCGCATTGCTTTCGGTTACATCCAAAGTTATGGAGAAGGCTATCAACGAAAAATTATTAAAATACCTGGAAGGCTTCAACATTATTAGTGACCGCCAGTATGGATTTCGTAAGTCTAGATCAACAGGAGACCTTCTCGCTTATGTTACTCATGTTTGGAACAACGCAATAGAACATCATGGAGAGTCCCGGGCGTAAGCACTGGACATTTCCAAGGCATTTGACCGAGTATGGCATGAGGGGCTCCTAACTAAAGTGAGAGCATACGGAATGCCGGTTCAATTTTGTTCATGGCTGTCGAGCTTTCTTAAAGACCGTTCTCTGCGAGTGGCGATGGACGGATTTCTTTCAGACACATTTAACATTAACGCCGGAGTCCCTCAAGGTTCTATATTGTCGCCCACCCTTTTCTTACTCTACATTAACGATCTTTTGGAAAAAACTAAAAATCCTATATATAGCTTCGCTGATGACAGCACACTTTTACTTTGGATGCTCGGACATCGGCTGCTAATGCACATCTCTATAGGCAGCAAGAGGTCTCACATCTCAACAAAGACCTGGAAGAAATTCTGTTTTGGGGTGACAGTAACCAAGTAGAATTTAACGCTAAAAAGACCCAGTCGGCAGATTTTTCTAAAAAAGTTATTGTTGAAGAACCGGATATAGTTATGGCGGGACACTCGATTCCCTTGGCTTCATCAATTCATTTATTGGGCGTTAATTTGGATAGTCATATGTCTTGGCATAGCCACGTTGCGGCCATTGCTAAGGCAGCCTCGCAGAAGCTTGGAGTACTTTTCCGAACAAAGAACCTCTATACACCCCAACAACTTTTGATGCTCTAGAAAGCCCAAATTCGACCATCGCTGGAGTACTGTTCGCATATTTGGGGCTCTGCTCCTAAACATACCCTGAGATTGCTAGATTCCATTCAAAGAAGAGCCACTCGCTTGATCGGTGACCATAGTCTGACAAACAACCTGGAAAGCCTTGAACATCGAAGGCAGGTTAACGACTTGAGTCTATTTTACAAATATTTTCATGGCAAGTGTTCAACTGAGGTTGCCCGCTTGATACCACCCAGAGCGGTGCATGGTAGAAATACACGACGAGCCACTGCAGCCCACCAGTACGCGGTTCAGCTTACTGTCCTTCGAACGACACTGTTTCAAAATTCTTTCATCTGGAGAACGTCATCACTCTGGAACGACCTCCCTGAGATCGTGTTCCCAAACGACTATAATCTTCAAACATTCAAGAACAACGTGAATCGTTTCCTGCACACACGCACCGCTCCCAGAGCGACATAAAGGATTTATCCTGCAGTGCTGTGCCTTATCATAAGAAAAAAAAATTACAGTTGTAAAATATAGTAACAACGCTGAACCGAAAGGAAAATATCTACGGAATCGAGGAAAAAGTACTACAACAGATTCATCTAACAAGGTCACCAAAGAAGGCACAACACCTAAACAAGACGCCTTAGTTGTTAAAATGGAGAACAAAACATTCGCAGACTTGCTCAAAATCATTAAACAAAACGTTAACCCCAGTGAGATCGGTGTTGATGTAAACGCTGTTGCTAAAACAAGAAACGGAGATGTGTTAATAACTGTACGTAACGGAGCGGACAAAATTAAGGCCCTCAAACATGAAATGGCAATAAAACTACCAGAGGCAACTATTGCACATGTAAGGAATAAAAAAGTAGTCCACATCAAAGACATAGACGTACTTACTACGGAAGAAGAAATCAAACAAGCAATTATACAAACTTTAAACATAACAGGCGATATCGAACTAAGAGCTCTACGACCAGCCTACGGGAATAAACAAAACGTCACAGTAATTATGAGAGAGGACTAAGCGGACAGTCTAATAAAACTACAAAGAATTAAGATCGAATGGATAAATTGTAGGGTACAGGAAAGAAAAAGGGAGATCAAATGCCGCAAATGCTGGGAATATGGTCACGTCAAAGACAAGTGCAATGGGCCAGATAGAGAAAAACTCAGGCCTTCAAATGTAAAAACAAACCCTATTGTCTTAATTGCAAGAAGGAAGGACATCAATCTTACAATCCTAAATGTCCCCAACAGGTCAGACAGAGTAAAAGTTATAAATTAAATGGCGAAAGTACTGCAAATTAATATAAGCCGAAGTCGTCCAGCACACGACATAGCCTTAGCCACAGCTCTAGAAATCGGCGCAAGCATTTTAATAATCAGCGAACCCAATCGCAATGCCATTTGAAATAGAAAAGACTGGTTCTGCGATGAGCAGATAGATACTGCCATTAGAATCTTGGATAGTAATACAACAGTAAAACGTCAAGGGCAAGGCACCGGATTTACATACATCGAAACCACCAAATATACAATATACAGTGTATATGCATCCCCAAATGACGAAATTCAAGACCTTGAAAACCTTCTGCAGGAGATTGGAAATCGGATAAGAACAAACAATGAAAATGCAATAATAGCTGGAGATTTTAATGCAGTCACCAGAGTGGGGTATGAGCTTTAGCGACAGAAGAGGGAACGGTGTGACAGATTGGATAACCGAAAATGATTTAGTAATAGTGAATCGCGGCAACAAACCAACCTTTCACAGAGAAAACTACTCATCTATACTAGATTTAACAATAGCCACATCCAACATAACACAAGACATCTCAAAATGGGAAGTAAGCGACAAGGAATCGTTAAGCGATCACGAATACATAATCTTTGAGTTAGCTGAAGCGAATAGGACGAACCATTTAAGAAAATCAGACAGCAGAAGATGACAGGTGAGAAAACTAGATAAAGCAAAACTCCAACAAGCAGTCGAAGAAATAGTACCAGATTATGACCAACCAGCCAACAGTTTTTCACAAAATCTGGCAACTATATGCGATAATACTATGCCAAAGAAGAAAATCGTTGCCGGAAGAAAGCCTATGTATTGGTGGACAGATGATATCTCTGAAACACGGAAAGAATGCATCAGGAAAAGACGAACATACACCAGGAACGTCAATAGAGTTTCACCGGCAGAAAGCCATCGTTTATGGAAAGACTACAAGGTTATCAAAAAAACACTAAAACATAAGGTGAAAGCTTCCAAAAGAACAAAATGGAAGAATCTTTGTGAAGACTTAGAACAAGACATTTGGGGAGATGGTTACAAAATAGTAATGAAGAATATGGTAGGTTGCCCACCAAGATTACAACTGAGCATGGAAAAGATGGAGGAAGTTGTTGACCACCTATTTCCCATACATCAGCCTGTAACATGGAACCGTGAAAACGACACCGCCTTCGTGAATTTCAGCCAGGAAGAACTAAAGGAAGCATGCGCCAAACTTAAAGACAAAAAGGCCCCGGGATCCGGAAACATACCTACTGAAATAATAAAATACACTGTATCACAGTGTCCTGAATATGTTCTTACCGTATATAATACGTTAGCACAGGGATCAAACTTTCCAGCAAGCTGGAGAAAATCCAAACTTGTACTATTTAGAAAGGGAGAAAAACCACTTGAAAATCCAGGATCATATAGACCTATCTGCCTATTAGATATTGAGGGAAAATTGTTTGAACAACTCATCCTAATCAGACTAAAGCAGGAGCTGGAAAGAGTCGGAGGCTTGGCAGAAAAACAGTATGGCTTTGTCAAGAAGAAGCAAACTGTTGATGCTATCAATGAAGTACTGAGGATCGCCAGAAATGCGGCAGCATACTCAAGCGCCCACCGAAGACTCTGCGCGGTGATAACCGTTGACGTTAAAAATGCTTTTAACAGCGCCTCATGGCAAAAAATCTTGGAAGAACTTCGGAAAAAAGGCTGGATGAGCACCTCGTGAATATAATCGCATCTTATCTATCAGAAAGAGAAGTGATTCTACAAGCAGAAGAATCAGAAAAGCGACGAGCTATAAATAGCGGAGTACCACAAGGTTCAGTACTAGGACCAACGCTCTGGAACGTGCTTTACGACGATCTGTTCAAGGTAGTTCTCCCAACAGGCGTAACCCTTAGAGGTTTCGCAGACGACACTGCACTAGTCGTAGTTGCAAAAGGGGAAGAAACGCTAATGGCGAATGCGAACATCGCACTATTAAGAATAGGCAAATGGCTGAGAGCAACACACTTGCAACTGGCAGCTGAGAAAACAGAGGCAGTACTTCTCACTACAAAAAGAAAAATTGCACCAATACACTTCAATGTGCAAGACACAATAATACGACCAAGCAAGGCCATAAAATACCTAGGAGTTTGGCTGGATACAAAGATGACGTTCTCGGAACACGTAGGAAAAACCATAACTAAGGTGGAGAAGACAATAACGGCCTTGTCTCAACTCTTGCCAAACATCGGCGGGCCCAAAGTTTCAAAAAGAAAAACACTCTCTGGAGTGATACACTCGCAGTTGCTTTATGCAGGACCAGCCTGGCACTCAGTTACCGAAAACAAGAAACTGACAGAGAGACTGCAACGGACCCAAAGAAAAATGGTGATTAGAGTATCCAGTGCCTATAGGACAATATCCGCAGGAGTAGGAGTTATAGCAGGAATTCCACCGATTGACCTGCTCATAAAAGAATGATTGGAGAGATACCAAGGTGGGAATGTCCACACAGCAAGGAGAGACCTTATAAATCGTTGGCAGGAGAAGTGGAATGCTAGCACAAAAGGAAGATGGACATGGCATCTCATACCAAACATACAGACTTGGATATCCCGACCTTACGGCGAAGTTGATTATTTCCTCACGCAAGCTCTGTCGGGACACGGCTGTTTCCGCCAGTATCTATTCAACCGACGCAGAGCAGACACAGAACTGTGTAAATACTGTCCAGAGGTTGATGATGCCGAACATACCTTGTTCCAATGTCCTAGATGGGAAGAAAGTAGGCGAACATTTACACAATCCACGGGAAGAGTATTCAACTCGAGAAACATGATGGAATGCTTAGTGCATTCCGAGATATCGCGGAAATCGGCATTTCACACCATTAAAAATATTATAGAAACTAAAGAAAGAGAAGACCGCTGAAGCAAAACCCTGCAATTCTATCATCTATAAGATACTGTCTATTATGATTGATATCAGAAGAGACCCCTGAAGTAATGCCGAGAGGCGGTTTCCAGGGCAAATCCAGGGGGAAAGTTTTTAGTCGGTAGGCGGCTCTCTAGAGGGACCGAATCCGGTACAGGCCGGTCGCTAGATCACCAGACCGGTATCGTCTTTTGAAGATCTTTTACCCCTCTTTAAAAAAAAAATAAAAAAAAAGGAGATCACCATATTCGCTTTCAATATCCTAGAGAAATTGTTTCAATTGTCGGTGATTGAGACCTCGTGCTTTTATAAAGTTTACAGTAGGTACTACAACTTTCATCACATTTTCAAATCCCAATAATTTTGAACAGAGGACCTCTTTGCAACGCGTCTTTCGCTGTTATAAATTTTTGAACACAACAAAAAAAAATTAAATTTGAATTAAATTTGAAATTAGTTTATTAAATAAAATGAAAGGAAATAAAAGCGAAACCAAAACCACGAAGCCACGCTGAGGTGAGAGGCTGAGGGACCGCGTGCAAATGCCCTAGCTCTATAGCCAGAGAGTAAGGGGGGGGGGGGGGGTTTAAAATAGGGCGCCACCGTTTTGCAGCCAGGTCAAAACGGAAACCTTCAAGATCGTGCTGGGGCCTCACTCTCAGCTGGACTTCGCAACTTAGGTAGAATAAAAAAAAGGAAAAGAAAACCACAGGGGAGCTGTATAAATAAAACAAAGAGAATTAAAATTGATACAATTGCTGGCTTTATTCAATAAAAATATATGGGGGTTAGTATTTAATTAAACCTGTACACATCTTGTAACTCTCCACTGACAGGAGGGTGGACTTCTTCCAGCGGGGAAGAAGCTACTAGAGAAGATGACAGATGTCAAAAGAACGTCCCAAAAAAGGAAGAAAGATAGAAAAAGAAGAGAAGACCCTATTAAAAAAAGAAAAGTATTAGCTGAGGGCTTATTAATAAAACGGACCTAGTTCCTTTTCCCTTCGTACAATAAATTTATAATAAAGTAATAAAATTAAAATGGCAAAACCAACTAAGTGAAAATAAACAAAACGGGAAAAGGAACTATATAAAAAAAGTTAAAGCAACTATAAAAATGTTAAATTATAACCAAGAATTAAATTTAAATTAAATTTGAATTAAATTAATCTGGTAAAATGTAAATAAAAAGAATTGACGTCATAAGTCAAGTTTCGGTTTGAGATAAAAAAAATAAATTATAAAATTATATTCAGGGACGTTAGTATAGTGATCAAATATTTTAATTAAACTTGATGAGCAAAAACTTAAAATAAAATTAATTTATCAAGCCAGCACGTACGCCTATGTACTGGAATGGGAAATATACAACTATATAGCACAATCGATGTCAAAATATTAATTATCAAACCGCAAACCAATCAATAATTTATTTAAGGTAGGACATAATGAAAAAAGGAATTACATAACCAGGATATGCCGCTATTAAAAAGAGAGCTCATCAGACTCTAGTGTTACTATTTAAAATAAACAATACGAATTAGAAATGTCCATTCAAGGACCATCTTGACAAATTGGTGGATTTATAATAATTATAATCAAATAAGGCCCCATTATACAAAATAAAAGAAATGATTAACACTAAATATCTGAAACTAAATCATCTCAAATTTGATCAAATAATTTATTCGATGAGGAGTGAATGCTGTACATCTACATTGTTTAAGTTACTTTACGTCTGTGGACATTAAAATATTTACATTGTAATCGGCAATAGCCTGAAAGTCTGCTTTGTTAATCCCAACGATATATGTAATTTGATTTTGACACACTTAATAATATTTTATATTTCGGGCACACCCTGTACTGTATGCATTAAGATACCATGGCACACTGGCCTTCAAGCAAACTTGTGCTATATAAAACAAAAAAAACGTACCAAAATAAAGCAGTAAGTTGGACCCCTTTATAAAAAAAAATTATAGAATTTAAATAAAGTTAATTAAATTTCAAGATTGACAGTAGACAGGTACCAAAAAAAAAAGGAAGAACATCCTTTAGAATAGATAAAATTGGGTCCACTTATAATAGGTGCCCAGTGGCTTCCTATAGGAATCGTAAAACAATAAGAAACATTAATTACTTAGCTAACGAGGCCAATTATACTCGGTCATATGTACAAAAGGCACATTTATCTGAACAAAGCATGTGGTGTTAAATTATGGCGATTTGGAAGCAATATACAGGGAAAATGATGAAAGAAAAATGAAGTACGCTTACCTAACGGGAGCTGTAGGGTCTTTAAAATTGTAGGGGATCCCAAAGGTGGTGAATGCTCCGAATACTCGGCCCTTTTTGGTCCTGGTGACCCACCCGACTTAACTAAAAGAGAGCCCCAGAAGGCGTTTTAGGAGAACAGTTGAAAAATTGACAAAGAAACGGCATGGTATATAAAAAAAAACTCACCTTCGACAGCGAACAACTGCGACAAAAAAATCCCACAATGTGGCTCTCTGCTGCCCCGCAAACCAAAAAGGATCAAATCAAACAAAAGGGGCACAGAAAATAACGCATCTAGATCCAAAATCCTGGAAAGATGGCTTGAATAGCCCTGGATCCAGAAACGCTTGTTGCTTCGTCAATCGCTGAAAGTTAAGTGAGGTCACTGAAGAATTTCAGGTTAAAAGTTAAAAAATGTGCCGTTAACAGGATGTGAGAGAGAAAAAAACCGACAGAGAGAGGTGGACAGGGATAAAGCGAATTTGGGGCGACCCACTTCCGGCCAGAACTACCGTTCGAGCCGAAAAGAGAGGTTAGTTCACACACTGGCGGTGACATAGAATGAAGTCTTTAGAGCCATGCCCATTCAATTGCAGATATTCCAAGCCAAGAGAAATGAAACAGATGTACCCAAATTTAGTTTTACATAAGAAGTCAATTCATAATCCATGCCATCCATTATAAATTATTCAAAAAAAAAGCCTAAGTCCCAAACTATCTTTACCATTCGAGAAACGTTCGTTGAAGTTTGGTTGCTGAGTATTATGGCCCAAACATCTTTTTAGAAGAAGAATATTAACCTAGAAAATTCATTAGCCAATCTGACAGGTGCAGATGAAAATTTTAGACAAGGAAACATTTTTGAAATACATAATAAAATACTGGTATAAGTCTCGGATAGTGTATTCCAGGGAGATATGTGATTTAAAATAGGAGAATAATGTAGCCCTGCTTGGTCAAAGACAACGAAAACAGAGGCCGTTGACCTAAGGTACGTATTTACTTTTATACAAGGAACCAAACATTGTTCTAAAAAGGCAAAATACAATTTTTAAAAGACACAATACAAGTCAGACATGTGGTATGAGGTATTAGATTATAATAATTCATTTGTGACAAAATCGGATTGTCACATCTTGATGTATAATGCAATGAAACTGCATTAATTCCTTGGTATTTATGTTTTTAGTTTGTAAATATTTTTTTAACATAGTTGCTATCCCAGATGTACTTCCAATCATTGAAGGTGCTCCGTCAGTCGTAATTCCAGATATTTTCGTTAAATCCAAATTCATTATAGAATATTTTTCCAGAAGAGCTTTGAGCATGTCACTCCCCTTGGTTTGACTTGTCAAAGAACTCATACCAATCAGTTCTTCACTCACTTCAAAATTTTGCGTTACACCTCGTAAAAATATTAAGAGTTGAGCAGTGGAACTTATATCTGTAGATTCGTTGAGTGCTATAGAAAAATACTTAAAACTTCTCGATTTCGTAGCTAATTGCTCTTCTAAATTAGCTGCTAATGCGGTAATTCTTCTTTGAACAGTCATCCGATTTAACTGAATTTTTTCAAACTTCTTTACATTTTCTGGACAAATTTTTTTTGCGGCGATATCTAAACATTGCTTAACAAAATCACCATCTTTAAAAGGCCGACAAGTTTTCGCTATTACTCAAGATATTTCAAAGCTAACTTCAGTAGCTGTTTCAGCATCTTGAATTGGTTTTGTAAACATAGCTTGCTGGCCTATTAGTTCCCGTTGTAAAGTGGAAATTCTTTGCGTTCGATTTTCGCCAGTTAATTTGGTAAAAGTAGGATGCTGGGTTTCATAGTGCCTTTTCACATTATATTCCTTCGGACTAGAAACACTACTCTTGCATATTAAACATACAATTTTGTTATGCGACGAAATAAAACAGTATTTTTTGGTCCAAATATCTTGAAACTGTCGATTTTCATCTTCAACTTTACGACTACGTTTCTTACTGGGGCCTGGTTTATCCATATCAAAATTGATATTAGAGAACAACGGCCAGACACAATCGCAAACACTTAAACGTATACGATTCTTCTTTTCATACGTCATTTTACGCAAAGAAATAAGTACGGGAGCTCCTTTAAATAAGAATTACGGCACCGACGCGTACCGACCACACACAAGTGAAAATGACAGCCTGCCATTGGTATGTTCTAATTGGCCAGGTCTAGACAATCGACCCGGCAAATTTGATCTTCGGTACCTCTCGCAACAATTCGGGAGGACTCGGCCCTACACGTCTCGGTTCATGTCACGTATACGGGGTCCGTGAAGAACCGTCACTCTACGTGACACGCAAACGTGCGGAATATAATGCGTATCGAAATTTGCAGACTGAGCATGCGCACGTAAACGTTTACGTGTTACTTTTGCTGCTTGCGGGTATGCCGTTGTTCTCTATTATATTGTTACGTAGGTAGAAGCCAAGTTTAAACGACGTCCAATTTACTCGTCACAGATTACAGTTCTTAATCAGTATAACGTTCGCTTGTCCGTAGTTAAAACTTAACTGCCCCGGTAGCTGGCGATGCGTCGTATTTATACGAGTTACCAAACATCGAGAACCTTCCACTTTGTTCGGGGATACTACCGACGTGTTTCGCGAATCTTAAAGTAATCTAGTTGATGCGACAGATTTCTAGTCTCGTAACAATATGCTTAGACCGGAGCGCGGCGAGTAGAATACTTTTAAAATTCGTTGGCAGGCCGCATAAATATCGCTTTTAAAATTCGTTGGCGGGCCGTATAAATATCGACAGCGGGCCGCGGTATGTGCACCCCTGTATTAATGTAACCTATGATCATCACACTGTCAAATTGTGTTTTCAATTCTGATTTAAAAGTTAAAATATTGTTGCTATCACGGTATTTTCAACCTTTTCGGAGATACAGAGTCTTAATATCCGCCATTGAATCTAAGAAAAGCGAGCTCATTTAAATTGGATAAAAAAAATTAGAAATATATTTTTTGGGAATCAAACCAATGCTTAGAAATGTGGGTTGTCAACTAACCAAATTCAAAATTTTCCTGAGTTACTGGTTTTTGATATTTTTAATATTATTTGCAGTTCCGCAAAGTCTAAAAATAGATATCTATTTTATTACCAAAAATGGTCTGATTATGTTATTTAACTTCTTACAATTTTACTTCAAGAATAGAGTATACTTGAATTTGAATAATATTTTATATTAATAACTTAATTTAATAATTAATAATGTACTTTTTATGTGCTGCATCTTCCTGGTTCCTGTTTTATATAATTAACTAGGCTTGCCTGGGCTTGTTTTAATTTTAATGTTGTTGCCCTAGTATATATTTTAATTGTCTCCTCCTTTTATTTTATTTCATTTTGTAAAGTTTTTCAATAATTACATTTTTGCTTTACCTAGGTATTTATAAGATACCGTGATTTTAATTTTAATTGCAATTTATTATTATTAGTATTGCTTTGTCAATAAGTCTTTGGATCTTCTGACAATAAAGCTTATTTAATATTTGAATTTGCTAACTGTGCTTACTTAAGGCCCAAATTATTAATGTCCTGTTAGTGATAACAGTAACTTCCATTACAACAATTATTCCAACAATGGTATCCTTAGAAGTTCTAGTACGCAAAGTTAACAGGACATTGATTAATTGGACCACAATCAGCCATTAATATTTCTGTGGTCCTGGGGTAAAAGTGCTTAAGTCAGATTTTTTGAGAAAATGAGCTTATGTCACTATTGCCTTATAAATCACACACTCTTTTGATGGATGAAACTTCCTAAGTCGTTTGTTTACTAAATCAAATACATGGTACCTGGAACAGACCTTCCTAAATCAAATTTACGTCAGGCAGAACATCCTAACAATACATAAAATAATATACTGGGTGGCCCACTCTCAACGCAGGATTTCATAGCATCTAAACTACTCAACTTTTTAATATTTTTCAAAAACAGGGTCATAGGGAGACATTAGGTCAACAGTTTTAAATTATTTTGAAATATACCGGATGTCCCAAAGAAAAGATCCATAGCAAAGTTATTTTTTTAAATGGAACACCCTATATCTTACAGTATTTTTGGATTCTACATAAAATAACAAATATTTCTTAGTAAGCGCATTATAAGTCTAAACTTAATAGTTTCTGAAATATCGAGTTTTGAAAAATGACATTTTTGAACTTTGACAGCTTCTAGCTTTCTAACAGTACGTCTTAGAGCAAAACGGCTTGCATGTCACTATCTCACTTTTTTATTATCTCCCCATTTTACACTTACTCGATCCATTGTTCCACGAGTATTATAGGAATTTGCCTACCTCTTAGCAAAACCTGGCTCCGAAAGTGAGGATAGAAGAGTTCGATTATATTTTCTTCGTTAAAAAAGAACGTTAAATTTAGATTGTTAAAAAATAACCAGGAAGAAAATATTAGAGAGTTCAGTCTTGCCAAAAAAGAAGTCTCACGTTTGCTTTTTGTATAAACTGTATACTGTGTTATCATTAATACGACAGTATATTCTAGCTATAATATTAAAAGGGACCACAGATTTATAAATACTAATTAGCCAAAATAGTATAAAACTTGTCAAAAATAACATCTACAGTGTGATAGTGTACACATTATTTTATTGAGCTTATGCAAATTCATTTAATTAGCAATTGCTTAATTGACTTCACCTGGATCACAGTGCTGGCGAAGGTGCGACTTTAAACTGCCCTTCCGAATGCTTTGAAAATCACACTGACTACATTTATACATATTAACTTCCTCTGGATCCTTATGTCGGAGAAGATGCCTCTTTAAAGTACTTTTCTGAATGCTTCGATAATCACACTGGCTACATTTAAACATATTAACTTTCTCTGGATCCTTATGTCGGAGAAGGTGCCTGTTTAAATTACCTTTCTCAATGCTTCGATAATCACACTGACTACATTTAAACATATTAACTTCCTTTGGATCCTTATGTCGGAGAAGGTGCACCTTTAAAGTACTTTTCTGAATGCTTTGATAATCACACTGACTACATTTAAACATATTAACTTCCTTTGGATCCTTATGTCGGAGAAGGTGCACCTTTAAACTACTTTTGTGAATGCATTGATAATCACACTGACTACATTTAAACATATTAACTTCCTTTGGATCCTTATGTCGGAGAAGGTGCACCTTTAAACTACTTTTGTGAATGCATTGATAATCACACTGACTACATTTAAACATATTAACTTCCTTTGGATCCTTATGTCGGAGAAGGTGCATCTTTAAATTACCTTTCTGAATGCTTCGATAATCACACTGACTACATGTGAACATATCAACTTTCTCTGGATCCTTATGTCGGAGAAAGTGCAGCTTTAAATTACCTTTGTGAATGCTTCGATAATCACACTGACTACATTTAAACATATTAACTTTCTCTGGATCCTTATGTCGGAGAAGGTGTTTATTTAAATGATCTTTGTAAATGCTTCGATAATCACACTGACTACATTTAAACATATTAACTTCCTTTGGATCCTTATGTAGGAGAAAGTGCCTCTTTAAACTACCTTTCTCAATGCTTCGATAATCACACTGACTACATTTAAACATATTAACTTCCTTTGGATCCTTATGTCGGAGAAGGTGCACCTTTAAAGTACTTTTCTGAATGCTTTGATAATCACACTGACTACATTTAAACATATTAACTTCCTTTGGATCCTTATGTCGGAGAAGGTGCACCTTTAAACTACTTTTGTGAATGCATTGATAATCACACTGACTACATTTAAACATATTAACTTCCTTTGGATCCTTATGTCGGAGAAGGTGCACCTTTAAACTACTTTTGTGAATGCATTGATAATCACACTGACTACATTTAAACATATTAACTTCCTCTGGATCCTTATGTCCGAGAAGGTGCCTGTTTAAATTACCTTTTTTAGTGCTTCGATAATTACACTGATTACATTTTAACTTAACTTCCCCTGAACCCTTACGAAGGCGGGGCTTGTATACATTTCTTTGCCGAAATATCCCCAAGTCATTCTCAACGTTCACCCTAAGTTTCTGATTAACCCGATTATCACGCTGCTGTTGGATATGGAGTCTGCAATCTTGATGTTCGCCAATGCTGCAATAGAGAAAAACATTGTTACGTCACATTAATCGTACCAGTTTATTTATCAATAATATTACCATATACAGGAACATTTCTTTAAGTGTTTAACCAAATAGGTAATTTTTCTCCGATCAGCGCCAAGAAATACCTGATTTTCAATCTAAAATTCTTTGGACAGACGAAACGCGATTTACAAATAGTAGAATATTCAAAAAACATAACCGTCACTACTGAAGTAGAAAAAATTCGCATAGTTTAGGAGAAGGGCGATTGCAAACAAGATTTGGATCTAATGTGAGGTGTGGCATTATAGGTAATTTGGAGTAAATCCTTAGATTACTACTCTCACAAATCTTTTAGGCATGCCATCATTTGATTGGGGTCTTTAATTTCGAAGAAAATCTAACTGGAAATAGAGATTAGCAGCTGTTGCAAAAACAAATTACTATTCTAGCAATGAAATTGGGCAACACTTAGTTTCTACAAGATGCCTGTCCAGCCTGTCGACAGGTAACTTTATAAAATAAACTAGATTGGATCTCTTCCGCTTAAAGAAGTGTTCTCGGACTGTAATGTAGCAAAGGACATATTGATAGCTGGAAATAAAATGCGCGATAATCACACGTATAAAATCAGGAATGATTTAACCACGATGCAAAGGGAAAATCTTAAAAAGGTGGTGGCTGAGCTTAATAGAAGGAAGGAAGAAGGGGAAGCTAACATAGCAATTAAATATAGACATAATAGACCTTATATTGCAACTTCTATTGCTGGGGGATCCGGACGCAATAGAAAAAACATAAACTAGCCCCATTACATGTATACTGTTATAATGTTGGTGGTTTAAGGACTAAAATTAATGAGCTGCGTAAGGTGGTTTTGTGTTCAAACTATCATATTTTGTTGTTCGTTGAGAGTTGGCTCTCTGAAAATTATACTGATGCAGAGTTATCGGTAAAATCATTTAATCTGTTCAGGTGTGATCGATCAAGCTCTTCTAGCAAGAAAAATCGTGGTGGAGAAGTATTAATGTATGTAAGAGATAATATTAGTGTTAGGAAACTTAGGCTGTCGTATAAGTCGGTGGAACAACTGTTTTTATTATGTAAAGTAGCTAGTAGCAAATTTATAGTTGGAGGTGTGTATATTCCTCCTCATTCTGACTTTAATCTATATGAGAACCACTCCCACACAGTCGACGTTCTCAGGCAAGAATATTCTACTTGTAATTTTTATATTTTTGGAGACTTTAATTAACCGGAGGCTAGCTGGGAGAACGACGACTCTGGGGCGGTAGTTGAATGCCCTTTAAACTCGGCAGGTTCAGTGTTGGGTCAGTTCTATGCGTATCTGGGATTTTGTCAGAGCATAACAGTTCCAAATGGTAGGCTTGTTTATTTAGATTTAATTTTTACAAACAAGCGTAACCTTTCAGTTACCGAGGCGGTAGATAATCTTTTTGGTGAATCGCAAAATCACAAAGCATATAACTTTGAAATTGACCTTGGTTCTTTGGCCGAGTCAAGTCTGAGATATGAAGAATTTATTACGATTTTAAAACAGCAGATTATGTCGCTATTAATAACTATTTGGGCGGGATAAATGGGGAATTGGTTTTGAACTTAACCGACATTAATGAGGTAGTATCACAGTTTTATCATATCTTGGAAATGGCTATAGCTCTGTTTGTTCCCTTGAAAAGATACAGAACCTCTCAGTTCCCTAAATGGTTCTCAGCTGAACTAAGATCATTGGTTAGGCAGAAAAAAATTGCTCACAAGTTCTATCGGGGTAGTCGTAGTGTGAATGATTATCTCACTTTTTCAAATCTTAGAGCCAGATGTAAAGCTTTGACAGACATTTGTTATCACAACTATATCTCAGACCTAGACCGGCTGCTCTTTCCTGACCCTAAGAGTTTTCGGTATAGTTTCAACAATAAAAAGGCTATGAATAAAATGTTCGATGTACTATAGGGATAATGAATTTGAGGGCTGTGATCAGATAGCTGAGGTTTCTCCCAGTTTTTCTCTACTGTTTTTTCTCAGAATAACAATCGTAATTATGCGTATATTAATAATCAACGGGTGAGAGGGAGTGCGAACATTCCAAATCCTATATTGTCAATCGGTCTGATTTTTAATAAAATCTCCAGACTGCCACTCAAGGTTACCTCGGGTCCTGATGGTGTTCCAAATTATTTTTTAGTAAATTGTGTATATACTCTATCACGCCCTCTTTTTATTATTTTTAAAAGGTCTCTTGACTCGGCAGTGTTTCCGTCTAGATGCAAACATAGTTATGTAGTGCCGATATTTAAAAACGGGGGCAGTAACAATATTGAAAATTATAGAAGTGTATGCATACAATCAGCCATTTCGAAATTGCTAGACAGGCTTATCTATGATCAATTATATTTCTATAGTAAAGAGTTACTAATCGGTGAGCAGCATGGCTTTAGCTCTGGAAAGTCCACTTTGACAAACTTATTGATACTTCAACAGAAACTGTTAACTGCCTTGGAGGAGGGATATCAGATGGATGTCGTGTACACTGACTTCTCCAAGGCATTTGACAGGGTCGATCATGATATTTTGGTGAAAAAGTTGGATCACTTAGGTTTTTCGAATCTTATGGTGGCTTGGTTTGCTAACTCCCTATCAGGCAGAACACAACAGGCACGAATAGGAAACGCTTTATCTAATTATATTTATGTATCCTCTGGGGTTCCGCAAGGTGGTCGCTGCTCTCCTCTACTCTTTAACATATTTATAAACAATATTGATACTTGTTTTGAAAACAGCAACGTTTTGTTGTTTGCGGACGATCCTAAGTTTTTTAGGAGAGTTTTGTCCAATACTGATCAGACTTTATTGCAGGATGACTTAAATAGGCTGAGTGAGTGGTGTTATAACAATAATCTATTTTTAAACGTACATAAGTGTAATTATATTAGTTTTCATAAGAAAAATAAAAGGGTTCATTCATCTTATAATATCGAGGGTAATACACTTCACTATTGCGACACAATTAAGGATCTTGGGATATGGTTTGATGAGAATCTAAACTTTAACACACATATAAACAATATTGTACTCACGTCTTCAAAAGTACTGGGGTTTGTTCTGCGAAATTGCAGAGAATTCTCTATAGATTCCTGTAAGAGAATATATATGTCACTTGTCGTATCATTGTTAGAATATGGGTCAATGGTTTGGTCTCCTTTGTATATGTATGGTTGCTTAGCTTTGGAAAGGATACAGAATAAATTCATTAGGGTCTCCTTGTTCAAACTTAATATTAGGATCCCGGAGGACCATGTTTATGATACTGCTTTAGAATTGCTGGGAATGTCCGTCTCGCTTCCATCCAGACATTTATTTAAATTATCAATGATTAAGAAATTCTCGGCTGCGAACGCCCAATCATCATAATTTTCTCTGCCCATAAGCCTCGGAACACTCGCGACATAATTATTCGCCGACATTGCACTTAAAACAAAAAAAAAACGATTACTTCACAACTTCCCGTTTCCCGTGTGGGTCTGGGCCCATAACCTGTTGCAGAAAAATAAAACAGCGGTTCGTTTTTGTTAAGCCTTTAGCAACGACTGCACAACGACTGACGATATAAATATAACAAGCTAAACAATAGATTGAGCGGCTTGTATAGCGTTTGTGAAATATTCAAATTTTTAAATCCAAAAAGACTAGTTACACTCTCACAAGATCATTAAATGCACAGAAAATTTAGTAACCCATTACAAAGATGATATTTCAGAAGAATTTCCTATTCAAATAATAAACTTAGTGTCAATTCTTAAAGATGAACTTTCTGAAATTAAATCGGTAAAAGAACTAGCAGAACTATTAATTATTAGTTGAAGAAATAGTCCATGCTTTCAGTGGAGTTAAAGTAAAGTAAATAAAACAATGCAGTCTTTCTCCACAGTTTAATAATGATGATGGTAAATAAAAAGGTTCCCTACATGTTTCGAGCGCTTAAGCACTCATCATCAGGGGATACTATAAGGAAAGTACAAAGTTAGAACGACCAATAAATATAAAATAAAGTTTAAGGACTTACCTAACATCGAGTTTAGTAGAAAAAAATGTTCTCTCAAATTAATGAGTACAACTCATAGTAACTTTAAAGGTTGAAGACTTGGTATGTGAGACGTTTAATTATCTTTAGATATGAATGAAGTTCTGGTTAAATTCGGATTTTTTCATCAAAGAAACATTTTAAAAGACAATGGAATAGTTTTTAAACCATATGAAAGAGATAAAAAAATTTTAAAAATTTTTCTTTTTTTTTATTTGTTTTTTAATTGTTAGTTTTAAATTAAATTTGATGTAAAAAAAATTAAATAAAATCATTGTTTTATTTCAACAAAACCATGCCCAGTTAGCTGATGTGGTAATATGGGGCGCCCCCAGACTTTTGAAAATTTATAGAGGGTAATCATTATTTAACAGTGTTAAAAAATTTTGAAATTGAAAGAGTACAACTTGTTCTCAGCCACTACCGCGAAACTGTCGCAACGTGGAGGCTGAAGTGAGGTTACTTCGAGAAGAGAAATGACTTAAACGACATACAACCAAGTTCAAATATTAGAAATATTAAAATACAAAAATAATTATTGAAATGAAAGTATAGGATTTTAACCAACTCGATATTAAGTTTAAAAAATCTATACCGGATAGATTAATCAATGGTATTTGTCATCACTGGACGTATACAGTACTTAAGAATTGGCAGAAAATAGACATATGTCAAAAAATGATCAAATTATTTGGTTATGTTATGGTAAAAGGGGGTTGTAAATGTCTGTCGGAGGGTGATGAAGCACTGTACTAAACTAAAAATACACTTTTCAGAGCTGGTGATAACACTAAACCTAAGTGGCATAGTAACTATGGGAAATATAGATTTTTAAATTAATATAAAAGAGCATTGGAGAATGATGAAGAACTTTCAAACTTAAAAATAATAAATATAATACATTAATCAGGAAAACATTTCCTAGCCATCTGATGTAAAAACCTTATACTATAAGGCCGTATTTGGCTAACACGGTTAGCGCTACAATACTAAATTGATTGCTTAAAACTACCAAGAAAGGAAGACCTTTCTGTTGGTAGGATGCTGCTACCTATGGACCGGTTTCGAACTTATTGGTTCTCGTCAGCATAGGGTAAGCGCAGACATTGGTCATGGTGACATGGTTAAAGATTTTTAAAAATAATAGGTGGATACAATCAAATTTGCGAAGGGGAGCTAAAAAGTATTTTATAGAGAGAGTAAGAGGTATGTATTATGTAAGAGGGACTATATTGTGCTTATAATCTGTCAAGGTTCAAAGCATTGAAAAAATTAGTACTGCTATGAATGATTTGGTCATTTACACAGTCTATGTTTGGGTTCTTTATTATTTTGTTTATTTCCATAATTTCAAGCAGGTCCAATTTATTACTTTTGGTACAAAAGTGAAGAAATTTAGTGCTTGTATCTGGATTAAAGTTATGTTTATTTGTAGATACATGCCTAGAAAAGTTGGACTTGATTTTAGAAGGGGATAAGTTATGATTAGAAGCTCTTACTATCTCTTTACAGTGTTCATTTATGCGGATTTTAAATTTCCTCCCTGTTTGCCCCACGTAAGAAGTAGAACAACCCTCAGTCGAGCAACTCACTTCGTACACACCAGATATATCAGAGGGAGGGATATGGTCTTTGGAGTTACAAATGAATGAGCCCAGTGAATGTTTGGTTTTGAAACTGATATTGAAATTAAACAATTGAAAAATGTCTTTTAATTTATATGAAATGGGATAATTATTAAATATAGGACATAACAATAACAGAAGAGAGATTATGCGGTCTTGCAATTTTGGCTATTGAAGCAGTTTCATCAGGTTAGTTTAGTTTAGTTTTATGCGTACAACATTTATATTTTATCAAATTTCTATTTAATAGCTTTTTAGGTCACTTATAAATATGACAGCTAATAAGGATGCATTATTATTTATACCAAAAACATGTGATATACAATACTCTGCGTGGTATGCATGGTGTCAAATTTATTTTTAGTAGCTTCTTAGCTGCGTTATAAATACGACACATATATTGTAAATTCGTTCCAATTTATAGTTAACGCAAATATTCAATCATTGATAACAAAACTTAAAATAATTAATAAAATTTCCTCGTGCCGATGCCGGTTCAATTCTTACTTTTCTAACTGAACTTTTATAGCTGTAGATAGGCAACTTCTAATACAATTCGACAAAATCATGCTTTGCGCGCTGCAAGGTTTCAGGCTTATTACGAAATTGCTGTCTGAATTTTTGAGATTGTAAAGATAAGACTTGAGAGCTTTAAGGTGCATAGCCCTTTTTAAAAAGAAAAAATTATTCGCTGCCATATTAACCTTGAAAAATGTCTAAAAACGAGTACTTTTGATTACAATTTTTTCATTAATTTCCTTAGTTTTTTTTTTAAATGCTATGTACCTTAGAAATAGAAATAGTCCTTTATTAAAATTTAATTTGACCTGACACGTATCTGAAATAGCCTTTTTAGAATCCTGCAGTAGCGGAACCATGTTAGTCGTTCTATAATTTGCACGTTGTAGAGCCTTGAACTGTTTCAGATTTTGTGACTGTTAATCTTTAAGGAGCTTGATAGCCGAGAGATAATTGCGACAAGAAGTGCTGCTCTGCTAAGCAATCGATAAGTTTAAAAACTTGTCGGTTTCACGGTATTCAAGAAAAATCAAAATCCACCCCTTATTCCTGACCTTTCACCGGCCATTGTAAATGGCCTATAACGTTGATTGAACCATAATTGGATAGATAATTTCATAACAAATCAATTTGATTTTTATAACTTTCTTGTATGAACAAATGCAAACAAGTTTAAAGAATAAGCACAAACTCTTCCTTAAATGGAAAGGGGGTTGTATCTACCGCAATCCTCTCGAATACGAAAGCTCGGAGTTAGACTCGTGATATGGCTAAACACCTTACAATTTCAACTGCTACGTATCTTTTTTAAGTATAATTATCCCGTAAAGTCATAACGCAGTGTGAAAAATGTGTGATAAATGGAGGGAGATATGTGCTGTACGATTTTTGTGTCTTTATTTATTGTATTACTATGTAAGCGAAATAAAATACAACAAATTCTTATTTAGACCCAGATAACACTTACCCATTTGAAGCTGTACATGGAATCTGATGTAGATTATTATCGGTGATAGGTTCTCCATTTTTTTCGGATATATTCAGCCTTCTTATCACAACAATTAACTTAGGTCCCTGTTTAATAAAATCTTTATCAGAAGAACCTTCAGAAACATCAAGCGGAACGTTTTCAATCTCAAAGTCAGCTATTATTGAATTACCATTATTTTCAACATTGATTAATCGAGCATTTAAAAGGTTGTTATGTGTTTCCTCTATTTGCAACGTGGAAGAAAGGCTTTGATTGTTGCGACTTTCTAAATGTTCTTTAACAGCAGATAATCCTGACAAATCCTTTGCTACATCAATGTTGGTGTTTTTTTCTTCTTGAAGTAAATTATTTAATTTTATATTGGAGGGATGCACTTCTTGGTTACAGTCTGAATTCCATGTTGTGGACCGAGTGTTAGTTTCTCTAAAAAAAAAATTGGTGTTATTTAAAAATATTAAGATTAAATTAAATATTAATTACAATTTCAAGTGGCATAAAATGGTGGCTCCGACGACCTAAACCTGATGGACACAGTCAGTTATTCGCCTACATCAAAGAGTGAGACAAATAGCAACGTCAACAGATTGTTGACTAAACCAAGTTTTATGTATAAAGCGTTGTTGCCGGACATTCAAATATTTCATGCTAGCTGGGAAAAAGAAGTTTTTTTTTAAAGCACGGATTAATTTGGAAGTTAATAATAACATGAAATGGTCTTTTCGTATAAACCAAGTTGTATAAAAGTTGAACTGTGTATGTTATGGAAGATGAAAAGAGGGACAATATTATAACGATTAGCCGAAAACGGGTCATGAAGAATTTGGAATTTAATTAGACATGCAAAAACATATTTAAATCCATGGGGATTATGATTGTTTATTAATCGGTATATATTATATGCCATGTACCGGGTGATTCATTAAGGGTGACGAGGTACCGTATCTCAGGAACTAATAGTCGTAAGAGTTTGAAAAAAAAATCCCTTAAAATGAAATCGGCCAAGAGAAATTGCTGGCAATATTTTTTAAATTCATATTTCCACCCCTAGGGGGCGTAATTGCTTCGATCGTATAAAATAATGCAGTTTTCTTGAAAATTTTCCAAATAAGTTGAGAAAAAAAATACTACCACAGTAATACTTCTATAATTGTCCATCTTTTTGGTTTAACACTTTTTATTGTGGAACGTAAAATAAGGGCGGGAGGGGATAGTGAACTTTTCCTGACTAAAGTGCCTATAGATTTGGTTAAACTTAACGGAATTTTGTAAACTAGGTCTCGTTTAAGAAAGGAGGGTATATTGAACAAAATAAAAGACAACTACGTCAGTCTGGTTCTTGCCGCCCTCGCTAGGGGGTGTGTTTTACAAGGTTCACCGTTTTTTTAATTTTGCTCCGTAATCTTAAATGGAACAGTATGATTATTTTATTAGATTCGAAAAGTAGGTTAAATTTGCAACAAAATATGTTTAAGCCGCATGTCGATATCTTCATTCGTTTAAACGCTATCGCTTAAAGAATATTGCATTAACAAATTTATTAAAGAAACAAAATAGATAATACATAATCGAGCATGCCATGGACAAATAAAAAACAATTTAGCCGAAAATTAAATGCTCATCTTAGAAGGCCGTGAAAAGACTTGGAAGACAGTTTCCATGGAAACGGCGATTTTTTACAAAAGGATAGTTTATTCTTTGACATTTAAATTTGTAAAGAGCCCAATTAATTTTTTAAAATATGCCGTGTACGAACGAGGATTATTGCCGAGAACGAATACGCATTTAGATATCCTGCACGACGTCATCATTCAAGAAATGTTTTCAAAAGATTAGCAAAACGATTGAAGGAGACCGGACATGTCCAGCCAGTCGCAGCTCCAAATAGAGTACGGAGAGCAAGAAACGAAGTTAATATAATAAATGTGTTAGCTTATATTACTGCCGATCCCCATTTAAGCATTCGAGATTTGGTAAGAGATCTAAGATTGACACATTCCTTAATTCAACGTATATTAAAAGAACATAAATTACATCCGTACCATGTAATGTTACATCAAAAATTAAAGCCAGCCGATTTCGACCATAGACTGGACATTTGTTATTGGCTATTGGGGATGGTGAACGGAAACAGAAATTTTCTATCCCAAATATTGTGGACTGACGAGGCTACTCTTTCCAGTTCAGGGAAAGTTAATACTCACAACATACACTATTGGTCAGAAACAAATCCTCACTGGTTAAGGGAAGTTCAATTTCAAAATCGATGGAGTGTAAATGTGTGGTGCGGGATTTTGGGTGGACGAATTATTGGGCCATATTTTTTTGATCAGCATTTAAATGACGTAAATTATCTACAATTTTTGGAAGATGATATTTTGTTGCAAATTTAATCTACTTTTCGAATCTAATAAAATAATCATACTGTTCCATTCAAGATTACGGGGCAAAATTTAAAAAACGGTTAACCTTGTAAAACACACCCCCTAGCGAGGGCGGCAAGAACCAGAATGACGTAGTTGTCTTTTATTTTGTTCAATATACCCTCCTTTCTTAAACGAGACCTAGTTTACAAAATTCCGTTAAATTTAACCAAATCTATAGGCACTTTAGTCAGGAAAAGTTCACTATCCCCTCCCGCCCTTATTTTACGTTCCACAATAAAAAGTGTTAAACCAAAAAGATGGACAATTATAGAAATATTACTGTGGTAGTATTTTTTTTCTCAACTTATTTGGAAAATTTTCAAGAAAACTGCATTTTTTTATACGATCGAAGCAATTACGCCCCCTAGCGGTGGATATATGAATTTAAAAAATATTACCAGCAATTTCTCTTGGCCGATTTCATTTAAGGGATTTTTTTTCAAACTCGTACGACTATTAGTTCCTGAGATACGGTACCTCGTCACCCTTAATGAATCACCCGGTACAGGGTGGCCAACTAAGAATGCGAGGTACTGTATCTGGGAAACTATGCATCGTAGAGGCTTGCGGCAAAAAAAATTATTACCAAAACGGCCAAGAGAAAAACCTAGAAAATATTTTCAAGTTTCTGAAATGGCCGCTAGGGGGCGTAACTGCAATCTTGAATCTAAAAAAGTGATGTTTCTGTAAATTTCGCTATATTAACGTAACAAAAATAATCGTGATCTTTAAAGTCGAGGATAATCTGAACCTTTTTTGTTTGACACTTTTTGCAGTATCTCTAAAAATAAAGTGGTGGGGGTATTCAAACGTTTCCGTAAATAACATCCTGTATCTTCGAAACGGCTAAGCCGATTTGAAGAAACTTGGGCTCGTTAAAAGGAGCTATTCTTGGGCTACAAACATCATTATATTTGAAGTTTTGTAAGTTTCACATATCGCCGCTAGAGGGCTTTTTTCGACATTCCAACAGAAATGGTTAATTTTCTCAACAAAATAAAATGCATTGGTATAATTTTTTTTTCTTGAAAAAGTAGCTAAATGATGCCTAAACTAGCTCGCGAAAACCGCATCTCGATATCTTGTTCCTAACCCAAAATATCGGCAATAGAAAATTTTATACGAAAATTCCTTAAATTTTCATTTTATTGTAACTATATTTTTCTGGAATTATTTTTATTATGTAAGTTGTGGCCCTAAAAAGGACCGATTTATAAAAGGTAGATTTTTAATGCCCCCGCAAATGCTGACCATCACGTTCTATGCATTGCTGAAGCCTCTCATGGGTAGACAAAACTGCACTTTCAATTTCGGCTCTCGGTATGTTACGTATTGCATTACGAATCCGGTTTTTCAAATCATCTCTGGTCGTAGGTTGAGTCTGAAACACGATGTCCTTTAACCGCCCCCATAAATAAAAATCCAGGCAAGTTAGGTCTGGTGATCGCGGAGGCCATGGAAACAGACTTCTTCTTCCAATCCACCGCTGTTGAAATACTGCATTAACATGCTCTCGCACATTAACGGCAAAGTGTGCTGGGCAACCATCCAACTGCAAATACAAGTTTTGCCTTGTTTCCAAAGGCACATCTTCCAACAACAACGGTAATTGATTGGCCAAGAAGTCAAGAAAGACATTGCCATTTAGGGATTGCTCAAAAAAATATGGCCCAATAATTCTGCCTTCCAGTATGCCACACCACACATTTAAACTCCAACGTCCTTGGTGCTGAACTTCACGCAACCAATGCGGATTTTCTACAGACCAATAGTGCATATTATGTAGATTGACTCTCCCGTCACTACTAAAGGTGGCTTCATCGGTCCAAAGAATTTGAAATAAAAATTCTCTATTTTGGCGTATCAAACCTAACATCCAATGGCAATAGTCCAACCTCCGATTAAAATCTTCCCCTTTCAAGGCCTGATGCAAAACGACATGATATGGGTGCATTCTAAAAGTAATTAAAAAAAGTTTAAACGAATACCTAACTTTGATGGCCATTAGAACTTACCTATGGTCCTTCAAAATATTTTGAACCGTTATTCGTGATATGTCCAACTCAAGGGATAATGGTCTTGTGCCAACATGAGGATTTCCTTCAATATACCCCAGTACGTAGTTAATATTTTCTTGTGTTCTTCCAATTCTTTGCCGTTGAAACTTAGGCCGAAAACAACCATTGGCTCGTAAACTCGCCACTAATCGGGGAAAAACTCTCACATCGCAAGGACGCCAATTTGGATATCGAGCGGCGTAAACTCTTTTAGCTACTGCGGCATTCTGAAGACATTCAAAATAAACCGCAAGCATATCAACAGCTTCATCATTCGTAAAATGCATTTTGTAAACACAAAAATTACTCAAAGTAACGCAAAACTTTGACAACTATTGACAATTGATGATGTCGTTTTTATCTACTGGTCTTAGAAACATAGAGGTAAGAGAATTGTGTTTTATTCTTAACATTGTGTTTGGAGACTTAATTTTTTCTGACACTTTAATAATTTGTAAAGAAATCGTTACAATAGTCCGCCGTCACCCTTCATTAGATGTAATTGAACAGAACACCTCAGTGGATGCCGATGCTGATATCTGGGTCGAACATTAAATTTTTTCAAAGTTGACTATGACTCACTTAACGACCATTTTGAAAGCATTGACTGGGGTGCTTTAAGATTGTGTGGTCTAAACGTCGGTTTAGCTATCGAAATATTTTACTCTATAATTTATACCGCCATTGATACGTATGTTCCAAGCAAACCTGTAAGCACTTTAATATACCCATCTTATTTCTAAAATAAACTATTAATCTTATCTCCAAAAAGAATACTGCATTCAATAAATACAGTAGAACTAAATTCCCGACAGACGAGACTACGAATAAACAATTAAGAAGAAAATCTAAAACATCTATTAACTCCGACTATAATAGGTTTATGAACAGTACCCAGCTTAATATTTTAAGAAACGTTAAATCCCTGTGGCCCTACATTACATAAAAGCGCAAGGTTATGGGATATCCAAGGAAAATTAATTATAATGATACTCTTTCTAACAATCCTACTGAATTGGTTGATTTGTTTTCTGAATTTTTTCAGTCAGTTTATGTTCAGTGTGGCGACACATTGAACATGACATACAGCTTCCTGTAGCGAATTTAATCCTCATAAGATCTGTGTTAATAGTGGCATTGTATTCAACAAACTGATTGGTTTGGATGTTAATAAGAGTGCTAGGCCAGATAGGATATTCCTTTTAAATTGCAGCCATACCCTTGCAGTGTCTCTTAGCAAAGGAACTTATAGCTACGCAATAGAAAACCGACGTAATGTTATTAATTCGATCGCTCGATGGATCCCGGTTTTCAAAACGGGGATCCTCCTTCGTTAAGCGGTCGGGCTTTGCCGAATGCACGTTCAGAGTTGTCGTCTTTCCGGGTGCGATATAATATTGTCACGCCTGTGTGTTTGGGTGCGACTAGGCGTGTATACCTAGGGTCGGAAAGAGAAACTAATATTTAGGAAACAAACAGTTAATTTATTCGAACATTAGTGTCTTTCATTTGTACCAAGTATAATGATTTTAAATATTCATTCAAATATAAATTAATATAAAAATATTAGAATTTGTATTAATGCAAAAATGTTAAATTGGCATTACAACAGATTATCAGATGTATATGGTTACAAATACCTATCGGGGGGATAAATACTAAACTACTGTACTTACATTAAGATTATTATCTTCTCGCCCGTCATAGTACACCGTGTGTCACAAAAGCCTAAGTCTTAAACCGTCGACCGAACGCGTCACCCTCTCGACATCGAGTGTCCTTTTTGTTTTTCCAAAAATGACCCCTCGACGTGATGCCTCGGTCGTCTACCTCAATTTTTGCTGACCTCGTACGTCCGCAAAATCTTTCGCACGTTTTTAAATAATCGATTTTTGCTTAGGTGAGATATAAGCATATAATATATCTGCAAGTTTGTTTATTAAACATTTTCAAGTTTGTTTATTAAATCGACTACCGGATTCGGTTTGCAAGGTAAATGACTTTATTCTATTGCAAGGGTGCAACGAACTATTTTACTTAAATATAGAAGTATGGAATATTATTTTTTAGTTATTTCTTTTGTGACAATATGTTATAAAATATAGTCTTTAGGATTATTAACTAAATTTTGTAGACTGGTTATTGAGATTACTAAACTCAATAAAACAATACGGCGCGGCCGGCGTGAACCAATGTTTTCATTTTCGGGTTTACCAAAGAGCTGAGGTTAACATAAAAATGATTAAATCTAGGAGTTTATTGTAATCTTTAATTTTACTACTTCAATCGATTTTTTTGTACAAAGTGTTCACGAAATATATTTCTTTAAACTTATACGAAATCTTTTGGCATACTCTCTTAGACGAATTTTAGCATTTTTGAAATATGTACTACTAATACTTATAAAACTGACCAGTTATTAATTTAGCCCAGTGACGGAAAAACAAAATAAAAGATCTAGAAAAACTGTATTAACAACATAAAAAAGGATGTAAAATGTACGTTTATCTGCATATAAGGTGGTTCAAAAAATATCCGTTTGTAAATCTAACAATCTTTAAACTTTTTTTTGTATCTGCCGAAATTATCTTATTTTACGGCACCAAGACGTACGTAATAAACGTTTTTGGTCATAGGTCTAAAACGACCAGAACAAAAAAAATTTAAATCTTCCTTGTTGCCACAAAATGACCTGACATTGAAATAATTTGTTTTAATTAGAGTCGTATTTAGTTTCGACAGGAAAGTATGAATTATTAAACCTTTTTGGTTATAGGTCCTAAACGGCAAGGGAAAAAAAGTTAAAATGTTTCGTCATTTCTAATTAACCTGATATTTATTACTGGTAAATAAGTAAAAAAAAAACTTTCTGATAAAAAATTTAAAATACTGTTTTTTACAATTAGGTACAGGGTGATTCACCATAATGTCACATCTTCTTAATTTTTTTATTTTTTATGCTAGGTAAAAATTTTTAGCGTGTAGGGTATTTGAAATGATTTTTGCAGGGGTTTCCACAAATTCCCTTAGTCGCTTCATACATAGGATATAGCATAAAGTTATATATTCCTAAATATATTATCCAATTTATGAATTCTACCTAAAATTGTAATCGTATTTCATATAACATGCGTTAAACCTTAACCGAAGGATTTCAATATATTTATATATTTTTAATTAATATAATATTAACGTTTACCTTGACAAACGGTTGTTGGTTTTACCAAAAGGCATGTCAAACGTAAAAATATAGTATACCGCATAGATACTGAGTGGCCTAAAAAATTATTAAATAAGAATATGTGTTTCTTAATGAAACGCCCTGTATATTATTTACTTATTTGAATAGGTAAGGTAAAGAAATGCCTTTATATTCGTCTTTTGATTTTTAAATTCGCTTGCGACGTTGCCAAGTGTGTTTCCCTGATATTTAAGAAATGTTCAGCGACTCGTTCAAAAAATCAGTTTTTCGAGAATGTTATGGTTAGTGAGCGTCATCACTAAACATAACATTTTAGAGAAATGGATCTGTTAATAAGCATAACTTTCATCATCATAATACTAGTAACCCTTTTTCAAGGTAGAAGTTACCTATCAACACAGGGCCGCTTAATGTATGGGCCGGCATAATAGGAAATTATAATACTGGACCACATTTTCTAATAGACATTCGACTGGTGAGGTTCATCTTCATTGCTTACAGCTCATTACAGTCAAGCAGTAAGACACCAGCAATACCAACGTTTTAACGCAGTTTAATGAAATATTACTTTAGTTTTAATGATCATTGTAAAGGCAGCAAGTTCTTCTGACTTTATTAAGCTACATTTTTTTTTGTGGGATATGTGATAGAAATAGTGTACAAAACGGCTCCTACTACAAGAGTTAAGTTTTTAATTAATTTCTTTTAGTTCTTTTCAATAAAATAATAACATTACCCATTTTGCAAAGCATAGGATAATTTATTTCAAAAACTATAAGATCAGACAGTGACATGTTTCATGAAAGATTAAGGTATTTAAAAGATAAACCCCTTCAGTTAAACAAATACAGGGTGTTTCATCTGAAAATATCGAAATAACATATAATATTTTAATTACCGAATTTGTCAAGTCGCCATGTACAGGGTGGTTCATGTAAGATGACTCACTACCATTTCTCGGAAACTGTAATAGTTATAAAAAAAGGTTCAATAGGTTCATTTTGGTGGTATAGACAGACCTTGTTTCCTTTCAATAAAAAAGTTAATTGATTGTACAAACTTTTTCATTTTATTATATTTTTATGTACACAGGGTAAGTCGTTTAGCTGGAGTTGATACCAACCCTTGGTTTTTAAAATAGAGCATCCTATATTTTACAATACTTTTTGATTCTACATAAAATAACAATTATTATTTAATAAGTGCAGTATAAGTCTAAACTTAATAGTTTCCGAGATATCGACTGACATTTTTGAACTTTGACAGCTTCTATAGCTTTCTAACGGTACATCTTAGGTGAAAACGGCTTACATATCCCTATCTTACTTTTTTATTGTCTTTCCAAAAGTGTAAACTTCCGGTTAAACCGGATGTAACTCGAAATCCGAAAATATAGTACTTCCGGTATAACCTGAAATTAATAGTTTTAGGAAGATGATAAAAAAGTAAGACATGTAGGCCGGTTTGGTCCAAGATGTACCGTTAGAGAGCTAGAAGCTGTCAAAGTTAAAAAATGAGATTTTTTAAAAGTCGATATCTCGAAGATTATAAGGTTTAGACTTATGGTGCAATTATTAAAGAATGATTAATATTTTATGTAAAATCCAAAAGTATTGTAACATATAGGGTTTTCTATTTAAAGATCGAAAGTTGATATCAACTCCAGAAAAGCGACTTACCCTGTATACACAAAAATATAATAATAAAAATTTCCTTACAATCAATTAATTTTTCTTTTCACTTTTTTTTATAACCCTTACGGTTTCCGAGAAAAGGTAGTGCGTAGTCTTACGTGGGCATCCTGTACACCCTATATCATAAACCTCAAAAACAGTATTATGGGTAATGTACCGCGTATCTTAAGGTACTAATGGTAAACATTTTGTTTAACTAAGCTGAATGCCCCATGTTATGATTTCTTTATCGAATCACTGAAAATACCCGAAACAAAAATAATTATTTGGCAACGCCACAAGAAAATTTAAAAACTTCCTTAAAAAGAATATATTATGTTTAAGTATGTAATTTATTTTTTGGCCGCTCAGTATGCTGTTAAATATTTTTGCGTTATGCCTTTTGGTAAACCCAACAGCTTTCATATAAAACTTTTTTTTGTATCCCTTGTAGTTCGGGTGCTATCGAAGACGAACACCCTATTAACGTACCCTGCTATACAGGGTGACCTTAAAAAAAGTGCATAGTACCACACGATAGAGGATATCAAAAGAATGTAAAAAAGTTCCTATACACTTATGTACAAATTTCTTTTAATTTGTAGGTAGGTACAGGATATACAGTTCCGTAAACATTATTTTTTAACATGATTTTTATAAACATTATCATTGTATATATTTATACAAAAGCTTTCATATATTTAAAATGTTTAATATTGTGTAATGAAAAGAAAATATGGGCACCATATGCATCTGTTCAAATCTTATAGAGTGATTCCTAGATTTCAAATATACTTTTCAACACGCGTGTGTTATAAGGCATTTTCTTGCCAAGTTAACTGGACTGTTTTGTTCATTCTCACAAGTAGGTACAGTTTTTTTGTGATAAATATATTCTTCAACATGCGTTCATGATCGTAGAAAAACTACAGCATTTCACTCGCAAGTAATAAAGCTATGGCACGCTAGTCAATAATATACTATTAATCTATAAATCCACCAATGTTATAGTAGAAATAAAGTTACAAAATATTTAAAGCAACAAAAAATAATTAAAAAAAAAACACTTGGAACTCTTGGAAGTAGAATCGAACTCGCGACTAGCAAAACGATGACTAAAGACGCCACCCTAATCATTGCGCCACAGCAGGTTTTAATGTCGTGAAATAGATTAGTGATCCTTTTCGCGGCCAGATCCGCTGAAAAAACTTAAAACGTACTTTCGCGTGATTGTATTAAGTGTCTTGTTTCACTGACTGTAGCCAATTTTAGCTCTTATTATTAAGATTAAACTAGTAAAAGATGCAATAATTCTCACTTTTATTTTCAATTGCAACCTTTTAAGAAAGTATACAACTATTGGCAACGTCGCTCTCCATCAAGATGGGCACGGGACGCGCCAATTCAAATTCGATGGAAAATCGTCTGTTTATTAACGCTGTAAAGCGGCCTTTCGCGGATTTAAGCTGCTCATAAAGATTCCACTTCTATTGCGTAGCTATAAGTTTCTTTGCTCTTAGTTACATCTATAACTTATCACTCACTACTGGTGTCTTCCCATCCTCGTGGAAATTTGCAAATGTTACAGCTTTATTCAAGAGTAGTAACCGAAATGATGTAACTAATTATCGTCCCATATCTGGACTGAGCTGTGTGGCGAAGATCTTGGAAAAGATTGTTACCGAAGTCTTCTTTAAAGATTTCCAGAATAAAATATCACCATACTAACATGGCTTTTTTCCAGGTCGATCTTCCATACTAACCTAAGTTTGTTTTCAAATTGTCTGGCTTCCTCTCTAGATGCAAGTCTACAGGTCGACACAGTATATCTTCATTCTCAGAAAGCATTCGATCGCGTTAGTCATCGAATGTCACTCTATAAGTTAGAGTTGTATGGAGTCTGCCCCCCACTACTCACTTGGTTTAAGAGCTACCTCAAAGATCGTACAAGTTGTCAAGATGAGTAGTGTAACGTCAAAGAAGATCACTGCCCACTCTGGAGTACCTCAAGGTTCCCATTTGAGTCTAGTTTTGTCTCTATTATTTATAAACGACCTGGGCAGTAACCGTCAACATTGTCGCTTTATCTTTTTTGCAGATGACCTCAAAATTTACCGGGTAATCAATAACGCCAATGATGGTATTCTTTTGCAGTCGGATATCACGCGCTTAAATCTGTGGTGTATCAAAAATCAAATGCAACTAAACATTAAACAGTAAAATGTTATTTCATTTACAAGAAAAAAGGTCCCAGTCTTTCATAACTACTTAATTGGGAACTGTGACTTAACACGCGTAACAACAGTAAATGATTTTGGTGTCTTGTTCGACAGTGAGTTGAGGTTTATGCACCATATTGACTGGGTGATTTCTAGGACGTTTAGAATGGCAGGTTTTTATTATGAGGCAATGTGGTGAATTTAGGAATATTAAAGTGCTTAAATCACTACACTTCTCTTTGGTCAGAAGTCATCTCGACTATTGCAGCACCGTATGGTCTCCTATTTATAGGACCCACATTGCCAGAATTGAACGAGTTCAAATAATGTTTGCCAACTTTTTACTTTATAAATTAAAGATTGATAAAGAGACACTTACACACAATAAGCGTTTAAATACTTAAGGTCTGGAATCATTGAAAAGGCGCCGAATTAAACACACTCTCTCTTTCGGCCACAAAGTTATCACAAACGAAATAGACTGCCCTGACCTATTTGGTCTATTAAATTTTAAAGTTTCTTCTAGAACAACAAGATTGCACGAAACGTTTTCTCTGCAACACAACCGAACAGATGTCGGTAAGAACGAAGTTCTCAATAGGTTTATTCCGCACGATTTTAGCTTCGATTGTATTACTTTTAAAAATAGAATTGATAGACTGTTTGAGACTGTTCCTGATGACCTTTTGCGGTTTTAAATTACTTGCAATATAGTTGTAAAGGGCTATTATTTTATTAGGGACAGTATCTTGTTACTATTTGTAAGTTTGAATAACTACCAATACGCAAGAGAATGGATTGCTGCTTTTCTCATTACTTACATCTTCCACTCTGTGTAACTTATAATATATTTTGCAAATTGTTGTTGTTATATTTTAGATTTAGGTATGACGTATGTACTATTTGGACAGCTCTGCCTGTTATGTATGTGTTTTTGATAAATAAATATATTTTTTCTTGGTAAATTCTGTTATTATCATCTGTTATTTCAAAATTTTCCTTGGATTTCCCTTTCTCATCTACAGCCTCACTAATTATTTTATATATTTTTTTAAAGTCATTCTGATCAGTTTCTGGTTTTTTGTAGTAGTAGTCGTACTTCTGTTTATGTATTATTTTGTTTAAATTGTTTCTGTATATTTTATATGTTTCAATATGTTCTATGTTATTGCCGGTACGAGTTTTTTTTTTCATTTTATCGCGGCGTTCAATGGCAGTATGCCACGCCATCTCAGGGTGGTTTATAAAATTTGGAGATATAATTAAAGCGTATGCGGTGGCATAGAATACCTCAGCTAGCTCTCACTAATATGTATTTTTAATTTAGCATTGGGGTAGTAATAACTGAGGGTTTAAATAGGGTCAACCAAAGCCCAAAGCTAGTAAAATTTAAGGCGCCACTGGATTGTTAAATAATTTTCTTCAATAAGATTTTGGTTACCCTGTTGATGGTTACCTAATCCTGATATCCCTTCAGTCACTACGTGAACCAACCCAGAAGAAACATATTTCCCCAAAGCACTAATTAAAAGGAAACAATGACGTCATATTAATCAATTTAATCTCAGAATTAAGCAATAAGCAAGATTATAATAGGCATACTATTATCCATTTATGAATCAACTTTATAGGTTTTGAAATTTTATAAATGACTAAATAATTCTCACAAATGAGGGGGGGGGGGGGGAGAACGTTACCACCAATATGGATCCATATTTTACACCAACCCCTATTTTACACGCAACCAAGTGCTAGATTGTAACCTTAGGTACATTATTTAAATTAAGATTAATTATTATGTTATATTATTATTTTTTTTTAATCATTACTGAAATTTATTCATAAGAGTTGCTTAGGTCTGCGCTATAAAGTTAGTTGTAAATAGCATTAAATTGGCTTGGCCAATGGGGTAAAATCTAAAGACATTACAACATAGATCTTATCTTAAAGTCATAGATGGATAGATAGATAGATAGATAGATAGATAGATAGATAGATAGATAGATAGATAGATAGATAGATAGATAGATAGATAGATAGATAGATATTTATTTGTGTCATTAATCAATACAAATTTTACACACGTCAAATAAGTTTACAATACAAAATGATACAACCTACAGACTAATATAGTAGTAAAAAAAATTACAGATTAAAAAAAAAAAAATACGAAGTCACAGCTGATTAACATCATTGAGGTAGCCACGATCCTGGGGAGCTGCCAAGTACTGCAAAATGCTGTTCAGCACCATCCAGGCTTGGTCGAATCCTGGATTCTACGGAGCGGAAGTTACTCAATGTTAAAGGGAGAACAAGGGAGCCAAAAAAATAAGATAGTGGGAAGGAAAAAGAAGAAAAACCCTGAAATAATTAGTACCAATTAGAACTAAGTTAAACATAATCCAAGTAACAGGAAACAGGGAAGATAACCAAAAAAAAACCTACCTCTTATGGAGGGTTTTCCTTCAAAATATCGCTGAGCGCTTCATGCGGTCCAGGAGATGTACTGCAGGCAGCCTGATATTTATAGCAGCTTACAATGCGGCCTCTGAAAGAACACACCGACATTACCACAAGGAACGCCATTTAATGAAACCCAATCAAACTTACAGGAAGGTGAATTTAATCCCTTTTCAGGAAGATTTCCTCGCCCAATCGCTAAACGATCCAATTTCGAGTGATAATCTTGAGTTTGTCGATGTTCGGGATAAATCCCTCATGGATGAATTTGGATTACACCACACCACAATTCACTTTCCGAACACGACGTCACCTTCGAAGCCGAATTGAAATTCAAACATGGCAACTTCCTTCTGCTTAGCCGGGCATTTCCCCTACTCCTCGCATGACCAAATAAATCAAAATTCCCAAGGTTCAAATGTGCAATTTTCAGACTCATAAACCTTGGTACCAAAAGACAGAGGTAGTTCGTCATCCTAGGTTTAATTAACGCATTTCCGGGACAAAATAAAATATAAAATCCTTTTATGCCGAGTTAGCGGGAAGCGATAACAATAACAAAAGATACCACAATATTAGACGATAGGTTTGACAAAATTAGCTCCACTAAAACAACAGAACATATCCCGCAAGAATCAGGTAATGTCCAATAAATATATTTTGTAACGCCACTTCGCCACTGGAGCTTCGATAGGAGTCGATGCGTGAGGTTCCATCTAACGCGCCGGTCTAGTTATTTTCTGGTAATAAATGGATTCTGATATATTGGCGCCAAAAGGGAAATAATTAGATTTAACACAATATTTAAGACAATAATCATTACCAAATATTAAAATAATATATCGGATGTTGCGATTGAAATCACCGGAATATTATTTTGTCACGGTGCAACCTAAATTTCGAAATAATGTGGCTTATGGAATACTCCCAAACTTCTTGACAATTTGACGAGTATTCCGCTAATTTGAATAAATTAAATAGCTGATTTTTGACACCACTAGAAATATGATATGGGTTCGATATAGGGCTGATACTACCTGCTGAACTAAAATAAATTGAAGCTCATTATGCAAACCTAGTGTTTATCTAGCAAGGGGTTTATTATTTGATAAATTGAAAAATATATTATTAATAAAAAAAAACGGAACGTTACAAGTACCTAATAATGCCATTAGTCATTAGTGATCCATGGTTTAAGTTTATTATATTTTTTATAGCAGATGACTTTTGTCTCTTTGGAGTAATCAATAGGTTTGCCAACAGTTTTCATTAAATTATCAGTTGCAATTCCATGCTAAACATGGAAGAAGAAAACTGGACAACACCAAAAACTACAAAAAAACATGAAACTATAATCAGAATTGACAACATAAATGACTCAAAGAAAACTATGAAAACGGTGAAAAAACAAATAAACATTAAAGAAATTGGTAAAGGTTTTAAAAGTATCAAAGGAACAAAAAATGGTATAAAATAATTGTAGAAAGCTATGACAAGGACCAACAGGACAAACTAAAAACTGCTATAGATAGCGCCGAAAAAATAAAATATAAAAAAATGACACTGTGAACCCTAATCAAAGAAAACTGGTTTTAGCAAGCTCCAGCGAAGATAGTGAAATGGTTTTTAAAAAGACGTACGTTTTATTTTGACCTCGTAACAGTGTATGTGCAAGAGCATCTAAACCTCGCGTGAATTTAACATTGACAAATATAAATTTACATCAATATCATTAGTGTTCAATAAATCAATGTTAACATCACCGACAGGCAGATTAACTTGTGTCTCTTTGATTTTAATTTTGGCAACATTAATATGCAATAATGCGTTTTGCTACTATTAATTTGTTTAAAGTATATAAAAAGAACACTGTCCCAGTATGCAAATGCATATGTCCCTTTAAACAACACGGAGTGGTTGTATACTAAGAAAAAGGCTCAAAAAATGATCTATAGTGGGGCATGCAATAATTTTCTCTTATTGTGTAAGACTTTGTAAATATTATTTAATTTATAATTAAGAAGTTTACTTAAAACATTAAAAACAATTCAGAACAGACAAAAAAAATTAAACAAACTTTTTGTACCAATTAGAAAAATATTGTCTGAGTATACAACGGTTTCACCTATACCTAAGCTTAAGCAAAGTAAGTACCTGTTTTCGTTTGCTTCAGATTCGTCCATCTTAATGTCTAGTTCTTCGTTTTTCAATTTCCACTCTATATAGTTCAAATTATACATTTTATCGCATTCATTTACTGCTTCACTCTCTTCAACTTTAACCTCTGGTTGTGTTTGATGAGGAAATATTTGTTTGCCCCTGCAAAACATAAAATGGTAATTGTGTGGATTAGGTACCCTATACAGAAAATGTTTTGCTAGTTTTTTTTATAGCCTAATTTGAAGTCTATTTTTTTTTAAATGTTGGAACTTACTTACTGAAGGCTTAAAAAGCATACATACGTAGCTTTAGATTGTTTGTAATAGAATGAAAATTTCACTAAGGCCTACCTACATTAATTAGTTTGTAAGCAATCCACTCTACTGATCAGGGTGATAAGTGTGAAATTATTATTAATTATTATCCTCAGGACCAGAGTTATAACAAGCACAGTTTACAGAGTACCTATACAATTTAAAAATTAGAATTACCCTCGGAATTACCTACTTAGGTATTTAAAAAACAAAATAAAGTTTTAAGAAAAAAAATTAACAGACAATTAATTATGAGGGTACCTACTTTTAATGAAACACAAATAAATAAGTAGAATTCCGAGATGAGCAAACTTACCTAATTTGCCCCGTTTCCTCATCGTCACTGTTCTCAGTTTTTATTTTTTGTTTTTGTTGCGTAAAAAGATCTGTTGGATCGCTGCATTGATAATTTTTTTTCTCCTCCAAATCACACATGTTTATAAACAATTTAATTCGGGAGAACCGCGACCTTATTAGTTAATCACAGATGGCAAAATATATCAAAACTGAAAAAAAAGATTGCTGTGGTATACAAAAACATCAAAATTAGGTTAAAGTCTAAGTCTAGTTGCGATGGCCACCTGTCTTATCGACAATCAGCCACCTATGAAAATTAGGTTATAGTCTCAGTCTTAATCTTAGTTGCAATGGCCACCTATCTTAACAACATTCTCTTGTTTGCTTGCTTGTATATTTATGGCTCTGCTCCATGAGGGCAATTTGCCAGCACATTTGGGGGTGAGGGCAACTTCGTCTGGTCCTGTACCATACCGCCCTCACTTCTTCATTCGAAACACGTTTCGTGTATTATGCAGGGTCTTTACGTAGACTCTGTTTATAGTACTGTGGTGTGTGGACTCATAAACGTTAGAGCTGTTTGGTCGTTAATGACGGAAAGTTTAGTAAAGCCAAACACAAACACAGGAAGACATCACATAGGGTGTTTATCTGGAAAGGGCAGGTTGTTATTTGTTAAGCTGAACCTCCTTATAGTTTAATTCTATTATATATAGTTTAGAAACTTTAAAATTAATTTTATTGTTTTGCTATTTAATTTAGTTAAGACCACTTTCAAATTCAGAGGGAGGGAGAATCCTATTTTTCTAAATTCCTGATACATACAAAAACCCGGTATGATATTAATTGGGCACTCCAAAAAAATATGTTCAAGATCCTCAACTTGTCCAAATTCGCACCTTGGGTTTTCTTTTATTCCTATTTTATACAAATGACTAGCAGTCAAACAATGACTCGTTCGCATTCTTATGATAGTAGTTGTATGCCGGCGATCAATAAACTGAAGATTCCTATACCAAGGCTCAGCGGGGAACTCCCCGACAATTTCCGCATAAGCTCTACCTTTAAATTTCAGGGACTTTTTCCAAAAGGCCTGAAACTCTTAAGAATTATTTGCTTTACAAGAGGGAGGGTGTCCTGTTTGTCAGTATCAATCTTTTTGGGGATATTTAAATCTGTGCCTATTTTGGCTAAAATATCAACCGCTACATTGCCCTTGATATCAGCGTGTCCAGGTATCCACGACAAGCTTACATCCAACCCCTGTTCCCGTGCTAATATTATTAGCCTTTTGGTTCTTACACTAATATAATTATTCCAGGGATCTATCTTAGATCTGTTTATTTTTTGAATTGCACTTAATGAATCTGAAAAAATTATAGACTTAGCAATATTCCTACTAATAACGACTTTAACTGCTTCGTGTATGGCTACTACTTTAGCCGTACAGATGCTAAATGTGGCTGGTAGTCTAGAGGAAAAGTTGTAGTTAATGTTCGGAATATATGTATTCCAAAACCCACCCTACTTCCTCTTTTTGATGCATCTGTGTAGATTAAAACGTGTGCGCTTCTGAACTTTTCTGTTTTATCAAGGAACAGAGGATTGAGATTCGCGCCCTCCTTCTTTAATCAAAGATCTAAGATTTTGATGTTTTTGATTTGAACGAAGAAGTCGATGTCAAATATAGGGAAATTTTCAGACGTATACATGCAGCCCCTTAATGAACGGCAGAAAATAATTATAGGCCTGTATTAGGTATGGTGAGGATCGATTTCTCCAAAAATTTGCATTTTTCATGGCCAATCTTCTGGAGTCAACAATGATGGTTGTAAGTGGGTGATTATTGATGCTTAAAATTTTTGCTAAGAACTTTGTTGCGAGGAGCTTACGTCGGTGTTCCATATCTTTTGATCCGGCTTCTGCTAAAAGAGTATTTGTGGGAGTTGAACGCATACATCCCAAAACCACTCTTAATCCCGAGAATTGAGTTGTATCAATCTTTTTCAGGCTCTTTTTATGATTTGGGTTAAGAAACATCGATCCATAGTCCAGGTGTGACACAACTATAGCATTAAAAACCGAGCGTAGAGTCTTAGGATCAGCCCCCCACCACACTCTACAAATCATTTTCATGGTATTGATCCCTTTGAGGCGCTATTAATTGAATTTTCCGTGTGTTTAGTCCAGTTTAGGTTTTTTTGTAAAATCATACCTAGATATTTGGTCTCATTTACAAAACTTATGTTTTGGTTGTTAAGTTGGATAGGCAGTATATGCATATGCTTCCTATTCTTTGTAAAAAGCATTGCTTCGCATTTATTAGCAGACAAAAATAAATTGTGCTCCTGGAGCCATTCATCCATGTTTCTCAGCGTTTGGGTTAGTGTATTCCTCATGCATAATGTCTATATTCTTCCCTGACATGAACAGAACCAAGTCATCAGCATATCCCACTATTTTGACTTGCGGAAAACGACTAAAAATTTCACAAATATATATATTAAATAAGAGGGTGCTTAGGGGCGATCCTTGTGGGATTCCCAGGCTTGTTGACCCCGGGTCCAAAATTTCACCCGATTCATTCTTGGAGTACAGAATCCTATCCTTCAATATCTTAAAGATTATGTTACACAATTCTGTAGGGATCTCCATTTCTATCATTGTATTATATAGCATATATATGTCAATATGATCATAGGCTGCTTTAACATCTAGAAATAGAGCCATTACTGACAGATTTTGTTCAAAAGCTAGTGATATTTCAGATAATAACATGGCCTGACCATTGGCGGTTCCTTATCCTTTTCTAAAACCTGTCTGGTACCAAGAAAACCTTAGATTCTTTTCCAACTGCCACTCTATTCTATTTTTTATCATAATCTCCAGGGGTTTCAAAAAACAAGATGATAAGGTGATCGGTCTATAGCTTTCCGATTGTTTTGGATCTTTATTGGGTTTCAGGAGGAATATCATATTGTATTTTTTCCAAGGATCTGGTATTGGTGAACCCAAAAGAATGTTATTATATATTGTTAATAATTTGTTTCTGTATTCCGATTGGGGCTTTTTGAATCATTAAATAAGATATTTCATCCAATTCAGGGGCGGTTCCTTTTTTATTTTGTATCGCTAGATTAAGCTCATCTATCGAGAAAGGTTTTAGCTCGGCATTAGTCAAAGGCTTCTTTGCAAAGTCAGGGATAGTAGCGACTACAGACATTTTTTTGATAATCTCTAATCTTAAGTTATCTGCTATTATTGGCCAATTTGAAGCTGATCTGTTGCTTGAAAAAGCCTTAATTTTTCCCCAGATATATCTAATATCTGAATCTCTATTTAGTGAGGTGCAAAATTCCCTGAATTTACTTTTCTTTTTGTTTTTGAGGAGTTTTTTTGATTGGGCTATAATTGTTTTTGCCTGAATATAATTATCTGTATTAGGCATATCTTTAAATATTTTAATTGCTACCTTCCTTTTATTAATTATGCCCGAACAGTCATTATCCCACCATGGGTTGCATGCGACCCCTGGATTATTTTTTGTTTTGTTTGGGATTGCCCTATCTGCGGCCCGGTTTATCATTAGTATGAGGTCATCATAGTTCCTAAAACCGCAATTCAATAATGAATCTACTAATAGCGTATCATGGAATAAATTCTAATCAGCTTCATAAAAATTTCTAACTTTGTAAGTTGATAAAAATACGTTGTTGTTTTCAGACCCATTTATTTCACACACTGTTGGAAAATGATCGCTGTTTCCAGCTGCTCGATCATGCTTTTGGCATCAATATATCAGGGCAAACAGTCAGCTAATTAATGGTGGACCCAGATGAAACCTATGCTAACTTACACCATTGCTCTTAAGGAAGACTTAAAGCTAAGCTAGTTTCAAAGTTAATTTTCGTTTGCATATATTGCGATAAGCATTAAGTGCGTGTCTTATTTTGTAATCGCGACTTTCTCGTTTTATGGATACTTAACCCTCACAGACCCAACTCGTCCATTAAGCTAAGCGCACATGCGCTACACTTATTTTAGCGCCGCTTTATGTAAATTAAGTATAGGGTTAGACGAGTTAGAGTACTTGTCGGTTGCCGGATTTTAGTCAAAAAGAAGTTTCGTATTTCGTGTTAAATTTGTATATATGGGGTATGTAGGACCCAAGTGTGAAGTTTATGGTACGTACCTGAAAGGCAGCGTAATTGTGATTTGGTTCAGTACGGACGCTTTATTGTGTGCTCTGTTATCAGATCATAATAAGGTTCAAATTCGCTTAAAATCGGATTATCAGTCTAAAACCTCGTGTATTTTATTTGCCGACATTCGGGAAAATTTAACTTTTTGTATGGTTTCCACCCATTTGTGGCACCCCCTGTACGCATAGGAGGTATGTTTCATTAAATATCGCGTTCACGAGTAGCTAAAGTGTGAAATTCGATTTTCTGGGTAGTTATATTATGTACCAATTACAGAGTGTACAGGGTTTTTTTTTTATATTTAGACCCCTATCTAGAGCAAAAACAATAAGAGATAGAAAAAAAATTTAAATATGAAAGTTTTAGGATTTTTACTGAATCATATCAGAATCTTAGCAAAAAATAAGCAACTTATGTTTTTTTAAATGGAACACCCTGTATCTATTGTATTAAAATTATAGTAATCTATTTCCTGATTCTAAAAATATATAGGTTGTCTATATTAACTCAAACCGTTTTTAAAATATTAGCAATCAAAATTTTAAAAAGTTGTATTTATTTTCGTTTATAAGTCTATAGAATGCCTTGAAAATCAAATGGCCTTCATTGGTGATGCCTTCTCTTACTATCAAAATAACATTTAGAAGGAAAAATAAATGCAACAAGTTTAATTCCATTTGATATCAAAAGTTTTATTAAATCATTAAGTATTAATATTTTAGTACCAATAATAATTAATAAAAATAAAAAATTTACTTTTACGATTGTTCTTTAAATTTTAAAAGAAAATTAATACAATGTTAAAAAGAAAAATAATTAAACATTAACAAAAAATTACTGATTTTCAACATAACTCCCTTGATTTATTATACATTTTTGAATATTTCCTAATAATTTATGATTTATTGAGTTCATAATGAACCCTCGATAGTCTCTATTTAGCACCAAAATTTCTTCTCGAATTCTTTGTTCCAAAACTTGAATGTTCTTTGGCCTATTGTAATAAACTTTGTTTTTTAAAGAGCCCCAAAGAAAAATATACAGCACCGTTCTGACTGATTCTTGTCGGACGGGCCAGGTGATGCATTTAATTGCCAAGGGGTGTCGCTCAAAAGCTACATCTGACATCTGCCATTCTTCATATTTAATAGTGCTTTTGGAAGGTAAAAATCTATTGAGAAATAACCTGTGGTGTTCATTACGAGTTGTAAATTAATTCCTATTATTTCACTAATATAGACGGAAAACATCGAATTTTTCTGCTGCAGAATATCCCATTTTATTATTATAAATACGAAGAAAAATGTTAGTTTATTACAAGCAAACAAGTAAGCAATGCCAAAAATGTCATAATAACATTATTTGTTTTCCATGGCTTTTTAGACGTAATAATTGCAATTAGAAAAGGCCGGCAGACTTTATCATTTGATTTTCAAGGCATTCTAGACTTATAAACAAAAATAAATACAGCTTTTTAAAATTTTTGTTAAGAATAATAATTTAGATGTAAGATTTATAGGTTTAATGTTAGGCAACACTTAAAACTAGGTAGGGCAGTGAATAAATAACTGGTTGCATGCAGTCTGTGGTAAAATTGTTTTGGTAGAAACATAACCAAAATAAGGACAGTTCATAAAAGATGGTAAAACGTGTAAGATAAGAAATGACTCAATAAAGTATTTTTTTTTGTAGAGAATATTGTTTTAAAATAATAAATTCGAAAGGGTTATGGGCCCAGACAATGCTAAAAGTGCGCGGAACTCGCGGAAGTAATCGAGTGCGTAAGTAAAAGATAATAATCAATAAAATCGTAAAAAAAATAAAAATAGCCGGTAGTCTGAAAGTGGGATTGGATACTGATCGGTAATCGGAACAATAAAAAATTGGAATTCGGACTTAAAATAAAAATGGCATCAGTGGACGATTTAAACATAATAGAAAAACTAATAAACAGTGAAACTTTCTTACTATGGGATTTTCAAATAAACGTGTTATTTAAGGCTAACGGTTTCTACGAAATTGTAAGTGGAAAAAAAAATACGAAGAACAAACAAAAGCAGAAGATAAAAATGATTGGAATAAGAAAGATGCAAAGGCACAGAAGATAATAATAACATCCATCGATAAGAAACTAATCATACACTTACTAAGTTGCAAAACATCTAAAGAGATGTATGAAAGATTGTGTTCAATTTTTAAAAAGGATACCGAAAAACAAAAATGCAGTATTCTACAAGAATTTTTCAACTTTAGTTATGAAAAAAATACAGACATGTCAGTGATCATAAGTAAGTTAGAAAATCTTGCTATAGGCTAAGAAGTCTTGATCAGATTATAGACGATGAGATGCTAATGTGTAAAATTCTTACAACATTACCAGAAAGTTTTAAACATTTCTCTACAGCATGGGAGTCAACCAATAAACAAGAAAGAACATTAACCAACTTAATTTCGAGAATATTGGCAGAAGAAGCCAGAATGAAAAGTAATGAGCAAAGAAGATCGAGTGGCATTTAAGGCAACAGAGAGGAATACAAGAAAAACATATAAAAAAGAAGAATATAAAGATAAAGAGTGTTTTAGTTGTGGAAAAACAGGACACTTTGCGAATAGCTGTACTAATAAAAATTCCTTGAAATTTCCACAATGTAAAATATGTAAGAAAACTAACCATAGTGAACAGAGCTGTTTTTTTCGCAATAAAGATTTAAGAAACAAAAACATTGATAATAAGGTCGCTTTTTTGACACAGCATCAGGAAAAGCAAGAAAATATTTGTGAATTTGTTATAGACTCTGGAGCCACTACACATATTATGGTAAATGACAAAAATTTGTTCACAACATTAGAAGATACAAAAGGCAGTATAATGGTAGCAACGAAGGGCTCGTCAATTGCAATATAAGGCATTGGCACAATAGAAGGTGAGAATTGTATCTTAAATAAAACTTGTTACCGTCCGGACTTAAGTAGAAACTTGTTATCGGTCAATCTTATAACAGAAAATAATGGAGAAGTTGTATTTAAGAAAGATCAAGTAATAATGTCCAAAGAAAATAAAGAAATCCTAATAGGCACGAAACAGAATGATGGCTTGTATGTAGTAAATATAAATAAAAAAGGACCAGAAGAAGAATGCCACGGCCGGTATTATAGGTTGAGTTTAAACTAAAAGTTTAAGTAAACTACGTTTCTTCTTCTTTTTCAGGTTTTTTGCCGAGTTTGAACTTTACTATTTTAGTTTAAGCTAACAGTCGGATCATTCGTCAGTTAGGACGGTTTAACCCGCCAAACGTCAATTTATTTTTACTTTTTTATAGGACTTAACCTATAATTTTGTAGTTTGTGGATTTATTTTGTTTTTTGGTAGGTACTTAATTCATATTTCAAGGCAAGTAATAAAAGAAAGTTTCTTTTCTGAGGTTGAATTTTGGAAGTTGTAGGTACGTACTCTATTTATACACATGAGTAACATTTTTGATATACTGTAATAATATTTGTCTTTAGGTGGTGAAACTCCTGGCCGTTTTAGCTATGGAAGAAATAATTGATTTGGTAGATCAGAATATTTCTGAAGATGAAGACAATTTGGATGCAATTAATATTGTAGAGGCACCTCGTCGCCTTCGAGAATTTATACTGCTCACACTTTTCTTGGGCAAATTTCTTTTTTGTTAATTTCTTCGTGTTTTCCCATTTTGTTTTAAGCTTTGTCACAGTCCTACTGCAACTTAGCTCGAAGTTACGTAATCGCAAACACTCATAAAATAACTAAGAGCTAAGAATAAAACGGCCTAAAAACAAAGCACATAACATAACCTAAAAAACAAATACCTAGAGTAAAGTTAGGCACTGGCTGCGGAAACTATAAAACGGTCCTTTGATGACCTCTGTAACTACAAGATTATCTTCGTTGTGATTAATGGGATTTTCTATTATTTCAGAATTAAATATTTTTTTTTGTTTGTTTATTATTATTTCCTTATAAATTTCTCATTATCCAATTAAGAGAACCACGGCTCCTCAGGCACACACTGAGAAAATTCATGCTATTAGATTTTCGAATAAAATTAACTTTAATAGCAGTAATACGATATGTCAATACACACTATTAGTTGACCTAATTACTGCTAAAGATCTCGTCTAGTAGAGCGTTATGCAGATAATTTTGCTGTCATTATCATAATTTATACTGTAACTATTAGATACTTTAATAGGAATAATATGCTATCACAATAGAAATTCTTTTATTGGATAATCATATTATCCCTATAACTATACCTTATTGTAGGTATTAGAAAAAATATTAATAAAATAATATATAGTGCCCATTAGATTGCTGTATAGCTCTTATCTAAATTCGGAATAGCCAGAGAGCCGTTTGATTCTTTGAAACCTCCGACCATTGCCGAAAGCGTATGTTTCTCTTCGACCTACCCCGAGAAGCAGGTACTCAAGACGATTTGACGCGATTCAATGCAGTCCGCAGCGATTCTTAGCACCATTTAAATTTCGCTAATCGCGAATCTAGTGTGTGGTTAAAGCTTCTCGGATTAAAGTGATATCTTGTTATCATAGGAAGAATCCTCCAAAAATAGAAGGTAGGTATTACAACATTTATTCTGTTTCGTAGAATTAATGTATCATATTTTCGCTATAATCATAACTAATAATTGGGATATTCCTTGCCTTTCCTTTACCGCTATGCCGCCATGTTTAACCTTTAAACAGTTGTAACCGAAGCGATGCCCAAAAATTTTAAAATGAAATTAATTATCTGTGGGATTGGTTACCTATATCATTTAAAGAAAACATTTGCTGATTATTTTTTGTGAGATTATCTATGAAGTTACTAAACTTCTATTTCCGTTCCTTTAAATTGGGAAATACTTTTCTGTAAATTTTTAAGAGGCCCTTAAAAAAAATGTTTTGATTTCTGAAATTTCCTGCAAGCAAAGGAATATTTATTTATTTACGTATTCATTTAGCTACTTTTATAGGAATCCCATATTGGCAGAGTATAAGTTTAAACTGATAGAATGGGGTTTGGAGGCATTCATTGCAAAATTTGAAGGTAAGAAATACTTTGTAATCAAGTGAGAGAGTTCACGTCCACGACACAAAACCCAGCCTAGACAGAATTTATATTTTTAGTTGCCTATAAACATTGAAGTGCCTTGGCAGACCTTAAGAAATCGTGGCCTAAGACGACATAAAAGGGGCCTCAATAAATACTACCTTAAAATTGATCAAGATTATAAACAAAAGTGTTATTTTTTCACCAGCTTTTTCACTTATATGTCAAAGTAACACTCGGCAAACTATGAAATTCATATACATAACTTATAATTTTGATCAATTTCATCCTGGTATTCCGTTGACTGCTTTGTCATAAGCGTCTAATACGCCATCCATCGTGAAACTACTATTGTTTTGTTTGAAATATTTTATGTTAAGTTATATATTTTGGTTAAAGCTTGTGTTCTCTTTTTTTTTTCTTTAATTTCTTTTACTACGTTGTTAACATAATAAATAGGTTTTAACTTTAAGAAGTGTTTTTTTTTACCTTAAACAACGACAATAAAATATTAAGGCAATGAAAAAAGCAAATAAGGGCAATAAGAAAAGCAAATAGGGGCTATAAAGTGCATTAATAAGGGCAATAAGAAAAGCAAATAAGGACAATAAAGTACATTAATAAGGGCAATCCAGTATAATAATAAAGACTATAAGAAACTTGTATGGTGGTTATTCTTTTTATGAATACTCACAATAAAAATATTGTATAGCCGCAATTAGAAATCTGTATAAAGGTATTGGGACACTTGTATTATGGCTAGTTGTTTACAATATAGCCGTTATAAGAAGTCTGCATAAAGGCAACAAAACACTTTTATAATGTCTATTTGTTATTCTTAATACCCTATTCGGAAATCTAATAGCCTTTATTAGACAAATGTATACTGATTAATAAAAAACTATATAAAAAATTCTATTAGAAAATCTGATAGTAGCTATTAGATGGTTTCTATTAGACAGAACTTATAACCACTATTAGACACTTGTATTGGAGCCTATTTTATGCAGAAATCTGAGTAAAGGCTATGCAATTTCTATTAGTGGTTATTAGAAAATTCTCTCAGTGCAGTCTTCCGGATTTAGAGCACTAGGTCGTGAGGTCTTTAGCTTTATAAAATTATGATTTTTCCAGATTTTTATTTGGGCGCCAATCAACCAAAGGGATTGATAGAAAAAAACAGATAGGTAGAATAGGAGAAAATGAACCAATAAAATCAAGAGAATTCCCTAGCTCCTGAAAGAAAAATAAGCCAATAAAGCACACAATTTTATAACATTAACAGGTTTATTTATCGCATATATTTATCAAATGGTTACAAACAATGTGAATTTTCAACTTTTGAAATTTTTTACATTTATATTTATCAAATGGTTACAAACGATGTGAATTTTCAACTTTTGAAATTTTTTACATGTATTTTTAACTTTATCGTTTGGTTGATCTACTTCTATGAGTTTTAAGTGATTAATAAAATTTTCTTGATGACAATTGATTTTTTTTTATCTCGAAGCTCGATAAACCCTTTCTTTCTAATTTTAATAGACTCTGAGGGGGACTAGGCTATTTACTTACTAATCTAGATAAAATATTTTCTCAAAACCAATGACTCTCACTATTATGTGGCTTTTTAATGGAGCAGGGACCAAAACAGATTTTAGAAGACAGCAATAAAATAAAAGCACGATGCAATCAACAATGACTCTCGTAACAGAGCAATAGCAATGTTTGTAAATCACGATATCATAGACATAGATCTAAAAACGCTCGAACCCTAAATAATCATAAAAGTAACTACCATCCTTGTATTAGGATGAAGATACTACAAGTAATAAAATATCACAAGACATTAATATGGAAATGACACCTTCACAGCTCAGCAGTAAGTTACTTCACTAATGGTTGGGAGCAAATTCAAATTCCAATCAGGATCTTGAATAAACCACCACAAACTAATAATACATAAATTTAGGTACGGACTTAAGGTTTGAATCAAAACTTTACATTTTATGCAACACAATTATTTGTAAATGTTACAATAATTAACAAGGGAGATTAAAAGTAGTGCAAGGCAAGTACAGGGCTTATTTGATAGGCAACGGTGCTCTTTCGAGATCTATGTTGTCCTATCTTTATTTTTAGGGTAAAATTGAAACGGAGTGACCTATGGGTCTGTAAGAAGGTTGGTAGCTGCTTTGCAGCAAAACAAACAATTCTGGGCTAAGGTTAAACAAAAAACGGTAGTTCCTACGTCGATTATCAATCATTCGGCATTAAATGCCATTCGAATAGTTCAAAAAATATTTAATTCTTGGGAGAATTAGTGAAGAAGGTATTACATTATTTGTAAATGCTACAATAATTAACAAGGGGGATTAAAAGTAGTTCACGGCAAGTACAGGGCTTACTTGATAGGCAACGGTGCTCTTTCGAGATCTATGTTGTCCTATCTTTATTTTTAAGGTAAAATTGAAGCGGAGTGACCTATGGGTCTGTAAAAAAGGTTGGTAGCTGCTTTGCAGCAAAACAAACAATTCTGGGCTAAGGTTAAACAAAAAACGGTAGTTCCTACGTCGATTATCAATCATTCGGCATTAAATGCCATTCGAATAGTTGAAAAAATATTTAATTCTTGGTAGAATTAGTGAAGAAGGTATTACATTATTTGTAAATGCTACAATAATTAACAAGGGAGATTAAAAGTAGTTCCAGGCAAGTACAGGGACCAAAATTAAAGTAGTAAAAATCAGTTACTCATCTTTTCAATTGCTGGTTTCTCTCACACGATGTCCTTCACTCGGCATCCCTCGCTGATGGTCCAGACAGCCTTGCTCTCAATCCACCACACGGTTACAAAGAGGCACAAACAAATGGTTCAGCTAGGAACACGACGATTCCGTCTCCAGGGCATAGTTTCTAAATCGGCATCACCGGAAGTTGCTATCCCATAAAATGTCCAAATCTGACCAATCTGCCAAAATCCACAGCACTCAGCGATACCGTAGCTTCCAAACACCGCTTGAGATCCAATAATTTGGGAAAGGGTAGGATAATGTGAGGAAATTTAGATAATTTAAAATTAAATTGCATAAAACATTCAAATAGGCCGAATACTCTTGAATGAGTGAAATGAAAACATTTAAAAAGAGTGTAGTAAAATGGACGAACAGGATAAAATAGATTCAATAAGGATCAACCTAATAATTGAGTAACATCATCAAAAGGAAACGAGTAGCATAAAGTAGCATAAAATAAGATAAAACAGAATGGTATTGGGATAGGATGATGTAGAATCAAACAGAATAAATTAGAATGACTTAGGGGGACTTAGAAAAGCTTGGAAAAACTTAAAATAAATTAGAATAAGTTAGATAGAAGCCTGAAAAGAGACAAAATGGCGACCATTAGTACCACGCCACGAACGTATTTTAATTTCAATTTATTACCTGTTGGACTGGCTTCCTTATCCCTGTGGCCACAAAATACATCCCCATGACGGGCTTGTTCATTAATGAAGCAGAATAGCCTATTAAATCCAAATTAATGCGGCATTTATGCCTTTAGGACCAAACTTTTATTCACAAAAAACACTTGTGACCTTAACAGGGTTTAGCGTTGAAAAGAAACGTGAAATTTTGAAGGCACCTTGTTCTGGATGCTTTACCGGTCGACGCGCGCAATTTGAGCAATACTCGACATACGTTCGGCGGTTTGTCCATCTTAAATGCGTTGGGAGGGCATAGGGGCATGTCGTTACCTATTTATTAGAACGATAAGCAGTTTATTCCATTATTACGGGGTACGTTCAGTTAATTGAACTGATGCAATCTTCAGATCTTTCTGGTGCGTTATGAATATTAAATGAAAATTATTGGAACGATCAAAATGATCGTTACAAATACCCCCCTTCAACGAACAGAAATAAAAAATTTAAAATAACAAATGATAAATCCGTACCTGGTACATTACACAACTTATGGCAACAGCTGCCTATTACAAATTTCTTAATTACTAGCTTATTTCTAATAACTATTACTACTTAACACATTCGCGGATACGGCAACTTTTTTGGGGGTATTTCTGGGTCACCAATTTTTTTTTTGAAATCGGTTCCTTTTGAGGCTATAAATCTACGTGGATATAAAATTAGGTTTAAAAAATGCGTTTTTCACAAAAAAACACGACGGCTGCTTTTGCAGTCATGTCCCTTCCAATAACAAAATTATGATATACAGGGACACGTACGACTGCATGTGCAGACAGCTATTTAAATATTTTTTTTGAATAAAATATATTCAAAACATTAGAAGCTGAAAATCCTTTCTTAAAGCAAACTCTGATTCAGAACTACTACGTTCACGGTCTGAAGGAACATAGTCATCATCATCAGAGCCGATAGAGAGATCCAGACATTCTTTATCACCTCTAGTAGAAGTAGAAGATATTTCAGATTGAGCAAAATCCTGCGATTCATCAGTATCAACTTCATCATAAAGCTTTAACAGTCTGGCTTCTTCTTTCGCATCCATTCTACTAAAAAACAAATCGTAGCACTATCGTAGTGGCAGCATCACAACAAACTAACGAGTAATTTATAAACTAAATAGCTAAAAAAATACCCAAATCAAGCCTTGAACAAGAACAGACTTGCAGGAGAGCATACAAATACACCAAACTACCAATTAATATTATAAACTAATAAATAAATATTATTATTATTATTATTATTATTATTATAAACTTATTATTTTGTTTACATTATTAGGATATACATAAAAAACTTACCAACAAGAAGTACAAGTACCAGAGCGAACCTCTGCAGGACACTACTTTACCACAACTGTATAAACTAAACGAGACAGGCGTCTGCAAATGCAGACGTGATGTCATTTGGTCAGCTGATTAGCAATGCATGCACAATAGTAAATATATGCAAATTGTAGTTTTCAAGGGACGATTCTCAGAAAAATTAGTTGATTTAGTGGGACACATAAGAACACTAGCAATACATTTTAACGCACATTGCGACTGCAATAGAAGACGCGTCCACTACAGTTAGGCAAATATTGTCTTCATATGCAGTCGCGTCCCTACATGTCGGTCTGCAAAAGCAGACGTGTCCGCGAATGTGTTAACTTTCTCTGGATCCTTATGTCGGAGAAGGTGTTTATTTAAATGATCTTTGTAAATGCTTCGATAATCACACTGACTACATTTAAACATATTAACTTCCTTTGGATCCTTATGTAGGAGAAAGTGCCTCTTTAAACTACCTTTCTGAATGCTTCGATAATCACACTGACTACATTTAAACATATTAACTTTCTCTGAATCCTTATGTCGGAGAAGGTGCCTCTTTAAATTACTTTTATAAATGCTTCGATAATCACACTGACTACATTTAAACATATTAACTTCCTTTGGATCCTTATGTCGGAGAAGGTGCACCTTTAAACTACTTTTGTGAATGCATTGATAATCACACTGACTACATTTAAGCATATTAACTTTCTCTGGATCCTTATGTCGGAGAAGGTGCCTGTTTAAATTACCTTTTGTAGTGCTTCGATAATCACACTGACTACATTTAAACATATTAACTTCGTTTGGATCCTTATGTAGGAGAAAGTGCCTCTTTAAACTACCTTTCCGAATGCTTCGATAATCACACTGACTACATTTAAACATATTAACTTCCTCTGGATCCTTATGTCGGAGAAGGTGCAGCTTTAAATTACCTTTGTGAATGCTTCGATAATCACACTGACTACATTTAAACATATTAACTTTCTCTGGATCCTTATGTCGGAGAAGGTGCACCTTTAAACTACTTTTGGGAATGCATTGATAATCACACTGACTACATTTAAACATATTAACTTCCTCTGGATCCTTATGTCGGAGAAGGTGCCTGTTTAAATTACCTTTTTTAGTGCTTCGATAATTACACTGATCACATTTTAACTTAACTTCCCCTGAACCCTTACGAAGGCGGTGCTTGTATACATTTCTTTGCCGAAATATCCCCAAGTCATTCTCAACGTTCACCCTAAGTTTCTGATTAACCCGATTATCACGCTGCTGTTGGATATGGAGTCTGCAATCTTGATGTTCGCCAATGCTGCAATAGAGAAAAACATTGTTACGTCACATTAATCGTACCAGTTTATTTATCAATAATAATACCATATACAGGAACATTTCTTTATATATATTTAAATGTTTAACCAAATAGGTAATTTTTCTCCGATCAGCGCCAAGAAATACCTGATTTTCAATCTAAAATTCTTTGGACAGACGAAACGCGATTTACAAATAGTAGAATATTCAATAAACATAACCGTCACTACTGGAGTAGAAAAAATTCGCATAGTTTAGGAGAAGGGCGATTGCAAACAAGATTTGGATCTAATGTGAGGTGTGGCATTATAGGTAATTTGGAGTAAATCCTTAGATTACTACTCTCGCAAATCTTTTAGGCATGCCATCATTTGATTGGGGTCTTTAATTTCGAAGAAAATCTAACTGGAAATAGAGATTAGCAGCTGTTGCAAAAACAAATTACTATTCTAGCAATGAAATTGGGCAACACTTAGTTTCTACAAGATGCCTGTCCAGCCTGTCGACAGGTAACTTTATAAAATAAACTAGATTTGATCTCTTCCGCTTAAAGAAGTGTTCTCGGACTGTAATGTAGCAAAGGACATATTGATAGCTGGAAATAAAATGCGCGATAATCACACGTATAAAATCAGGAATGATTTAACCACGATGCAAAGGGAAAATCTTAAAAAGGTGGTGGCTGAGCTTAATAGAAGGAAGGAAGAAGGGGAAGCTAACATAGCAATTAAATTAAGACATAATAGACCTTATATTGCAACTTCTATTGCTGGGGGATCCGGACGCAATAGAATAAACATAAACTAGCCCCATTACATATATACTGTTATAATGTTGGTGGCTTAAGGACTAAAATTAATGAGCTGCGTAAGGTGGTTTTGTGTTCAAACTATCATATTTTGTTGTTCGTTGAGAGTTGGCTCTCTGAAAATTATACTGATGCAGAGTTATCGGTGAAATCACTTAATCTGTTCAGGTGTGATCGATCAAGCTCTTCTAGCAAGAAAAATCGTGGTGGAGAAGTATTAATGTATGTAAGAGATAATATTAGTGTTAGGAAATTTAGGCTGTCGTATGAGTCGGTGGAACAACTGTTTTTATTATGTAAACTAGCTAGTAGCAAATTTATAGTTGGAGGTGTGTATATTCCTCCTCATTCTGACTTTAATCTATATGAGAACCACTCCCACACAGTCGACGTTCTCAGGCAAGAATATTATACTTGTAATTTTTATATTTTTGGAGACTTTAATTAACCGGAGGCTAGCTGGGAGAACGACGACTCTGGGGCGGTAGTTGAATGCCCTTTAAACTCGGCAGGTTCAGTGTTGGGTCAGTTCTATGCGTATCTGGGATTTTGTCAGAGCATAACAGTTACAAATGGTAGGCTTGTTTATTTAGATTTAATTTTTACAAACAAGCGTAACCTTTTAGTTACCGAGGCGGTAGATAATCTTTTTGGTGAATCGCAAAATCACAAAGCATATAACTTTGAAATTGACCTTGGTTCTTTGGCCGAGTCAAGCCTGAGATATGAAGAATTTTATTATGATTTTAAAACAGCAGATTATGTCGCTAATAATAACTATTTGGGCGGGATAAATTGGGAATTGGTTCTGAACTTAACCGACATTAATGAGGTAGTATCACAGTTTTATCATATCTTGGAAATGGCTATAGCTCTGTTTGTTCCCTTGAAAAGATACAGAACCTCTCAGTTCCCTAAATGGTTCTCAGCTGAACTAAGATCATTGGTTAGGCAGAAAAAAATTGCTCACAAGTGCTATCAGGGAGGTCGTAGTGTGAATGATTATCTCACTTTTTCAAATCTTAGAGCCAGATGTAAACCTTTGACAGACATTTGTTATCACAACTATATCTCAGACCTAGACCGGCTGCTCTTTACTGACCCTAAGAGTTTACGGTATAGTTTCAACAATAAAAAGGCCATGAATAAAATGTTCGATGTACTATAGGGATAATGAATTTGAGGGCTGTGATCAGATAGCTGAGGTTTTTCCCAGTTTTTCTCTACTGTCTTTTCTCAGAATAACGGGTGAGAGGGAGTGCGAACATTCCAAATCCTATATTGTTAATCGGTCTGATTTTTAATAAAATCTCCAGACTGCCACTCAAGGTTAGCTCGGGTCCTGATGGTGTTCCAAATTATTTTTTAGTAAATTGTGTATATACTCTATCACGCCCTCTTTTTATTATTTTTAAAAGGTCTCTTGACTCGGCAGTGTTTCCATCTAGATGAAAACATAGTTATGTAGTGCCGATATTTAAAAACGGGGGCAGTAACAAGATTGAAAATTATAGAAGTATATGCATACAATCAGCCATTCCGAAATTGCTGGACAGTCTTATCTATGATCAATTATATTTCTATAGTAAAGTTACTAATCGGTGAGCAGCATGGCTTTAGCTTTGGAAAGTCCACTTTGACAAACATTGATATTCCAACAGAAACTGTTAACTGCCTTGGAGGAGGAATATCAGATGGATGTCGTGTACACTGACTTCTCCAAGACATTTGACAGGGTCGATCATGATATTTTGGTGAAAAAGTTGGATCACTTTGGTTTTTTGAATCTTATGATGGCTTAGTTTGCTAACTCCCTATCAGGCAGAACACAACAGGCACGAATAGGAAACGCTTTATCTAATTATATTTATGTATCCTCTGGGGTTCCGCAAGGTGGTCGCTGCTCTCCTCTACTCTTTAACATATTTATAAACAATATTGATACTTGTTTTGAAAACAGCAACGTTTTGTTGTTTGCGGACGATCTTAAGTTTTTTAGGAGAGTTTTGTCCAATACTGATCAGACTTTATTGCAGGTTGACTTGAATAGGCCGAGTGAGTGACGTTATAACAATAATCTACTTTTAAACGTAAATAAGTGTAATTATATTAGTTTTCATAAGAAAAATAAAAGGGTTCATTCATCTTATAATATCGAGGGTAATACACTTCACTATTGCGACACAATTAAGGACCTTGGGATATGGTTTGATGAGAATCTGAACTTTAACACGCATATAAACAATATTGTACTCAAGTCTTCAAAAGTACTGGGGTTTGTTCTGCGAAATTGCAGAGAATTCTCTATAGAGACCTGTAAGAGAATATATATGTCACTTGTCGTATCATTGTTAGAACATGGGTCAATGGTTTGGTCTCCTTTGTATATGTATGGTTGCTTAGCTTTAGAAAGGGTACAGAATAAATTCATTAGGTTCTCCTTGTTCAAACTTAATATTAGGATCCCGGAGGACCATGTTTATGATACTGCTTTAGAATTGCTGGGAATGAAAACACTAAGGCAAATACGTATATTTCTGGATCTAATTTTTCTATTTAAATTATTAAATGGTCAAATACTGTGTCCTGAACTCCTTGGTACAGTGTCTTTTAATGTTCCCTCCTGAAACCTTAAGACAAAATCGCATCTTTTCATTGTCGATTCATAGCACAAATTATGCAGCTCACTCACCTGTTGAAAGAACGTTAAATGTTGTAAATACTAGGTGTTGAAATATTGGGTATTTCCTTACTTCAAATTAAAAGACAAATTAGTGAAATAAATTGATTATATTTTCTATTTGGGGTATTAATTGCTAAGAATTGTATTGTTCATTAGGTCCTAAAGTAGTAATTAGTGGTTAGGTTTAGTAAGGTAGTAGGTTAAGTATTGTATTAATTATTGTATTATTATTTTCTTTGTAATGGGGTTGATCCCGTAAAATAAATAAATAAATAAATAGATTGGAAAATGATAAGTCTGGAGTTTACCAATTAAATTGTAAAGACTGTCCAAAAACATAAATAGGCCAATCTTGGAGAAGAGAATAAAAGAACATTATTCAAGCTACATCACGTCAAAAACCAATTCCAAATATGCTAATCATTTAACCATAGTTTTGACCCATACTTTAAAATATTACACACAGAGAAGAAATTAACCAAATTAGACCTGTTGGACTCCCTTGACATTAATAAACTTAAAAATTACCACCGTTTATTGAATTGCCATAGAGACCTAAATAGATCCCCATTGTTACATTTACTTTAATACCCTATTTTACAATAATTACCAGAAAACCCGAAACTTGCACCTCATTGAACATTAGTGCGTGCGCGCACCGTGGCCGCGCGGCCAGAAAATAAGCAAATGGGCAATATTAAAGTCCCTGTATTGGAAAGTCTGGACACGAGCGGTCGTTTACGCGATTGGTTGGCCTCGAGCTAAGAAATTAATAGCGGTTCCAATAAGAGAAGGGCAGATGACTTATTCGCAGCTATGTTCACATTATTCGCAATCTGTCAAATCGTTTGTTTACTTTTAGAAAACCCAACAAATATTTTTTTTTCTGCAGTTTAAAGTGAAAAGTGATTTGTTTTTTTGGTTTTTTACAATTTAGAAAGGATTTCTTTTGATTTTAATGTCGGGAGTAAAGAAGCAGAAAGGTGGCATATCGGGAGCTTACCCCGAACGCCCTTCTAAAACCGGCGAAGGAATATCATTTTTGAGATTTGCTAAGGAGATCACAGGTATGTTACCTATATTATAAACAAATATTTTGCTTTTGGAAACATAACAAGTATTATGTGGATTTATTAGATATTTACAGCCACGGATGATTGTAAATAAAGTTATTCTAAAAACGAAATAAGCAGAAACAGAATTCATTATTAACTAATAGGTAATAGAAAGATGTTGAATAGCTTTTAAAATGTCAATTGTGTAGTAAGACTTGGTTTATGTTATATTAGTTACAGTTACCTGCAATTTAGTAGCAAAACTCTTGGTTTTAAACTAAACCTAGGTGTTAGAAAATAAAATAGTATGTACCCACCCCGGTACCTACTTTTTTATTTAAAACCTGGTCTTATATGGCTAACTGTAAATAAAATAAAATGTTGTTCTCGCTTGTACCCAAAATAAGCCACCTGATAGCTTACAACTGTCTTTCTTTAAACTTTTTAATAAGGGGCAATGTTGTACGAAGCACGAAGTGAAACACTCCATCAAGAATTATTGAACTTTCAGGTTAGTTTTTATTTAATCTTAATATCTAGGTATTTACAAATGCATTAGATTGATGGAAAAATTATTGTCAAGATCCCTTAGTATAAGACATCGGTCAATTCAGATAAAATAAAGATAAGGTTCTAACACGGAGAATGCCTTGTGTAGAGTCACGGATGAGATATTGCAGAATCTTGACATTGGTAGGAAGGTCATTGGTGTGTTCTTGGACCTAAGGAAGGCCTTCGACACTGTGGCGCACCGGATCCTACTTGACAGATTGGATAAGATGGGTATAAGGGGTATTGCAAACACACTATTGAAGTCCTATTTAGAAGATCGCACCCAGCGAGTAAAAATATCAAATACATTAAGTGATCATCTTAAGGTGGGGTTCGGTGTGCCGCAGGGTACGGTTCTTGGCCCGCTCTTATTTAATATTTATGTTAATCAAATTTTGTCGTTACTGGATGATGGTAGCGTCTTTGTTTCGCAGATGACACTGCTATTATTATAAGCGGCGAATGCTGGAATTCAACCTTTGAAAAGGCTGAAGTGGCCATGAGCAAAATTAAAAAGTGGTTGGATTGTAGCCTATTAAATGTAGAAAAAACTAAATTTATTACGTTTGCCTTATCCTCAAGATCACTGCCTAATGATCAAAACTTAAAATTGCATAATTCCGATTGTAATCTAAATAAACAAACTTGTAAGTGCAATGAATCAATTGAAAGAAAATCATGTTTAAAGTACCTAGGAATTTTGCTCGATGAAAACTTCACATGGAAAGAACACATCAATTATGTGACCTCAAAAATTAGGAAACTTATTTTTAAATTTTATGAACTGCGTAATATTCTACCCTTGCAAACCTTGAAAACTGTTTATTTCGCCCTTATAGAATCTGTAATTAACTACGGGCTAGTTGTGTGGGGGTGTGCTGGTAGGACATTTATGTTTAAATTGGAAGTGGCACAAAAATGGGTAATAAAAGTGATGCTTCTTAAAAACAAAAGATACCCTACTGAACTTGTTTATAAAGATAGTGGACTACTTACACTTAATCAACTTTACATTAAGTCAGTCATGAGATTTATGTTGAAAGTACCATACTATAAGAAAAACTTAAATCACGGTGTAAACACTAGGAACGCCGCGTTACAAAATGTTCTGCTACGCAACCCCAAGCATACTACCTGTCAAAAACATATAAACTGCTGGCCACTCGAACTTACCGATAGAGATTTTTAGGCAAAATTTAAAGTTTAATATTTTCAACAGGAATGTAAATTTTTCAACGCCGATTGCAGATTTTGAAAGCTGGTTTTTTTCGGATTAAGCTGCATGACGTATATTTATTGTAGGACCATAGGTTTATTATATACGGGGTGATCAATAATGTCATGCAAAAAATCAAAAAGTTTGTATGAGTGAAATTTCCAAAATAAATTTTTTTGGTCGTTGCAATAGGGTGCGTTACTTAGGTAACATCAATATCTCTAGACGTTTTTGTCAGTTTTTGGATTAAGGACGTTAGGTCTTGTACACACTACTAAACATAAAATGTGGGTAGCAAAATTTTTAAAATGCTATAACTTGACATTGGATGGACGGTTCTTGATGATTTTTGCGGATTTGGAATCCTTATTTCACGTAGATTTTCTACGATCTAAATATTTTATTTGAGGGTGGAAATTTACACATTATACCGGGTCGAAAATATGTACCCCGATGCCCATATTTATGATCGACTGTAATTTCTACGCGACGCGTCAATTTCAAAGTAGGCATTGCAAAAACAAATTTGTTGCTATGGAATTAAAAATAGTTAACATTATTTTAAAAATAACCTGACACATTTCAATGTTATAATTTTGTAAATTTTAATTAATATGAGGCGTTTAACCACGACAGAAAGAGAAAATTGCATTCGACTTCTCAACGAAGGAATGCTAAAAAAGCAAATTGCGCGCATTTACAATGTCAGCCAAAAGACAATTTATAATTTAAACCGTCGCGTCGAAACTACTGGTGATCATAATTATGGGCATGGGGGTGGACATACAAAAAAAATAAACCAAAGAACCCAAAGAATTTTAATTCGAGAAGCTATGGTGAATAGAACAAAGAACTCTAGGAAACTAAATGACTCTTTAAGGCAACAAACTGGGGTGAGAGTTTCGAACAGAACAGTAAGAAGAACATTGAATGAAAACAACTTAAGGTGAGAATTTATTTTTACAAAAACAACATAATGCCAAACATTTTAAATTTTAGAGCCCGTCGCAGAGCAAAATGTGTGTTGTTATTACGACACCATAGAGCGAATAGGCGGGCATGGGCAAATCGGCATGCGAATTGGGGTAATGCAGAGTGGAGCCATTGTTTATTTTCTGACGAAACAAGATTTAATTTGATTTACTCCGATGGCCGAATATTAGTTTGGAGAGGGCCAAATCAGCGGTATTTGGAGGAAAACATGGCCCCTCAAGAGGCATTTGGTGGCGGAGGTGTAACAGTATGGGGAGGTATCATAAGAAATGGTAAAACCGAGCTATTCATTACCAACCAAACTGTTAACGCTAATGTTTATCAGGAGGAAATTTTGCAACCTATTGTTGTTCCTTTTGCTCGAAATTACGGTCCAGAATTTCTATTGGTGGATGACAACGCTCCACCTCATAGAGCGCGAAGGATCACAGAGTTTTTGCAGGCACAGAACATCAATAGGATGGACTGGCCTGCAAAGTCTCCGGATCTTAATGTCATCGAACACGTTTGGTCTTATTTAAAACTTAAAGTAAGATCGCGTGATGTACCCCCTGCAACCTTTGCAACGCTTAATGAGGCCATTCGTGAAGAATGGGACAATATTCCACAAGATTTTATAAATAATCTTGTGGATACTCTACCAAACAGATGTCGGGAAGTAATACGTCGAGCAGGAGGACCAACAAAATATTAGTTCCTTTTTTTTATAATGCACCTACTTAATTTCAGGTAAATTATTACCAAAGATTAGGTATTTAAAGATAGGACACTTGGCATTTTTCCATTGATATTTGCCGGTTGCTTTTAATGACCTCGTCCTTTTAACACGCTATTGCCAACAAATACCCAATTTCATTTTAAACTCCAAAAATGCAAGGTTGTAATTCCCATCTTTGACGCAGTGGGTTGAAAACAAAAATTAATGGACAAACAATTTATGTTTTTCAGGCCATTTTTTTTTATTAACTAAAAATTACCAATATCAATTATCACTAGGTATCCTTTTCCATACATACCTAATCTTTGTTATTACAGTATATCAGATTTTTTTAGGGATTGCAGTAACCTTTAAATTAGGCTTAGAATTAGAAATTTTGTAAGGATTGACTTTGGGCCGTTGTTAACCAATCTTGTATATTGTAGAATATAATGTAATAAACTTGTTCTTGTCGCTATGTTTTTGTCTATTATCGACCCGGTATAATGTGTAAATTTCCACCCTCAAATAAAATATTTAGATCGTAGAAAATCTACGTGAAATAAGGATTCCAAATCCGCAAAAATCATCAAGAACCGTCCATCCAATGTCAAGTTATAGCATTTTAAAAATTTTGCTACCCACATTTTATGTTTAGTAGTGTGTACAAGACCTAACGTCCTTAATCCAAAAACTGACAAAAACGTCTAGAGATATTGATGTTACCTAAGTAACGGACCCTATTGCAACGACCAAAAAAATTTATTTTGGAAATTTCACTCATACAAACTTTTTGATTTTTTGCATGACATTATTGATCACCCCGTATATAATAAACCTATGGTCCTACAATAAATATACGTCATGCAGCTTAATCCGAAAAAAACCAGCTTTCAAAATCTGCAATCGGCGTTGAAAAATTTACATTCCTGTTGAAAATATTAAACTTTAAATTTTGCCTAAAAATCTCTATCGGTAAGTTCGAGTGGCCAGCAGTTTATACTGTGCAGGCCCAAAAATTTACAATTCCATGCCTACGAATTTAAAGCTAAAACCATATATCAGAATAAAACATCAGATCACGCAGTGGATTCTTGACACTGGTTTCACCCTTGTATATTTAGAATAGTACTATGTATATAGAATAATAGCGACTTTTATGATCAAAAACTAACTAACTTTAATTAAATCAAAACGGCAATGATAAGTATATTATGTAATAACCTTTATTGAAAATAATATGTACAAATTAATAAAAACCTCTATGTGTAATTTAAATAGAAATAGGCGAACACACAGTATTGTGACAATCCGATTTTGTCACAAATGAACTCTTAGAATCTAATGCCTTATATCACAGCCTAACTTGTATTGTGTCGTTTAAAAAAATTGAATTTTGCCTTTTAAAACGATGTTTGCTTCCCTGTATAAAGTAAATACATACCTTGCCCTTTTAAAACGATGTTGGTTCCCTGTATACTCTTCATAAATAAGTTCCTTAACAGGTTTAATAGTTTGGTCTGTCATAGCTTCTACAAATACCAATAAATACCATACAAATAGTAAGTACGTACCCAAGGTCAACAGCCTCTGTTTTCGTTGTCTTTGACGAAGCAGGCTACATTATCCCCCTATTTTAAATCACATATCTCCCTGGAATACACTATCCGAGAGTTATATAAGTATTTTATTATGTATTTCTAATATATTTGTTTGTTTTCAACTCTTATGATAACCTGTCAAATTGACTAACGAATTTTCTAGGTTAATATTCTTCTTCTGCACATGTGTGGGTTATAACATTAATGGCCGATTGCTCCGAGAATGGCAGGGGTATCTTAGGACTTGGGTTTTCTTTAAATACTTTTTAGTGAATTGTAGGATTTTCGAATTGACTTCTTATGTAAAACTAAATTTGGGTGCATCTGTTTCATTTCTCTTGGCTTGGAGCATCTGCAATTGAATGCGCACGGCTCTAAACACTTCATTCCGTGTCGCCGCCAGTGTGTGAACTGGTCTCTCTCTTTCGGAGCGAGCAGGTAGTTCTGCCCTAACCTTTATTGTTCTGTGGTTCTGGCCGGAAATGGGTCGCTCTTTCGCTTTATCTCTCTCCACCCCTCTCTGGCGTTTCTCTTCTCTCTCGTATCCTGTTAACGGCACGTTTTTCAACTTTTAACCTAGAATTCTTGAGTGACTTCACTTAACTTCCAGCGTTCAACCAGGCAGCAGGCGTTTCCAGATCCAGGGCTATTCAAGCCATCTGTTCTACAGGATTTTTGGATCTGAAGCGATACTTTCTGTGCCCCTTTAGTCTACTTTAGTTTTGCTTGTGCATTTTTGGTTTCTGGGGCCACAGAAAGCCACATCGTGGGATTTTTTGTCATCAGTTGTTCGCTGGAGGTGAGTTTTTTTAATATACCATGCCGTTTCTTTGTCAATTTTTCAACTGTTCTCCTAAAAACACCATCTGGGGCTCTCTTTTAGTTAAGTCGGGTCACTAAGACCGTGAAGGGGCTGACCATCAGAGCATTCACCAACGTTGAGACCCCCAATTTCAATTTTACAGACCCTATAGCTCCTTAGGTAAGCATAATTAATTTTTCTTTTATATTTGTCCCTGTATATTGCTTTTAAATGGCCATAATTTAACACCACATGCTTTGTTCAGATAAATGTGCTTTTATAGTTATGACCGAGTAAAATGGGTCTCGTTGGCTAAGTAAATGAAATTCTTTGTTGTTTTACGAATAAGTGGACCCCATTTTACCTATACTATAGAATTTTTTTTTAACTGTTTACTGTCAATTTGGTTTAAATGCAATTAATCTTGACCTTGAAACTTAATTAACTTTATTTAAACTATAATTTTTTCCTTTATAACGGGGTCCAACTTACTGCTTATTTTGGAACGTTTTCTTTGTTTTATATAGCACAAGTTTGCTTGAAGCGTGATATGGTATCTTAATTCTTGCCATACAGGGTGTGCCCGAAATATAAAATATTAATAAGTGTGTCAAAATCAAATCACACATACTTTATCGTTGAGATTAGCAAGCAGACTGTAAGTCTTTTAATGTCTACAGACGTGAAGTAACTTAAACAATGTAGTTACACAGCATTCACTCCCCATCGAATAAATTATTTGATCAAATCTGAGATGTTCGAGTGCGAACCATCTCGTTTATTTTTTTTGATTATAATTATTATAAATCCACCATTTTGTCAAGATGGTTCTTGAATGGACATTTTTTTCTTAAGTTTGTATTGCTCTTTTAATAGCGGCATATCCTGATTATATTATTATAATTTTTTTTTTTATTTTTATTATGTCCTAGCTTTAATAAATAATTGATTGGTTTGCTAATTGATAACTAATATGTTGACATTACTTGCGCTATATTTTATATTGTTGTATATTTCCCTTATGTGTGTACATAATCGATTATTTTTTTTATTTTATGATGTAACCTTAGTACATAGGCGTACGTGCTGGCTTAACGAATTAATTTTATTTTAAGTTTTTGGCTCTTCAAGCTTAATTAAAATATTTTATCACAATATTAAGTCCCTGAATATAATTTTATAATTTTTTTTTTATCTCAAACCAAAACTTGGTTTGTGACTTTAATTATTTTTATTTATATTTTTCAAATTCAAATTTAATTCAAATTTAATTTAATTCAAATTCAAATTTAATTCAAGTCAAATTTATTTCAAATTTAATCTAATTCAAATTTAATCTAATTCAAATTTAATTTAATTCAAGTTTAATTTAATTCAAAGTTTAATTTAATTCAAAATAATTTAAATTTAATTCTTGCGTATAATTTGACATTTTTATAGTTGCTTTATTTTTTTTATATAGTTCCTTTTTCCTTTTGGTTATTTTCAATTAGTTGGTTTTGCCATTTTAATTTAATTACTTTATTATAAATTTATTGTACAAAGGGAAAAGGAACTAGGTAATTTTTTTTATTTAATAAGCCATCAGCTAATGCTTTCTTTTTTTTAACAGGGTCTTTCTTTCTCCGTTCTTTCTTCTCCGTCTTATCTTCTTCTGTTAATATTCCCCTTTTTACTTACTCGTCTTACTGACGTCTTGTTGACGTCCCTGGACGCAGCATCGACTAGAACGTCTGTACAGATAAGTTTAGGTTAAATACTAACCCCCATATATTTTGTTTCCCTTTTATTGAATAAAGCCAGCAATAATTTTAATTCTCCTCGTTTTATTTATACAGCTCCCCCTGTGGTTTTCTTTTATTTATTTATTTTTTTTTCTATCTAAGTTGTGAAGTCCAGCTGAGAGTGAGGCCCCAGCACCATCTTGAAGGTTTCCGTTTTGGCCTGGCTGCAAAACGGTGGCGCCCTATTTAAAACCCCCCCTTACTCTCTGGCTATAGAGCTAGGGCATTTGCACGCGGTCCCTCAGCCTCTCACCTCAGCTTGGCTTCGTAGTTTTGGCTTCACTTTCTTTTATTTTTACTCAATTTAAATAAATATTCTGATTAAAAAAAAAAAAAAAAAAAATAATCAATTTTTTTTTTATAACTAATTTTTTTTTTATAACAGCGAAAGACGCGTTGCAATTTTGGCGCCCAACGTGGGGCTCTTAAAAAGCAAAACCGTAATTTTTTTTTCCACCCTTAAAATCATCCCTTAGGTGAGCTGTATAATTTTTTTATTTTTGCTGTTTTTTTTTTTGTACTAACACCTTACAATTTACTGTATTTAACTGTATGATTATTTTTGACTTACCTGTTATATTGACTGTTGGATTGACTAGTATTGATTTTGTCTATAATCCCATTTATTTGTGACTTATTTACTATTTAGGTATAGTTACCCATTTACTGATTTTGACTAGTTATTAAGTACATATATTTGTTTTTGGCCATTCGAGTAAATTACCTTACCTTTGATCAACAAATTTATGATAACGAATATTTACTTCAATCATTTACTTTGCTTATCTCCATCATAAAGCATTTTCTTTTGCCTTTAACTTTTATTACGTTAACTTGACTTATTTATTTTTATTTTTTTTTATTAATTCTTTGAGCTTTCGTGTGTTAAATTTAATTCGTTTAAAATGGACTATAATATGCGAGTTCAGTTTCTCAGAAAGGAGATGCTCGTATATGAGCTTTCAGTTCGTGGATTGCCTGCTGATGACACGCAGACCGTAGACGAGTTGCGAGCCGCGTTTCGCCCTATTTTGCGTATGGAAAAGCAGGACAAAAAACTAATTTATACTGCGTACAATCGCGATTTTGACGAGGAACGAGCCTACGTCGTGCAAACTTTAAAAGACCTTGAATCCTCTATTCAGAACGTTTCAGGAGCTAAAGCCAAGACCAAGTTTGAACGATTAGAGTCTCAGCTCATTCATTTGCTTCATCGTGTGGACCGTATCCCTGTCACTGGCTTGAGCAATGACGAAGGTCAAATCCGATCTCAGCTTTTAACCCAAATCCTCAGTAAGCTGGATAATTTGGAGACTCTTTTGGAACAAAATCCTAATCTCAGTTCTTTGTTAGGTAGGACTCGATTAGATTACGATTCGGATTCCTCTCAGCACTCAGCACCGAGAAATACGCGATCAACACCTAATGTCACGCCAACCGTGCATAATACCATGCCCCCTGCGCATAATGTTACTCCAACAGCGCCTAATGTCTCTCAATTTCCACCCTCATGTAGCAAAACTCCGCGCGTTGAAAAATGGAATCTTAAATTCACTGGCGACCCTAAACAATTTTCTGTTCACAACTTTCTGGAAAGAGTATCAGAGTTGCGTGAAGCTCGAGGCGTTTCAGAACGCGAATTGTTCGATTCTGCCATAGATCTGTTTTCAGGCAAAGCTTTGACTTGGTTTCGCGCGAATAAACATAGATTTTCAGACTGGACTGGTTTGTCAGCTCTTTTATGTCGTCATTTTCAACCGCCTGATTACCGTCCTAGGTTGTTTAAAGAAATCTTGGAGAGAACTCAGGATCCCACTAAAAGCATTGTGGATTATCTCTCTAGTATGTCCGCATTATTCAAGCGATATGGTCAGCTGCAAGCCGAAGCTCAGTTAGACATTGTCTCTAGGAACTTGTCTCCGTTTTACACCACTCAATTATCTGTAGTTCAAAGTCTGGAAGAACTAGAAGAGGAGTGTCTTAAACTAGAGGCTAAGAAATATCGCGCAGATCACTATGTCCCTCCATCAAGAAAGCGCCATGGCTTTGTCGAGCCCGATTTCGCATTCATTGCTACGGATGAACCATCTCCGTCTCCTTCCACTCAAATAAGCCGCCCTCTCAACCACTCTATACCTTCTTCTGTTGATGAGGTCAGAACACCACCTCGAACACCCTTTAATCCTAGGCCAATCACATGCTGGAATTGTAACAAATTAGGGCATTTGAACCGCGAATGTCCAGACTCCCGCAAAATCCATTGCTATCGTTGTGGAGCACCAAATGTAACCATTAAAGATTGTCCAAAATGTTCTGCGTCGGGAAACGGCACCCGGGAGAGTCGATAGGTCGTAAGATTACTCCCATCCCTCAACATTCACCGACCGACAACATAAGTTTCTCTAATAAAAATCTGTTAGACTTTATTATCTCCCACGCACATGGTGACGAACGTCCATATTTGGAAATATCGATTTTAGGTTGCAATATGTTAGGTCTCTTGGATTCTGGAGCTTCTCGGACTATTGTTGGACATCCTGGCTTTATTTTGTTGCAAAGTTTGGGTCTGAAACTTGTCAAGCAACAAACCACTTGTACAGTTGCAAATGGGCAGTCATGTTCGAGTTTAGGTTATTTTCAAGCACCAGTAACTTTATTAGGCAAAACTCGTATGATAGATATTTTAGTCTTACCTGAGTTATCACATAGGCTCATATTAGGCATTGACTTTTGGAGGTCTATGGAGATCATTCCAGATTTGAAGCAGGACGTCTGGCATTTCTCTAGTAATTCTGGAGACACGGAAATTTGTAGCATCATAGATGGCGATTCCTTATCAGAACAGGAAAGAACCGCTCTTAATACATTGGTTAAGGAGAAAATATTTCAAATGGGTACTGGCCTTGGACTTTGCAAGGTTGCAGAACATGAAATTGAACTTGAATCGGGCACCAAGCCAATCAAGCAACGTTACTACCCAGTTTCTCCGTATAAACAGCAGATCATGGATCAGGAAATCGACGAGATGTTGAAACTTGGCGTGATAGAACCATCTAAAAGCCCCTGGTCGAGTCCAGTGTGTTTAGTACGCAAGAAGGATGATAGCTACCGATTTTGCATTGATTTCCGGAAATTAAACGAGAAGACTAAGAAGGACGCATATCCCATTCCTTATATTTCTGCCATTTTAGATCGCCTAAGAGATGCCCGATATATCAGCTCCATCGACATAAAATCAGCTTTCTGGCAAGTACCTCTCAGCCAATCTTCACGTAAACTAACTGCTTTCACTGTTCCAGGCCGGAACTTATATCACTTTTTGCGCATGCCTTTCGGCTTAACTAATGCGCCCGCGACCTGGCAACGTATTGTAGACCGTGTTCTAGGTGTCGATTTGGAAAATCACGTGATGGTATACCTGGATGACATAATCATTATTTCCAGGACTTTTTCAGAACATCTGAAAATTTTGGGACTTGTTTTTGATCGATTAAAGGAGGCAGGTTTGATTGTATCTGAGGAGAAATGTCATTTTTGTAAGCCCGAACTAAAATATCTTGGTTACATTGTAGATGCAAAAGGGCTACGACCCGATCCAGAAAAAGTAGAAGCCATTGTAAATATAGTTCCTCCCAAAAATATCACTGAGATTCGACGTTTTATTGGCACCGCCTCTTGGTACAGGCGATTCGTACCTAATTTCTCTACTATCATGGCTCCCATTACTAGGCTAACTAAGAAAAACATAAAATGGGATTGGAATTACGATTGCCACCGATCTTTTAACCTAATCAAAGAAGCTCTAGTTACGGCCCCTGTTCTTACATGTCCAGATTTCAATCGCACTTTTACTCTTCAAGTTGATGCCTCTCATTTCGGCTTAGGAGCAATTTTAAGTCAGCAATTTGATGACGGCGAAAAAGTAATCAGTTACCTCTCTCGTTCTCTCACTCGTCAAGAGATGAAACTCACTGTCACGGAGAAGGAGTGCCTTGCAGTAATTTGGGGTGTAGAAAAACTTCGTCACTATCTTGAAGGGACTCATTTTAAGGTCATCACTGATCATCATTCTTTGTTATGGTTACATAATCTAAAAGATCCACAAGGCCGTCTCGCTCGTTGGGCTCTTCGCTTACAACCCTATGATTTTCAGCTAATCCATCGTAAAGGTAGAGAACATGTTGTACCCGATTTTCTTTCTAGGTCCGTACCTGTGGCCGCTGACTCAATTTCACCTGTCGCTGAGTCGCCACCTTTACCCTCATATTCTACTACAACAGATAAATGGTATATAAACATGATTCATAGGTTAGAGGAACGTCCAGAAAAGTATCCTTGTTGGCGAGTCGAGAATGACATTCTTTATAAATTTGTTAAGTCCAATAACCCTAATTTTCCTGATAATTCCAGCTGTTGGAAAATAGTGGTGCCTAAAGATAGTCGTAGGGAGATTTTATCTCGTTGTCATGATATTCCACCCGCAGGCCATGTGGGAGTTTTTAAGACCTTTTGGAAAGTTGCTGAGCGCTATCATTGGCCGAAAATGCGATCCGATATAACCAAATATGTTCGTTCTTGTAAAACGTGTGCTCAGAACAAAGTGGAGCAAAAACGCCCTGCAGGTTTCATGGGCAATCGCCCCGACATAAAAGAACCCTGGCAAGCCATTAGTCTCGATTTTATAGGACCTTTACCGCGGTCACGTTCTGGTTATACAAACATCTTAGTTGTCACCGATTATTTTAGTAAGTACGTGGTTTTATTTCCCTGTCGGTCTGCCACTGCTAAAGCACTTGTTAAGTGTGTTGAGGAAGGAATATTTTTAGTCTATGGAGCCCCTCAGTATTTGACTTGCGATAATGGAACCGCGATGAAATCTAAAGATTTTCAAACTCTTTGTGACAAATATAAAGTCCAGATATTTTATACCGCATCTTACTATCCACGAGCGGATCATACCGAACGCGTTAATCGAGTAATTAAAACCATGTTACGTTCGTACGTGCAACAAAATAATCACCGGACCTGGGAGGACAATTTATCCGCAATCGGTTGCGCAATCCGTACCGCGCGACACGAAACTACTGGTTATTCGCCTTACCTTGTAAATTTTGGCAGAGAACATAAACTGTTTGGTAAAGACTTTTCTGAAAAATTTCCATCTGTAGAGACAGAAGGCCAAAATTATGTCAAGGAAAGGATTGATGCTTTTCAACGTCTGTATCGGACAATACACAGTAGAATCGAGTCATCACGTCAGAAAAACCGTCACCAATACAATTTGCGCAGGCGCCCTGTAAACTATCTTCCCGGTCAAGAAGTTTGGCGTAAAAACAAAAGTTTATCGGATGCCGTAAATTATTATAGTGCGAAATTGGCCCCCGAATTTGTAGGTCCTTTCAAAATTAAACGAAAAACTGGCACTTGTACTTACGAACTCGAAGATGAACTCGGTAACAAAAAGGGTATTTGGCACGTACAGGATCTTAAACCAGTGTACACCGAACCTGGTTCTGATAGTCCCTCGGAATGAATTTTATAACCGTTTAAACAGCTCAAAGTTTTCATTTTTTTTTTCTATATATTACCTAATAATTACTTTTGCTCTGTAACTTTATCCTATAACTTACCTAATATATCTTATAACTTCATTTTATATATTTCATGACTACTTTATTTATTTCGTAACTATACCGTTTTTCTCTTTGCTTTGCCATTTTATCTTTGAATTTTTGCTGTTTTACTGCCCGATTGTGACTTGTTTCCCGATTTGACTTGTTGGCTCTTACTGGGGTCCCCTCTTTTTACTTTGCTTACCTTGATTTACTTTGCTTGCCTTGTCTTAATTTGCTTACTTGTTTTACTTTGCTTTATTAATAGCCCTGCAGAGGTGGGCATAGAATAATCCTGCACGGGGAACACAGTGACGGTAAAAGTCCGTCAAGTGCCGAAGCACTAGGACCTTCAGTCCGGTTGCTTGTTTTAGCCCTGCAGAGGTGGGCATAGAATAATCCTGCACGGGGAACACAGTGACGGTAAAAGTCCGTCAAGTGCCGAAGCACTAGGACCTTCAGTCCGGTTGCTTGTTTTAGCCCTGCAGAGGTGGGCGTAGAATAATCCTGCACTGGGAACACACTGACGGTAAAAGCCCGTTAAGTGCCCAAGCACTAGGACCTTCAGTCAGGTTGCTTGTTAAAGCCCTGCAGCAGTGGGCGTAGAATAGCTCTGCGTAGCACCATGACCTTCAGTCGGGTTGCTTGTTGAAGTCCTGAGACCTTCAGTCTATCAGCTTCAAGTTACTTTTTGCTTCAGCCTTCAGCTATTGTACTATTTTTATTTGCTAGTCACGTGTTCTTCTTTTATTTTGTTGGTAACGGAGTATTCCTAGTATTTCAGTGTAATTATTTCTTTGGATTGATATTTTCCACCTTTTTCCTCACTCACTGGTCCTCATCTTAGCGTGAAATGAGTTGAGCACCAGGTGCACAGTTTCAGTTTCAGTTTTTCTATAGTTCTCCTCGATTACCATGATTTAATTTGAGTTTCTTGTATCAGTGTCTTGTGGATTATCATCTTAGCGTGAAATGAGATGAGCGTTCGGCAGGACCGGATCGAATTGATTCCTTATGTAATCTGGTATAAATAATTACTTTTATATATTTTCTTAATCACCTTCGATTTTTTTTTGTTGATTTCACTTCTCCGTTATTCATGATTTCATTTTAGTATTCGATGTCAGTGTCTTTTGAATTATCATCTTAGCGTGAAATGGGATGAGCATTCAACAGGGCCGGATTTGATGGATTTCTTTGTTATACCTTCGTATACATCATGACTTGTCTCTAGTTTTTTTTTAATTTACTTTGGATCTTTTTTACTACTACCCCCAGTAGACCACTATACCCGGATTTGACTTAATACCTTACCTTGACGTTATTTTGCCTTGCTTACTTTATTAGCTTCGCTGAAAGTCTGATTACAGTCAGACTATTATTACCTGATTTGACTTGATTTAGTTGCTATGTGTTTGATGTTTTTCCTTTGCTTTGCTTTTATTGTGTTATTTACCTTACCTTGATTAATACCTTGCTTACCTTGTTTTCATTATCTTTGCTTTGCTTATTAGTTATCTTTGGGTACGTTTTTTTGCCTAGGTCAATTGGAAAAGTCTCGATGTCTTTTGCCAATACGGTTGTCACCGGATTTGTACCTAGAGTCCAATTGCGTACCGTACCTTACCTTTGCTTACCTATTTGTTTGGTTGATTTATTACTTTATTTTTGGGTTTTGTTTTTGGTTGTCCAGGTCATTAGGCAGAGTCTTGATGTCTTTGACCTTTACAGTTGTTACTGGATTTGTACCTGGACTCAAATCTTACCTTACCTTACCTTTGATTACGTCATTATCTTTTTATTATTCTTTTATGTCACTTGTAGGTCTGTTTTTACATAGGTCACTTGGCAAAGTCTCCATGTCTTTAGCCAATACGGTTGCTACCGGATTTGTACCTACTGTCCAAATACTTACCTACTTACCTCGACTTACCTTTTTTTTCTCCTTTTTACTTTGTATCTTTCTTCTGCCCTTCTTCATTGTTTTCCTCCTTATGGCAACTAATAGCTTAATGTTAGCTACTTTATATTTACCGATTTTGTCCTATCTATATACAGCCTTTTTTTTTTTGTTATACAAGAGGCTGAGGGGCCGTGGGTGCCCCTGGGTGGCGTTTTGCCGTCTTTTGTTAGAATGTTCGTTCTGCTGAAGGCAGATTTGCGGGCAGAGTTATATTGTGGGGGGTGGCTGTCTGACCCCTGATTCAGTCTGCACTTCGATGCAGCACAGGGGAGGGCGAAACTACTGCTTATGACCTCGTCCGTAGGTCTTGTGTGATGCGCCAGGCCAGGAGCAGTGCCGCCTTTCGGAACACCCTAATTAGATTTTCCTGTTGAAGGCTGTGGTACATTTAGTTGTCATCGACACGTTTGTATCTTTTAGTTTGGTGTGTACTAAAATACACCCCCTTTGTCTGGTGGAGCATCTGGGTTACAGCTATTTTTTTTTGTTGATATTGATTATCTTTATTTTTTTTTTCTTCACCTTTCAAGTACTGCTGTGTATTTGCCTTCCTTGGGTCTTTCTTGTGGGTGCGAGGTTGTACCGCGAGTTTGTTTGTATGAGGTTAGTACACGAGGTTCGCCAAGACACGTTTGGTTGTACGCAATGCTAACTTAAGTCCGATATCCATCGAGTTCGCTTTTTGGACCGCTATACCGTACAAACAGCTCGGGGTCACGTCCTTTCCTCGCTCGGGGTCTCCATGGGTTGTCAGCTGCGGAACAGTGCTTGAAATTATTAATTATTTTTATTACTTATTCTTACGTTATTTGTAACTATATTTGATAAACACTCCGGGAGTGTTTCGGTCCCTGCTTATTTCTTTTTTTTGTGTATGAATACTTAAATTATTGTTTGATTTGCTTTACTTAGCTAATGAGGCCTTTTGTGCTTGAGTATCGTCGGTCAATTTCCTTTAGGAAATACCCCTCCTTTCCTAGGAGAGGGGGAGTTGTGACAATCCGATTTTGTCACAAATGAACTCTTAGAATCTAATGCCTTATATCACAGCCTAACTTGTATTGTGTCGTTTAAAAAAATTGAATTTTGCCTTTTAAAACGATGTTTGCTTCCCTGTATAAAGTAAATACATACCTTGCCCTTTTAAAACGATGTTGGTTCCCTGTATACTCTTCATAAATAAGTTCCTTAACAGGTTTAATAGTTTGGTCTGTCATAGCTTCTACAAATACCAATAAATACCATACAAATAGTAAGTACGTACCCAAGGTCAACAGCCTCTGTTTTCGTTGTCTTTGACGAAGCAGGCTACATTATCCCCCTATTTTAAATCACATATCTCCCTGGAATACACTATCCGAGAGTTATATAAGTATTTTATTATGTATTTCTAATATATTTGTTTGTTTTCAACTCTTATGATAACCTGTCAAATTGACTAACGAATTTTCTAGGTTAATATTATTCTTCTGCACATGTGTGGGCCATAACATTAATGGCCGATTGCTCCGAGAATGGCAGGGGTATCTTAGGACTTGGGTTTTCTTTAAATAATTTTTAGTGAATTGTAGGATTTTCGAATTGACTTCTTATGTAAAACTAAATTTGGGTGCATCTGTTTCATTTCTCTTGGCTTGGAGCATCTGCAATTGAATGCGCACGGCTCTAAACACTTCATTCCGTGTCGCCGCCAGTGTGTGAACTGGTCTCTCTCTTTCGGAGCGAGCAGGTAGTTCTGCCCAGTGTTGCCTCTCCTACCGATTTTTCGGTAGATCTACCGATTTTCACCTCAATTTACCGATCTACCGAAAGCACATTGAATTATACCTAATTTTACGATTTAAGTTGTTGTCAACATGTCATTGTCAACTTAGTTGAGTATACTAGAGTCTACTAGAGACTAGAGAACAAGAGAACGCCCTAGTCCTATTAGAACACACGAGATGGCTAAACATTAACTACACTTTTCAATTTAAACTTGTTTCTTGTTTGTATTAAAGGTTGCCTATCAATGGTAGGCAACATTAATACTATAGAACAATAGAAAATAGAACGTCTAGTCTTATAAGAACACACGAGATGGCACGACATTGATTTCAACTCTCGGGGATTACCGCTTTTATTTGAAATCCCGCTGCTGTAAACCTCCGACACTCTTTCATGTGAAATCCCGCGGTGAATCCCCGACGTAAACTTATAAAAGGGACGAAATTACAATTTTACTTACACTACATTAAACCTCATTTATAATTATTTGTTTCTTTTGTGACAAAATAAAATCGTGTACCTAACAGTGTAACCCAAATTTGTTTTATATAATCTGATTATAGTCGCAAACTGTTTAAAGGTAGGTGTGATTTTTTAGTTAAATATATATATTTTTTAATTACCTACTATTCATTCATTTTTGGAAATTAAAAATATTAATTAAATGAACGTACTTTTAGAAATTGCAATGGATTTATCTGGTGCTAGTGATTCAAGTGATAAGGAGGAACCTTCAACTTCCTTTTCAAAGAATAAGAAAATGAGAAAATATGCTCAAACCTATAAAACTGCATGGGAAGAGAAACCTGAATTTAAAAGCTGGCTTATGAAAAGTCGTAAAGGAGAAAATTATGCCAAATGTCGCAGCTGCGATAAAGATCTAAATATTTCCAGCGGAAAAGATGCCCTAATAAAACATGGAATTTCAAAATTTCATTTAGAAAAAATTAAACTTCAACGAGGTCAACAGTCCATTAGCAAATTTGTCGTTGAAACGTCAGCGTCAGCACAAGTTACTCTGGATTACAATGTTAAAGAAGGTTTTCTTTTTTATTGATTGCTTAGTACATAATTAAAACTAATTGAATTTTATTGTTGCAGCTGAAATCAGACTATGTGCTCTTGTGGCAGAACACAATTTACCGATAATGTTAATGGATCATTTGCCTCAGTTGTGTGCTTCAGCATTTCCGGATTCAAAAATTGCAAAAAGTCTGGCTTGTGCAAGGACTAAGACGACAGCCGTGATCAACAATGTTATTGGTGATGAAAATTTCAATGACATTTGCAAAAATTTACGAAGTAAAAAATTTTCAGTAATAATCGACGAATCTACTGATCTGTCGACTCAAAAGCATCTTTGCATTGTTGTCAGGTATGTGACAGAACATTTTGTAAAAGATAGTTTTTTTAAGTTGATAAAAGTTACAGATGCTTCAGCTCAGTCAATTTACAATTTGTTGATTGAAAATTTTATTAAATATGAAATACCCTACAAACAAAACTTAATTGGATTTGCTTCAGATGGGGCAAATGTGATGTTTGGCGCACATCACTCAGTTATGAAACTATTAAAAAATGATATCCCTGAATTATTTGTCATGAAATGCATCTGTCATTCGTTTCATTTGTGTGCATCTAGTGCTTGCCTTAAGTTACCCGCACATTTAGAAAATTTAGCGAGAGATATTCACAGTTACTTTAATAGTAGCCCAAAAAGAAAATTTGAATATATAGAATTCCAAAATTTTAGTAATGTTAAAGTCCATAAATTGCTCCATCCATCCCAAACACGATGGTTATCTCTCGAAAGTGTTGTTAAAAGAATATTAGAGCAATACGAACCTTTAAGGTTATATTTTATTGATATAGTAAGTAACAAAAACGACGTTGTAATAGCGGAAAGTATCTTGCAAAAATTACAAGATCTACAAAACAAATTATATTTTCAGTTTTTGGATTATGTTCTGCCATTTTTCAACCAACTAAATCGAGAAATGCAGTCTGAATCCCCAAAAATACATCTTTTATATGAAAAAGTAACCGGTGTGCTACAAGCATTTTTTGATTGTTTTCTTAAAAGAGATTATATCATAAAAACACCAATGGCCAATGTTGAGTTTAAAAATCCCCAAAACTTTTTAGCTATTGAAAATATGTATTTTGGAGCAAATGTAGCTGCCACTATACAAAATTCTAAAAACTTAACCCCCTTTCAAATTGAAACATTTAAGCTGCGTTGTTTAGATTTTTATATTGAAGCCTGTACACAAATAAGATCAAGATTTCCTTTAAACGACAATATTTTACAAAAACTGGGTATTATAGATCCGAAAAAAGTTAAACAAGGAGATATTTCATCCATAGCTGATGTTTCTATGTCATTTCCCCATTTCATTAATAAAAATGAAATACGAAAATTAGATTTTGAATGGAGATTATTGCGAAATTGTAAAGAAATGCAGAGTTTCAGCGATTATGTAGAGTCATTTTGGCAATCCGTTGGAGAAATAATATTAGGAGATGAAACTCGAGCATATCCGACATTGTGCAATTTTGTTGAAAATCTCCTATGCTTACCACATTCATCAGCAAATTGCGAAAGAGTTTTTTCAATTTGTAATTTGTTGAAAACAAAACAGAGAAATCGTCTGGAAGTGACAACAATTTCTGGTTTGATTTATACAAAACAATATATGGACAAAAATGTGTGCCATAATTTCATTGTTGAAAAAACTCTAGTTGCAAAAATGACTGATTCAAATTTAAAAGGAAAACCTTCTTATGCAGATTAATTTTAAAATATAGAAATAAGAATAGCTTAGAGTGAAAAATTAGGTTTGTATGCCCAAGTATTTTGTATTTTTAAATAAAAGTTTATTTGTACATAATATTATGCAATTGTGTTTTATTTCAAAAATAAATCCTTGTGTTTACCACAGTATTTGAAATTAAACGTTGGCCACAGATAAATATATAATTATGTTAACTACCAGTTGCACTTGCAGTAAATAATACACTATTTTAAAATTCTACCGAAAAATGTCGAAATCTACCGATTTTCTGCGAAGCATCTACCGAATTTGTTACAAGCGAGGGTGGCAACACTGGTTCTGCCCTAACCTTTATTGTTCTGTGGTTCTGGCCGGAAATGGGTCGCTCTTTCGCTTTATCTCTCTCCACCCCTCTCTGGCGTTTCTCTTCTCTCTCGTATCCTGTTAACGGCACGTTTTTCAACTTTTAACCTAGAATTCTTGAGTGACTTCACTTAACTTCCAGCGTTCAACCAGGCAGCAGGCGTTTCCAGATCCAGGGCTATTCAAGCCATCTGTTCTACAGGATTTTTGGATCTGAAGCGATACTTTCTGTGCCCCTTTAGTCTACTTTAGTTTTGCTTGTGCATTTTTGGTTTCTGGGGCCACAGAAAGCCACATCGTGGGATTTTTTGTCATCAGTTGTTCGCTGGAGGTGAGTTTTTTTAATATACCATGCCGTTTCTTTGTCAATTTTTCAACTGTTCTCCTAAAAACACCATCTGGGGCTCTCTTTTAGTTAAGTCGGGTCACTAAGACCGTGAAGGGGCTGACCATCAGAGCATTCACCAACGTTGAGACGCCCAATTTCAATTTTACAGACCCTATAGCTCCTTAGGTAAGCATAATTCATTTTTCTTTTATATTTGTCCCTGTATATTGCTTTTAAATGGCCATAATTTAACACCACATGCTTTGTTCAGATAAATGTGCTTTTATAGTTATGACCGAGTAAAATGGGTCTCGTTGGCTAAGTAAATGAAATTCTTTGTTGTTTTACGAATAAGTGGACCCCATTTTACCTATACTATAGAATTTTTTTTTAACTGTTTACTGTCAATTTGGTTTAAATGCAATTAATCTTGACCTTGAAACTTAATTAACTTTATTTAAACTATAATTTTTTCCTTTATAACGGGGTCCAACTTACTGCTTATTTTGGAACGTTTTCTTTGTTTTATATAGCACAAGTTTGCTTGAAGCGTGATATGGTATCTTAATTCTTGCCATACAGGGTGTGCCCGAAATATAAAATATTAATAAGTGTGTCAAAATCAAATCACACATACTTTATCGTTGAGATTAGCAAGCAGACTGTAAGTCTTTTAATGTCTACAGACGTGAAGTAACTTAAACAATGTAGTTACACAGCATTCACTCCCCATCGAATAAATTATTTGATCAAATCTGAGATGTTCGAGTGCGAACCATCTCGTTTATTTTTTTTGATTATAATTATTATAAATCCACCATTTTGTCAAGATGGTTCTTGAATAGACATTTTTTTTTTAAGTTTGTATTGCTCTTTTAATAGCGGCATATCCTGATTATATTATTATAATTATTTTTTTTTATTTTTATTATGTCCTAGCTTTAATAAATAATTGATTGGTTTGCTAATTGATAACTAATATGTTGACATTACTTGTGCTATATTTTATATTGTTGTATATTTCCCTTATGTTTGTACATAATCGATTATTTTTTTTATTTTATGATGTAACCTTAGTACATAGGCGTACGTGCTGGCTTAACGAATTAATTTTATTTTAAGTTTTTGGCTCTTCAAGCTTAATTAAAATATTTTATCACAATATTAAGTCCCTGAATATAATTTTATAATTTTTTTTTTTATCTCAAACCAAAACTTGGTTTGTGACTTTAATTATTTTTATTTATATTTTTCAAATTCAAATTTAATTCAAATTTAATTTAATTCAAATTCAAATTTAATTCAAGTCAAATTTAATTCAAATTTAATCTAATTCAAATTTAATTTAATTCAAGTTTAATTTAATTCAAAGTTTAATTTGATTCAAAATAATTTAAATTTAATTCTTGCGTATAATTTGACATTTTTATAGTTGCTTTATTTTTTTTTATATAGTTCCTTTTTCCTTTTGGTTATTTTCAATTAGTTGGTTTTGCCATTTTAATTTAATTACTTTATTATAAATTTATTGTACAAAGGGAAAAGGAACTAGGTAATTTTTTTTATTTAATAAGCCATCAGCTAATGCTTTCTTTTTTTTAACAGGGTCTTTCTTTCTCCGTTCTTTCTTCTCCGTCTTATCTTCTTCTGTTAATATTCCCCTTTTTACTTACTCGTCTTACTGACGTCTTGTTGACGTCCCTGGACGCAGCATAGAGCTAGGGCATTTGCACGCGGTCCCTCAGCCTCTCACCTCAGCTTGTCTTCGTAGTTTTGGCTTCACTTTCTTTTATTTTTACTCAATTTAAATAAATATTCTGATTAAAAAAAAAAAAATAAAAAAATAATCAATTTTTTTTTTATAACTAAATTTTTTTTTATAACAGCGAAAGACGCGTTGCAGTATCTTTAGGTACCATCGTGCAACCGAACTAGTGATAGCCACAATGGATGTTAGAATGTAGTAATTGTAACAATATTGTAATATTGCTGTTGCTGTTGCTGAATAAATAATCGTTTGCAAGTGTAAACTTAAAATTGATTTAAAAAAAGTGCTAAGGCTTATCATTAATTGGCTGTAGTCAACCCTTCATAAAAGGTCTCACTTTCATCTACTATAAACTACATAGTATATTATTCGACGTTAGTAATGTGTAAAAATTTTAGTTTTTGCTTTCTGCCATGGGGATAATTACTATACAATTTAAAAATATGTTAAGTAAAATAAACTTGATTTATTTTTGAATTTCATTCCAAAATTCTTATTCAACAAACCTGTTTTGAGCAACCATAAAAGTAGGTTTGTCAAATGGGAAACTTCAGGAGTGACATTCCAGGATGCCCTGTAGCTAGGTAAAAAATTAATTTGTAAAAAGCTGTTAACAATTTTAGGTTTTTGGAATATCTAGTTGCAGTAGATAGAGAAAACCCCACCACATGAAACACAAAGCCATGAGACATGACACTAGTTTGCTGCTTCCAGTTGTAATTTTACGTTATAAAATGTATATTTGGTTTAACAATTAAGTTACTCCTGTAATTTTAGATATTAATTTAATAAAACCATTATATAAACTATTTTCGTTGTTACTTATTTATGTATTAGCGAGCAAAATCACATTTACAATTTTTACAAAATCTGGTAGGTTCTGCTAATAATATTCAACACGATTGTCAAGACTAAAATAATATCGTATCAAGAACTTGCTAAATTTTTTTTTTATTTTGGTTTCACGACAAAGCTATAATATTTTTCAGTTTAAAAAGAAGTTAGTTAACGTTAGAATTTTATATGTGTAACTTTCTGCTTACTAAAAAAAGTATATGTAACCCAAAACTCAAAAGAAATTTGTTAATTATTATAAAACTGTAACCTTGATTGTTTAATCCTTTTGGTGATGTTTTGAGACAGTTTCTTTGTGTAATATTAAAGATAGTGTGAAAACTAAAAAATTTTCGATCAGGAAATCATAAGTATTGTTCCCTGTAGGTACCTCCGTAAAAACGGGGTAATTTAACCAATTCATATTTTAAAACCCCTTAACATGTTTTTAATAATTTAGAGTTGACCTTGTTCGTTACTGACCTCGCCGCATTTTAATTAATATAAAAAAAATATATATTAAATCCGGACCTGAATCAACATACATCTACACCTAAAATAAAAGTATGTAACTAGAATGTGATACATGCCATAAAAATGTAACCTCAACTAACTTCTTTCTAAACCGAAAAATAGTATACCTACTGTTTTTGCAATAAAATTTTAAGGAAGTCTCAGAGATACCTTCATACAGGAAATATAAAAAGAGTAATGTTTTTAACAATGCTGTTATGTTAAGCGATTCTTTTAGAATTTTAGTATACCTAAAGTCATCTAAAAGTCATTTCTATAATTTAATATTTTTATTATAAATATGGCTGTACCCTGTTCCTGTCGCGACTGTACTGTCTAAAGTTTATCCATTGTCCATGTTTCTGACACTGATTGCTTTAATAATTTTTGCACCTCAGAATATTTCAAGTATTTTTAAATTCAACTTCATTGGCATTCTTTCCTTCTACATCTCAATTTCTAATCTTGCCCATTCTATACTAGTTCTTCGTATTGCATCCAGCTGCTTCTGCCTCAATTGCCTACGTACAAAAAATAGTAAAATAACATTCGAACTTATTTAAATATTTTTAGTATTAACTTTGCTCTCGGCTACCATTCCTCGATAGTAATATTTTAGTTTCTGAATTTTACAGGTGCATATGTTCTTTGTTAGGATACTGGTAGGTATAAAAATGGTAAAAAAAAAGGTTTAATAAGATAGAATGTTGATATTTTTATTAAAAATAAACAAAGGAATGCTCTGCATAGGATAGATAGGATAACTAACCTGAATCCTTACCTTGAGATATTTTTACAAGCACTTAGGTAAGTAAACAACAAAAATATCTACTCTCTATTCTATTTCTAACTTTAAAACTGTTGTAAATATTTTAGAAAAATGGATCAAAGCCCAACGAATACCAAGGGACAAAGCCCTTACTCTCACTTTTGTATCCCTACCTGGGCTTTTGAATTGTGACCCTAGTGGTTCATTTTTTTATAAACATTAGGTACTAAAAGATCTATAAATACAACACAAGTTGTGTAATTTGTACGAAACAATACTTGGTTGATCCAGGTTTTAATAATTATCTAGTATCTAGCTACCTAGTTTAAAAACTTACCTCACTCTATTAGGTATAAATTGTTGCCAAAGCTGAATTAAACTATAACATCATGTATTTTTCAGCTTGTAAATTATAGGAAACTATTTGAAGGCTTCAATAAATATTAGAAAATGGTATAATTCTTATATTTTATTCACTTCTACGTGTAATTCAGTAGCTGGTACGGATTTAGGTAAATAGAAGGAAATCTCCTCGAAATTCTCCCCTCTCATGTTTTGTTATGATCTAAAAGGTATAAAAGTCACTATATGGGAGTTGTAAATCAAATCAAATCAACTTTGACAGTAATTTCAAGATTTTTAAAGTAAAATAATCTGAAAGTAAAATCCTTTGTAAAAATCTATACCAACAATGGTGTTTTTAACTTACCGTTATAAATATATTTCCATTTCTTTATAAAAAACGAGCTAATACATCTAACAAACGTTGCATTTTTCACCAAAAACTCTTCGATTACTAATTTTTGAAGCAAAAATCGCCCAAAATCAACAAATATGTGAATAAAACCCAGCTGTGGCCGTCAACCGCTCGCAAAAGTTCATTGACCGCTTGACAACTTGGCATCACAGAACAATAAAGGTTAGCTTGACATTTCCAAACAATCTTTAAAATTTCCGCGACTGATAACCGAACTCGTCCCTGATTGGCTCAAATCGCGAGATCATATGACAGGAGAGACTGACGCCGGCCGCCATTAATTTCTTAAAAGGAGGAAATAGAAAAGGTCACAGAGTTCTCTTTCTTACACACGGGCTTTATAGCTCGTGTCCAGACTTTCCAATACAGGGACTTTAGGCAATATTTGTCGGTCGCGCCCAACTAGCAAAGTAGAACTTTAAAAGAAGCAAATTATTTTATAACTATCGGATAGCGTTGTTGCCACGGGTATGAAGCTTTTCATTGGGCGTACGCCAACGTAGGCATCTTGAGGGGACCACGATTTCTGGTAAGGGACGAGGTAAAGCGTCAATCAAGCTGTCATCTCATATGAAACCGAACTTGAGTGTTGCTATCTCTATCTATTAATAACCGTGCCCCAATGGTGCTAGTCTTTACTACTCCAAGACCTGAGTTGAGATTTACCTCGCGGTCCATTCAGTTCGTAGTCTGGTCAGATGAGCATGTCATTTTGTAAAGCTGTTTCTTTCTAATACGTATTATCGGCACTAGTATTTCTTCTAATTACTCCGAGATCTGATTTTAAACTAGCACTGAGTTAAACGAATTGTTTATTATCGATTTTTACTAGGAATGCTAAAAAATGACAATTTTACCATGGAATTTTTGTCGCCATTTTATATTGATTTGTTTTGTCGTAGTTTTGTACCGGCAAAATTTTAGTGTTATATCGTTTTTATTAATATAGTTTGTAATTTTTACCGTTCCCTTTTTGCGACATGGAAGGCAAGTACAGGAATCGCCAGAAAACAACTCTCGTATTGTGTCCTTTTGCCCTTGATGCCTTTAAGGTTAGGAAATCGTCATCCTCTTTATTTTAAAACTATTTGGTAAGTACCTATGTTCTCTACTTTACGTACCTACATGAATCTATACCTAAATAAATCTGCTTGTATCTCAGACGATATTTGTTCGTCTGAGCACAGTATAACGGAACTATACAGTAGCGACACGAGCTGTCGGTCCCTTTGATCTCCAGGGGTCAGTTTCAGTGACAGAAGGATGACGCGGATGACGGTATTGTCCTCTATTACACTGAGAAAACATATGAAATTTTATGTTGAAATCGCTTTTACACTGAAAGAAAGTCAATTTAAAGCACATCTGCTCCTTATTTTTTCTTGGGAATCCATCGAAACTCAGCAAAAGTTCGGCACAAACACTTCAAAGCACCTTCAACAAACTTAAAGACAAAAATATAAAAATTAATTTATTATTTAAATAGGCGAGCAGTAATTTTGACACATCACCCTATATTAAGTTTTATCTAAATATGGAAATTTTGGTTTTTCTATAATTTTTTGGTATAAAAAAATCATATCCTCTGGCGGTTACTACCCTAATTACCTGTATGTTAATCTTTAAAACTCAATTTTCATGCGTCATATTTAAAAAATGTCCTTTTTATTAAAAACTGACCACACCTTAGTATGTAAATCGACCACTTAAAACAAAAAAAGTAAATTAATTTTCTAGTAAATAATTAAACATTTTTGTTACCGAACATACCCTTCAGTCCTCTGTTTTAAATGTTTTGTTTCGTCAATTTTTCCCAGATGGCGTTACGTGGCTATTTCGTATGAGCATAGTCGCGTCTTACCTCGTTAGTTTTGCCTACGCCTTAGTTTCGAGAAAGTTCTGTTTTCATTTGTGTTTTTTAAAAGAGAAGATTTACATTAAACATTGTCACAAAGCAACAATCAGTCCTCTGGTAAGTAATATTTTGTTTAAACATATAATAGTAACATTTGTAATTATTGTTTTCACAAATCTAACGTAAATTAATAAGCACAGTCTAAAAAGTGAGGTTATAAAATGTATACACGTAACAAATTAGACGAAGAACTATAAAATCATCATTCCTCTGGCGTCAGTCCTCTGGATTTTTAAAGTCCAGAGGAATGATGATCTATTCAGAGGAATGATGATTAATTTTTTATCAGACTATGAATAAAGTTACTAGATTTTGCACTTTGTTTTAGGAATAAAAAATGGCTAGAATCAGACAAACAACGTCACAGACGAGAGAAGAGAGACTAAGAAAAAAACAGAGAGAAGGAGGTATCAACGTCTAAAGCAAAATCCTGCCGGTATAGAACAGCTGAGGCAAAAAGAAGTCACCCAATACCTTAAGAAGAAAGAAAAAAATATTGTAAAGCCTATTCAGAAGCTAAGTGAAAGGGAACAGCGAAGAAAGAGGAAACAATGGAAAGAATATTCGCAAACTTACAGAAACAAAAATAAACAGATACAAATTGAAAATGAACAACTAATCCAGCAAATGCACCAATATACACCACCAAATTCAGAAGAAGAGCAAATTCGAGAAATTGTACCTGCCACACCTAAAAATAACTATAATATGCACTCAGTAAGAAGAAGGCGCGCAAGAAATAGGAAGAAAAGAAGCCGTGAAAATAAACAAAGAAGTGAATTAATCAGGAAGCTACAACTAAAGGTTCAGAAATACAAACAAAAATACTACAGGCTAAAGAAAATAAAAACCAAAACTAATCCACCTACACCAAGTAGAAGAGTTACAGAAATAATGGATAAAGATAAAACTGTAGTTGCTAAAAAATTGCTTTTTGCTGAAGTAATGTCCGATCAACTTAAATCAAATTATGGAAATCTGAGTACTACAAAAGAGAAGCAATTTTTTAAAAATGTTGTTAGTGGTGCAATTGTGAAAAAGTATCGCGTAAAACAATCACTACAAGGCATTTTGCGTGGAAGCAAAATCTCAGGAAGTACTAAAAAAGATATTTTGCAATATTCCAGAAAACCAAGTAACAGTTGCGTTAAGAAAAGAAATGCTATTTGGAGATTTTTAGAAAATGATTTCCATAGCAAATTATGTCCCGGAAAAAAAGATTACCTTGGGAAAAATAAAGTAATAAAACAAAAGCGGTATTTATGTAATACAATGCGTAATTTGCACAGAAAATTTTTAACTGCTAATCCTGATATGCCACTTAGTTATGCTTTCTGGTGTAAAAATCGACCCTTCTGGATTGTTAGACGGAAAATTACGGCTCGAGACACACGTGGGTGCACATATTGCATTAACATGGCTTTGTTAGTGCAAGCCTTACATAGAATGGAAGTTTTTGATGAAAGTAATATCTCTGAGGTCACAAAGGCATTTTCTTGTCAAGAAAAAACCGAAAAGTGTCTACTACGTGAATGCACAAAGTGTAAAGATAATACAATTGCCTACAAATCATATGAAGAAACAAGAATTGGGCACTTTTTTGCATGGCGTCCCAAAAAAGATTCTTTTTTTGACAAGAAGACCCAAAAAGAGAAAATCGTAATGAAAACCATTAAGCAAAAGTACTTCAGGCCATTGGGTGAATTTATTATGGAGTTTGAAGCATCTATTACTAAATTTTTAAGACAAAAAGGTAGATCTTTACACCAGCATATTCAAATTTCTGAAAAGAAAACTGCATTAAACCAAAATGAAATTATGCTTCACATGGATTTTAGCGAAAATTATTCATTAAAATATGCTGAGGAGATCCAAGCTTTCCATTTTGGCGGCTCACGCCAACAGATTTCTCTCCATACTGTAGTTATTTATTTTAGATCTAAGGATACCGTCAAAGTAAAATCATTTTGTACACCCTCGAAATCCCTCCGGCATGATGTTCCTGCAATTTGGGCTCACCTTGAACCAATCTTACAATATATTTCCGAAGTTCATTCTGCAGATACCCTATTTTTTGTCAGCGATAGTCCTTCAGGGCAATACAGAAATAAAACTATGTTTTATTTCCTAGCGACTCAACTTCATCATTTATATCCAAAAATTAAAAAGTGTTCGTGGAATTATTTAGAAACAGGACATGGCAAAGGAGCCCCAGATGGCATTGGCGGAGTCACAAAACGAACTGCTGATAGGTTAGTGGCTGAAGGAAGAGACGTGTGTTCATTTGAAATATTTTTAAAAAGTCTACAAGAAAATATTCAAAATGTATCCTTCTTTTCGATTGATGATAAAAATATTGAGAACATTAGCGATCTCATCAAAAAAGACGACATAAAGCCTTTTGCTGGAACAATGCAGGTGCATGAAGTGAAGTTGATCGACTATGCCACAGGAAAGCTAAGGCTTCTAGTACTAAGTTGCCTTGAAGTCGAAAATCTAAATTATTTAATTGGAACCTTGGATTATTCAAATGCAAAACAATACGTTCAGATCGAGGCAGAAGTAAGTAGTGATTCTGAAGATGATTTGGCTTTAATACACCTTGTCTCTAAAAACGCAAATCAAAAGCTTCACTACAGTGACATTTACTCCGATGACGAGGCTGGTCCAAGTACAAGAATATGCGAGCAGGAGTTGATGCCAAGTAATATTAAAATTGGTGCTTATGTCCTTATCGAATATAAAGCTGGACGAACAAGTTATCGTTATGTTGGTATTGTCCAGAATGAAATTGACGAAGATGAAGTTAAGGTGATGTTTTTAAAAGTATGCAAGCTTCGGAATTCGCAAGCGTTCAAAGTTAAAGAGAACGATGTAGCGTTTGTACTTTATGATCAAATACTATCAGTTCTGCCTTCACCGTCTATTTTGGTTGAAGGAAATAAAACTTATTATAAATTTAAAAACGAGGTTAATGTTTTTGAAAAAGTTTAAATGCTTATAGCTTTAGTATTTAAAACTGTTAATTTGTTAGATTAATCTTACGGTAACATTTTAAAAGTGTCTATTTTAATATTCTCATTTCTCTGATCTTAATTAAGATCATTCCTCTGGCTTAAAGGTATTCTGGTAGATCTGAGCATTGTATTTTTTATGTGGTTGTTGTGATTAAAACTTTTTGTTGTTAAACTAGAATTTAAATTGTTTTACTTCGATAAACAGGAACTATTTTATAACATTTTTCCATATAATATCATTCCCCTGTATTAGAATATCATTTCTCTGTATGTCCTTATAGTTAAAAACTGTTTTAAATTGGTTAAAATATAGAAATTTATGTGTTCTTTGGTTTAAATATAATTATGTTTTATTCAATATTTAACTTAACTTTACTAATTTTTGTATCTTTTGTTTTATTTTATTTTTCCTCAAAAATCCTATTCAAAAGGTAGAGTTTGGGAAGAAACACCCATCTCATTACTGATTCGAAGTTTGCATGATACAGTATTTTTAAAGTATTTAAATTCATGTAATTTGATAGTACTTTGATCCCATAACCCACTCTACTTAATTTAAGACACAACGTGTCAATATGATTGCTCCATGACAAGAACTCTTCTATAGTTAAACCCAAAAATATAGTGCTATTATCTAACATATAGTTTGGTCCACTTAAAGTAATATTATCGAGTTTTTCTATTTTTTGCTTTGTTCTGAATAAAATCAATTTTGTTTTTTCGTCATTTAAAATTAACTTATTCTGTAAAAACCACTTATTTGTTCTTTCGAAAGCAACTTCTGCCCTTGTAACAGTATCCTGCATGTTTAAACCTGGAACCAACAGGTTAGTATCATCAGCGTAATTTGTTATCGTAAAATTTTCTACAATATTGCTCAAGTCATTTAAGAAAAGTATAAATAAAATAGGTCCCAGAATACTTCCCTGCGCTATGCCCATACTGTTCCTTTGTATATCCGGCTTCACTTCCTTGCTGTCATCCCGAATTACCACTCTTTGCATCCTATCTGACAGATAAGATTTAACCCACGCATAAGAATTACCTCTAATGCCATATCTACTTAACTTCAACAAAAGTAAATCCTTATCTATGCAATCATATGCTTTACTCAACTCTAAGAACATGCCTAAAGCTAGATGTTTATTTTCTAAGTGATCCAAAATAGTTTGTGTAAATTGAAATATTGCACTTCTGGTAGATCTTCCGCCCAGATAACCATACTGTGTGTGCGAAAATAATTGACATTTATTCATAAAATTTGTTATTCGAGAGCTAATTACATATTCAAAAATTTTTGAAAAACTGGGCAATAGACTTATGGGTCTAAAGTTATTAAGATCTTCCAAGCAACCTTTCTTATAAAGTGGTTTTATTTTTGAAAGCTTAAGTTGGTCGGGAAAAACACCATATTTTATATTATTTATTAAATAGTTCAGGATGTCAACAATTTCAGCAATTGAAAGTTTTACAATACTCGTTGGAATATCATCATTACCACTACTATATTTATTTTTTAGTTTTTGCATTATGTTTAGTAATTCATGATTGGTTACAGGATGTAGATACATTGATTGGTTATTATCTGTTATATTACATAGAAAAGGAATACTATTTTGATTTTTTAACATTTCAGGAATTATAGTTAATAAATGGTTATTGAAATCATGTGCAAATTTTTGTGCATTATTTGTGCAATGCGTACTATTAATTTTGAATTTCCCATTTATTTCATTACATATTGTCCATAAGCATTCATTTTTATTATCGGAAGTTCTCACTCTTTTCTCATATTTTTTTGATTTTTATTCGCGGAGAAGTTTGTCGTACCGGTTTTTTGTTTCATTATAAATCGGTTTATATAAATTATTATTTCTGGATATTACCAACAATGTATCCAACCTATTTTTACACTGAATAATTTCATTGCTTTTTATATGTTGTTTTTTATTTGCATATACAATAGTTCTAGGAAAGCATTCATTAAAAATTCTTATGTATGCATTAATAAAAGTATTCCATTGTAAATCAACATTCCTCCTTTCTACCTGAAAAACATTTATCCAGTCCTGCTCTTTTATACTTTTTATAAACTGATATTTATTTTCCTCATTAAAAAATCTCCTATAAACAAGGTTATTTTTACTTTCCGCGGTAGAAAATGATATTATTTGAGCAGTATGATTAGATATATGTGTTTCTATAACAGATGCTTGATAAACTGGTGTAGTCCTGATTCGGGTCTAAAGGCCGTCGTCGGTTGGAATTGCTTCCTAACGTTTCGCTAGCACGAGTGGCGAGCTTCTTCAGAGGTCCTTCCATCTCCGGTGCTGGAAGTAGACTGACAAATTCACACACACACACACACACACACACCCACACACACACACACACACACACGCGGAGAGGTGAGCCCATCAAGCGGAAGTCCTTGTGGCCCTGAGCTTATTTGCTCAGTCTCAATGACTCCTTCCAGACTTCCTTCCACGCCCCCCTGCGGTCCAGTTCCGCAGGGTCTCACCAAAAAGTACTTAAGGTACTTTTACTCTGAAATCTAAGAGAGGGGTGTATTATTGGTTTTGTGAGGTGTATCGGGGGAGGGCTTTGGTGGGTGGGTCGTGCTGCTTGGCGCACCTAGAGAAGTTGGTGACGGGGACGTTTATGACGATACGGGGCATCGATGTCATAATTGGAAGCTTGTCTGATGAGGGGGTTTGGGTGTTCGGGGGCCGAAGTTAGAATATTCGTGTTTCTCTATCGTGGAGAAACTGGGAAAGGGGTGTGTGTTTGATGTCGCGGTGTAGGTCTACGTTACGGATGAACCATGGGATGTCCATGGCGGTGCGAATGTAACGATTTTCAAGGGATTGGAGGCGGTTAATGTAGGAGGGGGCTCCGTGACCCCACGCCGTATGTGAGGGCGGGTCTGATGATGGCTTTGATGAGGTGGATTTTGTTTTTGTGGCTTAGGGTGCTGTGGCGGTTGAGGAGGGAGTATAGAAGAGAGTATGTCATTCTGGCTTTATTGAGGTTGCCTTGGATCTGGGGCTGCCAGCGGAGGGTTTTGTCTAGGGTGATACCGGGATATTTCACTGAGTCTGACCAGGGAACATCGCGACCATCTAGGTTGACCGCGTCGAAGGGTGGTTGCCTTCTGCGGCCAAACTGGATGGTTTGTGTTTTGTCGGGATTGAGGCGAAGTTTCCAATTAACGCAGTAATTGGAAAATTCGTTAGCTGCTGTTTGCAGCTTTCTGGTGACTAGTCGGGGACTCAGTGACCTTACGATAAAGGCGGTGTCATCAGCGTAAAGGGCCAGGGTGCTATCGGGGGGGTTTGGGGATGTCGTGAGTGAAAATATTAAACAGATGGGGGGATAGGACTGCTCCTTGTGGGACTCCTGCTTCGAGGGTGCGGGGGGTGGATAGTGACTGTCCGATGCGGACTCTGATTTTGCGGCGGGCGAGATAGGATTGGATAAGGCGGACCATGTTTGAGGGGTAACCCAGGGCTATCATCTTGTGAATCAGTCCATCGTGCCATACGGTGTCGAAGGCCTTTTCGATGTCGAATGAGATCATCCCGACGAACTGATTCCAGTTGAAGCCCTGAGTTATAAACTCAGTGATTCGAAGGGCTTGGAGTTCGCAATTGAGGTTTTCCCGTAAGCCGAACTGTTCGTCCGGGAGGACTTCCAGTTCGGTGGACTTAGCTTTGAGGCGGGTGAGAATTATAACTTCAATGATTTTGGCCATTGAGTTGAGGAGAGATATGGGGCGATAGTTTTGGGGGAAGGTGTGGTCCTTCCCGGGTTTGGGGATCATGATGACAGTGGCTTCTTTCCATTTTTAGGAAAGTAGGCTAGTCTGAGGGTGGCGTTGGCAATGTTGGACAGGGTGGCCATGCCTTTACGTGGGAGGAATTTGAGGATTTTGTTTGATATGTTGTCGGGGCCAGGGGCTTTTTTGGTTTTGCGCGAGAGAATGATTTCTGCGACTTCGCGGGGGGAAACTGGTCTGAGGATTTCCTCAATTTCGTCGGAGCGTCTGACAATTCTGGCGGTGCGCTCCACCAGTTCTTCATGATCTGGGTCGATATCATGGTTGTCGTTTAATCTGCTGTGCCTTTCGTATGTGTCTGCAAAGGCTTCCGCCTTGTCTGCTTCTACATACTTGAGACCGTGGGCACAGAGTGAATGGGGGGAAGTTTGCGGGGTGTCGAGAGGCGGAGGGTTTTTTGCATTAGCCAGATGATTTTGTCTTGGGGGTTTAGTTCGCGGAGTCTATCTGTCCATTGTGTTTGTCTGAAGTTCAAGAGGGCGGTTTTGAGTTGTCTGCATAAGACGTTGTATGCATTTATGTCTGGGGGGTAGCGTGTGTATTGGGATAGTCTGCGGGCTCTGCGTTTGTCACGATAGAATTGTTTGATGTCTTCGGGTAATGTGGTGTGTGGGGGGTGGGTCGGTAAGGGGGATTTGGGAGGTGCTGGCTTGGATGGCCTGGGTGAGGTCGTTTTCCAGTCTGGATACGGCCTCGTCCAGTTCATGCGTGGAGGTGATGGGGGTAATGGGGGAGAGGTGATGTTGGATTTGTCTGTTCAGTTGGGACCAGTCTAGTCTGTTACGAGGGGGGAGCGTTATTACCTAGTTTTAGAATGATGGGGTTGTAATTTGTGGTGCCTTCCTGCAGGAAGGCGATGTCATAGGGCATGTTGATGTTTTGGAGGAGGGCGATGTCGATAGTGCTGGGGATTGACAGGGTAGAACGTTGGCGTTAGGGGGGCCGCTATGACCGCTTCTAGGACCTCAGTGGCAGCCAGCAGAGTGTTGCCATCTGCTGGCTCCGAATGCAGCCCCAGGCGCGGTGTTTAGCATTTAGGTCCCCAATTGCCATCGTGCTATTACCGGGCGGGATGATCTTTGATATATCGAGTTGGGTGATTGGGCGTAGAGGGCTTTTGTACCAGGAGTGAATGGTAATTGATCCGTTGTGTCTAGTATGGACTAGGATGCTAGACAGCGTGAAGTTGTTGGTCTGACGGGGTGTGAGACTGTCGTGAGCTAAGGATTTACGTACTAAGAGGGCTGTGCCCCCCTGTTCTGTAGGTGAACTAGCCTGGAAAGTTGTGGCGTTTGTCGGGGGTAGTTTTTGTTTCCTGGAGCGCAAGGATATCAACCTCATGCCTGGATAGGAATATTCCTATTTCAGGCTTACGGGCTGATATACCATCAACGTTCCAGGAGGCCAGGACGAGGTTGGTGGGTTTATAAGTTTGTGAGACCATTAAGGAGGCTTATGACGTGTGGCTGGGCAGCTATGGCCTTGAAGAAGGGTGTTAACGCTTCAAATGTGAATTGCTGCTTTGCAGCTGGGGGGGCCCTTGGAGGAGCTTGGGGTTTGTTGGCCGTTTTGGCCGCACCGGCGTAGGAGGTGGGTGGAGGGGCGTTGCCACGGGGGGCTTGGGTCTGGGGGGGAGTTGGTCTGCGCGGTTTGGGGAATTTGGTGCACCCTCTGTAGCTGGACGCATGGGCCTCGCCGCAGTTGGCGCAAGTGGCTGGGGTTTTGGGACATTCGCGGGTGGCATGGGGTTGTGCGCATTTGACGCATTCTGACAAATTCTTGGGCGCAGGTTGGTTGGGGGCGGAGCTTGTTCCGCTTCGGTTGACTTCGGAATATCGATCGGCATTACTCAGGAGTGTCTGAGGATAGGATTCCAGATCTGGTTGAGCCTGAGGGTCTCCTCTTTTCTGTTGACATTATGAGGATGTTTGTGGATCTCGATGGCTTCTCTGACGAGCCTGTTGTGATATCCACTGACTGAAGCTAGCAACCTACAGTTCCCAAAGTGTATCCTGTGATCCCCGTTGCTCAGTGCGTGTTCGGCTACTGCAGACTTCTCAGTTTGTCCTAGTCGACAGCTTGCTTTATGCTCCTTGAGTCTCGTTCCCATTGATCTTTTAGTGGTTCCAATGTAGACCTTTCCGCAGGAACAGGGTATGCGGTAGACTCCTGCAGCTGAAAGTGGGTCCCTCTTGTCCTTGGCTTCATCTAATGGTCTGCTGGATTTTCTTTGTTGGCTTGAAGATTGTCCCGATGTCATGTATCTTCAAAACTTTGCCAATCCTGTCCGTGACTCTCGTTAAGTCGATGGGTACAATGAGCAGAAGCTCCATCTAATTGATACCAACAATTTCTCAAATTGATAAGCGGTAAATTATCCAAAAAGTCAGATACGGTCGTTCTTAGAATTTCGAGATATTTTGCAGAAGTTAAATTTTCATCATAAATATAGATTGATAATTGCCTATCCACCAACAAACAAAATACATTAAAACTAAATCTTTATTGGTAACCTCTTCCTTTTATAACATGTGGATTCTCTGCAGCCCAATAGTGATTATTTTGACGGTTAAAGACTCCTTCGCGTGAGACTTTTGCTTCATCAGTACAAACAATTATTTTCAGACACTCTGGATCCTCCTGTGTTCGAATTAATAACATTTCGCAAAGATCTACACGTTTTGGAGGATCACCTGCTTGTAAAGCCTGTAATGTAATTAGTTTGTAGCCATGCATATTATGTAAAATTCTCCATATTGATGTTCGATTCATTCCTAAATCATTTTTGGCACTTGTTATTGAAGCATGGGGATAGGCATGAAAATACGACAAAACGTTAATTTAATTTTTTTCGTTTTCAGTAACAGGGTGAAATTGATATCTTGGAGCCTGTACATTTCCGAAATTTAAAAAATTACCTTCAAATCTAAGAAATTTCCGTGGGTTCATTGGCGGCAAATTCGAAAAAAGAGCGTTTAATGTTCTGCAGGTTCTTGAAACAATTCTTTGACACTCGCCGTGAATATAAAACAAATTTAAAATATCCGCATTTGAATAACTATTATTCCCCATTTTTGCTATTTTAATTTGACATAAGCAAACCCAAATTAAAAAGTGAGACATGTCATGTCACCATCGTTATGTATTGCAGTTGTTACATCATGGCACACTTATCGATTTAGATCTTTAATGTCTAGTTCTCGAATATGAATAGTAATTATTCATAAAATGGCTTATAAATCGAAAGCGGTTTAAAATAGGTAGAGGAACACTCAATATGAAAAAAATTCAATTGATCCACTCTATTCCACACTTCAATAATATACAGGATGGTCCATTAAAAAAAGTTACTTTTGATCAAATTTATAAAATCTGAATTGCAATTAATTTTTAGGACACTCTGTATAGAAGTCGGCGATGCTATGTTGCCAAAATTAAAGTACCACATGTTGACTAAATGATGTTAAAATGTTACGTTGATTTGACATCTGGAGACGAAAATTTTGAAGTAATTCACATAGTTTCGGTAAAAAAAAAAGACACAAAATAATTAATATTTAAGAAACGGCAAGAGAAATGGAAAAATATCCTATACAAAAAAAACCTAGATTGATTCGTAGAATCTAAAAACAAAATAAACTACAGAGTGTGTCATTTAAAATTCCAAAGTTGATGTCAGTTATCAATAGATGGCACTACTGCAACCGCGAAATTATTTTTAAAAGCTAGAGCGCAGCCTCCTATGGCCGTAGTGAAAATTTCAAAATTATTCTTCGTTTCGTTCTCCAGATACTTCTACTAACGTACCATCGATCATGGAATACCCTGTATATATATTTTTTTATTTTAAAGCAAACGTGGCCAACACTAAAGCGCATCTTTTTTGTGCCACAAATACATACATATTTAATCAATAAAATTTCCGGCGCAATGAAATTTAGGTTACTAACGCTAATCTGAGATTGTTATAATATCAATCCTTTTTCACGAACGACCGTCATTAAGTTTCGGCTGATCAGTTTTTAAATAAGTACTTACATATTTATAATCTCCGTTGTTATACGCCCCTTTTAAAATAATTTGGTTCTAAAACTCTGCACTAAAAAATTAAATATCTCTTTATATTGCTATATTATCAGACTGCATTATACAATCACTATACAGGGTGGCGCATCGAAAACGAAACAGAGACATTTACTGGCAGCTCAGTTCTTTTTTGGAAAAACGCTCAGACCCGTCGATTTTGCTTTCGAGGGGGACACAAAATTGGCAAAAAATCACGTTAACACGTGCAGCCCCCGGGCGGGGGTAGCACCACCCCTAATATCTTAAATGGAAATGGGGGTCAAGTAATGCCTTATTTTAAAGGTCTTTCAATTCCCTTTATAATGATGCAAAATGCATGTACTTCAGTTCAGTAGTTTTGGAGATTTATTGATTTAAAGCTTAAAGTAGACTTTAATAGGTACATCAGATTAGTTTGTACTACTTTCAGAAGAAATTTGAGTAAAAGCATTTGCTTAATAAGTAAATGCTTTTCTTCACTACGCCCACGGTTTGTTTATCATTTTGGTGTTGAAAATAGCGATTGGAGCGTTTTTTGTGGCAAAAGAGTTGTTTCTTGAAGAAAGATAAGAAGGGAATGTCTCGTACTTATTTTAAATAGGAATTTAGTACATAGTTTGCGATTGATTCGACCAAACTTTGTTGTTAAAATACCTTTTAACGCTTTATACATAAATTAACCATGTTATATATTCCACGGCAGAAGGGGTTGAAATTATCGAAATATTTTTCGGAAATAATCAGTGCGCTAATAGAACAGCACAAATATTTAATGACCAACATGAGAACAGTAACGTGCATCGAAAATATGTTCTAGAACTTGTAGCTAGATTTCGGGAAACTGGATCAGTCGCCAATAAAAAACGCAACATTGAAAATCCCATAAGGAACGAAGCAATGGAAGTGGGGGTTTTAGGGCAAGTTTATGTAGATCCTACGTTAAGTACCCGCAAATTGGATACTGTGTGTGGTGTTAGTCGACGTAGTATCCAACGGATTCTAAAGACCCATAGTTTTCATCCGTATAAAATTCACCTTGTACAAGAACTTAATGAAGGCGATTTTGATCGGTGATTACAATTTTGTGAAGATATGAGTAAACGAATTATAAACGATGAACATTTTCTATTCAACACTTGCTTTTCCGACGAATGTTCCTTTTTCTTAAATGGCGTAGTAAATTGTCATAACTGCCGATACTGGTCCGATTCTAATCCTAGAATTTATCGTGAGGTACACACACAGCAGCCACAAAAATTAAATGTTTGGGCTGCTATTTTTGGCGATCATTTAGCTGATCCTTTTTTCTTACCTGGAAATTTGACCGGTGAAATGTATTTGGAATTACTGCAAGACGCCATAGATCCTGCATTAACAGCCATAATTGAAAATCAGAATTATCGGCGGTACATTGCGAATAGGTTGATGTTCCAACAGGATGGTGTCCCACCACATTACGCATTACGTGTTCGACAATACTTAGATCAGACGTTTCCAGGTCGATGGATTGGTAGAAGAGGTGCCACTGAATGGCCCCCAAGATCACCAGATTTATCACCTTTGGATTTCTTTCTGTGGGGTCACTTAAAAAGCAAAATCTATGCTATTCAGCCAACATTGTTAGAAGATTTGCAACAAAGAATTGTGAATGAGTGCCTTCAAATTACTCCTCAAATATTGCAAAATGTGCGGCAAGTTTTGAGCAAAATCTTTATTACTGCATGGAGAGTCATGATGGTCATTTCCAACATTTAGTTGGCTGACGGGTCAGTTCATTTTTCATTTTTACACGACTTTGCTGCCAAATGTATTGATCTCTACTAATGATAATGTATTAGAGTTTGACTCACACACGAGAGCTGGACAAGACGCAACCTATAAGCTACCTAAAGACTGGCTCCCTAATGGTCCCAACTAATAGTAGAGGCACTAAATTCACTAACAACAAAACGTTGTTGAGAAAGGCGCTAAATTATTTTGCACTTAAAAACTTTAAATCAACCTCGGCACAACGCACTCCTCGATCAAGGCAAGAAGCCGATATAAATTTTCTACCTAAATGAAAAGACCTAATGAGTTTTCGAAGTCAAAGGTTTAACCTAACATGAAAACCCAAACAAGATCCCGTATAGAGTTTTATTTAAGCTTTAAATCAATTAATCTCCAAAACAACTGAACTGAAGTACATGAACATTCAGACTGCTGGAAAGTTGCTGGATGAGATACACTAATCCTGACCCGTTTTACTTCAATATGATTAGCAGAAATTATATATCTAAACTACTTGCACCGCTGGAGATATTAATGCATGTTCTCCAAGCGCAAAAAGTTTTGAGGTTAGCCAAGGGAAAACGAAATATTATTCGTTCAAGTTTCCGAGTTGCAAGACCTACATTTTTGGCGTGGAAATGGGTTTTATATTTAATTTAACTTTTGATTTAAGGGTTGTAAACAAGGGAACTTTTATGCCCGTACCCACCAATATATATTTTTGCTGATTAAGGTATAATTATGATTAACTAACTAAATCGGTAACCACCAATGAACTTTTTCACTTATTTGTCAATCAACTTTACCCGGTCAAATTTGGTCGATTAGGTACCTAATTGCGATTAGAAAATGTCATGAAACGTCATTTTGACTTAGTCGCGTTTTCTTTGGTGTTGTTATTTTGGTTTTCTGCTGAATATTCGCATCTTTGTAATTGTTATGGACATCATAGAAGAGCTGGACTTATATGACGACGACCTAGATGTACTAGATATTATACAAGATGGGTTTCCTAGAAATTTTAATGAGGCCAAATCAATTTGAGGAGATGCCTGACTTGGATTTTTTTCGAAGATTTCGGTTGACAAAGCCTACAGTAGCCTAAAAATTAGAAGATACGTATCCCCTTCTCATTTACGACAATAGTGTGAAAGTAAGTTCATCGCAGTAGATAATAAGTACCTTAAAAGAAACTTGGAATTTGTTAATTGATCTACTATGTTCTTAAATATTTTCTTATGTTTCAGATGACAGTGGCTATGGGCTAAGAAGGTTCCTTCTTTATAATAAAGCTCATGTCAGAACTAGAAATGTAATTAAAAGAATTAACGGTATACTCAAAAGACGGTTTCCCGTTTTGGCATACGCTATACGTTATGACATTGATAATGTGTTGCCAATAATTGTAGCCACAAGCGTTTTACGCTGTCGGACAAGAAGGATGGAGGATGAGGTGCCTCCCTTGCCCGAAGAAATTGAGGAAAATCATCTAGAATACCTTATTGAACAAGGCAACATCCCAATGATGCCAGAAGAAAACAATCCCAGAAATCAGATAAACCATAGACAGCAATTAATAAATCAATTTTTTTGTTTACTTTAGGCAGAGGGAAAATGAGTTTAGTAGAAATCGCAGATTGCAATATATATAAATTTATATTTCAAGAATTATGATGTTTTATGCCAGCTTAGGACAAGTTCCTGCATAACACTTGAGAGAAATAAATCGAAATTTTAACACTTTTATATTGTTTTTTTCTTTATTGTTACTGATATTGTATACACCTATTTATTTTAATATAATTATGAGTCTAACACTTTGGAAACTTTTAAGACAACACAACAACACTTAAGTGTTGAACAACTAGATTTGTTACATAAATCACCTTTAGAACTAAGGAAGCACGACCAGCATTAAAGTGATACTGCTGAAGAACCAGACAGCACTATTCTAGGGGACAAATTATTCGGATTTCTTTTTAGCTTGTTTTATTTTCAGTATTAAAAGTTGTATTTACAGCTCATTTCTTGTTTTCTGGGCAACTGATTCCTGATCCGCAAAATCCTGGATTTGTTTCTCTACAAGCACTAGCCTTCGATCAACCAGTTCATCATATTTTTTGGCTATATGAGAGGAAATCTGTATTTGAATGCCCAACCTTCTCAAATGTGCCTACAAATAACAAGAGAAGAAAATTACTCTTTTGGTTTAAAACTGAGATCTTTTTCTTACCTTTTTTTATAATAATTTTCCATTAAATATGTTTAAACTTATTTTTCACAAACACAATTTAAATATTGACATTGACAACTGTCATGCCATTCTTGATTATTGACAACTAAAGAATAAAAAAATTCCGAAAAAGCAATGTTGCCAGCTCATTTTTCTTAATTCCAATTTAGTAACCGTGAATTAACTAATTCTGATTAACGTGTAAATTGGTGGGTACGGGCATTAAAGTTTCTCTTAACAATGTATGCGGCTTATTTCAACTCGAAAAAGTCAAAATTGCAGATTAATTTAAATATTATGTTAATCTGCAAACCACAAAAAAACTTTATATAAGATTGACGCTTAATCCACACTTACTTCGACTCGCTCCCTTATCTCTTATCCAGAAATATACGTCGGAGAGTCATAAATAACGCCCGCAAGGCCATAGAATGACAAAAATTGTCATACCCTAATGGCAGAAGGACACAAAAGATTTTGTCATATTTTTAAATTAATGTCATACAACCAGGGGCGGAACTACCATACAGCACAACGGAGCAGTGCGGGGGGCCCGTGGGCCCAAGGGGCCCTAGGGCGCTCTTTGGAAAAACTGCTGCAACCCTCTAACAATAATGAAATATCATTTTTAACTTTCAAACGTTGCTAAAAGTTTTCTTTATTTGCACTAAGCGGCATTATGATGAACTGGCTCTGGACCATCGTTTTGATAGCGACGCAGATATATTCCGAATCAATGTATATCTGAAAGTGTTTAACGTAGTTTGTGGAGAGCTAAACCATAGATTTAGCGGCTTGTATAGCGTTTGTGAAATATTCAAATTTTTAAATCCAAAAGGACTAGTTACACTCTCACAAGATCATTAAATGCACAGAAAATTTAGTAACCCATTACAAAGATGATATTTCAGAAGAATTTCCTATTCAAATAATAAACTTAGTGTCAATTCTTAAAGATGAACTTTCTGAAATTAAATCGGTAAAAGAACTAGCAGAACTATTAATTATTAGTTGAAGAAATAGTCCATGCTTTCAGTGGAGTTAAAGTAAAGTAAATAAAACAATGCAGTCTTTCTCCACAGTTTAATAATGATGATGGTAAATAAAAAGGTTCCCTACATGTTTCAAGCGCTTAAGCACTCATCATCAGGGGATACTATAAGGAAAGTACAAAGTTAGAACGACCAATAAATATAAAATAAAGTTTAAGGACTTACCTAACATCGAGTTTAGTAGAAAAAACGTTCTCTCAAATTAATGAGTACAACTCATAGTAACTTTAAAGGTTGAAGACATGGTATGTGAGACGTTTAATTATCTTTAGATATGAATGAAGTTCTGGTTAAATTCGGATTTTTTCATCTAAGAAACACTTTAAAAGACAATGGAATAGTGTTTAAACCATATGAAAGAGATAAAGAAATTTTAAAAATTTTTCTTTTTTTTTATTTGTTTTTTAATTGTTAGTTTTAAATTAAATTTGATGTAAAAAAAATTAAATAAAATCATTGTTTTATTTCAACAAAACCATGCCCAGTTAGCTGATGTGGTAATATGGGGCGCCCCCAGACTTTTGAAAATTTATAGAGGGTAATCATTATTTAACAGTGTTAAAAAATTTTGAAATTGAAAGAGTACAACTTGTTCTCAGCCACTACCGCGAAACTGTCGCAACGTGGAGGCTGAAGTGAGGTTACTTCCAGAAGAGAAATGACTTAAACGACATACAACCAAGTTCAAATATTAGAAATATTAAAATACAAAAATAATTATTGAAATGAAAGTATAGGATTTTAACCAACTCGATATTAAGTTTAAAAAATCTATACCGGATAGATTAATCAATGGTATTTGTCATCACTGGACGTATACAGTACTTAATAATTGGCAGAAAATAGACATATGTCAAAAAATGATCAAATTATTTGGTTATGTTATGATAAAAGGGGGTTGTAAATGTCTGTCGGAGGGTGATGAAGCACTGTACTAAACTAAAAATACACTTTTCAGGGCTGGTGATAACACTAAACCTAAGTGGCATAGTAACTATGGGAAATATAGATTTTTAAATTAATATAAAAGAGCATTGAAGAATGATGAAGAACTTTCAAACTTAAAAATAATAAATATAATACATTAATCAGGAAAACATTTCCTAGCCATCTGATGTAAAAACCTTATACTATAAGGCCGTATTTGGCTAACACGGTTAGCGCTACAATACTAAATTGATTGCTTAAAACTACCAAGAAAGGAAGACCTTTCTGTTGGAAGGATGCTGCTACCTATGGACCGGTTTCGAACTTATTGGTTCTCGTCAGCATAGGGTAAGCGCAGACATTGGTCATGGTGACATGGTTAAAGATTTTTAAAAATAATAGGTGGATACAATCAAATTTGCGAAGGAGAGCTAAAAAGTATTTTATAGAGGGAGTAAGAGGTATGTATTATGTAAGAGGGACTATATTGTGCTTATAATCTGTCAAGGTTCAAAGCATTGAAAAAATTAGTACTGCTATGAATGATTTGGTCATTTACACAGTCTATGTTTGGGTTCTTTATTATTTTGTTTATTTCCATTATTTCAAGCAGGTCCAATTTATTACTTTTGTTACAAAAGTGAAGAAATTTAGTGCTTGTATCTGGATTAAAGTTATGTTTATTTGTAGATACATGCCTAGAAAAGTTGGACTTGATTTTAGAAGGGGATAAGTTATGATTAGAAGCTCTTACTATCTCTTTACAGTGTTCATTTATGCGGATTTTAAATTTCCTCCCTGTTTGTCCCACGTAAGAAGTAGAACAACCCTCAGTCGAGCAACTCACTTCGTACACACCAGATATATCAGAGGGAGGGATATGGTCTTTGGAGTTACAAATGAATGAGCCCAGTGAATGTTTGGTTTTGAAACTGATATTGAAATTAAACAATTGAAAAATGTCTTTTAATTTATATGAAATGGGATAATTATTAAATATAGGACATAACAATAACAGAAGAGAGATTATGCGGTCTTGCAATTTTGGCTATTGAAGCAGTTTCATCAGGTTAGTTTAGTTTAGTTTTATGCGTACAACATTTATATTTTATCAAATTTCTATTTAATAGCTTTTTAGGTCACTTATAAATATGACAGCTAATAAGGATGCATTATTATTTATACCAAAAACATGTGATATACAATACTCTGCATGGTATGCATGGTGTCAAATTTATTTTTAGTAGCTTCTTAGCTGCGTTATAAATACGACACATATATTGTAAATTCGTTCCAATTTATAGTTAACGCAAATATTCAATCATTGATAACAAAACTTAAAATAATTAATAAAATCTTCTCGTGCCGGTTCAATTCTTACTTTTCTAACTGAACTTTTATAGCTGTAGATAGGCAACTTCTAATACAATTCGACAAAATCATGCTTTGCGCGCTGCAAGATTTCAGGCTTATACGAAATTGCTGTCTGAATTTTTGAGATTGTAAAGATAAGACTTGAGAGGTTTAAGGTGCATAGCCCTTTTTAAAAAGAAAAAATTATTCGCTGCGATATTAACCTTGAAAATGTCTAAAAATGAGTACTTTTGATTACAATTTTTTCATTAATTTCCTTAGTTTTTTTTTTAAATGCTATGTACCTTAGAAATAGAAATAGTCCTTTATTAAAATTTAATTTGACCTGACACGTATCTGAAATAGCCTTTTTAGAATCCTGCAGTAGCGGAACCATGTTAGTCGTTCTATAATTTGCACGTTGTAGAGCCTTGAACTGTTTCAGATTTTGTGACTGTTAATCTTTAAGGAGCTTGATAGCCGAGAGATAATTGCGACAAGAAGTGCTGCTCTGCTAAGCAATCGATAAGTTTAAAAACTTGTCGGTTTCACGGTATTCAAGAAAAATCAAAATCCACCCCTTATTCCTGACCTTTCACCGGCCATTGTAAATGGCCTATAACGTTGATTGAACCATAATTGGATAGATAATTTCATAACAAATCAATTTGATTTTTATAACTTTCTTGTATGAACAAATGCAAACAAGTTTAAAGAATAAGCACAAACTCTTCCTTAAATGGAAAGGGGGTTGTATCTACCGCAATCCTCTCGAATACGAAAGCTCGGAGTTAGACTCGTGATATGCCTAAACACCTTACAATTTCAACTGCTACGTATCTTTTTTAAGTATAATTATCCCGTAAAGTCATAACGCAGTGTGAACAATGTGTGATAAATGGAGGGAGATATGTGCTGTACGATTTTCGTGTCTTTATTTATTGTATTACTATGTAAGCGAAATAAAATACAACAAATTCTTATTTAGACCCAGATAACACTTACCCATTTGAAGCTGTACATGGAATCTGATGTAGATTATTATCGGTGATAGGTTCTCCATTTTTTTCGGATATATTTAGCCTTCTTATCACAACAATTAACTTAGGTCCCTGTTTAATAAAATCTTTATCAGAAGAACCTTCAGGAACATCAAGCGGAACGTTTTCAATCTCAAAGTCAGCTATTATTATTGAATTACCATTATTTTCAACATTGATTAATCCAGCATTTAAAAGGTTGTTATGTGTTTCCTCTATTTGCAACGTGGAAGAAAGGCTTTGATTGTTGCGACTTTCTAAATGTTCTTTAACAGCAGATAATCCTGACAAATCCTTTGCTACATCAATGTTGGTGTTTTTTTCTTCTTGAAGTAAATTATTTAATTTTATATTGGAGGGATGCACTTCTTGGTTACAGTCTGAATTCCATGTTATGGACCGAGTGTTAGTTTCTCTAAAAAAAAAATTGGTGTTATTTAAAAATATTAAGATTAAATTAAATATTAATTACAATTTCAAGTGGCATAAAATGGTGGCTCCGACGACCTAAACCTGATGGACACAGTCAGTTATTCGCCTACATCAAAGAGTGAGACAAATAGCAACGTCAACAGATTGTTGACTAAACCAAGTTTTGTGTATAAAGCGTTGTTACCGGACATTCAAATATTTCATGCTAGCTGGGAAAAGAAGTTTTTTTTTAAGGACGGATTAATTTGGAAGTTAATAATAACATGAAATGGTCTTTTCGTATAAACCAAGTTGTATAAAAGTTGAACTGTGTATGTTATGGAAGATGAAAAGAGAGACAATATTATAACGATTAGCCGAAAACGGGTCATGAAGAATTTGGAATTTAATTAGACATGCAAAAACATATTTAAATCCATGGGGATTATGATTGTTTATTATTCGGTATATATTACATGCCATGTACCGGGTGATTCATTAAGGGTGACGAGGTACCGTATCTCAGGAACTAATAGTCGTAAGAGTTTGAAAAAAAAATCCCTTAAAATGAAATCGGCCAAGAGAAATTGCTGGCAATATTTTCTAAATACATATTTCCACCGCTAGGGGGCGTAATTGCTTCGATCGTATAAAATAATGCAGTTTTCTTGAAAATTTTTCAAATAAGTTGAGAAAAAAAATACTACCACAGTAATACTTCTATAATTGTCCATCTTTTTGGTTTAACACTTTTTATTGTGGAACGTAAAATAAGGGCGGGAGGGGATAGTGAACTTTTCCTGACTAAAGTGCCTATAGATTTGGTTAAACTTAACGGAATTTTGTAAACTAGGTCTCGTTTAAGAAAGGAGGGTATATTGAACAAAATAAAAGACAACTACGTCATTCTGGTTCTTGTCGCCCTCGCTAGGGGGTGTGTTTTACAAGGTTAACCGTTTTTTTAATTTTGCTCCGTAATCTTAAATGGAACAGTATGATTATTTTGTTAGATTCGAAAAGTAGGTTAAATTTGCAACAAAATATGTTTAAGTCGCATGTCGATATCTTCATTCGTTTAAACGCTATCGCTTAAAGAATATTGCATTAACAAATTTATTAAAGAAACAAAATAGATAATACATAATCGAGCATGCCATGGACAAATAAAAAACAATTTAGCCGAAAATTAAATGCTCATCTTAGAAGGCCGTGAAAAGACTGGGAAGACAGTTTCCATGGAAACGGCGATTTTTTACAAAAGGATAGTTTATTCTTTGACATTTAAATTTGTAAAGAGCCCAATTAATTTTTTAAAATATGCCGTGTACGAACGAGGATTATTGCCGAGAACGAATACGCATTTAGATATCCTGCACGACGTCATCATTCAAGAAATGTTTTCAAAAGATTAGCAAAACGATTGAAGGAGACCGGACATGTCCAGCCAGTCGTAGCTCGAAATAGAGTACGGGGAGCAGGAAACGAAGTTAATATAATAAATGTGTTAGCTTATATTACTGCCGACCCCCATTTAAGCATTCGAGATTTGGTAAGAGATCTAAGATTGACACATTCCTTAATTCAACGTATATTAAAAGAACATAAATTACATCCGTACCATTACATCACCAATTAAAGCCAGCCGATTTCGACCATAGACTGGACATTTGTTATTGGCTATTGGGGATGGTGAACGGAAACAGAAATTTTCTATCCCAAATATTGTGGACTGACGAGGCTACTCTTTCTAGTTCAGGGAAAGTTAATACTCACAACATGCACTATTGGTCAGAAACAAATCCTCACTGGTTAAGGGAAGTTCAATTTCAAAATCGATGGAGTGTAAATGTGTGGTGCGGGATTTTGGGTGGACGAATTATTGGGCCATATTTTTTGATCAGCATTTAAATGACGTAAATTATCTACAATTTTTGGAAGATGATATTTTGTTGCAAATTTAATCTACTTTTCGAATCTAATAAAATAATCATACTGTTCCATTTAAGATTACGGGGCAAAATTTAAAAAACGGTTAACCTTGTAAAACACACCCCCTAGCGAGGGCGGCAAGAACCAGAATGACGTAGTTGTCTTTTATTTTGTTCAATATACCCTGCTTTCTTAAACGAGACCTAGTTTACAAAATTCCGTTAAGTTTAACCAAATCTATGGGCACTTTAGTCAGGAAAAGTTCACTATCCCCTCCCGCCCTTATTTTACGTTCCACAATAAAAAGTGTTAAACCAAAAAGATGGACAATTATAGAAATATTACTGTGGTAGTATTTTTTTTCTCAACTTATTTGGAAAATTTTCAAGAAAACTGCATTTTTTTATACGATCGAAGCAATTACGCCCCCTAGCGGTGGATATATGAATTTAAAAAATATTGCCAGCAATTTCTCTTGGCCGATTTCATTTAAGGGATTTTTTTTCAAACTCGTACGACTATTAGTTCCTGAGATACGGTACCTCGTCACCCTTAATGAATCACCCGGTACAGGGTGGCCAACTGAGAATGCGAGGTACTGTATCTGGAAAACTATCCATCGTAGAGGCTTGCGGCAAAAAAAATTATTACTAAAACGGCCAAGAGAAAAACCTGGAAAATATTTTCAAGTTTCTGAAATGGCCGCTAGGGGGCGTAACTGCAATCTTGAATCTAAAAAAGTGATGTTTCTGTAAATTTCGCTATATTAACGTAATAAAAATAATCCTGATCTTTAAAGTCGAGGATAATCTGAACCTTTTTTGTTTGGCACTTTTTGCAGTATCTTTAAAAATAAAGTGGTGGGGGTATTCAAACGTTTCCGTAAATAACATCCTGTATCTTCGAAACGGCTAAGCCGATTTGAACAAACTTGGGCTCGTTAAAAGGAGCTATTCTTGGGCTACAAACATCATTATATTTGAAGTTTTGTAAGTTTCAGATATCGCCCCTAGAGGGCTTTTTTCGACATTCCAACAGAAATGGTTAATTTTCTCAACAAAATAAAATGCATTGGTATGATTTTTTTTTTCATGAAAAAGTAGCTAAATGATGCCTAAACTAGCTTGCGAAAACCGCATCTCGATATCTTGTTCCTAACCCAAAATATCGGCAATAGAAAATTTTATACGAAAATTCCTTAAATTTTCATTTTATTGTAACTATATTTTTCTGGAATTCTTTCTATTATGTAAGTTGTGGCCCTAAAAAGGACCGATTTATAAAAGGTAAATTTTTAATGCCCCCGCAAATGCTGACCATCACGTTCTATGCATTGCTGAAGCCTCTCATGGGTAGACAAAACTGCACTTTCAATTTCGGCTCTCGGTATGTTACGTATTGCATTACGAATCCGGTTTTTCAAATCATCTCTGGTCGTAGGTTGAGTCTGAAACACGATGTCCTTTAACCGCCCCCATAAATAAAAATCTAGGCAAGTTAGGTCTGGTGATCGCGGAGGCCATGGAAACAGACTTCCTCTTCCAATCCACCGCTGTTGAAATACTGCATTAATATGCTCTCGCACATTAACGGCAAAGTGTGCTGGGCAACCATCCAACTGCAAAAACAAGTTTTGCCTTGTTTCCAAAGGCACATCTTCCAACAACAACGGTAATTGATTGGCCAAGAAGTCAAGAAAGACATTGCCATTTAGGGACTGCTCAAAAAAATATGGCCCAATAATTCTGCCTTCCAGTATGCCACACCACACATTTAAACTCCAACGTCCTTGGTGCTGAACTTCACGCAACCAATGCGGATTTTCTACAGACCAATAGTGCATATTATGTAGATTGACTCTCCCGTCACTACTAAAGGTGGCTTCATCGGTCCAAAGAATTTGAAATAAAAATTCTCTATTTTGGCGTATCAAACCTAACATCCAATGGCAATAGTCCAACCTCCGATTAAAATCTTCCCCTTTCAAGGCCTGATGCAAAACGACATGATATGGGTGCATTCTAAAAGTAATTAAAAAAAGTTTAAACAAATACCTAACTTTGATGGCCATTAGAACTTACCTATGGTCCTTCAAAATATTTTGAACCGTTATTCGTGATATGTCCAACTCAAGGGATAATGGTCTTGTGCCAACATGAGGATTTCCTTCAATATACCCCAGTACGTGTTAATATTTTCTTGTGTTCTTCCAATTCTTTGCCGTTGAAACTTAGGCCGAAAACAACCATTGGCTCGTAAACTCGCCACTAATCGGGGAAAAATTCTCACATCGCAAGGACGCCAATTTGGATATCGAGCGGCGTAAACTCTTTTAGCTACTGCGGCATTCTGAAGACATTCAAAATAAACCGCAAGCATATCAACAGCTTCATCATTCGTAAAATGCATTTTGTAAACACAAAAATTACTCAAAGTAACGCAAAACTTTGACAACTATTGACAATTGATGATGTCGTTTTTATCTACTGGTCTTAGAAACATAGAGGTAAGATAATTGTGTTTTATTCTTAACATTGTGTTTGGAGACTTAATTATTTCTGACACTTTAATAATTTGTAAAGAAATCATTAGATGTAATTAAACAGAACACCTCAGTGGATGCCGATGCTGATATCTGGGTCGAACATTAAATTTTTTCAAAGTTGAGAATATAGCTATCGAAATATTTTACTCTATAATTTATACCGCCATTGATACGTATGTTCCAAGGAAACCTGTAAGCACTTTAATATACCCATCTTATTTATAAAATAAACTATTAATCTTATCTCCAAAAAGAATACTGCATTCAATAAATACGGTAGAACTAAATTCCCGACAGACGAGACTACGTATAGGGGATATCAAAAGAATGTAAAAAAGTTCCTATACACTTATGTACAAATTTCTTTTAATTTGTAGATAGGTACAGTATATACAGTTCAGTAAACAATTTTTTTTTAACAAGATTTTTATAAACATTATCATTGTATATATTTATACAAAAGCTTTCATATATTTAAAATGTTTAATATTGTGTAATGAAAAGAAAATATGAGCACCATATGCATATGTTCAAATCTTATAGAGTGATTCCTAGATTTTAAATATACTTTTCAACACGCGTGTGTTATAAGGCATTTTCTTGCCAAGTTAACTGGACTGTTTTGTTCATTCTCACAAGTAGGTACAGTTTTTTTGTGATAAATATATTCTTCAAAATGCGTTCATGATCGTAGAAAAACTACAGCATTTCACTCCCAAGTAATAAAGCTATGGCACGCTAGTCAATAATATACTATTAATCTATAAATCCACCAATGTTATAGTAGAAATAAAGTTACAAAATATTTAAAGCAACAAAAAATAATTTAAAAAAAAACACTTGGAACTCTTGGAAGTTGAATCGAACTCGCGACTAGCAAAACGATGACTAAAGACGCCACCCTAATCATTGCGCCACAGCAGGTTTTAATGTCGTGAAATAGATTAGTGATCCTTTTCGCGGCCAGATCCGCTGAAAAAACTTAAAACGTACTTTCGCGTGATTGTATTAAGTGTCTTGTTTCACCGACTGTAGCCAATTTTAGCTCTTATTATTAAGACTAAACTAGTAAAAGATGCAATAATTTTCACTTTTATTTTCAATTGCAACCTTTTAAGAAAGTATACAACTATTGGCAACGTAGCTCTCCATCAAGCTGGGCACGGGACGCGCCAATTCAAATTCGATGGAAAATCGTCTGTTTATTAACGCTGTAAAGCGGCCTTTCGCGGATTTAAGCTGCTCATAAAGATTCCACTTCTATTGCGTAGCTATAAGTTTCTTTGCTCTTAGTTACATCTATAACTTATCACTCCCTACTGGTGTCTTCCCATCCTCGTGGAAATTTGCAAATGTAACAGCTTTATTCAAGAGTAGTAACCGAAATGATGTAACTAATTATCGTCCCATATATCTGCACTGAGCTGTGTGGCGAAGATCTTAGAAAAGATTGTTACCGAAGTCTTCTTTAAAGCTTTCCAGAATAAAATATCACCATACTAACATGGCTTTTTTCCAGGTCGATCTTCCATACTAACCTAAGTTTGTTTTCAAATTTTCTGGCTTCCTCTCTAGATGCAAGTCTACAGGTCGACACAGTATATCTTGATTCTCAGAAAGCATTCGATCGCGTTAGTCATCGAATGTTACTCTATAAGTTAGAGTTGTATGAAGTCTGCCCCCCACTACTCACTTGGTTTAAGAGCTACCTCGAAGATCGTACAAGTTGTCAAGATGGGTAGTGTAACGTCAAAGAAGATCATTGCCCACTCTGGAGTACCTCAAGGTTCCCATTTGAGTCTAGTTTTGTCTTTATTATTTATAAACGACCTGGAGCGCTATTCTGTACACGTTTCCGAGAGCTGTCGGTATCGGTAAGTGTCAGTTATCGACAGCCGTCGGCAAGTCGCACTGTGTGGTATTCTATATATTCTGTTACCGAACGATATCGCGAATTTGAGTCGATGAGGATCGGTATTCCTACCGTGCCCTCGTCAAACCCACGGTGAACTCTACCGATATTAATTAGTCCAAATTGTCATTATTTGTTGACGCTTTGTTTGGGTTGAAATTGCGGATTATTTAAGTAGATTTGAATATTTGAAGAGTGATTTTAGATTGTAGTGTTAGTGTTTTATGAGGTAAGCATTATTGGGTGTGTATTTAAGTTTCTGTGTCAATATAGGTACTGCAATTTTTTTGAATCCTTGAAACGACATTGGAAGTTAGGTATTTTATTCAACAATGATTTATTGCATTTTGTTTAAAACCCTTTCGCAAACAAATGAATTTCCCACTTTTAAAAATGTTCGAATAATTTCATAAAAACATATTTATGAAAAAGTTAAATGTGACAAAGTGGTAGTACCAAAACCTCTCTATCCTTCTGAATTATGCTCTAATAAGATATTAATTCTTATTTTAATTAATTCTTAAAAGAATGGCTGCTGATCTTGCTTATCTGGCTGTGAATTTTATGTACCTTCAGCATCAAGCTGAAATGCAGGAGCGTAGGGTCGAAAGAAGGGCATGGAGAGAGGAACACAATCCTTTCGAGTTGAATAACGATGTGCTCTTTGATTTGTTTTGGCTATCTCCTGATTTGGCGATGGAAGTTGTTGAGGAACTGGAGCCAATGTTGGAGAAACGTCGACCAACTGGGATTTCAGTTTAACATCAGGTTTGTGTTCTAAGTGGAAGTTAATAGAAAAATTAACCTCAGTTATAGTGTAAATTCTGAATTTTTTCTTTTGCCCACAGAGGTTCTCACGGCTTTAAAATTTTATGCCACAGGATGCTATCAGGCAGCGGTGGGTGGTCAATATGATCTGGCACTGAGCCAGCCAACTGTTAGCAGATGTGTCAGAGATGTGACTAATGCTGTCAATGAAAAATTCCTATATCGGTGGGTGCAGTTTCCTATCACACCCGATCAACGGCATGCTGCACGACAAACATTTTTGAGAGAACATCAGCCTTTCGAAGGGGCAATAGGTGCCATAGACTGCACTTATGTGCATCTTTTAGCTCCAAGACAGCATGAGGAAGCTTATGTCAATCATTGGGGTTACCATACTCTCAATGTTCAAGCTGTAAGTTTCTAACAATATTTAATCATTTTTCCAATGATTTATTATTAGACGTCTTTGTTGTCTTGATAGATTCGTGATCCTGATTTGAAAATACTAAATATCAATGCAAGATACCCTGGAGCCAGAAATGATGCTTTTATATGGGCAAGCTCAGCGGCAAAACGTGTCATAGGGCGCAACTATGACCGTGGAGAACGGAACACATTATGGTTGATTGGTATATAGAAATACTTTATATAGTTTTCCAGTTATTAGTAAATTCAATTTTCATCAAAAAATATTTTCTCTTTGCGAATAGGAGATGACCGATATCCCTTAGAGCCATGGCTCATGACGCCCCTGAAGAATGAGCGACCAGGAACTCTCCCCGTGCCCAGTACAATGATGACCTTTGCTCTGCAAGATCCATTATTGAACGACTTTTTGGGGTTCTTAAAGCGGAATTTAGATACCTGTCCAGCCAGAGAAAACTTATGTATGAACCGGGGCTAGCAGGTAAAATTGTCAATGCTTGTGCTGTTTTTGCACAACATGAGGATAGAACATAGAATACACGAAATTGAAGTGGAGTAGGCTGAAGTATTAGCTCATCGTGCTGCTCATCCTCCCAATGTGGAGGGCATTGGCTGTTCGAATACAGGACAGATTTATTGCCAGAAGATATGATAGAGGTAAAGAACGAAACTAAAGTAGTTAATTATTGTGCCTTCATATAAAATATTATCATAAAATCACATATTTTTACTTTTCTTGGGAGTTATGTGTCCATTAATATTGTATGATCGCCATCTTGTTTATTGATGTTTAAATAAAGTTATTTTTTGGTTTATATTTTAAACTTAATGTCTAAATCTGTTTATTATTTAGTTTCTATTTTATTTCAATTATTTGTGCAATTGGGTATACCTTTACCGGGTGACGGTGTCACGGTGACGTTCACGGCTCTCCTCAACGCTCATTGGCTGAACCGAATCGAGTGGCATCACTCACGAGCCGATAGTTGTCGGTTGCATTTCCGAGAGTCGGTAACAGTGGCATACAGAATAGCGTCGTCTAGATCCCGTCGGTCCCGCAACCGATGGCTGTCGGTAACATACCGATACCGACGACTGTCGATGCCGTGTACAGAATAGCGCTCCTGAGCAGTAACCTTCAACATTGTCGCTTTATTTTTTTTGCAGATGACCTCAAAATTTACCGGGTAATCAATAACGCCAATGATGGTATTCTTTTGCAGTCGGATATCACGCGCTTAAATCTGTGGTGTATCAAAAATCAAATGCAACAAAACATTAAACAGTAAAACGTTATTTCATTTACAAAAAAAAGGTCCCAGTCTTTCATAACTACTTAATTGGGAACTGTGACTTAACACGCGTAACAACAGTAAATGATTTTGGTGTCATGTTCGACAGTGAGTTGAGGTTTATGCACCATATTGACTGGGTGATTTCTAGGACGTTTAGAATGGCAGGTTTTTATTATGAGGCAATGTGGTGAATTTAGGAATATCAAAGTGGTTAAATCACTACACTTCTCTTTGGTCAGAAGTCATCTCGACTATTGCAGCACCGTATGGTCTCCTATTTATAGGACCCACATTGCCAGAATTGAACGAGTTCAAATAATGTTTGCCAACTTTTTACTTTATAAATTAAAGATTGATAAAGAGACACTTACACACAATAAGGGTTTAAATACTTAAGGTCTGGAATCATTGAAAAGGCGCCGAATTAAACACACTCTCTCTTTCGGCCACAAAGTTATCACAAACCAAATAAGACTGCCCTGACCTATTTGGTCTGTTAAACTTTAGAGTTCCTTCTAGAACAACAAGATTGCACGAAACGTTTTCTCTGCAACACAACCGAACAGATGTCGGTAAGAACGAAGTTCTCAATAGGTTTATTCCGCACGATTTTAGCTTCGATTGTATTACTTTTAAAAATGGAATTGATAGACTGTTTGAGACTGTTCCTGATAACCTTTTGCGGTTTTAAATTACTTGCAATATAGTTATAAAGGGCTATTATTTTATTAGGGACAGTATCTTGTTACTATTTGTAAGTTTGAATAACTACCTTTTCTCATTACTTACATCTTCCACTCTGTGTAACTTATAATATATTTTGCAAATTGTTGTTGTTATATTTTAGATTTAGGTATGACGTATGTACTATTTGGACAGCTCTGCCTGTTATGTATGTGTTTTTGATAAATAAATATATTTTTTCTTGGTAAATTCTGTTATTATCATCTGTTATTTCAAAATTTTCCTTGGATTTCCCTTTCTCATCTACAGCCTCACTAATTATTTTATATATTTTTTTAAAGTCATTCTGATCAGTTTCTGGTTTTTTGTAGTAGTAGTCGTACTTCTGTTTATGTATTATTTTGTTTAAATTGTTTCTGTATATTTTATATGTTTCTATATGTTCTATGTTATTGCCGGTACGAGTTTTTTTTTTCATTTTATCGCGGCGTTCAATGGCAGTATGCCACGCCATCTCAGGGTGGTTTATAAAATTTGGAGATATAATTAAAGCGTATGCGGTGGCATAGAATACCTCAGCTAGCTCTCACTAATATGTATTTTTAATTTAGCATTGGGGTAGTAATAACTGAGGGTTTAAATAGGGTGAACCAAAGCCCAAAGCTAGTAAAATTTAAGGCGCCACTGGATTGTTAAATAATTTTCTTCAATAAGATTTTGGTTACCCTGTTGATGGTTACCTAATCCTGATATCCCTTCAGTCACTACGTGAACCAACCCAGAAGAAACATATTTCCCCAAAGCACTAATTAAAAGGAAACAATGACGTCATATTAATCAATTTAATCTCAGAATTAAGCAATAAGCAAGATTATAATAGGCATACTATTATCCATTTATGAATAAACTTTATAGGTTTTGAAATTTTATAAATGACTAAATAATTCTCCCAAATGAGGGGGGGGGAGAACGTTACCACCAATATGGATCCATATTTTACACCAACCTCTATTTTACACGCAACCAAGTGCTAGATTGTAACCTTAGGTACATTATTTAAATTAAGATTAATTATTATTATGTTATATTATTATTTTTTTTTAATCATCACTGAAATTTATTCATAAGGGTTGCTTACTGAAAAATTATTAAATTACACCAAGTAATTTAAGAATTATTTAAGATAAACCGATTTCCTGAGGCGTTCTTTAGGGGCTGATATCTCAGTAGGGAGGGCCTGTAGGAAATTTTTTTATGGGAACTTGTCATATTATTTTTTCATATTGTATCCAAATCCGGGAGATTGCCCACATATTCTGGGACACCCTGTATAATATTTGTGTAAGAATTTTACAGTGTCGATAAAATATTGTTGTATACATATCACCAAATACACACTACAAAACAATTTTATAGTATTATTATATAGTTATTTTTTAAATTTTCAAACAAGGCGAATGCTGCATCTATTCCATAATCGACAAGTGGCTTATTAGGAATTTCCTCTAAGGTACGTTCTGGAATTTCAACTCCAACTGAATTTAAATTATCTACTTGACAGTGAATATTTTTCATTTTTTTTATTTTTGGCGCCTCGGTTCGCTCACATGGTGGTTTTCGCCTTTTTTTCTTATTTGACAAATAAGAAGGCAGATTAGGAAATGTCGTTGGTAATGACCCATTCTTTAATGTTGGCTTTCCTCTCTGAATTCTATTAATGGTACCATCAGGTAGTTTAGTTTCGTAAAAAAGCAAAATGCCCTCTTCTGGAAAGTGCAACGAACAAACAACATCCTTTACACCGAATATTTTGTCTGCTCTAGGAATAATTATTCGCCACTTTTCAAATGTTTCAGGATCCTAATAAGAAGACATTATTAATAAACAATATTGTGAACCTTTTGTGGTTTTTGCTTACCTTAGGGGCTTGAAAGAGACTAGGATTTTTCTCACCACGATTTTTCCTGAGCTTTTTATCAGACGAATATCCAGTTTTACACCCTGGCACGAAGCAAACCTTACTTGTAGAACATTGTACGCCACTCATTGTCTATATTAATAACGCAAAAAAATTATTCCAACGCTTATTTTTCAAGATATTCAAAAAAAAATACCGCACTCGCCTATCAAAACCTGCAAAAAATAGCCTACAAGCGTGCAGTGGCGCCCTCGACGGCCAACCAGCGAAGTAACGAAAAACAGGGACATAAATTTAAAATTCGGCCATATTCGATCGGTCTCCTTCCTAAAGCCCTCCATAGTAGAAACATAACCAAAATAAGGACAGTTCATAAAAGATGGTAAAACGTGTAAGATAAGAAGTGACTTAATAAAGTATTTTTGTAGAGAGTATTATTTAAAAAAATAACAAATTCGAACAGGTTATGGGACCAGACAATGCTAAAAGTGCGCGGAACTCGCGGAAGTAATCGAGTGCGTAAGTAAAAGATAATAATCAATAAAATCGTAAAAAAAATAAAAATAACCGGTAGTCTGAAAGTGGGATTGGATACTGATCGGTAATCGGAACAATAAAAATTCGGAATTCGGACTTAAAATAAAAATGGCGTCAGTGGACGATTTAAACATAGTAGAAAAACTAATAAACAGTGAAACTTTCTTAATATGGGATTTTCAAATAAACGTGTTATTTAAGGCTAACAGTTTCTACGAAATTTTAAGTGGGAAAAAAAAATACGAAGAATAAACAAAAGCAGAAGATAAAAATGATTGGAATAAGAAAGATGCAAAGGCACAGAAGATAATAATAACATCCATCGATAAAAAACTAATGATACACTTACTAAGTTGCAAAACATCTAAAGAGATGTATGAAAGATTGTGTTCAATTTTTAAAAAGGATACCGAACAACAAAAATGCAGTATTCTACAAGAATTTTTCAACTTTAGTTATGAAAAAAATACAGACATCTCAGTGATCATAAGTAAGTTAGAAAATCTTGCTTATAGACTAAGAAGTCTTGATCAGATTATAGACGATGAGATGCTAATGTGTAAAATTCTTACAACATTACCAGAAAGTTTTAAACATTTCTCTACAGCATGGGAGTCAACCAATAAACAAGAAAGAACATTAACCAACTTAATTTCAAGAATATTGGTCGAAGAAGCCAGAATGAAAAGTAATGAGCAAGAAGATCGAGTGGCATTTAAGGCAACAGAGAGGAATACAAGAAAAACATATAAAAAAGAAGAATATAAAGATAAAAAGTGTTTTAGTTGTGGAAAAACAGGACACTTTGCGAATAGATGTACTAATAAAAAATTCCTTGAAATTTCCACAATGTAAAATATGTAAGAAAAATAACCATAGTGAACAGAGCTGTTTTTTTCGCAATAAAGATTTAAGAAACAACAACAATGATAATAAGGTAGCTTTTTTGACACAGCAACAGGAAAAGCAAGAAAATATTTGTGAATTTGTTATAGACTATGGAGCCACTACACATATGGTAAATGACAAAAATTTGTTCACAACATTAGAAGATACAAAAGGCAGTATAATGGTAGCAAAGAAGGGCTCGTCAATTGCAATAGAAGGTGAGAATTGTATCTTAAATAAAACTTGTTACCTCCCGGACTTAAGCAGAAACTTGTTATCGGTCAATCTTATAACAGAAAATAATAGAGAAGTTGTATTTAAGAAAGATCAAGTAACAAGCACGTATCCAGGTTAGTTTAAATTTGTCAGACATGTATAGAAGCAAAAGAAACAAGACAACCGTTTCAGTACACTAGAAAAAGAGCATTAAGGCCTCTAGAGATTATACACGCAGACCTATCCCAGGCAGCAGACTGACGTCTGTCGACGTCGCGTCGCAGAGGTGAATTTAGACCTCTTAGGTCAGTTAGTGACAGTTTAGTCATTTTATGAGTTTTGTAATACGTCATTTTAAGACGTTATATTTACTGACGTCTTTTTAGCGTCAGATGTTGATGATCAAATAACGTGCCCTAACTTACCTGAATTAATTAGACCCGACAATCACGACAACTGGTTCGCACAATTCACTCAAAGTTTTTTTAGAAAAATTAATAAATTAACTAAAAAGCTAACTAAGGTATTTTGGCAACAATTTTTGTGATTGGTTACATTAAAGTATGACGTCACAAAATAGAATAAAAATATTTAGTGTGTCAATGTTGGCGTATTCATGGATTTATTTTTTTTGTATTGGCGGCCTTGTTTTTCAGGTACCGCTACGACAAACTAAATATATTTAATCTTTGTTTATTAGTTACCTACATTAAAAACGAAAAAATCCTTATGGTTGACGATTGAGAAAATCATATTTCTAGTAATTCTTAGGTTAAGTTCGTTGGCGGTTTTTCGATCACTTTTGGATGACTTGCAGAATGCAGGCCTGCATATTGAGTTCTGTGATATTGACGATTTTATGATAGTAGCAGCTAACAGCAAGTAAGTATAATAAACACTGTTCTTGTGATCGATCGTAGCTTTTTAAACGTGCTTTCATACCTACAGTTATTGCCTTAATATTATTTCATAGATTATTGTAGATGCATCTTTTTTTTTAGATGCTGTAAAGGACTCCTGTGGTGTGGTTGCACTTCAATGGAGGTTGAATCAGCAATAAAGGTGTGGCTTAAAACATGCACCCCAGCGCTTAAAGAAGCATGATTAATAAAGAAAAAAAAAAGGAAATTAAGGTATTTTAATAAAGTTTTAAATGGCGGCACTCAATAAAATGAAATATTATATATCATGTAGATAAAATAATTTTTAAGTGTTTGGTATTTCTTTTTGAAAGGGAACTAGACAAATTTATTTCATTTCCACTGCTTCACGCCGTTAGTGACTCTTTGCCCGTTTAAAACAAAGAATATTTATGTTATGCTGCTTTTATGTTACCATGCAGTAGTATTATAGTAGGTACTCATATAGTTTTAGTTTTATTGTTTAAGATTTATGCCAAGCTGTATACGTTATTTGAATATTTCTTTTAGTTTGGATAATACAAATTTCTGTTATCGATACGTATAGTTTTAATTCAATTATTTTCATCCCTGAATTTGGGTAATTTTTAAGGCTAAATGGACGTAAATTACACGTCCACACCGACGTAAATTAGACGTCTACTTGAACGTATTTTAAACGTATAAATTGACGTCATATTACCTGTGACATTGTGACGTTACTTAAACGTACAATATACGTCAAGACACTGGTCATATTGACGGAAACCATGTCCAAAAAATAACGTTGTTCTGACGTCAGTCTGATGCCTGGGATGTGAACCAATAGGCCCATTAACGTGGGATAACAAGAAATATTTCTTAACTGTCTTAGATGACAACACCCATTTTTGTGCAGTATTCTTACTAGAAAATAAAAGTGAAACTAAAGACTTTCTTAAACAATATATAAAACAAATTGAAGCCTTTCACAACTTAAAAGTGTCAAAATTAAGGTGTGATAATGGAGGAGAATTCATAGATGGAGAGTTGAATGCATGGTGTAAAAATAATGGAATCATTTTGGATTACACACCTTCGTACACTCCACAGCTGAATTGAAGAGCAGAAAGGTTGAACCGTACTCTTATGGAAAAATCAAGAGCTTTAATTTTTGATTCGAAATTAGACAAAAGTTTTTGGGGTGAAGCCGTCAGGATGGCAGCTTATCTACTAAACCGAAGTCCCTCCGGGACAGTTGACAAGACCCCAGCAGAAAATGGACTAATCAAAAACCAAACTTATCAAGATTAAAAATATTTGGATGTGATGCACATGTTAAGGTATTAGAACCAATAAAAAAACTGGACAAACGAAGCAGAAAATATATCTTTATTGGATACTCTGAAAATCGATATCGCTTATTTGACAATTATAAAAATAAAATAATTGTTTCACGAGATGTTATCTTTAACCAAAATAAAAAAGAAGAAAGGGAAACTGCCAATAAAGAAATAAAATTAAAAAATTCCTATATACAAAACAATGATTTTGAAGATCAATCTGAAGAAGACATGAAAGAGAAAGAAAGTATAAGCTTAGAAGGCAGGCAACGAATATCGAAAAAACCAAAAAAATATGAAGATTATGTCATGCTGACTAGATACATTAAAAGTGGAACAATGTGTCTTTAAAAATGAAAGTGGAACCATTTTCTTGGCAATCTACGTAGATGATCGAATTATACTAGAAGAAAAAGAAGAAGATATAGATAATCTATTAAAGGAACTAGAAGAAAAATTTGAGATAGTTAAGACTGATTGTGCTACATCATTTCTAGGTATAGAAATAGAAAGAAATAAAGAAGGAATAAAATTAAAACAAAGTGAATATATAGAAGACATTTCAAACAAATTTGAAATGACAGAAGCCAAAACAGCAGCTACACCAATGGTATACAACAATACAGACAAACACGAGTTAACCAATAAGAAATTTCCATATCGAGAAGCAATAGGCAGCTTACTTTATTTAACAAATAAAACTTGACCAGACATATCCTTTGCAGTAAACTATGGAAGTCGAAGAATGGAAAATCCAACAGATACTGATGTATCAAACATAAAACGAATTATGAGGTATTTAAAACAATCTAAGGACAGTAATATCGGGTATAAAATGCCGTCAACGGACTATGAACTAACGGCATATTGTGACTCAGACTTTGCAGGTGATCGAGATACTAGAAAAAGTACAACGGGCTTCGTAATATACTTTTGTGATGGACCTATAAACTGGTGTTCGCGAAAACAACCTATCGTGGCATTATCAAGCACTGAAGCTGAATACATTGCTGCAGCAGAGTGTGTAAAAGAACTTATGTACATTAAAGCCTTAATTCAAGAACTTGTGAATTGTGATGTACCAATAACTTTGCATATTGACAATCAAAGTGCGCTTCAGCTTATTAAAAATGGACAATTTAACCGGAGAAGCAAGCATATAGACCAGGTATCATTATATTAATGAAAAAGTACATGATGAGACTGTAACAATAAAATATTGTTCTACAGAAGAACAAATCGCAGACATTTTTACCAAACCATTAGGTAATGTAAAGTTTGAAAAATTTAAGAATATGTTGTGTAAATAATATTAAATAATATTTTCATTGTTCTTAATGCTACAATAATTATTAGGAGAAGGTGTTAAGAATAATAATTTATATTTAAGATTTATATATTTAATGTTATATATTAATGTTAGGCAACACTTAATACTAGGTAGGAAGTGAATAACTGGTTGCATACAGTTAGTGGTAAAAATTGTTTTGGTAGAAACATAACCAAAATAAGGACAGTTCATAAAAGATGGTAAAACGTGTAAGATAAGAAGTGACTCAATAAAGTATTTTTGTAGAGAGTATTATTTTAAAAAATAACAAATTCGAACAAAAATGAGGATACTGCAACTTTAGGACAGATTAAATATATAGTCGTTAAGTAAGCTAGAACAATTGAAAGGTCCAGTTTTGATAGCTCAAATCATAAGTTAATCTAGCCCGAGTAGTAACGCATCACAATTCCCATATTGGTCTTTGGCAGCTTAAACAATGAATTGCTGTAACCCACGTCGCATGTGTTCGTCAGACCCAGTTATGATTAGCTAAGCTAGCTAGCTAAAACAACCCATCTTCAGGGCTAGCATAACTCATGAATAGTGATTTGGTGCAATTTCTTCGATTTAGTTGCCGTAATTCAGAGGTCTGAACTGTCCCCTATTAGCAACACAAGTCGGTCTAGGATAACTCATAAATTTGAGTTGTATCAACTCGATATATGGAGAAACTCTTGTCACGATACAGGGATTGCCAAACACCCTAAATACATGGGATAAACTACCCTAGCAGAACAAAAAATGGAGATAATAGATCAAAACCCAATAAAAAATCGCCCATTGGTAATCGATGTATGGGTTAAGGTGGGCCTATTTTATGCCCACCGAGTTCGCTCCATTGGATTTCCTTTTATGGGGAAATTTAAAGAGGCTTGTATACTGAACGCCAGTTCACACCAGGGAAGATTCGATAGAAAGAATGACACACCATTTCAACGAAATTCGAGACAATCCTGGAATGTTGTTTCAAGTACAAAGAGAAAGCGTCCGTCGACTAAGAAAATGTATAGAGGTACAGGGCGGCCATTTCAAAAAACTGATGCTGAAGTAAACAATGTGGCAAACTTCGTTTTGGAAATGTATCAAAATAAATTCTTCTTGCGTCCACACAATTGCCGAGTGCTTGTCCATAAGTTAGATGCATGTGAGCATCAATGAGATGTAATATAGACAAATTTTATTATTTTAATGCGAATTATTAGTTATATTGTTTTTAGATTAGTTACTGTGTTTAAATAACTTATGTTAATAAACTTGATAATTAAATAAATTTTGAAAGTCAATGCTTAAACGTGTTATACAAGAAAATGTATTTTTTTCGAAAACGGTTAATTTTATCGAAGCAAATGTAGAGTACCCGTTTTAAAGAGGAATGACTAGAGTATTTAAAAATCAGTTTTCAGTTTTGTAAAATGACACCTGTCCAAATTTTGGCCTAACGAGTGTAGTGGTAAGTCCGGTCCTGACTTCCCTGATGATGTTAAAGATCTACTGTACTCTTTATGGCCTACATCAAATATTAAAACTAATAAATTATACACGTCGGTTCTAAAGTTAGAGCCAAAAAGGTAGGTCGCTGGGTACCCCCATATCTCCGTTAACGGGCACTATGGGGATTTTTTTAATGACAAATTAGGGTTATTTTGACCTCCCCTACACGCCCCCGAGAGTATTCCTTGTACTTCCTAGACACCCTCTGTATACATTTCTTTTTTAACAAAAATAGCCTGTTTATGTACTTATTTTAATTTCTTCCATTTTATTTTGGGAACTATGTTTGCTTAAGGCCCAAATGATTAATGTCCTGTTAGTGATAATAGCAACATATAACTTCCATGACAATAATTGTATCCTTAGAAGTTTGGTAGAGTTAATAGGACATTGATATTTTAGACCATCATCAGACATTAATATTAAATCAGGTATAAAGTTCGTTTTGTATTAACTAAAATAACATAAAACCAACAAGAATCAATATTTTGCAAAAGATTTAGCTCGTCGTGTGTATGTAGGAATTTGAACCAGTTGACGTTATAAACGTTAAAGTCGCCAAGGATGATAACTTCCGAATTGAGATGCCGGGATGGCAAAAAGTCGAAGAAAAAATCTTTGATGACGAGAAACACCACTGCGGACGAAGAGACAAACGCCATGTTGTAACCAGAATATAAATACATAGCTTACAGTATTTATTGACGAACTCACCTTTTGGTTAGTTAGGGTAGATACATTGTAAATGTTAATGGTTTAAACTTCATCTATGTTGCCTACATAATATTCGTGTTAATTCTTAATGACGAAGACCTAGTTCAAAATAAGATAATAGCTTAACTGACGACAGCAAACTTGTTTCATCTTTTATTTTGGATCCTCAAACATCCGCGGCCAATGCACATCTCTATAGGCAGCAAGAAGTCTCACATGTCAACAAAGACCTGAAAGTACTGCTGTCTTGACGTGACAATAACAAAGTAAAATTTAACAAAAAAAAGTTTCTGGTAAAAAAACAGATATAGAAATGGTGCTACACTCGATTCCCTTAGTTTCATCTATCCATTTTACTGGGTGTCCATTTGAATAGTAATATGTCTTGGCATAGCCACGTTATAGCCATAACCTGAATAGTAATATGTCTTGGCATAGCCACGTTGCGGCCATTGTTAAGGAAGCCACGCAGACGCTTGGGATGCTTTTCCCAACTAAGAACACCTTACACCCCAACAGCTTGTGACTCTTTATATAAAGCCCAACTCGGCACTGCTCCTAAACATACTTTGTGACTACTGGATTGTTTCACAAATATTTTCATGGCAAATGTTCAAGTGATATTACTCGCTTGATTCCACTCAGAGCGACGCATGGCAGATATACACGTCGAACCACTGCAGCCCACCCGTACGTGGTTCTGTTTATTGTTTATCCCCAGTAAACACACTGGTTACGTGAACCTCGCTGTATATAAATTTGAAACTCATTTTTTACTTTAATTTATTTTACATTATGTTTATACCTCTAAAACATAACAGAATTATGTCAATTTAAGGTAGGTCAAATATCCGTGGCTATGATATAAGCTTAAATAAAAATGTTTACATAATTTCACTTTAGTCATGTTAATATCATTACAATATAAAGAAATTATGTAAATTTAAGGTTTCCTGCATCACATTAAAAGTAGATCCAGTGTACACCATTGAACCTCTATATTACATAAATTTAATAGCTCATTTTTACATAAATAAAATTACATAGCAACCTCATAAATTTGACAATCGCTAATATTTTGTTTAAAATTGCCTCCGCTTAATGTAGGGGGCGGATAGAACTGTCAAAAGTCAAAACCTCTCAACGTCATCACGTAAGTGGAGCAATTTCTTCATATTTTTCTGGCTTGGGTGCATGTTAAAAATGTGCTTTGCGGTATAAATTTGTCTCTTCTATTCTTTATAAGTATACCATATTTTTCCCTCAAGGTAAGTATAACTCTCAATTGTTTGTTTATTAGATTGTTTAAACGTGCTACAGGATTTCATTAACCTCAAAGAAAGACAAAAAGGAGACTCCTGAGTTCTGACGCAGGATATCCATGACCATTCCTTATATTATTATCAAATTGTGCTATAAAGAATTATCCTGGTAAAATAGTAACTAAACAGCTTGGTAATAACAGTTGCCAACCTGATTTTTAAATGACTGAAATAGTATCTTGTTTTTTTTTTTAAGAAAATGCTGTAACACTGCAGGACATCAGTGCAGACATATCAACCTTAAATTCAGATGCTTCAAGTCGAGCATGCTGTCCTCTTATGGATCACCTGCACATACAGTTTTTTTAAAAATATTTTGCACTTTATTTTGACGTCCTATTTTGAGAACCAGTGAAAAACTTTAATTAGAAAAGTTAGAAGAATTTTACTGTATTATCTTCTAGAGTTATTACAGAAAACAAAAGTTCATCGCAAAGTGAAGAAAAATATTTTTTATTTTTATTTATTCATTCAACGGGCTAACACCCAATTTACAAAAAATGTATACATGTACATATTATCATAAAAGAACAAAACTCTCAAAATATAAAAACCAAACTTAAGCTTGTACGCTATACATCACAATACGAATCATTAAATGTCACACTATAAAAACAAATACACAGATCCGCAAACAAGCAATAAAGAAAAAAAAAACATCTCAGTTCACATCAATAGGTACTCTGCGTAAGAAACCCTTCAATTTGTTAATGGTTGAGCTAAAGATATTGTTTTTGCAATAACTTTAAAAGATAATACACAAAAAAATCCTCTAACTTTTGTATTTAAAGTTTTCTCTAGTTCTCAAAACAACACGTCGAGATATAGGGTGCAATATATTTTAAAAAAAAACTGTACATACCAGGAGGTATCATATTTATATAATAATAACGTAGATAATACCGCACAAATTTTGAAAATAATATAGTTTTTATATGTATATATTACATATATTAGTATATGAAATTGACATAACTTTTACATCAGATTACATAACAATTATGACGTTTGGCTTTTTAAATTAACCATATTTATACCATAGTTACATCATAAGGAGGTTCATAATTGCGGATATTATGCAGTGGTAAATGATGAGTTTTGAATCAGTTATTTACATAACAATGTTACAGAACTTGTAAGATTGTAATATAAATTTTAAGTAAATACTATGTAATTGTGTTTACTGGGTCGAACGACACAATTCAAACCAATTTTCATCTGGAGAACGTCATCACTCTAGAGCGAAGTCGTGCTCCCTAACGAGTATATTCTCCAAAGATTTGTGCACAGGCGCCGTTCGCAGAGAGTCATGAAGGACTTTTCCGGCGGTGCTGTGCCTAGTCATGAAAACGCCAGATCCATTTTATGGAAATGGTTTTTTGCCAAAATTCTGGTAAATAAACGATTTACTAGTTAAAACTATTTTACAGCAGGTATGTATTAATGCAGGGATGCACAGACTTATAGGGAACAGGGGCCACTCGGGAAAAATATAAGCCAAGGACGGGCCACTACAAACAATACTTATTAACACAAAAATTTTTATTTTCAAATAGTATGAAATACAATAATAAAAATAAAAGAACCTTCAAAAATGTTTGTCGTAACTATGTAATCGTAAAGTAATATAATCATTACAATGTAATATTTCATGTTTTATTATTTTGATGCGTGACATTGCATTGAACTAACAAGTTTTTTTATATTTGGCTTCACATTACTTATCGCCACACGTAAAATTGCTTCCAAATTTTCATTTGCCAGACGGTTTCGGTTTTTCGTTTTGCTTAGTTTCATCACTGAAAACGTTTGTTCACAAATATACGTCGATCCAAATAAGCTTGCGCATTTCAATGCATTTATTCGCAACTCTTTATAAGCGTTATTATCAACGCAACGGTAGAAGTTGAGTAAATTACCTTCATTAAATTTGTTTCGTAAATTATCATCATTTTGCATGTCTATTATTTCCAGCTGCATTGATTCCGGCGCAGCAAAGGATTGCTGAAAATGTCCAATAGAGGTTTAACTTTTTTGAAGTCTACAAAACGATTTTGAAAAGCTTGTATCAAAATATCAGAAACAAATTGACGTCAGTTTTATTGACTTTCTCCATAATTTTTTTGTAGTTCGGAAAATGGCTGTAATTGGCTAAATTAATTTGTGTCCTGAAAAGACTCAATTTGCAATGAAAGGACGAAACATGAGAGTATAACTGCGAAATCAATTGATATTTGCCTTGGAGTCGCGTATTTAAGACATTCAAGTGATTTGTGATGTCTACAAGAAACGCTAAGTCACACAGCCAATCAGGGTTGTCGAGTTCGGGGACGTCGTTTTTCTTTTCCGCCAGAAATAATTGAATTTTTTCAATCAAGTTAAGAAACCGCTGTAGTGTCAACCCACGACTTAGCCACATTACTTCAGTGTAAAACAGGAGATCACCATATTATCGATAATGTTACATGCACTAGGCTTTCCGGATGAAGAGGACAATATTCACCAAAGTGTGAGAGGCATATATTATGCAATACTCTCAGAGGATAATGAAAAAAACAGTGAATGATCAAAATGTCTTCAAGTGTATAGAAACACCTAAAAGAAAAATGCTAACAAGCCAAAAGAAAAAACTTGCAGTACCAGATATAGATAGTGTTGTAGGTCTGCAATTAGACATGACCATTGAATTTCTATTCTGTAATACAGACACACCATCCCAATTCCGAAGTTGTCATCCTTGGCGACTTCAACGTTCATAATGTCAACTGGCTCAAATACTCAAACATGACCGACGAACAAGATCGTGAAGCCGAATCCTTTGCCATCAGCTCTGGCCTCACCCAGCTGGTGGGTGAACCAACTCGGATTCCAGACAGAGATGGTGATTTTGCTAGTTTGTTGGATCTTTTCTTAACTTCAAACCCCGACGTGTACACTGTCACCGTGAAGCCGCCGCTAGGAACGTCTGACCACAACCTTATTTCGGCACTGAACATACTACCAATTAGTGCCGAAGAGCCTCCTAAACCACGCAAGGTATGGCATTATACATCATCTAAGTGGGATGACCTAAGGGACCATTTTCGAACGTTTCCTTGGCGGGACGTTTGTTTTACCTCTGATGATCCATCCATCTGTGCAACAGAAATATTGGAGGTTATCCTTACTGGCATGGAAGCCTTCATCCCTTCTTCAAAAAAGTGCCCTTCTAACGGCAAGCCTTGGTTTACCAAAAATTGCGAACGAGCTGCTAAATCAAAAAATTATTTCCACCGACAATGGCGTAAAAATCCTACCGCCGAAAATCGTACAATCTTTGTTAACGCTCGAAACCAATGCAAGCAAACGATAAACCAAAGCAAAGGAGCACACAACCAGAGGATCAAAGACAGACTTCTTGAATGTCCTAACGGCTCAAGATCATTTTGGTCGGTAGCTAAGGCCGTCAGTCAGAACTTTACCAAGTCAACCATTCCACCTCTAACACGTTCTGATGGCACCATTGCGACCAAAGCACAGGAGAAAGCAAACCTACTGGCGGAACTATTCTCTTCACATTCAACGGTAAATTTTCAGGGAAGTACTCCACCGAACATTCCCCCTGTAGAATCGAGAATGCCTGAGATTGTTTTTCGCCACCGCCATGTTAAACGAATCTTGAGGAGTTTTGACACTAAAAAGGCTTCTGGTCCTGACGATATTCCAGTCATTGTAATTAAGACATGCGCTGACGAACTGACACCGGTATTTTGTAGGCTTTTTAACTTATCCTACAAATTTCCTTCTTGCTGGAAAACTGCGCGTGTCCAGCCCATACCCAAAAAAGGCAAGAAGACCTTGCCAAACAACTATCGTCCAGTCGCATTGCTTTCGGTTATATCCAAAGTTATGGAGAAGGCTATCAACGAAAAATTATTAAAATACCTGGAAGGCTTCAACATTATTAGTGACCGCCAGTATGGATTTCGTAAGTCTAGATCAACAGGAGACCTTCTCGCTTATGTTACTCATGTTTGGAACAACGCAATAGAACATCATGGAGAGTCCCGGGCGGTAGCACTGGACATTTCCAAGGCATTTGACCGAGTATGGCATGAGGGGCTCCTAACTAAAGTGAGAGCATACGGAATGCCGGTTCAATTTTGTTCATGGCTGTCGAGCTTTCTTAAAGACCGTTCTCTGCGAGTGGCGATGGACGGATTTCTTTCAGACACATTTAAGATTAACGCCGGAGTCCCTCAAGGTTCTATATTGTCGCCCACCCTTTTCTTACTCTACATTAACGATCTTTTGAAAAAAACTAAAAATCCTATATATAGCTTCGCTGATGACAGCACACTTTTACTTTGGATGCTCGGACATCGGCTGCTAATGCACATCTCTATAGGCAGCAAGAGGTCTCACATCTCAACAAAGACCTGGAAGAAATTCTGTTTTGGGGTGACAGTAACCAAGTAGAATTTAACGCTAAAAAGACCCAGTCGGCAGATTTTTCTAAAAAAGTTATTGTTGAAGAACCGGATATAGTTATGGCGGGACACTCGATTCCCTTGGCTTCATCAATTCATTTATTGGGCGTTAATTTGGATAGTCATATGTCTTGGCATAGCCACGTTGCGGCCATTGCTAAGGCAGCCTCGCAGAAGCTTGGAGTACTTTTCCGAACAAAGAACCTCTATACACCCCAACAACTTTTGATGCTCTAGAAAGCCCAAATTCGACCATCGCTGGAGTACTGTTCGCATATTTGGGGCTCTGCTCCTAAACATACCCTGAGATTGCTAGATTCCATTCAAAGAAGAGCCACTGCTCGCTTGATCGGTGACCATAGTCTGACAAACAACCTGGAAAGCCTTGAACATCGAAGGCAGGTTAACGACTTGAGTCTATTTTACAAATATTTTCATGGCAAGTGTTCAACTGAGGTTGCCCGCTTGATACCACCCAGAGCGGTGCATGGTAGAAATACACGACGAGCCACTGCAGCCCACCAGTACGCGGTTCAGCTTACTGTCCTTCGAACGACACTGTTTCAAAATTCTTTCATCTGGAGAACGTCATCACTCTGGAACGACCTCCCTGAGATCGTGTTCCCAAACGACTATAATCTTCAAACATTCAAGAACAACGTGAATCGTTTCCTGCACACACGCACCGCTCCCAGAGCGACATAAAGGATTTATCCTGCAGTGCTGTGCCTTATCATAAGAAAAAAAAAATTACAGTTGTAAAATATAGTAACAACGCTGAACCGAAAGGAAAATACCTACGGAATCGAGGAAAAAGTACTACAACAGATTCATCTAACAAGGTCACCAAAGAAGGCACAACACCTAAACAAGACGCCTTAGTTGTTAAAATGGAGAACAAAACATTCGCAGACTTGCTCAAAATCATTAAACAAAACGTTAACCCCAGTGAGATCGGTGTTGATGTAAACGCTGTTGCTAAAACAAGAAACGGAGATGTGTTAATAACTGTACGTAACGGAGCGGACAAAATTAAGGCCCTCAAACATGAAATGGCAATAAAACTACCAGAGGCAACTATTGCACATGTAAGGAATAAAAAAGTAGTCCACATCAAAGACATGGACGTACTTACTACGGAAGAAGAAATCAAACAAGCAATTATACAAACTTTAAACATAACAGGCGATATCGAACTAAGAGCTCTACGACCAGCCTACGGGAATAAACAAAACGTCACAGTAATTATGAGAGAGGACTAAGCGGACAGTCTAATAAAACTACAAAGAATTAAGATCGAATGGATAAATTGTAGGGTACAGGAAAAAAAAGGGAGATCAAATGCCGCAAATGCTGGGAATATGGTCACGTCAAAGACAAGTGCAATGGGCCAGATAGAGAAAAACTCAGGCCTTCAAATGTAAAAACAAACCCTATTGTCTTAATTGCAAGAAGGAAGGACATCAATCTTACAATCCTAAATGTCCCCAACAGGTCAGACAGAGTAAAAGTTATAAAATAAATGGCGAAAGTACTGCAAATTAATATAAGCCGAAGTCGTCCAGCACACGACATAGCCTTAGCCACAGCTCTAGAAATCGGCGCAAGCATTTTAATAATCAGCGAACCCAATCGCAATGCCATTTGAAATAGAAAAGACTGGTTCTGCGATGAGCAGATAGATACTGCCATTAGAATCTTGGATAGTAATACAACAGTAAAACGTCAAGGGCAAGGCACCGGATTTACATACATCGAAACCACCAAATATACAATATACAGTGTATATGCATCCCCAAATGACGAAATTCAAGACCTTGAAAACCTTCTGCAGGAGATTGGAAATCGGATAAGAACAAACAATGAAAATGCAATAATAGCTGGAGATTTTAATGCAGTCACCAGAGTGGGGTATGAGCTTTAGCGACAGAAGAGGGAACGGTGTGACAGATTGGATAACCGAAAATGATTTAGTAATAGTGAATCGCGGCAACAAACCAACCTTTCACAGAGAAAACTACTCATCTATACTAGATTTAACAATAGCCACATCCAACATAACACAAGACATCTCAAAATGGGAAGTAAGCGACAAGGAATCGTTAAGCGATCACGAATACATAATCTTTGAGTTAGCTGAAGCGAATAGGACGAACCATTTAAGAAAATCAGACAGCAGAAGATGACAGGTGAGAAAACTAGATAAAGCAAAACTCCAACAAGCAGTCGAAGAAATAGTACCAGATTATGACCAACCAGCCAACAGTTTTTCACAAAATCTGGCAACTATATGCGATAATACTATGCCAAAAAAGAAAATCGTTGCCGGAAGAAAGCCTATGTATTGGTGGACAGATGATATCTCTGAAAGAATGCATCAGGAAAAGACGAACATACACCAGGAACGTCAATAGAGTTTCACCGGCAGAAAGCCATCGTTTATGGAAAGACTACAAGGTTATCAAAAAAACACTAAAACATAAGGTGAAAGCTTCCAAAAGAACAAAATGGAAGAATCTTTGTGAAGACTTAGAACAAGACATTTGGGGAGATGGTTACAAAATAGTAATGAAGAATATGGTAGGTTGCCCACCAAGATTACAACTGAGCATGGAAAAGATGGAGGAAGTTGTTGACCACCTATTTCCCATACATCAGCCTGTAACATGGAACCGTGAAAACGACACCGCCTTTGTGAATTTCAGCCAGGAAGAACTAAAGGAAGCATGCGCCAAACTTAAAGACAAAAAGGCCCCGGGATCCGGAAACATACCTACTGAAATAATAAAATACACTGCATCACAGTGTCCTGAATATGTTCTTACCGTATATAATACGTTAGCACAGGGATCAAACTTTCCAGCAAGCTGGAGAAAATCCAAACTTGTACTATTTAGAAAGGGAGAAAAACCACTTGAAAATCCAGGATCATATAGACCTATCTGCCTATTAGATATTGAGGGAAAATTGTTTGAACAACTCATCCTAATCAGACTAAAGCAGGAGCTGGAAAGAGTCGGAGGCTTGGCAGAAAAACAGTATGGCTTTATCAAGAAGAAGCAAACTGTTGATGCTATCAATGAAGTACTGAGGATCGCCAGAAATGCGGCAGCATACTCAAGCGCCCACCGAAGACTCTGCGCGGTGATAACCGTTGACGTTAAAAATGCTTTTAACAGCGCCTCATGGCAAAAAATCTTGGAAGAACTTCGGAAAAAAGGCTGGATGAGCACCTCGTGAATATAATCGCATCTTATCTATCAGAAAGAGAAGTGATTCTACAAGCAGAAGAATCAGAAAAGCGACGAGCTATAAATAGCGGAGTACCACAAGGTTCAGTACTAGGACCAACGCTCTGGAACGTGCTTTACGACGATCTGTTCAAGGTAGTTCTCCCAACAGGCGTAACCCTTAGAGGTTTCGCAGACGACATTGCACTAGTCGTAGTTGCAAAAGGGGAAGAAACGCTAATGGCGAATGCGAACATCGCACTATTAAGAATAGGCAAATGGCTGAGAGCAACACACTTGCAACTGGCAGCTGAGAAAACAGAGGCAGTACTTCTCACTACAAAAAGAAAAATTGCACCAATACACTTCAATGTGCAAGACACAATAATACGACCAAGCAAGGACATAAAATACCTAGGAGTTTAGCTGGATACAAAGATGACGTTCTCGGAAAACGTAGGAAAAACCATAACTAAGGTGGAGAAGACAATAACGGCCTTGTCTCAACTCTTGCCAAACATCGGCGGGCCCAAAGTTTCAAAAAGAAAAACACTCTCTGGAGTGATACACTCGCAGTTGCTTTATGCAGGACCAGCCTGGCACTCAGTTACCGAAAACAAGAAACTGACAGAGAGACTGCAACGGACCCAAAGAAAAATGGTGATTAGAGTATCCAGTGCCTATAGGACAATATCCGCAGGAGTAGGAGTTATAGCAGGAATTCCACCGATTGACCTGCTCATAAAAGAATGATTGGAGAGATACCAAGGTGGGAATGTCCACACAGCAAGGAGAGACCTTATAAATCGTTGGCAGGAGAAGTGGAATGCTAGCAGAAAAGGAAGATGGACATGGCATCTCATACCAAACATACAGACTTGGATATCCCGACCTTACGGCGAAGTTGATTATTTCCTCACGCAAGCTCTGTCGGGACACGGCTGTTTCCGCCAGTATCTATTCAACCGACGCAGAGCAGACACAGAACTGTGTAAATACTGTCCAGAGGTTGATGATGCCGAACATACCTTGTTCCAATGTCCTAGATGGGAAGAAAGTAGGCGAACATTTACACAATCCACGGGAAGAGTATTCAACTCGAGAAACATGATGGAATGCTTAGTGCATTCCGAGATATCGCGGAAATCGGCATTTCACACCATTAAAAATATTATAGAAACTAAAGAAAGAGAAAACCGCTGAAGCAAAACCCTGCAATTCTATCTATCTATCTATCTTTCTATAAGATACTGTCTATTATGATTGATATCAGAAGAGACCCCTGAAGTAATGCCGAGAGGCGGTTTCCAGGGCAAATCCAGGGGGAAAGTTTTTAGTCGGTAGGCGGCTCTCTAGAGGGACCGAATCCGGTACAGGCCGGTCGCTAGATCACCAGACCGGTATCGTCTTTTGAAGATCTTTTACCCCTCTTTAAAAAAAAATAAAAAAAAAGGAGATCACCATATTCGCTTTCAATATCCTAGAGAAATTGTTTGAATTGACGGTGATTGAGACCTCGTGATTTTATAAAGTTTACAGTAGGTACTACAACTTTCATCACATTTTCAAATCCCAATAATTTTGAACAGAGGACCTCTTTGCAACGCGTTTTTCGCTGTTATAAATTTTTGAACACAACAAAAAAAAATTAAATTTGAATTAAATTTGAAATTAATTTATTAAATAAAATGAAAGGAAATAAAAGCGAAACCAAAACCACGAAGCCACGCTGAGGTGAGAGGCTGAGGGACCGCGTGCAAATACCCTAGCTCTATTGCCAGAGAGTAAGGGGGGGGGGGGGTTTAAAATAGGGCGCCACCGTTTTGCAGCCAGGTCAAAACGGAAACCTTCAAGATCGTGCTGGGGCCTCACTCTCAGCTGGACTTCGCAACTTAGGTAGAATAAAAAAAGGAAAAGAAAACCACAGGGGAGCTGTATAAATAAAACAAAGAGAATTAAAATTGATACAATTGCTGGCTTTATTCAATAAAAATATATGGGGGTTAGTATTTAATTAAACCTGTACACATCTTGTAACTCTCCACTGACAGGAGGGTGGACTTCTTCCAGCGGGGAAGAAGCTACTAGAGAAGATGACAGATGTCAAAAGAACGTCCCAGAAAAGGAAGAAAGATAGAAAAAGAAGAGAAGACCCTATTAAAAAAAGAAAAGTATTAGCTGAGGGCTTATTAATAAAACGGACCTAGTTCCTTTTCCCTTCGTACAATAAATTTATAATAAAGTAATAAAATTAAAATGGCAAAACCAACTAAGTGAAAATAAACAAAACGGGAAAAGGAACTATATAAAAAAAGTTAAAGCAACTATAAAAATGTTAAATTATAACCAAGAATTAAATTTAAATTAAATTTGAATTAAATTAATCTGGTAAAATGTAAATAAAAAGAATTGACGTCATAAGTCAAGTTTCGGTTTGAGATAAAAAAAATAAACTTATAAAATTATATTCAGGGACGTTAGTATAGTGATCAAATATTTTAATTAAACTTGATGAGCAAAAACTTAAAATAAAATTAATTTATCAAGCCAGCACGTACGCCTATGTACTGGAATGGGAAATATACAACTATATAGCACAATCGATGTCAAAATATTAATTATCAAACCGCAAACCAATCAATAATTTATTTAAGGTAGGACATAATGAAAAAAGGAATTACATAACCAGGATATGCCGCTATTAAAAAGAGAGCTCATCAGACTCTAGTGTTACTATTTAAAATAAACAATACGAATTATAAATGTCCATTCAAGGACCATCTTGACAAATTGGTGGATTTATAATAATTATAATCAAATAAGGCCCCATTATACAAAATAAAAGAAATAATTAACACTAAATATCTGAAACTAAATCATCTCAAATTTGATCAAATAATTTATTCGATGAGGAGTGAATGCTGTACATCTACATTGTTTAAGTTACTTTACGTCTGTGGACATTAAAATATTTACATTGTAATCGGCAATAGCCTGAAAGTCTGCTTTGTTAATCCCAACGATATATGTAATTTGATTTTGACACACTTAATAATATTTTATATTTCGGGCACACCCTGTACTGTATGCATTAAGATACCATGGCACACTGGCCTTCAAGCAAACTTGTGCTATATAAAACAAAGAAAACGTACCAAAATAAAGCAGTAAGTTGGACCCCTTTATAAAAAAAAATTATAGAATTTAAATAAAGTTAATTAAATTTCAAGATTGACAGTAGACAGGTACCAAAAAAAAAAGAAGAACATCCTTTAGAATAGATAAAATGGGGTCCACTTATAATAGGTGCCCAGTGGCTTCCTATAGGAATCGTAAAACAATAAGAAACATTAATTACTTAGCTAACGAGGCCAATTATACTCGGTCATATGTACAAAAGGCACATTTATCTGAACAAAGCATGTGGTGTTAAATTATGGCGATTTGGAAGCAATATACAGGGAAAATGATGAAAGAAAAATGAAGTACGCTTACCTAACGGGAGCTGTAGGGTCTTTAAAGTTGTAGGGGATCCCAAAGGTGGTGAATGCTCCGAATACTCGGCCCTTTTTGGTCCTGGTGACCCACCCGACTTAACTAAAAGAGAGCCCCAGAAGGCGTTTTAGGAGAACAGTTGAAAAATTGACAAAGAAACGGCATGGTATATAAAAAAAAACTCACCTTCGACAGCGAACAACTGCGACAAAAAAATCCCACAATGTGGCTCTCTGCTGCCCCGCAAACCAAAAAGGATCAAATCAAACAAAAGGGGCACAGAAAATAACGCATCTAGATCCAAAATCCTGGAAAGATGGCTTGAATAGCCCTGGATCCAGAAACGCTTGTTGCTTCGTCGATCGCTGAAAGTTAAGTGAGGTCACTGAAGAATTTCAGGTTAAAAGTTAAAAAATGTGCCGTTAACAGGATGTGAGAGAGAAAAAAACCAACAGAGAGAGGTGGACAGGGATAAAGCGAATTTGGGGCGACCCACTTCCGGCCAGAACTACCGTTCGAGCCGAAAAGAGAGGTTAGTTCACACACTGGCGGTGACATAGAATGAAGTCTTTAGAGCCATGCCCATTCAATTGCAGATATTCCAAGCCAAGAGAAATGAAACAGATGTACCCAAATTTAGTTTTACATAAGAAGTCAATTCATAATCCATGCCATCCATTATAAATTATTCAAAAAAAAAAACCAAAGTCCCAAACTATCTTTGCCATTCGAGAAACGTTCGTTGAAGTTTGGTTGCTGAGTATTATGGCCCAAACATCTTTTTAGAAGAAGAATATTAACCTAGAAAATTCGTTAGCCAATCTGACAGGTGCAGATGAAAATTGTAAACAAGGAAATATTTTTGAATTACATAATAAAATACTAGTATAAGTCTCGGATAGTGTATTCCAGGGAGATATCTGATTTAAAATAGGAGAATAATGTAGCCCTGCTTGGTCAAAGACACCGAAAACAGAGGCCGTTGACCTAAGGTACGTATTTACTTTTATACAAGGAACCAAACATTGTTCTAAAAAGGCAAAATACAATTTTTAAAAGACACAATACAAGTCAGACATGTGGTATGAGGTATTAGATTATAATAATTCATTTGTGACAAAATCGGATTGTCACATCTTGATGTATAATGCAATGAAACTGCATTAATTCCTTGGTATTTATGTTTTTAGTTTGTAAATATTTTTTTAACATAGTTACTATCCCAGATGTACTTCCAACCATTGAAGGTGCTCCGTCAGTCGTAATTCCAGATATTTTCGTTAAATCCAAATTCATTATAGAATATTTTTTCAGAAGAGCTTTGAGCATGTCACTCCCCTTGGTTTCACTTGTCAAAGAACTCATACCAATCATTTCTTCACTCACTTCAAAATTTTGCGTTACACCTCGTAAAAATATTAAGAGTTGAGCAGTGGAACTTATATCTGTAGATTCGTTGAGTGCTATAGAAAAATACTTAAAACTTCTCGATTTCGTAGCTAATTGCTCTTCTAAATTAGCTGCTAATGCGGTAATTATTCTTTGAACAGTCATCCGATTTAACTGAATTTTTTCAAACTTCTTTACATTTTCTGGACAAATTTTTTTTGCGGCGATATCTAAACATTGCTTAACAAAATCACCATCTTTAAAAGGCCGATAAATATCGACAGCGGGCCGCGGTATGTGCACCCCTGTATTAATGTAACCTATGATCATCACACTGTCAAATTGTGTTTTCAATTCTGATTTAAAAGTTAAAATATTGTTGCTATCACGGTATTTTCAACCTTTTCGGAGATACAGAGTCTTAATATCCGCCATTGAATCTAAGAAAAGCGAGCTCATTTAAATTGGATAAAAAAAAATTAGAAATATATTTTTTGGGAATCAAACCAATGCTTAGAAATGTGGGTTGTCAACTAACCAAATTCAAAATTTTCCTGAGTTACTGGTTTTTGATATTTTTAATATTATTTGCAGTTCCGCAAAGTCTAAAAATAGATATCTATTTTATTACCAAAAATGGTCTGATTATGTTATTTAACTTCTTACAATTTTACTTCAAGAATAGAGTATACTTGAATTTGAATAATATTTTATATTAATAACTTAATTTAATAATTAATAATGTACTTTTTATGTGCTGCATCTTCCTGGTTCCTGTTTTATATAATTAACTAGGCTTGCCCGGGCTTGTTTTATTTTTAATGTTGTTGCCCTAGTATATATTTTAATTGTCTCCTCCTTTTATTTTATTTCATTTTGTAAAGTTTTTCAATAATTACATTTTTGCTTTACCTAGGTATTTATAAGATACCGTGATTTTAATTTTAATTGTAATTTATTATTATTAGTATTGCTTTGTCAATAAGTCTTTGGATCTTCTGACAATAAAGCTTATTTGAAATTTGAATTTGCTAACTGTGCTTACTTAAGGCCCAAATTATTAATGTCCTGTTAGTGATAACAGTAACTTCCGTGACAACAATTATTCCAACAATGGTATCCTTAGAAGTTATCTAGTACGTAAAGTTAACAGGACATTGATTAATTGGACCACAATCAGCCATTAATATTTCTGTGGTCCTGGGGAAAAAGTGCTTAAGTCAGATTTTTTGAGAAAATGAGCTTATGTCACTATTGCCTTATAAATCACACACTTTTTGATGGATGAAACTTCCTAAGTCGTTTGTTTACTAAATCAAATACATGGTACCTGGAACAGAACTTCCTAAATCAAATTTACGTCAGGCAGAACATCCTAACAATACATAAAATAATATACTGGGTGGCCCACTCTCAACGCAGGATTTCATAGCATCTAAACTACTCAACTTTTTAATATTTTTCAAAAACAGGGTCATAGGGAGACATTAGGTCAACAGTTTTAAATTATTTTGAAATATACCCAATGTCCCAAAGAAAAGATCCATAGCAAAGTTATTTTTTTAAATGGAACACCCTATATCTTACAGTATTTTTGGACTCTACATAAAATAACAAATATGTCTTAGTAAGTGCATTACAAGTCTAAACTTAATAGTTTCTGACATATCGAGTTTTGAAAAATGACATTTTTGAACTTTGGCAGCTTCTAGCTTTCTAACAGTACGTCTTAGAGCAAAACGGCTTGCATGTCCCTATCTCACTTTTTTATTATCTCCCCATTTTACACTTACTCGATCCATTGTTCCACGAGTATTATAGGAATTTGCCTACCTCTTAGCAGAACCTGGCTCCGAAAGTGAGGATAGAAGACTTCGATTATATTTTCTTCGTTAAAAAAGAACGTTAAATTTAGATTGCTAAAAAATAACCAAGAAGAAAATATTAGAGAGTTCAGTCTTGCCAAAAAAGAAGTCTCACGTTTGCTTTTTGTATAAACTGTATACTGTGTTATCATTAATACGACAGTATATTCTAGCTATAATATTAAAAGGGACCACAGATTTATAAATACTAATTAGCCAAAATAGTATAAAACTTGTCAAAAATAACATCTACAGTGTGATAGTGTACACATTATTTTATTGAGCTTATGCAAATTCATTTAATTAGCAATTGCTTAATTTACTTCACCTGGATCACAGTGCTGGCGAAGGTGCGACTTTAAACTGCCTTTCCGAATGCTTTGATAATCACACTGACTACATTTAAACATATTAACTTCTTCTGGATCCTTATGTCGGAGAAGGTGCCGCTTTAAATTACCTTTGTGAATGCTTTGAAAATCACACTGACTACATTTATACATATTAACTTCCTCTGGATCCTTATGTCGGAGAAGATGCCTCTTTAAAGTACTTTTCTGAATACTTCGATAATCAAATTGGCTACATTTAAACATATTAACTTTCTCTGGATCCTTATGTCGGAGAAGGTGCAGCTTTAAATTACCTTTGTGACTATTTCGATAATCACACTGGCTACATTTAAACATATTAACTTTCTCTGGACCCTTATGTCGGAGAAGGTGCAGCTTTAAATTAGCTTTGTGACTATTTCGATAATCACACTGACTACATAAACATATCAACTTTATCTGGATCCTTATGTCGGAGAAGGTGCCTCTTTAAACTACCTTTCTGAATGCTCCGATAATCACACTGACTACATTTAAACATATTAACTTTCTCTGGATCCTTATGTCGGAGAAGGTGCAGCTTTAAATTACCTTTGTGAATGCTTCGATAATCACACTGACTACATTTAAACATATTAACTTTCTCTGGATCCTTATGTCGGAGAAGGTGTTTATTTAAATGATCTTTGTAAATGCTTCGATAATCACACTGACTACATTTAAACATATTAACTTTATCTGGATCCTTATGTCGGAGAAGGTGCATCTTTAAAGTACCTTTGTAAATGCTTCGATAATCACACTGACTACATGTAAACATATCAACTTTATCTGGATCCTTATGTCGGAGAAGGTGCAGCTTTAAATTACCTTTGTGAATGCTTCGATAATCACACTGACTACATTTAAACATATTAACTTTCTCTGGATCCTTATGTCGGAGAAGGTGTTTATTTAAATGATCTTTGTAAATGCTTCGATAATCACACTGACTACATTTAAACATATTAACTTTATCTGGATCCTTATGTCGGAGAAGGTGCATCTTTAAAGTACCTTTGTAAATGCTTCGATAATCACACTGACTACATGTAAACATATCAACTTTATCTGGATCCTTATGTCGGAGAAGGTGCAGCTTTAAATTACTTTTATAAATGCTTCGATAATCACACTGACTACATTTAAACATATTAACTTCCTTTGGATCCTTATGTCGGAGAAGGTGCACCTTTAAACTACTTTTGTGAATGCATTGATAATCACACTGACTACATTTAAGCATATTAACTTTCTCTGGATCCTTATGTCGGAGAAGGTGCCTGTTTAAATTACCTTTTGTAGTGCTTCGATAATCACACTGACTACATTTAAACATAGTAACTTCCTTTGGATCCGTATGTCGGAGAAGGTGCACCTTTAAACTACTTTTGTGAATGCATTGATAATCACACTGACTACATTTAAACATATTAACTTCCTCTGGATTCTTATGTCGGAGAAGGTGCCTGTTTAAATTACCTTTTTTAGTGCTTCGATAATTACACTGATCACATTTTAACTTAACTTCCCCTGAACCCTTACGAAGGCGGTGCTTGTATACATTTCTTTGCCGAAATATCCCCAAGTCATTCTCAACGTTCACCCTAAGTTTCTGATTAACCCGATTATCACGCTGCTGTTGGATATGGAGTCTGCAATCTTGATGTTCGCCAATGCTGCAATAGAGAAAAACATTGTTACGTCACATTAATCGTACCAGTTTATTTATCAATAATAATACCATATACAGGAACATTTCTTTAAATGTTTAACCAAATAGGTAATTTTTCTCCGATCAGCGCCAAGAAATACCTGATTTTCAATCTAAAATTCTTTGGACAGACGAAACGCGATTTACAAATAGTAGAATATTCAATAAACATAACCGTCACTACTGGAGTAGAAAAAATTCGCATAGTTTAGGAGAAGGGCGATTGCAAACAAGATTTGGATCTAATGTGAGGTGTGGCATTATAGGTAATTTGGAGTAAATCCTTAGATTACTACTCTCGCAAATCTTTTAGGCATGCCATCATTTGATTGAGGTCTTTAATTTCGAAGAAAATCTAACTGGAAATAGAGATTAGCAGCTGTTGCAAAAACAAATTACTATTCTAGCAATGAAATTGGGCAACACTTAGTTTCTACAAGATGCCTGTCCAGCCTGTCGACAGGTAACTTTATAAAATAAACTAGATTGGATCTCTTCCGCTTAAAGAAGTGTTCTCGGACTGTAATGTAGCAAAGGACATATTGATAGCTGGAAATAAAATGCGCGATAATCACACGTATAAAATCAGGAATGATTTAACCACGATGCAAAGGGAAAATCTTAAAAGGGTGGTGGCTGAGCTTAATAGAAGGAAGGAAGAAGGGGAAGCTAACATAGCAATTAAATTAAGACATAATAGACCTTATATTGCAACTTCTATTGCTGGGGGATCCGGACGCAATAGAATAAACATAAACTAGCCCCATTACATATATACTGTTATAATGTTGGTGGTTTAAGGACTAAAATTAATGAGCTGCGTAAGGTGGTTTTGTGTTCAAACTATCATATTTTGTTGTTCGTTGAGAGTTGGCTCTCTGAAAATTATACTGATGCAGAGTTATCGGTGAAATCACTTAATCTGTTCAGGTGTGATCGATCAAGCTCTTCTAGCAAGAAAAATCGTGGTGGAGAAGTATTAATGTATGTAAGAGATAATATTAGTGTTAGGAAATTTAGGCTGTCGTATGAGTCGGTGAAACAACTGTTTTTATTATGTAAAGTAGCTAGTAGCAAATTTATAGTTGGAGGTGTGTATATTCCTCCTCATTCTGACTTTAATCTATATGAGAACCACTCCCACACAGTCGACGTTCTCAGGCAAGAATATTCTACTTGTAATTTTTATATTTTTGGAGACTTTAATTAACCGGAGGCTAGCTGGGAGAACGACGACTCTGGGGCGGTAGTTGAATGCCCTTTAAACTCGGCAGGTTCAGTGTTGGGTCAGTTCTATGCGTATCTGGGATTTTGTCAGAGCATAACAGTTCCAAATGGTAGGCTTGTTTATTTAGATTTAATTTTTACAAACAAGCGTAACCTTTCAGTTACCGAGGCGGTAGATAATCTTTTTGGTGAATCGCAAAATCACAAAGCATATAACTTTGAAATTGACCTTGGTTCTTTGGCCGAGTCAAGCCTGAGATATGAAGAATTTTATTATGATTTTAAAACAGCAGATTATGTCGCTATTAATAACTATTTGGGCGGGATAAATTGGGAATTGGTTTTGAACTTAACCGACATTAATGAGGTAGTATCACAGTTTTATCATATCTTGGAAATGGCTATAGCTCTGTTTGTTCCCTTGAAAAGATACAGAACCTCTCAGTTCCCTAAATGGTTCTCAGCTGAACTAAGATCATTGGTTAGGCAGAAAAAAATTGCTCACAAGTTCTATCGGGGTAGTCGTAGTGTGAATGATTATCTCACTTTTTCAAATCTTAGAGCCAGATGTAAAGCTTTGACAGACATTTGTTATCACAACTATATCTCAGACCTAGACCGGCTGCTCTTTACTGACCCTAAGAGTTTTCGGTATAGTTTCAACAATAAAAAGGCCATGAATAAAATGTTCGATGTACTATAGGGATAATGAATTTGAGGGCTGTGATCAGATAGCTGAGGTTTTTCCCAGTTTTTCTCTACTGTTTTTTCTCAGAATAACGGGTGAGAGGGAGTGCGAACATTCCAAATCCTATATTGTTAATCGGTCTGATTTTTAATAAAATCTCCAGACTGCCACTCAAGGTTAGCTCGGGTCCTGATGGTGTTCCAAATTATTTTTTAGTAAATTGTGTATATACTCTATCACGCCCTCTTTTTATTATTTTTAAAAGGTCTCTTGACTCGGCAGTGTTTCCATCTAGATGAAAACATAGTTATGTAGTGCCGATATTTAAAAACGGGGGCAGTAACAAGATTGAAAATTATAGAAGTGTATGCATACAATCAGCCATTCCGAAATTGCTGGACAGTCTTATCTATGATCAATTATATTTCTATAGTAAAGTTACTAATCGGTGAGCAGCATGGCTTTAGCTTTGGAAAGTCCACTTTGACAAACTTATTGATATTCCAACAGAAACTGTTAACTGCCTTGGAGGAGGAATATCAGATGGATGTCGTGTACACTGACTTCTCCAAGACATTTGACAGGGTCGATCATGATATTTTGGTGAAAAAGTTGGATCACTTTGGTTTTTTGAATCTTATGATGGCTTAGTTTGCTAACTCCCTATCAGGCAGAACACAACAGGCACGAATAGGAAACGCTTTATCTAATTATATTTATGTATCCTCTGGGGTTCCGCAAGGTGGTCGCTGCTCTCCTCTACTCTTTAACATATTTATAAACAATATTGATACTTGTTTTGAAAACAGCAACGTTTTGTTGTTTGCGGACGATCCTAAGTTTTTTAGGAGAGTTTTGTCCAATACTGATCAGACTTTATTGCAGGATGACTTAAATAGGCTGAGTGAGTGGTGTTATAACAATAATCTATTTTTAAACGTACATAAGTGTAATTATATTAGTTTTCATAAGAAAAATAAAAGGGTTCATTCATCTTATAATATCGAGGGTAATACACTTCACTATTGCGACACAATTAAGGATCTTGGGATATGGTTTGATGAGAATCTAAACTTTAACACACATATAAACAATATTGTACTCACGTCTTCAAAAGTACTGGAGTTTGTTCTGCGAAATTGCAGAGAATTCTCTATAGATTCCTGTAAGAGAATATATATGTCACTTGTCGTATCATTGTTAGAATATGGGTCAATGGTTTGGTCTCCTTTGTATATGTATGGTTGCTTAGCTTTGGAAAGGATACAGAATAAATTCATTAGGTTCTCCTTGTTCAAACTTAATATTAGGATCCCGGAGGACCATGTTTATGATACTGCTTTAGAATTGCTGGGAATGTCCGTCTCGCTTCCATCCAGACATTTATTTAAATTATCAATGATTAAGAAATTCTCGGCTGCGAACGCCCAATCATCATAATTTTCTCTGCCCATAAGCCTCGGAACACTCGCGACATAATTATTCGCCGACATTGCACTTAAAACAAAAAAAAAACAATTACTTCACAACTTCCCGTTTCCCGTGTGGGTCTGGGCCCATAACCTGTTGCAGAAAAATAAAACAGCGGTTCGTTTTTGTTAAGCCTTTAGCAACGACTGCACAACGACTGACGATATAAATATAACAAGCTAAACAATAGATTGAGCGGCTTGTATAGCGTTTGTGAAATATTCAAATTTTTAAATCCAAAAAGACTAGTTACACTCTCACAAGATCATTAAATGCACAGAAAATTTAGTAACCCATTACAAAGATGATATTTCAGAAGAATTTCCTATTCAAATAATAAACTTAGTGTCAATTCTTAAAGATGAACTTTCTGAAATTAAATCGGTAAAAGAACTAGCAGAACTATTAATTATTAGTTGAAGAAATAGTCCATGCTTTCAGTGGAGTTAAAGTAAAGTAAATAAAACAATGCAGTCTTTCTCCACAGTTTAATAATGATGATGGTAAATAAAAAGGTTCCCTACATGTTTCGAGCGCTTAAGCACTCATCATCGGGGGATACTATAAGGAAAGTACAAAGTTAGAACGACCAATAAATATAAAATAAAGTTTAAGGACTTACCTAACATCGAGTTTAGTAGAAAAAAATGTTCTCTCAAATTAATGAGTACAACTCATAGTAACTTTAAAGGTTGAAGACTTGGTATGTGAGACGTTTAATTATCTTTAGATATGAATGAAGTTCTGGTTAAATTCGGATTTTTTCATCAAAGAAACATTTTAAAAGACAATGGAATAGTTTTTAAACCATATGAAAGAGATAAAAAATTTTTAAAAATTTTTCTTTTTTTTTTATTTGTTTTTTAATTGTTAGTTTTAAATTAAATTTGATATAAAAAAAATTAAATAAAATCATTGTTTTATTTCAACAAAACCATGCCCAGTTAGCTGATGTGGTAATATGGGGCGCCCCCAGACTTTTGAAAATTTATAGAGGGTAATCATTATTTAACAGTGTTAAAAAATTTTGAAATTGAAAGAGTACAACTTGTTCTCAGCCACTACCGCGAAACTGTCGCAACGTGGAGGCTGAAGTGAGGTTACTTCGAGAAGAGAAATGACTTAAACGACATACAACCAAGTTCAAATATTAGAAATATTAAAATACAAAAATAATTATTGAAATGAAAGTATAGGATTTTAACCAACTCGATATTAAGTTTAAAAAATCTATACCGGATAGATTAATCAATGGTATTTGTCATCACTGGACGTATACAGTACTTAAGAATTGGCAGAAAATAGACATATGTCAAAAAATGATCAAATTATTACTCGCGTCTACAGACAGGAATATCAGTTTGGCTTCCTGGCTTCCTGGCTTCCGCATGCGCACATAATGCTGTAACTAATAATTATAGACTTTATTGGTTAAACAGGCGCTAACACGGCATCTAATCCACCTTTTTGGTTGCAATTCGGTATATGGTAGATATAAAAAAATTGTAATAATTATAGACTTATATTGGTTAAACAGCGCTAACACGGCATCTAATCCACCTTTTTTGTTTCAATTCGCCTTTTTCAAGTTCACCGGCCAATTATTTACCAGCCCTTTTTGAGTGGATCTACTTAAAAAAAAAATAAAAGAGATAAAAAAAACTAAAAAAAAGTCATAAAGAAAAAGTGCCCGGAACGGGAATCGATCCCGGGACCTATGGCACCAAACCCAGATGCTATATCCACAGTTCCACTGAATTGCTTACAGACTTTAGTTAATCTAGTAACCGTAGAATAAAAGCCAGCGTATCGAGCTGAATGCTTCCGAGGCTGTTGCGCATGCGCATGCGGAAGCCAGGAAGCCAAACTGATATTCCTGTCTCTAGACGCTACTCAAATTATTTGGTTATGTTATGGTAAAAGGGGGTTGTAAATGTCTGTCGGAGGGTGATGAAGCACTGTACTAAACTAAAAATACACTTTTCAGAGCTGGTGATAACACTAAACCTAAGTGGCATAGTAACTATGGGAAATATAGATTTTTAAATTAATATAAAAGAGCATTGGAGAATGATGAAGAACTTTCAAACTTAAAAATAATAAATATAATACATTAATCAGGAAAACATTTCCTAGCCATCTGATGTAAAAACCTTATACTATAAGGCCGTATTTGGCTAACACGGTTAGCGCTACAATACTAAATTGATTGCTTAAAACTACCAAGAAAGGAAGACCTTTCTGTTGGTAGGATGCTGCTACCTATGGACCGGTTTCGAACTTATTGGTTCTCGTCAGCATAGGGTAAGCGCAGACATTGGTCATGGTGACATGGTTAAAGATTTTTAAAAATAATAGGTGGATACAATCAAATTTGCGAAGGGGAGCTAAAAAGTATTTTATAGAGAGAGTAAGAGGTATGTATTATGTAAGAGGGACTATATTGTGCTTATAATCTGTCAAGGTTCAAAGCATTGAAAAAATTAGTACTGCTATGAATGATTTGGTCATTTACACAGTCTATGTTTGGGTTCTTTATTATTTTGTTTATTTCCATTATTTCAAGCAGGTCCAATTTATTACTTTTGGTACAAAAGTGAAGAAATTTAGTGCTTGTATCTGGATTAAAGTTATGTTTATTTGTAGATACATGCCTAGAAAAGTTGGACTTGATTTTAGAAGGGGATAAGTTATGATTAGAAGCTCTTACTATCTCTTTACAGTGTTCATTTATGCGGATTTTAAATTTCCTCCCTGTTTGCCCCACGTAAGAAGTAGAACAACCCTCAGTCGAGCAACTCACTTCGTACACACCAGATATATCAGAGGGAGGGATATGGTCTTTGGAGTTACAAATGAATGAGCCCAGTGAATGTTTGGTTTTGAAACTGATATTGAAATTAAACAATTGAAAAATGTCTTTTAATTTATATGAAATGGGATAATTATTAAATATAGGACATAACAATAACAGAAGAGAGATTATGCGGTCTTGCAATTTTGGCTATTGAAGCAGTTTCATCAGGTTAGTTTAGTTTAGTTTTATGCGTACAACATTTATATTTTATCAAATTTCTATTTAATAGCTTTTTAGGTCACTTATAAATATGACAGCTAATAAGGATGCATTATTATTTATACCAAAAACATGTGATATACAATACTCTGCGTGGTATGCATGGTGTCAAATTTATTTTTAGTAGCTTCTTAGCTGCGTTATAAATACGACACATATATTGTAAATTCGTTCCAATTTATAGTTAACGCAAATATTCAATCATTGATAACAAAACTTAAAATAATTAATAAAATTTCCTCGTGCCGATGCCGGTTCAATTCTTACTTTTCTAACTGAACTTTTATAGCTGTAGATAGGCAACTTCTAATACAATTCGACAAAATCATGCTTTGCGCGCTGCAAGGTTTCAGGCGTATTACGAAATTGCTGTCTGAATTTTTGAGATTGTAAAGATAAGACTTGAGAAGCTTTAAGGTGCATAGCCCTTTTTAAAAAGAAAAAATTATTCGCTGCCATATTAACCTTGAAAAATGTCTAAAAACGAGTACTTTTGATTACAATTTTTTCATTAATTTCCTTAGTTTTTTTTTTAAATGCTATGTACCTTAGAAATAGAAATAGTCCTTTATTAAAATTTAATTTGACCTGACACGTATCTGAAATAGCCTTTTTAGAATCCTGCAGTAGCGGAACCATGTTAGTCGTTCTATAATTTGCACGTTGTAGAGCCTTGAACTGTTTCAGATTTTGTGACTGTTAATCTTTAAGGAGCTTGATAGCCGAGAGATAATTGCGACAAGAAGTGCTGCTCTGCTAAGCAATCGATAAGTTTAAAAACTTGTCGGTTTCACGGTATTCAAGAAAAATCAAAATCCACCCCTTATTCCTGACCTTTCACCGGCCATTGTAAATGGCCTATAACGTTGATTGAACCATAATTGGATAGATAATTTCATAACAAATCAATTTGATTTTTATAACTTTCTTGTATGAACAAATGCAAACAAGTTTAAAGAATAAGCACAAACTCTTCCTTAAATGGAAAGGGGGTTGTATCTACCGCAATCCTCTCGAATACGAAAGCTCGGAGTTAGACTCGTGATATGGCTAAACACCTTACAATTTCAACTGCTACGTATCTTTTTTAAGTATAATTATCCCGTAAAGTCATAACGCAGTGTGAAACATGTGTGATAAATGGAGGGAGATATGTGCTGTACGATTTTTGTGTCTTTATTTATTGTATTACTATGTAAGCGAAATAAAATACAACAAATTCTTATTTAGACCCAGATAACACTTACCCATTTGAAGCTGTACATGGAATCTGATGTAGATTATTATCGGTGATAGGTTCTCCATTTTTTTCGGATATATTCAGCCTTCTTATCACAACAATTAACTTAGGTCCCTGTTTAATAAAATCTTTATCAGAAGAACCTTCAGGAACATCAAGCGGAACGTTTTCAATCTCAAAGTCAGCTATTATTGAATTACCATTATTTTCAACATTGATTAATCGAGCATTTAAAAGGTTGTTATGTGTTTTCTCTATTTGCAACGTGGAAGAAAGGCTTTGATTGTTGCGACTTTCTAAATGTTCTTTAACAGCAGATAATCCTGACAAATCCTTTGCTACATCAATGTTGGTGTTTTTTTCTTCTTGAAGTAAATTATTTAATTTTATATTGGAGGGATGCACTTCTTGGTTACAGTCTGAATTCCATGTTGTGGACCGAGTGTTAGTTTCTCTAAAAAAAAAATTGGTGTTATTTAAAAATATTAAGATTAAATTCAATATTAATTACAATTTCAAGTGGCATAAAATGGTGATCCGACGACCTAAACCTGATGGACACAGTCAGTTATTCGCCTACATCAAAGAGTGAGACAAATAGCAACGTCAACAGATTGTTGACTAAACCAAGTTTTATGTATAAAGCGTTGTTGCCGGACATTCAAATATTTCATGCTAGCTGGGAAAAGAAGTTTTTTTTTAAAGCACGGATTAATTTGGAAGTTAATAATAACATGAAATGGTCTTTTCGTATAAACCAAGTTGTATAAAAGTTGAACTGTGTATGTTATGGAAGATGAAAAGAGGGACAATATTATAACGATTAGCCGAAAACGGGTCATGAAGAATTTGGAATTTAATTAGACATGCAAAAACATATTTAAATCCATGGGGATTATGATTGTTTATTAATCGGTATATATTATATGTCATGTACCGGGTAATTCATTAAGGGTGACGAGGTACCGTATCTCAGGAACTAATAGTCGTAAGAGTTTGAAAAAAAAATCCCTTAAAATGAAATCGGCCAAGAGAAATTGCTGGCAATATTTTTTAAATTCATATTTCCACCGCTAGGGGGCGTAATTGCTTCGATCGTATAAAATAATGCAGTTTTCTTGAAAATTTTCCAAATAAGTTGAGAAAAAAAATACTACCACAGTAATACTTCTATAATTGTCCATCTTTTTGGTTTAACACTTTTTATTGTGGAACGTAAAATAAGGGCGGGAGGGGATAGTGAACTTTTCCTGACTAAAGTGCCTATAGATTTGGTTAAACTTAACGGAATTTTGTAAACTAGGTCTCGTTTAAGAAAGGAGGGTATATTGAACAAAATAAAAGACAACTACGTCATTCTGGTTCTTGCCGCCCTCGCTAGGGGGTGTGTTGTACAAGGTTAACCGTTTTTTTAATTTTGCTCCGTAATCTTAAATGGAACAGTATGATTATTTTATTAGATTCGAAAAGTAGGTTAAATTTGCAACAAAATATGTTTAAGCCGCATGTCGATATCTTCATTCGTTTAAACGCTATCGCTTAAAGAATATTGCATTAACAAATTTATTAAAGAAACAAAATAGATAATACATAATCGAGCATGCCATGGACAAATAAAAAACAATTTAGCCGAAAATTAAATGCTCATCTTAGAAGGCCGTGAAAAGACTTGGAAGACAGTTTCCATGGAAACGGCGATTTTTTACAAAAGGATAGTTTATTCTTTGACATTTAAATTTGTAAAGAGCCCAATTAATTTTTTAAAATATGCCGTGTACGAACGAGGATTATTGCCGAGAACGAATACGCATTTAGATATCCTGCACGACGTCATCATTCAAGAAATGTTTTCAAAAGATTAGCAAAACGATTGAAGGAGACCGGACATGTCCAGCCAGTCGCAGCTCCAAATAGAGTACGGAGAGCAAGAAACGAAGTTAATATAATAAATGTGTTAGCTTATATTACTGCCGACCCCCATTTAAGCATTCGAGATTTGGTAAGAGATCTAAGATTGACACATTCCTTAATTCAACGTATATTAAAAGAACATAAATTACATCCGTACCATGTAATGTTACATCAACAATTAAAGCCAGCCGATTTCGACCATAGGCTGGACATTTGTTATTGGCTATTGGGGATGGTGAACGGAAACAGAAATTTTCTATCCCAAATATTGTGGACTGACGAGGCTACTCTTTCCAGTTCAGGGAAAGTTAATACTCACAACATGCACATTGGTCAGAAACAAATCCTCACTGGTTAAGGGAAGTTCAATTTCAAAATCGATGGAGTGTAAATGTGTGGTGCGGGATTTTGGGTGGACGAATTATTGGGCCATATTTTTTTGATCAGCATTTAAATGACGTAAATTATCTACAATTTTTGGAAGATGATATGTTGTTGCAAATTTAATCTACTTTTCGAATCTAATAAAATAATCATACTGTTCCATTCAAGATTACGGGGCAAAATTTAAAAAACGGTTAACCTTGTGAAACACACCCCCTAGCGAGGGCGGCAAGAACCAGAATGACGTAGTTGTCTTTTATTTTGTTCAATATACCCTCCTTTCTTAAAAGAGACCTAGTTTACAAAATTCCGTTAAATTTAACCAAATCTATAGGCACTTTAGTCAGGAAAAGTTCACTATCCCCTCCCGCCCTTATTTTACGTTCCACAATAAAAAGTGTTAAACCAAAAAGATGGACAATTATAGAAATATTACTGTGGTAGTATTTTTTTTCTCAACTTATTTGGAAAATTTTCAAGAAAACTGCATTTTTTTATACGATCGAAGCAATTACGCCCCCTAGCGGTGGATATATGAAGTAAAAAAATATTGCCAGCAATTTCTCTTGGCCGATTTCATTTAAGGGATTTTTTTTCAAACTCGTACGACTATTAGTTCCTGAGATACGGTACCTCGTCACCCTTAATGAATCACCCGGTACAGGGTCGCCAACTAAGAATGCGAGGTACTGTATCTGGGAAACTATCCATCGTAGAGGCTTGCGGCAAAAAAAATTATTACCAAAACGGCCAAGAGAAAAACCTAGAAAATATTTTCAAGTTTCTGAAATGGCCGCTAGGGGGCGTAACTGCAATCTTGAACCTAAAAAAGTGATGTTTCTGTAAATTTCGCTATATTAACGTAACAAAAATAATCCTGATCTTTAAAGTCGAGGATAATCTAAACCTTTTTTGTTTGACACTTTTTGCAGTATCTCTAAAAATAAAGTGGTGGGGGTATTCAAACGTTTCCGTAAATAACATCCTGTATCTTCGAAACGGCTAAGCCGATTTGAAGAAACTTGGGCTCGTTAAAAGGAGCTATTCTTGGGCTACAAACATCATTATATTTGAAGTTTTGTAAGTTTCACATATCGCCGCTAGAGGGCTTTTTTCGACATTCCAACAGAAATGGTTAATTTTCTCAACAAAATAAAATGCATTGGTATGATTTTTTTTTTCATGAAAAAGTAGCTAAATGATGCCTAAACTAGCTTGCGAAAACCGCATCTCGATATCTTGTTCCTAACCCAAAATATCGGCAATAGAAAATTTTATACGAAAATTCCTTAAATTTTCATTTTATTGTAACTATATTTTTCTGGAATTCTTTCTATTATGTAAGTTGTGGCCCTAAAAAGGACCGATTTATAAAAGGTAGATTTTTAATGCCCCCGCAAATGCTGACCATCACGTTCTATGCATTGCTGAAGCCTCTCATGGGTAGACAAAACTGCACTTTCAATTTCGGCTCTCGGTATGTTACGTATTGCATTACGAATCCGGTTTTTCAAATCATCTCTGGTCGTAGGTTGAGTCTGAAACACGATGTCCTTTAACCGCCCCCATAAATAAAAATCCAGGCAAGTTAGGTCTGGTGATCGCGGAGGCCATGGAAACAGACTTCCTCTTCCAATCCACCGCTGTTGAAATACTGCATTAACATGCTCTCGCACATTAACGGCAAAGTGTGCTGGGCAACCATCCAACTGCAAATACAAGTTTTGCCTTGTTTCCAAAGGCACATCTTCCAACAACAACGGTAATTGATTGGCCAAGAAGTCAAGAAAGACATTGCCATTTAGGGATTGCTCAAAAAAATATGGCCCAATAATTCTGCCTTCCAGTATGCCACCCCACACATTTAAGCTCCAACGTCCTTGGTGCTGAACTTCACGCAACCAATGCGGATTTTCTACAGACCAATAGTGCATATTATGTAGATTGACTCTCCCGTCACTACTAAAGGTGGCTTCATCGGTCCAAAGAATTTGAAATAAAAATTCTCTATTTTGGCGTATCAAACCTAACATCCAATGGCAATAGTCCAACCTCCGATTAAAATCTTCCCCTTTCAAGGCCTGATGCAAAACGACATGATATGGGTGCATTCTAAAAGTAATTCAAAAAAGTTTAAACGAATACCTAACTTTGATGGCCATTAGAACTTACCTATGGTCCTTCAAAATATTTTGAACCGTTATTCGTGATATGTCCAACTCAAGGGATAATGGTCTTGTGCCAACATGAGGATTTCCTTCAATATACCCCAGTACGTAGTTAATATTTTCTTGTGTTCTTCCAATTCTTTGCCGTTGAAACTTAGGCCGAAAACAACCATTGGCTCGTAAACTCGCCACTAATCGGGGAAAAACTCTCACATCGCAAGGACGCCAATTTGGATATCGAGCGGCGTAAACTCTTTTAGCTACTGCGGCATTCTGAAGACATTCAAAATAAACCGCAAGCATATCAACAGCTTCATCATTCGTAAAATGCATTTTGTAAACACAAAAATTACTCAAAGTAACGCAAAACTTTGACAACTATTGACAATTGATGATGTCGTTTTTATCTACTGGTCTTAGAACCATAGAGGTAAGAGAATTGTGTTTTATTCTTAACATTGTGTTTGGAGACTTAATTTTTTCTGACACTTTAATAATTTGTAAAGAAATCGTTACAATAGTCCGCCGTCACCCTTCATTAGATGTAATTGAACAGAACACCTCAGTGGATGCCGATGCTGATATCTGGGTCGAACATTAAATTTTTTCAAAGTTGAGAATATAGCTATCGAAATATTTTACTCTATAATTTATACCGCCATTGATACGTATGTTCCAAGGAAACCTGTAAGCACTTTAATATACCCATCTTATTTCTAAAATAAACTATTAATCTTATCTCCAAAAAGAATACTGCATTTAATAAATACAGTAGAACTAAATTCCCGACAGACGAGACTACGAATAAACAATTAAGAAGAAAATCTAAAACATCTATTAACTCCGACTATAATAGGTTTATGAACAGTACCCAGCTTAATATTTTAAGAAACGTTAAATCCCTGTGGCCCTACATTAGATAAAAGCGCGAGGTTATGGGATATCCAAGGAAAATGAATTATAATGATACTCTTTCTAACAATCCTACTGAATTGGTTGATTTGTTTTCTGAATTTTTTCAGTCAGTTATGTTCAGTGTGGCGACACATTGAACATGACATACAGCTTCCTGTAGCGAATTTAATCCTCACAAGATCTGTGTTAATAGTGGCATTGTATTCAACAAACTGATTGGTTTGGATGTTAATAAGAGTGCTAGGCCAGATAGGATATTCCTTTTAAATTGCAGCCATACCCTTGCAGTGCCTCTTAGCAAAGGAACTTATAGCTACGCAATAGAAAACCGACGTAATGTTAATAATTCGATCGCTCGATGGATCCCGGTTTTCAAAACGGGGATCCTCCTTCGTTAAGCGGTCGGGCTTTGCCGAATGCACGTTCAGAGTTGTCGTCTTTCCGGGTGCGATATAATATTGTCACGCCTGTGTGTTTGGGTGCGACTAGGCGTGTATACCTAGGGTCGGAAAGAGAAACTAATATTTAGGAAACAAACAGTTAATTTATTCGAACATTAGTGTCTTTCATTTGTACCAAGTATAATGATTTCAAATATTCATTCAAATATAAATTAATATAAAAATATTAGAATTTGTATTAATGCAAAAATGTTAAATTGTCATTACAACAGATTATCAGATGTATATGGTTACAAATACCTATCGGGGGGATAAATACTAAACTACTGTACTTATATTAAGATTGTTATCTTCTCGCCCGTCATAGTACACCGTGTGTCACAAAAGCCTAAGTCTTAAACCGTCGACCGAACGCCTCACCCTCTCGACATCGAGTGTCCTTTTTGTTTTTCCAAAAATGACTCCTCGACGTGATGCCTCGGTCGTCTACCTCAATTTTTGCTGACCTCGTACGTCCGCAAAATCTTTCGCACGTTTTTAAATAATCGATTTTTGCTTTGGTGAGATATAAGCATATAATATATCTGCAAGTTTGTTTATTAAACATTTTCAAGTTTGTTTATTAAATCGACTACCGGATTCGGTTTGCAAGGTAAATGACTTTATTCTATTGCAAGGGTGCAACGAACTATTTTACTTAAATATAGAAGTATGGAATATTATTTTTTAGTTATTTCTTTTGTGACAATATGTTATAAAATATAGTCTTTAGGATTATTAACTAAATTTTGTAGACTGGTTTACTAAACCCAATAAAACAATACGGCGCGGCCGGCGTGAACCAATGTTTTCATTTTCGGGTTTACCAAAGAGCTGAGGTTAACATAAAAATGAATAAATCTAGGAGTTTATTGTAATCTTTAATTTTACTACTTCAATCGATTTTTTTGTACAAAGTGTTCACGAAATATATTTCTTTAAACTTATACGAAATCTTTTGGCATACTCTCTTGACGAATTTTAGCATTTTTAAAATATGTACTACTAATACTTATAAAACTGACCAGTTATTAATTTAGTCCAGTGACGGAAAAACAGAATAAAAGATCTAGAAAAACTGTATTAACAACATAAAAAGGGATATAAAATGTACGTTTATCTGCATATAAGGTGGTTCAAAAAATATCCGTTTGTAAATCTAACAATCTTTAAACTTTTTTTTGTATCTGCCGAAATTATCTTATTTTACGGCACCAAGACGTACGTAATAAACGTTTTTGGTCATAGGTCTAAAACGACCAGAACAAAAAAAATTGAAATCTTCCTTGTTGCCACAAAATGACCTGACATTGAAATAATTTGTTTTAATTAGAGTCGTATTTAGTTTCGACAGGAAAGTATGAATTATTAAACCTTTTTGGTTATAGGTCCTAACGGCAAGGGAAAAAAAGTTTAAATGTTTCGTCATTTTTAATTAACCTGATATTTATTACTGGTAAATAAGTAAAAAAAAAACTTTCTGATAAAAAATTTAAAATACTGTTTTTTACAATTAGGTACAGGGTGATTCACCATAATGTCACATCTTCTTAATTTTTTTATTTTTTATGCTAGGTAAAAATTTTTAGCGTGTAGGGTATTTGAAATGATTTTTGCAGGGGTTTCCACAAATTCCCTTAGTCGCTTCATACATAGGATATAGCATAAAGTTATATATTCCTAAATATATTATCCAATTTATGAATTCTACCTAAAATTGTAATCGTATTTCATATAACATGCGTTACACCTTAACCGAAGGATTTCAATATATTTATATATTTTTAATTAATATAATATTAACATTTACCTTGACAAACGGTTTTTCGTTCGGTTAGGGTATAACGTGTGTTACATGAAATACGTTTAGAATTTTAAGTAGAATACAAAATTCGAATAATAAGCGATAAGTATAACCAAATTAAAATGGGATACAAAAAAAATGTTATATAAGAGTTGTTGGTTTTACCAAAAGGCATGTCAAACGTAAAAATATAGCATAGGCACTGAGTGGCCTAAAAAATTATTAAATAAGAATATGTGTTTCTTAATGAAACGCCCTGTATATTATTTACTTATTTGAATAGGTAAGGTAAAGAAATGCCTTTATATTCGTCTTTTGATTAACTTTCATCATCATAATACTAGTAACCCTTTTTCAAGGTAGAAGTTACCTATCAACACAGGGCCGCTTAATGTATGGGCCGGCATAATAGGAAATTTTAATACTGGACCACATTTTCTAATAGACATTCGACTGGTGAGGTTCATCTTCATTGCTTACAGCTCATTACAGTCAAGCAGTAAGACACCAGCAATACCAACGTTTTAACGCAGTTTAATGAAATATTACTTTAGTTTTAATGATCATTGTAAAGGCAGCAAGTTCTTCTGACTTTATTAAGCTACATTTTTTTTTGTGGGATATGTGATAGAAATAGTGTACAAAACGGCTTCTACTACAAGAGATAATTTTTTAAATAATTTATTTTAGTTCTTTTCAATAAAATAATAACATTACCCATTTTGCAAAGCATAGGATAATTTATTTCAAAAACTATAAGATCAGACAGTGACATGTTTCATAAAAGATTAAGGTATTTAAAAGATAAACCCCTTCAGTTAAACAAATACAGGGTGTTTCATTTGAAAATATCGAAATAACACATAATATTTTAATTACCGAATTTGTCAAGTCGCCATGTACAGGGTGGTTCATGTAAGATGACTCACTACCATTTCTCGGAAACTGTAATAGTTATAAAAAAAGGTTCAATAGGTTCATTTTGGTGGTATAGACAGACCTTGTTTTCTTTCAATAAAAAAGTTAATTGATTGTACAAACTTTTTCATATTATTATATTTTTATGTACACAGGGTAAGTCGTTTGACTGGAGTTGATACCAACCCTTGGTTTTTTAAATAGAGCATCCTATATTTTACAATACTTTTTGATTCTACATAAAATAACCATTAGTATTTAATAAGTGCAGTATAAGTCTAAACTTAATAGTTTCCGAGATATCGACTGACATTTTTGAACTTTGACAGCTTCTATAGCTTTCAAACGGTACATCTTAGGTGAAAACGGTTTACATATCCCTATCTTACTTTTTTATTGTCTTTCCAAAAGTGTAAACTTCCGGTTAAACCGGATGTAACTCGAAATCCGAAAATATAGTACTTCCGGTATAACCTGAAATTAATAGTTTTAGGAAGATAATAAAAAAGTAAGACATGTAGGCCGGTATTGTAACATATAGGGTTTTCTATTTAAAGATCGAAAGTTGATATCAACTCCAGAAAAGCGACTTACCCTGTATACACAAAAATATAATAATAAAAATTTCTTTACAATCAATTAATTTTTCTATTCACTTTTTTTTATAACCCTTACGGTTTCCGAGAAAAGGTAGTGCGTAGTCTTACGTGGGCCATCCTGTACACCCTATATCATAAACCTCAAAAACAGTATTATGGGTAATGTACCGCGTATCTTAAGGTACTAATGGTAAACATTTTGTTTAACTAAGCTGAATGCCCCATGTTATGATTTCTTTATCGAGCCACTGAAAATACCCGAAACAAAAATAATTATTTGGCAACGCCACAAGAAAATTTAAAAACTTCCTTAAAAAGAATATATTATGTTTAAGTATGTAATTTATTTTTTGACCGCTCAGTATGCTGTTAAATATTTTTGCGTTATGCCTTTTGGTAAACCCAACAGCTTTCATATAAAACTTTTTTTTTGTATCCCTTGTAGTTCGGGTGCTATCAAAGACGAACACCCTATTAACGTACCCTGCTATACAGGGTGACCTTAAAAAAAGTGCATAGTACCACACGATAGAGGATATCAAAAGAATGTAAAAAAGTTCCTATACACTTATGTACAAATTTCTTTTAATTTGTAGATAGGTACAGTATATACAGTTCAGTAAACATTATTTTTTAACATGATTTTTATAAACATTATCATTGTATATATTTATACAAAAGCTTTCATATATTTAAAATATTGTGTAATGAAAAGAAAATATGGGCACCATATGCAGTAGGTCCCCTTTGTCACTAGACTCGGTCATGCCTCTTTCATGCACTCGCCGGTTTTTCCAAAAGAGTTTTCGTTGGGAAAAACACAACGTTATTGGGTTGTTACAGGGTCCGCGTCAGAACACATCACCCTGTAGGTCTCCCTTCGTCGGCGGTTTCACTCATTCAACACGCACTCATATTGTCCGGGACGGATAATTTATTTGTAGGTTAACACAGGGTCCGCGTCAAAACACATCACCCTGTATGTCCCCTTTTTATTATCGGTCTCAGCTCTTAATACAATTGCTACTCCCAAGACACTCAGGCAGGGCTACTTACTTGTTCGGTCTTTCTGTCTGACTGTTCTGGCTGGAGGTCAAGCGCCAAGTCCCTTTTGATTCTCTCCTTGAGTTCGAGCTGGGCTTCGATTCCCCCACTAGTAATATCCTACTCCGGGGAAAAGAAGCCTGCGGTTGGCTGCGCGTAGGCGCATAGTGGATTGCTGCCTACGTCCTTTTTGCACGGTCTGGGAGAGTAATTAGCTAACTTTCTAGCTCAATTAATTTACACGGCGCGTAACTTAATTATTAATACGCGAATTTAACCGGTTATGAAGTGACTTCGTCACAGAATTATGCTCTAATAAGATATTAATTCTTATTTTAATTAATTCTTAAAAGAATGGCTGCTGATCTTGCTTATCTGGCTGTGAATTTTATGTACCTTCAGCATCAAGCTGAAATGCAGGAGCGTAGGGTCGAAAGAAGGGCATGGAGAGAGGAACACAATCCTTTCGAGTTGAATAACGATGTGCTCTTTGATTTGTTTTGGCTATCTCCTGATTTGGCGATGGAAGTTGTTGAGGAACTGGAGCCAATGTTGGAGAAACGTCGACCAACTGGGATTTCAGTTTAACATCAGGTTTGTGTTCTAAGTGGAAGTTAATAGAAAAATTAACCTCAGTTATAGTGTAAATTCTGAATTTTTTCTTTTGCCCACAGAGGTTCTCACGGCTTTAAAATTTTATGCCACAGGATGCTATCAGGCAGCGGTGGGTGGTCAATATGATCTGGCACTGAGCCAGCCAACTGTTAGCAGATGTGTCAGAGATGTGACTAATGCTGTCAATGAAAAATTCCTATATCGGTGGGTGCAGTTTCCTATCACCCCCGATCAACGGCATGCTGCACGACAAACATTTTTGAGAGAACATCAGCCTTTCGAAGGGGCAATAGGTGCCATAGACTGCACTTATGTGCATCTTTTAGCTCCAAGACAGCATGAGGAAGCTTATGTCAATCATTGGGGTTACCATACTCTCAATGTTCAAGCTGTAAGTTTCTAACAATATTTAATCATTTTTCCAATGATTTATTATTAGACGTCTTTGTTGTCTTGATAGATTCGTGATCCTGATTTGAAAATACTAAATATCAATGCAAGATACCCTGGAGCCAGAAATGATGCTTTTATATGGGCAAGCTCAGCGGCAAAACGTGTCATAGGGCGCAACTATGACCGTGGAGAACGGAACACATGGTTGATTGGTATATAGAAATACTTTATATAGTTTTCCAGTTATTAGTAAATTCAATTTTCATCAAAAAATATTTTCTCTTTGCGAATAGGAGATGACCGATATCCCTTAGAGCCATGGCTCATGACGCCCCTGAAGAATGAGCGACCAGGAACTCTCCCCGTGCCCAGTACAATGATGACCTTTGCTCTGCAAGATCCATTAATGAACGACTTTTTGGGGTTCTTAAAGCGGAATTTAGATACCTGTCCAGCCAGAGAAAACTTATGTATGAACCGGGGCTAGCAGGTAAAATTGTCAATGCTTGTGCTGTTTTTGCACAACATGAGGATAGAACATAGAATACACGAAATTGAAGTGGAGTAGGCTGAAGTATTAGCTCATCGTGCTGCTCATCCTCCCAATGTGGAGGGCATTGGCTGTTGGAATACAGGACAGATTTATTGCCAGAAGATATGATAGAGGTAAAGAACGAAACTAAAGTAGTTAATTATTGTGCCTTCATATAAAATATTATCATAAAATCACATATTTTTACTTTTCTTGGGAGTTATGTGTCCATTAATATTGTATGATCGCCATCTTGTTTATAGATGTTTAAATAAAGTTATTTTTTGGTTTATATTTTAAACTTAATGTCTAAATCTGTTTATTATTTAGTTTCTATTTTATTTCAATTATTTGTGCAATTGGGTATACCTTTACCGGGTGACGGTGTCACGGTGACGTTCACGGCTCTCCCCAACGCTCCTTGGCTGAACCGAATCGAGTGGCATCACTCACGAGCCGATAGTTGTCGGTTGCATTTCCGAGAGTCGGTAACAGTGGCATACAGAATAGCGTCGTCTAGATCCCGTCGGTCCCGCAACCGATGGCTGTCGGTAACATACCGATACCGACGACTGTCGATGCCGTGTGCAGAATAGCGCTCCTGAGCAGTAACCTTCAACATTGTCGCTTTATTTTTTTTGCAGATGACCTCAAAATTTACCGGGTAATCAATAACGCCAATGATGGTATTCTTTTGCAGTCGGATATCACGCGCTTAAATCTGTGGTGCATCAAAAATCAAATGCAACAAAACATTAAACAGTAAAATGTTATTTCATTTACAAGAAAAAAGGTCCCAGTCTTTCATAACTACTTAATTGGGAACTGTGACTTAACACGCGTAACAACAGTAAATGATTTTGGTGTCATGTTCGACAGTGAGTTGAGGTTTATGCACCATATTGACTGGGTGATTTCTAGGACGTTTAGAATGGCAGGTTTTTATTATGAGGCAATGTGGTGAATTTAGGAATATCAAAGTGCTTAAATCACTACACTTCTCTTTGGTCAGAAGTCATCTCGACTATTGCAGCACCGTATGGTCTCCTATTTATAGGACCCACATTGCCAGAATTGAACGAGTTCAAATAATGTTTGCCAACTTTTTACTTTATAAATTAAAGATTGATAAAGAGACACTTACACACAATAAGCGTTTAAATACTTAAGGTCTGGAATCATTGAAAAGGCGCCGAATTAAACACACTCTCTCTTTCGGCCACAAAGTTATCACAAACCAAATAAGACTGCCCTGACCTATTTGGTCTGTTAAACTTTAGAGTTCCTTCTAGAACAACAAGATTGCACGAAACGTTTTCTCTGCAACACAACCGAACAGATGTCGGTAAGAACGAAGTTCTCAATAGGTTTATTCCGCACGATTTTAGCTTCGATTGTATTACTTTTAAAAATAGAATTGATAGACTGTTTGAGACTGTTCCTGATAACCTTTTGCGGTTTTAAATTACTTGCAATATAGTTATAAAGGGCTATTATTTTATTAGGGACAGTATCTTGTTACTATTTGTAAGTTTGAATAACTACCTTTTCTCATTACTTACATCTTCCACTCTGTGTAACTTATAATATATTTTGCAAATTGTTGTTGTTATATTTTAGATTTAGGTATGACGTATGTACTATTTGGACAGCTCTGCCTGTTATGTATGTGTTTTTGATAAATAAATATATTTTTTCTTGGTAAATTCTGTTATTATCATCTGTTATTTCAAAATTTTCCTTGGATTTCCCTTTCTCATCTACAGCCTCACTAATTATTTTATATATTTTTTTAAAGTCATTCTGATCAGTTTCTGGTTTTTTGTAGTAGTAGTCGTACTTCTGTTTATGTATTATTTTGTTTAAATTGTTTCTGTATATTTTATATGTTTCTATATGGTCTATGTTATTGCCGGTACGAGTTTTTTTTTTTCATTTTATCGCGGCGTTCAATGGCAGTATGCCACGCCATCTCAGGGTGGTTTATAAAATTTGGAGATATAATTAAAGCGTATGCGGTGGCATAGAATACCTCAGCTAGCTCTCACTAATATGTATTTTTAATTTAGCATTGGGGTAGTAATAACTGAGGGTTTAAATAAGGTGAACCAAAGCCCAAAGCTAGTAAAATTTAAGGCGCCACTGGATTGTTAAATAATTTTCTTCAATAAGATTTTGGTTACCCTGTTGATGGTTACCTAATCCTGATATCCCTTCAGTCACTACGTGAACCAACCCAGAAGAAACATATTTTCCCAAAGCACTAATTAAAAGGAAACAATGACGTCATATTAATCAATTTAATCTTAGAATTAAGCAATAAGCAAGATTATAATAGGCATACTATTATCCATTTATGAATCAACTTTATAGGTTTTGAAATTTTATAAATGACTATATAATTCTCACAAATGAGGGGGGGGGGGAGAACGTTACCACCAATATGGATCCATATTTTACACCAACCCCTATTTTACACGCAACCAAGTGCTAGATTGTAACCTTAGGTACATTATTTAAATTAAGATTAATTATTATTATATTATATTATTATTTTTTTTGAATCATTACTGAAATTTATTCATAAGGGTTGCTTAGGTCTGCGCTATAAAGTTAGTTGTAAATAGCATTAAATTGGTTTGGCCAATGGGGTAAAATCTAAAGACATTACAACATAGATCTTATCTTAAAGTCACAGCTGATTAACATCACTGAGGTAGCCACGATCCTGGGGAGCTGCCAAGTACTGCGAAATGCTGTTCAGCACCATCCAGGCTTGGTCGAATCCTGGATTCTCCGGAGCGGAAGTTACTCAATGTTAAAGGGAGAACAAGGGAGCCAAAAAAATAAGATAGTGGGAGGGAAAAAGAAGAAAAACCCTGAAATAATGAGTACCAATTAGAACTAAGTTAAACATAATCCAAGTAACAGGAAACAGGGAAAATAACCAAAAAAAAACCTACCTCTTATGGAGGGTTTTCCTTCAAAATATCGCTGAGCGCTTCATGCGGTCCAGGAGATGTACTGCAGGCAGCCTGATATTTATAGCAGCTTACAATGCGGCCTCTGAAAGAACACACCGACATTACCACAAGGAACGCCATTTAATGAAACCCAATCAAACTTACAGGAAGGTGAATTTAATCCCTTTTCAGGAAGATTTCCTCGCCCAATCGCTAAACGATCGAATTTCGAGTGATAATCTTGAGTTTGTCGATGTTCGGGATAAATCCCTCATGGATGAATTTGGATTACACCACACCACAATTCACTTTCCGAACACGACGTCACCTTCGAAGCCGAATTGAAATTGAAACATGGCAACTTCCTTCTGCTTAGCCGGGCATTTCCCCTACTCCTCGCTATTTTCAACATGACCAAATAAATCAAAATTCCCAAGGTTCAAATGTGCAATTTTCAGACTCATAAACCTTGGTACCAAAAGACAGAGGTAGTTCGTCATCCTAGGTTTAATTAACGCATTTCCGGGACCAAAAAATCCTTTTATGCCGAGTTAGCGGGAAGCGATAACAATAACAAAAGATACCACAATATTAGACGATAGGTTTGACAAAATTAGCTCCACTAAAACAACAGAACATATCCCGCAAGAATCAGGTAATGTCCAATAAATATATTTTGTAACGCCACTGGAGCTTCGATAGGAGTCGATGCGTGAGGTTCCATCTAACACGCCGGTCTAGTTATTTTCTGGTAATAAATGGATTCTGATATATATTGGCGCCAAAAGGGAAATAATTAGATTTAACACAATATTTAAGACAATTATCATTACCAAATATTAAAATAATATATCGGATGTTGCGATTGAAATCACCGGAATATTATTTTGTCACAGTGCAACCTAAATTTCAAAATAATGTGGCTTATGGAATACTCCCAAACTTCTTGACAATTTGACGAGTATTCCGCTAATTTGAATAAATTAAATAGCTGATTTTTGACACCACTAGAAATATATATGATATGGGTTCGATATACGGCTGATACTACCTGCTGAACTAAAATAAATTGAAGCTCATTATGCAAACCTTAGTGTTTATCTAGCAAGGGGTTTATTATTTGATATATTGAAAAATATATTATAAATAAAAAAAAAACGGAACGTTACAAGTAATGCATAAAATGCCATTAGTCATTAGTGATCCATGGTTTAAGTTTATTATATTTTTCATAGCAGATGACTTTTGTCTCTTTGGAGTAATCAATAAGTTTGCCAACAGTTTTCATTAAATTATCAGTTGCAATTCCATGCTAAACATGGAAGAAGAAAACTGGACAACACCAAAAACTACAAAAAAAAACATGAAACTATAATCAGAATTGACAACATAAATGACTCAAAGAAAACTATGAAAACGTTCAAAAAACAAATAAACATTAAAGAAATTGGTAAAGGTTTTAAAAGTATGAAAGGAACATAAAATGGTTTAAAATAATTGTAGAAAGCTATGACAAGGACCAACAGGACAAACTAAAAACTGCTATAGATAGCGCCGAAAAAATAAAATATAAAAAAATGACACTGTGAACCCTAATCAAAGAAAACTGGATTCAGCAAGCTCCAGCGAAGATAGTGAAATGGTTTTTAAAAAGACGTACGTTTTATTTTGACCTCGTAACAGTGTATGTGCAAGAGCATCTAAACCTCGCGTGAATTTAACATTGACAAATATAAATTTACATCAATATCATTAGTGTTCAATAAATCAATGTTAACATCACCGACAGGCAGATTAACTTGTGTCTCTTTGATTTTAATTTTGGCAACATTAATATGCAATAATGCGTTTTGCTACTATTAATTTGTTTAAAGTATATAAAAAGAACACTGTCCCAGTATGCAAATGCATATGTCCCGTTAAACAACACGGGGTGGTTGTATACTAAGAAAAAGCCTCAAAAAATGATCTATAGTGGGGCATGCAATAATTTTCTCTTATTGTGTAAGACTTTGTAAATATTATTTAATTTATTAATTAAGAAGTTTACTTAAAACATTAAAAACAATTCAGAACAGACAAAAAAAATTAAACAAACTTTTTGTACCAATTAGAAAAATATTGTCTGAGTATACAACGGTTTCACCTATACCTAAGCTTAAGCAAAGTAAGTACCTGTTTTCTTTTGCTTCAGATTCGTCCATCTTAATGTCTAGTTCTTCGTTTTTCAATTTCCACTCTATATAGTTCAAATTATACATTTTATCGCATTCATTTACTGCTTCACTCTCCTCAACTTTAACCTCTGGTTGTGTTTGATGAGGAAATATTTGTTCGCCCCTGCAAAACATAAAATGGTAATTGTGTGGATTACCCCATACAGAAAATTTGTTGCTTGTTTTTTTTATAGCCTAATTCTCGGCCTAATTTGAAGTCTATTTTTTTTAAATGTTAGAACTTACTTGCTTAAGGCTTAAAAAGCATACATACGTAGCTTTAGATTGTTTGTAATAGAATGAAAATTTCACTAAGGCCTACCTACATTAATTAGTTTGTAAGCAATCCACTCTCTCTACTGATCAGGGTGATAAGTGTGAAATTATTATTAATTATTATTCTCGGGACCAGAGTTATAACAAGCACAGTTTACAGAGTATACAATTTAAAAATTAGAATTACCTACTTAGGTATTTAAAAAACAAAATAGTTTTAAGAAAAAAAATTAACAGACAATTAATTATGAGGGTACCTACTTTTAATGAAACACAAATAAATAGAATCCCGAAATGAGCAAACTTACCTAATTTGCCCCGTTTCCTCATCGTCACTGTTCTCAGTTTTTATTTTTTGTTTTTGTTGCGTAAAAAGCTCTGTTGGATCGCTGCATTGATAATTTTTTTTCTCATCCAAATCACACATGTTTATAAACAATTTAATTCAGGAGAACCGCTACCTTATTAGTGAGACACAGACGGCAAAATATATCAAAAGTGAAAAAAAAAAGTTTGCTGTGGTATATAAAAACATCAAAATTAGGTTAAAGTCGATTGCACCTATAAAGTTAGGTTATTTTGTACTCGATCATGCTTTTGGCATCAATATATCAGGGCAAACAGCCAGCTAAGGGTTGACCCAGATGAAACCTATGCTAACTTACACCATTGCTCTTAAGGAAGACTTAAAGCTAAGCTAGTTTCAAAGTTAATTTTCGTTTGCACATATTGCAATAAGCATTAAGTGCGTGTCTTATTTTGTAATCGCGACTTTCTCGTTTTATGGATACTTAACCCTCACAGACCCAACTCGTTAATTAAGCTAAGCGCACATGCGCTACAGACGTTTTATTTTAGCGCCGCTTTATGTAAATTAAGTTAGGGTTAGACGAGTTAGAGTACTTGTCGGTTGCCGGATTTTAGTCGAAAAGAAGTTTCGTATTTCGTGTTAAATTTGTATATGGGGTATGTCGGACCCAAGTGTGAAGTTTATGGTAACGTACCTGAAAGGCAGAGTGGCAGAGTAATTGTGATTTGGCTCAGTACGGACGTTTTATTGTGTGCTCTGTTATCAGATCATAATAAGGTTCAAATTCGCTTAATATCGGATTATCAGTCTGACACCTCGTGTATTTTCTTTGCCGACATTCGGGAAAATTTAGCTTTTTGTATGGTTTCCATCCATTTGTGGCACCCCCTGTACGCGTAGGGGGTATGTTTCATTAAATATCGCGTTCACAAGTAGCTAAAGTGCGAAATTCGAGTAAAATTCGATTTTCTGGGTAGTTATTATGTACTAATTACATAGTGTACAGGGTTTTCTTTTATATTTATCTAGAGCAAAAACAATAAGAGATAGAAGAAAAATTTAAATATGAAAGTTTTAGGATTTTTACTGAATCATATCAGAATCTTGGCAAAAAATTTTCAAAAGATGATTACAATACCCAAAAAAATAAGCAACTTATGTTTTTTTAAATGGAACACCCTGTATCTATTGTATTAAAATTATAGTAATTTATTTCCTGATTCTAAAAATATGTAGTTTGTCTATATTAACTCAAACCGTTTTTAAAATATTAGCAATCAAAATTTCAAAAAGTTGTATTTATTTTCTTTTATAAGTCTAGAATGCCTTGAGAATCAAATGGCCTACAATGGTGATGCCTTCGCTTACTATTAAAATAACATTTAGGAGGCGTTGAAAAATAAATGCAACAAGTTTAATTCCATTTGATATCTATTAATTTGTAGTTTGCTATTAAAATTTTTATTTAATCATTAGGTAAGTATTAATATTTTAGTAACAATAATAATTAATTAAAATAAAAAATTTACTTTTACGATTGTTATTTAAATTTTAAAAGAAAATTAATACAATGTTAAAAAGAAAAATAATTAAACATTAACAAAAAATTACTGATTTTCAACGTAACTCCCTTGATTTATTATACATTTTTGAATATTTCCTAATAATTTATGATTTATTGAGTTCATAATGAACCCTCGATAGTCTCTATTTAGCACCAAAATTTCTTCTCAAATTCTTTGTTCCAAAACTTGAATGTTCTTTGGCCTATTGTAATAAACTTTGTTTTTTAAAGAGCCCCAAAGAAAAATATACAGCACCGTTCTGACTGATTCTTGTCGGACGGGCCAGGTGATGCATTTAATTGCCAAGAGGTGTCGCTCAAAAGCTACATCTGCCATTCTTCATATTTAATAGTGCTTTGGAAGTGTAACACCCTACCATACTACCTGTCAGTATCGGATCGAGCGGCAAATCCTCGGAGAATCCTTGCAGACTCCCCTCTTTGTAGTAGGCGGTGACAAGCTGTTAATTTGCGGGGTTCGTGAAGATCCCGTCTCTCTGCCATATGCCTGACCACTTTAATTGCAAGACACTACAAGCCATTACCCACAGAACCCTGTTACTCCCATAAAGGAAACACGACGTTTTCATGCTGCTTAACATTTTTTTTATTATACTTCCTTATCTTCTTCATCATACATTAGAGTTCGTGGGAGCGACCCAAAATACCCAACACTTATTTAACTACATAAGGTTACAAATAAATTACACTATTCATTCTTAATTTAGGTAATTCGATAGTTTGCCATAAAAACGCTTACTCTTAATTTCCATTTTTATTAGCAGATAATATACGTTCGAGCTCCAGACTTCCGACTTTCACGGTATATCGCGTTACTTTTATTCGGACACAGTTTCAGATATTTATTCGGGCAGCACCTCCGGTAGGACGGCTTGTCAGCAGGATTTTGACTATTCTTCCGATTGTCTCTTTCGCTTTTATACACCCAACTTATCATAAAATTGACCCCCTTATTACACCTCTATTCCACCCGTGAAGACAATTAACTTTTACGACCCACCCTCTCGAAATTGATAAAGTTTGGTTACGCAATATGTGGTAAGTGAGATAGCGTAATTTGTCCCAGCTGTTAAGAAGCTCGAGAGAAAGCCAATATTTTTATGTTCATTTTGGGAGGCTGACATAGTTTTATTACAGGCTTATATTTATACATTTTTATAGCCTCTCTTCCGATTTCTTGTGTTTTAGCTCGTTAATTTTTATTACCTGGGGGTCTGTATCGATTCGAATTCGCATTTTCCGCGTGGCGGTTGTTTGTGATAAATTTACCCAATCAGATTAAATTGATTCACGTTTTATTTCTTGAAGAGGAAACTTTATGACTTTCGTGGTTTTTCTATTTGGCAAGGCCCACCCCTTATTGTTCGCGGTGAAACGGTATTGGTGGTCATTCCGCGTGACTCCAACCCTTTGTGATGAAACTGCCTCTATCCGGGGAAACAAAAGGTGACGATCTACTGTTTCTGAAAAAGGAGGTCAGCAAGCTGACTCATAATTCTGGGTGGGTAGTTACGATAATTAATTAGTTCGCTCAGTTATATTGTTTCGGTATTTAATGGCACTAAATCAGGATGAAATTTATTCTTAGATGTTTTTCAAGCATGCAAGTTTTTATTCTATAGGAATGGTCAATTATTACATCTTTATTATCATATTTCTGAATTAATATTCTGGTTGAAGATAAATTAATTTTTCAATAAATCTCTAATTATTTAAACTTTAGATTCTGCAAGTAAATTTAAAGTATTAATTTATATCCATTAGTTGCGTCTAGTTAATTACTTCTGGTTTCTTACTATCTTTGTATAATTTCCCGTATTTTATTGCCTTGGCTACCCGGCCATTACAGAAGGTAAAAATCTATTGGGAAATAACCTGTGGTGTTCATTACGAGTTGTAAATTAATTCCTATTATTTCACTAATATAGACGGAAAACATCGAATTTTTCTGCTGCAGAATATCCCATTTTATTATTATAAATACGAAGAAAAATGTTAGTTTATTACAAGCAAACAAGTAAACAATGTCAAAAATGTCATAATAACATTTGTTTTCCTTGGCTTTCTAGACGTAATAATTGCAATTAGAAAAGGCCGGCAGACTTTATCATTTGATTTTCAAGGCATTCTAGACTTATAAATGAAAATAAATACAGCTTTTTAAATTTTTGATTGCTAATATCTTAAAAACGGTTTGAGCTAATATAGAGAAACTATATATTTTTGGAATCAGGAAATAAATATCTATGATTTTAATAAAATAGATACAGTGTGTTCCGTTTAAAAAAACATAAGTTGATTATTTCTTTTCGGAATTGTAATCATCTTTTGAAAATTTTTTGCCAAGGTTCTGATGATTCAGTAAAAATCCTAAAACTTTCGTATTTAAATTTTTTTTCTATCTCTTATTGTTTTCGCTCTAGATAGGGGTCTAAATATAAGCGAAAACCCTGTACACCATCTGGGACTCTGTGGCGAGTTATTCCCATCAGGATTAGGGGTGTATACTAGGGTGGAGCGACAGTATAGGAAGATTTTTTTTTTTTTTGAAAATCAAGATGCCTGACTTTGGGAAAGATGTGTTTGGGAATAAGAAGTTTTTTGGTGTTTTTATTTTTTTTTTTCACTAGCATCCCCTCCACCGCCACAGGGTCCGAAAAAAAGCATAAATAGTATTTATGTAAATAAAATAATAATAATTTTCTTTTATGATTGCCATTCATAATATAAAATTATTATTCTTATTTTAAAATACATACATTTTATGTTTTTTTGTCAGACTTTGTGGCGGTAAAGGGGATATTACCAGTCAGAAAAAATAAAAACACCAAAAAGCATCATAAATAAATTAGAACATATGGTTTTTTAAGCAAGCGTTTATTTCTCTCTTAAAAAGGAAATACAATTTAAAGCCTAAAGTAAAAAAAATATAATAATTTTGCGACATATTACGCTACTTTGAAGGAAAATCTTTTTTAGTGTCAAATTTTGGCACTATGGACCGTGACTCTAATTTACTTTTTATTGTCCCATCTCGTCTCTCATAACCACAAACTATAGCAGATGCCTCAGTCACCATTTTGACGGCTCTTTCCACAACTTGTGTGTGGCAAGTAGTGATGCCGCGAGACGAGACGAGACGAGAATTGGCCCATTCTCGTCTCGTCTCGTGAGGCGACAATTTTTTTTTTATCTCGTCTCGACGAGAAACGCGTTTTTCTCGCTCGAGAGTGCCATTGTCTCGTCTCGTCTCGTCTCGTCTCGTTTTTTGTCGTGAGTAGGGAATCATAAAAAATATTTTTTTATACGAATCTTAAAGGGGGTAAACATTTAAAAGTTATCTGGTCGTCTCGCAGAAGGGTTTAATATAAGTCGGTTTGTTAGGCATGTGACTTAGAAACTATTTTTCTTAGATCAACAAAATATTGCAAGCGGCCATAAGACATAATTCACGTAATGTAATAGGCTTGGCATCGAGGTATTTTTAGTCCAAAATATACGGGGTGGTAAAAGATACAGAATGGAGAACGATTTATAATAATAATAATTGATTCATAATGGAACTACCCTTCTTTTATTATTTATTTTTTTATAATTCGGGGCATAATTAACTGCAATAGTTTGGAAAATATTCGACTAAATAAAGGGATCAGCTCAGAATGTCATCCGGGGAAAAACCTTAATTTTTTTATTACATTAATAGAAAGTGCAAGAGAAAGAATTTAAAGAAGTATTTCCGAAAATGCTCTATTTGACATATCAATCTCTCATAGTTTATGAAATATTCGGACTAAATCGCGGTAACATTAGATAAATTATTGTGTCCTTCTTTTACATATGAGTTATACAATGTAAACTGTAATTGGTTTAAGATCACCGCCGCTACAACAGAAAATTTTACAATACCTATAAGAATCTCATATATTTTTGTTTAGTCTCATATACTTTTGTTGTATCTTCTATGTTTCTAAAAAATATATATCTGACAACCTTTGGTATGAACACCAACAAGCATTGCCATTGCGTTTTTTTCTACTGCAGTACTGCAGTGCGTGAAGTACCAAATCTAAGCATGCTAAATAAAGCGTAAAGTAAGTCTTTTTCGCACTAATGCGTGAAATTTATGTGACTTTTATTGTTAAATACGCGTAAAACAAGTATCACTTTAAGAAATTGTTGCAAAATAACTATTTAAACTTGTTTGTTACACTACTAATTTGACTTCTGTAAAACATTTTGGCTAGTTTTTGAGATACGTTCTGTCACGGTTCGCGGTATTTTACCAACCATGTAAATAAAATTACTCCATAGGAAGGTTTCACATTTTATTATTAGGATTAACAAACATGTATTAACAATGACATTATTTTTATTGCATTTTGAATTGCGTTTCATTTAAACTTAAAAAACTATGCTTGTAAATATCTTGGCGTATCTTCGTAAAAGGACTCTTTGTTTAGCTGTAAACAGCGGCTAGGCGGTAAAACACCCTTCAGGCACTTTATTTTTTGCTCCTTTTACATAAAAAATACAAAAATTTATTACGAACAAGCTTAATTTTACGCAATTAGGAAAAATATTGTAAGTAACATGTGCGAAAAGTTTCCACACTCACTTAGTGGCATGCCCGGACTTGCTTCGAGCCGTTCGTGCAACTGCCACCTCGTGCGGAAAAGTTTCATTTACCGCACTTAACAATTATTTTCAATAGCCAAATTTATGCCTGAGACCTGTGTAATAAAATGAGGCAAAATAAGGCATACGCTTGAATCATTCGTACTGAATGTCACTTTACCTATTATATTAGACTTTTTATTTTTAATTTATTTACTAATGTCATAATAATTGAGACGATTAACTTAATGCTATTGTTTCAATAACACTAGTTTCATGGCCCTCCGTTGTCTTTATCTGTGATTTCCTAATAAAGTTTCGGTTGATATACAGGGTGTTATGAAAGTAATGTCAAATATTAAAACTGGTAAGAGATATATGAAATGAAATTCACACTTTTATTAATGATTTTTGTGTGAGAAGTTTTTGGCGAATTTCGAATTTTTGATACAAAATTGTTAAATTTAGTCAAAATCTATCGCCTTTCGCCTTGTGAATGAAATTTGACTGGGGTCCTTTTCGATATTGTGTTTTCAATCGAAAATGCTTTCTTTCAGATTTGGTTAATTATTTAAAAATGTCAACTACTAACCATAGACAGAAGAAAGAGGCTAGACAATTTGATTCTGTTCTCTTGAATAACTCTTTTAAGGTAAATGCCTTCACAATACGATAGAGTGAGAACGTTAAACACATTATTTTTCTGTCTATATATTAGGAGATACCTAAAATTCAGTGTTCTAACAAACGAGAAAATTCGAGAAAATTCGAGAAAAAACGATCTTTTATACATGAATTCGCTGAATGTTCTGGGTCTTCTACGATTTCTTGTGCCTGAACTCCCGTTAATTCAGCTGTTATTGGTGGTTCGGTCCAAAATACATTTTGGCAGTCTACTAGTTCGTAGTATTCGTGAGCTTTAAAATTAAAAATCGGAACGGTAAAATTTCGAAGTTTTAGTTGATTAAGATCGGTTTTAGCCCTGGCCTTTAAAATTCTGCAATAGGCTAGCTGCCTTACACACCTGCGGTCATCCCACAACATAGACAATATTATATATTTTCCGGGTGTTCAAAAAAACCATTTCTATTAATCACTTTGTAAACGATATTTTTTAAATCATCTGATTGAATAGCTCAATAGTTTTGAAAATACATACATGAAGGCATTTTTTTAATGAAAAAACACATAGGGCTATAAACTTTAATTATAAATGTTACTAACGTAATTAAATTTTGAGTTGGATCGGCGGTGCTAATATATAAAAGTAGTAGTCTGTTTGCAGTAGTCAACCACCGGGAATTGACCAGTCGGCCTGGGTCACGTTTTGAGAGAGCATCGGGGCAGTAACCGTTTTTAATTGCTAAACACATTTCGTAAAGATATTTTTGATCTGTACTTAATTGGAAGTTAGTATCAATGTCAGGTAACTCACACGCTATTTTAGAAAATTCTACGATTGGTAGCTTTTCGCAATTTTCTATAAGAGGTTTCCAATAGACCCACGAAATGCTCGAGGACCACTTGTTTCACCGCCGAGGTGTTAAAGTAAATGTCGCAGAGGAAGCTCATTCGCATGCAACTGGCAGATGAACTATTGCAGGGGACGCTTTTCTTTTTTTTTTTCAGTAATGAAATACTCCTCCCTTGGCTCCTACGTTAGTGTTTGTTCCGTCGCAACCAACCACTTCTAAACTGTCGAACGAAATTGAAGAGCTGTCTAAAAATTCAGTTAAAGAATCCAAAATCCTTGAGGCAGTTCCAGAAACAGGGGACAGATGACCAATATAACTTGGTGCACCAAAAGTCGGACATTCTATTGCACTTCTTGTGTTTTTAGACATTTTAATTATCACAAGTAAGAATGTAAAACAAAAGCAAATACGTGCGTACTGCGGACTGGCTTAATAACGACTGACTAAAGATCGATAGCAGTCGGTATAATACAAGTTCTAACAAGATCGACAATGGAGTGGGGAGGTGCGCGTAACAAAGAACAAGCTAATTTACAGACAAGTGGCCGATTAGTGAGGTCCCATGCCGTGTGCCAAATAATGTTGGATATTATTTTATTTTTTTTTCAACAAATGCTGGCTGTGCAAAAGATTTATTACAATATTGAAAACAATTTTTTGTAATAAACAAAAATTATTATATTAGTCTTTCCAGCGCCCCAATGGCCATATTCGAGGAAATAGAATAAAAGTGGTGGGGCGGTGGAAGGACTTGAGCTAAAAAATTTATTTTTTGGGTAACTACTTATTTTTGCATTACACAACTTTCTATTTATCAGGCGTGCCAATTTTCAGAAAAAAAAAAATATCGCTCCACCGTGTATACAGGGTGCCCAAGATAAGGAGGGCCTCTATGGGGATCTCGGTTATGGTAAGAGCTACAACTTTGATTAAATGGGGAAAAAGTTGCGCAATCAGAGGACTAATAATATGGCATAAAAAAAGGTTTAGTAATATTTGTAAGTTTTGAGATATTAAATAAAAACTGATATTTTGGATTTTTGATTTTATTTTTCTTTGGCGTTATTATTAAAGTTAGAGCAAAACTGACAAAACTCTCTCACAGCAACTTGTTATGATCTTAAAGATTACATCGCAATTTTTTTTATACGACGTTTCGTTTCCAAGCAAACACCATCAACTTCATTTTTTCTAATACGGCCCTGATTTCTTATTGTCAAATTTTGAGAGCATTTTTTATTCTTAATTCAATGATGTACCAGACAATGTTGTTTAATTACGTTTCGAGCCTTTTTAACCATCTTTATGAAATTTTCAGGGTCCGGACCTGGATCCTAGAGTGTTGCATATGCTTTTTCAGCTTTTTTAATTAAAAAAATGAAAATGATGGATGTAGAAGGTAACAACGTAATCTTTTTAGTTTCATTATGAATTTAAAAAAAAATAATAAAATTACATAATAGATTTTTAATTATTTATTTAACATTGTAAAATACTGATTCCAAACCCATAATAATTAAACTTTAATTAATTGAAATAAAACTAACATTAACTCATTAAAAATTAATTTTCCAAAAGGTGTTCAAAGTGATTTCCGTCGTTCTCCAAACATAAATAGGATCTTAAAACTGTATTATTTAGGACATTAGTTAACATTTGTGGCGTTACGCTGTGAAAGGCTGCAAGCACTAGTTGTCTAAGCTCTTCTTCTGTTTCAAAATTCTGCTTATAAACACAATTCTCGATATATCCCCAAAGGAAAAAATCAAGCGGGGTTAAATCTGGGGAACGCGCCGGCCAGGGTGTTACAGAATAAGTGCTGATACTTTTTTCTGGAAATCTTGCTGAAATGTACTCTCTAACTACCCTTGAATTATGTGCAGGTGCACCATCCTGCTGGAACCAAGTGTCGCGTTGTTCTGCCAGAGGTAAATTATCCAGAGCCTCCTCTAAGTCATTTTGGAGTAAATTCAGGTAATGCTCAGATGTTAAATTATGTTGATAGAAAAAAGGTCCTATTATTCTTGTTCCCAAAATTCCAGCCCACATATTAAATCCGAAACGGTATTGGTGTCTTGATTCTTTGAATACACGTGGATTTTCCTTAGACCAGTAATGTACATTTTTTCTGTCAAAGATCCCGTTTCGATTTACCATGCTTTCATCAGACCAAATTATCTGGTAAGGAAAATTTATGTTTTCGTGGCATTTTCTGGTGTACCATTCGCAGAATGATCGACGTCTTTCTGCATCACCTGGCCTCAGTCCTTGACAAATTCTGTATTTATATGGGTGAAATTTTTGTTTGTTTAAAATAAATTGAGCAGTTGATTTCGCTACGCCTACATTTTCATCAATTTCTCTAGTTGATACTCCAGGGTTTTCAGTAACAGCTAATAATACGCTGAAAACCTTTTCCTGGTTACTATTTTTTTTTCGGGAGAGCATGGGTTTTTTAAATGCACCGTGTTCTTTAAGGTTAGTTACTAACTTACTGTAAGTCCGTTTAGCTGGTTGTCTCCTTTCCGGATATTTGTCCAAATACATCCGCTCCGCTACATTACAATTTTCTCCGCTTAAAATAAAACATGATAACATATCAAATTTTTCTTCATTTGAATAATAACCTGCCATATTTAGTTCAACTGAAGTAATGCCAAATTGTCTGACACCATACCTACTCATTTTTTTTCCAATGCCTACTTCGCTAATTTGGGAAAAGAACAATACTTAGTTTGCAACAGCGTAGATTTGTGTTGTTTCAAAAAGAAAATAAACCCAGGAAGTTTTTATTTTTTTTTAAACAGTATCGTAAGGTTTAATTAAAAAAGCTGAAAAAGCATATGCAACACTCTAGGATCCAGGTCCGGACCCTGAAAATTTCATTAAGATGGTTAAAAAGGCTCGAAACGTAATTAAACAACATTGTCTGGTACATCATTGAATTAAGAATAAAAAATGCTCTCAAAATTTGACAATAAGAAATCAGGGCCGTATTAGAAAAAATGAAGTTGATGGTGTTTGCTTGGAAACGAAACGTCGTATAAAAAAAATTGTGATGTAATCTTTAAGTTCATAACAAGTTGCTGTGAGAGAGTTTTGTCAGTTTTGCTCTAACTTTAATAATAACGCCAAAGAAAAATAAAATCAAAAATCCAAAATATCAGTTTTTATTTAATATCTCAAAACTTACAAATATTACTAAAACTTTTTTTATGCCATATTATTAGTCCTCTGATTGCGCAACTTTTTCCCCACTTAATCAAAGTTGTAGCTCTTACCATAACCGAGATCCCCATAGAGGCCCTCCTTATCTTGGGCACCCTGTATACCCGGATTGCGTTTTTGTAGCTAAATTAGTGCCTGAATGAGTTTAGTGCGTATATAAATAGTGTATATAAATGAAATTAGTGAAATTACTGTTAGTGAACCCCAAGGGGATAGCAACCCCCCCCCCCCCCCCCTCCCCCCCCATAGACGCTCCGAGTGCTATGCTCCAGTCGCATTTAAACATCCTGAACCCATATTTTCAAAAATGGAAGATTGCGGTAAATCCGAGCAAAACTGTCTGTGCAACTTTCACTAAGAAGTTCACCAATAAACGGATTATTGTACTATTGAAGATTAACGAGACGGAAATAATTCCCCATAGACGACTAAAACACCTAGGACTGATCATTGACGAACGACTATCCTTTAAGCCTCACATTTCCGAAACGTTTAAAAAGGGCTTTGCAGCAATGCAAAGTCTTTATCTTCTCTTATCTAAACACTCTTCACTATCTCCTTACAACAAAGCACTAATATATAAACAAATAATAAGACCTGTTCTGACCTACCCTATATGATGTAGCGCCTCGACACTCAGCTGAATCGGTTGCTGAGGCTGGAGAATAAAATCCTCCGATGTGTGACGTCATCTAATAGATACGTCATAGTTGCAGATCTACAGCATATGGCGGCAATAGACAATATAATTGACCATATACGTGACATTTCAAACAAATTTTACATGCACAAACTAACAAACTCGCCACTGACAAGAAATATTACAGACAGACGTTTTGATAATGACGAACAGACGACGCACAATTTTATTCACTCTACTACAAAATACCTATATATACCACCACCACCTCCCATTGGCAAACGAACAACAACAATAACAGCAATAACAAACATAAATTAACATTAAATGGAAATACAAACAAACAAACAAAAACAAATTTTTCTAAATGTACGGACGGACGAACCAACGTATATTAGACAGTCACAAGTAAATTAAAATAAATATAAATTAAAATAAAACAAGACAAGCATGCAAAAGGGCTGAATCCGTGACGCCAACGGACTTGGACCATAGAAATCCTATTCTATGACTTGGACACGCCAGTGGGAGAAGACTCTGACTGACATACTCACAAGGACCACCCCCTGAATCATGACTGCTTTCCACCGTCCTGACAGTTGGGCAGGGGTCATCCGCTGCTAGCATCAAATTATCTGCTATGGGCGGATATAAAACATTGTACCTGATATGATTTGACTGGATTTTTTAGCATTTTTCCCAGAATGCTCTGCTATTGGTGTTTCGATTCACTCACAAAACTCACTAACAAATGGTATGCGCTGATGCGACACATGCACAATAACACCAGTGCGCAAATCACGACCTAAGTGCTGCGCCCATTCCAATACCCAGGCAGCAGAAAGACGTCGTATCGACGTCTTAGTAACGTCAGGACCAACCAAAATGACGTCTATAATGACGTTGTATGACGTCCTACTGACGGGAGAAAGTCTCGTCGAGTGACGTTAATAATTACGTGTAATTACGTCATCATTGACAATATACTGGACCTAACATTGACGTCCTAATTGCGAATTATGACGTAAATTTAACGTTGCAGGATCATACTTTAATAAGGGAAGCTTCCATAATTTTGTGTTATCGGTAATTTATTTGAATTGGCAGTTTAGAAGTTCACAACGTTGCCCGACTTTGTTTTGAAATCGACGATACAATACGTTGGATAACGTCAGTACCCATACGTTACCATATTCTCGTTATATAACGTTATTTTACGTCATGGTTTGGTACATAGAACTTTTCGAACTTGATAGGTTGGAAATCGACGACACAGTAGGTACGTCAATTAACGCCCTTTTACGACGTCATTATTTATTACGTTATGCGACGTAACAAAATGACGTTATGATACGTTATATTTTAGACCCTCGACGTAAATCACGTCAATATGACGTTATATTGACGTAATATGACATCAGTCTGCTGCCTGGGTAGGCCATAACAACGGCCGCCTGGCTCTGCCCTGGGCGCATTTTGGACCGTATGCTTACGGTTCATATGCGCCCAAATCTGTAAATAGTCTAAATTAGCATAGGAAACTAGGTTAAGATTAGATTAGTTTAGAACTAAGGGTAGCATTGTAATTAATAGGAAATAAATAAATTTAAAAGTACGTTGTCTCTTGACCGTTAATCCATGACGTACCGGCAAGCATCCACCGTGCGGCGGACTATTTAGACCTCCCGCTTCTGCATCCTATGACGTAAACATACTTAAGCTTTCGCCTTGCGAAGATAAGGACAGAATAAATTTTAAGCTTTCGAAGTGGCATTTGATCTCAATGAATACAAGCCATTGATAAGAAAAGAAGAAGAACTTTAAGGTTATGTGATGTAGTATGTTTTCGAATATTATGTTCGTTTTATATTCAAAGTAGTATGTTTGTTTATTTGTTTTTCTGTGCATAGTTTACAGTTTATGTTTGCAATAACGATTTATATGGAAGTAAGTACATGTTTAATAAGTATTTGTCAATATAACCAAGTCCTCGGCACAATTTAATTAATACTTTACCTACTTGCACACTACTTGGATCAGTACCTATTCTTAAAATATCAGTGGCAGCTCGCCGGGTGAAGCAAACTTTTACCTAAAATATTATAAAAATCTTATAAAAAAAAATACTAAACTGTAAACAAACTCAAATACGAGCTCAATCATTAAATTTGCCCTTATGATTATTAATAATATTATTACACGCGACAGTGCAAGGGAGAAAGGAGTCGATCTGCGTTGCATAAATGTGTATTCGTTTCTACGTTGGCAGTCCGAGTGTTATTCTAAATTTGGTAAATATACGGAAAGCTTGAAACATCGAGTTTTTTGCATATACCCCTCGATATACCCTAACTTGAGTTCGCTGATCACAAATCCAAAGTTTTTCGGCGGTCTCTAATAGTTTTTGAGAAAAAAAATTATATATATTTTTCTAATTTGGGAATTTTGCTGTTTTCCCTTGATTATTAATAAGTGCATGCCACAGTGACCAGTATATATATGAGTGGAGTGAAGCAGGCTAGTCTTCGTTCTATATTATACAGGGAGTTATTTAAGTACGTGGCCAAACTTCAAGGGGTGATTCTTTGAGTGATTCTAAGACGAAAAGTTTATATAAACATAGGTCAGTTAATGCTACGTTTTCAAGATACAGGGTGTCAAACTTTAAAAAAAAAATCGTTTTTTTCAAAAAATTTCTTTTTGAAAAATCTCAAAAACAGTGTAAGAAAAGAATATTTTTTTTCCTTACTGTCTTCCTAAGAGATGTACCAAATTTTAGGATGGAGAAATGATGACTTCCATGTCAAAAAAAAAATCAAAAACACCTTACTTAGGAAAGCATAAAATATGCATTACTGCAGCATTACTGTAATAGTGTGTCTCCAAAAAGAAAAATGATTATTTTTAGGAGGTTTCTAGAATCCACCAAATACATAATTTTTTTTTATTTAAATGGGGCACTCTCCGGCCCGTTCGCGTATTGTGTAACACGACCCCCAACGAGAATGGTGAAATTTACCCCTAAAATTTTAATATAGAGAACATAGTTTGTTTTGTTGATTGTTTTAATGCTTATTAAATTATTAAAAGTATTCTTTCGTTTTGCAAGATGAAGTGCAGTCCTACCACTGGACAAATAGTTAGGCCACACTGCATACTTCTGTAGTATACTACAAAAACGAGAATGACAAAATAGAACATCTCGTAGAACATTTAAATTTTGTTTTTATTTCCGAATGTTCTGTCTATAATACTGTTGCTTTTCATTTATTTCTAAGCCGACTTATGCCAGAACTGAGGGAAAAAGTTAATCATTTAACGAAAATTGTTTATTTCTTAGACAGAAGTGCTGCCCAGCACAAAAATGAAAAAGTTTTCTAAATATTTCTTGTCATCAAGAGAAATTTGGCAATTAAGCAGAGTGGCACTTTTTTGCTACTTCACACGGTAAAAGTGCCTGTGACGGTTTGGGGGGTACTGTGAAAAGGCTGGCCACTAAAGCAAGTCTCCAGAGAACAAATTATGACCCCTGAACAACTTTTCAAATTTGCAGAAGAATATATACCTGGGATTAGTTTTAAATATTGTACCTGATACACAACATGAAAAATACCTGGAAAAACGATTTCTTGAAGTTCAAACTGTCGTAGGAACTCAGAAAGTACACGCAGTGATTCCAATATCTGGATCAAAGATTGTGACAAAACCCAGCGAGTGGTTTGACAAGAATGGAACTTCAAAACATTGACTCTGGTCTCTGGTCTCTGGTTTTGTTACAATAAATTATGACAGTTTGTGGTGGTTGGGCTGTATAATCGGAAATAACATGGAAAGTGGAGAAATCAAAGTTAGCTTCTTGCAACCTCATTGCCCTGCGCCATCTTTTTCTTATCCAAAACCCAAGGGCGATATATTAGTCATAGATCAAAGTTCAATACTCGGTTCAATATTAAGAAAAGTTAATCCAAATACCGCGACTGGTAGAACTTACACCTTATCTACTGAAGAAATGTTAGATTCTTCAAATATTTTAAAAAGAAAGTTAAAAACTAAATAAAAACAATTTTTTTGTTGTAAGTAGTTCTATTATATAAGCTAGTTTAATAGTACCTATAACATTAACAATAAATTAAGGGTATTTTTTGCGTAAATTGGACCTCTAATAAACTACAAGCTATAAAAAATAAGTTGAATTTTTTACATTTTATAAGTAAGATATTTTTCTTCTCTATAATTTGGTGGCGATATTTTAAAGCATAAAATGAAATAAAATTCTCTAACAAATTTTTGACCTTGAACCCATCATTTCTAGGTCCTAAAATTTGATACATATCTTAGGAAGGCAGTAAGGAAAATACGAGGGAAAATAATATTTTTTTTTTGAAAAAATCAAAAACAGCGTTTTTGAAATTTTTCAAAAATATTTTTTTTTTTTCAAAGATAAAAAAAAAATTCAAAATAAAGTATGTCGTGTGTGACATCTTTCGAAAGGCCTCAGAAATGTCTTTAAAATAAGCTATCATTCATTTATGTAGTGCAAGTAGTCTTGAAGATATTGATATTTTTGTGAGTACCTGCAGGAACAAAATTTGTCAATTCTACGATTTTCAAAAATCAATAAAAGAAAAAGTAGTCATCCAAAAACATATGAAATTTTGGATTTGATAATGAGTGTACCAAAAATCATCGAAATCTGAGATGGTCAAAACAATTGCCTGGTCTCGGCCTGGTTAAATTGATATGTTTCGACCCACTTTACAATTTATAATATTCGAAGAGAACAGCTGGCTATTACAAAAATAACTTTAAAAAATTAAAACTAAAAAGACCTTTTTAATACAAAAAAATACTTAGTTTAAACAAAGAAAAAATATAAAAAAACCTAAGTGTTATAATGCTTAAATAGAAATATACTAGTTTAGCTGCTTTGTCACTGCCAAGTCTGTTTCTTATATCTGAATGTACGAATCCATAAGTAGAAAACATCCTTTTGATATCAGCAGACGATGCACAGGCACACAAAACAGAAATTACTATAGGGAGCACTTGCTTAATTTCTGAAACATCTTCTTGAGATCTCCACCACTGTACTGCTGTTACATTTTTGATTATTTCCTCTGAAAACAGAGTTTTGTGAAAAGGGTCCGACTTAGCTTCCAACTCAATTAGTAATGGTAATAATCCTGTGTCTGCAAAATATTTGAAAACAATGTGTAGAGCATCTCTCTTTTCTTCAGCTAGTAATGGATATTCTTCTTTGTTTATTGTAGCATCCAAAATATACGCCAAAAAGTGAAAGGGGGTTAGAGCTTGATCATATCTGTTCCTAAATAATTGATATTGACGCAAGCTTTTTTCTTCTTCAAATTCAAAACTGTCAAAAAGAGCCAGTAACTTTTTCCATATGTAAACTGCTTGAGATAAATGCACCTTTTTGTTGCATTGCATCCAGTGCTATAGAAATTGGTTTTAGCAACTAGAAAATCTTCAGCCGTCCTTTTAATACAGATATCTGAAACTTTTTTAAAAATCACTGGATTAATTTGATCTTTGTGCTCTTCAGATATTAATAACAATTTTGGCCACTCATTTAAATAGATCTTAAGACAATCTTAAAGTGTATTCCATCGAACATCCTGAGGTAAGACCAATTTCTTGCCCCCCTTTTTCTTTATACCAAGCATTTGGCAAATGGGTATTTCTGAAGTATTTCACAATATGTACTAATATGTTCTTTTATCTGCGATGCTTCTAAATCTTTGGAGAGCAAACTAAGTAAGTGTGCCGAACAACCATATGTAATTATAGGGTAATTGGACGACTCGGTAATTTTTTTCTTCATACTGACCATGTTGCTCGCATTATTTGTAACAATACTGGTAACTTTACAGTTATATTCATTTTTGCACTTATTTATTGAGTTAATAGCCAATTCGGCAAGATAGTCAGCTGTATGGGGATGACCAGATGTATCTATGCTTTCTAAAAGAACACTGTTTCCATCCTCTGCAGCCAAACAAAACGACACAAATTATCGGCTCATTATGTATATTGGACCATCCATCTAAGGACATGCAAACAGATTCTCCAGATAACATGTTAAAACAATTAGATTTTTCTTCTTCAAATATTTCATTCAAGAGCGTTGATGATAACTGAAATCTAGGCGGTGGAAAGTAACCAGGTCTTAGCATTTCTATGGTCTTTCGAACCTCTTTATTTTCTATAGCTCTAAAACTGCAATTTGTTGCGTAAGCGGCTTTGGCTATTTATCTGTCCAATTATTTTTTCTTATCTTGTCCAGTTCGCACAACAAAACAATCCAAATGACCGCTACTTCCGCCATTTTTACGTCCGCCTACACTTCCCTTTTCACAGTTATCGCTTTTCTGTTTCTTTGCCAACTGGATAATTTCACTCTGGCTAGTTCCAGGCTGTGACTGACAATCACCATGCAGAGTTTCAAGACCACTGCTGATATCACTAGTTTCACTTTTGCAGGTTTCCCAATGACTTTTTAGTCTGTCCACTAGACCTTGCAATTCTTTACCACACTTTTTACATACTGCTCTACAACCTAGTTTGCCCACCACTTTCTTGTTTATAAAATGCTGCCAAACACTAAATTCCTTTCTGCCCCGGCTTGTCATGAGTTCAAATGTTTTGATTAACCCTTAAAGCAAAAATATTACTGATAACTAAAATAAGTGCGTATCGTTTATATAGCCAGGCGTTTTCTGCCAGTTATTACAAGTTTCGACAAAGGCGCAAACGTTAAAACTTCTCCAGTTTTGCTTCGTATCTGTACTATTCCTGCCTAAAAAGATTTGTTTACTTAACAAAACAAAATATAAGCAGTTAAAAATAATAATATTTGTAAAAGCTGGTAATTTTTTTTGAAAAATCAAAAAAGTCATGATTTTTATCAACCCTGGTTGAGATTTGGCATTGTGGATGGTTATCTCATTGGACCTCATTTCTTAGAACCGAGATTAAATGGTCAAGAGTAGGTATCGTCATTTTTTTGGAATTTGTGTTACTTGAACTATTAGAAAATGTCCCACTAAGAGGAGCAATGTGGCTCATGCACGATGGGGCCCCACCTCACTTTAGCATAGTAGCACGTCAATTTCTGGATGCAACTTATAGAGAAAAGTGGATCGGTCGCGCAGGTCCACAGTTATGGCCACCCAGGTCACCGGATTTAAATCCCTTAAATTTTTTCCCTTGGGAGCATTTAATAAAACTCCAGTCAACACCGAAGAAGAATTACCACGGCGCATACGGGTTTCATGTAATCAGATAAGACATACGCCAGGAATCAGTGGCATTTTGGGGTGGGGGGACGAACTATTGGAGGTAGTTAATTAAGTAGTAAAGGGGCGCCAGGCCAAGGGCGGCGGGGGAGGGTGATCGCCCCCCTGTGGCTACGCCACTGCCAGGAATATTTCAACGTGTTCGGCAATCGATGCAAAGACGAGGACAATACAAAAAATCAGTGGCGCACATTTTTTTGTCAAGAATCTTCTTGTGACTTCCGGGACGCCACTGGACTTAAAAGATTTAATCCAGTCAGGGCTAAATTAGCCCCTTACTACCCTTAATAACATTGTCAAAAACAAAATCGGATAAAGTATTATTAAGATATTTACGAAAAAACTATTTTTTTTTAAATGTTTGGCACCTTGTATCTTGAAAACGAAGCATTACATACTGGACCTATGTTTATATAAACTTTTCGTCTTGAAATCACTCAAAGAATCACCCCTTGAAGTTTGACCATGCACGTACTTAAATAGCACCATGTATATTATTATCGTATTCGTCGGCCTCCGGAGGATGACGTCACAAATTAGTGCTTTGTCCGCGTGCTGTAGGAGTTATTGGTTTAAGTCGTGGGGAGATGAGAGAAAGGTCATTCTCCCCATGAAGCAGATATTTAGGGGAGATCCGGGAGGTTTGGGTCAATTTTCAAATTTTTTAATACATTTACTCACAGATAAGTAGTTGTGAATTACTAATATGAATAATAAATATATAATATATATCAACTATTTTTGAAGACAAGTTCAAATAAAAAAAAATTAACCTGGCCAGAAATAGAGCTAAAAATAGAAGGTAGTGCACATTGACCCATATATCCCGCGAGTAGGGAAGTTTGGGTAGTATCAATTTTATTACAAAATTACACAAATATAGGGGGGAACAACGTTTATTTCAAAGACGATATCAAATAGATACCTACCCTTAAAATAAAAAAAAAAAAGTTCCCATAAGAATAAACCGAGGAATAAACTCCTAATTAGAAAGGTGCAAACATCATAACATGAAAAAATAAATCAGTTTTAACAGCGAACAGATTAACGTAAATTTTTTATATTTTCTAAATGTAATGCAAAAGTCATATGGGAAAGTGATCTACTTGTACAGTGACGGAAATAAAATTTCGTACACTGGGGTTAACATTTTATGTCATTTTTGAATATTTTGGTAAACTGGGCTTTTTACAATTATCTCACCTGTATACCTTGCGTTTCTTATTTCAGTAATGATAGAAAAAAGGCTATATATAAAATTATTTCTTCGAAGAAAGTATTCCTAGATTAGATAGTTGAGCAAGTTGGGAAACCAAGAAGTACTATACAAGGCCACATACTAACCTGAACTAAATGCGAAAATACGGGATCATTGGATAGAAGGGTTGGAAGTGGCAGAAGAAAAATTTCAAACGAATATCAAGATAATAATATACCATACATGACTTCAAAACTAAATATAAAACAGATTATTCAAATATTAAAAAAGAAACATTGGCTTAATATTTTAAGGCGGCACCATTTTTTTCCACTAATAAGTTTAAACGTCTGGGCATTGATGCCACCAGCATTTGGGTGTAATGAAAATTGTAGGTATTCCAGGTTTTTCAATTTTATTCCACAAATCATCACTGTTTTGAGGATGGAAATCATTGTTCCTGTTAATTTCTTTCACTATATATCCCCAAACGTTTTCGATTGGATTGATATCAGGGCTTCTTGAGGGCCAAGGTAACATTGAAATGTTATTTTCCCGTATCCAGTCCGAAACTCTCCTTGCTGTAAGGACGGGGCAATTGTCATGCTGGTATATAAAATTTTCTTGTTGAAATATATTGTTTACCGATGGCAACATAACATTTTGAAGGATGTGTAGGTATATAAGCTTAAGTATTAAATCTTCCTCGAATTCGGTGGCATATTCCTATCCCTCTGGAAGTCATATACCCCCATACATTAACTAAAAATCTTCCACTTGTTTTAACATGTTGGGTATATCTTTCTTCGTACTGTGTATTTGGCGGCCTATACACTCTAATCTGCCCGTTATAATAAGACTGAAAAGTCTTCTCGTCGGTAAATACTACCTTTTCCCAAAAATAAATACCTTGCGGTAAATATTCCAGCGCAAACCCCATTCTTTGCTCTTTATTCATATCACTCAAAAACGGTTTTTTAGCAGCTACCTTATTTCTCAATTCTGAATTTTTCCTTATACGATTTCTCGCCGTTCTTACTGTTCCAGAAAAATTAGTTTGGTTGTGTGCCTCTATAGCCGTCTGAAATGGATTTCGCAAAAAATCTATTAGATCATTATCTTGATTCTCGTAAAGTAAAAGTAAAAGGAACATGCACCACTTCTTTTTCTAAGAAAATTTATAACATATTCGCCACATTCTAGTATGTTTTCAATTTGACCTACGAAATGAAAACTTAGTTTCTTATCATTTTTCTCGTGTGACGTAAATTTTGCAGTAATAAAGTCTCCAATCACTGCAGATACTATTTTCTGGTGCACCAATTAGCATGTGATCGCCAAATTTCTTTAGAGGAAACACGAAGGCTTGTGAAATAGAGTTTCCTGCTGCGTTTATGAAACAACAGACCGTTACCAGCTTCCCCCTTTCAGCTGATGTAACCTCTCCAATTTGTTTCTGTCCCTTCTTCGCCAAAGCCTTGGGTGGCTTATGTACCGTGGTACATCCAGTTTCGTCACAGTTGTATACAGGGTATAGAATTTTGAAATTTTCACTACGGCCGTAGAAGGCTGCGCTCTAGCTTTTAAAAATAATTTCGCGGTTGCAGTGGTGCCAGATCTATTGATAACTGACATCAACTTTGGAATTTTAAAGGGGACACCCTGTAGTTTATTTTATTTTTAGATTTTAGTGTTAGTTTTAAGTGCTTGAGCATACTGAAATGCAAATTTTTTTGTTTGCTGTACTGTAAGTTCATATTACTACATGTTTTTAAGTAGCCAGCTAATAATCTCTTCTATTTACTGCAAAATTGATTTTTTCAGGAGTCTTTCTTACTCTCTCTGTCTTTTTATAATATTTTTGTGGCATTTTCCTGAAAGAAAAATAAAAAAATAATGGTTAATTACATTGTTTACGTTATATTTTAATTTCAGGAGGTTTGGGTCATGATTCAAACCTCTCGCATTTTTTCGACCCAATCCTCCCTACACGCCGTTTTAAACTAAACATAATTTGATTTTAGCACAAAACTTAAAATCTAAGTTTAAGGTTATAAAGTGAGTATTTATCGACAGCGACAGCCCCATGTCCAATTAACATAGGAAAAAAATAACGATAATATCAGAAAAGAAACATGGATGAAAAACCATTAGTTACTTTGTAAGAAACTAATTCCGCCATTAAACTTACAAACACGTTCGAAATGAGGTACAGGCCACTAGAAATTAGTTTTGGCTAACTGGGCAAGGAAAACAAGCTAACAAGTTGCAGCCAATCATATCAGAGAACGTAATATTGATACTGACCCAAACCTCCTCCGACCCAAACCTCCCGGATCTCCCAAGTTTTAGTTTGATACTGCGACCTTGCATTGTTTATTTTAATTCTGTGTTTATTTTTAGAGTTTCGTCGAATTTCTGCGATTATAATATTTTTGAATTGAGAAGTGGACGATGTTTCCGCAGTATGATCCCATTTGTGCCTTACTAGAAACGCCATTTTCTCTATGGACTAAGGAAGACCAAAGAGTGTTTTTAAGTTCTGAAAGACCGCAACCCACATTAAGCGTGAATGAAAACAGAACATTGAGGGGGAAAGTGTATGCTAGAAATTGTAAAGAATTGTGGTACTCTCGGCATGTGTGGTTGTGCGGTAGCCCTTATTTAAATAAACTTTTCTGTTTGCCCTGTCTAGTTAGTGCGTCTAAACCGGGCGTTTGGAATAAATACGGCTTTAGTGATTTTCGCAGCGCAAGTCGAGCCTTTCAGAAACATGAATATTCTACTGAACACATGCGTTCCTCATTAGCTTTAAATCGATTACTAGCGAATACGAGTACTATTGAGGATGCTTTAAAAGAAAACGAACGATTACATGTTAAAAGATTTAATGAAATAGTGCAGCTTAATAGACGCTTTATAGAACTATTAATTCGTGCTGCTATTTATTTAGGTAAGCAAGAATTGGATTTTCGCAGTCATGACGAGGACCGTGGAAACTTCAAGGAACTGTTCGATTCTTACATTCAGATAAGTTCATTGGAAATTAAAGAACATTATCAAAAAATTAAACCTGTTTTCTCCTGCAATTCTAAGACTTTCCAAAATGAACTAATCGACTGCATTACGCAATATATCGACGACCATATTGACAAAGAAATTAGATACTGTGAGTTTTTCTCGGTTCAAGTAGATAATACCACAGACATTACACAAAAAATTCAATGTAGCATCATAATTAGATTTGTTAATTGTAAAGGGAAATTGGTTGAACGATTTTTAGGCTATCATGATGTGAGTCCTTTCCGAACTGCTGAATCGTTGTGTAATGTTCTGAATGCTTGTCTAGAAAAATACGACTATAAATCAAAACTTGTGGGGCAATGTTATGATGGGGCTAGCGTAATGGCAGGCCAATTGAATGATCTCCAGTCTAAAGTCAAAGAAGCAGCCCCACAAGCAGTTTTTACACATTGTTTGGCACATCAACTAAATTTAGTTCTGCAACACAGTTGTAATGGCATATCACAATGTAAAATATTTTTTGCAAATGTAAGTGGCTTGCCTGCATTCTTTCACCGTTCCGCCAAACGATCTTATGCCGTTGACACAGTAATAGCCCTAAACTCAAAAGTCTTGAATGTCATAAATACCGAATGGGAATCACTAAAACAGGTTTTTTCTGATATTATTCATGATCCCAATTCCGATCAAACTTCTGTTAGACAATGCGCAGGCTTCTTAAATAATTTTAATGACTTTGAATTTGCTCTTTTAGTGTTAATATTTAGTGATATTTTTTCCCTCACGGATGTACTGTTTGATGTCTTACAAGAGAAGTCGTTTGATATTAATTATTGCATCTCGCAAATAAAAAATACGCAAATCCATTTAAATGTTAAAAGAAATGAGGAATCATTTAAACAGATTTTTGATGTAGCTGTTTTAAGGGCAGCAGTTCCGCCTGGTCAAGATTTCGACAAATGTAAAGGTTTGTATTACGTTATTTTAGATACTATTTCAGGACAAATTACCGCTCGTTTTCAAGATTTAGAAAAAATTCAATTTGTCACTTTAATGGACACATCAAAATTTAAAACTTACTCCAAAAACTTTCCTACGGTCGCATTAAAGAATCTAAAAGACTCTTATCCTAATATATTTACGGACTTTCAAAAATTAAATTCTGAACTACGATTTATTTATGCCAATGAGGAATTTAGAGACACTGATCCACAGACGGTTATGAAAAATATTACTGAAAATAAGAATATCTTTAGTGAAGCACGTAAACTATTTTCATTAATAATGACAATTCCATCTATTAGTGTTACCGGGGAACAAAGTTTTTCTTGCTTAAAGAGGGTAAAAGCCTATTCCCTCAGTTCAATGACCGAAGACAGACTCTCAAATTTATCAAAAATTTCAATCGAAAAGGAACTGCTTAATGAGTTGATGGATTCGCGACCATTCTTCGACAACATAATTGACAAATTTGCAAGCCTCGAGAATAGAAGCATCGATCTTGTATATAAAAAGCAATAGTGTTAACTAGAGATCCAACGGTTTGGAGAAAACAGGAAAAATTGGAAAAAAAAAACGTTTTTTTTTTCTCGAGCATTGGAAAAATTGGGAAAAAAGGGAAACATTTTAAAATGACATAATGTGTATATATTATGAGTGAAAATTGCATAAATATATTTTTCCAGTATCTTTAAGTAACTTAAGCAAAAAAACAAAGACCTAATACTTTATATACAGGGTGTCCATTTAGTGTGCCGGTGTACGATATCTCGTTAACGGTCGACTTAAGGAAAAAAAGACTTTCACACAAAAGTTGTACAAGTTAATGCCGCGCACCCTTTAAAAATAATTTTAAATATACAGGTTGGCTCAAAAATCCAGGGTGGGCCAAACATATCTTTTTTTAAATGGAACACTATATATATTTTTTTTATTATATTGAAGCCTTTAGTAGTCCTCTATTCTACTTTAAAAAATTTTGATCATCAAATGCGACGTTGTTAAGATAATAATTTTTCAATGGATTTTTGTCTAAAAACGATTTTACATAAAAATCGTTGAATTTTAACTATCTTTACGACTTTTCTACTAAACTTTAGGAAAGGAAAGTTATAACATGTAAAATCACCTAACTGTTGTTATTAGAATTGGTATATCGTCAGTGAAAGTGCAAAACCTCCTATTTGTATTTTACAAAATTTTACAGAGATGATAAAAACTTATTACTTGTAAACTAAATACTTTAAAACATTATTTATGTTATAGTATACTTAATAGTAGGTAGTGTGATAACAAGTAGTACTTGTTATTTTATTTTTTTATTAGTTTCCGAAACAACTGCTCTCATACAAGTTTTTGTACAAATTACTAATATTATGTGTTACGAGTTACGAGGTTATGTACATTTCATTATGAGGACTTAAAAATAATAATATTTTTTTTAAATTCCTTTATTATCTAACTAAGTAACGTTTATTATTACTTTATTATACTTAAATTTAAAAAATATACATACAAAATACAAAATTCAACTACAAAGTTTAATTACCTACATTAAGTTACTTCTCCGTATAATATGAACATAATTTTAATAAAATGGGTTTACTGAAATTAGTGATACGGCAAGTTGTCATAAAAATTCCAGTATTGCTTATCGAGAACAATTTTAAGGCTTTGTAAATGATCATATTTTTCTTTTTTAATTTTTGGTTGGGTTTTGTATAACGGACCAACGTTTTTTTTATTTGTTAACCCTTTCTTTCCAACAACAGTAGTACATCTTTGTGGTAAGGTTTCATAACAGTCATTAAAATTTAGTTTAAACAATAATTCTCCATGTGGGGTACACTTAAACGAACAAACATCAGTTACCAAAGGATCTCCGGGCTTACGACCAGGCCTAATGGATGTGTAGAACTCAATGTTTTTATAATTCTTGAAGTCTGTGTAGCTCATGTATTTTACCCAATAAGGTTGTTCTCGTCTTGCTTCCTTACAAACAGCAATATAATCATATGGCAAATAAACGTCACGATTCTTAAGCCGCCGCTCGATAGTGCTATGGACGTAATCTACCTCCATCTGGGTATGAACATTGTGTTCTATAGAAAAATATAGAAGAGCATTCGAAAGAGTTCAGTTTTTGTTTTGATACCCACATCCGTGGCTGTATATTATAATTTCTTTTGTACACCTATTTTCTGTAAGATAGTTAGAAAGAAAGTATGTAAGGAGACTTGCAAAAATGCTAGCTTCAAGAGCACCTTGAGATTCATCCCAAGGTGACAGGTTACGTATTTAGTAACCATGTTATAAATTGTATAATTATGGACACAGAGCTTTGTCTTATAATAGATAGCACTGGCTTGAAGAACGGGGGACAATTTCACTGCTTCAACGTCTAAACAAAAGACTGCTATCTCACTGGGATTATTAAAAGTATTTTCTTTGTCTTCTTTTTTTGAGTTTCTAGCCTGGTCTTTTTTCTCTTGGTGGATTTTACACTGTTCATCTGAAATATTTCACAATCGGTGGGAAATACATGTGTCACATTGATCTTTCCTTGGTTTGTAAATTTTGATATTAGCTCTGGCCATTTCTTCCACGAAAATTGTTTTAGAAAGATAATTTTCTTTTTTGGTTGAGCAATATTTTTTATAATCTATATAAAATTCTGCCTGATTTTTAAACACGGGCTCCAAATATAACTTTTGAGTGCTAGCACGACAATAGTGCGACTCCATTTTAGGGATCTCTGAAAGAAACTGTTTTAGTAGTTGCCTTGAGTTATCAGTACTTCTTCTATTTCTACCAGTTGTAGACAGGCTTTCTTTAGGTAAGTTCATTCCATTATTTTTTTAGCGTATTGTCTTACCATCCATTCGCCCACGTTTAATGTCGACAAAAACATCTCCTTGCATACTTTTTTTTTTCCGTTCCTTGTTTCAAATAATAATGCAAGGTACCACTTCTTCTAGAACCTTCTACTTTGCGCTTACTTGCGACAACATCAACCATTGAACTCAAAAAAGTTTTTTTCATAACCCAAGTTAGCTCCCAAAAAGCTTCAAAAATATTTTTCCTCTCATCCTCCTTAAAAACAGAACAAAATCTAGACTTTGATTTTTCACATTGGCGAGATTTGCATGTTGGTTTTAAAGTTCGTTTATTTTTATTAGCAGCTAACTTAAAATGCCCATCATCGTTTTTCTTTAGTCCTAAATAATCTTGTCTGAGCATTCTAACTCTCTTGTTTTCGTTTCTGGCCCTCCGTGTCTGGATATATATCCTCTTTTGTGTACTGCTGCTATTTATTTCATTTGCATGTGGACTATTAACTTTCGGTTCGTCACTTCCGTTTTTTGGTCCTAAATCTGAACTCTCCGATGTTGAACTTGAACAGTTTTCGGACTCTTGAAAATCAGTATCTGCATTTTTATATTTAGCGTCATCTTCCAAATCTTCTTTTTCGGAGCTCAACATATTTTTTTCTGATAATACCGATGTATTTGCTGATTTCTTTTCACATATTTGTACTTCCAAGTTAGGTTCTTTCTCTATAAATACTTCACTTACATCATTAGTTTATTCTTAAACCTTAAGATTTATTTGAATGTAAGATTACTGTATTATTTTCGTTAGTGAAAGTTTCAATGATGTCAGCATTGACCGTTTGAACTTCTTCAAAATCTACTTCAAAGTCTAACACTTCCTTTTCTCCTATTTTTGGCAGACATATTCCAAGTTTTTCTAATTCCATAACTTCATTTTGCAGAAAAACATCATCATCATCATCATACTCTATTCTAATAACCTCAGATTGATTGGAATGTAGTAGCATATTATTTAGGTTAGTGCAAGTTTTATTTGGGCGAGCATTGATTGTTTGAATTTCTTTAAAATCAACTTCATTTTGTATGGAAACATCATCATGAAATAAAACGGGAATTTCACTTAAATCTATAGAAGTTTGGTTGACTGCCTTATGATCACTTTCTTGGTTACTACCTTCTGTCACAGAAGTTTCCAAATTTGATAGTGCCATTTTTATCATAAGTTTGCTTCTTGATAGATTAGAATCAGATGTTGTATTCATAATGAAGTTATATGGTACACAACCTCGTATCTGCAAAGCAAAAAAAAAGGATTTTATACCTAATTGTGATAAAATTTGGGAATTATATTATTAAAAATAGTTTAAAGGGAAAACAAGAACAGTAAAGTAATATTGAACTTGTGTTCTCAATAAAAAATACACTAGAATTGCAAATATTATACATCAAATACGAGGTTTTGCACTTTCACCGACGATATGTACTACAGAGTGTTCAACATTTTGGTCCAAACCTAATTAATTTAAAACCAAGTTATCGTTTTTTTTTAAATAAAACACCCTGTATTTACATTTTTTTCGAAAAGATATTTTAATTCTCTTTAATTTGATACCAATATCTGATACCTTATTTCAAAAAGTTGTTGAAGGAATTATAATTTCAAAAAATTGTATTCTCAAAAAACCTTAATATTATAAACCATTTTGATGTTTGCTTATTCATTGTTAAATTTACTTCCAAAAAAATTGAGAACTCAATAAATTAGTATGCAATTCATATCTAAGTAGTTTTATAAACAATTTTACAGAAGAAACTTAAATTATTACCTTCTATCGAGAAGTATGTAAATCTCTAATTTTGAAAATATCTTTCGCCAATTTAAAACGAATACATATTAACGCATTAAGTGTTCAAAGTGTCTACCATTTTGCAAAATGCAAGCGTCAATTCGTTTGAAGAACGTGTCCCTCGCATTTCTCAACATTAATGGGGTAATTCTACAAAATGATTGTCGGATTCGTTCCATCATGTCCTCCCTTGTTCTTGCTGGTGTGCTGTAAACATCGACCTCGACGGTGCCCCACAAAAAGAAATCCATTGCCGTTAGGTCAGGTGACCTTGCTGGCCAACTGATCGGACCTTAAAATAATAAAAATTTTATTTATTTATTTTCAAATAAGATACCGACAGGCCTATGGCCCAGGAATGGCATCTACAAAATTACAGTTGGTGTACAGAGTAAATTTACTAATACTATTTTAAATAAAACTAAATAACACTAAAAATCTAAATTAACCCTATAGAAGGCTAGAAAACACTATTTTGTTTTATTCTCTTTTTAAAAGTGCCCAGGGAAAGGCCGAAGAGATCGACATTTTCATAATTTGAGTTATATATAGTTAACTTAACATGCGATTCAGCGGTGAATTTTTACCTAAGTTGGTTCTACAAAAACAGCTTGCAAATAAATTGGAATTTCTAAAATTACATGGGGGTATATTAAAATTAATTTTTGAAAGCAGACTGGGTGAGTCCATATAATTGTTAACAACCTTGAAAAGCAGAAAAATGTCCGAATGAGTCCTTCGTGTTTCCAAAGAAAATATTTTAAAATTTTGTCTTAGATCATTAGGATTTGAAAACATATACACACCCTGAGATTTATAATCCAAAAATCGTAAAAACCTATTTTGTATTATTTCCAATCTGTTCTTGTAGATACTATATTGTGTAGACCATACAACACTTGCAAAGTCTAATTTGCTATAAATGTAGGCAAAATATAAAATTTTTAAAGCGGGTATTGAAGACAATTGTTTACATGTTCTTATAATAAAGCCTAGCATTTTATTACATTTTGCTGCAACATAATCAATGTGATGATTGAAGATCATTTTTTGGTCGTAGATAACCCCTAGGTCTTTAATTCTATCAACCTGCTTTAACAATGTTCCACTGAAATTATAGTCATACGAGAAAATCCGCATATTTCTAGTAAATGTTATGAAACAACATTTATCAAGGTTTAAGTGCAACTTATTTTTTTTTACAATACTGTGAAAACATATTTAAATCATTCTGTATACGTAAACAATCACCCATACTCCTAACATAGCTAAAGATTTTCATGTCATCCGCATAAAGCAAAAAGTTGCAAAATTTAAAAGTGGCTTACGTCATTTAAGTAAATTAAAAATAGTAGAGGTCCTAAGTGAGAGCCTTGAGGCACCCCTGACGTAACATTATAAGATGGAGAATTATGACCGTTCACTGTTACAATTTGAGATCGATTAAATATGTAAGAAGCCAACCACTTCAAGAGGTCGCCATGCACACCGACTCCGGCTAATTTAAGTAATAATATATTATGATCGATTTTATCAAAGGCTTTGCTAAAATCAGTGTACACAGAATCGACCTGAACTTGACAATCCATAGAGGAGAGAATATAATCCGAATAGCACACTAAATTAGACTCTAGATCGTTTGGGAAAAAATCCATGTTGTTGAGGAATTATTTTTAATTTTATTGAATTTAATAAAATATTATGTAGTGAACACTCAAGAACTTTACTAAATATATTCAGTTTACTGATGGGCCTATAGTTTGTCACTTTATTTCTCTCCCCTCCCTTGAAAATTGGAACTACATGCGCTAGTTTCCATCTTTTAGGAAATTCACAATATTTAAAAGATTTGTTAAAGATAATAGAAAGTGGTATATGCAGAGATGAGGCGCATTCTCTTACAAAAAACGACGGAATTTCATCGGGGCCACTACCCTTATTCTGATCAAGATTTTTTAAAACATTATAAACATCATCCGGTGTCAGCCGGATATTTGAAAGCAAACCCGTTTCATAGCTTTCAGAAAAAAAACAACAGGTTTGTTCATAGGGCTGAAACACTCCTTGAAAAAACCGAGAAAACAGATTACTAATATTAGGACCCTCGGCTTGTATAGTCTCAAAGTGCATTAGATTTGGAATAGTATCACATCGTTTTTTGAGAGAAGCGAGCTGCCAAAATTTTTTTGAGTTACGAGGTATATCCGATTCAATTGACTTTATATATGTTATGTAATCATGACGGATCATACTTTTGCTTTGTCTCCTTAGCTGACAAAATAAATCATAATCAGCCGTGGTCCTTGATATTTTCCACTTTTTATGGGCCTTGTTTTTGTTAACTATAATTTTAATTGTATTTTGTTTAAAATAGCTAGGAAAATTTGTATTTATTTTTTTTTAGGGATATGGGTTTTTATAGCTTCATAAACTATGTCATAAAATATATTAACCGATGAATCTACACCTTCATGTTTGAATATTTTGGGCCAGTCGATGCAACTAAAATAACCATTTATGCCCTCATAGTTGCCTTGTTTAAAATTATTTTTATATATTATATTATTTTTGAAATTATTTACTGGTTGCAATAAGCTACGATAAAGAAATTCAATTGATTTATGGTGAGAATCCTCAGGTACCAAAGGCTGAACAGAGGCGTTAAGATTTTCAACAAAATCATCATTACCGAGAACAAGGTCAAGAATACGATTGTTCGTGTTACTAAGGCCGTTAAATTGGAAAAGACCAAAAAAATTCAGCTAATCGTTAAATACATTGAATTTTGGATCAAAACTTACGGGTAGATAGTACAGTAAAACTTCTCATTTCGGCCACCCGTTAAAAACGGTAACCCCTCTGAACGGTCAGTTTTGGCTTCTTAAAATAAATCTTATAGCATTTTTAATAATAAAAGACCCCTCGAATACCGAAACACTTCTAAAACGGCCACTGTCACATGAATTCGTAACTTTTAAGAAAATTACCTTGAATTTTTACCCTTAATTGCGGTCGTCTCGACCCTTCTGGGAATGTTTGCACCCAGCCGGTACTATTGGAAATACCGGAGAATGATAAAACCTAATTATGTAAATGGGTTTTTAAGTACGTACAAATATAATTTGTTAAATCTTAAGATGTTTTCATAAAAGGTAAACTTTTATTCAGTTGCATTTTAACAGCACAATAGTCGATCATGTCTCTGAAACGTAAACGTTTATCTTTTAAACAAAAGTTCGAAATCATCGCGGATAGTGAAAAATATGGTATCAGTGCTCGAAAGATAGCGGAAAAGTTTAGTGTTGGGAGAACGCAAGTAAATGATATTCTAAAAAGTAAAATTGAACTGAAAAAACTTTATGAAGAAGGAGGAGTTAATGCAGATCAAAAACGGAAGTTTCCAAAAACAGACGGACTTGCGATTGACCAAATGGTTTATGAATGGTTTTGCAAAGCAAGAAACAAAAACATTCCAATATCCGGACCACTACTAAAGGAAAAAGCTCTGGAAGTGTCAGAAAATTTGAAAAATTGTGATTTTAAGGCATCAAATGGCTGGTTAGATAGATTCTGCAAAAGACATGACATCAATTTTAAAACAATTTCTGGTGAGTCTGCTGATGTGGATGAAGTGAGTGTTCAAGATTGGTTCCTAAGTTAAAATTAATTATCAAGGATTATGATGATAAAGATATTTTTAATGCAGACGAATCAGGCCTTTATTATCTCGCAATGCCAAACAAAACTTTTGCCTTAAAGAGTGACAAATGTGCTGGAAGAAAATCAGCTAAGCAACGAGTGACAATTCTTTTTTGCAGTAGCATGGATGGTGAGAAGGAGACCCCATTAGTTATAGGAAAAAGCAAAAATCCGCGATGTTTCAATGGAGCACATGTAAACAAATTACCATTAGAATGGGTCTCCAATAAAAAAGCTTGGATGACAACAGAGATAATGATTTCCTGGCTAAAAAAATTTGACACCAAAATGAAAAAACAAAGAAGAAAAGTACTTTTATTTTTGGATAACGCAAGTTCTCACCCGAAAATACAACTGGAAAATGTTCGAATTGTTTTTCTGCCTCCAAACACTACATCTTACTGCCAGCCATTAGATCAAGGCATCATACAAAATTTTAAAATGATATACAGAAAATATTTGATAAAAAGACTTTTAACTTTTACTAACACCGCTACCGAGGATGCGTTTGAAAAAGCAGAAAAGACCATAAATTTGTCAAGTGCTATGGTATGGATTGTTGCAGCATGGAAAAATGTTTCATCTAAAACGATTAAAAAATGTTTCCAAAAAGCTGGATTGATAGAAACTCTCCAAGAGAATGAGATTTTTGAAGAAGAAGGCGATATTCCACTAAGTCAGTTGTTTTCCGGTATCCCAGGAAATCCAAACCTGGAAAATTATCTTCAAATCGACTCAAACATTGTAACGGAAAATCCCAGTATGGAGATGCAGGAAATAATTCAGGAGTTTACCAGCCAATCTGAAACTACCGAAAATGAAGACTGTGAAAGTAAAGAAAACCAGGAGGTTTTTAGTTCGTCTTTAAAAAGCATGAGTGAAGTTTGTGAAAAAATAAGAGACGTACTAAATTTTTTATTAGGCAAAGAAAATGGCAATTTGGCCATTGATATTTCAAATATCCTAATGAAATGTGAAAATGAAGCAGCAAAAATTAAAATTAAAAATATGAAACAGACTTCCATTGAATCTTTTTTTCACAAAGCATAATTTTTTTTCGTATGTAGTGCACATTTTTAAACATTATTATGTATACATATTATGTAGGAGTTATGAAATAAATAGTTATGTCTATATATTTACAGTTTATATTACATAATAACGTATGTGTTTGTAATTAGCCTTTTATTAATTAATGAAGTTGAATTTTATTCACATGACACATATGTTATATGTAGATATGTAATTTATTTTTTTCCTTCCCCTCAAAAACGGTCACCCCCTCAAACGGTCAATTTGTAATGAAATTTTTAGTGGCCGCTATTGAGAAGTTTTACTGTAGTTACAATTTATTTTTTGATACCAGTCCACATGTGAAAAATTAAAGTCGCCACAAATTAGAATTTTGTCGGATGATATTTTATCAAAATTGTCATAGAGTTTATCAACAAAACAGGCCAACGCAGTGTCGTTACCTGGTGGAATATAAACGCAACACATATGAAGTTTTCCGCCACCCTTAGTGTAAAGGGTGACCCAAATATCTTCGGCATCACTTTCCCATTCAGGATGACGTATCGCTTGCAGACCATTTTGGAGTGCTATCAGTGAGCCACCACCATCACTTTTATTACTAGCCGAACTTTCACGGTCACGACGAAACACTTGATAATTTTCAAATAATTCATTGTCAGAAACGCCACTGTTTAGCCATGTCTCCGATAAGAATACCACATCATAGTTGCCAGACATCAGATTCAGTTTAAAATCATGAGTTTTTGTTCTAAGCCCCCTAACATTTTGGTAAAATACAGATAGAGAATCGAAGGTAATGAGTAGTTACGTAACGATGCATCGTAGTTTTTTTTTATAGGGTTTAAAGCAGGTCTTCATGATGAATTTGTCTTACAGGGGAACCATCATCCTTACGAACAAGAATGTTACAGTTTTTTACCCATACGTACTTGAACCCTTTAGCTCGTGCTGCCTCGCGAACCTTTTTAAAAAGTAGTTTATTGTCAGGGGAAAGATGTTCGTTGATATAAATACCGGTAGATATCCCTTGCAATGTGATACAACGATTTGCCCCTCTTTTAAGTTTGGCCGCTGAAATGACGTCATCCTTTGTTTTGCGAGACATATATCTCACAACTATGTTCTTAGGGACGCCAGTAGTAAATGACTGAACTCTATGCACCGACTCCACCACTGAGCTTTCTAATTGCAGACCTAAGCCATTGTGAATTTTCTCCACAATTTTAAAAGGATCCTCATTTCTGTTTTCGGGAATGCCCTGAATTTCAACATTATTAATTCTTGAGAATTGTTCCAATTCATTAATTTTCTTCATCAATCTGCCTTTAAGGGTGTGATTTTCAGCTTTCAGCAACTCAATCGCTTTTATATGATCACCCCATTTTTTAAGTGAATCCTCAAATTCTGTTACTTTGTCAGAGCAGAAGTTAACAGATATTAGCAATGCCTCCTGCTTTTCTTTGAGCGACTTGATTTCTGTTTTAATATCTTGCATAAAAGTCATCATTTGCCCATGCAGGGCTTCGTTGTGATCCTTTTCACCGATCTTAGGGTTGTGGTTTGCACCCGAAATGGGCACTGGGTTTTTGCAAGTCGAGCATTTCCACTGAATACTAGGATTGTCCTTCACAAAATTTAACTGGTCCACTGGTAAATCGACGCACTTGGCGTGAAAAAAGTTATCGCAATGACCCTGGCATTGCAGGCCAGGCGATTTTTTTGTTATTTGTGCAGAACACAGGTCGCATATGCTAACCATTGTAGTTTTGATAATACACTTGAATAAGGAAAGAAAACAACAACAATAACAAAAAGTTATTCGCAATTCACAATCACCGATCTTACAAGACGATAGATGCAAAATTCAATTAATAATCCACGGAATTTCGGCAGAACACGGTAGAACGATCTGTACACCTTGAAAGCAAAATATAAATTAGGTAAATATTAGGTAAAAAGAAAATTTCATATTATTGGGGTTTCAACAACCATTCCTCCCTATCCACCGCTTTGGAAACTGTGCATTTAAATGTTCCCGAACATATCTACTGTAGTAAGGAGGTGCCCCGACAGAGCTGAACCCACGTCCTGTTCGTTATGAACTCCGGGAGATTATCAGTCAGCCTAACAAAGTCATGTTGCAGAAATTCCAAAAACAAACGACCACTCAAGTGCTCTTCAAAAAAATAAGGTCCAATGACATAATAGTGGATAACACCACCATTGACAAAATAATGTTCTTTTTTCAAAACCATTGTCGCTTAATTCTTGATGTAATTGAACCTTATAGTGATAAAATTTGTTTGCCAATAAACAATGATTCACTGAAGATTTTTTTATTTCCAAATTAGAACTAATTTTTCTAACACTTATTTCTGGATTCTCCACCACCGCCAATAGGCAATAGCTGGTTATCTTCATAAAGCACTGTTTTGATCCTAGATGTTTTTTCATACTCTACGCTCCTCGTTCTTTTAAATCGATCTTTTAGTTTAATTATTGATCTCTCGTCCGGAGCTTCTGGAAACTTTTGAGCATATAATCGTGATGCCATAAAACATTTTCCATCACTTTCTCCAATTGCGTAAATCTTATTTAGGTACTAATTCTACTCGAGTGTAATTAAAATTTATTTTGAAAATTAGCGTAGGGCCACTGTAAAACGTCAAATAATTGATAATTATTATGTCTGACATTTGCAGAAAAGTTGAATTTGATAGAAATGCATGGCCAACAGAACTAGTTATTAAATTTAAAGCATCACGAAATTACGCTTGCTTTTAAGACACAATTTTTTGAAATCATGTTTCCTTCAACAACTTTTTGAAATAAGGTATCAGATATTGTAAAAATGTAAAATATGGGGTGTTTTATTTAAAAAAAAAAACGATAACTTGGTTTTAAATTCATTAAGTTTGGACCAAAATGTTGAACTAGTAGAACTACATAGTTGTAGTACTTATACCAATGCTAATAACAGTTAGATGATTTTACATGTTATAACTTTTCTTTCCTAAATTCTAAATCCAACGATTTTTATGTAAAATCGTTTTTAGCCAAAAACCCATTGGAAAATGCGTACACTAACAACGTCGCATTTGATGAGCAAAATTTTTTTAAAGTAGAATAGAGGACTACTAGAGGCTTCAATATAATAAAAAAAATATATGGCGTTCCATTTAAAAAAAGATGTTTGGCCCATCCTGGATTTTTGAGCCAACCTGTATATTTAAAATTATTTTCAAAAGGTGTGCGGCATTAACCTGTACAACTTTTGTGTAAAAGTTTTTTTCCTCAAGTCGAACGTTAACGAGATATCGACCACCGGCACACTAAATGGACACCCTGTATAGTAAGAACGTAAAGGCTGGAACAAATTCATTTAAAATTTTTTCTTTTTCGAAAAAACGCTCGGACCGTCAATTTTTTTTTGTTGTGCATTTTGAAAGCTTATTATTTCATGTAGGTATACAGGCTGTCCCAAAAACAAGTTATGGAGATTTTTTTAAATGGATATAAATCTATAATTTTTTGTGGATTCTACATAAAATTCTAAACATATTTCATGAAATATGTCATATACTTAAATTCAGCCGTTTGCGAGAAAACGATATTCGGATTCTAGCAGATGATTTTTTTATTATTACTTAAATTATGAACACTGTTGTAAATAAAGCCTTTGGTTGTTAGATTGTCACACTGACAGTGACGGTTGTCCCCTGATTTGAGTAGTTTTGCCTCAAGTCAAATTGTCTGGCAAAAGTTATCTTGATAATATTGTAATTTTAAAAAAATGGTACGCTTAAGTGAAAGAGAGCGAATAGAAATAATAATAATGATTGATTATGGAGATAGAATGCGCACACAAATGGAAGTTTGCGAATTCTTCAATAACAGGTATCCTCGCAGAGAACCGATATCTCGATCTACTGTCAGTAAAATAGAAAAAAATATAGAGACTTAGGTCACGTTACGTACAATTATACGTAAGGTCGACCTGTGGTATTAGAAGATACACAATTAAATGTGTTATTGTCGGTTCAAGAAGACCACCACAAGGCGAGTAATTTGACAGGTGAAATATATTTTGAATTTTTAGAAAATCATCTAGTACCGTGCCTTGCCACATTATACCCTAATCCAGAAGACCCTGATGCACCGAAGAATTTTTTGTGGTATCAGCAAGACGGAGCTCCTGCCCATTACACCCGCCATGTGCGTGAGTACCTTAATGCAGTATTTCCCGAACGATGGATTGGCCGACGAGGTCCAATTGAATGGCCGGCCAGATCTCCAGATTTAACGCCTTTAGATTTTTTTGTGGGCTTATTTTAAGTCTAAGGTATATGTAAACCGACCAAACAATATTGAAGATTTAAAGAACGAAATAAGATTAAAAAAAATGACTTTTATAGTATGTTGCTTAATGCAAGAGAGTAATGAATCATTATTGAACTATAAAACCCAGTGGTCATCGCCGTATTCCGAGGTGTAGTCCAATTATTATTATTGTGCCTATGATTATTGTCAGGGGTCCCGAGATCGGGTAGATAGAGGCACAGGGAGTTTACCTACCTATGCCTCACTATTTCAAAAGTTAAAATGTTTAGTTACTTACCAATCAGGTCACCAAAGAGAAGTACAGGAAGAAAAGAAACTGTAATAAATGAGCATGAAAAGACTGCCATCAGAAGAATCAAACACTCGTTTTACTTGAAAAAAGAAATACCTACCTTGGAGAAAATAATATCTGAAATGATAGAGGATGATTTTATTCCACCCATGGGTAAAAAGAAACTATAGAAAACTTTGAAGAAAATGAATTTTTGTTATGACAAATATAAAACACAAAAAATTACTTTTAATAGAGAAAGACGAAATCATCTGCTGGCGACGACGAAGTATGAGGGCAGTTAGACAGTTTCGAAGAGAAAAGAGGAATATCTATTATATGGACGAAACTTGGTTAAATGAAAATTATACCGTTGGTAAAATATGGCAGGATAAACATATAAAAAGTGCGAGGCAAGCTTTCATGGAAGGATGCTCCACTGGAATAAAAGCACCCTCGGGAAAAAGTAAAATATTAATAATTACTCACATTGGTAGCAAGAATGGATTTGTCGATGGCGGCTTACTAGCCTAGATATGCTGAAAGAGGAGCTACTGAAGATTGTAAAGTTGAATAATCCTCTATATACGAAATTTGTTCTCGACGAAATCGCTTCAAAACGAAATATAACGGTGCTTCACCTTCCGCCATATCACTGTTGTAAAATAAGAGACGTTGGAAACCTCTTGCAGGAGGGAATAAAGACAGTCGGTTGTGAAAAATGGAGTAGGTGCGTCGAACATGTGATTAAAATAAAAGAAAGAATATGGAATTATTATTTCTCTGGACCCCAACGACGATAGTTTATTGGACTAGTCGGAACATGATGACTTAAATTTAAAAATTAAGTTGTTGTATTGTACATAGTAGATTTTTTTTTATAGATATTAATATTTATTCCAATTTATCTATTTTCTTATTATTCTTACTTCTATATAAGCTTTTATCTACTTAATATTATAATAATTAATATCTCAATTATCTGCCTATCTCTATAAATATAAAAAATAACAATTGAAGTCAGGTGTACCGGGTGACTTCGTATAAACTAGCACCCCCCGTAACTTTTTTATTTTTTATCGTACGGAAAAAATAAAAAAAGTGACATGCAGGGAAAATTGTTTCCTTTCCAAATCTGCATTGTAGTTTTCGGTAACTTTGCATATATACGGGGGACGACAAAAAGTATTTTTTTTTAATGGAATGCCCTGTATATTTTCGGCTAAAATGAAAGACCTTTTTTTTCTGATTTCAAATATACCATACAAGTTGACATTTGGTTCAGCCATTTTTGCGTTATTTAAGTTTACATTTGCATTAAATTTACATTATCTTGATATACGAACCGAGTAAGTTGCACTGACAGTTATTATTTCAATGACAATGTCAATTCAGAAACATTTATTACTATTGTTTTCATGGCCCACTGTTCAAAAAGTTGTACTCAGTAATCATGGTAGCGTATATCAAGATAATGTAAATTCAATGCAAATGTAAACTTAAATAACGCAAAAATGGCTGAACCAAATGTCAACTTGTATGGTATATTTAAAATCAGAAAAAAAAAGATCTTTCATTTTAGCCGAAAATATACGGGGCATTCCATTAAAAAAAAAAATTGTCGTCCCCCGTATATTTGCAAAGTTACTGAAAACTACAATGCAAATTTGGAAAGGAAAAAATTTCCCCTGTATGTCAGTTTTTTTATTTTTCCCGTACGATAAAAAATAAAAAAGTTACGGCGGGGGTGCTAGTTTATACGAAGTCACCCGGTACAGGGGGTAACAAAAATACAAACTTCTATTTACGAATCAGTAATCACGCGCCAATTTTAAATTTCCAGGCATTAAAAGAAAGATCGCGTTTGCCTCCAGACACGCCCATAATAGTAGTAATTCTTAGTCCAAAAATTTCTGAAAATCGATAAAGGCGTTTAGAAATTATTCCGAAAGAACGATATTAAGTTGAGAACTTTGGCGCCCTATAGCGGCAAAAGGAAACAACATTGCGTATAAACTGCTGGAACTTTGAAATGCATAAAGAAAATTTTTAGTTTATATTTTAAACTAAATATCTCGGAAAATATTAAGGATATTTGAACGCGGTTCGAAGCATATTGAAGCTCATTGTTTGGTCTTAGGGTATATTGATTAGTTTTGGTTTGTATACATTTCAATTTCACAATACAGGCTGGTAAATGCATATATTATGTATTAGTACTATATGGCGCCTTGCCCATTTAACCAATGTAAACGTAGTGAAGCCGAGGTTCCTTGTTCCGTCAGGGTCATTTCGAGCAGTGCGCATGCGCAAAAAAAAGAAAATAGACCTTTTTTTAGCGGAAAAAAAATGAGGTTATCACATTTGACTTTGACAACTGGACCGAAGTTTGTAAACAAACATTAAAGTTCGTGATTTGTTTAAGATTTTGTATATTATTTCGATTGAGAAAAGAAAAAGAACGCAGGTAAACATATTAATAAAACTTTTATTAGATATTTTACAATTATTCTTAGAGTTTAACAAGTAAAATAATAGGTTTTTGTAGGATTCTTTGAAGTTCATGCAATTTTCGGTAAAATAGGTAGGTACCTAAGTATATCAACAGCAGCAAAGGAAAATAATCTTTAGGAAATGGACTACCTAGTTATTGTTCCTTCACAAAATTAACGTAGGTAAGTTAAAAGGAAGAAACATCCGGTCTAGGTACATACCTGTAGAACGATAAATATTTGTTTAAATTTTTACGCCTGTTTAAAATAATGTAAAATATTCTGTTTTGCCTCGGCATCGTCACAAAATTATCACACTTCACACACACAATCAAAATTTGCAGAAAAGTAAAGATAAACAGTACACAAAAGCCGTTAATTATACCAAATCAACTTGATGAAGCGAACTGTCAAACAAAAATAACATTTGCTAAAGATTTCGAGGTTATGTCGAGTAAAATTGAGACGTTGCGTTGTCACCTTCCAGTTATATGAAATTGTTATTTAACGCGTTTTAGTTTAGAAATGGAAACAAATAATTCTAAAGCACTTGGAGGTACAGACTTAATTGAAATTGAAATTGAAATTTTTGTTGCCTATAAATTACAATTCTAATGGTATTCTAATTTAGAATATTCTTAAAAAACAATAATATATTATTCATAATACACATGCATATGTACTTTTTAATCAAATATTGGCAATAGTATGCAGATAAATTGCTTAGAATTTGTGTCTGCAGTGGGTGTTGTCACAATACATATTACAAAGTTTACGCATTTACAAAACTATCTTAGACTTACATTCTATTTTAAATAATAACCAAAAGTATATAAAAATACTATTAATAATAAATTAATACTATCAATAAAATTTTCCCCAAAAATCACAGCATTAAAATATTTATACCGGGTGTTGCATCGTCGAGCGGGACATAGGAAATCCCATGTAATTTTAAATGGGGTAAATTATTGGCTTCCCTAATTATTTTAGAGAAAAATTCTATTTAGGTTTATTAAAGAGCACTAAAACCCACATTCAAAAGAATAACTTTAGATATTTTTGATGAGCCCGTTTACGGGTTATCGCTGATTTCTTTTTAACTATTTCTCCTTTTTATGGCCCCGTATTTGCGGGCACCAGTCAAGGTAAAAGATGACTGTCAAATAAAGTTGTCATTTTGAAATGTGTGCTTTATTGTTATAAAAACTCGTGCATCGAAAATATTAGCCATGAATTACACTTCTGAAGAAAAAATATTGATGATTAAACGGTATTATCAAGGAAATAGTTATCAAAATGTGTCAGACATGTTTGCTGCTCTGTATCCGAATAGACCGATACCTGCTAAATCTACAGTCGAAGGGACTATCAAGAAATTTGAGACAAAAGGCACTGTAATAAATAACTGCAGATGTGAAGAAAGGCAGGAACAAAGAAGAGATGCAAGAAATGATAGGGACTTGCAAGTTTTATTGTGCGTGGAAGAAAATGATGGGAAGATCAGCACAAGGAAACTTGAGGATGACATAGGATTAGATCACACCACAGCGTTACGAGCTTTGAAACGACATAAATATTATTCATACAAATATGAAAAGCACCAAGAGCTAAGAGATAGGGACGAAATACGACGACAGGAGTTTTGTTTTGGTATGATGGAAAGAGCAAACATGGATAGGGAATTTTTAAAAAACATTTGTTTCACTGACGAATGCACATTTACCTTAAACAATGAACCCAATGTTCAAAATTATCGATATTGGAGCAAAGAAAACCAACACAGGTTTGTGGAAACAAGGACGCAATATCCACAAAAAGTTAATGTATGGGCTGGGATTTTCGGAGAAAATATTATCGGGCCATTATTTCTTACACGAAATTTAAATGCAGAATATTTTTTGGAACTACTTGAAGATCATATTTTACCTACTTTACATGATGCCGCCAGGGAAAATCAGGAAGTTTGGTACCAAATGGATGGCTGCCCGGCACATAGTACCCTGGCTGTCCGGGAATATTTAAACCGTGCTTTTAATGGAAATGTTATTGGCTTAAATCATACAGTAAATTGGCCAGCCAGGTCTCCTGATTTATCGCCAAATGATTTCTTTCTCTGGGGCCATTTAAAAAACAGGATATACAAAGATAAAAAATACCCAAATCTAGACGAGTTAAAAAATGCTATTTCTGCCGAATGCAATAGAATTTCAGTTTACCAACTAGCGAATGTAAGAAGAGAATTTTATGATCGCCTCGGTTATTGTCTAGCAGTCAATGGAGGAATATTTGAACATCTTCTTAAATCCTAAAGTTCTAACAATTTAATAGTACCTACCTATTAATTAGTAAAATATTGAAACATGTAAAATGTCATAATTAACCTTGTAATTGGATACTTTATTTTAGTTTTATTCAGATTAATTTGTACTCATAAATACACCTTTAATATTTTCGATGTACGAGTTTTTATAACAATAAAGCACACATTTCAAAATGACAACTTTATTTGACAGTCATCTTTTACCTTGACTGGTGCCCGCAAATACGGAGCCATAAAAAGGAGAAATAGTTAAAAAGAAATCGGCGATAACCCGTAAACGGGCTCATCAAAAATATCTAAAGTTATTCTTTTGAATGTGGGTTTTAGTGCTCTTTAATAAACCTAAATAGAATTTTTCTCTAAAATAATTAGGGAAGCCAATAATTGACCCCATTTAAAATTACATGGGATTTCCTATGTCCCGCTCGACGATGCAACACCCGGTATATATATTATTACAAATAAATTAATATTTATACATGTAAACTAGCGTGGAAGTAATGATTAATATGATGCCGTGTAGTGGTAAAATAGGTGTAATATATTAATAAAAAAATATATAATAATATTTGTAATGACTAATTAACAAAAAATAAATTAAAACGAAGAACTCAAATTAAAGTTGATAAAGAGTAAATAAACACACAAAACCATAAACAAAAATATTTCAACTGGGCGACTACTTGAACCAGTACATAACTTCTTTTATTTCATTATACTTTTCAAGGATCCATACATCTACGTATTTTTTAAATAATTTATAAGAAGTATTTTTATATTCAGTTGGAAGCAGGTTACATAATTTTGGACCAGAGAAAGAAATATGCCTTTGTGTAGCAAAGTAATTAGTATTTGCTACAGATACACAATATCTGGCAGCAGTCCGTGTGTTCAGATCGTGCGGAAGAGCAATTTTATATTTATTACTGGTCATCATAAACCTTAAAGTATTTTTTATATATAGCTGTCTAACAGTCAAAACATTAGTCTCAGAGTACACAAGATCAGGATATCGTTTATTTTTGGGAAGAATAACCTTTAGTATGAACTTTTGAGTGAGACCAACGTGAAACTAGCGGCCAGCGGCCGATTAAGTAAATTTTTGACGCGGAGTGTACCGTATCGCCTTTTATTTATTTTGATCGTATTAATAAAACTAAAAGACAATAAATGTTTAAACTTTGTCAGATGCTTCCTAATATAAGTAGATATAACATGTATATAGGATTCGCCAAAAAACGTAGGCTACAGGGTTCATTTAAAGTCCTTAACTTCAAAGTAACAATAAAATAGTAGTTTCCACCAGTTCACGTTCATACTTTATACGATGCTTTAAACTATTACTGGAAACAATATATCCTAAGCTTTTGCCAAAAAACAGAGGCTACGGGGTTCATCCAGAAGTTTCGAAACTTTTATACCTAGTTAAATTGGCAAGAAAATTCTACTTTTTACCAGTTCACGTTTATAAGATAGACGATGTTCTAAAATATTGCTAGAAGCAACATATCTTTGGCACTTTTCAAAAAACAGAGTCTACGGGGTTCATCCAGAAGTTTCGAAACTTTTATACCTAGTTAAATTGGCAAGAAAATTCTACTTTTTACCAGTTCACGTTTATAAGATAGACGATGTTCTAAAATATTGCTTGAAGCAACATATCTTTGGCACTTTCCAAAAAACAGAGGCTACGGGGTTCATTCAAAAGTTTAAAAATTTCATATTCAAAGTTAGGAGAAAATTCTGTTCTTCGCCAGTTCACGTTTATACGTTATACGATGTTCTAAAATATTGCTAGAAGCAACATATTTTTGGCACTTTCCAAAAAACAGAGGCTACGGGGTTCATTCAAAATTTGAAAATTTTATATTCAAAGTTAGGAGAAAATTCTGTTCTTCACCAGTTCACGTTTATACGCTATACGATGCTTTAAAATATTGCTAGAAGCAACATACCTTTGGCACTTTCCAAAAAACAGAGGCTACGGGGTTCATTCAAAAGTTTGAAAATTTCATATTCAAAAATAGGAGAAAATTCTGTTCTTCACCAGTTCACGTTTATACGCTATACGATGCTTTAAAATATTGCTAGAAGCAACATATTTTTGGCACTTTCCAAAAAACAGAGGCTACGGGGTTCATTCAAAAGTTTGAAAATTTTATATTCAAAGTTAGGAGAAAATTCTATTTTTCACCAGTTCACGTTTATACGTTATACGATGCTTTAAAATATTGCTAGAAGCAACATACCTTTGGCACTTTCCAAAAAACAGAGGCTACGGGGTTCTTTCAAAAGTTTGAAAATTTCATATTCAAAGTTAGGAGAAAATTCTGTTCTTCACCAGTTCACGTTTATACGTTATACGATGCTTTAAAATATTGCTAGAAGCAACATATTTTTGGCACTTTCCAAAAAACAGAGGCTACGGGGTTCATTCAAAAGTTTGAAAATTTTATATTCAAAGTTAGGAGAAAATTCTATTTTTCACCAGTTCACGTTTATACGTTATACGATGCTTTAAAATATTGCTAGAAGCAACATACCTTTGGCACTTTCCAAAAAACAGAGGCTACGGGGTTCATTCAAAAGTTTGAAAATTTCATATTCAAAGTTAGGAGAAAATTCTGTTCTTCACCAGTTCACGTTTATACGTTATACGATGCTTTAAAATATTGCTAGAAGCAACATATTTTTGGCACTTTCCAAAAAACAGAGGCTACGGGGTTCATTCAAAAGTTTGAAAATTTTATATTCAAAGTTAGGAGAAAATTATATTTTTCACCAGTTCACGTTTATACGTTATACGATGCTTTAAAATATTGCTAGAAGCAACATATCTTTAGCAATTTCCAAAAAACAGAGGCTACGGGGTTCTTTCAAAAGTTTGAAAATTTCATATTCAAAGTTAGGAGAAAATTCTGTTCTTCACCAGTTCACGTTTATACGTTATACGATGCTTTAAAATATTGCTAGAAGCAACATATTTTTGGCACTTTCCAAAAAACAGAGGCTACGGGGTTCATTCAAAAGTTTGAAAATTTTATATTCAAAGTTAGGAGAAAATTCTATTTTTCACCAGTTCACGTTTATACGTTATACGATGCTTTAAAATATTGCTAGAAGCAACATATCTTTAGCAATTTCCAAAAAACAGAGGCTACGGGGTTCATTCAAAAGTTTGAAAATTTTATATTCAAAGTTAGGAGAAAATTCTATTTTTCACCAGTTCACGTTTATACGTTATACGATGCTTTAAAATATTGCTAGAAGCAGCATATCTACGGCACTTTCCAGAAAACAGAGGCTACGGGGTTTATTCGAAATATTATATATTCAAAGTTACAAGAAAATAGTAGTTTCATAATTTCCATATTTTAAAGAACTTTGTAGTGTTGTCAAATATAATATAATATGTATGTTTGTTTCTTTATTTAATTTAATTTATTGATATGTAGGTTGCAATATTTTAAAGCATCGTATAGCGTATAAACGTGAACTGGTGAAGAACAGAATTTTCTCCTAACTTTGAATATAAAATTTTCAAACTCTTGAATGAACCCCGTAGCCTCTGTTTTTTGAAAAGTGCCGAAGATATGTTGCTTCTAGCAATATTTAAGAACATCGTATAACGTATAAACGTGAACTGGTGAAAAATATAATTTTCTCCTAACTTTGAATATAAAATTTTCAAACTTTTGAATGAACCCCGTAGCCTCTGTTTTTTGGAAAGTGCCAAAGATATGTTGCTTCTCGTAATATTTTAAAGCATCGTATAACGTATAAACGTGAAGTGATGAAAAATAGAATTTTCTCCTAACTTTGAATATAAAATTTTCAAACTTTTGAATGAACCCCGTAGCCTCTGTTTTTTGGAAAGCGCCAAAGATATGTTGCTTCCAGCAATATTTTAAAGCATCGTATAACGTATAAACGTGAACTGGTGAAGAACAGAATTTTCTCCTAACTTTGAATATAAAATTTTCAAACTTTTGAATGAACCCTGTAGCCTCTGTTTTTTGGAAAGTGCCAAAGATATGTTGCTTCTCGTAATATTTTAAAGCATCGTATAACGTATAAAGGTGAACTGGTGAAAACTGGAATTTTCCTCTAACCTTGAATATAAAATTTTCAAACTTTTGAATGGACCCCGTAGCCTCTGTTTTTTGAAAAGTGCCGAAGATATGTTGCTTCTAGCAATATTTAAGAACATCGTATAACGTATAAACGTGAACTGGTGAAAAATATAATTTTCTCCTAACTTTGAATATAAAATTTTCAAACTTTTGAATGAACCCCGTAGCCTCTGTTTTTTGGAAAGTGCCAAAGATATGTTGCTTCTCGTAATATTTTAAAGCATCGTATAACGTATAAACGTGAAGTGATGAAAAATAGAATTTTCTCCTAACTTTGAATATAAAATTTTCAAACTTTTGAATGAACCCCGTAGCCTCTGTTTTTTGGAAAGCGCCAAAGATATGTTGCTTCCAGCAATATTTTAAAGCATCGTATAACGTATAAACGTGAACTGGTGAAGAACAGAATTTTCTCCTAACTTTGAATATAAAATTTTCAAACTTTTGAATGAACCCCGTAGCCTCTGTTTTTTGGAAAGCGCCAAAGATATGTTGCTTCCAGCAATATTTTAAAGCATCGTATAACGTATAAACGTGAACTGGTGAAGAACAGAATTTTCTCCTAACTTTGAATATAAAATTTTCAAACTTTTGAATGAACCCCGTAGCCTCTGTTTTTTGGAAAGCGCCAAAGATATGTTGCTTCCAGCAATATTTTAAAGCATCGTATAACGTATAAACGTGAACTGGTGAAGAACAGAATTTTCTCCTAACTTTGAATATAAAATTTTCAAACTTTTGAATGAACCCCGTAGCCTCTGTTTTTTGGAAAGTGCCAAAGATATGTTTCTTCTCGTAATATTTTAAAGCATCGTATAACGTATAAAGGTGAACTGGTGAAAACTGGAATTTTCCTCTAACCTTGAATATAAAATTTTCAAACTTTTGAATGGACCCCGTAGCCTCTGTTTTTTGAAAAGTGCCAAAGATATGTTGCTTCTAGCAATATTTTAAAGCATCGTATAACGTATTAACGTGAACTGATGAAAAATAGAATTTTCTCCTAACTTTGAATATAAAATTTTCAAACTTTTGAATGAACCCCGTAGCCTCTGTTTTTTGGAAAGCGCCAAAGATATGTTGCTTCCAGCAATATTTTAAAGCATCGTATAACGTATAAACGTGAACTGGTGAAAACTGGAATTTTCCTCTAACCTTGAATATAAAATTTTCAAACTTTTGAATGGACCCCGTAGCCTCTGTTTTTTGGAAAGTGCCAAAGATATGTTGCTTCTGGCAATATTTTAAAGCATCGTCTAACTTATAAACGTGAACTGGTAAAAACTAGAATTTTCTTGTCAATTTAACTAGGTATAAAAGTTTCGAAACTTCTGAATGAACCCCGTAGCCTCTGTTTTTTGGCAAAAGCTGAAGATATATTGTTTCTAGCAATAGTTTAAAGCATCGTATAAAGTATGAACGTGAACTGGTGGAAACTACTATTTTATTGTTACTTTGAAGTTAAGGACTTTCAATGAACCCTGTAGCCTATGTTTTTTGGCGAATCCTATATACATGTTATATCTACTTATATTAGGAAGCATCTGACAAAGTTTAAACAATTATTGTATCTTAGTTTTATTAATACGATCAAAATAAATAAAAGGCGATACAGTACACTCCGCGTCAAGATTTACTTAATCGACCGCTGGCCGCTGGCCGCTAGTTTCAGGTTGGTTTGAGTGAGCATTACCTGATTGATGACATTATGGCATGCACCACCCCAAACTATAATACCATAGTTAATAATAGATTCCACAAGAGCCTGATATATTGATTTAAGTAATTTTTTGTTTAGTACTTAGCGTAGCTGATAGAACTTATAGATGGTTTTCCGTAGTTTTTCAGTTATGTATGTCACATGTTTATTCCATTTTAGATTTCCATCAACTAGAATACCCAAATACTTAACCATATCTTTAGGTAAAATCTGTAAGTCACAGTTACAATCATTGTCGTTTTTGGTAGTGCAGGTGTTAGTATGTATTTTTATCGGATTAAACATCGGTAAGTTATGGTTAGTCATTGAGAAAGGTAGATATAATGATTTATCTGCGTTTAAACTTAACAAATTACTATCCAACCATTGTTTTGCTTTTAATACACCCGTTTTGTTTTTTTTTAAGAACGTCCTCCCATGTTTTATCCCTAAACAACAGGACTGTATCATCGGCATAGCATATAGTTTTGTCAGATATGCTTGATTTGATTAAGTCATTAATGTATATTGTAAATAATACAGGTCCTAAAACCGTACCTTGCGGCACTCCATATTTTATTTCATTTTCATTGCCAACCCGGCCATTTACTTTTACTTTTATTTGTCTTTCCATTAAATAAGATTTTATCAAATCATAAGCTAATCCAACTTATTTTACAATTTTTTAGCAAGATTTGGTAAGTTTATCATTGAAAAATTTTAAATTGAAATTAAGAAAACTGCAACAATTCTACATTTTCAAATGGAAACCCCTAAATTTGATAATTATTTCTTATTTAGCATTAAAAATAAGGGTCAGTTTGTACCAGGTTGTCCGTTCGGAAAATGTGCTGCAAAAAATAGATACATTTTCAAATAGAAACCCCTATTTATTATTTTTTCAGTAAATGACGTCCTTCAACTTCCATCCTCACTCGCTGCATGCAAGCTTCCATAGTTATGGAAGTAGTATACACTCGATCTTTAATTGTACCCCAAATAAAAAAAATCGAGCACTGTAAAATCTGGGTAGCGGGGTGGCGAAAGGAAAGGACCATTGTTGGCGGTTCATCAATCATCAAGAGCATTTCGTAAAAAATTATCGATGAGGTAGCTACCATGTGGAGGTGCGGCATCATGCTGGTATAACAGGTTTCTATGAACAGTGAGCGGCAAATTGTCTAAATAGTCGGTTTCAAAACTTTGTAAGATGTTCAAATAGCCATTACCTAATAAGTTAATAAGCACATTTTATACGTAGAATGATTCTAAAACGTCTAACTTACCATTTTTCTTGATAAAAATGTAGTGCCACGACGCCATCATTTCTTACTTCACAATGAACATTAAACTGCCAGTATTCTTAAATATTTTGTTCTCTAAACACATGTAAATTTAGCTTCGTCTGTCCAAATGATATTATCCAAAAAAAAAAAATTGTTTGTTTTAAAGTTTGGTCTCACGATGAAAGTACCTTGTAAAAACATGCAGTATGATTACGTATATTTCAATTTTCAACTAGCAAATTATGTTGATATTAATAATATGTTTCTTTCTTATGTTGACTGGAATGAAATCTTTGATAGCACAGATATAAATACTGCTGTTGACAGGTGTTATCATGTAATCAATAGGGCTGTTGAATTGTTTGTACCAAAGCGTACGGCTAAAAACTTGAAATTTCCTAGATGGTTTAATGATGAGTTGAAATCTTATATATTACAAAAAAAGTAGCACATAGGGACTTTAAGCAGACCAATTCAGCAGATGATTACTGTAAATTTTCTAAGATCTAAATGCAGGATGTTGGCTCAGGAATGTCACTTATATTATATATATAATATTTGGAGGAAATTGAATGTAATATTCAATCAAAAAAAGATTTTTGGAAATATATAAATTCAAATAAAGACAGTTTTGAGCTACCAAAGTGCATGATCTATGGTGATAGAAGAAGTGATTCTCCTGTGGATATAGTTAAAATGTTTTCAGAACATTTTTCTTCAGCATATGTAGATCACCCAACTAAAGATGTTTATTTTGATTATACTAAACGTGTTAACTTGAATAATTGTGATATTAGTGTAATGGATATATTTAATTATGTAAGTGATTTGGATGGTAGTTTTGGATGCGGACCAGATGGTATTCCGGCTTATTTTTTGATGAACACTAAATGCACATTGTCAGTTGTACTTTGTAATCTATTTAACTTGTCCTTATCAAGTGGAGTATTTCCTGAGAAATGGAAAGTAAGCTTTATAACCTCTATTTTTAAAGGGGGTGATCGGTCTGACATCACAAATTACCGTCCTATAAGTAAATTTTCGGTTATTCCAAAAGTTTTTGAGGCAATAGTAACAGATAAGATCACACCATATTTCAAGCACATTCTCTCTTCTACTCAGCATGGGTTTGTTAAGGGAAGGTCAACAGTCACCAATCTTTTGGTATACCAGCATAGCTTATTAAACTCAATGGAAGATCGTTGTCAGGTTGATTCAGTTCATACTGACTTTAGTAGAGCATTTGATAGACTTAACATTTCAATTTTAGTAAGAAAAATGGAAGCCTTTGGCTTGGGCGGAAATCTATTGCTTTGGTTGGCAAGTTTCTTGAATGACAGTATACAATATGTTAAAATAAGAAATTTTGTTTCACCTGCTATAATCGCTCATTCTGGTGTGCCTCAAGGGGTTCACCTTTCTCCTCTATTGTTTAATTGCTATATCAATGATGCCGAGGAGTTCATTTGTTATTGTTATAAATTGTTATACGCAGATGAGTTAAAATTGTTTAGGTGTATTGATTCGGTGTTTGATTGTGAGCAACTACAGCTGGATCTGGATAGCTTTGCTTTGTGGTGTGACTTAAATGATTTGACTTTAAATATACAAAAATGTAAAACAATTACTTTCTCCAAGCTACAGAGTACTATTTTCTATCCCTATAAAATAAACAATGAAATTAATTGTTGAAAGGGTCCAGTCCATAAAAGACTTGGGGGTGACTTTTAGTCATGACTTATAATTTTCATGTCATATTGAGATGGTTTGTAATAAGGCTATGAAGATGTTGGGATTTGTTCTCAGATCTTTAAAAGAATTTAATAATATTTTTATGCTTAAAAATGTATAGGTACTGTGCACTTGTGAGATCTATATTAGAGTATGCTTGCCCTGTATGGTCACCACATTACAATGTCTATATTAGTTTGTTAGAGAGAGTTCAGAAGCGTTTTTTGAGACATATTGCTTATAAGTTGCATATTCCCTCTGATGATGTTGATTAGAATGATTTGTCTCTTTTATTAAATGTTGCCAGTTTGGAAAGACGCAGAACTACCTTTGATTTATGCAGACTCAGCTATTTAATGTGAACTATCACCGCACCAATTATGGATATTTCTGTCCAATGTCTAGGATTTGTAGGATGGCTAATGCTTTGCCAGATGACATTGATCTATTTAATATGTCCATTGCCAGATTTAAATGTATGTGCATCCGCCTGTGAATGTATGTATGATTTTATTGTAAGTAATATAATGGTACCTGTGAGATTACGATGTTTGATAGAAATTTTCGTTTTCTTTTTTTTATATTTAATAAACAAATTTTATATTTTGATTATATTGTACCTAACTAAATATAGTTGTAAATGGCTTGTCCGTAAATAAAGATATTATTATAATTCCTTGTGCCCAAGTTATGATAGATTCACAGAATGCCACGCGTCTTGGAATATCAGTTTCTTTTAGATGTTGGACTATGGAAAATGCGTGTGGATGAAATTTATATTTGCATAATATTTTTTGAACTTTTGAAATCCTTAAGTACTCTAACGGAGCTTGTCTTACAGACATGGTTGGAAATATCCCAAAATAGCAATTTCAATATTCTCATTATTAACTAGAGGTTTATTTCTTTGCACCATTGCCTTAACGGATCCAAAGTTCTTGAAATTTTCTATAATTTGTTTAACAGCGCATTGTATATAATGACTTCTGTTTTTGCGGATATCGAATGGCAAATGTGTCACATGTTCTTGACATAACTTTATCACATTCTCCGTAAAAAGTGAATAAGTTTAAATAATCTTCGCTTGTATAATTTAAGCGCCCCGGCATAATAATTTTTAATTTTTTTCAAATCGTAAGTGACAGCTTCATACATTTCTTTATTATTTTGACTGTTTTAACGCCGTCATAGCCAAACTAGTAGTAATTAAACCCATAGCCAACTGGGAATAATTAAACTTAATATTCGCAGCAAAATTGCCATATAATAGTATATTATTAACCAAGGTTTAGACAGCCATCATTATTGCCCGAGCGGCGAGTTTAAATCACGAGGAGCGAAGCGACGAGGGATTTAAGACGCGAGGGCTATAATAAGCTGTCTAAACCGTGGTTAATATATTATTTTTTCCACTACTACAAACTTTTATATGACATTTATCTTTATAGTATTAATAATTATAAAAAATTATAGGTAGGTATAAGTATATTTTTTAATCAAGTTACCTGCGCTTTGGAATTGGCAAAATATTTTGTTGTTTTGTCAGGTGGCTTTGTCAATGTCAATTTGTGTTCATTTGTGTCATCAGATTTCACGAGTTTTGCGTTTTTTTTTAAATGAGCGAAGAAAATGTTAGTGATAATATTATGTGTACACCTCCCGAATTAAGGATGGAAGCAGAAAAAATGTTGATTGTATCGATATTTTACAATATCAAGTAATCTAATATATATTGATAATTATCTGGTTGCCTAACCACAATAAATTGATGTTGTAGAATTAAAAAATCAAGTTACCTGCGTTCAAACAAAATTCGGTTAAGGTCAAAGATCGGTCAATAATGGATTTCAATGGCTTATTATTGATCATGGTCAATAATCACTTATAAGGTAGAGAAAAACGATTTCTAGCGTAATAATCGGTCAATAATGGCGATGTTATAGGTTAGTAGTGGAAAAAATATTAAATTGGCAATATTGCAAAAACTACAAATTTTCCGAACGGACAATCTTATACAAACTTATTTTTAATGCTAAATTAGAAATAACTATAAAATTTAGGTGTTTCTATTTGAAAATGTACATTTTTTTACAGTTTTCTTAATTTTATTTTTAATCTTAAAGTTTGAACACCCTGTATTAATAATTATCAAAATATTATCAAAAATCTATTAAAGCAGGTCCTTTTTAACAAGGAATTGAACCCAAATTAAATAATAGAGACTTCCTTATAGGAAAAATTGATAATTATTTCATGGCCTGCAAACGTCATTTTTTGACATTAAACCTTAAATATGTCAAAAAGGCTTAAGCTGGATTTATAAACTAGAAAAGTTGGTGAGGTTGAAGTTATGATCAAGTTTGTGAGGTTAGGTATATTCCGAACTCCGAGCATAAAAATTGGTTATCTCCAACTACCCGGAAAGTTTTCGAACCTTACATGAGCTTTACATCAACAACATAAACGAGTGTATAAATGGAACTGAGTGTTCCCTTTAGTTTAAATTGAACTCCTATTTCCAACACCAACTGAACCTCAACCTCGCCAACTTTTCGAGTTTATAAATCCAGCTTTAGACTTGGGTATAGGACATGATTTACAAAATCTGCCTAGAATCTTACGTAGAATTTAAAAATGTAATAATATACAGGTTGTTTCATTTAAAATGAGTAAGTTGACAACTACTTCCGGTATAACCGGAAGTGTCGCCATATTGAAAATATTTTAGCCCGATTGCCTCCTGCAACATTAGCATACTGTCAAAAAAGTTCTATGTATAGTTTTCCATATATAGATGGAAGCGGTTCCCGATGGGACACCCTGTATAGGTCCCATCTTGTTTCAAATTTTTATAAATGATGTGTTACAGTGTTTTAAAAACTCATGCTTATACGCAGATGATTTAAAATGTTATTACTTCCTCATTTGGACAGACGACAGTTTATTTAGATGATATAGCGATAGTTATTTACAACTTAATGTGAACAAGTGTAAGATTTTGCTATTTTCAAATGTATCAATCCTTAAAAACAGATTAAACATATTAATTCAGAAAAGGTATCTCATTTTAATAACCTGAAGTAACCCCTATCTTAATTTTGAAGAGGGAGGGGAGGGGGGAGTTTGGAATTTTATATGTGAATATGTATTATGTGAAAAACTACGTATGTTATCAAATAATTTTTGTACTTGCTCCCGTGGTTACGGAATTATGGTATTGCAATAAAGAAATAACTTTCAACCTAGTTTAATAATATACGTCTACCATGCTTGAGAAGTTGTTCAAAATGTCTCCCTTCAACTTTCAAACACTTACCATCACTTTGTGCTTTATAAAGCCCTACAAGAAGTCGAGGGTGGTCAAATCTGGAAACCGATCAGGCCAGTTGACCGGACCAGTTTGATCAATCCAATCTGCCTGTTTTCAAATATATCAGGTAAATATAGTATAACGGGCCTGTACCAGTGGCGTATTCAGGATTGTGACACGGGGGGGGGGGGGGGGTCCACTTATCTTTCTTAAAAAAAGGCGCCGCAGGCAAAATTTTTTTAGGTGCCACGCCCTTTTTTGGACTGTCTAAACTTGCAAATTTTACGTTTTAATAGCCCGGCTCAAAAAAAACGTAGTAAAGCAATTTTTAAATATAAACGCCAATATTTGCATTTGAAATATTAGTTTTTTGAAGGTATGTATAACGGTATACTATTTTACTCACCTGAATTAGAAAACACGGAACGAAAAATAAAATTCAACAATTATTAAACTAAAAGACTGTGGAAATCCCCAAACATCTGGAAAATTTGAATTAATGTTTCGTGTTATTTATTGCAAATAAATGAATGTGAATTTCAGTTTTCTTTACTATGAGTCCACGGGGGGGGGTCCAGACCCCCCGGGACCCCCCCCCCCCCCTAAATACGCCACTGGTCTGTACTGCATAATAGGGTGGACCCTCGTCCTGCTGAAATCACATGCCAAGATTTATGTGTTTAATAATTGAGGTAATTAATTAGTTTCTTAAAAAATGTGTAATTTCTGCATTTAAAAATATCATTCAAAGAAATGCTGACCAATAACTATATCCCCGATAATTCCACACCAGACGTTGATTGATGTTTATTTAAAAGAGTTCTCACCAAGTGACGGGGATTTTCCGGCGCCCAGTAGTGCATAATATTGTGCCTGTTTAGCTTAAGGAAAACAACAAAATAAAAATAAGAAATTGAATTTCTAATAATGAAGACAAACTTCTTGAATGTCCTAACGGCTCAAGATTATTTCGGTCGGTAGCTAAGGCCGTCAGTCAGAACTTTACCAAGTCAACCATTCCACCTCTAACACGTTCTGATGGCACCATTGCGACCAAATCACAGGAAATTTACAAAGACGCACCTTGTGGTAAACGGCATTTTAAAAATATTATAACTAAATAAAACTCGGGAAAACTTTTGGTTCTTTTAGAAATAAACAACTTATTTTACCTGACACTTTTACCGCCAAAAAAATATTTGAAATTGACCAATCGGAGCATTATTTGCAATTCGTGATTCGCATCTATATGAACTATACTTTAGAATGGAAGTTAAGCATAATCATTTCGCACTATAGCGATCATTCTATCTTTTATTAGTGCACGCTATAGTAAAGGATACCTTGAAATTTACGTAGAAGCGCGAAAGTCTTCTTTTAGAACTTTTGGGTTAACCAAGAAAGTTTGTTTTTGTTGTGATTTGTGATTGCTTATTTTTGATAAATTAAACCTTTTGTCTTCCTTGATAAATATTTCTTATTTTCTATACGTGAGTACGTAGGTAGTTTAAGTAGTTTTCAATAAACTCTGGTGGGTGTCTGCATCTGTAAGCTTATGTTGTATTCCAGGATTTGCATGGAAATTTAAGAATTTCTTTTGGTAAGGTACCTACCAGTTTTATTTCCAAACAGATCAAGAAGTCTTTTGGGAAAAGCAACATACTTAGGAATCTTACTTTTTACTTTAAATTTAGTTGAAACTAACCTTTATTGTTCTGTGCCAGTAATATTGTGGTGCTCGATATATGCCAAGTTTTCTACTAAATGGTATAGGTAGTTTAACATAGTTAATAATAGTTATCACTTAATATGACGCATCGCAGAGATTGTGAATTGCAATGTGTCAACACTGTCAACTATTATTTAGTAGGTTAGTTCATTGGCATCCATCGAGACCTTAAAATTAACATGGGTAACTATCATATTATTTGCAAGTACCTAGTTGACTACAGAAGTGAAAGCTTCTGTTGTATGTTATGTCATGGATAATAATTGAAGTTTAGCGGGGTCATTAGTTAGTAAGTTACAAAACACTGATAGAACTTGACCTCTTACTTTGTTATTGTAGTGTGGTGTCAGTAAAATGCCAATAGATGAAGTGGATGAGGATGAAGCATATGACAATACTCATTCAATTGTGCTTTCAAGTATATACATTGCTTCTGATGATGACCAACAGGATAAATGTGAAGAACTAATCAAAAGTAATAATGCTGATGATATAGTTAATAATTTAAGTGACACGGATGAAGATGATGATGTTATTTTGTTAGAGTCAGATACAACGTAAGTAGAACAATAGCAGGGAACTTACCACTTTTATGCAGAATAAGTTTATTACATTTAGGCCCAGTACTTTCATTACCATATAAATTGATGTTATCTGGCAAATATCAATTTATCAGATAAGTAAACTAGAGGTTGCAATCCAAAGAATATCTAGTACTAGTTGTAGAGTTGACGACAGGGTCAGAAAGGTAGCCATCCACCTTGATCTGTTGCTCCCTGTCGTACAGGTAAGACACAATCCACGATAGGAGTTGACCAGACACTCCAAGACTTGAGAGTTTAGATACAAGAATGGTGTGGTTAACTTTATCGAATGCCTTGCTAAAATCAGTATAAATTGCATGACATTCGCGACCCCTTGCGAAGAAGCTATACAAGTAGTTTGAAAATATGAACAGGTTGGTATCCACAGATCGCCCTGAAATAAAACCATGCAGTTGATTGACTATGACTGGCTCAAAAATACCTTTGAGAACTTGCTCAACACAGTGTTCGAAAAGCTTGGGAATAGCTGACAGAATGCTAATTGGTCTATAATTGGTAATTTCATTTTTGTTACCAGACTTAAAGATAGGACAAACGTACGATAATTTCCATCTTCTTGGAAATCAGGGTTCAGATGATTAAAATCAATTGATTAATATCACGATTAAAATCATGATTTTAATCAGTATGATTTTTTTTTTAAAATCATGATTAATTTAAAAAAGAGTTTTAAAATTTTAACACTTAAATTGTATTTGTTCATACAAAAAATAAAACCCAGACGCATTTTTATGTGGTGTTATTTTATTATAATAATCGAAGAAAACAGCTGGTTATTACAAAAATAAAACTTTAAAAAAATTAAAAAATTATAACTAAAAAAAACCTTTTTAATACAAAAAAAAAATATAAAAAAACCTAAGTGTTATAATGCTTAAATAGAAATACTAGTTTAGCTGCTTTGTCACTGCCACTCTAATCTTTGGATAATAAAGCATATTTGATTGATTGATTGATTGAAGTCTGTTACTTTTATCTGAATGTACGAATCCATAAGTAGAAGACATCCTTTCAATATCAGCAAACGATGCACAGGCACACAAATCAGAAATTACTATAGGGAGCACTTGCTTAATTTCTGAAACATCTTCTTGAGATCTCCACAGTAATGCTATAACTAGCTTCTGTAGAACTGATAGAATCCATGGGGGTGTGGGCATCTATCTTAAAGATAACCTAGACTGCCAAGAGCTTAACTTGGTAGATTTCTCAAGAGAATTACAGTGTGAGGTAGCTGGGATCTATGTTCCCTCTATAAAAACCAACGTCTTGTCGGTTTATAGATCCCCAAAGGGAGAACTAAATAAATACTTAGATATTATGTCTCAGGTCTTGGAAAGAATAGACTCTACAAACCATACTATAATAGCTGGTGACTTTAATGTGCATTATGAACTGCACAACTGTAAGGAGGCTGAGTATCTTAACTTCTTCTTTAGCTCCTATGACTTACATCCAACTGTAAATTTCAAAACTAGGGATAACGCTATTCTGGACAACATATACATAAATTTCAACGGGTCCAACCTAGATATTTCCCCAGTTGCCTTGGAGGGTGTCTCAGATCACTCTGGAATAAAATTTAACACACCTTTAAAATTTTCTTATAACCAAAGCACCAGAGTCACTTTTAGACCCGTTACTGAGGAATGTCTTACTGATTTGTATAATCAACTGATAATGTATGATTGGTTGTCTGTGGCGGGAGCTGGTGAGGATGTGGATGATCAGCACTGCAAATTCTTTACACTTTTAACCAATGCTATTGATAAAAATATACCACTTAAATCAAAGGTAGTTCAGGAAAATCAGCAGGTCCAAAAAATCAACTGGTTTAATGATAATCTTAGAAATATGAGGGGCAGACTACAAACACTCAGTCTCCTTAATAAACAAAATCCAATTCTGGTTCCTAAAAACATGGTAAGTAACTACAAAAAACAATATAGGAAAGAGATAGCCAAGTCCAAAAAAGCTGCCCATGATAAATTCATTAGCAATGCACCAAATAGGTCTTTAGCAATGTGGAATATCATAAAATCAAACAGCAACTCTGTTTCTGCCCCTGAAGCCACTCGGCTTAATGCTCAGATTTTCAATAATTTCTTTATAACAGTAGCAGATGATATAATTAAAAATCTTCCTCCTACTAACTGTTCCTACTCTGACTATCTAACAAAACAATACACAGGTAATAGCTTTAAGTTTCATGAAGTGACTCAAAGAATGGTTTTTGATAAAATCTGTGACCTCAAAAACAGTGGTAGCAAAGACTGTTATGACATCAACACTAAAATCATCAAACACCTTAAAGATATAATAAGCAAACCTTTAACCGACATGTTTAATCACTGTATTCGAGTCAGTAAATTCCCATCTTCTCTCAAGTTAGCAAAAGTTATACCTATTTTCAAGAATAAGGGTGATCCCGAGGATCAAACAAACTACCGACCGATATCATTGCTACCAATAGTTTCAAAAGTCTATGAATCACTACTAAAAGATCAAATGAACAATTACTTTGAACAAAACAGCATTTTCACACCAAACCAGTTTGGCTTCCGTAACAAAAGAAGCACCACTCTGGCAATAAATCGACTGACTGAGTATGTGGCCGAAGGGTTTGAGGGTAGGCAAAACACTTATGCTACTTTCCTGGACCTGAGCAAGGCGTTTGACTGCATTTCTTTTCAGATCCTCTATAAAAAACTAATCCACTACAATTTTCACCAAAGCAGTGTGACCCTTATCAGGTCATACTTGGAGGAAAGGGAGCAGTATGTTCTTTTTGGTAATCAGCAATCGGAAAGACAGAGGATCCAGCATGGTGTCCCTCAGGGCTCTGTGCTGGGTCCTCTGTTGTTCCTCATATACATAAATGATTTGCCAAACTTCTCTAATATCATAAACTTACTCATTATCTTGTTTGCTGATGACACCACCACATTGCTGCGTTACCACCCCTCGGACCCAATTTTGCAGTGGACTTTACTTGAAGAGGAACAAATCAAAAACTGGTTTCTGGCTAATAAACTCAGTCTCAATAATGACAAGACTCAGAATATGAATTTTACCCTGCAGACTTCAACATCAAACCTTCAGAATCAGGATTCAGTCAAATTCCTGGGGGTCTACCTAGATCCTGGGTTGACGTGGGAGGCACATGTCAATCACCTAAGCCTCAAACTATCAAAAATTACCTTCCTGATAAGAGGTCTATCAAAAATTGTATCCCAGAGCACGCTACTTATGGCATACCATGGATACTTTAACTCTAACTTATCCTATGCAATTTTAAACTGGGGTCATTCTCCTATTTCTGCACAAATCTTTAAATTACAACGACGCTGTGTTAGAATAATTGCAGGCATAAAGTATCGCGATTGTTGTAGAGATGTTTTTACTAAACTGAGACTCCTTACATTCCCTTGCACCTTTATTTTTCACTGCCTAATCTATATGAGGCAAAACCTAGACGATTTTAGAGTGCACAGTGATAATCATTCCTATCCAACCAGGAACAGAGAGAACTTAGTTCTCAGCTACCACAGACTGCACCGTACTAGGAGGGGTACCGACTACTATGGCATTAAATTTTTTAATGCCCTGCCTATGGAAGTCAAGGGTCTGGATTTGGCTCATTTTAAGTCTAGAGTGAGAAACTACCTTATAAAAATGCCTTCTATTCCACCGAGGAGTACTTAGAAAGTGATTTCGACCTCTGAATGTAAAATATTATTAACTGTTAATGTTTGCCTCACTAATGTACTCTCTGTTGTCTTTATATTATGTTTGGTATTTTTACATTTAATGAATTTTAAGCTGTTATTGTCACTAATGTACCCTATGTTGTCTTTATATTATGTTTGGTATTTTTACATTTAATGAATTTTAAGCTGTTATTGTCACTAATGTACCCTATGTTGTCTTTATATTATGTTTGGTATTTTTACATTTAATGAATTTTAAGCTGTTATTGTCACTTAAGAAGTCTTATTATGCTATCTGTATTACTATTTCTTGACCTGTAAAAGCACATTTGTGTAGTACTTTACCAATAAAGAAACTAAACTAAACTAAACACCACTGTACTGCTGTTACATTTTTGATTATTTCCTCTGAAAACAGAGTTTTGTGAAAAGGGTCCGACTTAGCTTCCAACTCAATTAGTAATGGTAATAATCCTGTGTCTGCAAAATATTTGAAAACAATGTGTAGAGCATCTCTCTTTTCTTCAGCTAGTAATGGATATTCTTCTTTGTTTATTGTAGGATCCAAAATATACGCCACAAAGTGAAAGGGGGTTAGAGCTTGAACATATCTGTTCTTAAATAATGATATTGACGCAAGCTTCTTTCTTCTTCAAATTTAAAACTGTCAAAAATGGCCATTAACCTTTTCCATATGTAAACTGATTGAGATAAAAATGCACCTTTTTGTTGCATTGCATCCAGTGCTATAGAAATTGGTTTTAGCAACTGTAGAAAATCTTCAGCCATCCTTTTAATACAGATATCTGAAACTTTCTTAAAAATCACTGGATCAATTTGATCTTTATGCTCTTCACATATTAATAACAATTTTGGCCACTCATTTACATAGATCTCAAGACAATCTGAAAGTGTATTCAATCGAACATCCTGAGGTAAGACCAATTTCTTGCCCCCTTTTTCTTTATACCAAGCATTTGGCAAATGGGTATTTCTGAAGTATTTCACAATATGTACTATATGTTCTTTTATCTGCGATGCTTCTAAATCTTTGGAGAGCAAACTAAGTAAGTGTGTCGAACAACCATATGTAATTATGGGGTAATTGGACGACTCGGTAATTTTTTTCGTCATACTGACCATGTTGCTCGCATTATCTGTAACAATACTGGTAACTTTACAGTTATATTCATTTTTGCACTTATTTATTGAGTTAATAGCCAATTCGTCAAGATAGTCAGCTGTATGGGGATGACCAGATGTATCTATGCTTTCTAAAAGAACACTGTTTCCATCCTCTGCAGTCAAAACGACACAGATTATCGGCTCATTATGTATATTGGACCATCCATCTAAGGACATGCAAACAGATTGTCCAGATAACTTGTTAAAACAATTAGATTTTTCTTCTTCAAATATTTCATTCAAGAGCGTTGACGATAACTGAAATCTAGATGGTGGAAGGTAACCAGGTATTAGCATTTCTATGGCCTTTCGAACCTCTTTATTTTCTATAGCATTAAAACTGCAATTTGTTGCGTAAACGGCTTTGGCTGTTTGTCTGTCCAATTCTTTTTTCTTATCTTGTCCAGTTCGCACAAGAAAATAATCCAAATGACCGCTACTTCCACTATTTTCACGTTCACCTACACTTCCCTTTTCACAGTTATCGCTTTTCTGTTTCTTTGCCAACTGGATAATTTCACTCTGGCTAGTTCCAGGCTGTGACTGACAATCACCATGCAGAGTTTCAAGACCACTGCTGATATCACTAGTTTCACTTTTGCAGGTTTCCCAATGACTTTTTAGTCTGTCCACTAGACCTTGCAATTCTTTACCACACTTTTTACATACTGCTCTACAACCTAGTTTGCCCACCACTGTCTTTTTTATAAAATGCTGCCAAACACTAAATTTCTTTCTGCCCCGGCTTGTCATGAGTTCAAATGTTTTGATAGATTAACCCCTAAAGCAAAAATATTACTGATAACTAAAATAAGTGCGTATCGTTTATATAGGCGGGCGTTTTCTGCCAGTTATTACAAGTTTCGACAAAGCGGCAAACTTGCAATACTGCGCGGACAAAATTTTCACGTTAATACAAGTTTCGACAAAGGCGCAAACTTGCAAAAACTACGCGAACGAAATTTGCATGTTAAAACTTCTCCAGTTTTGCTTCGTATCTGTACTATTCCTGCCTAAAAATATTTGTTTACTCAAGAAAACAAAATATAAGCAGTCAGAAATATTTAAAAATAATGATATTTGTAAAAGCTGGTAAATTTTTTTAAAAAATCAAAAAAATCATGATTTTTATCAACTCTGGTTCAGACTGTAGTGACCTGAGCCCTTAATTAAGATGCATATCTCTTCAAAAACGCACATTGATCTTTCACTGATCACTTGATTTATCGGTTTTTTATTATAAGTATTACGCCCACGAGAAAGATTATTTATAGATCAGAATAACTTTGGCGCCAAAAACATTTAGTTTATTAGTTTCTTCTCCATTCCCCTCTATCTGAATTTCATCTTTTTGTTTTGTTTGGCGAGTTATTTCTCTGTAAATTGTTCACATATATTTCATGTTATTATCAGATTTATTTACCCTATTTTCATAACTTGTAAAGCGAGATTTTTTAAGAAGATTGTCGTATTCTTTTTCTGTTTCTGTGTACATGTTTTTATAGTTATTGTTGCTTTTATACAGAGTTAATAAAATATCCAACCGTTGTTTACAATCTATGAGTTCTCGACTTTTTTTGTATTTAAAATTTCTAGAAAAGGTAGAAACTTTTTTTAGAGATAAACGATGATCGAACTTATTCTTAAATATAGATATAAAATATCCCCATTGTTTATGAATGTTATGTTTCTCTATTTTATAATCTTAAAGTAGCGCATATGTTACTTCAAAAACAATTTTCTGAGCTGTATGGTCTGACACAATATTCTCGAGGGTAAATGCTCTAATAAAAGGTGAATTTGTGAAAATATTATCTAAACAATTAGCGGAAGTAGGTGTTATCCACATGTTCTTTATGGTAGGCACTAGGTTAGACGAGTTCATAAGGGAAAACAGTTCCATTTTTGTTTTGTTTTCTTTCAATATTAGAATCACCAGTTAAAAAAAAAATAATCTACTATCTTTAAAGATAAGACTTAATAGTATATTCTATAACAAGTATGGAATGGATTCCATACGAGTTATAGACTATACTTTCTCTAACACTATTGGGAAAAAAAAATGTTTATGTTAAAAAATCAATAATTTGTAATAAAACTAACCTACCTTGAATAATCAAGCGCTATCAAAGTCGAATATATAACCTGACAGCGTAAAATAAGTAATCCAAGGCTATCATGATCTTCGAAATAATTGGTTTCCCCATGCAATTGTAACGACCTTTTTCGGCGTTACAAGTATTAATATATTTACGACATCGAAAAAAATCAATAAGCACCCAATTTAGCTATCGAAATTCATCGTAAAAGGGGTCTAGTCAAAATAAAATTCAGCCAAAAATATGAATCTTGTCAATGGCAATTTTTAAATTAATATTTGCAAAATAATCACCTACCATATCGAGAAGCAAGTATTTAAAACAAACAAAACAATCATTCCAGCATATTGTCCACATCACTTTATTATTCTAAAACTAAGAATACTTTAAGAAATAAATTATTGTTATTAACATCACACAAATTAGTTGTTTTGGACTGGCCATTGTTGAAACCGGAATGTCAAATTTACCTTCAAGGTGTGCGCGAAATAAATCTACGCCCGAGAATCACTGATAACACGGCAGGTTGCCCGATTTCCTTGCTATTGTTATTAACAATTTATTTTAGCAGGATTGGCTGTTTCCAATATGTAATATCGTTTCCATATCCAGAAATTAAGTAAAATTCAGATTCTTTTCCCTAAATCTTCCGTGGAAGTTTTACGATTTTTTTTGTGTATCGAATGTTTAATTGTATTGGTTGTGGATAATTAGATCGAAAATGGGAACCTTGGAGTATGACGTCATGGATATTTCGCTTTAGTTGCAATTATTTGCACAAATTGGCAAACACTTTCTGAAAATTTAGTTCCTTTAAGGTTTCAGGACTGAAACCAAAAATCAGCAAAATTAAAGATCTTCAGCATTACGCTAAATAACACTATTGCGCTCTCTCTCTCTCTTTATAAATATTTTAATTAACCGGAACAGATGTTGCAATTATTTAAGAACTGCTTGAGAGTTGGTCAAGTGGTAGTGGTTGACCAAAACTACCCTCTTTTTGAATATAAGTATCATAATAGACCGGAAACTTATGAAAGATAAATAACGTTAGCGTTAGGATAGAGGTATTTGCGTAACGCGACTAAGAAATTTGGTGACTGCTTTTGGGCGAAGGCATTGTCGATTCCTGGAGAACGGAGTGGCCTTCTTTTTTAATAAAGTACGACGAAAGAAGACTGTAATCTTTAACGAATTAAGTTCGTCCGCGAATTGTGGGATCTAGAAGACAGTTTTTATAATAAGTGCTTCTTGTGGTTTGTTTGGGAGAATTTTGAAGGAGATTTATCGTGTGCAGAAGCATTTTCCTCTATTTGAATATTGAAATTCGTCGTAACGGACGCCGCCATTTTCATCAACGGCTCGGCAAGCGTGGTTTAGAATAATTATCCACAGGTATGTTTCTCTATTTTCTTTTATTTTTGTACAACGTTATATTGTGTCTCGTCATTAGTACAATCACTAGGAATTTATTGGGGTTTTTCTATTATTTTAAGGGTTCAACTAGGTTCTATTAAGGGTGGTAACAATTATCCCGATTGTCGTGAACAAATCATACGATGGACCCTCACCGAAACTAAGGAGGTTTGGACTACCATAATTGAGTAAGTTCGTTCCTTTTTATTTATGGCCTGTACTTTTTCAGGGTTTGGTGGAACAGCCCATTTTTTTTAAAAGAACAAAAAAAAACAGTTTCATGGAATAGCCCATTTGTTTCTTTTTATAAGCAGTCTTGATGGGACATTCATTTCTTGAAGTACGATAGGACCATAGTTATAAAATAGTTTTCCACTGGCCATGTTTATGGGATGACTATTTATTTTCCATCGTATAAGTTTTTATAATATTATTGCGGTTTGTAGCTAGCAATATTATGGTGGTTGTGCCGCGAAATGTTATAGAAATTTTTATTTAGACGTAAGGGTAATATAAAATTTATTTCTATGTAATAGCCCAAAGTGAAAGTGAGAAAACCGTATGCCAGCAATTAATTGCATGTGGATGGGCATAACCTAATAATATCGGTATATAATATATTTAAAATATAGCATTCCCCTTCCTCTACGCTTACGTAAGCTGCGGTAGCGGTGACTATCCATTCACCTGTCCCAACGAAACCTTTTGAAATAGTAATAGTATTAAATAGCAATTTAATAAGTTGTCTAAGGCTTTCACAGGTGCGCTAGAATTTTTTTTATTTTTATTTTTTTTGTCTTTCTACTAACATACTGCGCTTTAGATGATAGATTTGGATGTTGGAAAATATTTTGTCTAAAGTAATAGTGGAAATAAATTACCCAATGTTTTAAAGTTAATGCGGTGTCTCATTACCTTTATCTTGTTGTGCCTATAATTAAGGATTGGATTGTGTATCTATAAAATAAATAAACAGGGAATAGAAAGAGGTTCCGGTTTCATGGTTTTACGAAGTTTCTTTTGATTGGTACTGGTGGTTTAAACTATGTGGCGCCCTTTTTTTTTATACTTTTGAACCTAGCCCTTCTCCACTGATTAAAGGCTGGCGGCAACCATTCAGTACAACAATTTTCTATTTTAGTCAACAATATATAATTTGTTTTTTTTTTTAAGAATACACATAACCTAAAGATAAAGAATTACGCCACACAAAAGTGGCGCCCAACGTGGGGCCTATTGTTTGTTTGGTTAGAAAACTCTAACTTTTTTTGAGACTTTACAGTATAATTTTTTTTTGCACTTTACAAGATAAAGGTAATTTAATAATTTAAATGTTTCGAGATAAGTTTCACTCTTAAGTAATTACGTAGTATAGTTACCCCTGTGCATATTGCTTTGTTGCTTAATTTTTTTTTGAGATATTGTGGTGTACTACTGAACTTAGTAGAGGTAGAACTAAAAATATATATTATATTTATTTCAGTTTATTGTAGTTATCATGGCTGAAAAATTGAAACTTGAAGTAAATAGGCTTTCGAAGCCTGAGATTTTATACGAATTAGCTGTTAGGGGAGTTTCTCATCCCGATGAGACTGGCATCGATGACTTACGAAAAGTTTTAAGAAAATCTTTAAGATTAGATAAGTCTTCTCTTGCATATAAAAAACCAGCATATCCATTTACTTTTGCGGCTGATTTGGAGGCATTAAACGCTGTTTTTACTGAGTTAGAAACTATTATAGATAGCTTAGACGGTGATGATTTAAAAGCAAACAAGAAAATTTCAACAAAAATTGCTTATGCTTTAGGTAGATTAAATAATTCGGCTCCTAAAAATGATACCGATAAGAAAGAAAAATCTGAAATGCGTTTTAAGCTTCTCCTAGCTTATGATAATTTTGTTTCTAAGATAAAATCTGATAAAAAGAATAAAAATGTAACTTTACTCGATTTAACCGTCATGAACAGTTCGACATCTTCGGGTTCTTCGTCAGAAAGCGACGATGAGTCTAGTTCTGATGATGACGATAATAATAGGAACAAAAATAAAGTAAAACCTGTCCCTTTGCGTGATTGGGGTTTGAAATTTACGGGAGACAAATCAGATAAAGCTTTGTCTTTTAGTTATTTTATTGAGCGTGTCAATGAATTGAGGCGTTCTAGGCATGTTTCGCGTCAAATGTTATTCGAGGAAGCTGGCGATCTTTTTGATGGTGAGGCAAAGAAATGGTATAATTTAATAAGAGATTGGGTGACTGATTGGGATTCTTTGGTCGAGGCCATAAGAGAAGAATTTCAGGGTCCAGATTATGATAAAAGGCTTTTTGAAGAAATCAAGCATCGTACTCAGGGTGAGAATGAAAGTATAGGTAGTTATATTGCTGCTATGAATGGGTTGTTTTCTCGTCTTCAGCAACCAATTCCAAATGAGGCTAAATTAAAAATTTTGTTAGATAACGTAGCTCCCTATTATCAACCACACTTGGCTTTTAAAGAAATTCTGTCTGTAATGGAGTTACTAACATTGTGTCGCAAACTTGATGCAAAACGACTTTTAGCTCATTCCTACGTGCCCCCACCTAGGAAAAGTAAGTGTTTGGAACCTGATTTGGCTTATGCAGAGACATCGAGTACAGCATCGACTTCACATTCCAGCAATGTAGATCTACACGATCAAATGGCTCCTTCGTATCGTAGACCACAGCATCGTAAGCCCTCACACCAAGTATTTGCAGCGTCAACCAAACCTTTTTCCTCTAATCTGAAGTGTTGGAATTGTAATGGAAGTGGGCATTTTTCTTCTAATTGCCAAGAACCCCAAAAGCGTTATTGTTACCGGTGTGGATATGCTGATGTAACTATCCGTAACTGTCCTAAATGTAATAACCGGCAGGGAAACGGGAGTGCGAGACAATAGGAAACGGCCACCTATTGCCTAACGCATCCAATATGGCCGATATTGAAAGGATGTCATATCGTCATGTTTTAGATTTTGTTCTTTCACATGCCCATGGCGATGAGAGACCGTATGTAAATGTTTCTATTTTTGGTAAGAGTATTTTAGGGCTTTTAGACTCCGGAAGTAATAGTACTTTAATTGGAGGTAAAGGCTGGGATATATTGAAAAGTATAGGTTTAGTTTCTTTAGAGAAATGTTCTATGCAGGTAACTGTTGCCAATGGACAAAAATGTAGTTGTCTAGGTATTTTACGGGTCCCCATAAAATTGAGAAGTAAAGCAAAGCTTGTAGATATTTTAGTAGTTCCTGATCTTCCACAGACCTTGATATTAGGTATCGATTTTTGGCGGAGAATGGGAATTGTTCCAGATTTGCGTTCCGGTGAATGGCAATTTACTAATCCTGATAATGTAAACTTGGCCATGGTTGAAGTTCTAAAGTCGCGGAGTTCTCTGACTTCTGAAGAGGCTTTAGTTTTGGATGAGTTGGTGAGCAGTGTTTTTATGAAAATGGGTACGACTTTAGGTTGTACTAGGTTAGTGGAACATAAAATTAGTACTGACGCAGAGCCTATAAAACAGAGATATTATCCGGTATCCCCAGCGATGATGCAGCATATTGACGTCGAACTTAAAGATATGCTAACTAAAGGTATTATTGAGCCGTCTAATAGTCCCTGGTCTAGTCCTATAGTCATGGTTCCTAAAAAAGAAGGAGGCTGGAGATTCTGTTGCGATTTTAGAAAACTTAATAATGTCACGACTCGTGATAGCTATCCCCTCCCTTATGTGTCACAAATTTTGGATAGGTTGCGTGATGCTCACTATTTGTCGTCGCTAGATATCAAATCAGCGTATTTTCAGGTCCCTTTGGAAGAAAGCTCAAAGGAAAAAACTGCTTTTACTGTCCCCTCTAGAGGACTATTTCAATTTAAGCGGATGCCATTTGGCCTCCATAACGCTCCGGCAACGTGGCAACGACTAATAGATCGAGTGCTTGGCATGGACTTGGAACCCTATCTGTTTGTTTACTTGGATGATGTGATCATAGTAACTCAAACCTTCGAAAAACATATAGAGGTATTGTCTGAGGTCTTTTCCCGTTTAATTTCTGCAGGATTGACGCTAAATAAGGACAAATGTCAATTCTGTAGAACCGAGTTACGCTATTTAGGCTACGTCGTTGACAAAAATGGCTTACATGTAGATCCCGACAAAGTAAATGCAATTTTACAAATTCCGACCCCCACGAAGGTTTCAGAAGTAAGAAGTATTGTGGGTACTGCATCGTGGTATCGTCGGTTCATCCCGAATTTCTCTTCCATAGTTTCTCCACTGACTGAACTAACGAAAAAGAATAGTAAGTTCCGTTGGGCGGAACGTCAAGAGGAAGCCTTTCGTACCGTCAAGGAACACTTGGTTTCGGCACCAGTGTTGTCTTGTCCTGACTTTAATTTGCCTTTTTGTGTTCAGACAGATGCAAGTGGATTCGGCATCGGAGCAGTCTTGTGTCAAAAACATCTCGATGGAGAGAAAGTTGTATGTTATTTGAGTCGATCCCTTACAAAGTGTGAAAGACAGTATTGTACTACGGAGCGTGAATGTTTGGCAGTGGTATGGGCCATCGAAAAATTACGTCCGTATCTTGAAGGATCACACTTTACTATCATTACCGATCATTGGAGTCTAAAGTGGCTGGCTAGTCTAAAAGACCCCAATGGCAGATTGGCTCGTTGGTCCGTGAAACTACAGCAGTATAGTTTTGATGTTATACATAGGAAAGGTGCAGACCATCATGTTCCAGATATGTTATCTCGATCCGTTCCAATTGTAGATTTCCTTCAGTTGGGTAATATTTCGTCCGAGAATAAAACTTCTGAGGAGGAGCAAGAATCGTTCACTCCAGATAGGTGGTATCGCGATATGATCATTAAAGTTAATAAGAATCCAATCAAATTTTCCTCTTGGAGAGTCGTGGGTTCGACTTTGTATAAATATAATAAAATTGGCACATATCCTGTGTTGTCTGATGAAAACGACTATTGGAAACGGGTAATTTCTAGAGCGGAAAGACCAGATATTTTGCGTAAGTGTCATGACGACCCATGCGCTGGTCACCCCGGTGTTTTAAAGACTTTTTATAGGGCAAGTCAAAAGTTTTACTGGCCGAAGATGAAGTCGGATATTACTCGTTATGTAAGGAGATGTTCGGTATGCCAAAAGAATAAACCGGAACAAAGTAAACCAGCTGGACTTATGCAACCTCACCAAGTTGCTAATAAACCTTTTGAAGTAATTACATGTGATTTGATTGGACCTTTACCACGTTCAACCCGTGGGTTCAAATTTATTTTAGTTATTATAGATAGTTTTAGCAAGTTTATGGTAGCTATTCCGCTGAGAAATTCAACAGCAAATTTTGTTTGTAAGGCAATTGAAGACAATTGGCTTCTAATATATGGACAGCCAAGACGTATAATTTGTGATAATGGTGTTCAGTTGCGAGGGAAGGAATTTCGTGGACTAATGGCATCATATGGAATCAAAATGTCTTTCACAGCGAATTACCATCCGCAAGCCAATCCCACTGAAAGAGGAAATAAAACTTTGGGTACGATGATTCGATGCTATGTCAACGAAAATCACCGTGTTTGGGATCAAAATCTTTCTAAACTTGCATGTGCCATTCGCACTCAAGTACATGAATCCACCAAGCATAGTCCTTATTTTGTTGTTTTCGGTCGTGATATGCCAAATAATTTGGATGTCCATGATAAAGGCTTGCAGGAATCAAAACCTCTTGCAAATGATAGTAAATTATTCAGAGATAGAGCAGAAGCTTTTAGTAAGCTCTACGCTGATGTTAGGAAACATTTAGAAAGAGCGTCATTGCGTAATAAACGTATTTACGATTTACGCCGACGCGACGTGAAATATGATATTGGTGCTAGGGTTTATAGGAAAAACTTTGTGTTGTCAAATGCACCTAATTTCTTTTCAGCTAAGTTAGCAGATAAGTATGTTGGTCCGTTTATAGTTAGTAGAAAAGTATCGCCATGGACTTATGAACTAAGCGACTTGGACGGGAAAAGTCGGGGTGTTTGGCATGTGAAAGATCTAAAACCGTATATAGATGATGATTCGTAGGTATTAGTATTTCGGTTAAGATTAGGAAAAATTTGTATAGGGTGTTGACGAAAATTGTGAAATTTTCTTTGGGAGGTTAGGGTGGAATTTGTAACGACCTTTTTCGGCGTTACAAGTATTAATATATTTACGACATCGAAAAAAATCAATAAGCACCCAATTTAGCTATCGAAATTCATCGTAAAAGGGGTCTAGTCAAAATAAAATTCAGCCAAAAATATGAATCTTGTCAATGGCAATTTTTAAATTAATATTTGCAAAATAATCACCTACCATATCGAGAAGCAAGTATTTAAAACAAACAAAACAATCATTCCAGCATATTGTCCACATCACTTTATTATTCTAAAACTAAGAATACTTTAAGAAATAAATTATTGTTATTAACATCACACAAATTAGTTGTTTTGGACTGGCCATTGTTGAAACCGGAATGTCATATTTACCTTCAAGGTGTGCGCGAAATAAATCTACGCACGAGAATCACTGATAACACGGCAGGTTGCCCGATTTCCTTGCTATTGTTATTAACAATTTATTTTAGCAGGATTGGCTGTTTCCAATATGTAATATCGTTTCCATATCCAGAAATTAAGTAAAATTCAGATTCTTTTCCCTAAATCTTCCGTGGAAGTTTTACGATTTTTTTTGTGTATCGAATGTTTAATTGTATTGGTTGTGGATAATTAGGTCGAAAATGGGAACCTTGGAGTATGACGTCATGGATATTTCGCTTTAGTTGCAATTATTTGCACAAATTGGCAAACACTTTCTGAAAATTTAGTTCCTTTAAGGTTTCAGGACTGAAACCAAAAATCAGCAAAATTAAAGATCTTCAGCATTACGCTAAATAACACTATTGCGCTCTCTCTCTCTCTTTATAAATATTTTAATTAACCGGAACAGATGTTGCAATTATTTAAGAACTGCTTGAGAGTTGGTCAAGTGGTAGTGGTTGACCAAAACTACCCTCTTTTTGAATATAAGTATCATAATAGACCGGAAACTTATGAAAGATAAATAACGTTAGCGTTATGATAGAGGTATTTGCGTAACGCGACTAAGAAATTTGGTGACTGCTTTTGGGCGAAGGCATTGTCGATTCCTGGAGAACGGAGTGGCCTTCTTTTTCAATAAAGTACGACGAAAGAAGACTGTAATCTTTAACGAATTAAGTTCGTCCGCGAATTGTGGGATCTAGAAGACAGTTTTTACAATAAGTGCTTCTTGTGGTTTGTTTGGGAGAATTTTGAAGGAGATTTATCGTGTGCAGAAGCATTTTCCTCTATTTGAATATTGAAATTCGTCGTAACGGACGCCGCCATTTTCATCAACGGCTCGGCAAGCGTGGTTTAGAATAATTATCCACAGGTATGTTTCTCTATTTTCTTTTATTTTTGTACAACGTTATATTGTGTCTCGTCATTAGTACAATCACTAGGAATTTATTGGGGTTTTTCTATTTTTTTAAGGGTTCAACTAGGTTCTATTAAGGGTGGTGACAATTATCCCGATTGTCGTGAACAAATCATACGATGGACCCTCACCGAAACTAAGGAGGTTTGGACTACCATAATTGAGTAAGTTCGTTCCTTTTTATTTATGGCCTGTACTTTTTCAGGGTTTGGTGGAACAGCCCATTTTTTTTAAAAGAACAAAAAAAAACAGTTTCATGGAATAGCCCATTTGTTTCTTTTTATAAGCAGTCTTGATGGGACATTCATTTCTTGAAGTACGATAGGACCATAGTTATAAAATAGTTTTCCACTGGCCATGTTTATGGGATGACTATTTATTTTCCATCGTATAAGTTTTTATAATATTATTGCGGTTTGTAGCTAGCAATATTATGGTGGTTGTGCCGCGAAATGTTATAGAAATTTTTATTTAGACGTAAGGGTAATATAAAATTTATTTCTATGTAATAGCCCAAAGTGAAAGTGAGAAAACCGTATGCCAGCAATTAATTGCATGTGGATGGGCATAACCTAATAATATCGGTATATAATATATTTAAAATATAGCATTCCCCTTCCTCTACGCTTACGTAAGCTGCGGTAGCGGTGACTATCCATTCACCTGTCCCAACGAAACCTTTTGAAATAGTGGCGCAATCGGCGGTAGCCAATCTCGACACCAAATACCTGCCATTTTTAATCCTATAGCCGATCTCGACACCAAACGTTAAGGTTTTAGGTAAACTAATAGCCTTTCTCGACACAAACAAGTAAGATGAATTTTAGTGAGCTTGGGTAATGTCCATTTCAGCTCACAACGAAAAACTAATTAAAATTAGAGCAGCATGGAACTCCGCAGATGCATTCCGCAGAATCCTTACGCAGGTATAAGGTTTTATAGACTTATATTGGTTAAACAGCGCTAACACGGCATCTAATCCACCTTTTTGGTTCCAATTCGTCTTTTTCAAGTTCACCGGGGAATATTATTATTAATTGTTTGCCCCTTTTATAGACTTATATTGGTTAAACAGCGCTAACACGACATCTAATCCACCTTTTTGGTTCAATTCGCCTTTTTTAAGTTCACCGGCCAATTATTTACCAGCCCTTTTTTACTTTTGTTTATTAGAATATCGATTTTAATATTCATGGTGTCGAGAAAGCCTATCGGCTTAAAGGGCCCTTTCTACAGAGTTAGGTACAAGACAAATTTGGTGTCGAGAAGTGACCCGCCGGAAATAGTAATAGTATTAAATAGCAATTTAATAAGTTGTCTAAGGCTTTCACAGGTGCGCTAGAATTTTTTTTATTTTTATTTTTTTTTGTCTTTCTACTAACATACTGCGCTTTAGATGATAGATTTGGATGTTGGAAAATATTTTGTCTAAAGTAATAGTGGAAATAAATTACCCAATGTTTTAAAGTTAATGCGGTGTCTCATTACCTTTATCTTGTTGTGCCTATAATTAAGGATTGGATTGTGTATCTATAAAATAAATAAACAGGGAATAGAAAGAGGTTCCGGTTTCATGGTTTTACGAAGTTTCTTTTGATTGGTACTGGTGGTTTAAACTATGTGGCGCCCTTTTTTTTTATACTTTTGAACCTAGCCCTTCTCCACTGATTAAAGGCTGGCGGCAACCATTCAGTACAACAATTTTCTATTTTAGTCAACAATATATAATTTGTTTGTTTTTTTAAGAATACACATAACCTAAAGATAAAGAATTACGCCACACAATTTAGATGACCGAATTGAAAATCTAGTTGACTTTGACTAGGTGATACAGAATGATTCCATTCTGTACTAGTGTGTTAGAATGTGAAGCCATTCTATAACACTTTTTTTGTTAAGAATATGTTGTTTCTAAAATAGTGTTAGAGAATAGTAGATTCTGTAACGAGGTTGGAATGAAAATTCGATCCGAGTGGAAGATTCTGAACGCGAGCGTGAGGTACCACGAGTATCGAATTTTCATTCTAACCGAGTAGCAGACTATATTTTCTCCACGACCAAAAAGTACGAATAAAAACAAATAAAATCTGTACAAAGCAATTAAGTTATTTATTCGCAATATTCGTAATTTCAGGTGGAGTATTATCCAGTTCCATATCTGATTCATCCGATTTTTGACTCATTTTTTGACTTGCACTAAAATTTGTCTGAAAATAATTATTACAATGCGGCCATTTTTATCTGACACTGACAGTTTCGAAATTCATGGCACCTATGTCGTTTAGATCAATTACAGAATATTCATTCCGTATCTTGTTATGGAATGAAAATACACGCAAAACGCATAAGAAGCAAGTGTTTCAGAATAAATATTCCAACTCAAGAGCGAGAATTTTTACATTCTATTATCAAAAATGATTTTGGAATTATTGCATTCAGTAATGGTCGTGGAGAATAGTAGATTCTGTAACGAGGTTGGAATGAAAATTCGATCACGAGTATCGAATTTTCATTCTAACCGAGTAGCAGACTATATTTTCTCCACGACCAAAAAGTACGAATAAAAACAAATAAAATCTGTACAAAGCAATTAAGTTATTTATTCGCAATATTCGTAATTTCAGGTGGAGTATTATACAGTTCCATATCTGATTCATCCGATTTTTCACTCATTTTTTGACTTGCACTAAAATTTGTCTGAAAATAATTATTATTTCTGACCGGTATATTATTAGCTTATAACGTCTTAGTTACGCGGGAATTATAAGGGTCATAACTCCCTTGGGATATTAAGAAAAATTTGACATAAAATCAAACAATTGACATCTAATGTCAATTTGATTGTCATCTATTGAAACATTTATTCCACTTTAAAAACGAACAAAATGTTACTTAAACCGGTCAGAAATAAAATTATCTATGTATCACTGGAATTATAAGGGTCTCATTTACCTCGGGCAATTGCTGTCCCTCGGGCCAAAGGCTCTCGGGACGTAAACTTTGCCCTCGGTAATTAAGACCATTATAATTCCCTAGATACATAAATAACTATTACAACGCGGCCATTTTTATCTGACACTGACAGTTTCGAAATTCATGGCAACCTATGGCGTTTAGATCAATTACAGAATATTCATTCCGTATCTTGTTATGGAATGAAAATACACGCAAAACGCATAAGAAGCAAGTGTTTCAGAATAAATATTCCAACTCAAGAGCGAGAATTTTTACATTCTATTATCAAAAATGATTTTGGAATTATTGCATTCAGTAATGGTCGTGGAGAAAACTAATTCTAATCTACACTACGATCCCAAAATAATTGGCAAAACTCTTCTTATCACCATTGACGGTGTGCGGAGAAAATAATTAACATCGATTCACACACTTTTAACTGAAATAAAAGCATTTAAAACCGCTTGGGAAGATTGTGCATTAATAAGTCGTTACATGTTGCCAGGTTTTAAAATATTTCATTTAAATTCTCATAAAATGTACCAAAATCGGTATGTCATTAAGGGCCTTTTCACCCTACGGTAGTTGTTTTAGTTAATTTGGCAACGCAGGTAGGAAGCCCCATGTCTAAAGGCGTTCGCACGCTTTCTTATCGCCTCTAACCAAAAATTTGCAATTTTTAATTAGGTTATTAAATTACTGTAAACTGTACTTAGATTATCAGTGTCGGTTCGAAAATTTAATGTATTTTTATTTTTTTTAATATGGTTCATTTCTTTTATATTTCGTTTTTTATAATTTATTTCATGGTCTAAAATTGTTGTATTATTGAAGTCAAAATTATGTAAGTTGTCAATAGCATGTTTTGATAAGGCTGTGTGTGCTTGGTTCGTATTTCTCATGCTGTATTTATGTTCATATATTCGGTTTTTTAGGTATTGTTTTGTTTGTCCAATGTATGTCTTTGGGCAGTCCAAACAGTCTATTTTATATATTACATTTGCTTGATTTAGTTTAGGAATGGTTGGTTGTAATTTTGTAAAAAAGGTTTTTGTATTGTTTGGTGGTTTATCAGCTATATTTATTTTGTGTGGTTTAAGTACGTTTCTAATTTTTGTATTGATTTCTGGAATGTATGGTAGGGAGATGAAGTTATTTTCTTTTTGGGGATCCGTTTTATTTGTGCTATTGTAGATTTGGTTTATTCTATGCAATGGGATCACCAATCTCTGCTTCAATCGCAAATCTTTTAATGGAGCTGGTTGAAACAAATGTATTAAATAACCTAGAATATAAACCATATTTTTTTAAAAGATTCGTTGACGATTGCATTCTTTGCATACCAAAAAATAAACTTGAATATACACTTAACAAATTCAATTCTTTCCATAAAAAATTAAAATTTACATACGAAACAGAAAACAATAGATCAATAAACTTTCTAGACATCAACATATCTTACGACGAAGAAGGCAACATCACAACCAATTGGTATACCAAACCCGTTTGGTCGGGCCGATATTTAAACTTCAATTCCTATACCCCCAAAAAATATAAAAAAAGTGTTGTCAACTCCCTTATTGATAGAGCGGTTAAATTAACAGATCCAATAAACAGACCACAAAACATAACAAAAGTAAAAACTGTTCTACAAAACAATAACTACCCAAAAAAATTTTATGAACCAATTATAAGAATAGAATAAACCAAATTTACAATAGCACAAATAAAACGGATCCCCAAAAAGAAAATAACTTCATCTCCCTACCATACATTCCAGAAATCAATACAAAAATTAGAAACGTACTTAAACCACACAAAATAAATATAGCTGATAAACCACCAAACAATACAAAAACCTTTTTAACAAAATTACAACCAACCATTCCTAAAGTAAATGAAGCAAATGTAATATATAAAATAGACTGTTTGGACTGCCCAAAGACATACATTGGACAAAAAAAACAATACCTAAAAAACCGAATATATGAACATAAATACAGCATGAGAAATACGAACCAAGCACACACAGCCTTATCAAAACATGCTATTGACAACTTACATAATTTTGACTTCAATAATACAACAATTTTAGACCATGAAATAAATTATAAAAAACGAAATATAAAAGAAATGATCCATATTAAAAAAAATAAAAATACATTAAATTTTCGAACCGACACTGATAATCTAAGTACAGTTATAGTAATTTAATAACCTAATTAAAAATTGCAAATTTTTACTACCGTTAACAAAAGAAACAATAAACCGTAATCAAATGGTTTTTCCCATTTTTAATAAATGTACCTACCCTCCCTCATAAAGAATCCCTTCATAAAATCAGTCTTGCATAGTTACCACATAGTTAAACATGTAAAAATAGAAGTGATAGTGCTAAGATTTATATAGAGGTATGTCTACTTTTTAATCCTAAAAATTAGTTAATAATCACATTTTCCTGTAATTATTGTAGTTCTGAAGATGGTTTAATGTAATATAAACCGAAACGTCAACTTAAACCAAACCTTTATTTATTTAAATATGACCTAAAAACCCAATAAACAAGACAAAAATTTAAATCATAAGGTCAAGAAGAAAACTTTACTATTATTGTTTAAAATGACACGGCTCTGGAATTGGCGTTCCCGTTACGTCTTGCACACCCTGGTAAAAATGAGTCACTGCCAATTATTTTGGTACCGGAGTATATTATTTAGAAACATTTTTGTGTACGCATTAGGTGGTTTATAAAGGGATATAATATTTACATTTGTATTACCTATCTGGCAGTCAATAAGAGCACATTCAAATACACAAACAGGTAACTTATTAAGCTTTAATTTTGCTTTACACTTAACATTTTGTTCCACAAAAGTTGCAGTCCCGCCATGTTGTCCCTGTTCACGACAAAAATGTTGACAGTAAATAACAGTTTGGTATAGAACATTTATTCAGTTGGTCTTGCGTCTTACAGGCGAAGTACCTTGCACTCTAAATGATCCTTCAGCATTTCAATTATTTTGTCAATGGAGTTTCTGATAGATTAGACATTTTGGTGTATTATACCAGATAAAGTTTTTTCAGATGTTTGTTTTATACTCCATATAAGATGCAATCATATCAAACCCTTGACATTTCGTTTGTTATAATTTTTTTAAAGAGTTTTAAGTCCTAATTAATATCTCGGGAACAATTTGGGCAACTTTTTGACTAATGCCCTAAAACAGCTGATTTTAACCTGCTTACATGCATCAAATGGGCAGGGACGAGTTCACTCCCGGCCTGACCAGGTGGTTTTTCCATGGGTCGAATTCACTCCCAGCATAGGTCGAGTTCATTCCCAAGCGAATATGCATTAAAGGAGGATTAAAAGGTATTACTTTTCAGAAATTGATACATATATCAACGGTTTCAAATTTTCTTTTCACAAGTTGTTAGCAAAAGGCACTTTAAAAAGATGGGCTTGTACGTCCCGGAAACCGCCGTGCAAGGCATTTGTTAAAACTAAACCAGACAGTGTTGAAGTGATAGAATTTTGTTTATTCCACAACCATGACAAAATATCTGAAGAAATTCTGAACAGGCAAACTATAAGCAATTCAGTCAAAATGAAAGCAGTTGAAGATGTTTCGGCAAAACCAATGGGCTTAATCAGAAAGGAGCTAAGAGAATCCCAATGTGAAACTATTACCACTTCTGACGCTGAAAGAATTAGAAAAAATATGTATGTTGCTAGGTCTCAAACTGAACCAAAACTTCCTAAAGATATCTTTGAATTTCATAATTTACTAAATTCTGTAGAAACAAAAACAAATAGAGGTGAACGTTTTCTTCTAAAACATGACGAAAAAAATCATGTAATCATGTTTTCATGTAAAAGTAACTTTCTTGCTTTAACAGAAATATCGGAATTATATGTTGACGGCACTTTTGAATATTGTCCGAAATTTTTTTTACAATTATTTACCATTCATGGTTGCAAAAATGGTCATTATGTTCCTCTCGTTTTCTTTCTTTTAAAAAATAAAATACTGCTTCATATAAATTAGCTTTTCATTATTTCAAAGAAGCATACCTCTCTGTAACCGGTCACGAGTTTTTCCTAAAAATCATAACTGCAGATTTTGAAGCAGCTATACATAAAGTGATTCGGAAAATGTTCCCAACTACTGAAATTAAGGGATGCCTATTTCACCTGGGTCAAAGTTGGTTTAGAAAAATTCAACAGTTAGGTCTTGCCAAAGAGTATCAGTTAAAAAACGGTGCAGAAACAGAGGTAACTAAATGTCTAACTTATATATTTGGTTTACCATTTCTAAAAGCAGAAGACGTTGGGGAGTGCTTTGCTCTAGATATCGTTTCAATTCAACCAGAAAATGAAAAGTTGGTCAAATTTAATGACTATTTGGTTGAAAATTATATAGAAGAAACATCAGCTTTTCCTCCTCACATTTGGGCTGAAAACTCGTCGTCTTTGAAAAGGACAACAAATGCATGCGAGTCTTTTCATTCTCGTTATAATGCATCATTTTACAATGCACATCCAAATTTTAATCAATTTTTAAATGTTCTTGTAGATTTCCAACTAGATACTTATATTAAGCTTCAAAGTATTAATACCGTCGCGAAAGTATACGATCGGAAAATAGTATTAAGAAAAAACTTTATAGAAAATAATTTCAAGAAACTACAGAACGGCCGCCTTACCAATTTTCAATTTATAAGAAATATTTCTTTTAAATGTAGAATTTGACAACTATTTGTATTTGTATAATTGTATATATTTGTATAAGTAAAATCTTTATATCATATTTTTTTTCGGAATTTTTGTACGGAATCGGAATTTTCTGATTTTTTTTATAAAGTTTGTATACATAATAAAATTTTATTTTTTTTTAATTTTGTTTTTTTACTTTGCTACTGTTTTATTTTAAGAAATAAAATAACTTTGGCGAAAAGAATGACTTGGCAACAGTGTTTAGATTTTAAGGTATCATAAATACTTATTCTAATTACGGTATAAAATCGTCTGGGAGTGAATTCAACCATCACCTTTTTGGCAGTCAGGTAATATTTATATTTTGGGAGTGAACTCGTCTCCTCCGCATCAAATAAACATATTGCCACAATTATAATGAAACTACAATCTGTTGTCCATTCTCGGAAGGTTGTTTGGTTGAGTGGCTTTAATTAAGAAAATATCACTTAGTTAAAGTTTTTGATTTTTACATTACTCTTTTTACCACCCCGGATAACATTAACGCGTTTCTTTAGGTCAAAAATATAATCAGCTGCAACTTAAAAAAGACACACTTTTAAAAATCTGAAAAATTTATTAAATTGTCCTCGAAGGGCAAAGGATAAAAAATAAGGCCAATAAAACGATGTCCTGTTTTTTTTGAGGAGCAATTTATTAAACTACATACCCATTTAATATTTTAGATGCAACACTTTTGTAATATTGGATGACGAAAATGAAGATGATGAGCAAGATCAAGAGGTTTCAGGGTAAGTTTAGCATATACAGTGTGTCCCGCTTTTCATGAATACACCCTAATATCTCAGTTATTAATAATGAGATTTTCTTGAAATTTTGGTGGTAATTTTATGTTGGAAAGATGAAGTATTTGGCATATTGAACATTTTTATTTGCCATTGGCGTGCGGTGTTGGTGGGGTTTTTGGAAAAGGATATTAGGGCTTATTTTAGATAACTGTTTCTATCAGATTTAGAATCAGCATCCCCAAAAACCCCTTAATTCATATTTTGAAAATGTCAAGAGCTGATTTTAGCAGAAAAAGAAGTCTTGTTTTAATAAATTCTTTATTTGTAACTGTGCTAACAAAATTACGTTATTTTAGATTATTGTGTTTTCAACATAACTACCTTCTAAAACAATACATTATTTAACAATTCTTCTTAAACGTACATTCACTTTTCTTAAAGTTTGGTGAGTAATTTCCTGACACGCTTGCCTAATTCTAATGCAAAGTTCCTCTCTATTACGCGGCCGAGTAGCCTACACTTTATTTTTCAAGTGCCCCCACAGAAAAAAGTCACAAGGGGTAATATCCGGCGATATGGGGGGCCATGGTTCTAAAGGAGAATTTCTACCTATCCACTTTATAGGGAAAGTTGCATTTAAAAAGTTCCTTACTATCATAGAATAATGTGCGGGGGCACCATCTAACTGAAAGATTAAGTTTTGTCTCTGTGCTGAAGCCAATTCCATGAGAAAATCATTAAAATCATTTAGTAAAGAATGTAGAAAATTTTGTCCGGTCAAGTTATCCAGGAAAAAAGGGCCAACAATTCGTTTCTTTAAATATGCCACACCACACGTTCACTTTTTTACTGTAGGGGAGACTGTTGTATACTGGGACAGGTTGCATACTGGGACAATTCAAATTTCCCGCAAAATAAGTTAAGGAAAAATTCGAATTAATTAGAGTGACATTTACGGGTACTGCCCTCTGTTATCAGTTAAAAATATTATCAGCAAATTGTTTAGTTTGTCTGAAACCGGCGAGCATCTAATTTCTCAGAAGCAAAGTTTCTAATTTCGTGTCGATATCGAGTCGAATATCGGCGTTATTTACTAAAAGATATATGTGAAAATTTCTATACATACCGCCTAAAGTGTTTACAAGGTAAGCTGAGATTAATATTGGTCATATTTACGTTTCTGTTGGCAACATAAATTAATAACCTAAAAAAGGTCTAGGGTTGTATATTGGGACACAATTATGGGGTGCATACTGGGACTGTCCCACTATAAACCCTACTGTTTATAATGGCAAATTAATTGAATTGTGCATAGTGGGACTGCAATGGACAGTAATTATTTTGATCAAACAATTGTATTACATTTAAATAATGTTTTATGGTTTGACTGGGTATAATGCTAAATTGAAGAAAAAAAGCAAAAAGAAGCAGAGAAAATAGCCAAAGGAATCAAAAAAACACAGAAGGTAAAGGTAAAGGCTGTCACAAAAAATTTATTTGCAGGCTCCAGTGACAGCGACGTGTCAATTAAAGATTTGTATGATGACAGTTCCGATATATCGGACGAATTTACAACGGAAGCAGATTATGATATAAATATGCATGACTTTGTTATTGTAAAATAAGTACCCATTGAAGAAGAGAATTAAATATGATGTTGGGCAAGTTGATAAAATTAATACGGCAGAGTATGTCGTCAATTATCTAAAAAAGACTGCCAATGATAAATTTTTCTTCCCAGAAAAAAGGGACGAAGATTTGATTACGAGAGAGGATATTGTTATTAAACTTCCTGTTTCCTTTATTTCTGGAGGGACCGAACGAGCTTCCAAGCTGTGGTGTTTTAATTATGACTTTTCTCCTTATAATATAGAATAATATTCGTATTTGCTTAAATTCGTTTCTTGTTTGTTCCTTTCATTTTATATCATTTGTTTTTTTATAGTTTAGTTACCAATGTTTAGCCATGATAGCAATATTTTTTTAATGTTTTTGAATAAAATATAAATTTGTATCATTTTTCTGGCTCACATTTATTTTATTTCAACTTAACCCCATTATTATCAGATTGTCCCAGTATGTAACGGTCCTAGTCCCACTATGAAACAGGGGTAGGTTGTTTAGTGGGACTTGGGTGTATAGTGGGACAAGCTTATTCTAATCCGGCCTTTCACTTTTTTCATTGTCTTAATTATTTTTAAATAATACTTTTATGTTTCCAATATAATGATTAGCTGAGAATCTGATTCAAGATTAAAATAAATAATTTATGATCATTTGAAAAATATTGTCCCAGTATACAACAGTTTCCCCTACTGGTTTTTACAATTAATTACCCAATTCGGATTTTCGGCTACCCGAAACCTACAATTTTGACTAGATACCACACCGTTTGTCGTAAACGTTGCCTCGTCAGTAAACATAATGTTCTTTAGAAAAAGTCTGTCGTTAAGATAGTTACCTTACAACCATAAGCAAAATTCAAACCGCCGTTCAAAATCGCCATTTAACAGAGTATGTAGAAATTTTGGTTTAAATGCCCTAATCCTATTGCGTTTCAAACACCTCCATACTTTGTTTTTCGTTAAATTCAGTATCCTCGCAACTACCCTTATACTACCATTTGGGTTGTTTCGAAATTCTGCTAAGATACGTTCGTCGTCTGGATAATGTCTTTGATGTCAATTGTACCTCCTTGGTCTTGTCTTGAAAACCGCTCCAGTCCTTGCGAACAATCTGTTGATGTTGGCAACGGTATCGTGAGTAATTGGTGCTCGATCCTGATGCTTTTCATTGAATATTCCAGCAACCTGACGCGTAGATCTTTCATTATTACCAAATAAGCGGATAATTTCTACTTTTTCTCCAATTGTAAGAACTACTCTTCGGTTCTGTGCCATCTTATTAACAGTTAAGTAGCACTGCTTCGTACGAATTACTTAATGTCAAACAAAAATTTTTTTTTTCAAAGCACTCGTTGCTTAATTTGTTTAAAAACAAAAAGGTCAGCATGTCGACGGTAACAGAGCGCGCGTATCTTAGCAAAATTTTGAAAAAACCTAAATCGTAATTAGGGGAATTGAGATTTTAAAAATACGAATTAAGGGGTTTTTGGGGATGCTGATTCTAAATCTGATAGAAACAGTTATCTAAAATAAGCCCTAATATCCTTTTAAAAAAAAAAGCCTTTTTACCCCACCAATACCGCACGCCAATGGTAAATAAAAATGTTCACTATGCCAAATACTTAATTTTTCCAACATACAATTAGCACCAAAATTTCAAGAAAATCTCATTATTAAAAACTGAGATATTAGGGTGTATTCATGAAAAGCGGGACACACTGTATATCATTAAAACTAGCATTTGTTGGGATGTTTAGGATTTAGGAATATTTACCATTAAGTAAACATTTTTATAAACCAAGATATCCTATCACTTAAAACTACGAGGGCCTGATAGAATTACTTCACCTACGACGCACACTGGCCGATTTATATAAAGTCGAAAAATCAAAATCATTTATTTCATGCCAATACAAAGTATTGTTTGCACAGGTCAGCGATACAAAAATTTCGAATGTGTTAAAGGTTAAAACTTATTCTAGGGTAAAAACAATGTTGACTAAAAGGACACAATAAGAGAACCAAATCACAGTTTACATTTACATCAAGACAGATTACAGTTTAAAAATTCATCAACACTGAAAAGTGCATTTGTAATTAATATTTTTTTCATTTTGGTCTTGAATTCTTTTTAAGGTACCTAGTTCCCTGATGTTGTTGGGTAACTTATTGACAAATTTTATAGCCCAAGATCTCAGGCCATCCTGACACCTTTTTAGACTACAATATCCCGCAATCAAATCGCCCCTTCCCCTAGTTTCGTATGAATGGATGTTTTCATTTGTGGCATAAAGCTCGGCATTCTTCCTGATATATAATAGGCCTTCCAGGATGTATACTGGAGGCAGGGTTAAAATTCTGACTCTCTGAAAGGCAGTCCTACAGTCATCCCTGTAGCCTAGCCCAAACATCAGCCGGACAGCTCTCCTCTGCAATGCAAAGAGCCTCCGTGACTGCGGCGCATGTCCCCAGGCATCCCGACACAGAATCCCGGAGACTGCGCAACAAGAATGCCGCACTTCTGAGTCTTACCCAAGAAATGCCAACAAACGAGAAGCGACAATATGACATTTGGCGAAATCAATGTAGTTGGAGGTAACCCGGACAACTGTCATAAGTTTAAGCCGGCCCGTTAGTCCGGTAGTCGATGAGTTATCGTTATCGAGTTTAGTTGTCTTTTTTGTTGAAAGAAGTGTATTGCTTAACTGTTTATTTTTGTGAGTGCTGTGCTATTATAAAACTATGACTGGTAATACCTGTGCGTTTCGAGGGTGTAGGAATAAGCATGTTTTCATATCCAAAGGATCCTGAACAGTAAGTACATTTGCACCGCTATGATACATTTGTTTATATTTGTTTTGTTGTATTTATCTGCTGTATTTTATTACGTGAAAGGTATATGGAAAATACCTACCATTATTTATTATGTTATTCAAGTGAAGTTCATATTAAATGTATAAAAACAAGAACCTTTTAAGGAAAGGCGACGGGACGGAAAAAATAACAAACTAATCTAATAGAACATGTTTTTATTTTCCCAACAGATCTTGCGTTTTTTTGAAAAATATTCGTGAAAGCACAAGTATTTATTTTCATTTAGTAGTTTTTATCGAATAATATCATATTTCTACTCGTAGATCAAGTAAAATAGGCAAGGAGTAAGTAGTAATAGGATACATTATAAAAAAATCATAGGGTTTTCCAAATTTTCCACCTTATTTTGTTTAAACAAAATAAAATATATTATCTACCTACCGTTTAAATTCTAAGTACCTATAATTATTGTCCATGTACCTATCAAAGAATTGAAAAATATCAGATTTACCTGTAAAAAATATCCAACATACTCTTTACAAAAAGAAAATGGTTTGTAGCATTATAGGAGTGGGCTAAGAAACAATTTCTACCTGCATACATATCAAATTAAAGCCACATAATGGATCAGAATGCTAAAAAATATTTTTAAAGGCAAATTAAAATAGCACTTTGTTATATATCATGACTAATATAACCAAAACTCAAAATTTGCCAAAGATTTACTTAAATTTTACGCAGTGTCTAATAGTACCTAATCCAAAAATTTATAATTATAATAAAAATATCACAATAAACCTTTTAAATTATGACCCCTATTTGTTACGTAGATTTTAGGACCAATAGACCTAGGTATAACATTGTTTATTTTAGTTTTAGGATTGTTGATTAAAAATGTAAGAAACGGTAACAAAACTGCTGTTCAATATTTAAAAAGAAATAAAGGGATACATAAGAAAATTCTGTTTTTCTACTTCTGTATTAGTAAGAACCTACTTACGCACTGTCTACTTTATCCGTAAAACTTTAATTACACACACTATATTGTAAGAAATCAAGCTGAGCGTAAGGCCAATTACGTAATATTATAATGTCTGCATTAACAAGGGCAATTTTCGCTAACGCTCGTACCGTAATTTTCGAAATCGTGTGTAATAGGCTTACCACTCTTGGTATGTAATATACTATTTCATTTCCTTTCTAAAATGTACTATCAGTAAGTAACGCACAATTAATAAAACATTTCAAAAATATTTTTATTTTTTTTTTGATTTCACGAAATTTCTGACCTGAATATATGACAAATAAAATCACTATGCCTCATATATCTTAAAAAGAAAGGATTATTTTCCAAGAAAATACTAAGAAGTTTGTTTAACTACTTTTTTAAAATGGAAATGTTGCAACAGAAGCAAGGGTCCTTAAGAACTTGTCCGTGCTACACAGAGAACTTACAGACTAAGTGGCAAACGCAATGTTGCCGATGTCATTGAAAAGACTGCGATTAGTACACCTCGTACTTTAAAAAAATGAAAAACGTGTCTGCAAAGGAAAATATACCCATATACATGTGAGGAAGCTTTAGCCATGATCAAAGATCTAGATCTAGCAAAAAACAATATATTTATTTGCGCATAGGGGCTCTGCAAAGAGAAGCAAATATACAGGACTGCCCAGAAGTCCGGAATAAAATTAGTATAGCCCTAACCTGTAACTTTTGGGGAAAATGCTCGGACACGTCAATTTATTTTTATATATGCTCACATTTTGACGTTATTCGTTTGTTTTTTTATAGACATTTGTTAAAGATATGACGGCATCGATCTTTTCTTTAAATGGAAACACAGCTTTTGATACATCATTTGAAAGCTAATATATCGTACAGTATGCTCATAAAATTGGGCGCGATTCTGTCAAGCTATTTCAAAATGGCGACTGTTAAAAATTAAAAAAAAAACCCTTTTTATATAAGCGGAAATGATAAATCATTGATGTTTTTCTTACCTTTCAAGGTAAGACATCTTCATTGTTTCACGTTCTGACATTTTGTGACATTGTGACTAACAATAGTTATGGTTTATTTGTTATTTATTTTGTCAAAATAAATAAAAATGTAACGAAGCAAAACAAAATACAACAAAAAGGTGGTTTAACGTGGCAAATGCTGAAAATCTCCTCCACCCTCTACTTGCATGCTCCCAGACGATGGTAAAATCCGTCGACGGAATTTCGAATGGCTTCAGCCGGTATGTTATGTGTCTCTAATCTAATTTTGTTTTTCAAATCTTCAATATTATTTGGCCTATTTTGGTAAACTTTTTCTTTTAAATATCCCCAGACAAAATAGTATAGAGGCGTTAAGTCTGGGGACCTCGGTGGCCATTCAATTGTACCACGTCTTCCAATCCAGCGACCTGGAAATATCTGATCTAAATATCTTCTCACATAGACACCAAAATGCGGGGGAGCACCATCTTGCTGAAACCAAATTGTTTCATTAGGTATATCTGGATCTACTTTGTTCGAACAAATTACAGCTAGAGCAGGCCTCAACTCGAAGGATAAGAAATCCAGGTACCGTTCGGCTGTGAAGTTTCCTTCCAAAAAGAATGGCCCTAAAATTCGGTTATTAATGATACCTGCCCATACATTTACTTTTTGGGGCCGCTGAGTGTGCGCTTCAAATATCCATCGTGGATTTTCTTGACTCCATAAACGATAATTATGTGTGTTAACCACCCCGTTTAAATAGAAAGTAGCTTCATCCGAAAATAATATGTTCTGTGGAAACCTATTATTCTCGTCACACCGTCTCATCATTTCTTCGCAAAATTGCAAACGCCTATCATAGTCATCTTCTAAAAGCTCCTGGACAAGACATACTTTATAAGGGTGGTATTTTTCTGCTTTCAAAAATCTGTTGACACATGCGGATTATTCTGCAGAGATAATGCAATATCCAATTTTTCATCGTCGCCTAAAACACGTGGCCGTCCATTCCTAGGCAAGTCCTTTACTGTGCCATGTTTATCAAATTTGTGGAATATTTTAATAACAGTGCCCTGTGAAATTTGATTTTCCGGTTATTTAGCATTAAATAAAGTACACACTTCACTTTGACTTCTTATTTTATCTCCACATCCTAACAATATCAAGACTTCGATACGCTTCCTTCCCGGCAAAACCATTTTTGTTTAGAAAATTGTAAAATAATACTTCGGAAATACCTAAATTAATTTTACAAGTTTGCAATGTCACAAACTGTCAGAACGTGAAACAATGAAGATTTCTTACCTTGAAAGGTAAAAAAATATCAATGATTTATCATTCCCATTCATTATTTATAATCATTTGAAATAGCTTGACAGAATCCCGCCAAAATTTATGAGCATACTGTACGAGATATTAGCTTTCAAATGATGTATCACAAGCTGTATGTTTCCATTTAAAAAAAAGATCGATGTCGTCATATCTTTGACAAATGTCTATAAAAAAAAACAAACGAATGACGATAAGATGTGAGCATATTATATAAAACTAAATTGACGTGTCCGAGCATTTTCCCCAAAAGTTACAGGTTAAGGCTATATTAATTTTATTCCGGACTTCTGGGCAGCCCTGTATATCCTAGTTATGGTTCTATCTTAGTCGAGAAGCAAGAATGCTACCCACACGACTCTTCCATAATAATTACTGAAACAATCTGTGAAAAAAAAACTACAGGGCTTATTGGATTTACAGTGCGGAGACTAATATTAGACCTTCAAACATTTTAAGTTGATGATGGCCCCCCTTTTTTTATGATAAGGCACAGCACTGCAGGATTAATCCTTTATGGCGCTCTGCAAGCAGTGCGTATGCGCAGGAAACGATTCAAGTTGGTCTTGAATCTTTAGAGATTATACTCATTGTGGAACGCCTCAGGGAGGTCGTTCCAGAGTGATGACGTCCTCCAGATGAAAGAATTTTTAAACAGTGTCGTTAGAGGGAAACTAAGCTGAACCACGTACGGGTGGGCTGCAGTGGCTCGTCGTGTATTTCTACCATGCACCGCTCTGGGTGGAATCAAGCGGGCAACCTCAGTTTAGCACTTGCCATGAAAATATTTGTAAAATAGGCTCAAGTCGCCAACCTGCATTCGATGTTCAAGGCTTTCCAGGTTGTTTGTCAGATTATGATCAAGCGAACAGCGATGGTCGAATTTGGGCTTTATAGAGCATCAAAAGTTGTTGGGGTGTATAGAGGTTCTTAGTTCGGTAAAGTATACTAAGCTTTTGTGAGGCTGCCTTAGCAATGGCCGCAACGTGACTATGCCAAGACATATGACTATCCAAATTGACGCCCAATAAATGAATTGATGAAGCCAATGGAATCGAGTGTCCCGCCATGACTATATACTGTTCTTCGACATTAACTTTTTTAGAGAAAACTGTCGCCTGGGTTTTTTAGCGTTAAATTCTACTTGGTTACTGTCACCCTAACACGAAATTTTTTCCAGGTCTTGATTGATTGATATGGATTTAGAGGTATCCCACATGACTGGTTTAGATCTTACCTACTGGGACGAAGACGGGTAGTTCAAATACTAGATCCGAAAGGAAACAGAGTTTGTTTCCATACTTGGGACATCACTGATGGAGTTCCACAGGGCTCCGTCCTGGACCCATTGTTCTTTTTACTTTACATAAACGATATTGCCTGGTTAGACGTTAGAGGTTCATTTACTCTGTTTGCGGACGATACCTCTGTCTGCTGGGCTGAGGCCGAATTAGAAAACTTGCAAAACATAATCAATAAAGATTTAACTTTAATTAAAAAATGGTTTGATGCAAACAAATTAGCAATAAATTCAAATAAAACTAAGCATATGGTATTTCTAAATAAAGGTCCTCTATCACTGAGAATTGGAACTCACGTGGTGCAAAGGGTGTCGGATTATAGGTTTCTGGGATTAACGGTCGATCAGGGCTTGAAATGGGATGCACATTTTAAGAGACTATCCAAAAATTTGGCATCAGCTCTCTTTGCTTTAAGAACTGTGACCATTGAATTAAATAGTAGGCAAATTACTCTGGAAGTATACTACGCATTGTTTGAATCCCATCTTCGATACTGTTTGATTTTTTAGGGCTACACTGCTGAAAGCCGACTACAGTCTCTCTTTCTGATTCAAAAACGAGCAATGATAATCATATGCAACAGCGACACACTTGCGCACTGTAAGCCACTGTTTAAATCACTCAAAATCCTTACCTTATATGATTTACTTATGTTCGAAACGCTAACTTACTTACATAATTATCCCACAAGGTCCAGAAATAACTTAACTGTCCCTCAGTCTCGAAGTGAACTATCTAGAAACACAATATATCACTTGGAAAAGATACTTTACAACGGTATATCCCTGATCATAAAACAGCTAAGTGCTAAGCAATTCAGTAGCAGGATTAAAAAATGTTTATTACTGTGCGCTAATTATTCCCTTGCCGAGTTTACTCATAATGGAAATGGAAAACCTCTAAAACCCTGCAGTCGTACGAGGCATTTAAAAGCCTAAGATCAGCTATAAAACGCCAAATGTGGCCTACAGTGCATATTTGACTGCGGTTCAAGATTCTATCACAGTTGAACCTAAACACTTTTGGAAGTATATTCAGCAACTACGGAATAAATCGCGAATACCTGGCACGCTTATGAATTCCGATAACACCTCACTTGGCTGTCCCGAGGATATTGTGGATGCCTTCGCAAACTTCTTTCATAGCGTCTACGTAGTCTCAAACCCGCCTGACATTGCCAGCGAGGGTTGCGGCAACGTCTCACTGGAGCCACTTGATAAACGGATGTACTATGCGCCCTAAAATCTACTAAAAATAAAAAGACTGCTGGTCCAGACAATATACCTGCTTTCCTTCTGAAAGATTGTGCTCACGTATTTGCTGAACCATTAACCAGGCTTTTCAATCTTTCCTTATCAACTAATACCTTTCCAGACGCCTGGAAACAAGCAAGGATTTGTCCGGTTTTCAAGGCAGGCAACATCGGCTCCATAGAGAATTATCGTCCTATCTCTATTCTGTCCAACTTTGCGAAGGCCTTTGAAAAATGTATATACAATCAACTATTTTTTAAGGTCAAAAACCTCATCTCCCCAAATCAACATGGTTTCTTTTCAGGAAGGTCGACTGTTACCAATCTAACCTGTTTTCTTCAATATATGTATCATGCTATTAATGAGGGTTGTCAAGTTGACACTATTTATACGGACTTCTCTAAGGCTTTTGACAAGATGGATCACGGGATTGTTGCTGAGAAAATGTCAAAAATAGGCTTTAATACTGACTTAATTTATTTCTTTTCTTCTTACCTTCCTCAACGTCGTCAATATGTTGAGTACAATGGTCACAAATCAAAATCATTCATGGCTACAAGTGGAGCCCCGCAGGGCAGTAATCTAGCCCCATTAATATGTCCGAAGTAAAAAGCTGCACTCTTTTATTCGCGGATGACTTAAAAATGTTTAATTGTATTCGTTGGGAGGACTGCATACATGCAATTAGACCTGCACCTTATCTCGCAGTGGTGTACGGCAAACAGGCTTCACCTGAACACAAATAAATGTAAAAAAATGTCCTTCTCACTTAAACAAATTGAATTTGATCACCCCTACATCTTAAACAACACCATTCTTGACAACTGCGACCATGTCAAAGACTTGGGCGTTTGTTTTTATAAGAAATTAACAATCAATATCCACATAGACACAACTGCCCGTAGTGCACTAAAGTCGCTGGGGTTCCTCCTCCGATCCACAAAACACTTTGAAATTCCACTGTGTTTTATAGTGTTGTACAACACACTTGTAAAGTCCAAGCTGCTCTATGCATCACAGATATGGTCACCCATTTATCAAATACACAGTAATAGACTAGAAAGCATTCAACGAAAATTCCTGAAAAATCTCGCTTACAGATAAGACGGTACGTATCCCCAACGCGGCTTTGATCACCTACAGCTTCTGAATAGATTTAACTTCTTGGTATTGCACCAAGAGCATATGCTACACTCCTTGGCCTTTCTATACAAGCTTTGCAATGACCACATTGACTGTGCTGTCCTACTTTGTCAGTTTACGAATGAGAATTGCAGCACGTGCCTACATCTCGTGGCAACCACACTACTATGTCAGTTAAACTTTTTAGCTCCACCCTTTCATACCAGAAATCACAACAGATTCTATCTGCCATCCGTAAGAACTAACCTAGCCACCAAAGCACCCCTCTATCGGACATGTATGAACTTTAATGTTGTCGAGAGTCTGGCGTCGGTTGATTTATTCAGCGACTCCTTTCAAAAATTTAAAAGCCAGCTCGCTATGATGGAAAATCCAACTTAGCTCTTGCTATTGTTATTTTTTATTTACTATTGTTATTATTATTATAACTTATAACTTATTTTACTTTTCTTACTTACTTTAAGTACAACATTTTCATTAATTCATTATTATTGTACAAATGTCTTTAGATTGGGCTTGTATCCTGTTAGACAATAAACGGTTATTTATTTATTTATAATACAGTTCCTTTGCTGCAAGCAGCATAGCTTCCTTGCTTGCTTTGTGTTGTATTTTAAATTCTGTTACTTCATATTTATTTATTTAATACTCAATAATTTGTTTAGTTCGTGTTGCTTGTACAGGGTTATCCAACCAAGACTGGACAAGGCGATTTTTTGACTTTTCCTGTACTTTTATAAAAAAACTGAAATAGCCATCTTAAGTCATTTTCTCCCGCGAATTCGAATATCTTCAGCAAAAAACAATTGAACATCAAACAAAAGTACTAGGGGTCACTTTGATAATTTTTTAAATGGGATGCCGTATTTTTAATGAGCTTATCCGATTTCTCATATAAATTTTGATCTAAAATGTTGGATTTTTAATTCAAAAACGCCTTTTTTCTTCATTTTTTAATTCGGAAAATGTTCGTCTACCGTAAGATTAATACCTGATAGATGGATACCCGTTTCACCTGTTCACCCTTTAACCTGTTTTAAAGCGTCCGTCAGTTAGACAAAATAATCAAGTTTCAAATTTCTATATATTTTTCACGAATTAATTACAAATTTAGTAGTTTTTGCAAATCTATTATTGCTTACGTATAAAAAAAGTATGACATATTAGAGAAAACTATAAACTAAAGTGAATAACTTTAATCTCAATAATATAATTGTTCTATGTGTCCTCCATTATTTTCAAAACATGACCGATGCCCCCTTTTCAATCTCTCCAAAGAATCTCTTACAATATTTTGGTCCTGGTTAAGTCTATTAATTTCATTTATAATTTTTTGCTGAATGTCCTCCAGACTTCTGTTGGGTCGTTGATAAACTACATTTTTTAAATGACCCCATAAAAATGTATCCATTGGCGTGATATCGGGGCTATTTGGTGGCCAATGAATTGTTCCGTTACGGCCAATCCACTGATTGTAACGCTCGTTTAGGTATGTTACCACTTCTCGAACTGCATGAGGCGGAGCACCATCCTGCTGCCAAATGATATCTTTGTAGGCTTGCAATGGCAACCTTTCCAAGAAATCCTCGATATCGTTATGAAGAAAATGGAGGTATCTTTGGCCTGTTAAAGAGCCACGATAAAATAGTGGTCCAATAATTCGATTTTCTAACATCCCACACCAAACATTAAGTGAGCTCCAACCTTGAAACTTTATCATTTCATATCTATGAGGGTTAACTGCTGCCCAGTATCTTGTATTTTTCCGATTGTATACCCCCGATGTTGTAAATGACGCTTCGTCACTCCATAGAATTTTATTATATAAATTATAATCTTCGTCTTGCTCTCTCATCAGCATTGAAGCAACAAATCGAAATCGCAGTTCTTTTTGAAGCTGTGTTAAGTATTGAACGGGAAGGATGCAATATGGTTTTAGACCACATTTTTTTAAAGTTCTGTGAACTGTTCCATAGCTTACTCTCCGGAGCCCTGGACCATACCTTACTTCTCGTACCGCTTGCGGAATAGAACTCTTCGGATTTATAGTTAAATATTGAACAATAGCTCGATCCCTTATATTCCGTCTTTTCATCTTTCTTGGCTTATCTTTCAATGTCTTACTTTCTTCAAATAGGGTCTTAATTCTGAGAATTGTATCCACTGAAATGTGTCTCTGGAAACTCTCAAAAAATGTTCTTTGTGTTTGTCGAGCATTCTCTCCACTTTTGTAATATAATTTTATTACATTTAGCCGTTCTTCTAAAGAATATTTCATTATTTGTAATTAATTCGTGAAAAATATATAGAAATTTGAAACTTGATTATTTTGTCTAACTGACGGACGCTTTAAAGCAGGTTAAAGGGTGAACAGGTGAAACGGGTATCCATCTATCAGGTATTAATCTTACGGTAGACGAACATTTTCCGAATTTAAAACTGAAGAAAAAAGGCGTTTTTGAATTAAAAATCCAACATTTTAGATCAAAATTTATATGAGAAATCGGATAAGCTCATTAAAAATACGGCATCCCATTTAAAAAAATATCAAAGTGACCCCTAGTACTTTTGTTTGATGTTCAATTGTTTTTTGCTGAAGATATTCGAATTCGCGGGAGAAAATGACTTAAGATGGCTATTTCAGTTTTTTTATAAAAGTACAGGAAAAGTCAAAAAATCGCCTTGTCTAGTCTTGGTTGGATAACCCTGTACAATCATTGTATGTTTATTATATATTGGTATTATGCATGAATGTGTTATATATATTATTGTCATTCTGTTAAGTACCTTTTACTAGTTTGTAAGTTATACACCTTTAATTGATCAACACATTTAATGGGTTATTATACATACCATGTAATGCAATGTATTGGATCAATAAAATTTAATTGAATTGAATTGATTCTACATAACGACAGCTTTTTATGAAATATAGGCCCCCCGGAGTTTTAAGTAAAAACTTCTGTATATTTTTTTTAGGATCAGGCACAATCCCTGCAAGAAAAATCCTTTATAGTGCTCCGTGCTTGTGCGGATGATAAAATAATACCTAAAAGACTTTATTTAATTTTTTTTATTTCAGACAATATTCCATTGTCACTGAGGAAACACGAAGTGAGACCCCGTTTTTGGAAAACAGTAGTTTCCAAGAGTCACAATCACCGCACAGAATAATTGTTGAAAAAGGTGAGTTGTTAATTTATATTGGCTACACTCCTGACACATTGTTTTTAATTTTATTCGTGGACATTAAGGCTCCACAACGTGCAAATTTATAGAATAATTAACACGGTGTCGTTACTGCAGGATTGTGAAAAGGCTATTTAAGATACGAGTCCGGTCAAATTAAATTTTATTAAGGATTATTTCCGTTTCTAAGGTAGGTGCATAGCCTTTTCTTTAAACTAAGGAAATTAATGAAAAAATTTGTTACCAAAAGTACTCATTTTTAGACATTTTTCAAGGGTCCAGTTTTTATGTATTTTCATATACCAGCTCCCTTATTATAAAAGATAGAAAGATGCGGTTTGCGGCTTACTGTTCTATTATTTTATGAAAATTTCATTGCCGCAAACGAAATTTTCATAGCCTTCTCAGTTTCTGACATGGCGATTTTGACAATTTGTCATTTTTTACGCTCTCCTGTATCTCGATTATTTGATATCTTATCAGTAAGGTAAAAATAGGTTACTATAATAGTATATTATTAACCAAGGTTTAGACAGCCATATCATTATTGCCCGAGCGGCGAGTTTAAATCACGAGGAGCGAAGCGACGAGGGATTTAAGACGCGAGGGCTATAATAAGCTGTCTAAACCGTGGTTAATATATTATTTTTTCCACTACTACAAACTTTTATATGAGATTTATCTTTATAGTATTAATAATTATAAAAAATTATAGGTAGGTATAAGTATATTTTTTAATCAAGTTACCTGCGCTTTGGAATTGGCAAAATATTTTGTTGTTTTGTCAGGTGGCTTTGTCAATGTCAATTTGTGTTCATTTGTGTCATCAGATTTCACGAGTTTTGCTTTTTTTTAAAAAATGAGCGAAGAAAATGTTAGTGATAATATTATGTGTACACCTCCCGAATTAAGGATGGAAGCAGAAAAAATGTTGATTGTATCGATATTTTACAATATCAAGTAATCTAATATGTATTGATAATTATCTGGTTGCCTAACCACAATGAATTGATGTTGTAGAATTAAAAAATCAAGTTACCTGCGTTCAAACAAAATTCGGTTAAGGTCAAAGATCGGTCAATAATGGATTTCAATGGCTTATTATTGACCATGGTCAATAATGACTTATAAGGTAGAGAAAAACGATTTCTAGCGTTAATAATCGGTCAATAATGGCGATGTTATAGGTTAGTAGTGGAAAAAGTTTTTTATGGAGAATTCAGTGGCGTAGTTAGTTTTTTTCTAAAAGGTTTTGTTTTTGAGTTATGACCCAAACTTGTGTTTTTTGAAATGGGATATGTTATTCCTTTGTTCATATATTATTTCATAGTTCATATTTTTTTATTTTAAAAAGGGATAATTTTAACATTTTTTATATAATTAATCATTCTTCGTATAGAAGGCTATACCCGCAAATAAAAAACAAAATTAACAACATTTATTTTTTACACAACTTTTTATTATTACATAATTTTAAACCACAAATAAATAAAACAAATATATTATTTTATTAAATTACAAAAATTGCTTGAATTGGGCTGCGTTGTGTTCTAAACACTTTTGACACAGCGTTGCGATTCTACGCAAAGCATTTAATAAAATAATTGGTCTTCCCTGCAACCAATCCTATCCGAACTCCGATTCGCGTCGTTCGTCTAACTGTATTTGCGTGCGGAAAAGTAACACTTTGCGCACTTATTAGGAAAATAACTATTTTATTTTTGAATAACGGCAGGTGTAGCTTTCAAGCGACATCCCGTGGCAATCAAATGCATCACCTGGCCCGTCTAACAAAAAATCAGTCAGAAACGGAAAGGAAGCAACTAACCTTTAGATTTCTAACTGTCGGTACTCGGTCCGTATACCGAATTGGCTTTTAATGCTGCGCTTCTGGCGGCGACTCCTGTAAGAATGACCGGCTCGTCTGGTCTTTGCAGGAGTTTACTTCTCCGTTTCTGACTGATTATAATTTTATTAAGCCAATCCTAACTTATTCAATTCAATGTGAAGGCAACATTACGAAATTTTCATAGTTTAGGTAACACAGCAAACACCAGCAAATTATTATTTGGCATTGAAAAAACGTGAAATAGCGGCAGTGACAACATTTTCATTAAAGGCGCTTTAATTATAGTTAAATATGAGCTATTCCATTAAGTAAAGGGAAACCATTACACATATTAATTTCGTATCTGACAAAATCGCACCAATGATCAGCTTTATATAGAAATAGAAATTATCTATCACAAAAAAGTAAAATGAATATATATAACGCCTATTTTCTATCACATTTCAGATATTTGTTGCCTGTATATGGGGAAATTGTGGTGTAGTGAACTTTAACACTGTTCAGACATTACAAAATAAAGTATTAAAGATATTATTTAATTATGACTATCTGACACATACGGCGGTTTTATATAGAGAATTAGGTTTGAATCGACTGGATACACTTTTGGAACTGGAGCAATGCAAACTTATGCATAAAATCATACATAAAAAGCAAAAGTCAAATAATGAAATATTATTTAATTTTAATATGCATACACATTGCACTAGGACTCAAGGTAATATCCACCTTAATAATATAAGAACAAATAAAGGATTTATGAGTCCACTGTACCGGGCATCTATTGCCTACGATAAACTACCAGTAGAAATAAGGAATGTTCCTCATTACAAAAAATTTCTGAAATTAAATAAACACCAGTTGGGAATTGACAAGAAAACTTAAGCTAGTATATATATAAATTGTATAAGGACATGATCCGTTGCCAAATTTACTAATTTTGTAAAATGATCGATACCAATGTTTAATTACACTGTTTAGGTCATAAGAAAAATGTATATATTTGTAATTATGCAATAATAAAAAAATAAACCATTTAAAAAAGTGGCATTATACAGGAAACAGTTTAATGTTTTCAGTTCAATTCCCTGATAAGCCTATCCCTTGAATTTCATAAAAAAACAAATATTTTCCTTACAAGTATGAAAAACATCAGGAGCCACGGCAAGGTGATGAAGAACGGATAATGGTATTCTGTTTTGAGGTAATGGAAAGAGTAAATAATAATAGGGACTTTTTGAGAAATATTTGTTTTACCGATGAATTTACATTCACCCTCAACAACGAACCAAATATTCAAAATTGCCGGTATCGGAGACAAGAAAACGAACATCGTCTTGTTCATACTCGGACGCAATATCCACAAACAATAAATTTTTGGGCGGGAATTGTAGGACATCACATTATTGGACCACTTTTTATGTAAGGCAACCTTACAGCAGTAACCTATTTGGACTTACTACAAAATCGAATTGAACCCGCACTAGAAGAAGTTTTACTCGAAAATCAAGAATTTGAACTTGGATTCTTTGGAAAGTAGAAGATTAAGAGCTGACTTGTGCTTGCTCTTTAAATTGTTGAGAGGTGGTATTAACTGTCCTGCTCTGCTGAACTTGATTAACCTCAGAACTGGGGAAAGACGTGGTCGTCATACGGAGCCGTTTGCCATTCCCTTTCATTCTACCAATTACGGCATGAACGAATCGATAACGAGAATGCTCAGATCTGCAAATGACAGTTCAGATCGGGTGGATATTTTTAAATTTTCCTCCATCCAAAGTTTCAAGGGTGCGTTGGGTAGGTTGTGATAGGTTTGTGATATTTTAGCTGAGTTGTGATATTTTTAATTGATACTTACATAGTTTATTTGTTAGGAGCATAGTACTTCGAGTATTTATATAGATAAATTTATTGTAGAGAGCATAGTACACTATAAAGAAAGATGTTTTCCCCTTTTCTTTCCGTCAGACCCAATCCCTGGACGCGTTTCGCCGTATTACGGCTCATCGGCAAGGCTATAGAGTCTGACGAAAAGGAAAGGGACCTTACAGTGTTTTCAACACATAATGTATAAATACATATGCGAGATGTTACACGTGGCGACATCTCGCAAGGTTGGGTGGATAGCTCGATTGCTACGAGATGTCGCCACGTGTAACATCTCGCATATGTATTTATAGTACACTATGTTACCTTTGGGATATATGTATGTATATATATTTTTTATAAAATGTTGGATACGTTGAATGAATAAATAAATAAAATAGATCTGGTATCAAATGGATGGTTGTCCTTGAATACTTGCAAAATATTTTTAACGGAAATATTATTGACCCACGGCATCTAATCCTTTAGCCACCCAGGTCTCCTGACCTTTCGCCAAACGACTTCTTTCTGTGGGGCCACTTAAACAAATTTATTTATAAAGATGTAAAATTTCAAAACCTAGACCAGCTAAAAAACTGAATTTTGTTAGAATATGACAGAATTTCTCAATATCAACTCAGTAATGTTAGAAATGAATTTTATGATCGTTTAGGATATTGTTTAGCTGTAAATGAAGGGTTGTTTGAACATTTAATTAATTAAAGTTTTTGTGAAAATCTGTAGTTTTAGGTATGTTATGTTAAATTAAAGGCTTAGTAGAAAAAACTTAATGGTGTCTTTTATTTTGGATGTGTGATTGCCGGATTGGTGAAACAAAAATGTGTTTTTAATGTAAAATAATCTTTACTCGTTATGTCCAGTTTTTCGTCAATTTTTGACAATAGCATCATAAAAATTATTTGCTGGTATTTGCTATATTACCTAAACCAAAGAGTAACCTAACCAATAAGAGGCGAAAGCTTTGTCGGCTTCTTTGATATTGATGTACTCAAATTTTGTGACCTTGATACCACCAGCTAAAAAATAAGATAAAATTATAGGATAAGAATTTATATCCCAACAGGGCCTCCTCGGGAAAAATGCTTAAATGTTTTTTATATTATGTTAAACTGTTTACAATAATACTCAATTTCGTTAGTATAGCGCGTATCAAAGTTATTGCTTACTGAAATAGTTGAATAAATATAATTTTCGGTAAGTTCGTGTTTTAAGTGAATTTTTTTAATTTTAGTGATTTGGCTCTTTGCCTAAACTATGATAATTTCGTAATATTGCCATCACATTTATTTAAATAAGTTAGGATTCGCTTATTAAAATTTATTTAAACTTGGCACATGGGTTTATTATATCGTCCTCTACAAAAAATTATAATACAAGTTTTCTCTGAAATGTACAGGGTCATTCCGTATATTTAGACAGCGTCTGCTGCGTTTGTTATAAGAGATAGAAAAAAACTTTAATTACAAAAGTTGTAGGGTTTATCCTAAATCGCCAGAAAATGTTACGCAAAATAACAAATGAATATCACAAAGTTAGGAAAAAACAAACTTGGTAAATCTTTAATGGATCACCCTGTATATTGAAACAAAAATTAATAGATCTTTTTTTCCTGAATTCAAAAATATATGATATGTTGACATTTGGTTTAGCCGTTTTCGAATTATATGCATTTTAAAAAAGTGATTATATTGTTTAATTAAATCGCACTTGCCATGAATTAACAAATGACTCGAACGCCAGTATTTATCATTATTTATATGGCTGTCAGATTTCCTTTATTCCATACGTAAGATGGGTTACACAGAGGAAGAAAAATTAGAAATAGTTCGCCTATTTTACAAAAACAACAATAATGTTGCTCAAGCGCAAGCAGAGTATCGGCGTATTCATCGCGAAATACCAGTTCCATAGGTCCACTTTTTATTATACCGAAAGGAGCATGAGGGAGCGCAAAACCCTTCATAGGAAAAAACGCACAGTTATCGCAAATGAGGATGATGATCTGCAGATTTTATTATATTTTGAAGGTAGGAAAAGAATCTTTAATTATTTGATCTGTTTTATCAATCTGTTATTACTTATTTTTAGAAAATCCAAAGTTATCTATAGCTGATGCTAGTAAATACTTTGGGAAATCTGCAAAAAAGATTCAAACTGTTTTACGCAAATATGGATATCACCCATATAAAATGTTGCCGGTACAAAAATTGACAGATGATCATAAAATTAGACTAGCATATTGTAATGATATGTCGGTTAGAAAAACTGAAGACAACGATTTTTTTAATAAGATTTTGTGGAGCGATGAAGCTACGTTTACCAGAGCAGGGGTATATAACCGACGAAACACACATGTGGGCATCAGAGAACCCCCACTCTTATGTTGAATTTAAAATTCATGGTCGAATGTCGTTAAATGTTTGGTGTGGTATTCTTAAGAACCGAATAATTGGCCCGGTTATATTTGAGGGCTCGTTAACAGGAGATAGATGCATCCAGTTTTTAATTGAAGGTTTCTTAGAAGAACTTCCTATTAGGGAATATAACAACATAATATTGCACCAGGACGGCGCGCCGCCTCATAACACAATGCTCGTAAGAAATTTTTTAAATAACCGGTTTAACGAGTGGATTGGAACGCATGGGACCATTAACTGGCAACCTAATAGTCCTGACCTGACCCCTTTGGACAATTTTTTATGGGGCTATCTAAAAAAGAAAGAAGTCAAAGTTTAGAGGACTTGAGGCAAAGAATTCAAAGCAGTATAGATTCATTAAATGAAGAACATCCGGAGTATATTGACAATGCTTTATCTAAATTAGAAGAAGATTACAGAAAATGTATTGAAAATATCGGCGGTCACATTCAACACTTGTGAATTTTGATAAATTATTTTATTAAAAAATATATTTTTAATTTTTCGGCTCTATTTTGTTTATTGAAAATAATTAAAACAATTTAAACGATATAATCATGTTCGTTGTTAAAATGCAAATATTTCGAAAACGGCTAAACCAAATGTCAATATATCATATATTTTTGAATTCAGGAAGAAAAGATCTATTAATTTTTGTTTCAATATACAGGGTGATCCATTAAAGATTTACCAAGTTTGTGTTTTTTCCTAACTTTGTGATATTCATCTGTTATTTTGCGTAACATTTTCTGGCGATTTAGGATAAACCCTACAACTTTTGTATTTAAAATTTTTTTCTATCTCTTATAACAAACGCAGCAGACGCTGTCTAAATATACGGAATGACCCTGTACAGGGAAGCGAATATTTAGCCACCTCAAATGGTATTTCCTATGTTTAACTAAGCCATGCATCACCCGGTATAGTTCACAATATAATTGAAACATTCACCTAAAATGATCCTCGTCGCATATGATTTAAAGGTATTTGTGGATGCACCAAACAAGTCTAGCCTTTCACAATAGCCATTAAGTCGTTAAATCCCTATTTTGTTGTTTAAGCAATTGACGTTACTTACTTCCTGATATGTGATAGTTGGGGAAAAGGAGACGGTTTTTTAATATTTGGTTTGTATTTTGAGATCTCAGTAATTTTAATTTTCTTAATTAGTTTTAGGACAAGAGAATAACGACGGATTAAAGACATTATCTGAACTTGACGATTTGGTTTTCTGTGGCCCGCTTTCAAATACGGCAACCGATTTAGGAGAAGCAAATGCTTCATATGCTAAAGGTAAATCAGTGTAAGTACTTTAAGTAAATATTTATTAAGGGTCTGTATAGAGGAGTTTTCACTTTAAACTCCGAGGGCTTATATTTCAAAAACGAATGGATATATTTTGATTTCGTAAAATGCCGTCGTTAGGTAGGAACATTTTGCATTTTTTAAAGATAACATCAATACGACCCCTTTGACGCCCTGGGCGTCGCGACGCTTCATAAATATACAGTGAGAACGTAAAGGTTAAAACAAATTCATTTAAAATGCATGTGTTTTTGTTTTTCGAAAAAACGCTCGGACCCGTTAATATTTTATTTTTGTTATGGATTTTCTAAAGCTTATTTCATGTATACAGGTTATTACAGTGGCAACCTTTTGTCACGGACAACAGGTTGTCACTATCTGCTGACGGTAGCTCTTAATGTGGAGGCACTATAGTCTATTTCAGAAAGGTGTAGAGTAATAAAAGCTCATTAGGTATGCAAAGGGACTACAGACTGACCCAACGAATATTTAAGCCACTTTCATAATTTTGCATTGATTTCATTGCAAAATTCTTTCTTTTCATCAAGTGCAGGTAGTACCACCCGGGTTTGGGTCAATTTATGGGTTTTGCCTACTGTTATCCATTCACAAATACTGAAAATGGTGTGACAAAGGCGTGCCGGTAGGATATTCGTAAAAAGGAAAGAATTTTATTTTAACAGAATAAAAATTATGCATTATGTATATTAGCTACACTTATTTTTTATTAAACATTATAAAAAATATACAAAATACAAAAAATAAATTATACAGAAATTAAATTATAAGAAATCATAATATTCTTCGTCATCTGAAGAACTGTCATCTCCTCTTGACGTTATAATTAACGGGTCGACGGTCCGATCGGTCAGGTGGTCAAGATCCCACATTTTCTCCTCTTCTTTAATGACATGATGGACTGCTTTTCGCCAGTTCTCTGGTGTCACTTCCTTAATGGCTTGATCAAACAGTAGCTTAACGTCTTTCATTTTGAATGTCGTGTTGTGTCTTGCTACAAATCCTTTCACTTGCGCCCATATAAGTTCTATAGGATTTAGTTCGCAATGATATGGCGGTGTGCGCAGCTCAATTACACCATGTTTTTCTGCTACATCTTTCACGGCATATTTCATAAAACGATGTTTGTGTAAATTTGCTATAGCTAATAGTTCCTTCTTTATCAAATTATCTTTAAATTCAATAGTTTTGGTGGTTAACCAGTCAATAATTTCTTGTTTTCTCCAAGATGAAGTTGGAGTCTTCTCTGTGCGTCGTGAATGATAGCTTGCGTTATCCATAAATACTACTGAATTAGCTGGAAGATATTTTATCATTTCACCAAAATAGTCCTTAAAAACATTCGAATTCATGTCCTCGTGGTAATCTCCCGTATTGAACGACTGAAAGGTTAGCAAACCTTCTTTTAATAATCCCTCTTCGCTTCCAATAAGGACGATTATCAGTCTCTTCCCTTTACCTGAAGGCACCTTCATACCTGTTGACAGGCCTTCCATGAAAGCTTGGCGAGCACTGGTTATATTTTTGTCTTGCCACAATTTTGCTACTATACAACCTTCATTAATCCACGTCTCATCAAGATAAAAGATTTTCTTCTTCTCTCTTCTGTACTGTTTTATACTTCTCGAGTATTTTCGTCGCCAGCAAACAATTTCATCGCTTTTCAGTAAAAGTGATTTACGGTTATGCTTTTCCCAGACAAAATCCATATTTTTTAAAGTGGTCCATAAAAGTTTTCTAGTTATAAACGGAATACTGTCATCCTGGCCAAGCTTCATTGGAATCTTATTTAGGGTGGGTATTTCTTTTTTAAAATAAAAAGAGTGAACTTTTCTTCGAACTATACTTTTGGTGTCTTCATCAAGGACTTTTACTGGTCTGCCTGGACTTTTCTTGGGAGGTTCCACTTGACCTGCTGTCTTTCTCTCCCGCAATAATTTTAAAACAAATGACTTTCCAACTTTAGTCATTCGGGAACATCGGTCGACAGTTTCTTGTACAGTAAAATACGGATAATCGTATTTTATGCAATCATGTACATTTAAAATAATAACTTTTTCACTCACTGATAGTGAAGAATTATTGGAACATCTTTTTGTTGGTGTGAATGTCGCGATTTTATTACTAATCCTATAATACTGTGAACACTATATACGGCTTAACAGCAAATACTGATGCGTTAAACTTAACAAATATACTTATTAAGGTCATACACACACACGATATATGAAGTTTATTCCAAATTACCACCTATTGATATGATCCAGCCAAAGAGGCAAGAGCCAAACTCGGTACCTGTTAAATGGTACCTGTTAAATGCAAAGCGTAACTTTATAATCTACTACCTAACTAATCCCTACATAATATTTCGATTTTGACACTTCAGGCCAGAAAACATACCTTTCCTAATCCTCTTACGCAATTACTTAAAATTTTAATATTACAAACTACTATTTTATCTTAATACCCGTTAACCTATTTCTCTAAAATTTTTGGTTAGTTATCATAAATAATTTAATGCACAAAGTTTACCTGCGCCTATGGCCGACACCGAAATTGCGCCGAACTGGACGGAATTTCCCATTTTATTACTCTACACCTTTCTGAAATAGACTATAGGTCGTGGTCCGTTATGCTTACACCTTCCCTTCGTCGTTGGCTTGCCTTGGGCGCCATCTGGTTGGATCGAAGTCCAAGCCAGAAAAAATATACCGAATGTCAGTTAGTATTGAAAATATATGCAATAAATAAAACTAAAATTTTCCCACGCAAACAATAAAGATTTTATTAAATTAAAAAGAAAAGGGGGGTTTACGCTTCTTATAAAAATGTTCAAATTTAAGATGAACCTTACATTGTTTAAATTTCTGAGGTTATGAATGGAAAAAAAAAACAGCCTTTCCGGGAGCAAGATTTTAAAATAAAAATGGGGTATAACCTAGGAAGATTCTAGAACCTTTTAAATCATTCAATGGTACATAGCTATAAAACTGTTACCTCTTGCCAGAATAGCCTTACATAAAAAAATTTCATTAATTAAATTGTAAAAAGGTAGATTGAATTGATTTTTAATAAAAGAGTATTTAAATTGAATCAATGAGGGAAATAATGAAATTAAAATGAGGAGGTTATTAAATTCAGTACGAAAAAAAAAATAATGTTCTGGATGACTATACCAGCACGCTTCAGCTGCGGTAGCTCCTTCAGCTGGGCCTCCTGATGTGATCAGGTGGACTCTAATCTGGTTAAAAGAAACCTTGGTAGCACTCCTGTGGTGGTTCGTGGGCTTAATGTCCCCGGTTAGAGCACATGTGGTTCCTTAACCTTACATATGGTAAAGCGGTGAAAACCGTGAAAACCCAATAACAAACCAAGCCCCTAAAAATAACCAAAAAGAAAATTACCCACTGAATCCCCACAAAATAAACCAAAAAACAAAAGGAATTAAAGGAGCTATAAAAAGAAGGTGAGACCTCGTGGTTTCTTGGCAAGAAACATGGCCTAACAGCGAGGCACAACCTTCCTCTCTGAAGGTATTTTTAAAAGCGAGTTCAAAAGTCACGAGAACTCCGAAGAAACCCCTTCTCCCAAAAAAAATCAGCTGACTCAAAGTGTTGCCAACTCAACATTACCAACAAAAAAGAAGAGAACAGAGACATGAAATATGTCATATACTTAAATTCAGCCGTTTGCCAGAAAACTGCGTTTTAACTTAAAACAACAACACATTATTTATTGGCGAAAAGAAAAAAGACTAAAAGTCACTTTATCAAATGTTAGAAATGACCTCCACCAACAATCTGGCAGTACCCGAGACTATCTTCAAACTCTTTCTGAACGTTATTAACGACGTAAGGTTCTATCAATCTTATTTCGCCCCTTATTCTGTTCTTTAAATCTTCAATATTGTTTGGTCGGTTAACATATATCTTAGACTTAAAATAATCCCACAAAAAAAATCGAAAGGAATTAAATCTGGAAATCTGGCCGGCCATTCACCTCGTCGGCCAATCCATCGTTCGGAAAAAACTGCATTAAGGTACTCACGCACACGGCGGGTGGAATGGGCCGGAGCTCCGTCTTGCTGATACCACAAGATTGGTGCATCAGGATCTTCTGGATTAGGCTATAATGTGGCAAGGCACGGTACTAGATCATTTCCTAAAAATTCTAAATATGTTTCACCTGTTAAATTTCCGTCAATAAAAAAGGGTCCCAAAATTCTATTTTCAACAATGCCGGTCCAAAGATTAATTTTTTAAGGATATTGGGTGTGACATTCCCTAATTCACCGTGGATTTTCTGCAGCCCAATACCGACAGTTTTGTTTGTTTACGCTTCCATTCAAACAAAACGATGCCTCATCCGAAAATACAATTCGTTTCGAGAACTGTAGATGATTATTGCACATATTCATCAGTGTCTCGAGTGGTGGTCTTCGTGAACCGACATTAACACATTTAATTGTGTATCTTCTAATACCGCAGGTCGACCTTTCGTATAATTGTCTCTAACGTGACCTAAATCTCTATATTTTTTTTCTATTTTACTGACAGTAGATCGAGATATCGATTCTCTGCGAGGATACTTGTTATTGAAGACTTCGCAAACTTCCATTTGTGTGCACATTCTATCTTAAAGATAGCTATTCAAAAGTATTTAAATATGGTGTTTCTTAAGGAACAATTTTAGGACCATTATTTTTAATATTTATATTAATGATTTATTTAGTTATAAATTCGATGGATAAATTCATAGTTTTGCAGATGATACTGCTATTTTTATGGCGATACAAATTGGGACAATTTGAATAGGAAAATTAAAAAAGATTTTAAAATTATAAAAAATTGGTTTGATAATAATTTATCAACAATTGATTTTAATAAGACAAATTATCTTCCTTTTACTTTAATCCTAAATAATGTACCACAAAATATGAATAGTATCAATATAAGCAATAACATTTAAATTTTAAAAGTTAATCGTGTAAAATATTTAGGAATAATTTTTGACAGTAAATTAAGTTCGAATTTTCAAGTAGAATATTTGATTTAAAAATTAAGAGGTTTATTACCAATTTTTAAAAACATTAAAAAATGTATGCATATAAAACATCTAGAAATATTATATTATGCATTAGTCAAAACTCATTTAAATTACGGAATTTTAGGTTGGGAGGAATAAACAGAACTTTGGGTAAACAATTAGAAATCTTACAAAAAAGATTTGAAAATTATATTTAATAAGGACTATCTTTATCCTTCAAAAGAATTATATTCAGAAACAAAGAAGATGAACGTTAGACAAATTTACATTTATAATATTTTAATATATATATTTAAAAATAAAAACCTAATGCAGTTTAAAGACCATAACCATAATTAACGTTATAAAAATGAAATATCCAAAAAACCTAATATAAATAAGTCCGTTGGACAAAAATCTTTTAAATATACAAATATTAAAAACATTATTTCATTAAGAAAATATAAAATTGAAATAAGAGCAAAAAAATATAATGGACATTTTTAATGATAAAATTGTAAAAAAAATTAAATACAGTTTTTTTGACGCATATACAGATATTTTTCTCAGCCATAGTATTCTTAAATATACACTGATTTAGCCACGCATCATTTTCAGATTAACTTAACTTTTTTTATGTTTTTGCGGACCAAAACTATGACATCCGTCATTAGGGGAACGCTAACAAAAAAATGTATAACAATTTTCAATCTTATCCAAAAATCACTATTTTTGTTTTTTAGGGAGGAGAAATGGATATTTCTTTAAATTGTGCTTTTTGTAGGGTCACCATTCTTTTTTAGAGCTTATATTTTTTTTAATTTTTACTGAAAATTTCAATGTTTTCTAAATTTTAACATTTTTTTCTATTTATCATTAAGTACCTCTACATTCTCGGGTTAAAACCAATTTTATGTTTTTACCTAAGGGATAAATTATATTGAGAAACCTTAGTTAAAACACAGGCGTTGGCCTATTGTGTTTCGAAACGATTTTTTATGCGCGTTCTCTGAATGATTTCTGCTTTCCCCGAATGTTGCAAGCGTTCTCTAAATGATATACGCGTTCTCTGGATGATGTAACTCTTAATACAAAGGAAACAAAAAATGCGAGAAAGGTTACTAGTTATATTCTAAATATTTGTAAAAATATAACTAAAACTTCTCATAACTAAGTATATTTACAAATCACTGTCAAACAGAGAATTCTTCATTTCCTCGATTTTTTCATATTCTGGTAAAAAAAATCCAGTGCTTGAACCAGGTACTGGTGGAGACCTTATTTTGGTTAATATACCATCTACTTTTAATGTCTGTTCATCTGCCGGTGTTGGCCATAAAAACGAATTTCTACTACTTAGAATCATAATGGAACATTTTATTTTATTTCCCATCATCTTTTGAATGATTCCTAAAATACACAAAACAAAATCAGGGTTTCAGGAAAAAATTAAGAAAAGGCATCAACGTTTTGGCAAAGTAAGAATTCAAGTATACGTAACCAAGAAATTCTTTTATTTACTATTTGGGGAAGGAGAATTAAGTTGTTTAGTAGATGATTTTAAATTTGTTTGGAACCTTTTCCTATATCTTTCTGCTCTACTTTTCCACTTTTTAATTTCTTCATTTTTCTTTTTTAATTCTCGATAAACATTTGCCCGATCTTTCTTTACTTTCTTTCGTCCTCTCTCTTTCTTGCTTAATAAATTCTCATTTCTTTCAGCTATTTCCTCATTTTCTGAGTCTGGTGGAGTTAGTACATTCTTTTGATCTCGTTTTCTTTTTCTGTAGCGTCTAGAGGCATTTTTCCAATTTTGACGTTTCTTTTTTTGTGCTGTTTTTGGTGTTTCTTTTATTTGTTTGATAGCTCCCTCCTTTTCTTTCTCTTATAATATTCTCTATCCTTTGCACGTTTCATTTCCTTTTCTTCAGGTGTCATTTTATCCACGTATTTTCTTTTTCTGCCATTGGCTAAAGCCCTCATCCGTTTATATGATTGCGTATTCTTCTCTTCTTTGGAAACATGTTTTCTCTTGGGTGCCCTTTTTTCGGAAACTTGAGGGTTTAATTGTGTTGGTTCGGCGGTTTGAGTCTGCCTTTTTTTTATTTTTGTCACATACTACTACATTGCTCTTGGCTGATCTCTTGTCCCCGAAGGCATCGGTATTTACATAACTAGGCCCTGCTTCAATTAAATCCCTTAAATCGTCATTATTGTTTAAGTTAAATCTTATAGGACCCAAACTGGAACTACTTTTTACTGGAATATTAGATTGATCACTAAAACTACTTTGCTCCCCGTACACGCGTGCATTTTCAACTTTTCCTTGTGTACTTCTTTTTTTAAATAAAGCGTTTTTTGTTTCCTTTTTTTCTTTATCTTTTTGTAGAGTCCTGCCATACGCCTCTTCTCTATCTCTTCGAAGTTTTCCTTTTAATGCTTCAAGTTTATCAGGATCCATTATGGCCAAACTGGAATTAAGCATAGAAAGACACTAATATAATATATTAAGACTTCAAGTGGCAACAATACCACTGCTATAGTTTTTTTTTTTTTATTTATTTTACTTTTTTACGGTTCGTCGGCGTATCTGAGGCCATCTAGAACCGGTCATCGGCCGTACGGTTTTTAATCGTGCGGGCTACCGACTGGGGAGTGTGAAACACAGAACAATAAAGGTTAGAGAAATGTTACAACAATGTTAAAGTTTCGAAACATGGGCCATCTATGAACCAACTGCATGGCTAACCCACCGGCAAAATAGAATTATATTTTACCGATGTCATGATGGCATTATAGAAATCTGACATACCGACTGAAGAAATGCGCGGGAATATTTGAAAATATATTATAATTTTTAAATAAATTTTAGTTTTGATTCGATTTGACTGTAACATTACAGTTGGATTTCAAAAGATATATGTTTGGCAGGAATACACAAGCTGCTCGCCTTATAAGTAAATGTGAGCAGCTTGTGATAATTTCTAACCAATTTAAAAATATATCTTCTGGAATACAATTATATAGTAATGTTACAACCAAATTGAATCAAAACCTTAAAATTTATTACACATTAATTGTTTTTATTACTGTTTTTTTAATTATAAAACAATGTCTAGTGAATTATCATAATAAAAGAAAATATGATCAAAATATATTTATTTAGAATATTTAAATTAAAAAGATACCTACATATGATTTAAGAATACAATATTCAACACTAAAGTCATGATATTTTTAAGAAATTAGATTTTTTCACTGATAATTATTACAGCTAAGGAAGCCTAGGAGTGTGGTTAGACTGAAACAGAAAAAAAATTCTTTTCAATTAGGATATAAGGTACTATAGGTACGAAAACTTTTATATTTTGCCCAATTAGAGTGAGGAGAGAAACATTGGCCAGTTAAATTGCATAGCAGATGCAATGTAGTAATGCTGATATCAGCTGTATATACGCTCCCCGAGACACATGTAAAAGCTTACATTCTCAAGGACTGCATTCGAGGACACTGTATATTCTACTGTATAACCCCATACTGTACGAAAACAAGTAAAACCCAATAAAAGGAGCATATTCCAGTAAATACTATTCATACCTATCACTAAATTTGCAAACAAATCCATGGGAAAAATATAATACCTATGTTATTCTTCCTATATTGGATTTTAATTTATTAAATGTCATTTTTTTATTAACTCATTCATGCCCAGGTTTATAGGTTATAGTTAACTTCATTCTCCAGTTCATCTCAGGCTAAACTGTATTTTTGAAATTAAACCGAACTAACCTAAACATAAGTAGACTAAAGAATATCAATAACGGTGTATACATATATCCAATGTTTAACTACAAACAAAATGTTTGTGCTGTACCTAGACACAGACTAATTTAATAGTATTTATACCAAAAACATTTTCTAAACTTGTATTTTATAGAAGGCAATGCAGTAAGTACTTAAGTGAGATACATACCTATAAGTATTTATTTCAGTTAGTGGCCGACTATATTATGCAAGTGATATCAGTATATTGATACATTCACAGACAGTTATTAGTAACTACAAGCTACAGAAAAATAAAGATTACTACAAGCTGTTAAACATAAGGGATGGTGAAGGTATATGTAAAAATATTCATAATTTAACTGCAAGGAAGGTAGGTAAACAGAAGTGATTCACCAGTTTTGAAAAATAAGGAAGGAACTAATTAATAACATTTTTACCCAGACACACTTCAAAAGATCATTATTAGAAAGTTGTGAATCTAAAACTATACTTATCAACTTACTTTAGTATAATACTTACTACAATAAATATACTTTCAAAAATCATCAATCCCAAAGCATGGTCGACAGCGAAGTTTCAGCTAAAAAATATATAGAAGGAACTTACTTGCTCATGAAAAAATAAACTAAGGACTTAGATATCACTATAAACTTACCAAAAAGCCCCACTAGTTCATTCCAAGATTAAATTAAACCCATTTTATAAACAAAAAAGTCGTGGAAAAAATCACAAACGCGTCAGAAGACCAGACGAGAAGTAAACTGTCATTGTCATAAAATAAATTAGTGTTGCAAAAAAAAACACTAGCTTTTAAATGTTTTTGTAAGATTTTAACCGAAAATGATGATATTATGAACTTAAATTAATTACATATCCAATTAAATCATTAAAACTTATTAAAAATATTCGATTAGCGAAGATTATTAATGAAATCTTAACTTAAAATAAGAAAACCAAAAGTTACTAGCAGATATGTCAAACCCTCCCGCCCCCCTGACATGAACTGCCCATAAATTGCTTGTTGCCCTACTCTCGTATTTTAGTGACACCCCCCTGGTGTGAAACGGCACCTTCATCCTACGAGATATCCGATCTTATCCGGCCTGTCCGGCGTGAATAGGATGGTTTTGATGTCGATTCATTTTACACTCTTCCCTAAGACAACAGCACGCGGTGTTTCCCAAGCGGTCACCCATCCAAGTACTAGCCGCGCTCGACATCGCTTAACTTCGGTGATCTGACGGGAACCGGTGCTTTAGGTGTCGCTAGGCCCTGTAGTTTAAAGGTTTTTATTTCTTTGTCCTGCTATCCGCCACGTCATTTAAAAAGCACCAAATAACGATGTATAAACAATAGTTAACCACAAGGTTAACAATAATAAGATGTGACGAAAAAGTAATGTTTAGACCGTTATTGTCATATCGGGAACGATACCATCATTTAGGGAACAGCTTTATCATTCGGGGAACAGCTCCATCATTTCGGGAACGCAAAAAATGTTCCCAAAATGACGTTCCCGAAATGATGAATTAATGTATTCAGGGTGACTAACTATCAACAATCCTAAGTGAATAACAAAGTTTTAGGTTATGTTGCACATATTTATACCCGGCCACTGATAATTACAAATTAAACGTTGCACGAGCATATTTGGACTATATTTTAATAGTCCCCGAAATGATGGTTATTAAAGGTACTCTTCTCAAATAACAAATATAACATTATATTACTAAAATTTACCAAACCGTAATCACAAAAGTTTGTACTTACCATCAAACAACAACTTGCACTAACGAACAGACGCAGAATGAATGCTCCTAGCGGCGGTTTCTATAAACTAGCGGTTTAAAATGAGCGCGTTCCCGAAATGACGTAAATTTATTGCGGCGTACTTTTGCTGTTGCCTCAAGGCCAAATGGTCCATTTAAGATGTGCATAATATCTTGTTGTTTTTTAAACAATATTTTAATTTAAAAATAACATCTAAACCAATATTTTAATTGTAAGCTGTTTAAACGCAACTCTAAACAAAACAAAATGTGATTGTGGGACAGTTCCCGTAATGATATTTTGCAACTTTACAGTGCAAAAAACCGTATTTGATAAAACATTAAACCTGCAAGTAACATTTACCTATGTTCACAGGACTACTAACGAAAAATAGAAAATGTGATTTTAAACAAAACTATTGTATTCAATTTTTAAACTTCGTTGGACACAAAATGGCCTATTATAATTTTTTTGTTTTTATAAAAACATTTATATTGGACACAAACGGTTTAAAAATATTTTTGGAAATGCTTTAACTAATTAATGCTATTTAATATTATTGTGAATCAATTATATAATTAATCTTTTTCTGAATTTTAATAATCTATCATCAAGGAGCGTTTATTGAATTCTGGCAACTTTTTATAAAACTATTCCTGAATATTTATAGATTTAAATACTTTTAAATCAATAAGATTTGCCTCTAACAAGCACGTCTTCGGGGAATTTATGAATTTTTTTTTTCCTGCACGCCAGCATGGTGAAGTGAAGTATCTTTGAGCTGTAATATCCTCTAATTAGCTAATACAATGTAATTTCAACATAAATACTTCACTTCTAGTCGAGATGGTGAGAATCCAGTTTTAATTTTCTTAATCTTCTTTTTCAATCATAAAATTATGTTCATTTTCTACCCCCTTTAACCTACAAATTTTGTTAGCCAATACTCCAGGCATGGTTGGATGAAGCATCTTTGAGCACCTATCTACATTATTTTCCTCTAATTAGCTACAAACCTACATAATTGCTTCACCACCTGCCCATTGGCTTCAAATTAATAAATTCCAACCTTAAAAGTAGTATAATTCTCATTTCATTTATTGTTTATCTCCTAAGAATGTGTTTTCAAGTCTAACCCAATATTTTGTTGTCCACACCCTAGACACGGTGAGATGAAGCATCTTTGAGCACTTCACTTAAATTAATCTCCTCTAAATAGCTACAAATGACATAATTGCTTCACCACCTGTCTCAGTGGCTACAGACTGGGAACCCCCTTCTTCAAAGATACCTTGACCAAAATTTCAAATATCACATCTCATTCAGTCTTGAACATTCATTAGAACCTACAATTTCAATTTTAACATAACTTTTGATCGTCGCTTATGCAAGATAGAGCTATTGTAATCGACTACTGTATCCCTGATGATGGACATTTCTATGTCCGAAACATGTAGGATATAAACATAAACATTTAAATACATATTGTGGAGGTAGACTGCCGTTGTTTTATTTGATTTATGAATAAGTTTATTGAAGAATAACATATTATCATATGTATTATATTAAGTATAACTGTTTAAAATAAACTTATTATTAATATTATTATTATTATTATCTCTATAACCAATCGTTATTAATATTTTTATTTGCTCTATTTCACTTAAGCGTACCATTTTTTAAAATTACAAGATTATCAAAACATCTTTTGCCAGACACTTTGACTTGAGGCAAAACTACTTAAATCAGGAAACAACCGTCACTGTCAGTGTGACAACCTAACAACCAAAGGCTTTATTTACGACAGTGTTCATGATTTAAGTAATACTAAAAATAGTCATCTGTAGAGATGTAAAATTCTCGGTAATAATCTTTTGGAGAATATTCTCGAGAATATTCTCAAGTTAGAGAATTTTCTGGGAATGGTAAAAAAATCGCTAGAAATGGCAATAATAGGAAATAAAATTTTTACATTACACTACAGTACATTTTTTGTATTAAAATATTTCCAAACATTACTTTTTGGTTGTGTGATACCCTTTAAATTATTTTGCTCTATGTTTTTATACTTATAGACGGTCTAAGCTGAGCCGAACGGAACGCCAAAATAAAACAAGTCTCACCACATCATTTACAATTCTCACAGCTGTATACGAGTATACGATCGCGCTTCTATTTCTAGTTATAGAAAAGGTTTGAAAAGCTCAAAATTTTAAAAATCATTGCAAAATTTTTCAGACTAGATTATGTAGAAAAACTTCTCTAGAGAATATTCTCGGGACAATCTTCTTACAAAGAATATTCTCGAGAATATTCTCTCGAGAACATTCTCCTCTCACATCTCTAGTCATCTGTTAAAATCCGAATATCGATTTCCTCGCCAACAGCCAAATTTAAGTATATGACGTATTTAATGAAATACATGATTTTTGGATAAACTGCATACATGAAATAAGCTTCAAAGAATGCATAACAAAAATAAAAGATTGACGGGTCGGAGCGTTTTTTTCGAAAAAAAAGTACTTCGATCGGTATACTGTCTGTCTAAATGGACCTTTAATTGTTGAAGTACCTTCGTAAAAGTGAGGTCCAATGAGATATCCATTTAATAAACCGCACCAGACATTAGTTCGAAATAGTTTTTAAAACATGATTTTCTGAATGCACAATTTTTTGAAAGCTATCTTTTTCGAAACTCATTCCTAAGGCAACAAAACAACCCTCGAAATAATTATTTCTAATTTATTTTAATTCGTTTATAAATGAATTTGCGGTATAAATACAATAGGTTTCCAGATTATTGCACACTTCGTTTTCGAATATAACAGAGACAACATGGATTTAGAGTATGTCCAGAGTGAGAAAGACAGACGAACGGTTTTTTTTTCTTATGATAAAACACAGCACTGCAGGATTAATCCTTTAGGACGCTCTGCGAGCGGTGCGTGTGCGCAGGAAACGATTTACGTTGGTACTGAATCGTTGCAGATTATACTCGTTGGGGAACACGGCCTCAGGAAGGTCGTTCCAGAGTGATGACGTTCTCCAGATGAAATAATTTTTAAACAGTGTCATTCGATGGACACTAAGCTGAACCACGTACGGGTGGGCTGCAGTGGCTCGCCGTGTATTTCTATCATGCACCGCTCTGGGGTGGAATCAAGCGGGAAACCAGTTGAGCACTTGCCATAAAAATATTCGTAAAATAGACTCAAGTCGCCAACCTGCCTTCGATGTTCAAGGCTATCCAGGTTGTTTGTGTGTCATGGTCACCGATCAAGCGAATGGCCTTTGAGTGGAATCTACCAATCTCAGGGTATGTTTAAAAGCACAGTTCCAAATATGCGAGCAGTACTCCAGCGATGGTCGAATTTGGACTTTATAGAGTATCAAAAGTTGATGGGGTGTATAGAGGTTCTTAGTTCGGAAAAGTATTCCGAGCTTCTGCGAGGCTGCCTTAGCAATGGTCGCAACGTGACTATGCCAAGACATATGACTTGTAATGGTCTGGATTTTGTTAACTGTGTATTATTGGGCAAACATACCTTTTATTTCGGTCATTCCTTACTAAATTTTCAGGTACTCAATTATGGCTAATTATTTCTGATATCCATCGTGATTTCTCTTGCTTCGTATTTCTTTTTTAGTCCATCGTAATACATTTGTAAAACCAGATTTGAATTTGTTTACATTATGCGAAATTTGCCAGTCAGCTGTTTGGTCGTTTTTATTGGTACGTCGCTCTAACCGTTTATTCGCTTTGCCGTTTGCATCGACTTATTTTATATACGGTTCTTTAAGTGGGCGAAGGTCTGTTTTTCATTCTTACTCTCTTCAAAGTAGCCTACTGACCTAGAGTAGAATTGCACTCTAACCTAGTGAACATCTAAGGCTTGATTCTGTGGCGAATTTCTTGTCAGTCTACTTTTGACACTCCCTCGTTTTCCTTAAACCTTTTTAGGGTCTCCATTTTACTTTTTGTCCAGACGTGAGACTAGTCAGACCTATGGAGGGCTTAAGGAAGGAGACCGATCGCAATACATCGATTCCGGTCCAACTTTTGCATTGCTTCAAAAACTGCCGCCAGGGTCGCATTGTTCCATTGCCACTGCAAATTTCATGGGTTCTTATGGGAGAATTACTGTTTTATCGAAATTAGTTAATTTAAACAGTCTACAGACCGAGATATGTGTGAGAGGCGGGTGCGGGATACTCCCTAGATACATAATTCTAGCATGTAAAAGGGTGTATTGCATTCTAAGACACTGTATTATTATTACCAGGAGGATTAATTTTTTCAAATACTGGCGGTCTTTACTCTTTATAGACACTCAAAACAACTTTTTATTTGGAAAGGAAATAATTACACAATCTGCACGTTACTATATACATTTTTTATTTAAATTCAAACTAAAAATAAATTAACATATGTTCATTATAGGTAGTACGTACACCTTTTAACAGACCTGAAAAGAAGAAGATTCTTAACTTATTTATTTCCCAACTAACTTTACAAAAGATTATAAATGGGGATTTTAAAATTAAATTGAAAAGAAACGGAATAAAAATTATAGTATACATATATACTAACAACTAACTATAAACTTTTATTATTCTATTATATATATATATACAATAGGTAGATATCTATAATTGATTGTTTTCCAAAATTGTAGGTAGGTATAATATAATTAGGCGCGGGGGGCCTTGAATGCATTTTATGGTTTTATTTTGTAATTTTTTAAAGGATTAATATTCGACGAACTGGCAAACTGATATTAAATATTGAAATTTTGAGTACCTACCTACCTATATTGTAAAGTAAATATTTCTTAAAAGTTTTAAGGGGACGTAAGTAGGTACCTATTATAATATCTTAATTTGTATAAAATACCAATTAAAGGAGAAATATTATTTCTTAAATTATTAATACCTTTTTAAAGTTAGTTTAACAGTTCGTAACAATGAATAAATTTTAATTAAATTTTGATTAACATTATCAAAAATTTGGTTAATAGAAATACGTCCATTGTCGGATAATCTATCTTTAAGATCTATGATGACCGTCTGAGATGATGACAAAATCAAGGATAGACGACACAGACAGACGAGTAACGAAAGACCACTATTAATAAACAATATTGTGAACCTTTTGTGGTTTTTGCTTACCTTGGGGGCTTGAAAGAGATTAGGATTTTTCTCACCACGATTTTTCCTGAGCTTTCTATCAGACGAATAACCAGTTTTACACCCCGGCACGAAGCAAACGCTACTTGTAAAACATTGTACGCCACTCATTGTTTATATTAATAACGCAAAAAAATGATTCCGAAGCTTATTTTTCAAGATATTCGAAAAAAATACCGCACTCGCCTATCAAAACCTGCAAAAAATAGATGGGAAGCGTGCAGTGGCGCCCTCGACGGCCAACCAGCGAAGTAACGAAAAACAGGGACGTAAATTTAAAATTCGGCCATATTCGATCGGTCTCCTTCCTAAAGCCCTCCATAGTCAGACCAACCGACGAATTTCTTCGGAAAATTCACGCTGTGTAGCGAATATGTTGGCTGAACTACAATTTTAATTAATCCTATTTGGCCTGTATGTAGGTTTTGTTTGTATGGATTAATTAGCGAGTTTCTCGGATTTTACTCACGTTAGAGCCTACTGAACATCGGCTTTTTGCGACACGTTTTTCTTTGGCCCTCCATGTTATTGAGAGGTAAGTTTGGTTATTTTTTTTTTGCATTTTTCTATGGTTAAATTTTTGGGTGAAAATTGATACTCCAAATTGACGTCCACTAAATGAATTGATGAAGCCAAGGGAATCGAGTGTCCCGCCATGACTATATCTGGTTCTTTAACATTAACTTAAATTAAGGTTATACTACCAAAGAACCCCCTCCTAATATAAAAAGAAAATCCCCTGGACAAGACCAATATTTAGTTTTATTTTCGGCAACTAACTTTTACCTAGAAACTTTACTGAATTTCCAGGAAAACTAGTGAAAACGCAATTTATTTAAGTGATACAAGTACACGAGGAAATAACGACTTCATAGTACCAAATGCACAAGGAAGGAGTGTCGATTATTACACAGAAGAAAGTCAGGATGGAAGAGGTAACTAATCTACCATCGCGGTGTTAATACTCTTAACTCTTATTATTGGTATTATGGGTTAAGTTTAAACTAAATGTTTAGTAAAACTGTGTGTCTTCTTATTAAACTCAGTGGCGGCTTGTGGGTTAATTTCACGTATTTTTTTTATAACTATACAGAAGAGCAGTATACTAGAATAATAAGGACAAAAGGTTATTCACCTAACAATTGTTTAAAATTCTATACTCTGTTGCTTAATGCGAGAGAGTAATAAAATGTAAATTTGCAATGACAGGACCCATTAAGCAGGGTGGACAACTTAAAGGTTGCATTGTAAATTTTAGGTAAATTGCAATGATAGTTTTTAAAAATTCCGTATTTCAGATATTTAAGACCTACACACCCCGAATCGGTCCTAAATTAGGGTCACCCTAATTTGCATACAATAGAAAGACGAGTTTGGTGAATGAAAGTAATGTGACAACGGCGTTGCTACAGGTATTTTATTAGAATAATAGGTATAATAATAAATTATTCTTGATTATAATTATACCCAATAAACATTTTCCGTAACTTATAGTAACACCAAGTTATATAATGGTTATATAAAGGTAATAGAGGTATATAAGAGAGTTTCGGAGTTTTATAATATGTGCCTTTTGATAACCTATTGTTATAACGGGTTTATAAAATTACTATAACCTACAAGTATAGAAGAAGGTAACGTAACTCTTTCCATCACCATTGTATAAAACTTGTAATAATCGTTACCAATGGTTTTATAAACAGGTTATATAAGGTTTACCGTAAGCTCATTTATTCAACTTAAATACTTTTAGTTATGTTGAAGTAATATTATTCACCATAATAAAATCTGGAAAATCGTAGTGTTGGGTATGGTTTATTATAAAACTCTTGGTGATATATCAGTAACGACGGCTTCGTCTATACAACTTCGCAAACACAAGTAACACAAATTACCCCAATAAACCTTCCTGTTTTTGTTTATAAAATTGCCGTCAGTCATATTTAAACGCAAACGCCTAAAGTTTTTGATATTTCTCGTTTTTCACAATGAATAATTGGAAAAAAATAAAACACAGCACTTCATTTCGCCGTAAAATTTCGAAAAACTTTAGGAAAATTTTAAATTCTGTGCCATCAGATTCCTTAACCAGGATTATTAGTGGCCATAACCTGAAAATCCGTTCGCAGTGTCAAGTTAAAAAAATAATTTCTACTGCAGATGCAATAAGTCCATGTAATGTCTTGGAAGATGTTCCAACTAAACCGTATGTGGAAGAAAATGCTGAGACCATGGAAGAAGCCATTTCTATGAGCTTTTTACTGATCGGGCGAATCGTGACGCGTAATGAAAATTCGTTCGACCGTTGTCAATAATTTTACTGCTTTAATAATAATTTAACTCTTATTTTTCATAAATGTCTTCGATTTGGAGTATTTTTATTAGCAGTTTAAACCGTAATGTACGACTAATAAACACACTCAATTTTTTCTGATACTAGAATAACGAAGGAGGTTGCCTATCTAAAAGATACTGTAAGTCACATAATGATGTTAAATGTCACTATTCGTTATATAAGGTTACCATGGGTGATATTATGCATTCCAACGTTTATATCGTTACTACATTGATTCCGCCATGATTGTTTAGTTAGAAGTATTAAAAAGGGACGTTGCAAAAACACAAAACTTAACAACAATCAATACGAAATAAACGCTTACCTATCCAATGGTGGCACATACTAATAACTTTTGGTATTAAATCGTCGTAAAATTAAAAAAAAAAAACCTATATATATTTACTGAAAACCTGACCTAAATTTGATTATTATTGGGTATTTTAAGAGCCCCTGCATTTTTTGTATTTTAAGTATTTGTTCTATTTTTGCAGTATAAAACTGTTCCCACCTAAATTGTGGGTCATACGTGAGTACAAAACATAAAATAAAACCACAAGAATAAATAACATGTTATTTATTATTGTGATAAAACTACCAATATATCATTTCCTTCTATATTTAATATTTAATTTAGCGACTGCCATCTGTAATAGTCTTACAAAATCTGAACACCAATACCTATTTAGTATTGTGGAAACAGAAAAATACCAATAATAATTAATAAAGTGAGTATAAGAGAGCGAAATATATGCATTCAATAAAAAGAAGTAACAGATGAGAAATGACATAACAGATCGAAGTGACGAAATTTTGGTAGCGGAAATATTTCGAGAACCTTTGTATGCAACGTTTATTACGGTAATCGAAACATATATACCACTAATTTATATAACTAAAGGTGTTAAGACGCGATTATTTAGGATGCTATATAGTGCTTACTACAACCTTTCTGTTACTTTTAGTTAGATAACTTACATTTATGTAGCGTTACTAAACAAAGGTTTCCGCAACCTTTATAAACTCCCCATTTAAGCGTTTTAAGGGTTTTAAGAGTAACATAAATATTTCTATTACTAAATATATCACTGTAAGTTATTTTATTTCATCCTGTCCAGTAAATCTACTTACCCTGTACTTATATGCGGCCGGTAAATGGAACATTACAGTATCAGATACTGTAATGTGTTGCCTAGCAACCATGCTTTGTTTTTGGAAACTACGACTTTTTACTTTCGATTTTTGACAAGTTGTCACTTAAAATTATAAGAAATAAAATATTTAAATACACATATTTAGCAATTATTTAATACATCAAAAACACTTTTTTAAATGAAATAAATCAATTATTATTTATTACCACAATTTTCAAATGCTCTTCAAATTCTTTGAGAAATTCTTCTCTTCTTAATGGTGAATATCTTGGATGGAATTCATTGTCTAGCAAATGCAAATGTTTCATATAATATATATAATATTTTGAAACTATTTGATTTTTCTTCTTGTTAGGAAAGAACCGAAATTTAATAGAAAGGTCCAAAAGAGCCTCCTGAATTTTTCGAAACAACATTTTATCATCCGCGTCTAAAGTGCAATTACGAAGTAAATCAACTAAGTAGGTTAACTGACGATGACAATTACTAATATCTTTAAACTCTGTACAAAATGTACAAGCAGAGTACACTATTTTTGCCATATTCATCAGCACTAAGAATATGATAACTATATAGGTTTTTTAAGGGTTATAATAAAAGTAGGTAACTGTCATAATTCAAAGAAAATAAAAAGTCATGGCCTACTATAAAAATGCGTTCCGCCACCCGACAAGTATTTATTAGAGAATCGTTCACTGCTATATATAGGTAGGTAGCATGTAGCATAAATTATACTCTTTAACCAACTTTAGTAAATGAAAAATGTTATATAACTATAATATAGGCATTTAATTACATTGTTTTAAAGGTTTTGCTTAACTAAAATTAGTAATTTTTATTTTATATGGTCTATATTTAGTGATAACAATTAAAACTGTTTGGGTGCTTCTACTTGTAATAGTATTTTTTTCTACCAACTTTAGTAACTGTAAAATATTACACAACCATAGAATATATTCCCTGTTACAATTCTTTAAATATTTTATTTAACTAAAATTGGTAGATTTTATTTAAAATTATACCCGAAACCTCCATAATTGCCCACACGAATATTATGACTTTATCTATTTGACAGTGACAAGCAAACAAAATTTATAATTAACTATGGAAACCAATGGCTCAATTGCATTTAGGGTAGGTAGCATGATATAATATTGCGAAGTATTTTTTAAAATTTTAATATACCTATTTATTTTTTTGAAAAGGGATATAATGACAGGATGAAATAAAATACCATACGATACACGTCCGTTAGGTGTTATTACCACCTACCGGACTTGTAACGTAAAATACTATAGGGTAGGTGATATAGCATTTACGGTAAATAATATAGAACCAAAAATGTTTATTGGATAGAGATAGGCAGATAATTGAGATATTAATTATTCTAATATTGAGTAGATAAAAACTAATATAGAAGTAAGAATAATATGAAAATAGATTAATTGGAATAAATATTAATATTTATAAAAAAAAAACACTATAAACAATACAACAACTTAATTTTTAAATTTTAGTCATCATGTTCCGAGTAGTCCGATGAACTATCGTCATTGGGGTCCAGAGATATAATAAGGAGCTCTACAGTGTTTTCTAGCGTGTTATCAGCTTCCCACATTTTTTCTTCTATTTCAATCACATGTTCAACGTTTTTCACAATCCACTGTCTTTATTCCCTCTTACAAGAAGTTTCCAACGTCTCTCATTTTAAAAGTGGTGTTATGCCTTGCTACAAACCCTTTTACTTGCGCGCACACTAATTCTATGGGGTTTAATTTACAGTGATATGGCGGAAGGCAAAGTACCGTTATATTTTCATTTGAAGCGATTTCGTCGACAACAAATTTCGTACAAAGGGGTTTATTCAACTTTACAATCTCCAGTAGCTCCTTTTTAGCATATCTTTATGAAATTACTGCTTATTTAGAGTAAGCCAATGAATGGTGTAATTTTTTTCCAAGAAGACGTTGGAATTTTTTCGGATTTTCTTGAATGGTAGCTGGCATTATCCATGACTATAACAGACACAGGAGGAATAAGATCTAGCATTTGCTGGAAGTATTCTTCAAAGACATCAGCGTTCATGTCTTCATGATAGTCTCCAGTCCGTTTTGATTTAAATGCTAGGAAGCCGCCATCGACAAGTCCATTTTTGCTAGGAATGTGAGTAATTATTTATCTTTTACCTTTTCCCGAGGGTGCTTTTATTCCAGTGGACCATCCTTCCAAGAAAGCTGGCCTCGCGCTTTTTATATGTTTATCCTGCCATATTTTACCAACGATATAACCTTCATTTAACCAAGTTTCGTCCATATAATAGATATACCTGTTTTCCCTTCGCAACTGCCCTCAAATATCGTCGTGGCCAGCAGATGATTTCGTTATTCTCTATTAAAAGTGATTTTCTGTTTTGAATGTTTTGATAACAAAACAAAATCGCATTAAGCAACAGACTATAATAAATGCCTACTAAATTACAATTGTCCAGCACAGCTTTTAACAGGAAATTATATTAAGTAATTAGATAAGTTTTACCAACAATAGTTATACTCTGAGACGGCGGTTCATTACCCTGTAATTGAATTGATTTGCAATATAGTTATGTAGAATCTAGCAAGGTTTTGATTATGCCCCTCCGTTAATATTCAAAATGGCGCATCTGTAAGTGGCAGTACTGTTTGTGCTTTAACGAAAATCGCAGTTTTGTTTGAATTAAGAGCAATAATTTTAATTAATTTGATTGAGAAGTGTGTGTAAACCAAGTGTGTGTTTTGTGACACCTTTCTCAACTTTCAAAAGCCAGTATCTCAAAAGTATTTTTACGAAAATGGTTCTTACTAGAACTGACCTTGACGAGATCAAAAAGGTCGTCAATCAAGAGGTGCGCAACATGGTTACTGAACAGCTTGAGAAGAAGCTGGTGGATGCAATCTGGACTAGATTTGATCAACGTTATGGGCAAGTAATTGAAGAAATGCAAAACAATATTAAAAATCAGTCTACCCTAATTAAAAATTTGCAATCGGAAAATCAACAATTTAAAACACTCCTTGACAAGCAAGAACAACATTCTAGGGGGCGCAACATACGTATTTTCGGAATGGCGACGGACAACAATAACACTATGGTAAAGGTGATGAATTTATTCCAAAACAAAATGCAAATAAACAACATTTCGGAAACGGATATCTTGCGATGCTATCGGGTAGTGGCAAAAACCGATCGCTCCGATAAGCCGCCGTCGATCCTAGTTGAATTTGCAAATATAAACATCCGGGCAGTAGTATTCAAAAATGCTAAAAAACTAAAGGGTACCGGTGTTTCTATCCGGGAAGACTTGACGAAAAATAGACTGTTTATTGTGAATAGTGCAGTGCGAAAATTTGGCTCGAAAAGTGTGTGGTCCTTGAATGGAAATGTGTATATCAAAGTAGCGGAGAAAATCCACCGGGTGAAGGTAATGGATGACATTGAAAATATTGCTAATCAGTGATTCAAAAATGCCCTATCTCTGTAAGTCTTTAGAACCTTATGTATTTTTTCTTTTAACATTGAAATCCTTTCCGCAAAGTTGGAATTGGAATACTGCCTTGAGTCTACTCATTATATTGTTTTTTTTTTATCTCTTTTTGAAGCCTGAAAGGAACCTTAATTATTAAACAGATAGTTTCTTTATATAAACACTCGCACTTGTCCTATATTTTATGGTTTTCGTTTATATCATTTATCTAATAGTCTTTAAACGTCTTTAAACACTATGTAACTTCTCCTTTATTTATTTATTATTAATTTTGCATAGAGCACTAGCAATGAGTACATTTTCGTGGTTGTTTCAATCCCTCATTCTCTTGAATTCTATAGTGTATTGGCTATCCTATTTTATTTACGTTTCCAAATTATTTTCCTCATACTATGTTTTCCTGTGCACATATCAATACTAGATCTTTACTTAATAAATTTGATACCTTGCAAGATCACTTTTTTCTTTATAACTACGACGTAGTGGGGATATCAGAGACATGGCTAAGTAACCGGATCGATGAGAATGCACCCCAAATTAATAATTACACTTTTATTAGACAAGATCGCGAAGCTAGGGCCGGTGGAGTAGGAATCTATGTGAGAAGTAGCTTTAAATTTAGTGTTCTTCTCCAACAGTGCAACGATTCTATTGAACAAATTTGGATTAGCATAAATCTTGCAAATCAGCAGCTAGTCATCGGCACTATTTATAGACCACCTAATAGTAATGAAAATAACTTCTTTCTTAATCTCGAGGATGCCCTGACGACAATGTATACATCTTATGATAATATCATATGTCTTGGAGATTTTAATATCAACATGTATAACACAATATCTAATAAAACTATAAAGCTTAACGATTTAGTGGAAACTTTCAATTTCAGGCAATTAATAAATAACCCCACTCGAATAACTGAACATTCAGAAACCCTTATTGACCTGCTACTTTATAACGGGAATAATGTTGTGACTAGTGGCACCAGGGATATTCAGGTGTCAGATCACCAATTCATTTTTTGTGTTTTAAACCTTTAAAATGGGGAATCGTTGAGTCACAGCTTCTCGTTCAGATCATTAAAAAACATTGACGCAAATGCTTTAACGAATGACCTTCAAAGAATTCCCTGGCAGCAAATATTTCACTTAAATGATATTGATTTAAAGGTCGACTTTCTTACTTCAAATATTTTAGAGGTAATCAATTTCCATGCACCACTCAAAACTATAAAAGCTAAAAGGAGGCCATATGTACCTTGGATTACGGATAACATCCGCTTGATGATTAGATTACGTAACCAAGCTCTAAATAGATATAGATCGAGCCGAAATCCTAACCATTGGGACTACTACAAACAACTGCGTAATTTGGTTACTGCTGGCATCCGACGTGAGAAAAAAGCATACTTAAATAAAAAATTCCGTACTTGTACACAAAGGGAAAAATGGTCCGAATTAAAAAAGTTAAACATTACCAAACAAAAATCAGCTAACATTCCAAACTCTCTAAAAAATGTAAACGATCTAAATCAATACTTCACAGGCACAAATCAAAACATGACTTCCCCTTTCTTAAATACTATGGATTTTTATGAAAATAATAAATTAAATGAAAACAACTTTAAATTTATGTCCGTAACAGAGCTCGCAATCTCGGACATTATAAAAAGCGTTAAGTCCAGGGCAATAGGTGATGACGGCTTAAATATTACCCTCGTTGATCTCTGCTGTCCTATTATAGTGCCCTACTTAACGCATATCATCAATTCATGTATTGAGAATTCATATTTTCCAAGTAAATGGAAACAAGGCAAAGTTATTCCTTTACCTAAAATTAATAATCCAACTGACTTCTCTAATTTAAGATCTATCTCTGTGTTGCCAACTTTCTCGAAAATTTTGGAAAAAGTTCTGGAAAAACAAATGACTAATTATTTAAACCGAAACGACCTCCTGCCACCAAATCAATCAGGTTTCCGAGCGGGATATAGTTGCAATACATCGCTTGCGGAAATAACGGACACTATAGTGAGGGCATTGGATAACGGCAGTGCAACAGTTCTTACTTTGCTAGATTATAGTAAAGCGTTTGACATGTTGAACCATGACATAATGATAGCCATTCTGAATTTTGTAGGATTCTCCTCTGAGGCATGCAAATTATTAAAATAATTTCTGGATAACAGGTCTCAATATGTGGTTTTAGACGAAATGAAGTCAGATACATTGGATTTGAAACAAGGTGTCCCTCAGGGAAGCATCCTAGGGCCCCTACTCTATCTTATTTATACTTCAAACTTCTCTAAATCTCTAAGGTACTGTGACTATCATTTCTATGCTGATGACACGCAACTTATTTATTCATTTAAACCCAGTGACGTGCATGAGGCTAATCAAAAGATTAATGCTGACCTTGAAAGTTTGCATGAAGTGTCTCTCAAGCACCAACTTAAAATAAACCCGAACAAATCCGTGGCCTTGCTCTTTTGCAGCGAGAATGTGCGATTGCCCCTTCTTCAGAATCTTAGCATAGCCATAGGGAACAATGAAATAGAGTTTAAAGAATCCGCCAAAAATCTTGGCCTATTAGTCGACAATAAGCTTAAATTTTCGCAGCATGTTACACAAAAGTTAAGGTTGGCATATTCTACAATGAAATCACTTTTTTCTCACAGACATTACTTAAACCAGGATACAAAAAAGATGCTATGCGATTCTCTGGTATTATCTCACTTTAATTTTTGCGATAATGTTTATGGCCCATTCTTAGATTCATATAACTCCGGACGCATTCAAAAACTACAAAATTCGTGTCTGCGATTTATCTATGGTGTACGAAGGAGACAGGGTATATCTAATAAATTGAAAGTGGCAGGTTGGCTAAATATGCATTCTCGTAGGCTGCTTCATCAGGCCTGTTTTTACTATAAAATACTTAAATTTAAAAATCCACCATATCTGATGAAGAGAATCCGCTTTCGGTCAGATATTCGCGGCAGGAATTTAAGACGTAAAAGGTTAATAGATGTTCCGAAACATCGCAAAGAAATCTTTAAAAAATCATTTTCATATAATATTGCATCCATAATAAACAAATATAGAATTACTAATTTCTCTCAGTCATGTAGTGCATTCAAGAAGTCTCTTAAAAAAGAACTATTAAAATAACTTTATTTTCTTCAAGTAGGTATATCATCTGGTATTTGTGCACAAAACTCCCTACACCTCTCTCTTTCTACCTCTTCCTGCTATTCTGACCTTTCCAAACTGCGTTCACATCTATTTAATTGATTTCTTAGTTTATTTTTTCTTCTTTTTTATATGTTATTAGTTTTTAAATTTATCTGTATATAACTTATAAGTAGACATATATTTATACTCTACTGTTATATTCACTGCCACTTTGGTACGTTAGTGTAAATTTAAGTTGTATAATTTTTATTTTTTTTCCTCTTTTGGCCCCAACAGCACCTCAATGGTAACATTGCGGAGGCTGACAAATAAACCAGGGCCATTTAATTCTATTTTTTCTTGATTATTTAACTAGGTATATGAAATATATAATATGTATGTAATGAAATGGAATTAATAAACGTCCTATTATTATTATTATTATTAAAGCGAAGACTATAAGGTTGACTACATGGCGAACCTGCCAGTCTAGTGCGTTATAAAGTAATAAGAATAAGTGATACTTTGTGATGTTATACAAACTGGACGGAAGTGTAACAATTTTACTGAAAAAAATGGGCGGTTCAACTATAATATAGTGATTTGTTAGATGACAATGGGAAAAAACTTTTAATTAACTAAGTATGTACTACAGGCTAGATTATCTCAAAACGCCAAATTATGTCTTATTGAAACATATCCTACTATAAATGATTTCATTACTGAAATGAAAGTGCATTTAATAACATGGGAATCTGCTGCTGCTTTAGCTACCCGCAGTTCCATCATATCAGGCAAGATGGAAAAGCAATCGAAGAAGCTGCAGAACCTATTGAGGAATTATGTACAAATTTAACTTCAGCCCAAGCAAAAGGAAATGATAATAGTATTCTCATTTCGCGCGACGTAAATGAAAAAAGAAATAGCACAATAATAAAGGCAAGGAACTTTCTAGCATTAAAAGACGCGATTGTAGGGTCTTTCTAATCCTGTGAATAATGCATTTCATTAGCAAACACAAAATTATAGATTTCAAAATCGGGGATACCGAGCGGGATTTAATAATTTACATAGATCAAATTTTACTAACCGGAGAAGAAATTATACAGTTCAAAATAGGCGGTCAGCGAAATTATAACAACAATATTAGAGATCAAGATCGTGGTACATTTCCAAATCAGCCACATTTTTGCAAACGTCGACAAAATTGTTATCGAGGCCAACATACGACTTATCTCATAGACTCTGTTAATACTCCAGTGACAATTCTAGTAACATGCAACAAAACCAGTTTTTTCGTTCCTAAAGAAGATTGTAAATCACATTCTATAATATGATGATACTACGTAGTATTTCCTTTTTTTTGCCAATGACGCCCATCGGCACTTGGTTCATTTTTTTTTAGATTAAACTTCTCGCTAACTAGGAATTAACTAAGTGCCATGAAAACAATTTGGTGTTTTTCAAATCTGCTAAATTAATTTTATACAGCGAGTTTAGATGAAATGTTGCAAGATGGCGACAAAATTGCGAATTACGCAATAAAATTTAATGTTTTTTGCAGATTTTTTTATAATTTTCTTTTCTACTAAGGGCTTAAAAATAATTATTGTGACAAACTTGACGGTCGTTCCTGGTTAATCGTACTACGGGAATAAGGTTTAACGCGCTTTAGACATGGAATCCTCGCTCATTTGACACAGATGTGGGTGATAATCGAGTCAAGTCGAATATGTTAATGTTTTGTTTAGCAAATAAAATAAATCAAGTTGACTCCTTGGAAGCATCACGCTTTTGGAGAACCCGAAACAGTTCGCACTACGGATTTTAATTTCTACTTTTTTATTTTAAAACAAAATGCTTGTCCAACAAAGCAATTTAGCTTTGATTTCACCAAAGATCTGTATAGCTACATAGATCTGTGTTTTAATATTTTATGGGTCGGGGGACCATTGGTTTTAACTTAATTTGTTCATTCAATGACGAAAATCCAAATTTTAAACTTAAAACATATTGAATAAGATTACTTTTTGCCTCAGTTTCAACTTGGTTTTTCATGTCGTTGCTTGCGTTACCCTCAATTTTTCGGAATATTCAAACCGGATATTTTATTTAATTTCCAAAACACTTATCTGAGGTCCTAATCTTAAAAAAACCAAACCAAAAGTTTTGTTTTTTTAACAGATAAGACTTACTCTCACTAATTTAGTCCTTTTCTTTCAAGAATAATCGCAAAAAGTTCAAACACAATAGATCGATATACAACATATTTCCTGTCGATAATGAGTATTAGACATAACCATAAGCTCACTTTAACTTTAACGGCAGAAGTTGCTGACCCTGGGTTTTAACTTCGGTACATAGTGTATGTTTGGTTGCTTATGTTCAAGCTTGAAATTCTAATCCTCGTTACTGATATTCTTACGACATGGTAGGTATGCCGGCCTACCTCAGTATGAGTTACTTGAAAAGTAAAACAATTTATTTGATGGCGGCTGTAGTTTGTGAGTATGAGGTCCGGGGTTACAAGGGCGATTTAAAAAATGGAGCGGTTATTCGCTGGCAGTTTGAGAGTCATTAAAATGGAAGTTGATGTGGATTAAGTACTATAATATACTGTCTGTTGTCTGTTTGACATTGGGTCGGCACTGTCGCCCTTGAAAAGCCGCCACTGTTTAAACTCTACACAAAGCCGGAAAAAGAAGAAAAATCTAAACGTTTAGTTTAAATCAAACCTATAATACCGGCTCTTATGCCTGATTCTGTAATTCGCACTTAAGCCCGAGTTCAGCTAAACTAAGGTGCGTCTTAAACCGGTACTTAAATTCATTGAGCGTTGCACAAGTTGAATTGAACTTGGCTTTCTAGGGACTACTATACAGTGAGTCCCAGAAGTAATGTCTGAATTAAGCGGTGTGTTTTTTGGAAAGCGCTCGGACCCGTCGATTTTTATTTCTTAATGTGGTTCTTTTGATAATAAGTTCATGGATACAGGGTAGCCCAAAAGTAAGTTACGACCATCAACTTCATTTTTTCGAATAAAAAACATTCATTTTTTTATTTCATTTTTGAATTCTGCATCGAATTCTAAGTATGTTTCATGTACCATGTCCTATATCTAAACTTAACAGTTATCGAGAAAATGACGATTGGACATATCAATAAGTAAGACCTGTTTATTTAAAAAGAACAGAACAACAAATCAAATTAAATGTTGAAAATGTGCGCCATTTACGGTTTGACAATATCCAAGGCGATAAACTCTCTTTGCACGTTTTCAACCATTTCCAGAGTTATGGCACGCACTTCTCTTCGGATCCTCTCTTTCAACTCCTGCAGATTGTTTGGCTTGTCAACAAATACTTTCGATTTGAGGTTACCCACAAAAAGAAGGCCAGCGAAGTTAGGTCTGGCGACCTAGCAGGCCATTCGATAGGTCCTCTCCTTCCTATCCACCGATTGGGAAAGGTTTCATTCAAGAATGTACGCACAATGGCAGCATAGTGCGGAGGACAGGGTTGGGCTGATTTAAATCACTTGATTTTTTTTTTAAATCATGATTTAAATCACTTTATTTTAAAAAAAAATCATGATTTAATGCAACTATTTATTTTTAATTCAGAACAATGAACAATATAACATATTAAAAAAATATTTTCAAAAATCTACAGTATATAGAACTCGCGCTTTTAAGAAATAAAAAAGTAGTAGGTATATAATACATATAAACTTTATGTTTCTGTATTTTTGTTTTCGTTGTATAGTTTAAACAAAAATACTAATTTTCCTCCTTTTTCTATACCCATCCTGTTCCTAATATCAGAGTGTACAAAGCCAAAAGTGCTAAACACTCGTTCTACTGATGCTGAGGAAGCAGTTGCGCACAGGAACTGTTTGATTACTGGCAGCTGTTGTGCGATTTCAGGCTCATCATTTTGTGATAACCACCACTGTATTCCATTTACGTTTTTTATTATTTCGTCCGAAAACATAATATATTTAAATGGACTACTGCGGGCAATAAACTTTATGGCTATTGGTAACAGTGTTTCCTTGTAACTCATTAATTCTTTCTAAAGCCAGATTCTTTTCTTCGGGTGTTAACTGGTATTTTTGCTTTTGTGGGTTTAACATATAGGCGATAAAATGATACGGCGTGAGCGCTTGCTCGTATCGACATTGAAATTGTTGTGTTTTTTGTAAAGATAATTCTACAACATCCTCGAAGATATGTTTTAAATGTTTCCACTGCTCGACAGCATCTGAGATAGTAGCATTTTTTCTCTGCAAAATATCAAGAGCAACTGATATAGGTTTTAAAATGTTTAAATATTCTTGTGCTGCATGTTTAAGCCCAATATTTGAAACCTTTTGATAAATGGTCGCATCAATCTCCTTTTTATTTTCCTCGCAGATTTTTAATATTATGTTCCACTGAGTGACGTACATCTCTAAGCAGTCAGCCATGCTATTCCATCGCACATCACTTGGAAGTACTAAAGTGTTGCCTCCTGCTTGACTGAATTTTGCTCTGGCCAGATGATTATTGCGAAAATACTTAACAATTTGGACTACATGTTCTTTAACGTTTTGTACTTGTAAGTCCTTGCACAGTAAATTCAAAATATGTGCGGAGCAGCCATATGTTATAACTTTTGAGTCTGTTTTTTCTTGCAAAGTTTTTCTCATGAGGGCCATATTTGCTGCATTGTCTGTCACAAAAGATTTTACCATGCACTGGTATTTTGATTCACACGAAAAAATTAGGTCTAAACCTATTTCAGTCAAACATTCTGAAGTATAAGGTTTTCCCGAAGTATCAATAGTTTCGTAAAGAAACGCTCGTGCATCTTCAGTTGTTATTGTTGCACAGATTACTGGCTCGTTGTGGACGTTTGACCACCCATCAAGGGACATATTCACACACTGTTCTGACAGAGAAGAAAAACATTTCGCTTTTTCCTCCTCATAAATTTGCTCTAAAAGGCTGGTTGCTACAGTTTTTCGTGATGGCGGCGTATAACCAGGGCTTAATAACTCAATAGCTTTTTTTACTTCTGAGTTTTCAATGCATCTAAAGCTCGAATTGGTAGCAAAAATTGCCTTCGCTATTTGTTTGTCCATCTTATGTTTATCAGCTGTAGGTGTCCGCATAACGAAACCACTCATACTAGGTTGCTTTTTAATTTTTTTCTTCAATTGGAACGACTCAAAAGTCGTTGGTGTTACTGTTGAAGGAGATTTTCTAAGATCTGACAAGTATGTCATGAAACTTTAGGCAGACGATGTACTAGCAGTAAAACTTACAGAACTGTCAAGCAACATTTGAGTGCCTGAAAAGAAGAAAAATAATTTATGCCAAATGCCTATTTTTGTTAATAAACTAAGGACACGCCCGATTTTTCTTTCAAAATTAAATTAATAAAAAATTGTTTTTGTCAAAATTATTTTTTTTATTTGGTTTACTTTGAAAATTAAATAATAAATAAGTAGTATTGATATAAAATATTATTATTTATTTACCTGTATTAGTTTCTTGCTCCTTATTACAAAAATCGTAGTGTGTTTTAAGTCTGAACTATCCCTTGAATTTCTTTTTTTGCAGTTTTTACAAATCGCTCTACACCCTGATTTATTTTGTTCTGTTCTTTTAACATAAAACTGCCATATGCTGTCTTCTTTTCTTCCAGCCATTTGTTTTTTTTTTACTTAGGCACTCCTCACACGGGGATACTCAAAAGAAACTGTAGTAGCGTGGATACCAGGAGACTGCGCGACTAGGTCACCCAGCTTGTAAATTTAAATGACGCAACTCACACGGCGCTACCCGAGTGGCGGCGACTGTGAGACCGACGCGATCCGAGTATCCGCGACCCGACGTGCTGGGTCCTGCGCTACAACAATCTTCAGTCTTAAGTATCTTGTGTGACGTGAGAGCAATTATTATACGGTGCGCGCACGTTATCAGTAGTCTCTCTTCTGGGCCCACACATTCCCTCATATTCGTGTCCATATAATTTATGGAATGAGTAATTATCTGCAAAAGTTCTACGTACGTCTCCTTTTTCATTCTATAAAATGCACGAAATTTTTAATCCGGTACTTGCCATTCTTTCGCAGCCACAAATAATATGCAGTGGACATTCCTTTCCATATACGGATGGATCCAGAATCTCCTCCTATGTCTCCATCTGTAGTTGTCATAATAGTAGAGGAAAATATCCTCTTCGCTACTAGAAGTGGACATTTTATGACTTCACTTCTCAGTGATAAAAGGAAAACAACTGATGTGGCAATCAAAAGCAGCTCGCGACTCCGTGACTAGTGTATTGACCGTGTGAAGGTGAATGGGCAACTTAAGTAGCCTGTCGCTCAGTCTCCTGGTATCCACGCTACTGCAGTTTCTTTTGAGTATCCCCGTGTGAGGAGTGCCTTAGACACTTAATAAATATCCAAGAAAAAATTACTAAAGAAAAAAACTATTTACTTCCATTCCCTTGAACAATCAACATCAAAATACGCGAGACATATTGGGCCACGGCAATTTACAGATCGGGAAAGAATCAAGTCGCGACAGGAATTTTCTTGCAAGAAGCGCGTTCTGACAATATTTTGGGTAGAATTTAGACCTACTATATTGTTAGACCGACATTAAACTAATTTGTATTAATTTGAAAAGAGAGAAAAATGTTAAATTTTTAATAAAATCAATAAAACTCAAAAAAATCAATGATTTTTGATTTTTTTAATAAAAATCAAATTTTGCCCAACCCTGGCGGAGGAGCTCCATTTTGCTGTTATATCAGTTCTTCGTCAGGGGAGTCTGGCTCCAATGGATTCGGAAATAAAAAGCCACTAATGCTGGAATTAATTCAAGTTGGAGATATTTGAGATATACTTGTCCAGTTAAAGACTGTTCAAAGAAAAATGAACCAATTACTCTTCCGCGCACTATTCCACACCACACATTTATTTCTTGAGGGTACTGGCTGTAAACCTCCATAATTCAATGCGGATTTTCTGTTGCCCAATAGCGACAATTTTGTCTGTTCATATAGCCATTCAAACAGAACATAGCTACATCGAAAAAAATTATATTTTTTACCAAATTAATATCTAGATTACACATATTTTGCATGCGATCACAAAACTCATTTTGCCTACCGAAATTATCTTCAAATAACTCGTGCACTGGAATAACTTTGTATGGGTGATATTTGTGCTTTTGAACTATTCGGTGAACAAGAGATTTCCGCATGTGTAAATTGGCCCCAATATGCTACAGAGGAGTACATGGATTTTCTTCCAAGGAAAGTAAAACGTCAAGCTGGCGACCAGATTTAGGCAAATGTCTAACGTGACCGGGTTCTCTAAATTTATCCTCTATTCTATCTCACCACCTTTAGACATATGGGAGGACTATCAGGAAGGGTTTCATTGAATAGTTGAACTGTTTCTATTTGAGTACGTGTTCTATCACCAAACCATATGCATAGAATTTCAATTTTTTCTCGTTGCTTTAACTTCACCATTGTGAAAACCGCAACTTTTCAACTACGGTTGACAATTACTTATTTGAAGTAAAATGGTCATACAGTTTCTATAAGACTAAACGGTGACAGTAATAATAATAATAATAGTCTTTATTTCAGAATTACATAAATTACATTTATATAAAATGAAATAGTGTCACAATATAAATGTCTAAAAGCTAATAATAATTAGGAATTTTTCTAAAATACTCTTCTCTGCTGTAAGGTTCAATATCGAGAAGTACCCTGAAAATCATTTTTTTAATTTTCCCTATATTAGTTACCTGTTTTATACCAATTGGTAAACTATTATAAAATCTGATACAATTGTAATATGCTCCTTTTTTGTACATTGTTAGTCTATGTCTACAAAAAGTATAGTTCATTGTTCTGGTAGGATAAGTACCCTGAGACTCATTGCTTCTAAATAGTAAGCGATTTTTACAAAAAAATAAAACACACTCCTGTACATAAACAGCAGCGACCGTAAGAAGTCTGTTTTCTTTAAATCTACCTCTACAGGTTTCTATTATGCCAAGATTAAAAAGGGTCCTAATGGCCCTCTTTTGACAGATAAACAGTCATACAATACTTGAAATGTATAACATATTCTGTTCAATTTTGTGACAGTGTAATCAACTGGTTCTTGTAATCTTGATCTCTTTGTCCTAAAAAGAATGACGCTGGTTTTATTTTCATTCAAGACTAACTTATTTTTTGTAAACCACGTGGATGTTTCCATCAATGAAGAGCTCGTCGAAAAATATCAGAACACTGGATCAACTAGCATTTTTAGATTAGAATCTGTTACGGATGATGAAGTTTTAAAGGACATATCAGAATTGAAATCGAACGCATCGGGGGCGGATGGACTATCTCTCCACATGATTAAATTGTGTTGTCCAGTGATTGTGCCATATTTGGTTCACATATTTAATGTCTGTATCACGAAATCTTTGTTTCCATCTAGATGGAGGATTGCCATGGTAGTACCCCTACCTAAAGTAAACCACCCAAAGGACGTCTCCGACTTAAGGCCTATTAGTTTGTTGTCTATTTTATCCAAGGTGTTCGAAAAAATTATTTATCTTCAGATAACTGAGTATCTCGATACAAACAAGCTGTCTCCCTTATCTCAGTCTGGATTTCGTAGAGGTTACAGCACGGCAACTGTTCTGTTGAAGGTTTTGGATGATCTTATTGAAGCTGCCGATAGGGGTGAGACTTCAGCGCTGATATTACTTGATTATAGTAAAGCGTTTGATACGCTTGATCATGGTCTCTTATGTGCTAAGCTTCGCTCCCTCGGCTTCGATGAGTCTTCGGTGAAGTTCTTTGGAGAATATTTGGCAGATAGGTCTCAGTTCGTCTTCTTGGACGGCAAGCGTTCTAGTTTTAGGGTTGTAGGAAGGGGTGTACCACAAGGTTCCATTCTGGGGCCATTGCTTTTTGTAGTGTATACGATTGACATGAGCCAACATGTGAAGGGCTGTGATATGCAAAGGTATGCCGATGATACACAATTACGCATAAGTTTAAATCAATCCAGTGCTATTGAGGCACGGGATAAACTCACCCAATGTCTAAAATCAGTTTATGACTATTCTCTAAACAGCGGCTTAAAATTAAACCCCAGCAAATCAGCAGTTATTTTTTTTGGTTTTGATAGTGAATGGGCAATGGAAAATATGAAAGTGGATATGGCTGGAAGCGTGATACCTGTTGTGCAAGAATATAAAAATTTGGGTGTTATATTTGATACCAAACTTAGGCTTAGAAGTCAAGTGAGTAAAGTTATTCAAAAGTCATATCTCTCTCTTAGAAATCTCTATAAAAGTAAAAATATCTTGAGACCTTATTTAAGAAAAACCCTCTGTGAAACACTTGTTCTTTCTCATGCTAATTATTGTAACTTTGTGTATGGACCGTGTTTAGATTTGCAATGTAAGAATAGACTACAGCGAATTCAGAATTCCTGTATTCGATTTATTTACGGACTGCGAGCAAGGGATCATGTCACCTATAAACTGCCTGAGCTTAGATGGCGTAAAATCATGGATAGACAAAAATTGCATTTTGCTTGTTTCTTACATCGGTTACTTGGAAGTGGAATTCCTCAGTATCTTCGTCAAAAGCTTCATTTCCGACATTCCACGCATAATCGCACAACGCATTTTAATAATCTATTAAATCTACTAAAGCACCGAACTGCCCTCTTTCAACGCAGTTTTTCTTATCTGGCTCCTAAAATATACAATACTGACATGGTCAACAAACTTGATAATCTAAGCTTACTTTCAATTAAATCTAGATATAAATATTTCTTGCTAGGTCAATATCAATAAATAAATAGATACAAAATAAGTTAAAATAGTGTTGCATTATTATATACATGCTAGAATTTAGTTGCCAACTGTTACTGTCATATTTCTATTATCTAGTAATAATTTATTAAATGTAATTAGAATAATTTCTAATCATAATATGTAGGTATTTTTCAAATTTGTTAAGTTTTGTAAATTTATAATGTATGCTCGGTTAAGTAAACAGCTCTGCTGATCTTCGCCGAGGTTAAAATAAAGACGTTTATATCTATCTATCTATCTATCTATCATTGACAATTAGGATTTTTCTTCTAGAGTTGGTAAGCTTGAGGCAGTTACTAATATGTAAGTGTCATCCGCATAATTTGTTATTTTACAATTATTTACAGAGTTAATTTCAGTTATATCGTTTATATAAATTATGAACAATATTGGCCCTATGACACTACCCTGGGGTATACCTCCTTTAATTTCAACCTGATTAGATGAAACCCATTTTGAGCCTTGGCCAATACTAACTTTTTGTTGTCGGTTTGATAGATATGATGAAATCCACTTCAAAGCCGTTCCTCTTACACCATACAATCCCAATTTATGCAGCAATATATTATAATTTATGATATCATATGCCTTTGATAGATTGAGAAACAGCCCTAAAGGGATCTCATTACGTTCAAGAGCCTTAAGTACCTCCTCACTAAATTGAAACATAGCTGTTTGTGTTGATCTACCCTTCAAATAAGCATACTGAACCTCATTCACAATATTTAGTCAACATGCATTCAAAAATACTAGAATTGAGAAAAAAACAAAATAAACACACATTGGAATGTTTTGCTCCATTTGCAAATAAATCCTCAGAAATACGGTCTTACCTATATGATATGTTTAATAGTAATGTTTTCGATAACTGTTGAGTTTAGGTATTGGACATGGTACATGAAATATACTTATAATTCGATGGAAAATTCAAAAATGAAATAAAAAATAGATGTTTTCATTTGAAAAAATGAAGTTGACGGTCGTAACTTATTTTTGGGCTACCCTCTATACATGAATTTACCATAAAAAAAAAACTGCATTAAGTAATAAAAATCTACGGGTCCAAGCGTTTTTCCAAAAAATACACCGCTGAATTTTAAATATATTTATACATTACTTCTGGGACTAGAGCTTGTTTAATTCACATGAATTTTAGATGAACAAACAGAGCCAACAAGAACCAATAAAGACGAGGACATTGAATTTCACTTAAACAGAATATTCGAAAGGACTATTGTTACTGATGAAGAAGAGCAACCTCCACCGGCTGTTGTAAGGATGAATAACACTCCCGTAATAATAAGCGAGAACGGACTTGTTACAGTCATTTATAAACCCGAGAAGTTTAAACGAAAAATCGAAAATGTCGAATCGCCAATACCAAATAAAAGGTATGTTTGCAAGTTACGGGATCGCCAACTAAACGGCTGCATAATTTCGAAGATCGTTCTGTAAATGCCATCTGTCTTTGACCACGTGGGATTATATTTATGGGTTTCACTGTTTATATGTTTTTTTACACAAAGTTCTTTCCAACATCTTTTGCTCGATCCGTTTTGTTCGCAGCAGATCTTTAAATTAGTTCTCTAGGTAGTGACGGAGAACTATCGAAGCATATCAATAATTTTTTTAAGAGTCGACTTCAGCGCACATCACTAGGCAAAAGTTAGGTTATAGGCCTGTATTACACTGAAAATTTCACACCTGTCAATTGTGGCCAATCAGATGCTCTTATTTTGAAATATCGTGGCAATGAAAACAATTTGTGTACCTAACTAGGAAAAATTAACCACTGCAAATATTTTTGACTTTGAAAACGCTCAGTGCATATACAGAGTGTTTCAATAAAAACTCCCAGGCCAATTATTTCAAAAACTATAATATGTGACATGACAAACTTTTTCGATGACAGGAACTTTTAAAAGTTGTGGTTCTTAAAGATAATTAAGTTTTGATCATATTATGTCTCATACAAATTTTTGATAAATCCAACATGAACGGAGATATTTGGGGTTAAGTTTTTTATTAAAATAATTTTAACGAGTATTTTAATTATAAATATTTTTAATATCCTTTAGCAGATTTTAATTTAATTTTGGTAATGATAAATTTTAGTGATAGAACGCTCGTGTAGCGCTAAATTATTACGTCCAGTGACGTCTCAGGGGACGCCTTAACAAATAATATTGGCAACAAATAAGACGCCACTGAGTTTTTGGTAATTTTTATATTTTTTTCGGATTAAGCAACTAAAAATATCCTTTTATTGTCTGTTAAATTGTTTTCATATCTTGCTGCGTTTTCGAGAAATAGAAACATTTAGATGATTCATAGATAGATAGATACATAGATATATCTTTATTTGATCTATAAAAATTACAATAAATTCCTTTTACCCTAAGGTGTTGATCCTGTCAAAAAGTTCAATCAGTTAAAATTATAAAAATTAGAATTAAAATTAAAAACAAAGCATCTAAAATACTTAACTACTTACAACATATTTTAAAAGTCAGAGAAGGTCTACACTTGGCCCTAGAAGTTTACAGAGTCATGTCATGAGGAGACCGGCTCATCATCAAAAAATTCCTGTATGAAATAATATGCTTTGTTAAGCAGAAATTTTTTTTAGTTTTGGAATTAAATATTTCGGCCCTCTCTGCCTAAACTGTATTGGTAGCCTGTTCCATACTTTTAGAATGTTGTAAGTGACATTTTTTTGTATAAAAATAAAATTTGCTCTCTCTATTAAAAGGTTTTCTCTATACCTGGTATCATGCTCGTGATCGGCTCTAAGATCCAAAAACAGGGATTCGTTACCGAGTATGAATTTTACACACTCTAAAATATATAGACTATACAGAGTGAAAATGCGCTGCGATCTGAAAGTGTGTCTGCAGCTTGTCCTTCCCCCAATCCTGAACATCACCCTAAGGCATCTCTTTTGTATAATGAAAACACGGCTACATAGCATGGAGTTACCCCAAAGCATAAGACCATATGCCATTCGTGAATGTACATAGGCGTAATATGCCAGGATGGTCGCGGCCGGTCCGACCGAGTGTGTTAGTATTCTAAGAGCATAGCAGTATTTACTTATATCACATGCTACTTTTTCTATATGATATTCCCACGTTATTCTTTGATCTATTACTATTCCCAGAAATGTAACTTTGTCTTGTGTTTTTAATTCCACATTATCGTACTGGATTGATACTGGGTTACCGGGATTGAATTTAAAATTGATAACCTGTGTTTTGGAGACGTTCAGTGTTAGGTTATTTTTTGCGAACTACTCATTCAAAGCATCCATACCATTCACAGCACCCCGCAGACAGTCATCCACCCGTGCCCCGCTGCAAATCAGTGAGGTGTCATCCGCATACATGATTAGGTTGCTGTCCACTTGTACAAGATCATTTACATAGATAATGTACAACAGAGGGCCGAGTATCGACCCCTGCGGCACACCGCTCGTAATTGTACCAGAATCGGATTTCAGGATTCTGCCGCTTTTGTCATAATCTATGACACACTGTTTGCGATCTGAGAGGTAGGATCTCAGCAAAGCCAAGACTGGCCCCCTTATTCCACACCTCTCCAACTTGCCGCAGAGAACATCGTGACTGACACTGTCGAAGGCCTTTGATAAGTCCAAGCACAAGGCCATTGTGGTTTGCTGATTATTTAGCGAGTTAATAATTTGTTGAAGTGCTAGGTAGACTGCCCTCACTGTTGGCCGACCCTTCATAAATCCGTTCTGTCTATGGGTAATTATATTATATCTTTCAAGAAATTGTATGATTCGTGTGTTAAGCAGATTTTCGAAAATTTTATTGATATTTGATAAAAGTGAGATCGGCCTGTAGTTACTTATTTCGTTCCTAGCTCCTTTCTTGTGTATTGGTCTTATCGAAGCCTCCTTCAGTGCCCTCGGGTAACATCCCGTCCGGAATGAGAGATTGATAATATGGGTCAGAGGCACAGCCAAGTGCTCAGCCGTCTCCTTGAGAAGCTTGACAGGTATTTCATCCTTGCCCACAGATACCTTGTTCTTTAGATTTTTTATACATTTAATTACCTCATACAAAGTGACGGGCTTCAGGAATATTGAATTTTTACAAATAGGTACATTTACTAGATTTTCCTCTGAACCGTTCTTGAGATCAGGGCAGATATTTTAGAAGAATGTATTAAATTCAGGATTTTCAGATGACCTAACATGGAAGTTGTCTGCAAGTGACGCTTGGATAGCTACGTTTTGATTTGTTATATTTTTTACCACAGCCCAAGTAGCTCTTACTTTATTTTGAGATTCTGAGATGTATCGCTGGTTTGTGCATATCTTAGCTTTAGCGATGACTTTTTTTAAAATAAGACAGTATTTTTTATAAAACTGTTCACTTACCTGACCTGAGAGGAATTTTTTATATAGTTGCCGTTTATTTTTGGCTGATGTTTTGATGCCAGTTGTCATCCAAGATACATTTGTATGTTTAGCTGTGACATATTTTTTGGGAAATATATTCATTTTACTAGTAATTAAACCTAGAAAGCAATCATACGCACCGTCAGCATCATTCATTCAACGATATTGCTATTGTGTGCAGGGGCACCGTCTTGATGAAACCACATAGTATTTACGTCAATTCCTACATTTTGTAACAGCAAAGGGAGATCGTTTTGCAAAAATTGTAAATAACGAACTGAAGTTAAATGTTAAATGTCATGGTACAAATAGGGCCGGATTATGTAACCATTTACAATACCACACCAAACATTTACCCCAAATCGTGTTTGAAATTTAGTCTGTCGCATCCAGTTTGGATTTTCCCGGGACCAGTAGCGACAATTATGTCTGTTAATTATTACTCCATTATTGTGAAACCGGGATTCGTCACTCCACATAATTTGGTTTAATAAATTTGGATTTTCTTCAAAAAGAATATGAAAATGTGCCAAAAAGTTTAATCTGCGCTGGTAATCTTCTGGTTGTAGATGATGCACTAAATGAATCTTGTATGGAAAAAACCCATTTCCTTTTAGGATCCTGCGACACGAACTTACTGTAATATTAGTTTCATCTTTTAATTTTTGTAATGACGTTTGTGGGCTATTTTCTACTGTTTGTAGGACTATAGCTACATTTTCGTCATTCGTAACCCTCTTCCTTCTTAGAACCTTTCCCTTTTTAAAGCTACCATATGTAGCTAAGTTGGTACACAAGATTTGCGATCGGGCGTTGGTCTATCTGGAAAACGAGCTCGATAGCAGCGCACAGCTTCTGAAGCATTTTGATAGCATTCTCCATAAACTAAAACCATATTCAATTTGTTTTGATTTGTATGGTGAACCATTTTTATTTTAAAAATGTAGAAATTGCAAATTCTGACACTGACACTGAGTGTTAATAATGTTAAATAACTATAATGGTTTTTGTTTTCCAGAGATATGCATTTTTATTTCTCGAAAACGAAGCAAGATATGAAAACAATTTAACAGACAATAAAAGGATATTTTTAGTTGCTTAATCCGAAAAAGAATATAAAAATTATCAAAACTCAGTGGCGTCTTATTTTTTGCCAATATAATTATTTGTTAAGGCGTCCCCTGAGACGTCACTGGACGTAATAATTTAGCGCTACACGAGCGTTTTATCACTAAAATTATCATTACTAAAATTAAATTAAAATCTGCTAAAGCATATTAAAAATATTTATAATTAAAATACTCGTTAAAATTATTTTAATAAAAAATTTAACCCCAAATATCTCCGTTCATGTTGGATTTATCAAAAATATTTATGAGACACAATTTGATCAAAAATTAATTATCTTTAAGAACCACAACATTTAAAAGTTCCTGTCATCGAAAAAATTCTTAGCACCATGGCGCCACCTACATCTTGTATTATTTAGTATAGAGGCTAAAAACTGGCGTTTACAGAATTTACATGTCACTTATAGTTTTCGAAATAATTGGCCTGGGAGTTTTTATTGAAACACCCTGTATAAAATATAAAGCTGGATTTATACACTCGAACTCCGTAACGCGTTAGAAATAATAATAATAATCTTTATTTTCAATCTTGCTTACAAAAAACACAAAAGAAGATGGCGCCACAAGCAGAATAATGCTATCCAAAAAAATAACTAATTAATTATACAAAATGAAATCCTTTAAAGAATATGGTTCTAAGTTAACTAGCATTTTTTTAACAGAGATTTAAACGACATCCCTTAAAATCTATAGTGTTTACATTAAAGGATCCAAATAATAAAGCAGTCTTTAGGTAGGTCCACCCTAAATTTATGGCAAGCTATTGTTATATTTGCGGATTTACCATTGTGTTTGGGAAAATCCCTTAGCGAGGGGCGTGTATTGGGGAAGTTTTTAAATTAAAAATCTTAAACCTGCCTATTCTTCCAAAATTGTATTATATTATATTCGTAGGTATTTATAACATATGAAAACATTTCAAAAATCGTATTGACTAATAAATAACAACTGGTGGTACTATTTTACATAATATAATTACAAAAACAAGATATAATATAGAATATTACAAACAAAGCATTTTCAAAAATCGAATAATGCTTTGTCGTTATGTCCTAATCACAGTCCGAATCGAAAAAGAACTTTTATTAACATCGTTTATAATAAGCGATTAAACCATTTTTTCGATAATTATATCTATTAGTACTTTATTATTATATTACTGTATGTCAACGACCTAACAAGTAATAATATTGATGGTCATTTCACCTTGTTTGCTGACGATACTACGATCCTGTAGTTGAATAAGAATACTGATGCCTTAACTGCTCAAATATCCAGTGACATTGAGAGGGTAAAACAGTGGTGTGATGCCAATTGCTTAGCGTTTAACATTACCAAAACAAATATTCTAACATTCAAGTGTAACATTAAGGGCTTAAATTTAGAAAATCATGTTCTAGAGAACAAAACTGTTGCGAGGTTTTTAGGCATTCATATTGACTCAAGACTTAAATTCACTGATCATGTTATTGCACTTAATAAAAAACTAGCATCGACATGTTATGCTGTGAGAATAATCAGAAACAATTTGGGGCTCTCCACGGCAAGATCTGTTTATTTTTCTTTGATAGAGTCTAATTTACGGTATGGGGTTGCTTTTTCGGGTTTGAGTTCTGGGCAGTTGATGCGGTCGGTGTTTATCCTCCAGAAGAGAGCTTTAAGGTATCTTTGTGGACTAAAACTACGAGATCATTGTAGACCATTCTTTATCCGTAAGGGAATTTTAACATTAACTTGTATTTTTGTTCTGGAAACTGTTTCCCCAATTCACAGGAAGTATGGAAATGTCGCAAATGTACATAACACCCGTAATGGCAGTGAACTATTCCTACCTATACCTACGAGCACTCTCTCCAAGAATTCATTGATTTATGAGAGCGTTAAGATATATAATCATTTACCAGGAATATATAGAGACATTAGGAATAGTAAAAAATTCACATACTCCGTAAAAAAGTTTTTACAGGCTAAAGCATACTATAGTCTAGAGGAATATTACAGTGAAGTATTTTAGATGCGGTATAGTGGTAAGAAAAGTAATCAATTCCATTATCTGCTTTTACTTATATACAATGTTGTGTAATTATCACTGGGTGACAACTTTATACACCTCATACCCTTCACGTGAACATCCTAGTTGTGTACTTATATTACTTAAATTACTGAATTGTTTGTTTCTCATGATTCCGTTGCACTACTACCTGTGCTCTTGCCATTCAGCGGTAGTCGCTATACTGATAATTTTTTTTCTTTTTTTGGTGTTTTGACTTTTTTTAATTTCGATTCTTAAGTGCGTTACGATATACTATATTATATGTTGCCCACAAGTGATTAGTCTGGTGGTTTAAAATAAATTTATCATCAGCGCGTTATAGTTTGTAAAAAATTTATTTTTTATATTTTTTTTTTCTTTTTTCTTTTTGACTGTTAAGACTGTGCTTGTTATATGTTAAAATTTCCTTTACAATGTGTATCATTGTTTGTCTCTTTTACTGACAAGTTGACCGTTCCTTATTTATTTTGACTTAGTTCAGTTTAGTATTTAAGTTTAACCTTTTTCATTGTTATTTATCCCAGCTTTGTTTATAAGATACCCTCTTTTAACAATAAAGCATATTTGATTTGATTTGATTTACCTGCCACATTTTGGCTTCTTCTATTACATGATCGATACACTTTTTCCACTTTTCCCCACTGATTTTGCCATAGCTTCAATAAAGAATCTTTTTAAATCCACCATTTTATAAGTAGTGTTTTTTCTGGGGACATCGTGTCTTTATTTGAGCCCATATAAGTTCGATCGGGTTTAATTCGCAGTGGTAAGGAGCGATTCTGGTAGGGATGCACCGAAGCCTCGGTTTGGCTTCGGTATTCGGCTGCTTCGGCTGTATTTTTGATATTCGGTATTCGGCCGAAGCGGAGGCCGATTACGCCGGAGCGGAGGCCGAAGCGAACTCGTAGGAAATTCCTGTTTAGACTTGGTGTTTACTTGCTTGGCGATTTCGCGTTTAAGCATATTAGTCGACAATCGTTTGCCGCATAGTTAACAGCGAAAATGAGTAATAAAAGAAGTGACATTTGGGAGTTTTATAACTTGTGTGAAGATAAACAATAATATGCTAAATGCAAAATATGTAATATACAAATATCACGTGGAGGAGTGGGGAAAAGAGCTAGTACAACGTCCCTTATAAATCATGTAAAACGTTGTCACAATGACGATTATGAAGAATTTCAAAGGGAGAAGACATTAAAGGACGCAAGCACATCTGAAAATCCTAAAAATAGCCAGCATCTACAACAAAAAACACTGGAACAGTTGATGGAAAAATCTAGAAAATGGGACCAGAAAGACAAACGTGCTAAAGCTTTGCATTACGCTATAGCAGAAATGCTTGTACTAGACAATATGCCAGTTTCAACTGTTCAAAATACTGGATTCACAAGATTAATGAAGCAAGTAGCTCCAAATTTTATTTTACCCGGAAGAAACTTTTTTTGTGACAATATAATTCTAGATATGTACGAACGTGTTATGGAAAATATAAAGAAAAAAACTACAATGGCAAGTGCCAAGTATATATCTTTCACTTCGGATATATGGACCTGCTCTAATACAAACGAAAGTTTTATAAGCTTTACTGGATATTGGCTTACGGAAGATTTTGAATATATCCATATAGTTTTCAACTGCAAACATTTCCCTGGTAGTCATACCGGAGAAGCAATGAAAGATATGATTGTAGTTATGCTGGACATGTGGTGTTAACTCCTACAACTAAATAAACATTATTTCGCAAGAAGGTGTATTATGCAGTCTCACCTAATGCTGCCCTCTGTTGTGAATAGTGTGGTGCGCGCCAACCAAGCATTTTGCGTGTAACCCGTTTTTGCATTAGATGGCGCGGTCGAGTCCGCCGAAGGGTGTACGTGACTACAGGACAAGAAAAGAGAGAAGAGCTCAGCTGATGACCAGGAGAGGTGCGAGAGACTGTTTTTAAAAAAGGCTCTAACATATCGTTCTTGTGTAGTTCTAATGTTGTTCAACAAATAATAATATAATAGTTTGTGCATAGTTTATTATAGCCTGATAAATAACTAGTAGTTTAACTATAAAATTTACAGTCTTCCAAATAAAACCATTAAATCAACATGTGGTATCTAGACCTTTCACGCATCCACTTAGTGGTTCGAGACAATGCTGCCAATATTGTTAAAGCGTGTAATGATGCTGAAATTGACAGTGAGCCCTGTTTTATTCATAGTTTACAGTTAGTAGTTCTGGAAGGTATAAGGTCACAAAGATCAGTTATTGATTTAATATCAAAAGCGAGAAATTTAGTAGGGCATTTTAATCATTCTGCCAAAGCATGCGCATCTTTAAAAAATATACAAGCGGAATTAAGTGTTCCCCAGAAAAAGTTAATACAAGATGTTCAGACCCGATGGAACTCGACATTTTATATGCTGCAGCGCATGCATGCACAAAAAAGAGTCTTAAACATATACAGGGTGTTATGGAAATGACTTATTATTTTTTAACCCGTAAATCTATAGGTCGAGCCGAATTGGGGAAAAATTGCGTTAAATGGCGCTCGAAGCTAGAAATTCGAGAAAAATGCCTTCAAAAATTTAGCTCAAAACACTTACGCGCCAATGATCAAACAGCTGATTCGTACTACTTGTCAAAAAAAATATTGTTGACAAAAATCTGACAGTTACTGTCAGATATTGTCTTTAGATATCGTCAGCCCAAAACATGTGTTTTGAGCAGTGTTGCCACATTTACTACATCAGTTTCATCAGATAACCTTTTTTGAATATTTAATTTTTTCTACTTAACTTTAATATGCTTTAGTTTCTACCCTATTACACGAAAAATTGTCTACGTATTGCTCTAGTTTTATTTGTACATACCTTGAAATAAAAAACATATCGGCAAGAAATCCACGTTATACCGTTACCATTTCAAATGATTCTAGCGGGACATTTATTCACTTTAACAACACATTAACTGTTCGGGACATTATCAAGTTATTAGCTCTTTAATTCTGTGTTATTAATACAAGAAATTACTAGTTATAGACAATACTTTATAACAAAATCCGGATTGGAAACAACGCGTTTTGGCCAGACACACGTTTGATACGGTTATGTAAATCAGCCAATCAGATGCGGTCAAGCGCTCGCTAAGCCGATTGGTCGTCATTTTCAATTGGCGCGCGATTTAAATGAGTTAATTTAAAAAATGTTATAAAATGATATCAATTTAGGAATTTCTAGGTGTTAGAATAGGATAGCAGCATACATATTTAATGTTACAGATGAGTCTTGAATTTTAATACTTTAGAAAGGCAATATCCATAAAAAAATAAAACGACAATTTTTGAGAGGGCCCTCGGAAAAAAATGTTGACCCACTTTGTTGCACTCGCATTGTTTAAGAAGGCTTGTGCATTACTAGTCGTAACTAATATTTACTGACCACAAACTATTCAAAAGAAGTTTTATATTGGCACTATTTGCTCTAAAAAAATGTATAAGTAGAATGCAGAGTTGTATACCTACCCACTCAAATAAAAGTATTTAAATGTATTGTAAATATCAAGGGCTTGGTATCTAAGTTATCCAATATTTTTATAATGTAATTGCCTTTTAAGTAGGGCCACCGAATCGTGTTTAGTGCAGGTATGGATAAAGTATTAGTTTATTTAAAATTAACGGTTTAGACTATCTAACTAAAATTTTACACCTTTCCTTTGGTATGTGTATCCACGTAGATTTTTCAGATGGGTAGTAGGGACCACTTTAGTTTAAAATAGCCTGAAACCCTTCAGGAACCTCGAAGCACTTGTAAGCCCTTTTTGCTAATAATTTTTAGAAAGTAATTGATTGAACAGCTCAATTTTTTGTTTTCAAAAAAAGGACCTCAAGGCAAATCACAGATAGGGCTTACAAGCCCTCAAGGTCTAATTTTGGCAGTGAATGCTTCAACCCGAGATGTGGGAAATGTTTAAAAATAATAAGCGAATTAACAATAGTTCTTTATTTTATGATTCACAAACTGTTAAGGAAAACAAGCAATAAAAAATGGTCCTAAACCAAGTTATTCCTGAACTCTAGTGGAAATTTTACGCCCGGATTGTCAGTACTTCTGCTTTTGCCAACCATTTTCTTATGGTGCGTTTTCACGTTCATGCAATTTGCGCAAATAGGTTTGTACCTGCAAATTTGCACAAGTAAATTGTTGTGTGAAAACCAAAATCGTTAACTTGCACCAGCCAGAATTCAACAGAATTCAATAGGATTCCATGACTCAGTTCATTTGCGCAAATTGGCATGACAAGTCTACTTGCGCAAGTTGCACCGAGCGTGAAGACGCACCATTACAGTTAAACTTGATTGCAAAACACCTGGAAAAGTTCAAAAAACAATAGGGGCAAAAAACTTGACTAACTGGAGAAGCTAGAAATAGGACGAGCCATGGAGAGCCCCATTTTTACTTGTATGAACGATGTGTTTACATTCAAGTCCCATTTAGTCTTTAATTATCTTATTTAATTTTTCGTTTACAACAACCGGAAGGTCAGGGCTATCTGTCTATATTTTCATCTTCACTTCTATTCTTTTCTGTGTTATAAGTTAGGTGACCTTTGACCTACACCTACTGGAGCCTCATTTCTCTTTTTATTTTAGTCGTGGATTGCTCGTTACTTGTTAAGGTATGTTTTACACCCTTGCAGTTTATGTATTGCGTTTCTTTAGTTTTTTCATGTTCTTCTTTTAGGGTAGGAACGCTTTCTTTGTTTTAAATGAAAAATTGTTGTATCAAGCTTTTTCTGTATAACCTCTTCATGTCTTGTCGTTACTTGTAAGGCCTTAAACCTGTTGATTGTCCTAAAACAAAACGTTAAAAGGTTGTAAGAAACATATCATTTCACTTATCGCACATTAAAGAATAGTCTCCTAGTTGTAATGAATTATATTAACATTACCTATTTTCTGACTTTTACAATACGGGAGACATTTTGACAGCCATAAGCGATTGTGGTATTTACTCTTGCTTTGAAATGGGAATCCTCCAGATTGGAAGGACCTTTAGAACCCTTCTCTTATTAAGTCTCATCATAATCTGTACCTACAAGTAAAAAATACTAATTATCAAAAAATAAATACATTTTTGTAGTATTTTCTTTAAAGTATCAGTATGAGTAGACTGTTATTTAGTTAACAATAGTATTTCTACGCAGGACTTGAAGAAACAACACAAATGTTCTGCAATAGGTAGGAATGGATCCTTGACATAGCTAGTTTCTGCTAAAGCTGAAAGTATATTGTATCTTTCATTTTTTTTAATTTACCATTACACGGAGGTCAAAAACTAGTTTCAGATATTGAAAATCGTATACATGGGGCAGATCTCCAATTATATAACTATCATTAACCGATAAAATAAAGATTTATTCACAATTTAAAACTGTATTTTTATGTTATACGACGTAAGGTGAATTATTTGCGGTATGGTTTTCTGTGAACTGGAAAAATAAAATTTAAAAATTGTTGCATACCTACCTTTATAAAATTGCATTGCATTTAAAATGGAGTGTAATAGAAGCATTTCGTTCCTTCTTCCGAGATCGTGTTCTACAGTAAAAAAACTCACGGAAAGAACAATTTAAATTCAACAAATAACGTTACGGTTATGTTCTTTCTCTTCTTCTGTGACTTCTGTTCTTCTTGGTAATGATAATAGCTGGTTGATTGTCGTCAAGACAGGTGGCCATTGCAATTAAGAATAATAATTACGGTATCCAATCCAGTCCTCTTAACTGGACACACAACATTTAAACACGATAGTCCAGGGGGCGGGAAATGTGATTTGTTGCTGTTCTGTGATTGGGTACTGAGCAGTTCAAAGTCAATGGCTTCATAAATTTGTTTTTAATATCATTTCTTATTATTCATTTACTTGCAACGGCATAAAATTTGTTTGCGTTTTGCTGCTGGAGTGTATAGTTGTTGAATAATGTGATACATGATAGATATATTGCTTGTTCTTGTTATTCTGTGGTTGATATACGTGGCGCCCTCTGAATTTATGTTATGAGAGTGATTCTAGACATGGCGAAGGTATTGTTATCATCAAGAAAGTAGTAGATTTGTTTATAATCATTTGCACAAAAGTTTTACAAGATTAAAGACTAAATATGAATTTCGTTGTTATTAATTAAAGCCCACTTTATATAATAATACACATGTGATGGGAATGTTTTGTGATGTGATAGTTTATCTGTGTAAATTTCCAGACATAGGGGCTTGTTGTTGGTATCTACGATTTTTACTCAGCGAAGTATTATGATAGCAATACAATTTCATGGGGTGAGTAAAAACTATACCTATTGAATAAGGCTTGTTTAATTGAAATCGCAGTATAGTTTTTGATTTAATCTTTTTTAAAAAACCTAAAAAAAAGATTTTCCCGAATACTTGGCAATGTCGCAAGGTAATCAGCTGTCTGTAGAAATTCCGCCAATTTGTCATGTCAAAAACACGTGTTTAGGGGTAATGAACTTTCATAGAGGCACAGATGGTCCGGTTTTAAGGTATTTTACAAAATTCAAAATACTTCCGATTTTAGAAAAAAAAACTATCAAGTGTAACTCTAGGCCACCCCAGGAGTGGCCCCTTAAAATATAATAAGTCATTTCCATAACACCCTGTATATTGCTGACTGTACTGACAGTAACTTGGAATCATTTACCTCAAATCAGTGGGCTTTAATCGAATCCATATTGAACCTCTTGGAACCATTCGAGCAAATCACGAAGATAATGAGTTCGGAATTAGCATTAATATCAGAAGTTATTCCAACAGTTACAACTTTATTGCAGTTTATGTCACCTACAGATCAAAACCAAATTTTTTTCGGTGTAGGAACAATAAAAGATGTTTTTTCTAATTTTGTCTCGAAAAATAGATATTTCGAACGCGCTAGCGAGTTCGAAATATATCCATTTCGAACTCCGAATTTTATTTTTTAAAAGTTGGCATTGGTTATATTTAAATGTTTTATTCTGTTGACGTCTGACGTTTCCTGTTATTGTTATCCATGAGAAAAGAAAGTTTTCGGGATTTCTCTGGTAAAAGTCGATTTATCGTTTTATTAGCAATATCCCTTAACTCAGGGGGAGTTAAACTTAGATTATCATGCTCCATATTTTTTTAATTATAATTATGAACAACTCTATGAAATATTAAATCACAAATTTCGTGACAATGACACAAAGAAAATATTATTTATTGTCAAGGCTACTATGATAAAAAGAAATTTAGAGTATTACCAACATAGAATTTAGACACACAAATTTACAAAATTTGAAGGGTTGATTTTCTTTTTAAATATGTATTTTCTTATTGAAAAAAATACAAAATAGAAAAAATAGTATAAAGTACGTGTTTTATAAAGCAGTTAGAGCACTTGTCCCGTTAAAAAACTCGCCGCAAGCGGCTCGTTTTTTAACATGGACGCGTGCTATAAGATGATGCTTTATAAAACATGTACTTTAATATACTATTATGTGCAGGAGTCCAAAGAAGATTTGAATCAGTTTATACAAATAAAAACTATGCGGTATCTACTTTATTATTAGATCCGAGATTTAAATTGGCTTTTTTTAATAAAGATCAAGTCGAGCAGATAAAGCTATTGGTGATAAAAGAATATGTTCCAGAAGCTGAGCAAAAATCAAATAGTGATGAATCCAGTGATGATGATATAGTATTAGCAAAACTTATCAAAAGAAAAATATATGGGACTGCTTCGATAAAATAGCCAGTGCTGCATCATCGCAACCTCAGAAAAAAACACTTAGACGGGAAGATCGGCAAGAAACGACAACTTAATGAAGAACTGGTAACATATTTAGACATACCCCTAATAAAAAGGAAATGGTGGAATGAAAGAAAAATGGTATTTCACATGCTCCAGCGAACAGCGTTTACTCAGAGAGGCTATTTTCTGAAATGGGAAATATTTACGAAGAAACTAGAAATAGATTACTACCCAAAAATGCTGAGAGATCTAGAGCTATATAGCTGAAATTGAGTTTTCCATCCATTATCGGTAAAGATCTTGCTATACCGGCTGTTGCATCGTCGAGCGGGACATAGGAAATCCCATGTAATATTAAATGGGGTCAATTATTGGCTTCCCTAATTATTTTAGAGAAAAATTCTATTTAGGTTTATTAAAGAGCACTAAAACCCACATTCAAAAGAATAACTTTAGATATTTTTGATGAGCCCGTTTACGGGTTATCGCCGATTTCTTTTTAACTATTTCTCCTTTTTATGGCCCCGTATTTGCGGGCACCAGTCAAGGTAAAAGATGACTGTCAAATAAAGTTGTCATTTTGAAATGTGTGCTTTATTGTTATAAAAACTCGTACATCGAAAATATTAAATGTGTATTTATGAGTACAAATTAATCTGAATAAAACTAAAATAAAGTATCCAATTACAAGGTTAATTATGACATTTTACATGTTTCAATATTTTACTAATTAATAGGTAGGTACTATTAAATTGTTAGAACTTTGGGATTTAAGAAGATGTTCAAATATTCCTCAAAATGACAACTTTATTTGACAGTCATCTTTTACCTTGACTGGTGCCCGCAAATACGGGGCCATAAAAAGGAGAAATAGTTAAAAAGAAATCGGCGATAACCCGTAAACGGGCTCATCAAAAATATCTAAAGTTATTCTTTTGAATGTGGGTTTTAGTGCTCTTTAATAAACCTAAATAGAATTTTTCTCTAAAATAATTAGGGAAGCCAATAATTGACCCCATTTAAAATTACATGGGATTTCCTATGTCCCGCTCGACGATGCAACACCCGGTATAGCTTAGCGATATATAGCTGGGCTCCATATAGCCAGCTATATAACTCTGTTAAATAGCTGTATAGCATAGCTCTTGGTGTAATTCCGGCTTTATATTTTTTACCTCACCTAGTGGCTTTATTAGGTATTATACGAGATGAAAAAAAAATAAATGAAATTTTTTCTGCTGCTTCGGCCGAAGCGCCGAAGCTTCGGTCTAAACGTTGGCCGAATATTCGGTATTCGGCTATTCGGCTAAAACACCGCTTCGGTACATCCCTATCTGAGCACAATATTCCTCGTAATTTTGCCATTTCATCGACTACATATTTTTTGAATGTATTTTTATGTAAATTGGCTAGTACCAATCTTTTTTTAAGAAATTTAATGGAAATTATATTTGTCTTAAACTTAGCCATTCTGTTATTTCACGTTCACGCCACGCACTTGTCGGTAATTTTTCCGTCAGCCTAGAGTGATAACTGGTATTATCCAATACAATTATTGCATCTTTTGGTATAAGATCCAACACTTGCTCGAACCATTCTTCAAAGACATCGGCATTCATATCTTCGTGATAGTCTCCTGTATTTTTAGATTGCACCATCAATAGACCACCTTTAACGAGGCCTTCAGAATTCGGTTATGGTAAGTTGATGTGCTTTCCAGATGGCGATCTTAATCCTGTGAACAATCCTTCTAAAAAAGCTTGCCTTGAACTTTTAATATTTTCATCCTGCCAAAATTTAGTCACAGTGTGGCCTTCATTTAGCCATGTTTCGTCTAGTAAAACATTTTTTTGTTTTCTTTTCTGGCTTTTCGGATGTTTCTTAAGTAATTTCTTCTCCAACAGACGATATCGATATCGATATGTTTTTTCCGCCGAAAATCCATTTTTTTTTTAATAATTTCCAAAGCGTATTTCTACACATAAATGGAAAGTCCTGGTCTTCTCGGATTGAGGACAAAATTTTGTCCAATGTGGGAATTTCTTTTTTTAAAAAGAAACTATGAACTTTTCGCCTATTCTTTGCATTAAAACGTCATCCAACTCAAGTTTTGATCGTCTTGGAGAAGTTTTTGGAGGTTTGACGCCAACACTTTTTTCTTCTTTTAAAAGTTTATATATTGTTGTTTTCCGAACGTTAAGCATATCTGCTGTAAATTGCACTGAATTGTCAACACTCAAATCCGCATTCTTACTTTTAATAGAATCATAACAGTTTTTTTTTTCATTTACTGTACAGGGTTATCCAACCAAGACTAGACAAGGCGATTTTTTGACTTTTCCTGTACTTTTATAAAAAAACTGAAATAGCCATCTTAAGTCATTTTCTCCCGCGAATTCGAATATCTTCAGCAAAAAACAATTGAACATCAAACAAAAGTACTAGGGGTCACTTTGATATTTTTTTAAATGGGATGCCGTATTTTTAATGAGCTTATCCGATTTCTCATATAAATTTTGATCTAAAATGTTGGATTTTTAATTCAAAAACGCCTTTTTTCTTCAGTTTTAAATTCGGAAAATGTTCGTCTATCGAAGTGACCCCTAGTACTTTTGTTTGATGTTCAATTGTTTTTTGCTGAAGATATTCGAATTCGCGGGAGAAAATGACTTAAGATGGCTATTTCAGTTTTTTTATAAAAGTACAGGAAAAGTCAAAAAATCGCCTTGTCTAGTCTTGGTTGGATAACCCTGTACATGGACCTACTCTAGGGCGTTTAGGCAATTGTTGAAAATTCTACATATTAAATTTAAAAAACACTCACACTTTGACTAGTTTCACTGAGAAACAAGCACCTAAGGTAGGTATGTATAGATATAAATGGGTGGATTATTCCAATAGAGACACCCGTAAAGGCATAATAACCACATAATTAGCAAGCAGGTAACCAGGATTGGGTACGAAAAAAAAGGAATAAAACGATTAGAGCAGAAACGGAATAAGTACCTAGACTCTAATTACTTTTGATAAAATTGCATTCTAAAATTCCAGTAAATGGAACGGCTGTACATTTTAAGCTTAAAAAATTTAATGTTAAAATATATATTTGAGGACAAAACTTGATTTTAATGTCGATACTTGTACTAATTCTGCACAAATTTAAAAATTCTGGCCTATTTTAATCTATACGTGTCGAAAAATCTTGTACGCCCATGGAGAAGACGATTTTGATTGATTTATTACTTGGCATCATTTAAAGATAGACTATAGCTATTCTTATTGGAGCTCTGTATCGTCCGCCCGCAGTTCCTTAGATTATTTATACATTTTATGTTAATCGGTAAATTATTAAATAATTTCAAACACATATAGCTTGGACTTTTCTCTGTTAAAGTTAATCTATGAACTAGGGTAATTTACATTCAGAGTTCTAATATTGTATTCGTGAAAGGTTTGTTGTTGAAGCATCTGTTTATTTTTAAAGAAAAACATCAAGCACTCAAAAATATACAGGGTGTCTCAGAAGAACGGTACGTAACTTAGGGGGTGATTCTCTATGATATTCTAAGAGAAAAGTTCATATGAACATGTTTCCGGAGTTATTATACAGGGTGGTAAAGTTTCTTAAAGAAATCAAACTTTCATAATTTTTTTAAATGTCCGTTTCCCGATTTTATTGAAATTTGGTACCGTTATTCATAATGATATGGGGTCTAATTAGTAGGGCTGGGCTATTTTGAATTTAATACAATCGATTGTCGATTGTTAAAAATAATCGATTAATCGAAAAGTAATCGATTTTTTAAATTTTCACAATCGTTTAATCGAATAATCGATTATTTTGCCCACCCCTACTCTATACCATTATGATTTAATTTTTTGTTAAATTGGCCTCACTTGGTTAGCCTGGTTCTTTTCTTACTTTGTTTTCTTTCAAAGTTTCCAGCAAACAGTTAATTTAATACGGAGCACAAATTTTATTTTAACGTTAGGTATATCACTGGTCTTTCTTCAAAAAAAAAAGCATAATATTATATTATGTTTATATGTAGGTATAGTAGATAGTTTATTCCAACAGGAGAATTCGCTTAGCAGGCTGCTCTTTGGGATTATGAAAATTCATAATCGATTAATCGATTATTTTGCCCACCCCTACTAATTAGCCCTAACTAGATTAAACTTATTAAGTCCAGTGACGTCCCGGGAGCACCTTAATGAATATTATTGACAAAAATAATGTACGCCACTGACTTTTTTCTAATTTTGATTTTTTTTTTCAGATTTACAAACTAATAAGACAACTTTTTTGCTTCCTGAATTGTTTTCGTACCTTACTTCGTTTTCGAGAGAATTTTTTTTTTTATATTTATAACTGCATATCTACAATCTACTACATAAGAGAGTAATAAGTAAATAGTTTGGCGTCGATAGGTGGCTTGAGTCAGGTACCGTCCAATAACGGTTCTCTGGATTTTATTCTATAAATCTTCGGGCCAGTTTCTTTTTCGTCTTCTTTCTTCCAATGGAGGGTTGAACAGGTTGTTGATAAGTTGATTGTTATGGTATGTGCATCGAATTCTATACTTATTTGAGTGGGTTCTAATAACGTCATCGATATACGGTATTCTTAGATCGTTATGTATGGTTTCATTTGAGATATACCACGGAGCATTTATTAGTGTTCGAAGCGTTTTCGATTGAAAGGACTGCAATATTTTAGTGTTTGATGGCTTGCTGCATCCCCATAGCTCGATGCCATATGTCCATATTGATGTTAATATAGTTTTATAAATCAATATTTTATTTTCTATTGATAGCTGCGATTTTCTATTAATTAGCCAATACATACTTATTTTTAACTTTTATGTCTAGTTGTTTCCTTTTTGCTTTAATGTGTGTTCTCCACGTTAGCTTCTGGTCTAGGTAAAGACCAAGATATTTGACTTCATTCTTTAGAGGTATGGGAGCATTATTGATTGAAACTTGTGGGCAGACATTTCTTGTTGTAAAAGTGATTTGGCATGATTTATTTGTATTAACGTTAATTTTCCATTTCTTTAGCCAGGATTGCAGGCGAATTAAGTGATTTTGTAGGTTGTTCGAGGCTCTTATAAGATCAGCATCTGATGACAGGAGTGCTGTGTCGTCAGCAAAAGTTGCTATGAGTGTCTCATGGGTTGTTGGTACGTCGGCTGTAAATAGTAGATATAAAAAGGGGCCCAGGACACTGCCTTGAGGTACACCTGATCTGATTTGATGGCAAGTCGAAAGCTCGTCTTCAAACTTTACCTGGAAGTATCGATCTTCCAAATAGGATTTCAAGATGAGATATAATTGAGCGGGAAGATGTTGTTTGATTTTGTAGTGAATACCCTTATGCCATACTCTATCGAAAGCTTGTTGAATGTCTAGGAAAACTGCAGTACACATTTCCTTTTCTTCAAAACTCTGCTTGATTTTTTTTACAAAAACCACTTTATTGCATGTACAAGAAAAATACCTCTGCATTCCAAAGTTAATTAAAATATGAGGTAAATGTAAGTTTTAATATTTAATTTACCTGTTTTGTCAATAATTTACTAACGCTGAAGTGAGCCACTTGCATTTCAGTTATGGCCTAACAAATGGCAATGCTGAAGAAGCTTGGCGAATTTATCAGGAACGTTATCCAAACAGAGTACTGCTATGTGCTAAACATTTAGACAGCTTCCTGCAAGATTAAGTGAGACTGGGAGCTTTAAACGTAGTACGGAACTTCCTGGCAGACCTGTAACAGTAACCACTATACTTCGAGACATAGAAGATGATCTTTTAACTAGTGCCAGAAAGGCAGCAGTGCAACTTCAAGCAAATGCATTAGCTGTTTAGAGGGTTTTGCATCTTTATCAACTATACCCATACTATATTCAACTTGTGCAAGCTGTGCTTCCCGTGATTTTTAGCCAAGGTTTGATTTTAGTAGGTAGTTCGGTGAATGTATGGGCACGGATCATTGACGACTATCTTATTGGACTATACTTTTTACCACCACGATTGAATGGAAACTCCTATACGCGGTTTCTATCGGAAGAACTTGACGTGCTGTTAGAAGACGTACCTCTATAAATAAGATTAATATGTGGTTCGTGCACCACGGCGCCCCAGCTCATATTAGCCTAAAGTCTGTGCGTTTTAAGAAGTCCGCTAAGCCATAAAACCTCTTGAGCATTATGTCGGTGGCTCTCAAACAATAAATTATATTGAAGGTAATTTTGGATGTTGATGAATTACATTTTCTAAACAAAATAATTTAAAGTAAATAAAAAATTAGTTTAGGTAAAGAAAAATAATAATTTTTTAGCTTTTGTAGTATTCAGACAAATTAGTTTTACGAATTCTTTTTTATAAAGTTTTGGTTCTAAAAAGAACCGATTTTGTAGTCTTGCGACAGAACGTACCTACTTGCAGATAGGTACTACTAAAAGTAGTCTTCCTCTGCATTTGAAATTTCACCCATGCTTTCAGACTCATCAGAATCAACATCATCGTCATCATCATCATCATCATTCGTAATAATTAACGGCCTTACTTCGTCTATAACCTGTTCTGTCTCATAAGATTCAAAAATAATTTTTTCTGTGTGTTCAATGCATTTCCGCCATTCTTCTTTGTCCGCTTGGCTAAGCGCCTCCTCCCATAACTTTATAACGCTAGGCTTACCGATAAGCAGTTTTCTGTTGTTCGTTTTTTTATATTTGAAACCCATATGTTTTAAGATGATGGACCAACTGTTAGTTCCAATATCGCAAAGTGTTTTCTGCTTTATCTTTTCAAGAATAGCTTTGAGGGTAACATATTCCTTGGCTTTATACATATCATAAACAATATTCCTAATAGAGAGTTTTATCCCTTGGGATAAATCCAAGGTTTTTGAATGGAGTCGAACCCTTTTATATGGTCTGTCCAAATCCTCTTCACTCTTTTTTCGAAGTCTTCTTAAGGTCTTCTCTGAAATGCCGCAAGCATCAGACGTTCGTTTTTGCACTGCCAAAACAGACTCTAACGGGCCCGAGTTATCTGTTTCTAAAGTAAAATAACGTTCCACTTGTAATACCAAACGGCGTTCATCTGGAGATAAATGCCTTCTAGGCGATGTGCCACCTTGCTGAACATTTTCCATAACTTTGCTTAATGACTGATTTTAATTCACACACAATGAGAAACAAACTAAAAGTGAAAAGCACAACTACTTATTTAAAATAAAGTAGAACATACCATCCCGCACTTCAGCAAATTTTAATTATTTCTTGGAAAATAGTAATTATTATGAAGATTTAATTATAATAATCCCAAAATAATGTCATTATCGGAAAAGTATATACCTGACAAAATCTTTAACATATTTAACCATCCCGCACTTGAGCAAATTATAATTGGTTCTTGAAAATAGCGATTATTATATAGATTTAACTATAATAATAGCAAAATAATTTAATTATCTATTTAATTATTATTTATGCTCAACGCGTAATTCTAAGATAATTTTGTTTTGAAACCTCTGATTTCGCCCAGTAATAGAATACAGTAAACGCACAGACTTTAGTTGCTCGTCAATACCTCGACAACACTTTTTTCAATTGCTGAGTTGGACGCGCAGGTCCCCAAGGTTGGCCAGCTCGCAATCTCGACTTGAATCCTCTAAACTCTAGACTATTATTTATGGGGTCACCTAGAATTCGAATTATTGAAAGTTGCAATGCGATACGAAATAATGTAGGCATTTTTAAACGTGTAAGAGAATCAATGGTGAAACGATTGCAATCGTGCGTTTTATCAGAAGGTAGATATTTTCAACATTTGCTTTGCTTAACTGTTTCATTTTTTTTTTGTATCATTTAAAAAAAATTATTTTATTTTTAATTTAAATGTTTTAATTATCTTTGAAATACAATGGTATTTTTTTTTGTACATGCAATAAGATGTTTTTTTTTCTCTCGAAAACGAAGCAAGATACAAAAACAATTCAGAGAACAAAAAAGTTGTATTATTAATTGGTAAATCCGAAAAAAATATCAAAATTAGAAAAAGGTCAGTGGCGTACATTTTCTTGTCAATAATATTCGTTAAGGTGCTCCCCGGGACGCCACTAGACTTAATAAATTTAATCTAGTTAGGGTTAATTAAGCCCCTTATCATTATAACTAACGGTACCAAATTTCAATAAAATCGGGAAAAGGATATTTAAGAAAATTTTTAAAAACCGATTTACTTTAACACCCTGTATATCAAAAGCGGGGCAACTCCCGACACATGCTCATATAAACTTTCTCTCTCAGTGTATCATAAGGAATCACCCCCTTAAGTTACGTACCGCACTTCTGAAACACCCTGTATACGCCATAAACTGTCAAGAGCCCACATGTCTTGAAAACATTTCTGCAGCTTTTTTTACATACAATTCTTAATACCTAATAGACGTAGAAAGGAAAAAAGATAGAAAGAGATTCTCATTATATCACTGTGGCTACTTTCTATGGTTCTTTCGTATGTACTTCGGCTAAATTAAGAAAGCATGATATGCCTAGCAACAACAAATTTATTTTTGTTGATTACAAAATTACGAAAGTAAGAATATAGAGCAGGGGTCGGCAACCTACGGCACGCGTGCCAGACTTGGCACGCCTGGCAGTTTAAAATGGCACGCATAACTTTGTGAAGTTTGGTGTATAATATTAAAGATTTAATTTTAAGGATACTTATTGTAAACTTAAAATAATCTACGAAACTGTACACAAGCTGGCAACGTAGCTCGACCGAGCTATGTGATGGCAGACCAGAACGACGCGACCGCGACGTACAAGTGTTATGGCGGCTAAAAAGCAGAAAGTAGACGTTCGGCCCTCTCAAAGCTCTTGGACAAGTGATTATGGTTTTGTACAGCAAAGAGATCGAGCCATATGTGCATTATGTCGGGAAAGCGTAGTATTCCGGACATCTAGTGTTCAACGACATTTTCAAACAAGACATGAATCGGGGTTTAAGGATAATGCTGATAGAACGGAGACAATCCGAAGAGCAGTTGCTCAGTATACAAAGCAGACAACATTCTTTACAAAAATTGGTCAAGGGGAAGCAACCGAATGCAGTTTTAAAATTGCACAATCTTTGGCAGAAAAGGGAAGACCTTTCACGGATGGGGAATTTATGAAGCAAACGTTTCTGAGAAGTGCCGATGTATTGTTTGATGATTTTCCTAATAAACCAGCATCAACGCGGACTATTGAGAGGCGAGTTACTGAAATGGCAGAAAATGTACGGAAACAACAGATCGACGCCATTAAACGGAATATCGTATTTAGTATTTCGTTGGATGAAAGTGTCGACGTTAATGACATTTCCCGGTTGGCAATCGTTGCGCGGTACTTCGACAATAACCGTGTGTATGAAGAACTGATCTGTCTGCTACCATTGGTAGGAACGACAAGAGGCGAAGATATATACTATCAGAGTTCGTTAAACATTTTTAGAAACGGGGACTAGACTTAACTAAGATTTTTTGCGTAACTGCAGATGACGCACCCGCTATTATCGGGACACATAAGGGATTTGTATCTCTTCTTACTGCACGCATTGGTCGAGCACTTTTGAATTTTCATTGCATTATTCATCAAGAAAGTTTATGCGCGATGTTTATCCGTGATGGATACTGTTGTAAAAGTTGTCAACTACATTGCTGGTCGTTCTTCTTTAACTCACAGACAATTCAAGTCATTTTTACAAGAAATGGAAAGTGAATATTCAGATATTCCATTACACAGCAATATACGCTGGCTTAGCCGCGGTAAAGTGCTTTCTAGATTTGTGGAATGTTTGGGAGAAATTAGGTTATTTTTGTTGCAAAAAAAACAAGCTCAAGTCTTTCCTAAACTAGATAATAAAGAATGGATTTGTAAGTTGATGTTCCTAACTGATATTACAAATCATCTCGGCGAACTAAACCTTAAGTTGCAAGGATCGGGTCAAACTGTTCTAGATTTGCATGATTCCTGGAAGTCTTTTAAAATGAAAATAGATGTATTTATTCGCGATATTACCTCCCATACATATAAATACTTTCCAAATCTAAAAACATACTTGCCTAACCTTAATAATTGTGATAATGCTGCATTTAATGAGGAAATGTTAAACTACATGACTTCACTGAAAGAAGAATTTGCTGAAAGAGGCCAAAATTTTGATAAACATGGTCCTATACCTTCTTGATAAAGCCAGACTTAATGGATTTTACTAGCATTCCTTTTAATGATTCTCTTTTCGCATGGATGGAAATTCAAGATTTTGAGCTTCAGCATATTGAATTTAGGAACTCCGAGTTATGGAAGACAAAATTTGTGGAACTAAGAAGAGTTTTAGAAGGTGATCCTTAGGATAAATCGAACGAAATACTGAATTGTTGGGCTAGTTTGCCATATAAATTTATTTGCCTAAAAAAAGTGGCATTTGCAATGCTTTCAGCATTCGGATCGTCCTATATGTGAGCAAGTTTCTTCCCATATGAAAATCATTTTGAATCCATATCGAAGTCGGCTAACAAGAGAAAATTCAGAGGCGTGTGTAATATTAAAAGTAACTAGACATGAACCAGAAATAGAAAAGCTTTCGCGAGAAACACAAGGACAAGGATCGCACTGAAAAGGTTTCAAATTTTAAACAAAATGTTGCCTTATACAAAAACATATATTTTGTTTAACAGTAAAGTATGTGCTATGTTTCCTTTTTGATTAAAAATTTTAGAAATATTGTTGATCATTTTTTTATTTTATTAGTTACCTACCTTCTTTATTACTTTTAACAATTTTATACATTATTTATTCGTATAAAAATTATACAGTTTTGTATAGTGGCACTTTGGCTTTGTTCAAAATTACACATGGGCACTTCTTTGTTAAAAGGTTGCCGACCCCTGATATAGAGAGAGGAAAATAAAAATTATAGAAATTGCTGAAATTGGCCACTACCATGCTACAAGCCCAAATCCACACGTCTTTTCATATTTTCGAAAGCGTTGACCAGCATCTCTGGAGAAATGTTACCACATTCTGGGATAATTATTTCTTGTAACTGTTCTTAATTATCAACTAAGCGTTTCAAAAATATTGTTCTTCAAATGAGGAAAATGAAGTAACCATAACCGTCAAACAAGATGATCTGGGTGGGAATTTAATGTCTGTTCGAAAACTGATCAATCTGTCGTCGAAAAAATTGCGTAAGTAGTTAATAGTTTCGGCGAATGTATAGGCCTGTTGAAAATAACCAAAACGTAGTTCATCATCAAGTTATTGCTCCACGAGTGGATTCATATTATTGTCCCTATACCGCTGTGCTGCAATTGTGTCATGGAAAATAATAGGACCAACAATTCTTCTTCGGGAAACAGCCAACCAGACACCAATTTTTTTAGGGTGCAATTTGGACTACAAAAAAATGGGAATTTCCACTACTTCACATGCGTGTATTCTGAGAATTTACATAACCGGTGAGTTGGAACCAGGCTTCATCAGAAAAAAATGTCAGGTCTAATAAATCGCTTATTTCCAATAAATCTTGGGTAAACCACTGAGAGTAATTCCTGCGTCTTTCAAAACCTGAGGCTCTTAATTCTTGGAATCCTTACACTTTAAAACAGGGTTGATAAAAATCATGATTTTTTGATTTTTTAAAAATTACCAGCTTTTACAAATATTATTATTTTTAAATATTTCTAACTGCTTATATTTTGTTTTGTTAAGTAAACAAATATTTTTGGGCAGGAATAGTACAGAAAACTGGAGAAGTTTTAACAAGCAAATTTCGTTCGCGTAGTTTTTGCAAGATTGCGCCTTTGTCGAACCTTGTATTAACGTGAAAATTTCGTCCGCGCAGTATTGCAAGTTTGTCGCTCTGTCGAAACTTCTAATAACTGGCAGAAATGTATCTTACATGCGGAGGTTTTCAGTGTGATAAAACGGTATAAGCAAAGGCTCGAGAGAAATAAAGACAGACAAAATCATGCTCTAGCCGATTCCCCTTCCACCGACCAATACGCTTATATGGTAGAGGGGAATACTAGCGGGCACGGTAGGTGGGCGACGGGCGACGGCAGTATCGTATCAGCCAGATATTGGAGCAGTAGTGATTGTCAATCGCATTTTGTGCGATGTTTTACGACGTCGTTTTTTTTGCGGTCATGTTTATCACTGGTAGTTCTATTAATACATACAACTAACAGTAATTTTAAGGTGTTTAAATTTTTATCGGCCTTAAGCATAAAAGTAAAATAAAACCTGTTATTCTAAAAATAAATAAACTCATGAACATTCTTAAAAAGAAATAAAATTAATGGTAATTCTAATTAAAAAATAACTTTAAACAATAAGTATTCTTAAAATGGTATAAAACTAAAAAAGTAATTTTAATAAATGCTCGAAGACATTGCCTTGCTGGGCTTCGCAATACCCGAGCCGATCATAAAACTCCGTCCTAACATTCGACAATACCTCCGGTGTTATGGAATTAGTAATGTCGAATATTTTTGCTCTTAAGTCAACTAAATTTACAGGCCTCTCATGTGGATACCTGTAAATTAGTTGAGTTAAGTGGCCCCACAAAAAAAAGTTGAGGGGAGTCAAATCCGGTGACCTTGACGGCCATGGTATGGTACCTCTGCCACAAATAAGCCGTTCAGGAAATGTCATACTCAAAAACTCCTGAACTCGCCTTGCATTGTGAGCAGGGCAACAATCCTGCTGAAACCAAATTTCTTCGAAATTAACATTCAAGGCACGCACAGCTGGTATTATTTCCTCCTGCAGCATCTGCAAATATTTTTCCCCATTTAAGTTGCCGTCAATGACAAAAGGTCCTACAATATTGTCGCCCAAAATACCCGCCCAACAGTTTAATTTTTGGGGATATTGTGTCCGCAAAGGCGCACTTAAATGTTTATTTTCCCGTAACAATATCTGGCGACTGCAGGATTATGATAACCATGAAGAGAAAATGATGATTCATCAGTAAACAGAATATTTTTTAAAAAATCTTCATTTTCATCAATTTGGCTTCTCATGGTCTCACAAAACTCCATTCGCCTCATAGAATCATCTGGAAAAATTTCTTGGGTAGTTTTCATTTTATAGGATTTATACCCATGCTTTTTTAAAACATGTCTAACTGTGCGGTCTGGAATGCCAATTTCTTGAGAAATATGGGTGCTGGAACATGGCTCACTTGCTTCCACAAAAGCGCATACATTTTCGTCCCTCTCGACTTTTTCTTCAGGAATAGGACGGGCTTGTTGATCCTCGTGATAGCATTTACCACATTGGTTAATGCACCCGGATTTTTTAAAACGATTATAAATATTAATAATCGTTTGGCGGGAAGGAACCTGTTGATCAGGGTACGCAAATGCAAATTGCCCAACAACACCTTCGGCACTTTCAGCTTTGGAATACCATAAAACTATATTAATTTTCTGTTCACGCGAATACATTTCTTTTAAATATTAATTTACTCCTTTCTATGCAAAAGACTCTGTGAATATGAGCCTTGCCGTAGCCGCCCCCACCAGTCCTTACAAGTCTTGCATAGTACCGCCACCCGCGAAAGCAAAGGGCATGGTTTCGATCAACCAGTAAAAATGAAATTATTTATGTTGTCTTCCCCAATAAAATATTAAAAACTTAGGTTTGAAAAGTCCACGTGACAACGTCGCAAAATCCAGCAGTTCCGAGACCGCGCGAAAGGAATACTCTCGTTTGTTCTCGTCGTATTGGAAGGGGAATAGGGGAAATCGCTGTCGTTCTCTTTTTAATCTTAGGCATTTTATAACCATACTATTCTATTGCATTAAAATTGGCCTGCAAAGTTTTACTTTGCCGATAGTGTATAAACAATACGCACTTATTTTAGTTATCAGTAATATTTTTGCTTTAGGGGTTAATCTATCAAAACATTTGAACTCATGACAAGCCGGGGTAGAAAGGAATTTAGTGTTTCGCAGCATTTTATAAAAAAGAAAGTGGTGGGCAAACTAGGTTGTAGAGCAGTATGTAAAAAGTCTGGTAAAGAATTGCAAGGTCTAGTGGACAGACTAAAAAGTCATTGAGAAACCTGCAAAAATGAAACTAGTGATAGCAGCAGTGGTCTTGAAACTCTGCAAGGTGATTGTCAGTCACAGCCTGGAAGTAGCGGTAATTTGGATTCTTTTGTTGTGCGAACTGGACAAGATAAGAAAAAAGAATTGGACAGAGAAAAAGCCAAAGCCGTTTACACAACAAACTGCAGTTTTAGAGATATAGAAAATAAAGAGGTTCGAAAGGCCATAGAAATGCTAAGACCTGGTTACCTTCCACTATCTAGATTTCAGTTATCATCAACGCTCTTTTTTTTATTATTTTACTATTTTACGGTTCGTCAGCGTATCTGAGGCCATCTTGAACCGGTCATCGACCGTACGGGTTTTAATCGTGCGGTCTACCGACTGGGGAGTGTGAAACGGCACCTTCATCCTACGAGATATCCGATCTCATCCGGCGTGAATAGGATGGTTTTGATGTCGATTCATTTTACACTCTTCCCTAAGACAAGAGCACGCGGTGTTTCCCAAGCGGTCACCCATCCAAGTACTAACCTCGCTCGACACCGCTTAACTTCGGTGATCTGACGGGAACCCCCCCTTTTAAAGTTTCTTTATTATCGATTTGTATTTTCACATGTCATGTATAAATTTGTGGCACACATGTACCCCTAAAACTAACTTATAAGCTGACCTACAAGCCAATCCCGGTGCACATGCACCCTTAATATTAAACCTATGCTAACAAACTAGTTAGTTCGCCTCGCTTTAGGCCTAAAAACGCAAGCACAGCTTGCGGGGACGATGTTAGTCCCTTTTTTGTATACACGACACGAACTGACTCACTCACTAAACTCGCGCCCGTTCCGGTCTGGGACCTTACCGTGCCTTCAGTTTGCACTTACTGCTTTCGCGTAGGGATAGTTATTCGCTATATAGATGGTGCTGTAGGTGTCGCTAGGCCCCCATACAGCTGACTATCTTGCCGAATTGGCAAGTGCTCCCTAGAGTAATTTCTGTTCTGTGTGCCTGTGCATCGTCTGCTGATATCCAAAGGATGTTTTCTACTTATGGATTGGTACATTCAGATACAAGAAACAGACTTGGCAGTGACAAAGCAGCTTAACTAGTATTTCTATTTAAGCATTATAACACTTAGTTTTTTTATATTTTTTTTTTGTTTAAATTAAGTATTTTTTTGTACAAAAAAGGTTTTTTTAGTTTTAATTTTTTAATTTTTTTAAAGTTTTATTTTTGTAGTAACCAGCTGTTCTCTTCGATTAATATAATAAAAAAATAAATAACACCACATAAAAATGCCTCTGGGTTTTATTTTTTGTATGAACACATACATTTTAAGTGTAATTAAAAAAAATCATACTGACTAAAATCATGATTTTAATCGTGATTTTAATCAATTGATTTTAATCATCTCAACCCTGCTTTAAAAGGAGACAAATTTAACTGTTTTTTTTTTAAGAATAGTCCTGCTTGTTCCATAATATCCTCCCACTTCTTGAGACAAGCGTCTTATACATTTTATTGGCGTATTTTGCATTATTCCACGAACGTTTGCAACAAGTTCTTCTGTTCTTACAGATGGTCTTCCAGCTTCTTTTTTATATTGTATAGAGCCTCTTTCCCTAAACAGAACCACGGTTCTTTTCAGGCAATGATAAAGATCCCCAGCAGTAAAAGCGACGTTAAGAAAATTTTCGCGAAAATTGTCCATTGTATTGCCACTCACCATTTACTTTAATCCCGTTTCGAAAATACGCTTGAACCATCAATTTTTTTGTGCTGTTCCGTAATAGCTATTTACCTAACAAGTGCGGAAATTCATTTTCCGCACGAGTCTGCCGTTCACCGAACGACGCGTAGCGGAGTTCGGTGAAGCAGCCGAGTGCAGGGAAAACATTTTCCGCAAGTGTCAGGTACAATAGTTTTTCTACAGACGTGGGGAAATAAGTAACACATATTTCAAAGAAATTTAATGATGTTTAATTAACTATAATAATCACATACATATGTAACAGTAACTACTTCTGAGAAAAAAAGTAATAACTACATTAAGTTATAGGAAACTGTTAAAAAACAACTTATTCTTTGTTAAAATTAACATGGTAGGTAACCGAAAAGTGACAATTATAAGCATTATTAACTAAATTTGGAGCATTTTGTTGGTTGGCTTCCTTGGTGTTGGCAATAATGTTGACACTTTCTTTTCTTAAATTGTCATACTGGTGCGGGTTCGCTGGTCCACTGCTGTCAGGAATATTATTAATTTCATACACAAAACTTGTAGAAGGCAAGGGTGAAGGTGGAGGCGAATTTTTTTCTTTAGAGTGTAGAATATGGTTGGCTATACGTTTTTTGTTCCCCATGGACTCGTCCACATATGATTCTGCAACTTTTGTCGATTGCCATCCCCCTAGACGTTTCAAATTAGTAATATCCACGCCAGCGTCGGTCAACATAGTAGCCGAAGAGCGTCTATAACAGTGTCCAGTATAGGTCTCTGGATTTGGAAGTCTTAAAAAAGCAGCCACTTTTGATGGCATCTTACCAAACTTATTGAATTTGTTGTTAAACAGTGTGTAAAAGGTCCCGGACCGGTCAATTATTTAGAAAAGGGCGCACAATATAAAAAAGCTTCCGGTATAAAAGTTGTAGGCCTTAAAAAAATCTATAAAACTAGGACACCTGTAATTATACAGGGTGCCTCGAACAGTCATGGTAAACAAAACTTTGGTTTATTTAAATGGAATTACTCCTTTTTTACCACGTTTTCTGATTCCTCTGAACATTCTAAACAACAATTATGAAACATGTCATATGGCTAAACCCATTAGTTTAAGAAATAATTTGAGTTAAAGGACATAAATACAACAGGTAAGATATTACCTACATTTTGCATTTTTACAAGCTGGTACCAGAATGTTTTGCGTCACCGTCATATTAATTTCTGAAAATGTTTCTCGACGAAAGGGAACGTATAACTACTAATGATCAGAGGTTTTGGAGACCGACAAATATCATTTACCGAAACAAAGCAATTTTTCAATATAACTTTTCCAAACCGACAGCCTCAACAAACAGTTCAAAGATTCGAGGAAACCGGGTGTTGCAGAGATAAAGTTCATTCCGGAAGACCAAAATCGGCAACTAGTGATGAAAAAAAAATTAGAGACATTACTTCATTTTGTTCAGGATCCACATAATTTGTCGTTGAGAAAAGCTGCTAAAGTCTGTGCGTTTTAAGAAGTCCGATATCGGATTAAATCACCAAGGGATGTTATCGCTAGCTTTTAAAACAGTAAGTCGGTTAAGTTACAATATCTTCGCACCTTTGCTATACTTGATCACACCGAACATCCCACTGGTTTACTGTATTCTATTACTGGGCGAAATCAGAGGTTTCAAAACAAAATTATCTTGATCGCGTTGAGCATAAATAATAATTAAATAGATAATTAAATTATTTTGCTATTATTATAGTTAAATCTATATAATAATCGCTATTTTCCAAGAACCAATTAGTCAAGTGCGGGATGGTTAAATATGTTAAAGATTTTGTCAGGTATATACTTTTCCGATAATGACATTATTTTGGGATTATTAAAATTAAATCTTCATAATAATTACTATTTTCCAAGAAATAATTAAAATTCGCTGAAGTGCGGGATGGTATGTTCTACTTTATTTGAAATAAGTAGTTGTGCTTTTCACTTTTAGTTTGTTTCTCATTGTGTGTGAATTAAAATCAGTTATTAAGCAAAGTTATGGAAAATGTTCAGCAAGGTGGCACATCGCCTAGAAGGCATTTATCTCCAGGTGAACGCCGTTTGGTATTACAAGTGGAACGTTATTTTACTTTAGAAAAAGATAACTCGGGCCCGTTAGAGTCTGTTTTGGCAGTGCAAAAACGAACGTCTGATGCTTGCGGCATTTCAGAGAAGACCTTAAGAAGACTTTAAAAAAAGAGTGAAGAGGATTTGGACAGACCATATAAAAGGGTTCGACTCCATTCAAAAACCTTGGATTTATCCCAAGGGATAAAACTCTCTATTAGGAATATTGTTTATGATATGTATAAAGCCAAGGAATATGTTACACTCAAAGCTATTCTTGAAAAGATAAAGCAGAAAAAACTTTGCGATATTGGAACTAACAGTTTGTCCATCATCTTAAAACATATGGGTTTCAAATATAAAAAAACGAACAACAGAAAACTGCTTTGCGAGCTGTCCAATGTTGTTTCGAAAAGATGGCAATTTTTAAGGGATTATTTAAACAACAAAAAATCGGAATTGTCAAGACAAGTTGTTTTTCTTGACGAAACATGGGTATTTGCAAACGGAACTTCAACAAAAACGTCTTGGCAGGATGACTCAAAGCATTGTTATTCAAGTACCCGTGCAAGTAATGGAAAAAGGTATATTATATTACATGCTGGTAATGAAGAAGGTTTTGTTTTAAATGCCAGTTTGATATTTTCATCAACAAAAAAAAACTGATGATTATCACGGCAATATGGATGCTGAAATTTTTGAGCATTGGTTCGAGGAAAAACTTTTAAAAAGTTTAGAAAAACCTTCCTTAATTGTTTTAGACAATGCCTCTTACCATACGAGACTCGAAGAGAAATTCCCTACAAGCAGCTGGAAAAAGGAAGAAATAAAAGAGTGGTTGTCAAAGAAAAACATAAACCATGAAAATTTATATTTAAAAAGTGAACTTTTAAGCAAGTGTAAAGAGCAGTCATTTAAAAAAAAGTATGTTTTTGACGAATTAGCCCTCAAATATGGACATCAAGTTTTGAGATTGCCGCCCTACCATTGTCATTACAACGCAATTGAATTGGTATGGGGTATTAGCAAGAACTATTATGACAAACATGCCTGTAAAAATATCGGAAAGCCTAGCGTTATAAAGTTATGGGAGGAGGCGCTTAGCCAAGCGGGCAAAGAAGAATGGCGGAAATGCATTGAACACACAGAAAAAATTATTTTTGAATCTTATGAGACAGAACAGGTTATAGACGAAGTAAGACCGTTAATTATTACGAATGATGATGATGATGACGATGATGTTGATTCTGATGAGTCTGAAAGCATGGGTGAAATTTCAAATGCAGAGGAAGACTACTTTTAGTAGTACCTATCTACAAGTACAAATTCGTAAAACTAATTTGTCTGAATACTACAAAAGCTAAAAAATTATTATTTTCCTTTACCTAAACTAATTTTTTATTTACTTTAAATTATTTTATTTAGAAAATGTAATTCATCAACATCCAAAATTACCTTCAATATAATTTATTGTTTGAGAGCCACCGACATAATGCTCAAGAGGTTTTATGGCTTAGCGGACTTCTTAAAACGCACAGACTTTACCCAAGTTGATGTATGTTTGAAATCGGTGGAAATTATTTTAAAAAACAGTAATTTTTACCCCTATAAAATAACTTTAGTCCAGGAATTATCAGAAGACGATTTCGAACGTAGAATGGAATTTTGCGAAGTAATGATGCAAAACAGGAAGAAAATAACAATTTTTTTAATCAAGTAGTTTTTTCGGATGAGGCAACATTCATGTTAAACGAGAATGTCAATCGACATAATTGTCGTTACTGGGCTGATCAGAACCCACATTGGATGAGAGAAACACACACTCAACACCCCCAGAAAGTAAATGTGTGGGCCGATATTATTGGCAATAGATTAGTGGGACCTTTCTTTATAGAGGGGAATTGGAATGCAGAATATTATCTCCACATGCTGCAAAATCAAGTTGTGATAGCAATAACCAATGGAGTAGGAACACTATTACGACATACGTGGCTTCAGCAGGACGGAGCTCCTCCTCATTTTGGGCGAGCTGTAAGAGTTTACTTAAATAATATTTTTCCTAACTGCTGGATAGGGCGAAGGGGTCCCATAGAATGACCCGCTGGGTCGCCAGGCTTAACGCCCCTTGATTATTTTCTCTGGGGACAACTAAAAAATAAAGTGTATGTGACAAAACCTGCAGATCTGAACGAATTGAGAAGAAGAATTATCGAAGAATGTGAATCTATGTATTAACCAAGAAATGTTACAAAACGTCATCGACAAACTTTATTATAACCTAGCCCATTGTCAAACTGTGGGAGGGGGACATTTTCAACATTTAATTAAATAACGACTTACTTAAATTTATTTTTGTTCTTGTAAATTTGTTATTAATTTTACTGCTTGTATTTAACTTAATTGTTATTAAATTTTTGACAAAACTTGCGTGGGTACATTTAGTACAATGTTTTTTTACAGTTTTAACGCAAAACATTCTGGTACCAGCTTGTAAAAATGCAAAATGTAGGTAAAATCTTACCTGTTGTATTTATGTCCTTTAACTCCAATTATTTCTTAAACTAATGGGTTTAGCCATATGACATGTTTGATAATTGTTGTTTAGAATGTTCAGAGTAATCAGAAAACGTGATTAAAAAGGGGTCATTCCATTTAAATAAACCAAAGTTTTGTTTACCATGACTGTTTGAGGCACCCTGTATAATTACAGGTGTCCTAGTTTTATAGATTTTTTTAAGGCCTACAACTTTTATACCTGAAGTTTTTTTATATTGTGCGCCATTTTCTAAATAATTGACCGGTCCGGGACTTCCACACTGTATATAGTGAATTCTAACTACTAACTGTATATTCCAACTAACATAGCACCTGCCCCTATCCTTTTTCTTGGCAGAGAAAACTCATACCTCCTGACGGTCCTGGCTGGACAAAGACAATTTTTTTTAATTGTTTTCGGCAAAATGAGCACTTTTTTTTACCGAAAGACCATTTTAAAAATATTAAATGCATGTGTTTTTTGCAGACGAAGTCACGGGAACAAACCTCTTATCGACATTAACTATATTTTTAAATTGTTTTTGGCAAAATTAGCATTTTTTTTTACAGAAAGACCATTTTAAAAATATTCTCTGCAGGCAAAGTCACGAGCACAAATCTTTTATCAATATAAACTATAATGAAAAAGCTGTAATATACAGGGTGTTACAAATTCGAGGCTAAGTACAGGGATCTCCGAAACTATAAGAGATAAAAAGTCGGTTAAATGGGGGCAAAGTTCCAGAATAAGGAGCTCAAGAAAATGCCGCAATAAAAATTTAAAATTTCCGACTACCTTCGGAGATATCCGAAAATAAACAAAAATTAGCAAATTCGTTTTTATTTTTTCCTAATTACATTTGTTGAAATAATTTCAAACTAATGTCACATTTCCATTGCCACTTTTTCTCTTCTACAAGATGACATAATTAGTTTTTAATTCCGACGTTTCGTTGGCGGGCCCCCATCATCAACTTCATTTTTTCAAATACGGACCTGGAATTTAAATTGCATATTTTTGATCCTTATACCTCTAAAACCTTATATTTGATGTCTTCTAAATGTTATGCAGACGTTTCGTTTCCCAAAAACGCATCAGAAGGGTTTTTAGGTTTTTAAAAAATACTATCCTAATGAAAATCAGAACAAAAACAAATACAAATTAGACAAACTTACTTAAATAAAGGAATTAACGAAATTGCAAATATTGCTGAGATGTATTCATACACTGACTGAATAATTTTGGCGTTGAACCATATTTATCTTTTATCATTATTAATTTCCAACATTTGAAACAGCAAGTATGTGTAAAACAAACAAGAGTGCCATGAAAAATAAAAAACTAATGACATTTGCGTCACTGCGGTGATAAGGTTTGTGGATTTTTTATTTTAATGCCACAAAATGCCATTCTCCAACCAAGAAAAAAGTGATATTTTTTATGTCAAAGAAATTGTTATAGATTCACTCAGATGTATTTTGAGCAATATTCGGAAAAACCTCAACCACACTACACATACTTTAAAAGGCTGGAGTTTATTATGAAGGAATATGGGTCATTTATACAACCACGAAAAAATATGGCCATAAATTCACAAATGGGGAAATTGATACAGTTCTAAACCAAGTTAGTATTTTTTATAAATTATAATAATATGCTTTTTAATAAATACTGTCTATTGTACCTATAGGTAAACCAAAACTCTTCTGTGTCCACCAGACAAATTAAGTCGGAAGCAAACTTGCACACTTTACATCATGTTAAATGTTGGCGAATATTAAAATCAAATAATTTCAAGCCCTTCAAAATTCATATTTCTCAAACATTACATCCTGGAGATGCCGAGAGAAGAGTTACTTTTTGCCAATGGATAAGAGATCAAGCTACAATAAATCCAAATTTTTTAAATCGCATTATCTGGACGGATGAGTCAAAGTTCACAAACTGTGGTTTATTTAATAGAAATAACGAACATGTTTGGGCTGTAGAGAACCCCAGAGAAAATAGAGAACTTCGTCCTCAAATCAGGTTTTCCATTAATGTTTGGGCAGGATTGTGGGGGGACAAAATCTTGGGTCCATTTTTATATGACCATAATTTAAATGCAGATATGTATCTTAATTTTTTAAACAACCAATTTGAAGATTTTTTAATGGATGTCCCGTTGGCAACCCTTCCACATCTCTGGTTTCAACATGACGGAGCACCTCCCCATAATGGTCGAGATGTGCGTGCAATAAAAAATAAAGTATATAAAAATGGCCCTGTTGAAAACTTGGCAGAGTTACGTCAAAAAATTTTAACTTCATGCCGATCTTTACGCAAAAGATCAATTTTAAGGGCAGTAAAAAAAGTAAATACCAAAGCATTAAAGTGTTTAAACGTAAACGGCAATCTGTTCGAACATTTGAGATAAGTTTAAAGAATATTCTTACCTTTTCTTAATTTTTTTATGATACTATCAGTGCCTTAATCCTGTTTTAATGTGGCGTGTAGGTTATTTAAGTAAGTTTATCTAATATATATTTGTTTTTGTTCTGTTTCCTTTACCCATAATTTATTACATTTATTATTATTAAATAAGTATTTTAAAGACAAAAATATTTTAATTTTCTCTTATACACCGCATCTGCTCAATTTCAAATAAATACTGTTATTTTCATCAGGATAGTATTTTTTAAAAATCCAAAAACCCTTCTGATGCGTTTTTGGGAAACGAAACGTCTGCATAACATTTAGAAGACATCAAATATTAGGTTTTAGAGGTATAAGGATCAAAAATATGCAATTTAAATTCCAGGTCCGTATTTGAAAAAATGAAGTTGATGATGGTGGCCCGCCAACGAAACGTCGGAATTAAAAACTAATTATGTCATCTTGTAGAAGAGAAAAAGTGGCAATGGAAATGTGACATTTGTTTGAAATTATTTCAACAAATGTAATCAGGAAAAAATAAAAACGAATTTGCTAATTTTCGTTTATCTCCGAAGGTAGTCGGAAATTTTAAATTTTTATTGCGGCATTTTCTTGAGCTCCTTATTCTGGAACTTTGCCCCCATTTAACCGACTTTTTATCTCTTATAGTTTCGGAGATCCCTGTACTTAGCCTCGAATTTGTAACACCCTGTATACTATTTAATCATATTAAAAATTTACAATCCGTATTTTAATTATTTGATAGAAGCGACGCCTATGGTCAAGAGTTTAATGCTTTTATATAGTGATCGACCGATACCGATACCGATATATCGGCTATATCGGCCGAGAGCCGATTATCGGTATCGGCCGATAGATGTAAATATATATCGGCTATATCGGCCGATGTATAAAAACAACCATAGCAGCTTAAAACATTTTTTTTATATTTAAATTTAAAGTAATATTTCAAATAAGTTAATCTTAAGAAATTATGGTAGATATAACATGAAATAGGCATTTAATATGAATAATGTAGTTTAGGCAAATTATCATGTAAAAATATTAGTTTCTCGGTTGTTTCTGGATTCAGCCGATTCCTTTTCGCCGAATTTACGGTTCCAGCTTCTGAAAACATTTGCTCACTTGCAACACTGCCAACTGGTGCAGATAAATGTATAAGAGCTTGATTATATAATAATGGTAGAACTTCTCGTTTTTCTTGCCACCAAGAAATGGGATTCGCTTTTCTTTCAAGAAGAGGATGTTTCTTATATTCTGTAATTTCAGCATTCACTTCTTCACAAATGGATGCCCTAGAAGATGATTTTGTGTCACAAGAAGATATTGTTGGAATGGTTTTTGTTTTTGTGGAGCTCATCCCTTCTCCGGCAAATTCTTCGTAGATTTCCCAAAACAGATTTTGGCCAGATGTTCGACTAGTCTCAGGTTCAGAAGTTCGAACATACTTAGCAAGTGGTTCGTTGTCATCACTATCAATTTCTATAGAATCTATAGTTTCATTTATTGTATGGTCTTGAATGTAATCCGAAATGTCAGGGGAACTGGAATGTTCTCCAGATGTATTGTTTTCTTTTATTTGGGACTTTAGATTTGTAGTTATGTATTCGCATATAAAATCACGGTATTTTGTAAAAAAATTGTCTTTGAAGCGAGGATCCAAGAAAGTCGCGATGGTATAATGTTTTTTTATAAATATATTCTGAAATCGTTTATTCAAGCTGTTTTTCAATTTTTCTTTCATTGTACCTACTCCTGCAAAATTAGCGTTTTCTTTGTTAAGATAGGCAGTGATAGTCGAAACAAATGGAATGACTTCAGATATGCAGCAGTCTGAAGAACTTGTAATTTTTGTTATGTCTTCAAATGGCTTTAACAAATTTAAAATGCTTCCAACTAATTCCCATTCGGAAAATGTCAAGTCTGTAAGAGTCCCATGATCCAAAATATATAAATTTACTGCTTGTTTTTGTTCAAGTAGGCGAGAGAGTAGATAAAATGAGGAATTCCAACGTGTTTGTACATCTTGGAAAAGTTTGTGTTTGGGAAGGTTTAGTTGTTCTTGTAGTTTACTTAGTTTATCGCAAGCAGTTTGAGAGTGATTAAAATGCGAAACGATTTTTCTTGATCTTGCTATTAAATCACTGACTGAACGTTGACTTTGTATAGCATCCTGTATTACAAGTTGTAAAGAATGAATGAAGCATGCTTCATAATTTACTTTTGCCTTAACAAAACCATTCCTCATATTGGCAGCATTGTCTGCTAATACTAAGTGAATATGTTCCCTTTTTATATTCCATTCTTGTAACAAAGAATTAAATGCTTCAGCTATGGCGTCTCCTGTATGAGATCCTGGGAACTTCTTGCAGGCAAGTGAAAAATGGGATCTCTGATTTAAACTTAAACATGTTTTTTCAAAAAAATGGATTGTGAGAGACAAAAAAGAACTGTTTGTATATTTGCACGTCCAAATATCTGTAGTAAAAGATGCTTTTCCCAACATATTTGAAATTTTTTGAGTCACTTGTACTTTACATCTTGAGTAAATATCTGGTACAACTTTTTCTCTGAAGTATTTGTCAGAAGGAATTTCATAATTTGGAATAGCTTTCTTTAGTAGCCGAGTAAAGCCATCATCTGATACAATGCTGAATGGCTGATTATCTAAACATATCATTTCACCTATAAGGTAGTGAAACTCCTTCGCTCTGGATGAATTAATGTCCCACTTTTGCATTTGCTTGAAAGAGTCAGCCAGTGAGACTTGCAATAGCTTAGAGTTAGAGTTAGAAGTACTACTAGAACTACTAGAAGGTCCAGCCGTTTCTAAAAAAAAAAGACTCAGGGTGATCAAAAGTCAAAACGTTGAAATAAACGGCGAAATTTGTTTTTAAATAAAATCATATCGTAGGTGTTAATTGTTAATGAAACGATTTAAAGTGATGAAAAAGAAAAATGTCCCCCCTCCTACACAAATTCCTTTAATTTCCCCAAATTCCCATTAAATTACTTAACTCTTCAGATTTTTTCAGTAATTTTTTCACACAAATTCCCTTAAAATTCCCTAAATTCCTAATAAAATAAATCCCTAGATTTGTAGCAAAAAATTCCTGGGTGGTTTGCCCCTCAATCCTATATAATAATATAATCCTGAATGAGCAGGTCCTATTGTTGGTAAATATTTTTATAACGTGAACTGGAAAATAAAAATTTAGTACTAACCTGAGCTTGAATCAGTCCCTTTCAATTTATAATATTCTTGAGGATGTTTTTTCTCTAAATGGTATTTCATGTTTGAGGTATTCGCCGATTTTCCCACTCCCCCTAATGAAATGGTTATGTCACACAATTTACATTTTGCGGTGGATTTCTTATCTGCTGGGGATAATTTATTCTTTATGATATATTTTCAATAAATACTTTTTCCATCCATTTCGCTACTTTGCACTCCACCAAACTCCAATAGGATTATTATTAACTATTAATATTGTGTCTTTGTTAAAGATTAACTAAATTACGCCAAGAAATAATCGAACTTAAAACGATCTGCTTTAAGAATGCAATACTGAATGCAGGGCAATAAACGCACGGGATTCACCGAGAAATTCAAATTAAGGGGATTCACCAATGACTTGGCGCTGAGCCACATAAATTACCGCCTATTGCTGTGTTGCCAAAGTGCAATTTTTGTTTTTATTTTTGTGATTTTAAATTGAACGTTAAAGAATTATAAATTATATTACAGAATATTCAGATTTTAGACATTAATAATGTTATCAATTAAAAAAGGCCGATATGCCGATATATATCGTTATCGGCCAAGACATTATCGGTATCGGCCGATTATCGGTATCGGCTAAAAAAGTCATATCGGTCGATCACTACTTTTATATGTCATGAAATTAGGGTTGGAACAACTATACCTGACTTAATGCATTTCTAGGTCTTATTTTGTAAATGAACGGACGAATGGAACATCGAAGAAAAGGAGTAACATATCCAATTCGAATAAAAGACAAGAACAGACAATGGTTCATGCAAATAAAAGAATAAAGTGCTCGCCGAATAGCTCGACTAGAACAGAGAAAGAAGAGTTTAGGTAGCTAGTTAACTGTGCATCCTTTTGTAGATAATTAAATCGCACTAGCACATTATTAATTATTAAGATTATTGATGTGTGTTCAGTTATCTAATATCTAAATTATTTTGACCTAACTGGACAGCTGCCATTGGTCGACCAAGCCGGGAAATAGGTATAATCATAAAAATATATTTAATAATGCATATTTTAAAAAAATTGTAGAAGTTATGTTAGATATATTTTAGGGCATAGGGTTAATAGTTTAGTTTTAAATGAATACAGGGTGTCCCAACTGTATATATATATTTATCAAATATCGATACAATGTGTCCTAAAATAGAGATATGACGAGAGATATGACGTCGTCGAGATTTTTTTTAAATGGCAACCCTAGTTTTTATTTGCTATTTTTAAGCAGCATATTAAGTTACACATAACTGTCAAATTTCAAATTTTTGTTCCTTCTCATTTATAAGATAATATGAAACAAAAATTAATTTTATTTACTTTAAACAAATAAAAAATACTTCTGTTCGTTTTTAAAATTTTTTTGTTAATAAATGCTCAAAGTGTTGTCCATTCATTATTGTGCAATATCCTAAATGGAACAAAAACTCGTTTTGAACATTTCTAATAACTAACCTACACTCATGTCTTATTCGTGCTTTTAACTCCTCAATATTTGTTAGTTTCGCCCTAAAAACTTTGCTTTTCAAGTGTCCTCATAAAAAGTAGTCTAAAGAGGTAAGGTCTGGAGACCTGGGTGGCCACCCAACTAGCAAAATAAATTTTATAGAAACTTTTAAAGCAATTTAATGCAACAACTATAAAATTGTTTTGTAGTGTGTATTTGGTGATATTTATTCAACAATATTTTATCGACACTTTAAAAGTCTTACACAAATATTATATAGTGATTGTATAATGCAGTCTGATAATATAGCAATTTAAAGAGATATTTAATTTTTTAGTGCAGAATTAAAATCCATATTATTTTAAAAGGGGCGTATAACAACGGAGATTATAAATATTGTACCTACTTATTTAAAAATTGATCAACCGAATCTAATGGCGCTCGTTCGTAAAAAATGATTGATATTATATCACCCTTATCATTTTAACAATCTCGAATTAGCGTTAATAACTCAAACTTCATTGCGCCGGAAGTTTTTGTGGCACAAAAATAATGCACTTTAGTTTTGGCCACGTTTGCTTAAAAATTAAAAAAAAATATAAAGGGTGTTTCAATAAAAACTCCCAGGCCAATTATTTCGAAAACTATATGTGACATGTAAATTCTGTAAACGCCAGTTTTTAGCCTCTATGATTGGCTTCACAACTGTGTAATAAATGTGTTTAAATAATACAAGATGTAGGTGGCGCCATGGTGCAAAGAATTTTTTCGATGACAGGAACTTTTAAATGTTGTGGTTCTTAAAGATAATTAATGTCTCATAAAAATTTTTGATAAATCCAACATGAACGGAGATATTTGGGGTTAAGTTTTTTATTAAAATAATTTTAACGAGTATTTTAATTATAAATATTTTTAATATCCTTTAGCAGATTTTAATTTAATTTTGGTAATGATAATTTAAGTGATAAAACGCTCGTGTAGCGCTAAATTATTACGTCCCGTGGCGTCTCAGGGGACGCCTTAACAAATAATATTGGCAAAAAATAAGACGCCACTGAGTTTTTGGTCATTTTTATATTTTTTTCGGATTAAGCAACTAAAAATATCCTTTTATTGTCTGTTAAATTGTTTTCATAGCTTGCTTCGTTTTCGAGAAATAAAAATAAAAACAATTTTATTGCATATATGCATTAAGAAACAAAACCATAAATTATGAATACGTTGTATTTTTTTTGTTATTTAAAAGCAAAGTTAAAACATTAAAGCATAATAAAATAAAATTAAAAGATGTTTTAAATTTTATGAAAGAACTGATGAGAAATTATACAAATTATTAATGAAAATTAGAACAATACCCAAAACTAACTAATGGGGTCGAATGAGGTGTTCAAAATTATTGCCGTTTTCATACACACACATAGAAAATCGATATAATAATTCGGTTCTGCAAACTCTTAATAGTGTATTTCGATTAATAGCGGCTATAGTAGCATAAATTTTGTTGTACAGGTCAGCCATGTCTTCTATTGGTTCCTTGTAGATTTCATTTTGTAAGTAGCCCCATAAATAAAAGTCCATCGGGGTGAGATCAGGGGACCTTGCTGGCCATCTAAGATCCCTATTTGTGCTGATCACTTTTCCTGGAAACGTCACATTTAGATGATTCATAACGATATTGTTATTGTGTGCTGGGGCACCGTCTTGATGAAACCACATAGTATTTACGTCAATTCCTACATTTTGTAACAGCACAGGGAGATCGTTTTGCAGAAATTGTAAATAACGAACTGAAGTTAAATGTTCATGGTACAAATAAGGCCCGATTATGTAACCATTTACAATACCACACCAAACATTTACCCCAAATCGTGTTTGAAATTTAGTCTGTCGCATCCAGTTAGGATTTTCCCGGGACCAGTAGCGACAATTATGTCTGTTAATTACTCCATTATTGTGAAACCGGGATTCCTCACTCCACATAATTTGGTTTAATAAATTTGGATTTTCTTCAAAAAGAATATGAAAATGTGCCAAAAAGTTAAATCTGCGCTGGTAATCTTCTGGTTGTAGATGATGCATTACTCCATTATTGTGAAACCGGGATTCGTCACTCCACATAATTTGGTTTAATACATTTGGATTTTCTGCAAAAAGAATATGAAAATGTGCCAAAAAGTTAAACTGCGCTGGTAATCTTCTGGTTGTAGATGATGCACTGAATAAATCGACATTTCATAATAGTGGGCTAGTCAATAAACACAACTTTCACTACTATAGCGACAGTAATCCTAATTTTTTTCGTACTCTAGATCGCCAACATAGATGGTCATTTAACATATGGAGTGGAATTGTGGGATCACATGTAATAGGTTCGTACTTTTTTTATGGCACTTTACACGGTAGGAAATTTCGAAGATTCTTGCGTCAAGATTTACCCCTACTATTGGAAAATGTGCCATTAGAAACAAGAGAGAGAATGTGGCTACATTTTCAAATCGCTGTGCGGCAATATCTAAATGCACATTTTCATAACAAATGAATTGGGAGAGGCGGCCCACAAAACTGGACGGCAAGCTCGCCGGATCTAACTTGTCTTGATTTCTTTCTGTGGGGGTATGTCAAAAATATTGTTTATGATATCCCGCCAACAACTCCAGAAAATATGAAAGAACGGCTAATGCCTTTGAAACTATAACGCCTCGGATGTTAATTAAAGTCAAATTATCGTTTCAAAAGAGAGTCCTATAGTGCATTGAAAATAATGAACAACATTTTGAGCACTTACTTTAATTCATATTTTTTATTGATTAGTGAATTTTACGTAGATTAGTCAAAAATGTCGTTATAATGTTAAATAATTCTTCAGATAAATAAATAATGTTTAAAAACTAGAAAACTATTAGAGATAAGTGTAGGAAACCCTAATAAGTTTTGAAAGACAACTTAATTTGCCATTATTAACCGCCATAATATACCGGGTGTACCATTTAAAATAAGGGAGTGAACCTGCTTTATATGCGATAAATATTTAACAGTAGTTTTTGAAACCCCTATATAACTTCTTTACCAAAACTTTATTTTGTTACGTAGTCCATTTCCTTAGCTGATAATTGGGGTTTCAAATAAATTTTCAAAATTAATGTGTCTAGTAGATATTAAATTTTAAAATGTCTTATGTAATTTACATATTCGATAATATCTCAGAAACTGAAAGAGTATGACAGTAACGTACCCTAACTTGGTCCGTAGATAACTTTGATATGGATCTTTTTTCTGGAACATCCGGTATATTTTAAAATAATTTTAAGGTGTGCCCACAAACATCCTGCATTTACTCAAAGAAAAAGAAAATTTTAGAATTTAGCCGTTTTTCATTAGGGCGACTACATTATGCGCCTCTCAATGATCCTATCCTTAATCCTATATACATTTTGCGCCGTGGCTTAAATCAGGTAAATATTTGAATGAACAATTGCGCCTCTTTTGTCAAAAAAAAATATCTGATAACATTTATAAAGAACCCTCTATTTCTTAGGGTAACCCATATACGAATAAATAAAAAACTATAAAAAATTCACTTATTATTTATTTATAGTTATAAAGTGTACAATTTTAATAAATTTTTTTAAAATCATCTTACTTATTATAATTACAATTTTAACAAAAAAATTATTTAAAAATCTTACATATTATAAAATATACAATAATAATTAATTAAAAATGTTTTATTAATTAACCAAATTAAAACTGGATATGCATTCAATAAAATGCATTCTACCTATAACATTATTTTTATATTGAATTATTAAATTTTTTATGCTCTCTTGTTTTTTTTTCAATTTTATATCATAACGTTTTACACATACCGGGTGTTGCATCGTCGAGCGGGACATAGGAAATCCCATGTAATTTTAAATGGGGTCAATTATTGGCTTCCCTAATTATTTTAGAGAAAAATTCTATTTAGGTTTATTAAAGAGCACTAAAACCCACATTCAAAAGAATAACTTTAGATATTTTTGATGAGCCCGTTTACGGGTTATCGCCGATTTCTTTTTAACTATTTCTCCTTTTTATGGCCCCGTATTTGCGGGCACCAGTCAAGGTAAAAGATGGCTGTCAAATAAAGTTGTCATTTTGAAATGTGTGCTTTATTGTTATAAAAACTCGTACATCGAAAATATTAAAGGTGTATTTATGAGTACAAATTAATCTGAATAAAACTAAAATAAAGTATCCAATTACAAGGTTAATTATGACATTTTACATGTTTCAATATTTTACTAATTAATAGGTAGGTACCTACTATTAAATTGTTAGAACTTTAGGATTTAAGATGTTCAAATATTCCTCCATTGACTGCTAGACAATAACCGAGGCGATCATAAAATTCTCTTCTTACATTCGCTAGTTGGTAAACTGAAATTCTATTGCATTCGGCAGAAATAGCATTTTTTAACTCGTCTAGATTTGGGTATTTTTTATCTTTGTATATCCTGTTTTTTAAATGGCCCCAGAGAAAGAAATCATTTGGCGATAAATCAGGAGACCTGGCTGGCCAATTTACTGTATGATTTAAGCCAATAACATTTCCATTAAAAGCACGGTTTAAATATTCCCGGACAGCCAGGGTACTATGTGCCGGGCAGCCATCCATTTGGTACCAAACTTCCTGATTTTCCCTGGCGGCATCATGTAAAGTAGGTAAAATATGATCTTCAAGTAGTTCCAAAAAATATTCTGCATTTAAATTTCGTGTAAGAAATAATGGCCCGATAATATTTTCTCCGAAAATCCCAGCCCATACATTAACTTTTTGTGGATATTGCGTCCTTGTTTCCACAAACCTGTGTTGGTTTTCTTTGCTCCAATATCGATAATTTTGAACATTGGGTTCATTGTTTAAGGTAAATGTGCATTCGTCAGTGAAACAAATGTTTTTTAAAAATTCCCTATCCATGTTTGCTCTTTCCATCATACCAAAACAAAACTCCTGTCGTCGTATTTCGTCCCTATCTCTTAGCTCTTGGTGCTTTTCATATTTGTATGAATAATATTTATGTCGTTTCAAAGCTCGTAACGCTGTGGTGTGATCTAATCCTATGTCATCCTCAAGTTTCCTTGTGCTGATCTTCCCATCATTTTCTTCCACGCACAATAAAACTTGCAAGTCCCTATCATTTCTTGCATCTCTTCTTTGTTCCTGCCTTTCTTCACATCTGCAGTTATTTATTACAGTGCCTTTTGTCTCAAATTTCTTGATAGTCCTTTCGACTGTAGATTTTGCAGGTATCGGTCTATTCGGATACAGAGCAGCAAACATGTCTGACAAATTTTGATAACTATTTCCTTGATAATACCATTTAATCATCAATGTTTTTTCTTCAGAAGTGTAATTCATGGCTAATATTTTCGATGTACGAGTTTTTATAACAATAAAGCACACATTTCAAAATGACAACTTTATTTGACAGTCATCTTTTACCTTGACTGGTGCCCGCAAATACGGGGCCATAAAAAGGAGATAGTTAAAAAGAAATCGGCGATAACCCGTAAACGGGCTCATCAAAAATATCTAGTTATTCTTTTGAATGTGGGTTTTAGTGCTCTTTAATAAACCTAAATAGAATGTTTCTCTAAAATAATTAGGGAAGCCAATAATTGACCCCATTTAAAATTACATGGGATTTCCTATGTCCCGCTCGACGATGCAACACCCGGTATATCGGTACTTTGAATTTTTACATAAATTTCAATTTGAAATCCTTTTAACACATCTATAAATTGAAATAGATTAGGATGAGGTTGATAAAAATGCGATTTTAAATTGGAATGGAAGGATTCACATAAATTGGTAGTTCTTAAAACCGATTCACTTGCTTCAGCCCACAAGGAAGGTGGAAAAGAAGCCTCATCACTAATATAGTTTTCTACTAAATAGTCACAATATTTTTGTAATTTTTCGTTTTTTGGTAACTTCTCAAATAAATCAAATGCTAAACAATCACCAACTTCATTGGGGTCTAAATATGTTAATCTGAATGTAGTCCGAAGCCATATTCCTATATCAGAATACTTATTTTGATATTCACCAGAAAGCCCCAATTTTTGAATTTTGCGATAAAAGGCTTGTCCGAGATGGAATCGGCAACCAACCCTTATAGATTCTGGGAACACATGGGTTACAGCAGAGAGAATAGCAATTTCAAAATCAGTAATAATTATACAGTGAGGACATAAAGTCTGGAAAACTACCTTTTGCAAGTAAACGAAGCACCTGAATAAAAAACGCTCGGACACGTCGATATTATTTAATTGTCTTCTATCTTCTAAGATTTCTGAGATATATACAGGGTGCTTCAAGAAAGCTGGGCAGCTGTTAACTTCTTTTTTTTTAATGGAACACCCTGTATATTATTGCATTTTTGGATTCTACTGACAATTCTAAGAATATTTCATATAGGATGTCCTATACCTAAATTCAATTGTTTTTAAAATATTGCCAGTTGAAATTATACATTTTTTCATTAAGAGAAAAACCATGATACAACGTAAAATCTAGGAGAAATGTAGTAACTTGATGTCACTTTGACTCGTTGTCACTATGACAACTGTGCCAATTTTTAACATACTGTAGGACAGTTCTGTTACTGTCAAGTTATTAAAAATGCTCTCAGAGCGAGAAAGAATGGAAATTCTGATGATGTTTGGCTGGGGAGATCGCCAAAGACATTTGGGCGAAGTTTGTGAACTTTTTAATAACACATATCCAGAGCGCGGACAAGAAATTACGATATCTACAGTCAGCAAAATTGTCAATAAATTCCTTGAACATGGTTGTGTAAAAGATCTTCCCAGGACAGGTAGGCCGAAACTAGATGATAATAAGAAATTAGATGTTTTACTCAGTTATAACGAAAATCCACATTTACCTACAAGTCGAGCAGCATCGGATTTGTCCATTGGTCAAACATCGGTAAAAAATATTTTAAAAAAGGCAAAGTATCATCCATTCAAAATAAGATTAATACATGAATTAAATGAAGACGACTATATGACCGCCGAATTCAGTTTTGCGAAAATATGCAAGAGCGGTGCAATATAGATCCATTTTTTTGTAGAAATATTTTATTTTCCGATGAAGCTACCTTTTTTCTTAATGGTACTGTCAACCGACAAAACTGTAGATACTGGTCCACAGAGAATACTCATTGGGCTCAAGTGGCTCATACGCAACATCCCGAAAAAATCAATGTTTGGGCTGGAATATTTCAAGACAGGATTATATAGGTACGTATTTTTTCGACATTAACTTAAACGGCGAAATTTATCTTGACTTTCTGCAACTAGAGTTGATTCCTGCCTTAGTTCAACTGTATCCAGGTAATGAGCCTGATATACCAACTCCAACTATGTGGTTTCAACAAGATGGAGCACCACCTCACTACGCGCTTACTGTTCGGCAGTATCTCAATGAGATATTTCCTACCAGGTGGATAGGACGTCGTGGCCCCGTAGAATGGCCGGCCAGGTCTCCGAATTTGACTCCCCTAGATTATTTTCTGTGGGGATATTTAAAAACCAAAGTTTATTTCAACAGACCTCCTAATATCGATGCGCTGAAAAATCGTATAAGAGATGAAATTCGACAAATCCCACCTTTTTTCATTCGAAACGTGCAACAAGAGTTCATCGATCGGTTAGGATATTGCCAGGAAGTTAACGGACAACAGTTTCAGCATTTGTTACGTTAAAATGTGTCATTTAAGTTATTGTCATTAAAAATTCAGTAAACTAGTAAGGTGTGTTTTATTTTAAAAACAATTGAATTTAGGTATAGGATATCCTATATGAAATATACTTAGAATTGTCCGTAGAATCCAAAAATGTAATGATATACAGGGTGTTCTATTAAAAAAAAAGAAGTTAACAGCTGCCCAGCTTTCTTGAAGCACCCTGTATATATCTCAGAAATCTTAGAAGATAGAAGACAACTAAATAAAATCGACGTGTCCGATCGTTTTTTATTCAGGTGCTTCGTTTACTTGCAAAAGGTAGTTTTCCAGACTTTATGTCCTCACTTATACTTGGGAGCTAAAATACTACTAATGAATTCGGTGCATTTTTCATTAAGTAATTTGAACAGATTTACATAAGTAACTTTCTCCTTATTTGGTAGTAAACAAAAAACAAGTGGGATATAATAACCATTCTTTTCCCCATGGATTGTAAACAACTGCATAAAAAATTTTGTGCAATAAGTGAATGTACCATCCATATACATTCTATCAACAGAACATAACATTTTCAAATTTGTTTCGCATGAGAATATTACAATTTTCTTTTCTTTATCATTTGCTATAACAAAATTTTCATTTCTATTGGTTTTTATGTTTAGTTTTTCTACAATATTTTGTGCGTCTTCTAAAGATTTTGGAAGTGGAGGCAGTGGCGTAGCCACAGGGGGGCGATCGCCGCCCCCTTGGCCTGGCGCCCTTTTACTACTTAAAAAAATAATTCTTAAAAAACAAGATCGGTCCTATTTGATTTTTAGTAAAGAAAAGCGAGGGAATAAACTTAATAAAACCGGTTTTGAGAGCGTCCCATCACATTTTAATTTATTTTTTTTTAAATAGGGAGCATGAAAAAAGTGAATTCCTACGAAATTTGGGCGTGGTCCCAGAATTTTCTTGCCTGCGGCGCTTTAGCTCCGCGGTCTACGCCCCTCCGGTAGTTCGCCCCCTCCGCCCCAAAATGCTGGCTACGCCACTGAGTGGAGGCAACATTTTTCGTCGACTAGTATAAATGCTTCGCCTGGCAGTAGTTATTCCTAAAGTAGTAAGGTGTCTTGACTGAGACACAACTGGTTATTACTTATAATATTTGCAGAATTATACCGTTGACTCTTACTGCCATAAATAATCTACCTGATTAAATCCTATTGTATACGCCTCAACCTCTTCACAGCTGAATAAATGGGATCAGGGTCGGCTTGAAAATGTACCTACACCACATGATTTATTTTTATAATTTAAAATAAATAGACAGGTATTTTTTAGTTTTAGGTACCTATAATAAATGTACCTGGTCCGGCTCTACTCGAAAAGTTTTTAAAATTTGGGATTCCCTTATTTATTTTATGGTCAAAGGGATAATGAGGGTTTTATTGCAGTCTAAAGATCAACGATATAATTCTACAAATACTATACAATTTATTTTTTCATTATTTTTGTCGGCTTTTCGCTGAGGTCTTGCACTGCTTTTCTCTTTATTGCACTGCACAACACATATGCTTCCATTGTTGAACTATCTAAGGGTACGTGATTGTGTTTTTCATGTTCACAAACCACCAAATTGTCATGTCCAATTGTATAACATGCCAGTGGCGGCTCGTCGTATAAAGCAACTGAGGCCGGGCCTCACATGTAAAATTAATAAATTATTTATTTAAATATAAAACGTTTTTTAACTGATTTCCAATCATTAAAAGTATCAAAACAATAGAACATTGAATTACCATCAAAGTTCAACATATTATCTTTTAAATTTAGCGCGCACCCCATCCAACATTAATTTTAAAAACTGAAATCGTTGCCTGACCGCATAAAAAGAAAAATGTAATCCCAAAAACTTGAGCTTCCTTTACGTCACAAACGCTATGCTCTCCAACCCGGCACCTCCACCGCATTAATTGCGCAGAACAGGAAGAATAGGCAAATTTTGTAGGCGAGTGAGGCCCACTTATTTGGGCCTATATATCGTATTATTTTTACAGTAGCTTGCAATGGCTTGCATGTTGCCAAATGTTTATTGAACAAGGACACTGTGTGTGTGTGTGATACGTTTATTTGGCTCTGGATTTAACCAACTGGCCAGCTTATATTTTATTTATTCTTTCTATCTTTAGCTTATTTTTACAAATTACCCCTACATATTGTAATCATATTCAGATCTTCTTTTATTCATACTGGACTTATTCCTAAAACCTCTTTTTTTTTTTTATTATTATTTTTTATTTTATTTTATTATTTTTTTTTTCAAAAAGTAATTCCTTTTTTCTTCTCCTTTTTTTTCTTTTTCTTTTTCCTTTTCTTTTTTTTTTTTTTTTTTTTTTTTTTATTTCAATATTACTATTACTATTATTTTACAGCTGGACCTTTTCGCCCTATCTGAATAATGGGTCTAGAGTTTTAAATTAATTTTATTAATATGGGAATAAAGAATCTTATAAATTTCTACCTTCTCAATACTGACCAAATAATTTAGATTTACAGGAAGGGTCACAAGTTTACTGATACTTTTAAAGAAATCGTTATTGGCTTGAACCTGATCTTGACAGTTAAAAATACAATGTTGGATGTCTCCTATCTCTCCACAAGTGCACAAACTACTATCTTTTAATCCTATTCTATGTAAATATACAGGACAGAGGGTGTGTGAACTTCTAATTCTACAAATTGTTTTTATAAAATTTTTGTTGTGTTCTTTACAAAACCATGGTCTTGTATTTACATTTGGTTTTATTAATTTATAATCACCCCCCGTGGAAGCGTTCTGGAAATGATTTTGCCAATCTAGTACCAATTGATTTTTAATAATTCGATGTATATCTGAAGCCGGCATTTTAAATGATGGGATCGTTTGTCCATCCCCGGTCGCTTCTTTGGCGAGCCGATCTACAATTTCATTTTGTTTTATACCTATATGCGCCTTGACCCAAACTAAATTAACTGATTTATTTTGGTATTTTATTTCTTGAAATAGTTTTAAGATATTCACAATTATATAGTTTAAACTAGGAATACAAGATGCATTTTTTATCTTTTCCAGAGCGCTGCGACAGTCAGAAAAAATTACAAATTTAAATTGATTATTTTGGGACAAGCAATACTTTAAAGCTTGCTCGATTGCTACTAGTTCAGCTGAATACACTGATGTCTTCTGAGGTAATCTGAATTTGGATGAGAATGTTAGATTAGCGTGATAAAATGCGCATCCTACTTTATTATTTATAGCTGATCCGTCGGTAAAAATGTGTTCGTGTCCTGCCCAGGTCGAGTTTAATTCTTTTACGAAATCCGCTTTTATGACGTGAGTAATATTGTGTTCCTTTTCTATGGATATGATCGGAATATTTTCATAAGTTTCATATTCTATAGTATAGCAGGGAGGTGTATGAGTTTGATACATTTCGTGTTTATATTCCATTATCCGTCCATAGCTTTCTACTACTAAAGGAGTTTTTTTTAAGCTCCAGTATTTGTGACAGTAGTTTAATATTAATAAGTTGTTTAATTTAATGACGAGATCGCTATTCTTTGCTACATGTTTTATTACAAATTTATCGCTCATTAATCTCCTCCTAAGAAAAAGAGGAGGTTCCGAAGTCTCGGATTCCATTACATTAATCGGAGTACTTTTTAAGAATCCAATACATAGCCTTAGACACTTATTCTTAACTACATCTAGTTTTTTTAAATGCGTGTCGGCTGCGGATCCATAAAATAGGCTACCATAATCCAATATAGATTTTATAAGAGATTTATAAAATACTAAACATATATTGGGGTCTGCTCCCCATTTTTTATTAGAAAATGCCCGAAGAACGTTAAGTCCGTTTTCCGCTCTTTTGATGATTGAATTGATATGATCCTTCCATAGCAATTTCTTGTCCAATGTTATACCTAAGTATTTTGTTGAGCTTCTATATGGAACATTTATGTTTCCTATTTTGATATGGTTCGGAGGGGAAAATCTTTTCCTTGTAAAGGTGCATATTATTGATTTCTCCGCAGCTATGTTTAGACCATTTTCTTGGAACCAGCCCGTCGCTGTCTTAAATGCGTTTTTAAGATTAGTATGGTTTACTTCTAAGTCTTTATTTTGAGTGTATAAGACTACATCGTCTGCAAATTGAATTATCCTGAAGTTATTCCTGTGCATTTGTTCTTCTAAGTCATGTGTATATAACATGTACAACAATGGGCTGAGTATGCTGCCCTGAGCCAGACCCAAGCCCGACTCCCGACAACCCGTCAATCCATTGTTGGCTTTAATGTATGTTTTCCTACAATGGTACAGAGCGTAAATATTTTTAACGATTTGCTGGGGAAATCCTATTTTTGAAAGCTTTCGAGCTAATATGAAGATGTTTACATTATCGTATGCCCCCTGGATGTCCAGAAACAAAGAGGAGGTTGACTCGTTTGTTGTAAAGCCTAGTTGGATATCCGTCACTAGATGCGCGATAGCATCCTGAGTGCTTGAACCTCGTCGAAAGCCATATTGTGATCTTGGTAAAAGTTTCTCTTTTTCTAACCAGTATTCCAATCTGTTTTTAATTATTCTTTCATAGGTTTTGAGGAAACATGATGCCAGCGAAATTGGTCTGTAAGAATTTTCTTCCTCTGGCTGTTTTCCTGGTTTTAATATTGGAATTATTAAATACTCCTTCCAATCCTCCGGGATGGGGATGGAATTTGAAAAAATATTGTTAAATATGTCTAGTAGGTGTTCTTTAACTAAATCGGGAAGTTGGGCTATAATTGAATACTGTATCCTATCTTTTCCTGGTGCTGAAGTATTATTTTGTTTTAATGCTCTTTTCAATTCGTTAAAGGAAAAGGGCCTTGTTAGAAATCGGTGATTGAAGTTCCTGTTTACATTTGGTAAATTTTCTATTTGCTCAAAAGGCAAACTGACATACAATGGAGATAGTTTGCAATGGAACCTACTAACCCAATCTGATTTACAGTCTAATATATTAGAATTTGCCAATTTTCTATTTTTATAGCAGTTTACCTTTTTCCAAATTTCTTTCATAGGTATATTTTTATTTAATGAGGAACAAAAACTACGCCAGGAGTCTTTTTTTGTTTGTTTTATGACTTTTTTAGCCAAAGCATCTGATCTTTTATAATTAATGAGGTTTTCCTGATTCGGGTTATTTTTATAAATTTGGAATAAGACTTTACGTGTTTGAACGACCCTGTCGCAGCCTTCATTCCACCACTGTTTTCCTTTAGACTTTTTGTTGCTAGTTGTGTTGGTTTTTGGAACAGCTTCCTCTAATGCATTATTTAAATTCCTAGAACAAGGACACTTATTGACTTATTTACTTATTATTTAAATGTTTTATTTTTAAAAACATAAAAAAATAAGTTAGAAATGATTGATAAATGATTTCATTGTTCTATAAGATATTATTAATAAATATGCAATTAAATCCCAATAACAAAAAACAGATAAAAATTAAAGATTATAGGTGGGTGCCTAGTGCCTATTTGAAACTTGGCAATGTTTTATTGCTAACAGGCTCATATATCTTTTCTTCTCGTTGGATCAGGTGTCGGGTTCTTAGATTTAATTAGTGCCATTCGTTTATGATTGTTAACCTATCGTGATTTTAGATTTTCGAGGCAGGTCTGCGGGTTAAAATACTGACACCTAATTAATTTGTTTTCTTGTTGTGTTTGTGCACATACCGACTCCTAGAAAGAGTCGGTTGTGGTTGGTGATAGGAGGTAAGGTAAGGCAAGAGCCCTTTACATCAGGTGAGTAAGCCGATTTGCTTTTTATTTTAATAATTAATACAGTATTGCCATTGCCAAGGTCCAAGGTTTCGTTACATAAAATTATTTTTTTTATGCTTTGTGCCTATTTTAATTTAAATTATGAATCCCTCTCACGATATTGTTTTGTCTTTGCTTGAAACCCCTTTCTCGCGACGACCTGAGATAGAAAAACGGCAAATTTTGGAGAGTCGACCAACACCAAAAATAACGGCAGTTTTTAGCGAAAAGAGGGTGGGTCGGGAAAGTTCGCGATCATTTCAAACTTCATAATATGATAGTTACAAATGGCTTTGCGGGAGTTCATATAAACAAAGTTTGTATTGCTGGCCGTGTATTTTATTAGGCAGCGTAAAAAACAATTGGAGTTCAGGGTGTGGGTATTCTGATTTAAAAAAATTTTCACGGGCGGTAAAATCACACGAAAGTTCCAAAGAACATATCGACCGTCTGTTTCCATATGTGGCTATCTACAAAATGTTGATTTTACAGGAAACATAAAAGAAAGTTTGATACACTCTATCAAATCGAGGTCTACAAATTGCCCTGTGAGGTATTACACATACTTTAACTTATACAGTTCTTAATTGTTTTTTATACTAATTTGGTGTTAAAAATCTAAGACAGTGACTTGTAAGAAAAAAATAAAATAAAAAAACGCAGATAGCTACTTTTGAAATTAATATATTTTCTCAAAATGGTGGTAACATAAAAGAACCGCTATCCTAAAAAAAATCCTAAACTAAGAACAAAGCCAAATCATTAGTTCATTAATGATTATTGTTAAAAAAGTCTTCTTCGTCAGGGTCATTAACGTCTGGCACCACAGTTTCATCTTCAATACTTTCGTCGCTTAGCAAATTTGTAAAAAAAAGTCGACAGTCGTCTGGTACGCTACCAGAATTGCAAATCTCTTTTAAATGTTTGAGCTTCAGTGCAGAATTTTTTTTCTTTTCTTCATGTAAAGGTTTGAGACATACCTCCATGGCACGAACTGTAATTCGCCGTCCTCTGCGTGGAAGAATCATAATACTGCGAAAATCCTCATCAAAGTCGGTTTTGATTTTCATTACAAAGGGGGCTGCCTTCTCAAACCTTATCCACTTTATTTGGTGCCAGTTAACTACATTGCCATCTTGATCCTGAAAATGAAGACAAAATTTACAAAAAGATAATTCTATTCTTACCTACAATAATTATTGCATGGTTCACCTAAGGACCTGCCAGGAACGAAAAGTCCTTTTGTGTTCTTTTCTTCTGGCATTATGTTAGTGTCGACGTCTAACTGGTTGTGTGATTCGCTACTTTCTAAACAACAATAATTAGGACACCTTTATTTACCAAGTTTACACGAGCACCTAAAAGCGCACTAACGCAAATCGAATAAAGCAATTAAACTGATTTAACGAGATAAAACGCATGTGTAAACACTTCTAAATAGTGAATTAAAATCATTTAAACGGCTTAACCGTTTTTACACATGCGTTTTATATCGTTAAAAAGGTTTATTTTCTAAATTCACTTTTAGTTAATGCGCACTAAGGTGCTCGTGTAAACTTGGTAATTGAGAAAGTATTGTTGTTTTCATTAACTAACCTGGACTGCTTGGATCAGGAATGTAGTCAGCACCTTTAACAGAGTCGTCTGAATCAAATGGTTCCTGAATGGGTGGATCTAAGACAAAACAGGTCAAATTATAACATTATAAAGAGGCATTGAGAAAAAAGAGCTAGTACAAGCAGTTTAAAGGGTCACATTTTTTGTTGATGCTTTGGTATTTGTTAAGATATTTTGTTAGCTTTGATACTCTTAAGCTCTAAAATATATTCCTTAAAACGTAACCCAAAATTCTGTAATGAAGCTAGCATAAAATCTGTTAATTTGCTGCTGAACCCTAGTCAAACTGTAAAAAGTAACAACAAATACACACTAAATAAAATATCATAATAATATACAATTCAAACCAACCTACCTTCAATCTCCTGCGGATTATTATTTATGATTATTCTACTTTCTAAAGGCGTTTGATTTGAGGAGCTAGGCACCATACTTAATATTTTTTTGCCCCTGGAGGTCATGTTGGAAAAAATTACTTTAATTTATTGTAGGTATGTACTACTCTCACTTTTAAACAGTAATGGCAAACACACACTTTGCTGTTCAAACTACTACTAACTGCCTTTCCAGTTTTTATCCAAGACAACCCAACAAAAACTGACTTAAATCGACTTGTCTGTACAAGTAGTTATCTACAAAACGCGTAAAAATAACATAAAAAACTTTTAGTTCCACAACTGGCTAAGTGATCTTGGACACATATAGAATTAAGAAAATTATTTTTATTCAATTCCAAAACTAGCTATGTGATCTTGAACATATTTGGAACTAAAAAAAATATTTGTTATGCATATAGACACAAAAAGAATGATTAATATCGGCGCCAAATTTAAAAATAGCGAAATGGCTACTTTCGGAACTTATAAAAACATTTATTCTTAGTTAGACTGCGTAGATAGCTCAAAATCGTAATTTTGGTAGTTAGCCACATTTGGAACCAAACGGTCGATATTAAGAATTCTGTGGCGCTTACGAGAGTAGAGCAAAATGGAGACACAATAGCGGATGCACTGAGAGAAATTGACCCTGACCTTGCAAATTGAATATTTTTCTCGTGAAACCTAGTATTTCAAAATAATTATATTGCTGGTTGAATTCCTAACTACTCATTTTAAGCCAATGACCTTGAAATCGCGAAAAAATTTTGCCTGCGGCGCTATTTTCTAGCCTCACCCCATTATACACCCACGAGCCGCCACTGTAACATGCAGCTTTACAATTTTTTATACAGCATCGCCACCGTTTTTCACCACTAATTAAAACACCCACTTTTCTGAATTTAAAATTTTTAACAAACAACTTCTCCGCCTTTTGTACTAACAATACTTTTATTTTTTGAATCCATCTTTCTTTTAGGAAGAACTATCAACAAATGAAATTTTAAATAAGAAAGGTTCCATGAAAACATTCTTAGGTATAAACCTTAAAATGTCATTAACGGATTACTTATAAATGTTTCAATATTTTATTATGGGGGCAATTAGGGCTGAGGCTCAAAATGTACACAGGATTAAATTCAAATAACCTTCAGATTAGTAGAGGCGCATATTGTATCTGCCGTTTCATTAAAATACCGCGTCGTATAGGGTGAGCGGGGTGAGCCACCCTGTATATGTAATGTATTTCCAGTATTTGCGTTTCCTTACATAATCTCTTATTTTTTTTATTGTACTGAACAGCTGTTTTTCTTTCTTCTTTATTCTACCTTTATTAATACGATACTAACATTAGCCTAAGCGGATCTTCATTGTTATAAAATGTAATACTTTGGAAACAATAAATAATAAGCAAGTAACTAAGATATGTGAAACCGAAAAGGGTCGTCAGTTTAATCATCTGTATAATAAACTAATCAGAAAATTGCATTTGTCGATATCTCGAAAGTGGACAATAGACATAGAACATAGTATACATTTTTGGTAGAAAATTTACTGAAGAATCAGTATATTTGACAAAGACTACAGTCTCTTATTTAAAAGTTGATATTAAAAATTGTATTATTGAGGCACCCTGTGTACTTGAAAAGATTCCCACTCCCAACTTTTTAAATTAAGAATTATTCGTTTCAAAACTTTTTTATATCATATATTATTTATATAGGTACAAGATATTTACTGTTATGATTAGAGTTATATAATATAATATGTATACTGTTAATTTAATTTTTTGTATCAATAATTGAAAGTTGTGTTTTATTTTATTGTAAATAAATAAATACTTTGCTCCTAAATGTAAATATTCCCCGAATATTTTTTATCTTTTGATTTATTTATTAATACAGGATGTCCCAGATAAGAATGCACTATATACAGGAATCTCGTAAACCATCGGACATACAGAGACGATTAAATTAGAGGAAAGTTGCGCATTATTGATCTCTGAAACGTCGCGTTTTCAAATTTCAACAATTCCAAATATTTCCAAAGATATTTGGGAAAACCCGAATTTTTGCGATATCGTTATTATTGTTTTCTGATTATATTTGAAGAAATATGTCAAAATAAATTTTATCGTATCATTGAAGATTAAGTCATTTTTATATGATATCTTTATTAATAATTATTAACATCATAAACGTACTAAAACCTACATAAAACCTTAGTTACTCATAATACATTAGTTACCATAATTTAATACGTTAGTTACGAAAGCATAATACGTTAGATACCAAATAATATTAGAACTATTTTTCATGAACATGTAAAACAATATTTTGACAGTTTTCAAATTTGATGGATACACCGTTGTCTTTAACGTCCACGATCTTAGGTATGCCCTCTGAAGACTGATTATTGACCGAGAAAGCACTCCTTTCGATTTCGTGCGGTTCCCCAGTGCCTAATCCACTGCCGAAACATCGCCGATTTGAATTTTGCGAGCAATGGAAACTTTCTTGGTCACACTTTCTTCTAAATACCCTCTAGCAACCTTCGCCGATTCCCATCCACCAAGTTCTTGTGGGTCTAATATATCTCCTCCAGCATTAACAAGAAAATTTGCCGAAGATCTTCTAACGCAGTGACCAGTATACAAATTAGGATTTTCAAGTGAGAGATACTCAGCTATTTTTTGAGGTATTTTAGAGAAGAAATGAATGCCGCAGGGCTGTACCGTACATTTCCCTCTTCTATATGATACAAACAATCTTTGGTGAGTGACATGGTCTGGCCTTAACATTGCGTACTTTTTAAATAAAAGCACAGGATTGACTTCGCCGTCAAATATCACAGCGAAAATACGTTTCTTGTGGGTTTTTGAGTCGGGAATATTAACAATCAGCTTGTCCTCTAAAACGTCAACATCTTTCGTGGTCATTTTCGCTAATTCATTAGTTCGACAGGCTCCTCCAATTCCAATTAAAAAAGCTACTTTCATCATTAAAAACTTCTCGTCTGAGGCAGAACACACAAATTCGTTGACTTGTTCTCTTGTAAATACTTTTGATTTTTTTGCTCTATATCCAACATTTTTCTTCTTGATGAAACGTATTAAGGCGCCGTATTTGTCGATTTCCACTCTTTCCTTCAGTTCTAAAGTCGCTCGTAACATGGAATATTTCGGCCATAAGGATGAAGCAGAGTATTCCTCAGAGAGTTTTGCGAAATACGCCAGCAATACCGTTTCTTCTGCACCTTGAACATGTACTTTGTTTCGCCACTCACAAAACTGCCGATATTCTTTTTCATAATGGATTTTAGATTTGTCCGGAAGCAAGTTCAACCTTATAATGTTGGCTGCAGCTAATATATCGTCAGGAATATCAAAATCTTGCATGATTTTAATGATGACTTTTTGAAATGCCAAAATGAAATGACAAAACACCTTGTTTTTATTTTCGCATCGCCGTTGTCAATGATGCGATAAAGCTTTGAATATAACTCGATTATTAGCGATTTAACACCGTCTCGGACATTGCTAGGTGACGAGGCGACAGCCGACTATTATAAATCGCATAATAATCTCGTTATATTAATAGCTATAACATGCTCATTGACACATTTTATTCTCTACAACAAGGTTTAATTCAATTCTTAATCCGACGTTTTGTTTTTTCGCAACCATCAACTCTATTTTTTTAAATAGTCCAAAAAATTTATTTTACGCTACTTTTTAATCTGAATCCAACGACATATCACACTTATTTTTTGTTGAAATGTTTTGGACTAAAAAACTCATCATCGATGCAAATCAGCATCTTATTTAATTTTTGTTTGTTTTTATTGTTGTACGTAAACGTTAGTCGACTTTAAAAACAGCTTTTTTATTTTACATTTTTTTTTTAATAATAAGGCACAGCAGTGCAGGATTAATCTTTTATGGCGCTCTGCGAGCGGTGCGTGTGCGCAGGAAATGATTCACGTTGATCTTGAATCTTTGGAGATTATACTCGTTGGGAGCACGGCATCAGGGAGATCGTTACGGATTGATGACGTTCTCCAAATGAAAGAATTTTTAAACAGACGTTCAAGGCTTTCCAGGGTGTTTGTCAGATCATGGTTACCGATCAAGCGAATGGCTCTTCTTTGAATGGAATCCAGCAATCTTAGGGTATGTTTAGGAGCAGAGTCCCAAATATGCGAGCAGTACTTCAGCCATGGTCGAATTTGCGTTTTATAGAGCATCAAAAGTTGTTGGGGTGTATAGAGGTTCTTAGTTTGGAAAAGTATGACCGCAACGTGACTATGCCAAGATATATGACTATCCAAATTGATGAAGCCAAGGGAATAGCCATGACTATATCCGATTCTTCGACATTAACTTTTTTAGAAAAAACTGCCGCCGGGTTTTTTTTAGCGTTAAATTCTACTTGGTTACTGTCACCCCAAGACAGAATTTCTTCCAGTAGTACAGCCAATCTGTAAAATTTGCGAGAAAAAAATACCATAAGCGATTTTATTTCATAAATGGTTAGGGGGGGCATGTGATTAGCTCTTAAAACCAAATTTCGCCCCCCCCCCCCCTTGGGCGCTTGTGGGAAAGTGCAAAAAAATTTTGACTTGATTTTCCGCAAAAACAGTCGCAGAGAGATATTTTGTAAACAAATATTGTAAACAAATATTGTAGAAAACAATATTCTCCACAATTTATCTCATGTAGTCACTGCGCTACGACTAAAAGTGCAGAAATCAGAGGGCGCCAAAGTCGCCAAAAATCACTTTTATCTTATTTTCGACGCGAAAAATATTTTTTTGCTCAATCGCATAAATACAAAAGTTGTAGAGCCCAAAAAATCCTATAAATTGAGTCCGCGCTTTTTTTTTACTATTCACGGTTACGGAGATATAGCGCCTGGAAGTACCAACAGAATGCAGCGTCTTAGCATTCTATTAATATTGACCCTTATCTGGCACACTAATCACAGGAAACTGTTACGAAATAAAACAAATTAATATGGCAAAATATGCATTTTTTTTTAATATTAAAAATATAATAATATTATGTTGATATTTGCTCCAGCCGTTTTCGAGATATTTCAATTTAAAAATGCTGATTAAGTATACCACTGTTATATCAAATCACAGTTGCCATGAATGTACATACGATACGAATATTAATAATTATCCGGCTGTCATTTATTGTTTGATTTTTTACTGATTATTGGTATTGTTTTACCAAATCGCTTTAAAAATATCAACAAATTTTAATCAAAATATTACTGATAATGTATGGTCATGAAATCAATTTAGTACATTTAACTCTACAAATATACTATTGTACTATACTAGAGTAATAAAATTGCAAAAACAGCATATTTGATAACATCGGTAACTACAGATTATTGACGTCACAGAAAGGCAGGCGTTTTGACCCACATTCAAAATGTTAATGGTAATTTTATTGTAATCTCGTAACACAATTAGATTTACGAGAAAAGAAAAAAAAGCTGTATATTTGGACTTATATACAACTAAATTAACATTTAATTAAAAATTTTACACTCTATTATATTTAATTAATGGTAAATCTTAGAATTTGTTATTAACAATACCTACTTGTATAAGGCCATTACACTTACTGGTATTCTAACGTCGATTTGAAAATATTAAGTACTTCATTCTACGAGTTCTTATTGCTCCATATCAAGATAGATCCCCTAATTGTTTTAAAATATCAAGGGCATTTAACATTTTTTTAAATTTACACTTTCCTAATAATTTCTGTTCACTGTTGAGGTTGATTTGAAGCTAAGTAAATAAATCGCCTATAGTCGAGGATTCACAGGGTGCAAACCGTTTTGTCAATTCGCCTTAATGTAGGTATATTGATTATTCTATTCTATAACTATAATAAACTTGTGGAGAAAGACTTCGACTTTCCTTTCCCCTATAAAGCATTTTTAGTTGTGGCGTAGTGGTCATATTAGACGTGAGGATCTGTAACAATAGAATGCTACGATCACAGCACATAAAACGAATGATGCTGCATTCGGTTGGTACTTCCAGGCGCTATATCTCCGTAACCGTGCATTGTAAAAAAAAAAGCGCGGACTCAATTTATAGGATTTTTTGGGCTCTACAACTTATGTAGTTATGCGATTGAGCAAAAAAATATTTTTCGCGTCGAAAATAAGGAAAAAGTGATCTTTGGCGCCTTCTGCTTTCTGCACTTTTAGTCGTAGCGCAGTGACTCCATGAGATAAATTGTGGAGAATATTGTTTTCTACAATATTTGTTTACAAAATATTTCTCTGCGACTTACCGTTTTTGCGGAAAATCAAGTCAAAATTCTTTTTGAGTTTCCCACAAGCGCCCAAGGGGGGGGGGGGGCGACAATTTGGTTTTAAGCTAATCACATGCTCCCCCCCTCCCCCCTAACCATTTATGAAATAAAATCGCTTATGGTATTTTTTTCCCGTAAACCCGCTTTTCCATAACAGATTGATTGTACTACAGGACTACAGGTCTTTGTTGAGATGTGAGATCTCTTGCTACCTATAGAGATGTGCATTAGCAGTCGATGTCCGGGCATCCAAAATAAAAGATGAGACAAGTGTGCTGTCATCAGCGAAGTTATATATAGGATTTTTAGTTTTCTCAAAAGATCGTTAATGTATAGTAAAAAGAGGGTGGGCGACAATATAGAACCTTGAGGGACTCTGGCGTTGATGTTAAATGTGTCTGAAAGAAATCCGTCCATTGCCACTCGCAGAAAGCTTGACAACCATGAATAAAATTGAATCGGCATTCCGCATGCTCTCACTTTAGTTAGGAGCCCCTCGTGCCATACTCGGTCAAATGTCTTGGAAATGTCGAGTTCTACCGCCCGGGACTTCCTATGATGTTCTATTCTACGCGAGAAGGTCTCCTGTTGATCCAGACTTACGGAATCTATACTGGCGGTCACTAATAACGTTGAAGCCTTCCAGGTACTTCAATAATTTTTCTTTTTTTTTTTTTTCTTTTTTTTTTTTAAAGTTTATTCAATATATTATACAATAAAATATTTGCAATTTGTTTATATTAAAAATTTGAATAAACTAAAAATGATAATAAAAGTCACGAAGTCTTACTTGTAGTGAGTAATAATAATGTTTTTATATTTTCATATCCATGAATACAAAGAATATACGTACGTCACAATAATATACGTAATTATATATAATATATTCATTATATTTCATATTTTAAAACATTTAATCTATAATATTATGGAAAAAATATCTTGGATTTTTGATTATCCATGTTTTAATTTCTTGTTTGTATTTAGTTATAGATTTAATCGTTTTAATTGATTCTGGGAGAATATCAAAAATATAGGGAATTATGTTTAAAAAATGTTTTTGTCCTTTAACTTTGTTGACTCTATTTTTTAACGTTATTTTATTTATATTTCTAGTGTTATATTTATGATTATTAAAATTTAATTTATTTCTATTTTTAAACATATATAGATTAACATATTATAAAAAAATGATTGTCTGGTATCCATTTTCTTGTTCTCTTTATAAGGCATATCAGAAGAATATAAATATTCTTTATTATAATTAATTTTTAAAATCCATTTTCGAATAATTTCTATATTACGGAGATTATTTTTATTTATTCCACCCCAACCTAATATTCCATAATTTATTTGCGTTTGTAGTAATACTAGCCTTCTCCATAACTTTTGATACAACCGAAAGCAATGCTGCTGGACGATGGTTATTTGGCAAGGTCTTCTTGCCTTTTTTGGGTATTGGCATTATGGGCTAGACTCGCGTCGTTTTCCAACAAGAAGGAAATATTCCTTTTCTGTAGGATAAGTTAACAAGCCTACAAAATACCGGTGTCAATTCATCACCGCATGTCTTAATTACGATGACTAGAATTTCGTCAGGATCAGAAGCTTTTTTTTGGCGTCAAAACATTAAATTTTTCTACACCTTCCAATAAAATTATTGTTTTTATGACCTACTACTAAACTCTTTTAAAACTATAATATACATGTTTTGCGAAATTTCGTAAAGAAATGCTTATAAATCGAAAACTTGAAGAGTTAAGTATAAGCAATGTATACATAGTTAAAAAACTACTTTTATCGGCACTTCAAGTCAGTATTTAAATACAGGGTGTCTAATTTCAAGAAATAGATTTTCGTCCCTTTTTTCAAGGAACCTACAAAAACTTATTTTTGAACCACTCTGTACGCCTGAAATAAGTTATAACCGAAATATCAAATACCCAAAGGCATTTTTTAACCGTTCGCAGAATTTCAACTTAGTGATGTTTTAGAGTTTGGAGAAAATCGCAGATTAATAAATTAGAAGTCATGCATGTTTTCGTTAAAAAAAATTAAATATAATTAATATCTAAAAATCGGCTACAGATAAGTATAGGGTAATATTCAAAAAAGTTGCTCAAAAATACATGTAGAATCTGAAAATTAAAAAATATATAGGGTGTTCCTTTTAAAGTAACGATGTTGCCACCTGTTTTGGGCAGAAGCGGCAACGCCATATTGTTGAAAATATTTTAAAACGATAGACCATGGTCATTTATCTATGCAACCAAATTAAAAAAAGAAGAACGTTTCAACCGTTTTCCATAAACATCTAACGTCGTTCCATCCACCTTGAAAAACCCTGCATGTATACGATAAAAAGAGACAAAACAACTATCAATGCCCATCAGGTCATAATTTGTGGCCCAGGGGTCTGCGCTGTACTAACACGGCTAATATATATCTAAATGTGGGTTGTCAAATTTATTAAAATAAATGATTAATAAAGTACCTAATATTTCTAAAAAAAATAAAAATTCACCGCTTTAAAATATAAGCTTAATGAATTATATGAAGCGATTATAATTTGCAATGTATAAGGGGGGAATAAATGGGTTAGGTATATGTTACAGGGTATATACATGCGTCTAACTATTGTTTTATGTACCTAATTATTTGAATTACATAAGTACCTACAAATAAATATTTTATTAAAATTTAAACACAGTATTACAGCAACAATGTTTTTTTTGCCCACAATTCCTGATGAACTTTATATAGGTATTTATCATTCTTTGTAAACGATTTGATGAATATTATCCAGGCATGGAAAGTATTAAATACTCGCGTAATTAATTATTGGTAGGTAATATCAGGGATTCAATGGATCCAAGTGCTCTGACAACCGCATTTTGTTGTCGAAAGTAAGACCAAGAATTTTGTCTGTTTCCAGAAATTGAAGCTTGGATCGATTACTGTTGTTTCCAATATTCGGTCTTAAGTCGTTCAGATGTATTTTGGACATAAGTCAGATGTCTATGATTTCGTGTGCTGCATCTGGGTTACTTTCTCTAATTTATTGATTATGTTATATTATTATTTGAGTTTATAGTTAACTAGCTGTTTTCTTGTGTACCCCATTTAAAATTTTGATTTTGAGCTGTCATTATTGTTTTTGGGATGTGTGTTTGACAATCTTTCGAGTTCGACTGGTAATTGAGGCAATTACATGCTACCGCAGTTGGCGCACAACAGAGTCACTTCGCCGCTGCTTGGACACTCGTGCGGAAAATTACTTTCCGCACACTTCAAGCACTTGATCTGTGCTGTGCACTTGGAACTGTAAATGTCGAGACACACATGACCGGGCCGTGTCAGGACGGAGCCTCGGACGAGTATCGGCCGTCACCCGAAGTACGAAAGAAACCATTAAAATAAATGTATTGGTCCATACATGACCGGGTCGTGCCCGAGCAACGTCACCGAGGCGAGAGCGTGCCGGGCGGAATTTGTTTTGTTTAGTTTTTCACGTGACGGACGACGATGCTAGGAAGTGTTTAGTGAAATTTTTGATGTGAGGCTGTGCAACACGTTTTTAAATTTTAAATAAAAAAACATGGATGTAGAAAGACTGATAGAAGAGGTTCGTAAGTTTCCTGTGCCTTACGACCAGGCAAATGAAAAATACCGGAACAGCGAGTACAAAGACAGACTCTGAAAGAAAATTGCAACAGATTTGCAAGCAAAAGGTAAGGCAAAAATTAAACAAATTTTATACTAGAAGATATTTTAATAACTTTTTATTTTACAAAAAGAAATATAAGTTTTTGCTTTATATTATCGTTATATCGCCAAGGCGACATGTTCTTGCCATTCCACACTCCCTTGTGGCGAATTCAGAAAGTTTTTCAATTGCTCTCGTAGAGCAAATGCAGCATCTGCCGATCTCCCACGAATTCGAGGGTCGTTTTGGAGATTTGATAGTCTTTCGGATCTTTCAGCAGTTTCCTTTATGATCCGTGATCTGTTCGGGCACCCTATAACCCTCAATTTTTCGAATAAAGTTGTACAATATGCACGTAGCCATCACAATCATTGTAAGGTTTTCGGGATCTCCCTCTGTAGGATTTTTCTAAATATTCCAAATTTTTGTTGCAAAATGCCGAATGCATTTTCGGATATCCTTCTTGCCCGACTCAAACGATAATTGAATATAGCTTTGTCATTCGTTAAGCCCCTACCAGGGTATGGTCTTATCAGGTATGTTTTGAGAGGAAAAGCTTCATCGCCTACAATTACCATTGGAAGTTCAACATCAGTTCCAGGTAAAGTTTTACTCTTTGGTACGCTAAGTGTATTATTTTCCAATGACTTTACAAGATTTGATTTTGCCAGAATACCTCCATCAGAGTTTCTTCCATACGCACCCACGTCTATTGCGATAAAGTTGTAACACGGATCAACCAGAGCCAGAAGCACAATGGAATATATGTTTTTTGTAATTCCAGTAGAGACTTCCTGATTTTTTTGGAGCCTGTATTGTTATATGCTTTCCATCTAAAGCCCCAATGCAATTTGGAAACTGCCATTTTGTCCAAAACTCCTCAGCATCCCATTTTTTTTCATTCGGCACAGACATCACCTCGTCTAACAACACGTCGATTACTGCTCTAGAGGTGTCATGGATGATGGCTCCAACTGTCGATTTTCCCAATCTGTAGCTGAAGGAAATAGTTTTAAAGGAGTCTCCTGTAGTAAGGAACCTGAAAAAAAATACTATTTGAACCCCAGAAGATGAGAAATACTCTATAATTTGTAAAATATTTGCAATATTCTAACTAAACCTTTTGAAATCAGATATGCCATTAAAAAAATGTATTTGTTATAGGTGGAGTAGAGGAATGCAAGAAAAAGTGGACATCTGTTCGTGACCAACTAAGAAAGACCCTGCAGAAAAGGAAAACTGTTTTAGGACAAGCTGCTGTTCGTCAACATAAATATAAGTATGAAGATCTCTTGACGTTCTTATTACCCTACATTGCAGAACGTGAGACAATTTCCAATGTTTCTTACACGGAAGAAAATAATGAATATGAACAAGAATCTAATATAGATGCCCAAGAGGAACAGTCTATTGTTGAACAAGAAAGAGTCTACGGAACAAAATAATGCAGATGAACCAATTATTGAAACTCAGGGTGGTGAAACACAAAATGTGATGGATCGCGCTCAGCATTCTCAGACGTTCTTAGTTGGTTCCTCTGTTGCTTCAGATAAGAAGAACACGTTTATAAGACCGCCATTAAAACGAAAACATCAGCGTGAGGTAAAACCACAAGAATCTCCATCAAGCCAACTCATGGCTTACATTTTGGCAGAAAAAGAAGCTGAAAAACAAGCTAAGAGACCGCTCATAGAAAGGAAAAAAGAAAACCCGATTGATGCTTTTTTGGCCGGTATAGCACCAGCCCTAAAATCTTTGCATCCAATACTTTTAAATCAAGCGAAAGGCAGGATTTTTTCAATTGTACAGGAGTTTGAACTGAATTAACTCATGAATAACAAGCAAATGCATCAACTCCTTCCATCATCCTCGCCAAAATCTGTTTCAACATCGTATCCTTCACCTGTGGAAGACGAGTCATTAAACCCTACTCAGGAGCAAAGCGCTTCACACAATTATTCCGTTCTAGATAACCAAACTTATTATTACCCTCCATGCTCCCCCGCACCTTCGTCAGAATCATCTGTTTTATCTGTGGCAAATAATTCAGTGAGTCGTTCTGAATTTCTTCTTTTAGACTTGTAGAAATTTATGTTTTTCACAAATTTATGTATTTATCATTTAATTACCAAAAATATAAAATATAAATGATATATCCTCAAAACGTATTTAATGTTTACCTTATATTACCTGCTCTTTTTTGCAACTTAAAAGGAACCTACCTTATAAAAACAGCCAGGCGTTCTTTGGGTGAAATTGATAGTCTCCAAAAAGTGTCGTTTTTTCTCAATTCTGGTTCCAGTTTGTTTAAAAGTTGAGGGAATGTGTGCTGCGACATCCTAAAATATTCATAAAACTTTTTCTCATCAACCATGAGATGAGGAAATGGTGTTCGAAACTCTCCCTGTACATATGTCTTGTTTTCCAGGCACTGCATGCATGTGTACCCACATAGTTCTTATTTTTCTTTGCCTTCGTATTCTTGCTTCTTTTTCTTCTTCCTCTAAAGCAAGTGCTATAATCCCCAATTCACTATTACGAAAATTAGCGAACATATTTAAAACTGGATTTCACAAAACAGACTAATATCAAGCGAGTCACTAAAATGGGAACGACTGAAACACGGACGACCCTCGGTTATGTGTGGTTTCTAGAGGAACGGGCCGGAGCGCGGGCGTCACTCGTCAGGCGCTCGGTCCTCAGACGGCCCGGTCATGTGTGTCTCAACCTTAAGTGTCCAAACAGATGGCATCCGTCACATTGTGATTTTTGATTTGGCTCGCTGAGCTTCTACAATAAAATTGCAGTAAGCCAGGTCATCATAGATTTACTTTTTTCTTCTGGGATGAAAACTATAGGACCAAGGACATCGCGCTGCCGTCGGTCGCCTCGCTTCCATGCACCTTATCACGAAAAAGATAAAAGGTCGTATCACGCGCCATATACTTAGAATAGAAAGGGATCACGCAAGAGGGAGTGAAACCCAACCCCTCCAGATCTGATTTAATTTCTGTTATTTTGTTTCTAGAACTCCATTCCATACGTACGTGAAGTTCCTTTTCTTCCGCAAACCTAAGAGAGTGGTAAGTGATGCGTCATGACATTTTTTATGATTTCTAAAAAAACGAACAATAACAAACGTACTAAAATAAGCAAAGACATTAGAACTATAAATAAGTTATTGGAAAGCCCGTAGAGGAGATGCAACACGCGGAACAAGGTCCAAATCCTGGCGCCGCCGCCACAGCTAAGTACTTTAGCAAGCATAATTAATAAATAAAACGCAAACTTCTTAATGAGCTGTAAACTTAATCTACCTTTCAATAGATGGAGCGTTTATAAAATAAGGTTCCTGTGTAGCGATATATCGAGGAAAATTTATATCGATATATATAAATACACAAGAATAGAAGTTGTTTTCTATTCTTGTGCCTAATATTTAAGAAATGTAAGGTTTGTTCCAACACGACCAAATTCGTACCTATATTATAGCACCGTCTCCGAACGATCATAATGTCATCAATAAAATATTGAATTTGGTAATCGATTAATATTGCAGTGGTAAATTAGTTGAGGGACCGTGTGGGTACGGTGCTAGACGATTTTTGCACCGCAAACAGACTTAAGACAAGGTTAATCACTAAATTACTGGATTTCGGGACTTTGATGTTTCGAGATTTGCCAAAGCACCGGTTGGTCGGGCTAGGCCATCGAGATACTACTGAATTATACAAGGTGTTTCACAACAAAAGCGAAAAACTTAAGGGGGCGATTCCTTCTTTAGAATAAAGGGTAGTTTGATATATAAACGTTGGGTCAAAAGTCAACCATTAATATGATAGGGGTAGTTTATTTCAACCACATCCAATCATTTTAAAAAAGTGAAGAAATATGAAGAAAGTGTGTTTTCATTATAGTAATAGTGGAGGAAATAGTACAAAAAATAAAACCTCCACGCGAAATTATTCAAAAGGGATTTTATTTTATTGAAGAGCTTGAAAGTATAAAAATTGCGAGGACTACATCATTTGAGGAGTCTGTTTTTTATATTGAAAATTTTTTTATAAGTACCTATCCAAAATATTTTTTAATGTTTAATGCGTAATGTGATTTTTTGTTTCGTATTTAACCTAATAAAAATAATAACATGTCATTTTAGTTTTATTTCAAAACGTATTTTTAGGTTTTAAAGTATATAAGTAAGTGAATATAGGTACGTACTTGGTACTTAGGTGAGTGCTTTTATTCATCCCAGGCAGCAGAAAGACGTCGTACCGACGTCTTAGTAACGTCAGGACCAACCAAAATGACGTCTATAATGACGTTGCATAACGTCCTACTGACGGGAGAAAGTCTCGTCGAGTGACGTTATTAATTACGTGTTATTACGTCATCATTGACAATACACTGGACCTAACATTGACGTCCTAATAACGAATTATGACGTAATTTGGACCTTGCACGATCATACTTTAATAAGGGAAGCTTCCATAATTTTGTGTTGTCGGCTTAACGGAACGTGTAATTTATTTAATTTGGCAGTTTAGAAGTTCACAACGTTGCCCAACTTTGTTTTGAAATTTGAAGCCTTTTAGTACTGAATTGTAAATCGACGATACAATACGTTGGATAACGTCAGTACCCATACGTTACTTTAATCTCATTATATAACGTTATTTTACGTCATGGTTTGGTACATAGAACTTTTCGAACTTAATAGGTTAGAAATCGACGATACAGTACGTCAATTAACGCCCTTATACGACGTCATTATTTATTACGTTATGCGACGTAACAAAATGACGTTATGATACGTTATATTTTAGCCCCTCGACGTAAATCACGTCATTATGACGTCATATTGACGTAATATCATGATACAAAGAAAACAAGATATGACATTGCGCATGTGGGCGGAGCCAATGTTCGTCACGCGGAGAGTGGTTTCCTAACCTATTTAAATTTTCCCTGTTGTTTACTATTTGTCTTTGCTGTTAGTGTGAGATTTTTGGCCTTTTGACTCAGATTTACTTGTAAAAATGCGTTGTGCAGTGGCAGGATGCAACACAGATAATCAATCAATAAAGTTTACCAAAGATTTGATGCTTTTTCGGTTCCCGAATAATGAAGACCTTATAAAGGAATGGGTAGCAGCTTGTAAACGTGTTGACACAATTATAATGTTAAAAATGCGAGGGTTTGTTCTAAACATTTCGATGTACAGAGCTATGAACGAAACCTAAAATACGAGCTTTTGGGATATTCTGCTCGAAATCACCGGCTACTAAAGAGGGATTCAATACCATTTTTAAATTTACCAGTTCAAAGATCCAAAAATGTGAAATGAAATGAGGACAGAAATGAACGAGTGAATAAGAGAAATAGAACAAAATTGGTCGATTGTATTCTTCAAGCTAGCAGCAAGTTGATTACTTTTATGATATAGGTTCCTAACAAATGCATGCAAATTACAGGAATATGTTCCCTTGATCTGCTACTTTAATGTAGAGATCTTTTACTCTCCCGCCCCCATTGTTTGAAATTAAAGTAATTTGTGGTTTAGACAGCCTTTCATTTATACCTTTACTAAATAAAATGTATTATCGATTGCTAATGCTTATTTTTATTGATGAGTGTAAAGGTTTTTAAAGTTTATTTTTGAATTTTTTCAAGAAATATTTGTTGTTTATTTTTTTATTTATAAATTAATACCCTTGCATTTTAAAGTGGTTTTAACCGTTACTATTTTTTTTCAACATTTAAAGCATTATTCTTTTGCTATTTGTTACAATTACTTATTGTACTATAAAGTGTTTAAATGTCTAATAAATTTGTTTCGTTTAACTTGTATTTTTACTCTAATTGTATCTACATGTGTGTCCCCTGATCGGAGCATCAATAGGTGAAAAAGTCTTACAATCCGAGGACAAACTATTTCAGAATAGGCATAACATAGGCACAAGAAATGCCCAAAACACGAATATTACTCAAAATAATAAATACTAGGTATGTACATAATAATAAAGCAAATACTAAATTCAAAAGAAAATACTCCTACAAATCCTTACTGTTTAAATGTGTATATTTTCTTGTAGTACAGTGGAAAACTTTTTTATACACAAATGGTTATTGTTATTAATGTAGCTATAGAACCTAAACTGACCTAAATCGTCGTAATTACTAAAATTATGTAATAAAGATCCCACAACGTACTATCTCATAAGTAATCTACTTCAAATTCAAATTTAACTCTCCGCGTGACGTCATGCGCAAAGCGGACGAAATTGAGACTGCGATCTAGCATATCTTTCTTTTCTTTGTATCTTTGTATCATGACGTAATATGACATCAGTCTGCTGCCTGGGATGTGTCAGATTATTGTTCTTAAAATGACGGATTTAAAGCCACTATCCGAATAACGGTCATGACAATGTCAGATTTATGGACAATTTCTTTTTTGCAATGTCGGATTTATGTTCAGATGTACAAAAAGATAAAATAATTATTTTTGTGTTTTTTTTTATGTTTGGTTAAAAAATTTTATGAAAATAAATTTTAATAGGTCAAACTTTTTCGGAAACATACCAAAGTAACTCCAAAAAGTGATTTAGGTACGATTCTGCTTAAAAACAGTACACAGTTTGCTTAAAGTGTCTGAATTTGGGTCAGTTACCTTATACCACACATAAGAATACCAGGAGCTTGGCGGGAGCGCGGATGCAATTCTGAGATATTAATGTGTCGAGTGCTGCATTGCCAAGTTATTGTGAAAGTCGTAATAAGTACAGGGATTTGATATAATGATGCAGCCAAAGACATTTAGTTCTAATGTCTTAGGATGCAGCATTGATTGCATTTTATATAAAATTACATTGTGTTGAATTCAACACATGGAATTTCACGTGTATTGGCCTCTAAGCACACACAACAGGTCTTCCGACGCCTCTGATCGGTAGTTTTGGTCGTGTTGGAACAAACCTATTATAATATATTACCTGTGATATTATATCAATCACGAAATCAACAAATGCAACGTATCGATTTATCGTTGCCATCCCTACATTTGTGTATTATCATCAAAAGATAACTCAAGTTACTATCCTTTGGTTGGTAACATCATAATGATATTAATAATGAACTAGATTGTAGTCGCAATAGCTACCTATATTTTGGCTTTAGTTATTGAAATGTATAGACTATGGAGCGCTTTAAAGCCCTCCATAGTATAGACTCATAAGTATTTTCGTTACCTACGATTTTAAAATATAAAAATTCGCGCGTTTTAGCCGTTGGCTGGGATCACGTGACCTGTCACTGCCAGCCGCCAACCAGCAACCAGCGAGCTCCTTTCAATCTGTCAAAAGTGTCAAAGAAAAATAGTGCGGGTGAACCGAGGCATCTTGTACAAAAAATACCCATTTTGCCTTGGGAAAACCGTGATAAATTCAAGCAATTTGAAGAATAAACCTTCAAGATGGAAATTCGAAAAGTGATAGATTTGCTCAGGGCGACGATCGATCCAAACCAAAGGCAACAGGCCGAGACTCAGCTCGATCAGGTACGGAAAACATGTGCTCGCTATCTCAAATGAGCATGAAGTAATTTTTTTTTAAATAAATTTACATTAGCTATCAACAATGGGTACCGTTGTGAATCATGAAATGGGATAATTGCCCGCTGGCTAATTTGAGATGTCTGCGGTTTCACACCTCCTGGTTTTACACAGGAACCTGTTGTTGTGGCAGGGAATTTTTTGCATTATCATTTCGCTGTTTAGGTTAATTTACATGAAATTTTATCAGTTCCGGCCTAGATTATCATCGGGTGGTAATGAGTATGAGTGTTAACCAAAGTCTTAGTTTGTGTGAATGTGACAAGCAGTAGGGCAAACCATTAGCAAATCCATGACTACTTTATAGGGGCAAGGATAGGCACCCCACGACTGTAGGATAATAGATATCACTGTAAATAATCACAGAAATATGTAGACATGGGAAATTGCTTGAAGTTAACTAAGACTTGCCATGGTTTTTATGAAATACAGCCAAAAATCCATAGATATTCCAAAGAATGTGCTTTGCTATGAAATCTTAAATTATTCGTATTTTCATAACTTCTGCCATTTGAAATCTGAATTAGAATGAACCAATAATATTCGCAATATTAAATGCAAACCTGTCCTACCACTAGGGAAAACAACCCCATAGTAATTTAAATCAAACTTAATAGGTACCTATAGTGGGATTTTCTTAAGCATATCAACAAGCCATGATTATTAATCAGTAGCTTTGTCAGTGTTTAAATCATAGAAAATAGACATTTTTGGACAAACATAACATGTGACAGTTGCTTAGAGTGAGATCGTGATATTCTTGAGGGATAACAATTTGATCATCAGCAAAACATAATGTGTACAGAGTAGTATCATTGAGTCATCGAGTGTTATTTACATATTTGTACCTTTTCCTTGCCAAGCTTCCAAGGCTTGCTTTAAGTATATTTTTAATAAGGTGGGTGAGGTACAGCATCCTTGTTCCACCCACTTAGTCACCTGAAACTCTTTGGTCAGTTTATTTCCTACCTTTACTTCTTTTAGCTCTACAGTTTTCGTGTAAGCTCTTAACAGCTTTGATCAAATTGTACTGTTTTATTAAAGCTGTTTTAACCAAAAAGAAATAGATATTTTGTTTAAAACATACATTATAACCATGTTTAAATTAAGTGGTTGTGTTTTAAAAACCTAACCTCTAAATTTTATAAATGAGTGTTATAGGTTTGGCTACAAAACTGAAAAAAGAAATAATTGAACTAAATTTACAATGGAAACAAAGAGTTTAAAATGAGAAGAGAGAGTGTCACCCGCATTTCTTTAACTTGTACTTGAGGGAATTCCTGAAGGTACTTTATAATCGTATTCATTGGTGTGCCTAGGTTTGGCCATAAAGGGTAGGATGTTGTTGTCATTAAAATGTTCTATTCTCTCTCAGTGAACGAGGCGGCAATTTTAACAGTAACTAAAGGCTGTCAGAAAGAAATTGGTTAACGTTCGTATTACATAACGGTATAGCAGCTCTACTACATAAACAATGGGTTGCCGCAAAGGTCTACTGTTATAATAACTTGTAAAAATGTTAGTCCCAGTCCACAACTGGCAGCCCGCCTTTTTTCTGATGGAACCCTAAATGTTGACATTGTTTTTGGCCTAAAGTTGACAGTTTTATATTTTTTGTATACTGGATCTTGTGGAAAGTGTGATGGAGGCATTTGAGAGTGGAAATTATTCCTTGTCCATCTTCTGTGACCTCAGTAAGGCATTCGATTTTGTGTCTCTCGAACTGCTGATCAGCAAACTAAAAAACTATCATTTTCATTAAACTAGTATAAAAATGTTGCAATCATACCTAACACACATAAAGCAAATCGTTATTTTTTTAAATATCCTTTTCTCGATTTTATCGAAATTCGGTAGGTACTCTTATTCATAATGATAGAGATGTGAGCCGCGAATATTTCCAAGGGAAGAATGCGAATTTTCGCGAAAACTGTCGAATCTTCGAGCGAATATTCGCAGTACTATTTTTAAAGTCAATAAAGCAGAAATTCTTTCAGAGTTAACACAATACATAGCAAAAACCGATATTTAGGCGAAAGAATTTATTTGGATCTCATCCAACACAGTAAATTCACTAACGTGGTGGCAAGGAATGGGTGCTGAAACATGTTTGAAAGATGTTCCAATAGCTATCTTAAGTTTACCAGCATCCTCAGCGGCAACAGAAAGGTCATTTAAAGCAAACTCAATAATACATACCTCCAAACCAAATCGCCTTACTATCGCTAGAACAGCAAAGTTAACATTTATAAGTCATAACTTAAAATTAAAAGAAATCAAAAAGAACGAACAAGAAACAAATAACAGTTACAAAGGAAAACACATAGAAAATCCAGATATTGATTTGGAAGTGGCTGGACCTTCACGAAACCTTAAAACAATGACATTACATTTGTTCACTTATGCAGCAGCAGCAGCATCTTCAATGGAGATGAAATTAGCATTAGTGGCAGTGATACTGACATGTCAGAAGAGTCAGCTACAACAGCTTCTGAAGAAAATTAGAGTTTATAGTAATAGTTAATATTTGTTTCTTGTTTGTTTAAGTTAATAAACAGAAGATTAAAAAGTGCCTTTCACTAAACTATAGCTTGTAAGGGTTCATATGAAAGATCTTTAAAAGTTGTAACATAATTTATATTAAAAAACAAACCTTCGCGAATATTCCCGAATATTCGGGAACGATCTTAAATTCTCGGGAATTTAACGTCTCTACATAATGATAAGGGGCTTACTTAGTCCTAACTAGATTAAATTTATTAAGTCGAATTGACGAATATTATTGAGAAAAAAAATGTGCGCCACTTACTTTTTTCTAATTTTGATATTTTTTTCGGATCTACTAACTAATAATACAACTTTGTTGTTTCTTCAGTTGTTTTCGTATCTTGCTTCGTTTTCGAGAGAAAGAATAAAAACCATTTTATTGCATGCACAGGGTGATTGTTTATATTTTACTAGATGAATATCTCGGTTAATATTAGTCTTACAAATAAGTTTAAATTAGCAATTTTGAAGTATTTTTAACGGGTATTCAGAATCCGTTATCAGAAAAAACAAAAAAAGCATCAGGAACTTAAAATTTTCAATTTTCCTGGTAGTTTTTAAATGAAACACCCGGTATTTTATATTTTTAGTCGCGAGATATCTTTCTCCGGAGTTCAAATTTATATTATAAGTTTATTATAAGTTTATTCATAAAGTTTACATTTTCTCAACAATGCCACAATACAATATTCATGTTTGAGATCCAAAGCTACAGGCAGCTTGTCTGGATTTCAGGTTATGAATAGTTCTTTAATGTCTTTGTTCTTTACCATCCGGATACCCAAGAACAAAAAAAGAGAAAAACAAAACAAAGAGACTACAATGATATGTCAAAAACAAATCACATAGCACAAGTTAAATTAGTCCAAAGACAATATCACTAAAGTTAGAATAATTTACTGAAAGTTATTATTAATATCAAATAGAACTTCAAAACACCCTCTAGTACTCATTCAATAAAGGCACCGTACAGGTTATTTGCTGATAATTTATCTTTATCCATCTAGAAATGCCCAACAGGAAAGTATGTAAATTTATAGCAGACTTTAAATTGAAGGGTAACATATTGAACAATTTAGGGCCGATATACATAATGTGCCTCTGCGAGGCAGTATATGAGGCTAGTGGAACGACTAGACACCCACTATTTACAGATCTGGTGTGAACATTGTGCATGATCCTACTTTTGTATTTATTACACTTTTTCATAAACCTAAGAGTACCCTTAACATACAGCTGCCTTACCGATAGGAGGTCAGCCTCCTTAAATAATAAATCTGATGGGTACCTCTTGCTTCTGTTCATGAATATCTTTATTATGTATTTTTGAGTAATATTTAAACGGTGAAGAATGTTACCACAAGTACTACCCCAGACACTCAAGCCATACATTAAAATTGATTCAATCAGAGCCTGGTACGTCATTTTTAAAAGCTTTAAAGATAAAATTTCTCTGAGTTGGTAAAATTTATATATAGTTTTACGAATTTTTTGGGTAATATAGTTAACATGAGTTTCATACCTTAAATTTTTGTCAATGAATACCCCCAGGTATTTTACACTTTCCCTTGCTAATATTGTCTCTTCACATCTACACACTGACATATCCACAACACATTCATAATTATGCACCCTAAGGTCAGGATGGATTACATTTCCTGGATTATTCATAGAAAAGGCGATATGAACAGTTTTCTTTACATTCATTGTTAGAAGATTCTGATCCATCCACAAACGTACTTTGGAGATGTGGTCCTCCGCCCTCTGAAATGTCTCTTGCCAAGATTTGCCTCTAACTAGAATCACTGTATCATCAGCATAGCACACACATTCACTATTTTCATTTGGCAGAACAGAAAAGAGATCATTAATATACAAAGAAAAAAGGGTTGGACCCAGTACGGTACCCTGCGGCACTCCAAATTCCACTGTACCCGTTTTGCTCAAGGAATCATTTATTCTTACTCGCTGGGTTCTATTTTTTAAATAAGACTCAAACAGGCTGAGCGCAAGACCTCGCACTCCAATGTTTTCAAGTTTTTTAAGTAAAATTTGGTGCGCCACAGTGTCGAACGCACGGGCCAAATCCACAAATATACCCAATGTTTTAAATTTGTTATTGTAATTTTGCAATATATAATCTGTGACGTGCACCATAGCTTCCTCCGTGCTTACTCCTGATAGAAACCCATACTGAGACTTGGATAAAATATTGTTCGCATTCAAAAAGCTGTCTAACCTTAGTTTTATACATTTTTCAAATAGCCGGCTAATTGAACTAGTCATAGCAATTGGTCGATAATTTTCCTTGTTCAACTTATCCCCGGTTTTGTAAATTGGAACAATAACAGCCCTTTTGAGGATTTCTGGATATTTACCTTTTTCAAATATTAAATTTATTAGATGTAAGAGTGGTTTCAGAAGGTAAATATGATTATCTTTTAGTAATTTTGGCGGAATATTGTCGTCACCAGGTGATGCTTTAGTTTTTAACGAATTAATAGCGGAAATTAATTCATTTTCAGTTATTGGATTAAAAAACAAAGAGTTTGAGATACGCTTATTTAGAAACCTATAGTTATTTTTTTAAATTTTATTTGCCAAGTCTTTGCCTATAGTACCAAAATATTCCAAAAATATGTCAGCAATTTCCAGGTTTTCATGAACAAGTTTGTTTTCATTCTTAATGATAGATATTCCCTTACATTTTTTAGTGTCATTAGTCGCATTCTTAATAACCTCCCATGTTTTTTTAATGTCGTTCCTACACTGAGCTAGCTTATTCTTGAAATACACATATTTGGATTTTTTAATAAGATTCGTAAGATTATTTCTATACCTACGAAACCTTTCTATTGCTTCAACATTCTGCGGGGTCCTATCGGCTATTTTTTTAAGTTTGTCTCTATGCTTAATAGAAGTAATTATACCTAGTGTGATCCATTCTTTTTTTTTCTTAACATTCTTTATTTTTATTAATTCAGTCGAGCTGGTGATACAGTTATTCAATATTTGAATAAAACTGTCAGTACATAAATCAATGTCTATACCGCAAACCGAGTCCCAGTCTTGATTCTTAATCTGATTTTGTAGTTTTATGCAGTCTAATCTCTTTATCAGTGAGGGCGAATTGTTACCCTCATCAATAGATGGACCATTCGCAGTCTTGAAGTCTATATTTAGTAATATTGGAAAGTGGTCAGTAAGACCGCAATTTAAGACAACAGGCCTAAAGGTTATTATGATTATTTTTGTTAATTTTCGAAAAAAAAAGACTCGTATAAATCTAAGGCAGCAGTGGAGGGCTATAATACGACCATGCTGATTTGTTTTTATCAAAGTAGCCATGGATAATAAAACAAACAAATTCAGTCTAATTTGATTATTAACTACACATTAAAGTAGTTGTTCAAAAGGCCTCTATTTACAATTTTTCACAAACGATATCTTAAATATATTATCTTGAAAATATATATAATAATATACACTGCTCAAAAAAATTAAAGGAACACTTTTGGATAACCCTATAACTTCTTGGCTTGCTGTTATTAACAAATGAAAATTATATTTTCACAATCGATTTGCATCTTATTTTAGTGATGTGTTAAAAAATAAACGTGATTATGCTCATTTATTCGAGATAAGTTTAATTTTCCACAGCAAGTACAAAAAAGAAAGTGATTATGAAAATATTCACATTTAGGTTTTATGTTGAGGCAGGCTTAGAGAGCTTCACCGGGCAACGGCATGACAGTTTGTAGTTGTTGAATTCATTATCTGTCAAAATGAGAGATCTTAGCGAGATAGAAGTCGCTCGTGCCATAGCTTTAATTGAAAATGGTGTAAAAATTCGACAAGTAGCAAGGAATGTTAATCGCAGTCCGTCAGTCATCTAACGTGTGTATGATCGCTATAGAGAGACTGGACGATATAAAAGACGAACCGGACAAGGTCGAAAGCGAAAAACTACACAAATTCAGGACCGATATTTAGTAGTTTCTTTGCGAAAACGAATAGCGACAGCAAAGGACCTTCAAAGTACACTTTTGATGGCTCATCAGGTAACCATTTCTGACCAGACTGTCAGAAACAGGTTACGAGAAGCAGATTTAAAACCTAGAAGACCGGTACGAAAACCTGTTTTAACTCGACATCATAAAACTATGCGATTAAACTTTGCTCGTGATCATTTGGGATGGCAACTTCGACAATGGAAACCAGTACTTTTTACAGACGAATCAAGATTTCGTCTCACTCGTTGTGATGGTCGGGTGCGTGTATACAGACGTCCCAATGAACGATACTCCGCTGCTACTGTACAAGAGGTATCCAGATTTGGAGATGGTTCGGTAATGGTCTGGGGTGGAATAAGTTTGGAGGAAAAAACCGATCTTGTAGTGATACCAGGAAGTCTTACAGCTGCAAGATATATTGATATCATTCTGTCAGATCACGTTATTCCTGCAGCATATGGTATAGGTCCTAATTTTCTTTTCATGCAGGATAATGCAAGGCCTCATACTGCTGCGATTTCTATAGATTTTCTTAACGAGCATGAAATTCGTAAAATGGATTGGCCAGCGATAAGCCCTGACCTTAATCCAATTGAACACTTATGGGATATATTGGACAGACGTATTCGACGTCGTCCAAATCCACCTCAAACCCTTCAGCAACTAACAGAAGCCCTAGTCGAAGAGTGGGACAGTATACCACAGGAAGACATTCGAAGGCTCGTGAGAAGTATGCCAGGAAGATGCCAAGAAGTAATTCGTGCTGCTGGAGGGCATACGCGATACTAAAACACATTGGTTTTCAGATAGCGGAACATTGTCTTTAAAAAATTTTTTCTTTTCATTTTGTTATTCGCACTTTTTTTATAATTGTTAATCTTAGTTTACGAATAAAGGATTAGTTTAAAGTTCTATTAATCGATTTATTAGAAGAAAGTATGTGTCTTTCAGAATATAAATGTTCATCTGTATATAACTATCACTTAATAAGGTACAGGGTTATCCAAAAGTGTTCCTTTAATTTTTTTGCGTGTATATATGATAATACATATATATTTGCCAAATTGCTTATTCTATGGAGATGAAAAGTCTGAGTGTCCTCTGCAGATTGCTAATTTATTTGCTAAACATTTTGCATCTGCATACGTTAACCACTGTGAGAAGGATCTTAATTTTATTTATTCAAAGACTACTGAACTGTCCTGTAATTTTACAGTAATGGAAGTATTTAATCAAATCATTGAGGTTTTCCTACCTCAATGAATCAAATAGATAGATTACATAATAATCTGGGAAGTGGACCTGACGGCCTAACAATTCATTTTTTAAAAAATACTAAATTTGTTTTGTCTAGCATAATTTGTTCCTTATACAATTTATCACTATCAGTAGGCATTTTTCCTATTAAATGGAAAACATGTTATATCACACCTGTATTTAAGTCAGGTGATAGAGCTAACATATCAAACTATAGGCCAATCAGTAAAACTCCTCTCATACCAAACATTTTTGATAGCTTAGTAACAAGCAAAATATCTCCTCATTTTAAAAGCATCCTTTCCGTTGCCCAACATGGATTTATTGAAGGAAAATCCACAGTCACAAACTTAATATTATATCAGAGTGATTTGGTTAGAACTGTTGAATGTCGGAGTCAGGTTGATTCAATCAGCACAGATTTTAAGGTCTTCGATAGAATCAGTATTTCTACTCTCATTAAAAAACTAGAAGCCTTAGGGGTAACTGGAAGTTTGTTGCAGTGGATAAAAAGCTTGTTAATCGAAAGAATTCAATTGGTAAAAATAAAAAATTTCGTTTCTTATCCCATCCATGTATTATCTGGTGTGCCACAAGGAGGACATCTCTCGCCATTGTTGTTTAACTGCTATATAAACGATGTGGTAGATTTTATTCATTATAGTGAGATATTGTTATATGCGGATGATTTAAAGTTGTATAAATCAATTTTAACATTAAGGAATTTTTTGTCAATAGTATTCGGTAAGGTGCTCACCGGGACGCCAGTGGACTTAATAAATTTATTCTAGTTAGAGCTACCTAAGCCCCTTATCATTATGAATAACGGTACCAAATTTCAATAAAATCGGGAAAAGTATATTTAGAAAAATTATAAAAAACCGATTTTTTAAAACAAATTTCAGCACCGTACTTTATTAATAATAATATTTACAATTTACAATTGCATATAATATAACATACCAAACTAGTTATAAGTTAATAGCTTTCCTATTTAGCACCTAGCTGATTTAACAGCTGTATGTGCCCATAAAGTAACAAAAACAAAAATAACAATTTACCGTAAAGTACGATCAAAGCAAACAAATGATAAATTAAAGATTAAAAAAGAAAGAAACAGAGAAGGGATATAGCTCTCCAACAATCCCAGAAAAATAGGTCATGTTATATCTAAAAAATGTCCATAAAGTCTCTATATCTTTCAAAAATAAAAGCTCTACATTTTTTGTTAAATGTCTTATGATTTTCTGTTTTCCTAATATTGATCGGCAATAAATTATACAACTTAGGACCGAGATAATTTAAAAATCTCTGATTTACACCCCTATAACTCACTGGAACTTGAAGATTTTTATTAAGTTTGATTCTAGTATCATGGTTGTGATTAATATAGACCTTTAACTTATTTTCCCTATGTACATACGAACATGCCGTGAGAACATACAAAGACCTTACATTAAATATTTCCATATTGTACAATAAATGTGTAGGATAACGCTTTTTCTTTTTATTAATAACTTTCAAAATAAAATTTTGTATGACATTTAACTAGTGATCGACCGATACCGATATATCGGCTGTATCGGCCGAGAGCCGATTATCGGTATCGGCCGATAGATGTAAATATATATCGGCTATATCGGCCGATGTATAAAAACAACCATAGCAGCTTAAAACATTTTTTTTATATTTAAATTTAAAGTAATATTTCAAATAAGTTAATCTTAAGAAATTATGGTAGATATAACATGAAATAGGCATTTAATATGAATAATGTAGTTTAGGCAAATTATCATGTAAAAATATTAGTTTCTCGGTTGTTTCTGGATTCAGCCGATTCCTTTTCGCCGAATTTACGGTTCCAGCTTCTGAAAACATTTGCTCACTTGCAACACTGCCAACTGGTGCAGATAAATATATAAGAGCTTGATTATATAATAATGGTAGAACTTCTCGTTTTTCTTGCCACCAAGAAATGGGATTCGCTTTTCTTTCAAGAAGAGGATATTTCTTATATTCTGTAATTTCAGCATTCACTTCTTCACAAATGGATGCCCTAGAAGATGTTTTTGTGGAGCTCATCCCTTCTCCGGCAAATTCTTCGTAGATTTCCCAAAACAGATTTTGGCCAGATGTTCGACTAGTCTCAGGTTCAGAAGTTCGAACATACTTAGCAAGTGGTTCGTTGTCATCACTATCAATTTCTATAGAATCTATAGTTTCATTTATTGTATGGTCTTGAATGTAATCCGAAATGTCAGGGGAACTGGAATGTTCTACAGATGTATTGTTTTCTTTTATTTGGGACTTTAGATTTGTAGTTATGTATTCGCATATAAAATCACGGTCTTTTGTAAAAAAATTGTCTTTGAAGCGAGGATCCAAGAAAGTCGCGATGGTATAATGTTTTTTTATAAATATATTCTGAAATCGTTTATTCAAGCTGTTTTTCAATTCTTCTTGCATTGTACCTACTCCTGCAAAATTAGCGTTTTCTTTGTTAAGATAGGCAGTGATAGTCGAAACAAATGGAATGACTTCAGATATGCAGCAGTCTGAAGAACTTGTAATTTTTGTTATGTCTTCAAATGGCTTTAACAAATTTAAAATGCTTCCAACTAATTCCCATTCGGAAAATGTCAAGTCTGTAAGAGTCCCATGATCCAAAATATATAAATTTACTGCTTGTTTTTGTTCAAGTAGGCGAGAGAGTAGATAAAATGAGGAATTCCAACGTGTTTGTACATCTTGGAAAAGTTTGTGTTTGGGAAGGTTTAGTTGTTCTTGTAGTTTACTTAGTTTGTCGCAAGCAGTTTGAGAGTGATTAAAATGCGAAACGATTTTTCTTGATCTTGCTATTAAATCACTGACTGAACGTTGACTTTGTATAGCATCCTGTATTACAAGTTGTAAAGAATGAATGAAGCATGCTTCATAATTTACTTTTGCCTTAACAAAACCATTCCTCATATTGGCAGCATTGTCTGCTAATACTAAGTGAATATGTTCCCTTTTTATATTCCATTCTTGTAACAAAGAATTAAATGCTTCAGCTATGGCGTCTCCTGTATGAGATCCTGGGAACTTCTTGCAGGCAAGTGAAAAATGGGATCTCTGATTTAAACTTAAACATGTTTTTTCAAAAAAATGGATTGTGAGAGACAAAAAAGAACTGTTTGTATATTTGCACGTCCAAATATCTGTAGTAAAAGATGCTTTTCCCAACATATTTGAAATTTTTTGAGTCACTTGTGCTTTACATCTTGAGTAAATATCTGGTACAACTTTTTCTCTGAAGTATTTGTCAGAAGGAATTTCATAATTTGGAATAGCTTTCTTTAGTAGCCGAGTAAAGCCATCATCTGATACAATGCTGAATGGCTGATTATCTAAACATATCATTTCACCTATAAGGTAGTGAAACTCCTTGGCTCTGGATGAATTAATGTCCCACTTTTGCATTTGCTTGAAAGAGTCAGCCAGTGAGACTTGCAATAGCTTAGAGTTAGAGTTAGAAGTACTACTAGAACTACTAGAAGGTCCAGCCGTTTCTAAAAAAAATAGACTCAGGGTGATCAAAAGTCAAAACGTTGAAATAAACGGGGAAATTTGTTTTTAAATAAAATCATATCGTAGGTGTTAATTGTTAATGAAACGATTTAAAGTGATGAAAAAGAAAAATGTCCCCCCTCCTACACAAATTCCTTTAATTTCCCCAAATTCCCAACAAATTACTTAATTCTTCAAATTTTTTCAGTAATTTTTTTACACAAATTCCCTTAAAATTCCCTAAATTCCTAATAAAATAAATCCCTAGATTTTTAGCAAAAAATTCCTGGGTGGTTTGCCCCTCAATCCTATATAATAATATAATCCTGAATGAGCAGGTCCTATTGTTGGTAAATATTTTTATAACGTGAACTGGAAAATAAAAATTTAGTACTAACCTGAGCTTTCAATTTATAATATTCTTGAGGATGTTCTTTCTCTAAATGGTATTTCATGTTTGAGGTATTCGCCGATTTTCCCACTCCCCCTAATGAAATGGTTATGTCACACAATTTACATTTTGCGGTGGATTTCTTATCTGCTGGGGATAATTTATTCTTTATGAAATATTTCCAATAAATACTTTTTCCATCCATTTCGCTACTTTGCACTCCACCAAACTCCAATAGGATTATTATTAACTATTAATATTATGTCTTTGTTAAAGATTAACTAAATTACGCCAAGAAATAATCGAACTTAAAACGATCTGCTTTAAGAATGCAATACTGAATGCACGGCAATAAACGCACGGGATTCACCGAGATATTCAAATTAAGGGGATTCACCAATGACTTGGCGCTGAGCCACATAAATTACCGCCTATTGCTGTGTTGCCAAAGTGCAATTTTTGTTTTTATTTTTGTGATTTTAAATTGAACGTTAAAGAATTATAAATTATATTACAGAATATTCAGATTTTAGACATTAATAATGTTATCAATTAAAAAAGGCCGATATGCCGATATATATCGTTATCGGCCAAGACATTATCGGTATCGCCCGATTATCGGTATCGGCTAAAAAAGTCATATCGGTCGATCACTACATTTAACTGTTTTAATGCATTATTGTACAGACCACCCCACACTACAATACCATATCGAATCAAAGATTCTACTAGTGATCTGTATATTATTGTTAACATATGCTTGTTTAATATTTCTCGTAAGAGGTAAAATTTATGGATTAACTTCCTAATATTATTTTTCAATCTAAGAACGTGATCATTCCATTTCAAGTGTTTATCAATTGTTATTCCCAAATACTTCATGCTAGCCACTTCCTTAATACTATCCTCAAAACTTTCTATAGAGATACTGGCAAAATGAGGTCTGTTAGCCAATGTTGCAGAAAAGGCAATGTAATTAGTTTTATTTAAATTTAGTGTTAACTTGTGATTATCCAACCAATTCTTTACTTTAACCAAACCCAATTCTACCAGCCTCCTCACTTCATTCCAATCACTCCCAGAAAAAAGCAAGATGTGTATATCAAAAACTATATTAACAAACATAAAAAGCAAAGGTCGAAATTTATTCCTATAGTAAGCTCTCTCTAACAACCACTTTTCAGTTCTAAATATAAATTTCCTGTGGTGTTGTCTTTATGTCTGGGTAGCTATTATACATTTTTTTAGAATTAATCAAAATAGAATTCTGTATCAATGTACTTGAAGGACAAGGCAAAATCAAATTACATTTATTTCTTGTATTATAGGGTAAAGAAATCGGTCAGTTTCCATGTCATAAAAGTCAATTTCTATTTTGTTTTTTTTTAATGTTTCCTTAAGTTTGCTCATGGTGCTGGATACGGAGATTCCACGGTAGTCGTCGCTGCTTTCTCTATTGCCTTTTTTGTAAATGGTAGACACATTAGGGATTATCCAGAGACACATAAATAAGGAATTTTAAAAATACCTCAATTTACAATGAAAATATTAATTTTTCTCTAATTTATATGCCATTAAAACTGAAACACATCTGTTAAGTGAAAAATTCAATATTAGACAGATGTAAAAACTGTTAAACATTCCTTGCCTATATTGTATATTAGTCTATATTATTATATTTAGACGATTTTTTTTAGCATTGGTGAGTGTGTTGGAGTTGTGTTCGCTACAAAAAGGTTGTTTTAGTTCCCTTTATTTTCATAATGCGTATTTTCATCAATGATTCAATAAAAATATTTTGCAGATCCACAAGATTATCGGTTTTGCTCCTGCATTACTTCAAGTCGTTATGATGGCTGATTGTGACATGCCAGTACGTCAAGCTGGTGCTATATATTTGGTAAGTATTTTATTTATTTCTTCTTTATTTCACAATTACATTGATAGGCAAAATCTTTTGATTAAGACGTCTATGGTCGTCATAGGATACCCGTAACGGTTAGAACAGTTCAGATTGAGGAAGCTGCCCTAAACAAAATTGAGAGAAATTCTGAAACGACTACGCGAAAAATAGCGCATGAGTTGAATATTACTCATATAACAGTATGGCAAATTTTAAAAGACCAGCAGCTATAACCATATCACGTGTACAGGGTGGGTCAACCATAGAGTAAAGTTCATTATCCGATTTGTTTCGGAAATTTACAAAAAACGTTAAATACAAAAGTTTTAGAGAATGTTAACAAGATGCACAATTTAAAATTATTTTTAAGTGTACAAGGTGGTTCAAAAAGGCGTGGCGAATATAACATAAGTTTTTTTTTAAATGCAACGCCCTATTTTTTTAATTTATTTTTAGATTCTGCATGACATTCTATAATATTTTTGTTAATAGTGTTATACAGTGTCACCATTAAAGTCCGCATCATATGGAACTTTTTTTTATTAATGAGGTTAGTTAAAATTAAATTTGGGCAATCGTTTTTGCTTCAAATTAGACTAAAAATTATATAATCAAATGTCACCATCTGTCATTCGGTATCTGTCAAAAATTACATTTTAATCAAAAAATGCTGAAAAATGGCATTGTTTTACCGAATTTCAAAAAATTTTATTAGAAAAAGTTGTTTCTAGTACAATTCTTGGCCTAAATACAAAGTTTCAGTTTTCTAGCTCAAAGTTGATTTTTTTGCCATTTTTTCTATTTAACTTTTTTTTTATTTAATGTAAGTTCGCTTAATGGATATTAAACTATTTGCTTATACCATACTTAATATTTTATTCAGTTTGTATGAGCTTTTTTTTACTAGAATGCTATTTTTTTTCGAAATTTAAAATTAGAGGCAAAAAAATTTGACACAAGTGGTGCAAAGTTATCCTAATTTAAAAATTTTAACAGATAGACGTCAGATGTTTCGTTTTTCAAATGACAAATACATCTAAATATTTGATAAAAATTTTATTTTATATTTAAAACTATCATTATTATTAAAGGGAACAAAAAGGAACTTTAATCATTTTAAATAGGTAACACAAAAGCAATATAAATTTCACATTTCAGTGTGACGTCCTTCTCGCTCTATACAAACACCCGTCCGTCTATAAACGTCTTTGACAACATTTTGTAAAAAGCTTGGTCTTATATCGGCACAACACTGTCTTATCGTTTGTTCCAAATGCTCGATATTTCTAAACGGTCGATTCTTATAAACTTTCTGCTTAAGATAACCCCACAGAAAAAAGTCTAGTGGGGTTATGTCAGGCGACCTGGGTGACCAGTGACATTCTCTATCACGCCCTATAACTCTGTTTTGAAATAATTGGTTTATGCGTTCTTTCACTGCTATAGTTTGATGTATGGGTGCACCATCAAGCTGATACCATAAGTTATGTCTATGGTGTAAGGGCATGTTATCCAAAACTTATATTTATATAACATTATTCTTGAAACAGTGCTATGCTGCAAATTTTTTTCTGGATGCCTCTCATTAAAAATGGCAGATACTTGCCGGTGAGGCATATTCTCTCCAAAAATTAAGACAATTTCTATTTTTTCTTGAATGGACAACATTGGTGATAACACTGAAAACTATAACTTGCGAAAATATTCAAATTTATGACATTTCTTTTATTTATTCAGCACTCTAATTCGTTTTTTTTCCATAGCCTACTTATAAAATTCAAAATTGCCTTGATATTTTATTGTGGATAAAAAGAAAATGTGTCTAAATTTTGAACTAATCTGATATCTGGGAATTTTATTATAAGTTTTTTAAACTTCTTAGGTGTATGTACTATCAAAAAAATGGAATATCTGACGTCTATCTGTTAAAATTTTTAAATTAGGATAACTTTGCACCACCTGTGTCAAATTTTTTTGCCTCTAATTTTAAATTTCGAAAAAAAATGGCATTCTAGTAAAAAAAAGCTCATACAAACTAAATAAAATATTGAGTATGGTATAAGCAAATAGTTTAATATCCATTAACCGAACTTACATTAAATAAAAAAAAAGTTAATTAGAAAAAATGGCAAAAAAATCAACTTTGAGCTAGAAAACTGAAACTTTGTATTTAGGCCAAGAATTGTACTAGAAACAACTTTTTCTAATAAATATTTTTGAAATTCGGTAAAACAATGCCATTTTTCAGCATTTTCTGATTAAAATGTAATTTTTGACAGATACCGAATGACAGATGGTGACATTTGATTATATAATTTTTAGTCTAATTTGAAGCAAAAACGATTGCCGAAATTTAATTTTAACTAACCTCATTAATAAAAAAAAGTTCCATATGGTGCGGACTTTAATGGTGACACTGTATATACTTAAACCTAGTAGTTGTTCTAATATTTTAATTTTTCTAGAAAAATATTAGTTTTTACTCTTATAAAAAATTGACAGTTCCGCCATTGTTTCTGAAGGTGGAATACTCATATTTGGTACAAACGTTCTATTGGGACGACAAAAAAAAACATGTAACGAAATTTGAGTTGGGCTAGGGGCGTTCAAAATAAATTTATACATTTCGACTAATTTGAATTAAGCTGTTTTAAATGGCACACCCTGTATATTGTTATTTTTTATTATAACACTATTAACAAAAAGTTATAGAATTTCATGCAGATTCTAAAAATAAATTTAAAAATAGGGTGTTCCATTAAAAAAGGCTTATGTTGTATTCGCCACGCTTTTTTGAACCACTCTGTATACTCAATAATAATTTTAAACTATGTACCTTAACATTCTGTAAAACTTTTGTATTTAAGATTTAAGAAGTAGTCGATATTCTGTGGCGAGATTGTAAATAGAAATAAAGGTCTGTCTTTACCACCAAATAACTTTATTTGCCCCTCTAGGGTAGAAAACAAGGGTTATAGAAATACATAAAATGACGATGAATTAAATTAAATTTCTTAATGCATGTGTTGTACTAGTTTCGACTTTAGAGAAAGTCATCCTCGGCAACTAACCATTTAAGAGATTTTAATATGAAAAGAAGTTAAAACAGTTGGGGGAGCAGAGAGGTGATTCAATAATACAATACAATATAATGTAGATTATGCAACCTTTGGAATCGACAGGAGTTTAGTATAACCCCTATCAACCCCTACTTTTACATGGAGATACACCGTTCTTATACTAAACTCCTGTCGATTCCAAAGGTTGCATAATCTACATTATATTGTATTGTATTATTGAATCACCTCTCTGCTCCCCCAACTGTTTTAACTTCTTTTCATATTAAAATCTCTTAAATGGTTAGTTGCTGAGGATGACTTTCTCTAAAGTCGAAACTAGTACAACACATGCATTAAGAAATTTAATTTAATTCATCGTCATTTTATGTATTTCTATAACCCTTGTTTTCTACCCTAGAGGGGCAAATAAAGTTATTTGGTGGTAAAGACAGACCTTTATTTCTATTTTGTATTTAACGTTTTTTGGTAATTCCCGAAACAAATGAGATAATAAACTTTACTCTATGGTTGACTCACAAGCTCTATTGCCAAGGGATTTGCCTCTAGTAGCCTTTTTGCTATTGATTTCACAGTAAAGGCCTAACAAATCCAGATTTTTTAACTCAGGTGTTGTTTATGGACGAAACTTGTGTTCTCCGAAGTTGAATTATTAGTTTCCATATTTATCACGTATGGGCCAAAAATAATCTACACACGATGACAGAAAAAAATTTCCAAGAACAGTTTTCGGTCATTACTCGGGTTGAAATTGTCCTTATTGGGCCCCGTTTTCTTCCACCTAGGCTTAATAGAGAACAATACCAAAGAGCACTTTCTACCTCAACTTTTAGAGTAAGTTTCACTTGAGGAAAGATATCGTATGTGGTACATGCACGACGGTGCTCCACCAAACTTCAGTCTAGTTGCGGGTCAATTTTTAGATGAAAATTACCCTAATCGTTAGATCGGGAGAGCAGGCCCATGAGCACGGCCTCCTCGGTCGCCCGATATGAATCCTTTGGATTACTATTTATGGGTATACCTTAAATCACTGGTGTACAAATCTTCTGTTTAAAATGAAGAAGACCTTCGAAATAAAATAGGCAATTTATGTGTAATAATTAATAATATACCAGGTATTTTCGAGAGAGCCCGTAATTTAATGATGAGGTGGATGCGTTGTGGCCTAAGGTGATTATTTCCAGCATTAATGTAGGAAAATGTTAATTTAGTTTCTAGCAAAATTTAAGAATTTTTTTAGTTTTTGGTAATAATTTTTTGTTGAGGGATAGTTTGTAGAGACGTGCATAAAAATCAAATTAGGAAATTTTCTCGTAAACGGTTCATCCTATCAAAAATTATCAAGAGACACTTTATGTGTATTTTTTACCTGGCTTCATTAACAAACCTTTAAAATTTTAAGAAGTCTGACGTGCCATTTTTCCCTTAAAAACCCTAAAAAGACCTATATTTACAATCTACATTCATGGTTGAACTAACCTGAACATGGAGTGTAAATGACCAGACAATACTTAAATTCAAATAAGCTTTATTGTCAGAACTGTCAGAAGATCCAAAGACTTATTGACAACGCAATACTTATGATATTAAATTACAATTAAAATCACAGTATCTTATCATACCTAGGTAAATCAAAAATATGATTATTGAAAAATTTTACAAAATAAAATAAATAAACCCTATTAGTTAGTTTTTGCTATTGTTCTAATTTTCGTTAATAATTTTGTATAATTTCTCATCAGTTTTTTCATAAAATTTAAAACATATTTTAATTTTATTTTATTATGCTTTAATGTTTTAACTTTGCTTTTAAACAACAAAAAATACAACTTATTGAAAATGTATGGTTTTGTTTCTTAATGCATATGCAATAAAATTGTTTTTATTTTTATTTCTCGAAAACGAAGCAAGATATGAAAACAATTTAACAGACAATAAACTATATTTTTAGTTGCTTAATCCGAAAGAAATATAAAAATTACCAAGAACTCAGTGGCGTCTTATTTTTTGCCAATATTATTTGTTAAGGCGTCCCCTGAGACGTCACGGGACGTAATAATTTAGCGCTACACGAGCGTTTTATCACTAAAATTATCATTACCAAAATTAAATGAAAATCTGCTAAAGAATATTAAAAATATTTATAATTAAAATACTCGTTAAAATTATTTTAATAAAAAACTTAACCCCAAATATCTCCGTTCATGTTGGATTTATCAAAAATTTTTATGAGACATTTGATCAAAAATTAATTTTCTTTAAGAACCACAACATTTAAAAATTCTTGTCATCGAAAAAATTCTTTGCACCATGGCGCCACCTACATCTTGTATTTGTATTTTTTACACAGTTGTAAAGCCAATCATAGAGGCTAAAAACTGGCGTTTACAGAATTTATATGTTACTTATAGTTTTCGAAATAATTGGCCTGGGAGTTTTTATTGAAACACCCTGTATATTAGGGCATGAACATACAACATTAAAAATAAAACAAGCCCAGGCAAGCCTAGTTAATTATGTAAAACAGGAACCAGGAAGATGCAGCACATAAAAAGTACATTATTAATTATTAAATTAGGCCATTTATATAAAATGTAATTCAAATTCAAGTATACTTTATTCTTGAAGAATGTTGTGGTTCTCATCAACAAAGTTATCAAAGTTAATCTAATTTATTAAGTATTGGTACACACGTAAAGAATAAAATGTAAAATAATAGTCATATATATAAAAACAATTTCCACAATTTAAACACATAATACTAACACACAAAAGAAATCAACAAGGTGTCACAGGTTGGAACTTAATTACATATCAGAACATGTTTTGGGAAGACTCACGAAAGATCAAATTAAATTTGAAATCACAGCGTCACACTAAACATAAAATGATTTAGTGCAAATATCTACACTTAAGGTATAAAATAATGGATCAGTGAGAAGGATAAAAATAACATTGAAGAGGCAAGCTGATCATGAAACATTTTTATTTTTTATTTTTATTAATATTATTTGCTTGAGAATCCAGGGACTAGAACCTGTCCTCATAAAACTCCAGAGGGGAATAGTATGGTATATTACTAAGTAGCATTCTTATGGATCTTTTAAATGTCTTAGTGTCCAGTATCAGTCTGTATGCTACAGGTATATAATTATAGAGTTTAATACTTTCAAAAATTAAAGAGTTCTTTCTGAGCGCTGTCCTGGGAATAGGAATAGGTATATCAGTACTGTTGCGCGTATTATATGTATTGTTAATTGTATAACTTTTGTATCTTTTGTGAATAAGGCAAACTGTTTCTAATATAAATAGGCCCACACCATTATAATTTTTTCCCTGATAAAAAGTGGTTTACAATGATCTCTTGAGTTTTTTAGTATTAGTAAAATTAATACTAGTAGACTAATAAAAGTGTAAAAACTATACAGGGTGTTTCAAAACAAAAACGAAAACCTTAAGGGGGCGATTCCTTGTTTAAAATAAAGGGCAGTTTGATATACCGGGTTATATGGTCTAGTTGAACATAGCAAACCCCATTTAAATTTTGAGGTGGGTAAATATTGGCTCCCCTGTACATTTTAGACAAAAATTGAATTATAATTTTTTGAAGAGGCCGATATAATAAACCCATGTGCCAAGTTTGAATAAATTTTAATAAGCCAATCCTATAATTCCCATTTGATATCAAATCTCCTGATTTTCGCGTACTTCTAGTGCGGGTTCAATTCGATTTTGTAGTAAGTCCAAATAGGTTACCGCTGTAAGGTTGCCTCTAGTGATCGGCCGATACGGACTTTTTTGCCGATACCGATATAATATCGGTATCGGCACCACATTTTTAAAAGATCTGTTACTATTTAACATATGTGGATTAAGTAAAAATTGTCAATAGTGGCAACATTGTAAAGCATCTTTAAGTCAAATACTGGCATTAACGCGGACGTAACGTGGACAAATTTTGGTAATTCCCCGATCGCCCGATACTACTAAATACCAGTGGTGATTACCCGTTTTACGGAAAGGGTAGTGCTCCCGCGTTGCGGCAATCGTTGTTTAGTTTTTGGATCAAATTAGTACATTGTATATTGCTACTTCGGATATCGATCGTGTCGTGCAATATTTTCATTTTTTACAATACCTAGCAATTTTAATGTCATTTTAAGTTAACTACAACTTGTACTTGCTGTTTAGTTTCATTAAAAAGTGTTGTTTTTATTGACCAACATATGCCTTATTTAATTTTGTTATATGCCTAATATTATGTAAATAATAAAATTAATAAGATTAATGTTAGAAATAATTTAGTTGTTTTATTAAAAAAAAAAATGTTAAAAATGGGTTTTCACTTACAATTATTAATAAAATAGTTAATTTCAATTATGCCGATATTTATCGGCAAAATTTGCCGATATGCCGATACGATACCGATGCACCGATATTTATATCGGTATCGGCCGATCACTAGTTGCCTCCCATAAAAAATGGTCCAATAATGTGATGTCCTACAACTTCCGCCCAAACATTAATTTTTTGTAAATATTGCGTCCTAGTATGAACAAGACAATGTTCATTTTCTTGACTTCAATACCGGCAATTTTGAACTTTAGTTCGTTGTTGAGGGTAAATGTACCGGGTGTTCCACCTAAGGAGGTAATCGGCTATATCTCAGATAGTAATAACACTAGGACTTTGGGAAAAAATATATATCGATAAAAGCGGCCAAGAGAAATTGCTGGAAATTATTTTCAAGTTCGAAAAATGACCGCTAGGGGGCGTAAGGGAACTTTCAAAATAGAAATGCCGATTTTCTCTTGATTTTTCCTAATAAAAATATGTTAAAAATATAAGCATTGTATTGTTCATAAAATTATGCAACTTTATGTTAGGAATAGTTTTTTTCTATTTTCAATAATAAAGTGGTGGGAGAAGGTCAAACTTTTTTTTTTTCAAACGCTGATATCTCTGCTTTGGATAAACCGATTTTATTCAACTTGGTCTTGAAAAAAAGCCCTTATTTTCCTCTACACGTAGATCTATTAACTATACCATATTGATTCTGATGGTGGCCACTAGATGGCGTTTTTTCCGTAATTCCTCAATGAATAAGGATTTTCTCAAAAAAATCAAATGTTATGATATGACTTTTTCATCATATTTTATTTTAGGCTTATAAAGGCTATTAAATAGTGGAATAAAAAATCCAGGTCCGTATTTAAAATAAAAAAGTTGATGATGGTCGCTCGAATCCGAAACGTCGGAATAAAAAACTAACCCCATCAACTTGTAGAGGAGGAAAAGTTACTATAAGGAACTGAAAACCGCAACGTGATATCTTTTGTTAAACCAGAGATTTAATTGATTAATTAATGTTTTAAAAAATGGCCTATTCTTCCATATTAATTATTATTATCCCTAATTTCTCTAGTTTAACAAAAGATATCACGTAGCGGTTTTCAGTTCCTTATAGTAACTTTTCCTCCTCTACAAGCTGATGGGGTTAGTTTTTTAATCCGACGTTTCGGATTCGAGCGACCATCATCAACTTTTTTATTTTAAATACGGACCTGGATTTTTTATTCCACTATTTATTAGCCTTTATAAGCCTAAAGTAAAATATGATGAAAAAGTCATATCATAACATTTGATTTTTTTGAGAAAATCCTTATTCATTGAGGAATTACGGAGAAACGCCATCTAGTGGCCACCATCAGAATCAATATGGTATAGTTAATAGATCTACGTATAGAGGAAAAGAAGGGCTTTTTTTCAAGACCAAGTGGAATAAAATCGGTTTATCCAAAGCAGAGATATCAGCGTTTGAAAGAAAAAAAGTTTGACCTTCTCCCACCACTTTATTATTGAAAATAGAAAAAAACGATTCCTAACATAAAGTTGCATAATTTTATGAACAATGCAATGCTTATATTTTTAACATATTTTTATTAAGAAAAAACAAAAGAGTAAATCGGCATTTCTATTTTGAAAGTTCTCTTACGCCCCCTAGCGGTCATTTTTCGAACTTGAAAATAATTTCCAGCAATTTCTCTTGGCCGCTTTTATCGATATATATTTTTTCCCAAAGTCCTAGTGTTATTACTATCTGAGATATATAGCCGATTACTGCGATTATCTCCTTAGGTGGAACACCCGGTACATTTACCCTCAACAACGAACTAAAGTTCAAAATTGCCGGTATTGAAGCCAAGAAAATGAACATTGTCTTGTTTTCATACTAGGACGCAATATTTACAAAAAATGAATGTTTGGGCGGGAATTGTAGGGACATCACATTATTGGACCATTTTTTATGGGAGGCAACCTTACAGCGGTAACCTATTTGGACTTACTACAAAATCGAAAGAGTGTGCAATAGGCTTACCACTCGAGTTGTGTACTATACTTTTTCTACGACTTCATATTATTTTTTTTATAAATTAGAGCAAGTGTTACCTATATAAACCTTAGGGAAAAAATACAATTAATAGGCTTTATTTTGCAAGAAAAAACAAACGAACAAACTTTATTGAAAATGTTATAATTTACAATGTAGGTACCATCGTGCCGAGAAAAAACTGGTACAGCGAATTTAAAAAACTGGGCGAACGACATACATATCTCCTCGACTATAAAAGATGTCTAGAGTTGAAAAGGTAAAAATATCTAATTTTTAAAAAGTAACCTAGGTTACAAAATAAAAGGTTTGTATTTTGCCATACGGGGTAGATCAAAATACAAAAAATCAAATTGTCAGTTTAATTTAATTTTTTGACTGACGTGTCAAACGAAATATTTTTTAAAAAATGCCAGCGTTAACCGTCGAGCAAAAAGCGATCATATTCACGCGATTGGGAGACGGGCATCAAATACGACACATCGCAGATGAATTAGGAATTAGCAAAAATACCGTACTGTTAGCTAAGCAGAAAATTGAAGAATATGGAAGTATCGTAAGAAAAGCAGGTTCTGGTCGGCCCAAAATTTCGAATTTAGGTCAAGATATACGATTAATTAATTTTTTAAGAGATAATCCATTCGAAACAGCAAAAAAGGCTAAAGAACAAACACATTTTCCTGGTTCGGCTAATACAGCTCGTAGTAGAATTCGTAATTCTGATATAAAAAGTTGTTGTGCTACAAATAAAATTTTTTTGACCGAAGCAAATAAGCAGAGAAGATTAGAATTTGCTCATGAATATATAAATCAAGATAACATGTGGGAAACCGTAATATTTTCCGATGAAAAAACCTTTCAATCCTGCAACAATGGTAAAATCCGCGTTTACAGACCTTCTGGTACGAGATACGATGAAAGATATACACATAAGACCAATCAAAGTGAACGCTTTTCTATAAACGTTTGGGGCTGGATTAGTGCAAGGGGCCCAGGAGTTTGTCAAATAGTGCAGGAAAGGCTCAATGCACTATTATATTGCAATATACTAAACCAAGTTATGATACCATCGGTGGTCGCAGTATATGGCCAAGATTTTATATTTCAACACGATAATGCTCCGATACATAAAGCCCGCATAGTTCAGAATTATTTAGAAGAAAATCATATTCGTGTTCTGCCGTGGCCTTCGAAGAGTCCCGATATCAACCCAATTGAAAACGTTTGGGGTGAAATGGCAAAATTTATGTATAAACATAACTTCCAGCCTAGAACCCAAGTTGAATTGCGCCAAAGGATTATGGAAGCATGGGATGAAATAACGCAAGAGTATACGAGAAACCTAGTGTTAAGTATGCCACGACGTTTGCAAGCCTTAATCAATAATAACAGTGCAGCTACCAAATATTAAAAAACATGTTATTTTTTGTTATATTAAAGTTTAAATATGATTGAAATTAAAATTGATAGGAACAGTGATATGATCCAATATTTAAAAAAGTCTTGTTTTTATTTTTGTTACATTTTGAAACAATAAACTATACGTATTTTGATTTCTCCTTGTATTTTTAACAACAATGATAACCTATTCTCAATAGACTTTGCATACTCTTTATCAAATTTCATATGAAGTTTTACTGGTATCAGACTTTATTACATTTTTTCTAATAGTCTAGGAGAAAACAGGAAATTTTCGGTGTACCAGTTTTTATCCCTTTGTTCAGCTCTATTGACATTCTGAGTTGAGCATTTACAGTTATTTGCTGCATGGCCTTTGGACTCAAATTTGCTGATAATAAGTTTAATTAATGAAATGGAAGGGACAGGCTTGTCAAGGAATTGAACAGAAAACATTTCAGACACTGCTCTTAAACTGTTTCCTGTATAATACCACTTAATCATAGTTATTACTGGAATAGCGCATATTTAGCTATAATTAAAGCGCCTTCAATGAAAATGTTGTCAACGCCACTTTTCGTTTCGTCAATGGCAAATAATAATTTGCTGGTGTTTGCTGTATTACCTAAACTATGAATATTTCGTAACTTTCCCATCACATTTCATTGAATAAGTTAGGATTGGCTTATTAAAATTTATTCAAACCTTGGCACATGATTTATTTTATCGGCCTCTTCAAAAACTTCCAATATAATTTTTCTCTAAAGTGTACAGGGTCGTAGGTACAATATTTAGTCACCTCACTAACTAACAACTAACCTGAACTAACCCGGTATATTTAAAATTAGAAAAAACGGTCCTTTGCATGCATATTGTTCCAATAGGTTCCAATCCAGTTATTTTTAAATATAGATAAAACCCAAAAGATGGTCTTCTCGACAAGACAACTCCCTCCTGATGAGAAGGGCGGACATGTAAAGTTTTTGGGAGTTCATCTGGAGCCCGGACTACATTGGACTGTCCATACAAAATCCCTAATGAGTAAGCTAGGGTCTGCTACTTTTGTTTTGAGGAGACTCTCTGAGTGTGTCTCGCGGCCTACCCTGAGGCAGGCATATTTTGCGCTGTGCCATTCTCATATTGGTTATGCCATCCTGGTATGGGGCCACAGTGCGGGTGCTATGGGGGTCTTTCGTGAGCAGAGAAGGATAGTGAGGGTGATTGCTGGGCTGTCCTATCGTGCGGACTCTCGGCGTGCTTTTGTATCCCTTGGTATCTTAACCCTACCTTCCCTGTTTATATTAGAGAGCGTTACCTTCATTAAGCGAAATCTCGACGGACATCTAAGGCATGAGGAGATACACCATCATGACACCCGTAATAAACGTGGATTGGTGCCTTCATATAGACGGCTCCAGAGATGTCGCGATGGCCTTAGCTCTTTAGGCATAACCTTCTTTAATAAATTACCCAGGGTAATGAGTGACTTAACACTAAATGTATTTAGGAAGAGGGTTAAGGATTTTCTCATCAGTCAGGCTTTTTATAGTACTGACGAGTTCTTACATTTTAATTTTAAAGACTTTGAATTTGCATTTTAACTTAAACTGAATTTTAAAATATTTTAAATGTAACTAGTCTTATGCATCTAGTAAGTTAAAACTATAGTCTGTGTAAATTGTGTGGCCTATGCTGTGTGATTTTTTAGCTGAACGGTTTACCACGTATTTTTGTGTATAATGTATTTGTTATTATTACTATTTTTACATTTTATTCAGTCCTGTCATTTTATTTTTTTGTTATATTTTAAAATCTTAAATTGTGACCTGTCTATGTCTGGACTTTTATTTATCATAATTTTAGCATAGCTCATAGAATAACATAGAATAGACTTACAATATATTGACTTGTGTAAATACATAATATGTATACAGGGTGCCCAAGATAAGGAGGGCCTCTATGGGGATCTCGGTTATGGTAAGAGCTACAACTTTGATTAAATGGGGAAAAAGTTGCGCAATCAGAGGACTAATAATATGGCATAAAAAAAGTTTTAGTAATATTTGTAAGTTTTGAGATATTAAATAAAAACTGATATTTTGGATTTTTGATTTTATTTTTCTTTGGCGTTATTATTAAAGTTAGAGCAAAACTGACAAAACTCTCTCACAGCAACTTGTTATGAACTTAAAGATTACATCGCAATTTTTTTTATACGACGTTTCGTTTTCAAGCAAACACCATCAACTTCATTTTTTCTAATACGGCCCTGATTTCTTATTGTCAAATTTTGAGAGCATTTTTTATTCTTAATTCAATGATGTACCAGACAATGTTGTTTAATTACGTTTCGAGCCTTTTTAACCATCTTTATGAAATTTTCAGGGTCCGGACCTGGATCCTAGAGTGTTGCATATGCTTTTTCAGCTTTTTTAATTAAACCTTACGATACTGTTTAAAAAAAAATAAAAACTTCCTGGGTTTATTTTCTTTTTGAAACAACACAAATCTACGCTGTTGCAAACTAAGTATTGTTCTTTTCCCAAATTAGCGAAGTAGGCATTGGAAAAAAAAATGAGTAGGTATGGTGTCAGACAATTTGGCATTACTTCAGTTGAACTAAATATGGCAGGTTATTATTCAAATGAAGAAAAATTTGATATGTTATCATGTTTTATTTTAAGCGGAGAAAATTGTAATGTAGCGGAGCGGATGTATTTGGACAAATATCCGGAAAGGAGACAACCAGCTAAACGGACTTACAGTAAGTTAGTAACTAACCTTAAAGAACACGGTGCATTTAAAAAACCCATGCTCTCCCGAAAAAAAAATAGTAACCAGGAAAAGGTTTTCAGCGTATTATTAGCTGTTACTGAAAACCCTGGAGTATCAACTAGAGAAATTGATGAAAATGTAGGCGTAGCGAAATCAACTGCTCAATTTATTTTAAACAAACAAAAATTTCACCCATATAAATACAGAATTTGTCAAGGACTGAGGCCAGGTGATGCAGAAAGACGTCGATCATTCTGCGAATGGTACACCAGAAAATGCCACGAAAACATAAATTTTCCTTACCAGATAATTTGGTCTGATGAAAGCATGGTAAATCAAAACGGGATCTTTAACAGAAAAAATGTACATTACTGGTCTAAGGAAAATCCACGTGTATTCAAAGAATCAAGACACCAATACCGTTTCGGATTTAATATGTGGGCTGGAATTTTGGGAACAAGAATAATAGGACCTTTTTTCTATCAACATAATTTAACATCTGAGCATTACCTGAATTTACTCCAAAATGACTTAGAGGAGGCTCTGGATAATTTACCTCTGGCAGAACAACGCGACACTTGGTTCCAGCAGGATGGTGCACCTGCACATAATTCAAGGGTAGTTAGAGAGTACATTTCAGCAAGATTTCCAGAAAAAAGTATCAGCCCTTATTCTGTAACACCCTGGCCGGCGCGTTCCCCAGATTTAACCCCGCTTGATTTTTTCCTTTGGGGATATATCGAGAATTGTGTTTATAAGCAGAATTTTGAAACAGAAGAAGAGCTTAGACAACTAGTGCTTGCAGCCTTTCACAGCGTAACGCCACAAATGTTAACTAATCTCCTAAATAATACAGTTTTAAGATCCTATTTATGTTTGGAGAACGACGGAAATCACTTTGAACACCTTTTGGAAAATTAATTTTTAATGAGTTAATGTTAGTTTTATTTCAATTAATTAAAGTTTAATTATTATGGGTTCGGAATCAGTATTTTACAATGTTAAATAAATAATTAAAAATCTATTATGTAATTTTATTATTTTTTTTTAAATTCATAATGAAACTAAAAAGATTACGTTGTTACCTTCTACATCCATCATTTTCATTTTTTTAATTAAAAAAGCTGAAAAAGCATATGCAACACTCTAGGATCCAGGTCCGGACCCTGAAAATTTCATAAAGATGGTTAATAAGGCTCGAAACGTAATTAAACAACATTGTCTGGTACATCATTGAATTAAGATTAAAAAATGCTCTCAAAATTTGACAATAAGAAATCAGGGCCGTATTAGAAAAAATGAAGTTGATGGTGTTTGCTTGGAAACGAAACGTCGTATAAAAAAAATTGCGATGTAATCTTTAAGTTCATAACAAGTTGCTGTGAGAGAGTTTTGTCAGTTTTGCTCTAACTTTAATAATAACGCCAAAGAAAAATAAAATCAAAAATCCAAAATATCAGTTTTTATTTAATATCTCAAAACTTACAAATATTACTAAAACTTTTTTTATGCCATATTATTAGTCCTCTGATTGCGCAACTTTTTCCCCATTTAATCAAAGTTGTAGCTCTTACCATAACCGAGATCCCCATAGAGGCCCTCCTTATCTTGGGCACCCTGTATTAACACAAATAAACTATTTTGATTTTTGATTAAACTATTTTGAAAAATAATTATAAATTGTAAACATTGTTGTCAGATACAGGGGCTGACCACACTCAAGTACATGGTAAAAGCTTAATTGTTAATAAAGATATTTAACTAACAGTTTAATACCTAGAGTTTTGATCATTTAACACATTTTCATTAAATTTATGGAAATCTGAAAATCATATTAGATATTTTTTTTTAAAAAAATGTAATAAAAAAAATATTTTTTATATTTTTGCTTCATAATTTGCAAACGAGCATAGAATTAAAATCCTAACATTTTTTTTAAATAACTTTTTGATATCTCATCATCTAGTAGCACTTTACGTGACTATTTTCCTGCCAAACCAGTAGTCAGTCAAATGTCAAAGTGAATTTTCAGGTTACCCATTATGCAGAGAAAATCCGCACAAAAGGGTTTTCAATATTCCATCAGTAAAAAATTTTCCCATAATATGTGCCCAAATTTATGCCGGTCACTGTATAAGAACTACTACTTTTTTTCAGAAAAATCTCATTTCAACTAGTTGGCAAGAAAGAGAAGCTGAGGCCGGTCAACCAGTTCCTTTTGCATTACACGAACAAGACAGGTATGGCAAAATTTTCTTTATTCTTTTTTACGTTTTTACAAAAGGCGCTTAATAATCTTAAGGTGGTTAAATCTGGGCCTTCAGTTGTTATACAGGGTGTAATTTAATTGAGTGCCGATACTTAAGGGTGATAATCTATGAATGATTCTAAGATAAAAAGTTCATATGGACATATGTCCTAAACCTCTTCATTTTTGAGCTACAGGGTGTTAACATTTTAAGAAAAATATAACCTTTTTATATAAATCACTCTTAGATATTTTTATGAAATTTTGTACATACCTTTTAATCAATAAGGAGCATTTTTTGACCTAACAGATTTATAAAAATTTTTACCAGTGACGTCCGTACGGGGTTTGAACTGAATATTTTTAAAGAAAAAATGGATACGCCACTGCTTTTTCTAAAAACGAAACTTACTTTTGAAATTCTCATTTATTGTAAAGCAAATTTCGTTTATAGACTTACTTTTGTACGACGCACCGTTTTCGCGTAAAAAAATAAAAACAAAAAAAACATTTTTTTCTTCGGTTCATTGAGACTGCTTTTATTTATTTTGTTGAATTTGGTTGGCACCCACCATGAGTGGAAACACTTTTTTTGGGACAACAATTTATTTTCTACTCACCAGTGACATTCAACTGAACGTTTGAAAAGAAAAAAACGGTAACCATATTAAATGCCCTCTTAAAGCAAATCAAATAAAAATCAGTAGGCTGGGTAAAGCTACATCAATTTTGACGTTTCTTTTCATAAAGACAAAAGGCCTGGCATTGATTTTGCATTATTAAATAATTATTATTACAGTAAGACGTTAAATTATAATAAAAGAATGGTAAATTTTACAAACAGTGAATTAACTGACATGCATTTTATTTATGGGCTTGCAGACGGTAATGCATACGAAGCCAGGCGGATATACCAAGAGCGGTATCCAAATCGCGTACTACCCGATCCGAGAACATTTTCTAGGATTCATAGACGTCTCCACGAGACCGGAACTTTAAAAGTAGACCACAGTGCTAAAGGAGTCCATCAAACAGTAAGAACACCGGAACTTGAAGAAGGAATTTTACACGAAATTGAGGAGAACCCCGAAAGTAGCACGAGGAAAATCGCGGCAACATTTAATGTTTCACATTTTCTTGTTTGGAAAATTCTCATCGAAAATTTATTATACCCATATCACATTCAAAGAGTCCAGGCATTACTCCCTAGAGATTTCCCGATGCGCATTAATTTCTGTGTGTGGTTTCTTCAAAACCTGATGGAAAATCCGTTATTTGACAGGCACATTCTTTTTACCGACGAAGCTAATTTTTCTCGAAACTCAATAAGAAATTTCCATAATAACCATTTATGGGCGGATGAAAACCCTTATGCAATTGTAGAATCAAATCATCAAGAACAGTTCTCAATAAATGTTTGGGCTGGCATTATTGATGATTATTTGTTAGGGCCATTTTTTCTCCCAAGAAGACTTGATGGACAATCATATTTACACTTTCTTGAAGAAGATCTGCCGCCAATGCTTGAAGACCTTCCATTATTATTAAGAAACCAGATGTGGCTAATGCACGATGGTGCGCCTCCACATTTTAGCTTACGAGTGCGTGAATTTTTAAATCACACCTATCGCAATCGGTGGATAGGTCGCGGAGGAACGCAGCCATGGCCACCTAGATCTCCGGACCTTAACAGTTTAGACTATTTTTTCTGGGGGCATCTGAAAAGCTTAGTGTACCAAGTGCCGATTCATACCGAAGAAGAGTTACGAAATCGTATATTAGTATGCTGCCAAACCATAAGAAACACCCCGGAAATCTTCGAAAATGTGCGTCAGTCTATGGGAAGAAGAGTCCATGCTTGCATACGTGTGGGTGGACGACACTTCGAACAACTACTGTAAATAATGTGGGTTCTTTATTCTGTTTATCTTCTCTTGTCATTTCGCTTTCGATTTAAGGTTTGGAATTTTTCCTTTTAAATCAATCGCGATTTTTGAAATAAAATTTTTTATTTTTTTTTGTTTTTATTTTTTACGCGAAAACGGTGCGTCGTACAAAAGTAAGTCTATAAACGAAATTTGCTTTAAAATAAATGAGAATTTCAAAAGTAAGTTTCGTTTTTAGAAAAAGCAGTGGCGTATCCATTTTTTCTTTAAAAATATTCAGTTCAAACCCCGTACGGACGTCACTGGTAAAAATTTTTATAAATCTGTTAGGTCAAAAAATGCTCCTTATTGATTAAAAGGTATGTACAAAATTTCATAAAAATATCTAAGAGTGATTTATATAAAAAGGTTATATTTTTCTTAAAATGTTAACACCCTGTAGCTCAAAAATGAAGAGGTTTAGGACATATGTCCATATGAACTTTTTATCTTAGAATCATTCATAGATTATCACCCTTAAGTATCGGCACTCAATTAAATTACACCCTGTATGTGGATCTATTTATTTACAGAGCTTTAATCAGAGATAGTATAGTAGATGCAGTGGTCCATGCCCCAGATCTCATCAGAATTCAGTTGTGCACTTGTGTAAATAACATGGTAAAACACGATTTTCCCGGTAGATGGACACAGATCGTGGATAAGGTATGTCTGCTGCAATGCGACTTTCACGACTCCAAATTGTTTTACTGCCTTATTTCAGATAAGTGTTTATCTTTCAAATCCAGACCCCAGCGGATGGCACGGGGCATTGCTCTGCCTTTATCAGCTGGTGAAGAACTTTGAATATAAAAAAGCCGAGGAAAGGGGCCCCCTGCACGAAGCCATGAACTTGTTATTACCCCAGCTATATCAGTTAGAGGTAAACTTAATGGACAGCCTAAGTCTGACGTCACAAGGGGCGTGACTTTTAAAAATCTTTCCAAACAAAAATAATTTGCATTGAAAATCCCATAAGAGATTTTTAAAAGCAGTGCTGTGAGTTTAGAAACGATAAATAAGGAATTTCTTCAATTTATTCATATTTTTGGTGATATGATTGACCCATTTACAGCCACAGATAGAGGTAAGTGTGTCCTGAAAATATTTAATCGCCATCTGAAAAAGTTTGAGGTTATGTTATTGTTGTTTACATTATTGTTTATTAAGACATAATTGTTAGTTTTTTGTGAAATAAAGCTTGTGGTAGTGTTTATTTATTAATATAAAGTAGACCCAGTCTATAGCCTAAATAATTTATATTATAGATTCAATATTGGCTAAAGTGGTTACGTATTTTGTTACCCGAACAGAAAATTTTCAAGTTTGTGGTATTCCCTGCAAAGATAAAAGAAAGGAAAGCTCGGACATCACTTATAAGGTACCTAATAGACCAAATATTATTATGTTAAAAAGGGGTAAATGCCTTGGAGTCAAACCATGTCCTATGGATGCAATTTGATTCAGGTCAGAGAAGTTCACACTATGATGAAAGACAACAGTTATAATATTGTGGTAATAAAATATCACCAACTGCATTATTTGTATACTACTACCCTACTAGTCCCTGATAAGAAGTGCCTTCGAAATGCCCAAAAAACTAAATCCAGCGAAGTTAAAACAGCTGAGCTATATCCCAGTAAGCCTTATTCATGCAGCTATGGATCATCAGATTGATCAGCAATTTTAGTAATACTGTAGACCTTAACAACATTTGATGTACCTACTGAAATTATAAAAATTTAAACAAATATTTATTGTTATTTTTATTACATTGTTTTATAATCTACATAATATATATTTCAAATTGATTGTATTAGGTATAGCATTGATATCCCTGTGCATACATAAGGATAGGTATGAGAATAGTTGTAACTAAAGCGTACTAAAAGTTTTTAAAGGTTTTTTTGAAATTTCTTCCAAATCTCGTATCAAAACATAATTTTCTGCTTTTAACGATGCTCCTAAAGCATGAGTCAATATCTTCAGTAACATCTAAAAATAATTTAATATAATGTTGGCCTTGCTTTTCTATTAAAAGTTAAATTAAACTATTAAATGTTCACATTTTTTACTTTAGTTTTTAGGAACGTGAATACATTTTGTATAATAAAAGCTATAACATACCTTTTTTCTGGAGATGTAATGCTAAATTGCCTTTTAGCGCTGAACTCAAATATTGTAGCCCTATTCTTTCTGTCATTATGCCCAAAATGGCAGGTACAAACCAAAGAATGTTGGGAAGGTTCTCTGCTCTATCTTGACTTCTACCATTGTAAAGCAAATAATGGTTCAACTCCAAGGCGTTTATCCCTTTTTAACATAATAATTGTTCTATTATGTACCTTATAAGATGCTTATAGGTGATGACCAGGCATTCCTCTCTTCTATCTTTACAGGGAATACAACAAACTTGAAAATTTTCTGTTCGGGTAACAAAATATGTAACCTCTTTAGCCAATATTGAATCTATAATATAAATTATTTAGGCTATAGACTGGGTCTACTTCATATTAATAAATAAACACGACCACAAGCTTTATTTTACAAAAAACTAACAATTATGTCCTAATAAACAATAATGTAAACAACAATAACATAACCTCAAACTTTTTCAGATGGCGATTAAATATTTTCAGGAAACACTTACCTCTATCTCTGGCTGTAAATGGGTCAATCATATCACCAAAAATATGAATAAATTGAAGAAATTCCTTATTTATCGTTTCTAAACTCACAGCACTGGTTTTAAAAATCTCTTATGGGATTTTCAATGCAAATTATTTTTGTTTGGAAAGATTTTTTAAAACACGCCCCTTGTGACGTCATCACTTAGGCTGTCTATTGGAGAGGAGTATTTGAAAAGTGGTTTATTTAAAATACGTTTTTAGGTTAGACTTTTAGCTGATCCCTCTGAACAGTCGGTACTGTTGCAAAAGGAGGGTTTAAAAGTATATTTCGCGCTCACCCAATATATCTTACCTTTGGATCTGATCAGCAAAGAGGCGTTCGCTCAATGGATGGAAGTTTGTAGGCAGGTAAGAGATAAGTAGTTTGTTTAATGTCAATACACACCATATGCCCGCTAAACAATTTTTAGTTCCAGAGATGTTTCATAAACATACATTTAAACGTTGAAACGTATCACTAAACTGCAGATAAATGTTTGAGAAATGTTTATGTAACTGTAAATGTCCTACCTCAGAAATGTTTCATTGAAACGTACCAAGGAAACATTTCGCAATGTTACAAACATATCACATTGAAACATTAAAAAAAAAATATTTACGAAATGTTGCAAGTTAATTTGTATGCAATATTTCAAATTTACTCTCGAGAATGTTACCAAACGTTGCAAGTGAACCCCTAAATAATTCACAGAATTAAATGTAAATCACAAAATTTATTTTCAGAACATGGGAATATTTACAATAAAGTTTAAATACAAAATACAGCCGCATCAAAACCTTATCCAAAACAATAATACCTAGATTTTAGAACCTTATTAATATTAAATTTTCCATTTTTTTGGATCTTCAGTCATTTTCTGTTCCTTTCAAAGTTTCATCCTAAAAGTAAATGATCAAAATTTTCTTAAAAATAAATCGCACAATTATTTAATTATTTACTTATTTATTCCGTCAGTACGCTACAGAAATAAAAAAAACTCCTAAATGCTACAAAATTCGTAAATAATGTAATGACTAACGACGAATCACCAAATATTTCTTAATTTCATACCCTAATGTGCCTTCTATATAAAGGTCACTTTTACAACAAATAAGTAATAAACTGGGACACTTTTATACGAAACTTAAATACATATAGATAAAATAATACTGTTTCATACCCATTGACATAATAGTGTTATTAACAACAAATTGGAGGGAAAATTGGAAAACGTTGGATTTTTAGGTTAGATTGTTGACACTAAAATATATAACTAGGTACCTACTTACCAAATTATCACCATTATCACAATTATTTTTGTTTGCAGTAGTAAACACCTGCACTGCTTGACTCATTGTGGTAGTTATATTGTTTTTTTTTTTATTTTGTATCAAATCAAATAAAAAGCAGTAAAAGCACTCTGACTCAGCAAACTCAGCATCACTACATTGGTTGGTGTGTCTATTGACCCGCCGCCCTGGACCGTGGTGGTTACTACTATATTTTCATTACCTGGCAGTTTTATCGGGTTCTGGTTAATTTGGATAGCATTTGGTCAGTTATTTTGATTTTATGTCCCCTAAAAATCTGTTAAGGCCACTAGGTTCCGAAATTATTGGTTTAATTTACTGGTTATAAAGTTCTTCCTTCAGAGGAAAATACAACCACGGTAGAGTGGCAGTAGATACAATTAAATTTTCGGATCTATTTACAATACACTATACGCACAAAATAAATAAATGCTTTTTCCACAACATTTTTGGTAATAATTTAAAGTACTTGATGTTGCGGAAAAATATTTTTGCCGTGACAAAAACACAAAAGAACGCCATAACTCAACCATTGAAATGACAGATCAAAATAAAAAAGAAAACGATTCTGGAACATTTCTGACATACATAAATGAAATGTTTCATTTTTGCGATACTTCTGCAAACATGAAATATTTCAAGAATGTTTCATGTTTAGCGGGTGTTTGCTTACACAAGTTAATGGTGCACTTTTGACCGAAGAAGTAAACTTAATTTACGAACAAAGACAAACCTTTACAAAACACTAGTAAGACCTGGTCTGGTTCTACGTTTCGTGTTGATATAGGTAAAGGGAAGATCCATAATGTGGCATTTGGCTCAACTGTGATCATCAATAACGAGCTGTTGGAGCGGGAGGACTGGCTGCCGGTTTACTCTTCCAGGGATCTGGATTCTAAGTTTTATGTATTTTGAACACTGTCCAGGCAGCATTTAACCAGGCTTTCCCTGAGAAGAAGATGCGGGTCAGACATAATACAAGAAGCTGGATTACCCCGTAAATAAAAAAAATGTCAAAAGAATAAGAGACCTGCACTGGCTTTTTCAAAAAACCTAAAATAAGAAAAGCCAAGAACGATATGTTTAATCGAAGGGACAGTACAAGTCCCATTTAGGGAAAGCAAAGCGGAAACACAACGAGAATTTTATTAAGAATGCATTAGTGATCGACCGATACCGATATATCGGCTATATCGGCCGAGAGCCGATTATCGGTATCGGCCGATAGATGTAAATATATATCGGCTATATCGGCCGATGTATAAAAACAACCATAGCAGCTTAAAACATTTTTTTTTATATTTAAATTTAAAGTAATATTTCAAATAAGTTAATCTTAAGAAATTATGGTAGATATAACATGAAATAGGCATTTAATATGAATAATGTAGTTTAGGCAAATTATCATGTAAAAATATTAGTTTCTCGGTTGTTTCTGGATTCAGCCGATTCCTTTTCGCCGAATTTACGGTTCCAGCTTCTGAAAACATTTGCTCACTTGCAACACTGCCAACTGGTGCAGATAAATATATAAGAGCTTGATTATATAATAATGGTAGAACTTCTCGTTTTTCTTGCCACCAAGAAATGGGATTCGCTTTTCTTTCAAGAAGAGGATGTTTCTTATATTCTGTAATTTCAGCATTCACTTCTTCACAAATGGATGCCCTAGAAGATGATTTTGTGTCACAAGACGATGTTGTTGGAATGGTTTTTGTTTTTGTGGAGCTCATCCCTTCTCCGGCAAATTCTTCGTAGATTTCCCAAAACAGATTTTGGCCAGATGTTCGACTAGTCTCAGGTTCAGAAGTTCGAACATACTTAGTAAGTGGTTCGTTGTCATCACTATCAATTTCTATAGAATCTATAGTTTCATTTATTGTATGGTCTTGAATGTAATCCGAAATGTCAGGGGAACTGGAATGTTCTACAGATGTATTGTTTTCTTTTATTTGGGACTTTAGATTTGTAGTTATGTATTCGCATATAAAATCACGGTCTTTTGTAAAAAAATTGTCTTTGAAGCGAGGATCCAAGAAAGTCGCGATGGTATGGTAGGACCCTGTGTTATCATTGTTAAACGTGTTCATATCGTGTCCTCATTTTCATCGTCTTTTTGCGGTCTTATTTCGGAATTAAATCGTCAATTTTCGCACATTTTTTGAAACAGTGTTCAGGTTCACTTTGCAGGAATATCAAACGTTTTTGTCCTGAATTTACGTAATAAACGCGGGCTGAGTGGCCAAGTTCGTAGCTCGCCTATCTTTCTATATAGGCAGCACAAAAAAAAATTAATCCCTTTGTGTACCGGCATTTGAGGAATTTGAGCTTGTCTCCGGTGAACAACCTATAGTCCGTTTCACCTGTTAGGATCAGCGGATTCAACTGCTGGCTGTGATACTATAGGCAGTTTCACCTGAAAGTGTTACTTGTGCAGGAATTCGTGCAATGAAGTGTTTTTCTTGTAACAATGATTGTGCCAAGGAAGACAGGGCTGCATTGTTTGGCGCAAACTGTGACTCTTGCCGTCGGGTTGTCTGTAAACACTGTGCAGGCAAGAAAGTAGGACTATTAGCAAATGAGGTGAGATGCGTACTACAAACTACCCAGCGCACTTTACTTTATTTCTGCTGGGAATGCACCGATGCTTTAACTGCTATAAACTTTTTAGAACTAAAGAATGATATGGAAAAAATGCTAATTAAAATGAGTACCATGGAGGCAGAAATTAAAGGCATGAAGAAGGAAGCACAGAAGGCGGCTGTTACCGCTGTGGATAGGGGTGAAACTGGCAAGGATCTCCTCACTGAGGTAAAGAATATAATAAAAGCAAGTTTTGAGGAGCAGACTTGTGCGATAGGCAATCAACTGAATAGTGCAATCAGTGGACTTAAAATTCCAACACTAATAAGAGAGGTGAGCTCCCTGAAATATCAATGCTTACCAAAACCAGTTGAACAATTTAAAAATGGAGCGGCTGATAGGGGAGCTAGCAACTCATTGCTTTCGCCGGGAAACAGCACCAACAGGAGGCAACACAATAGGCAGGATGGTGCCTCACTAGTGCATAATCCGAAAGTGCCTGAAGCAGCTGGCACCACCCCCAATCTCATAGGAATCCCTAAAAAATCTTGGCTTCATGTCAGTCGAGTGAGCAAGGCAGCGACTTCCAAGACTATTGTAGACCACATAAGATCCAAGATACAACCGCTGCCGGATGGTGAAGTAATAGCAGTACAATTAAATACTAGAGGTGAAACCAGCTCATTCAAGGTTGGTATTGAGGAAAAATATGCAAGACTTATTACTGTTGACAACTTCTGGCCTGAAAACATATTGTGTAAAGAGTTTGTGTTTGACAATGGGGCAGGCGGTGCAGGAGCAGGCGGCTGTGTGGGAAATTCAGTGCAAAATTCTGATGGAAGGTTTTTTCGGAGCAGCCAACCCCACCACGGACGGAGGCGGAGATAGACAGCAAGCTTGCACTTTATTATCAGAATGTTAATGGGTTGCGTACTAAACTCATTAATCTCTCACATAACCTATCTCTAACTAATTATGATATAATAATGCTTACTGAAACCTCACTCACAGAAAGCTTCTTTGACTCGGAGTTGGGCATGGATTCCTTCACAATTTATAGAAAAGATAGAAACCCTGTTATCACGGGTAAAAATCGTAATGGCGGCGTCTTAATTGCAGTTCGCAGCCACCTAAGATCACAGATAGTCGATATAGCCAATGATCTATCTGAAGAGATTTAGGTTTCAGTCCAACTGAAAAATGGTAACAAAAAAATGTTGTGCTGCGTATACATTCCTCCAAACTCAAAAAGTGAAGTACATTCCATGCATTGTGAAGCAGTAGAGAGTGCACACCATATATACAGGGACCATAGCTTTTGTATAGCTGGAGATTATAACTTACCTAATCTAAAGTGGGACAACGATTCATTGGGTGTGATGATCACAGGACACACCATGGACACTCTAGGCATTGGTGAAACTTTTCCCATGCTAAATCTATACCAGGCTAATCAGATTCCAAATGCAAGAGGAGTTTTTATGGACCTTGTCTTTACGAGCTGTGAAGGAGATTCAGTCAGCGCAGCCTTGGACACCTTGATAAACTCTGAGAGTCACCATCCAGCCCTCCTCATAGATCTTTGTTGCAGTGAGGGAGCAGAGATCATTGAATTTGAAGATGAAATTTATAACTTTCACAAGTGCGATTATGTGGAACTGAATAAATACTTGCTACTTACTAATTGGGACACTTTACTGATCAATGAAATTAATCATGACATAACAACCTTTAATTCTATATTAGGACAAGCCATTGAGTTGTGTGTTCCAAAGGTATCAATCAAAAGCAATTTTAAATTTCCTAGCTGGTTTAATACTGAGCTCAAAACAACTGTTTTTAATAAAAAGATTTTGCATAAAAAATTCCGTCAAACCGGTCTAATGGAAGATTATCAGAACTTCTGCCATGTGCGAGCTTTTTGTAAAGCACAGGCGGACGTTTTGTATAGGGGATACATAGAGGATGTCGAATCTAACATAGCTAAGAGTCCGAGGGTTTTCTGGAAGTATGTCAATTCAAAAAAACAAAATAATGAAATTCCTGCTGTTTTAACACTTGGTAACAAGACCTCTATCGATGGAGGTAGTGCAACGCAGCTTTTTGCAGAGCACTTTTCCTCTGTTTATGAAAATACATCAAATAGAGAATATAATGTTAAAATTCCTAATAAACTAAAAAATATAGTAGACATAAATGGGTTTAGTATTAGAATTTCACAGATATATGACAAGCTATCTTGTATTGACATTGGTAAGGGGCCGGGGCCGGACGGCATAACTCCTTTCTTTATAAAGAATTGTGCATTTGCACTGTCCAGACCTCTCTGGTTATTATACAATAAATCGTTGTCATCTGGCATTTTTCCTGATGAATGGAAACTTTCGTATGTTACCCCCATTTATAAGAATAGTGGCAAAAGAAGTGAAGTGAAGAGTTACCGACCTATCTCAATCATTTCACAATTTCCTAAAATCCTCGAATCTCTGGTTACAGATCATTTGTCTGCATCTTTTAAAAATATTATAACTTCCAAACAACACGGATTTCTGAAGAGTAAATCCATTGCAACGAATCTTTTGGTATACCGCGAGGCATTGTCGAGTGCCTTGGAGGGCGGAAGTGTTGTTGATTCAATTTACACTGACTTCTCCAAGGCATTCGACAAGGTTGATGTGGGCCTGCTTGCTCCTAAGCTTGAAGCATATGGTGTTGGCGGAGTCATGTTGCGGTGGATTGATTCTTATCTCACTGATAGGGCACAGATTGTCAAGGTTAAATCTTGCAGGTCTCAAACCTTCAATGCTACCTCAGGTGTACCGCAGGGGGGGCACCTGGCGCCTTTGTTGTTCAATATATTCATAAATGATGTCACTCAGTGTTTTCTACATTGCAAGTTTCTATTGTACGCTGACGACTTAAAGATGTACATCACTGTTAATGATTGGCAGGCGGTTCAATATCTGCAGGAAGATTTGAACCGTTTTCAACAGTGGTGTGTCGACAACTACATGTATCTTAATATAGAGAAATGCCAATATATACAATTCTCAAAAAAGAATGACTCAGTATTGAATTCCTATAATATTAATAACCATACATTAAAAAATGTCAATATTGTTAGAGACTTGGGAGTCTACTTTGACTCTAAACTTTCATTTAGTTATCATATTGAGTATTGCTGTAATAAAGCATATAAAATGCTAGGTTTCCTGAAAAGACATACTAAGGACTTCAATAACATTTTTGCCCTTAAAATCTTGTATAACTCCTTAGTCAGATCACAATTGGAGAACTGTACAACGGTATGGTCTCCATATTTTGCAACATATACTGATGCGATTGAACGCGTTCAGAAAAAATTTCTATACTACATAGCTTTTAAACTACACATACCTAAGGAACATATTAACTGTGGCGATCTGTTGAAACTTTTGAATTTGGAAACACTTCAGAAACGCAGATTTGATTTCGATATAGTCTTTCTATGGAAACTTGTGAATGGTGTTATTGACTCGCCAGATCTTTTACTTCTTTTAAACTTTCATACTCCTATGGTCACACTAAGAAATAACTTAACTTTTTATAATTCATCGTACTTTGTATGGCCAACAATCTCCTATGGACAGAATAATGTCTAATACTAACAAGATCAAACTCGATATCTTTAACTCGACCGTTAACAAATTGAAGGGTTTCTTACGCAGAGTACCTATTGATGTGAACTGAAATGTATTTTTTTTTTCTCTCTTTATTGTTTGTTTGCTGATCTGTGTATTTGTTTTTATAATGTGACAGTTAATGATTTGTATTGTGATGTATAGCGTACAAGCTTAAGCTTGGTTTTTATATTTTTATATTTTGAGAGTTTTGTTCTTCTATGATAATATATGTATACAGTTTTTGTAAATTGGGTGTTAGCCCGTTGAATGAATAAATAAATAAATAATGTTTTTTTATAAATATATTCTGAAATCGTTTATTCAAGCTGTTTTTCAATTCTTCTTTCATTGTACCTACTCCTGCAAAATTAGCGTTTTCTTTGTTAAGATAGGCAGTGATAGTCGAAACAAATGGAATGACTTCAGATATGCAGCAGTCTGAAGAACTTGTAATTTTTGTTATGTCTTCAAATGGCTTTAACAAATTTAAAATGCTTCCAACTATGTAATTCCCATTCGGAAAATGTCAAGTCTGTAAGAGTCCAAAATATATAAATTTACTGCTTGTTTTTGTTCAAGTAGGCGAGAGAGTAGATAAAATGAGGAATTCCAACGTGTTTGTACATCTTGGAAAAGTTTGTGTTTGGGAAGGTTTAGTTGTTCTTGTAGTTTACTTAGTTTATCGCAAGCAGTTTGAGAGTGATTAAAATGCGAAACGATTTTTCTTGATCTTGCTATTAAATCACTGACTGAACGTTGACTTTGTATAGCATCCTGTATTACAAGTTGTAAAGAATGAATGAAGCATGCTTCATAATTTACTTTTGCCTTAACAAAACCATTCCTCATATTGGCAGCATTGTCTGCTAATACTATGTGAATATGTTCCCTTTTTATATTCCATTCTTGTAACAAAGAATTAAATGCTTCAGCTATGGCGTCTCCTGTATGAGATCCTGGGAACTTCTTGCAGGCAAGTGAAAAATGGGATCTCTGATTTAAACTTAAAAACATGTTTTTTCAAAAAAATGGATTGTGAGAGACAAAAAAGAACTGTTTGTATATTTGCACGTCCAAATATCTGTAGTAAAAGATGCTTTTCCCAACATATTTGAAATTTTTTGAGTCACTTGTGCTTTACATCTTGAGTAAATATCTGGTACAACCTTTTCTCTGAAGTATTTGTCAGAAGGAATTTCATAATTTGGAATAGCTTTCTTTAGTAGCCGAGTAAAGCCATCATCTGATACAATGCTGAATGGCTGATTATTATCTAAACATATCATTTCACCTATAAGGTAGTGAAACTCCTTCGCTCTGGATGAATTAATGTCCCACTTTTGCAGTTGCTTGAAAGAGTCAGCCAGTGAGACTTGCAATAGCTTAGAGTTAGAGTTAGAAGTACTACTAGAAAAAATAAACTAAAAAAATAGACTCAGGGTGATCAAAAGTCAAAACGTTGCAATAAACGGGGAAATTTGTTTTTAAATAAAATCATATCGTAGGTGTTAATTGTTAATGAAACGATTTAAAGTGATGAAAAAGAAAAATGTCCCCCCTCCTACACAAATTCCTTTAATTTCCCCAAATTCCCAACAAATTACTTAATTCTTCAGATTTTTTCAGTAATTTTTTTGCACAAATTCCTTTAAAATTCCCTAAATACCTAATAAAATAAATCCCTAGATTTTTAGCAAAAAATTCCTGGGTGGTTTGCCCCTCAATCCTATATAATAATATAATCCTGAATGAGCAGGTCCTATTGTTGGTAAATATTTTTATAACGTGAACTGGAAAATAAAAATTTAGTACTAACCTGAGCTTGAAATTTATTTCAATTTATAATATTCTTGAGGATGTTTTTTCTCTAAATGGTATTTCATGTTTGAGGTATTCGCCGATTTTCCCACTCCCCCTAATGAAATGGTTATGTCACACAATTTACAATTTGCGGTGGATTTCTTATCTGCTGGGGATAATTTATTCTTTATGAAATATTTCCAATAAATACTTTTTCCATCCATTTCGCTACTTTGCACTCCACCAAACTCCAATAGGATTATTATTAACTATTAATATTATGTATTTGTTAAAGATTAACTAAATTACGCCAAGAAATAATCGAACTTAAAACGATCTGCTTTAAGAATGCAATACTGAATGCACGGCAATAAACGCACGGGATTCACCGAGAAATTCAAATTAAGGGGATTCACCAATGACTTGGCGCTGAGCCACATAAATTACCGCCTATTGCTGTGTTGCCAAAGTGCAATTTTTGTTTTTATTTTTGTGATTTTAAATTGAACGTTAAAGAATTATAAATTATATTACAGAATATTCAGATTTTAGACATTATTAATGTTATCAATTAAAAAAGGCCGATATGCCGATATATATCGTTATCGGCCAAGACATTATCGGTATCGGCCGATTATCGGTATCGGCTAAAAAAGTCATATCGGTCGATCACTAGAATGCATCGAACATGAACTCGGCAGCCTGGTCTCTTATAAACAAAAAAATGGGGAACAATTTAAAATTAGGGTCGGAAGTGCAACCTCTGAATGGAGAGGGTACTCTTGTTTAGAATCCGCAACCTCTTTGTGACATGTACAGGGTGTTTTTTTTTCGTTGATATTATAGGGTTAGGCTAAACGATAAGAGATACAAAAAAAACTAAGATATGTGTCTTGCACTCTTTTTTAGTGTTTAGTTTAATAGCGCAATTAGATCTACGCTAACTAGATTGGTTTAGAAGATACAGGGTGATTCTCAAAATCGGCGGTTATTATTATCTCTTATGACTCGGTTATTTATACGATTATTGATACGAAAGTTTTACGACTTTTTACGTAGAATCCAGTGGCGTATTTAAAAAAAAAAATAGACGTTAATTTTTGAGGTATTATTAAAACTAGCATTTTTTTAAGTGGGACACCCTGTATCTGGGTGTCTCAAAAAATTGAATTTTTTCTTGCGATTGCAACAATATACATATAACACTTAATATTTTGCTTTGTTCTAAATAGCTAAAATACCAAGAAACAAAAATTATTTTAGTTGGCCATGGATTGATCATTATTCTTTTATTTTATTATAGGTATATTAAAAACCCAGTTAACAGGAATATTAAAACATTGATAAACTAAAACAACAACAACTACAGAGAACAAACAAAAATTTATCTTTCTAAGTCATTATGAGATATAGTTTGTTTCAAATATATCTATTAAGCTTCTCTTAAACAATGTTAATTGTTATTGTTTTGTTTCGTACTTTCTTTAAAATCATCGAAAACTATCGATAATAAAATCGATAGTCATAGGTTTAACTATCGATAGTAATGGCTATCAATAGTTCTCCACCACTAGTATACAGGGTGTTCTGAGTGTTTTTATATTGTAAAAATGGAAAAAAACACAGGCAAAAACATACTGAAGCCTTAGTTAACTGTGTAATTATACAGGATGTTATTTAAGTACGTGGCCAAACTTCAAGGGGTGATTCTTTGAGTGATTCTAAGATGAAAAGTTTATATAAACATAGTAATAAGTAATGCTTCGTTTTCAAGATACAGGGTATCGAAACTTTAAAAAAAAAATAGTTTTTTCGTGAATATCTTAATTAACCTTTAGGCAGTGTTATTTAGGACAGTAAGAGGCTTTAACTAAAATTTTTGACAAAAAAAATATGCGTCAGTGATTTTTTTGCAATTTTTGTATTTTTTTCGCATTAGGCAACTAAAACTACAATTTTTTTATTTTTAGCATTTTTTTCGTATCTTGCTTCGTTTTTGAGAGTTTGACACCCTGTAGCTTGAAAACGAAGCATTACCGGACCTATGTATATATAAACTTTTCGTCTTAGAATCACCCCTTGAAGTTTGGCCACGTACTTAAGTAGCACCCTGTATATTTAAGAAATATCTTTGCAGGTAGTAGAAAGAGCGGTTCCCCCTGCAGCTCTCCAGCCAGACGAAGACGAGCGACCGGATTTGCCCTGGTGGAAATGTAAAAAATGGGCTCTACATATTTTGTACAGGATGTTTGAAAGGTAAAGAAGTGTGACCTTTATGGTATACGTTTTATTACAGTTTCTGTGTAGGTACGGCTCCCCTGGTCACGTATCAAAAGAGTACAACGATTTTTCCGAATGGTACCTACAGACATTCAGTACCGGCATCCTGGAGGTACTTCTCAGGGTCTTGGACGGGTACCGAGGCGGTCACTGGGTACCCCCCAGGGTCCTTCAACAAACGCTAAATTATTTAAATCAGGTGAGACCTGAAGCTCAGTGTTTTTTCGTCAATTCTTTACTGATTGTATGTATTGTATGATGTGTTACAGGCTGTGTCACACTCGCATACGTGGAAAATATTGAAGCCCCATATGCCGGCGATTATACAGGACGTCCTGTTCCCGTTGATGAGCTATTCGGCCGAGGATCACGAGTTGTGGACTGTAGATCCGCACGAGTATATTAGAGTTAAGTTCGGTAAGTGGATTTTTGATTTTTTTTTATTTATTTATCAGTATCAGTAGTTATTAATCCCGGGATTAGATGTACCGAAAAAAAATCAAATAACATTCAAAAACTTTTATTGTATTAACTTAAAACACGAAAATTAACAAAACTAATAAACGAACTTAAAGAACTGTGTTGTAAATTTCAACAAATAAGTTTTATTTTTAAAAAATACCGCAGAAATATTAGTGCGTCTAAAGTTTCATCTCCCAGCCTCGAACGTATTTATTATTACGACAATTGTGCCGCGGTGATTCCCCGAATTCCGGGGCCAGCTGCTAATCGGTTCAACTGTGCGTCATGTTTATGTTTTCGGATTGCAAGTTGCAACGTTGTCGGCTTTCGCGTTAATTTAGTTTTGAAATCGGGAAATGAAGCAAATTAATATATGCATAAAAAATCGGTATTTATCCCGGGATTAGGTCTATCTAATCCCGGTATTTTCGAGACAGGTTTTCCTCCGGGATCCCGGGACTCCGAGATCCCGGGATTGACATCCCTAGACAGGGTGAGTCAACCATAGAGTAAAGTTCATTATCTCATTTGTTTCGGGAATTACAAGAAAACGTTAAATACAAAAGTTTTAGAGAATGTTAAGGTACACAGTTTAAAATTATTTTTGAGTATACAGGGTGGTTGAAAAAACGTTTAAAGTTTAAGTTTTTTTAAATGGAACACCCCTTTTTCAATTTATTTTTAGATTCTGCATGAAATTCTATAAATTTTTTGTTAATAGTGTTATAAACCTAAACCTAGTAGTTGTTTTAATATTTTAATTTTTCTAGAAAAATATTAGTTTTTACTCTTATAAAGAATTGACAGTTCCGTCATTGTCTCTGAAGGTGGAATACTTATATTTGGTACAAACTCTTTAACTTTCATTAAGTATGTCATATACCTATTTTTAATAGTTTGCGATTTATTTTGATTTTTCTTATTTTTACCCTTGTTTTTATTACACTAACAATAAAGATGTTTGAACAAATATTTTGAACACCCTGTATAATAAAGTCGAAAAGTGAAGATAGTTTAGGATGAACTAGACCAGCGTTGGATTACATGTGAAATTGTAAGGGAAATGAACAAACAGTGGCGGAGATATAATAGTTTAAAAAAAAAATATGTTTTTGACTCAATTCAGTACCCATAGAGGCTTGATACGCCATATAAAAATGTAGGGTATTCCATTTAACAAAAATATAATTTTTGGTATTACTCTTTTTTCAGACACCCTGTATACGTAAAAATAAATTTGGATTGTAGCGGGGATGAAACGTCAAAAGCTTTAAGCTGGATTTATAAACTCGAAAAGTTGGCGAGGTTGAGGTTAGTTGGTGTTGGAAATAGTTTTATGCTCGGAATTCGGAATATCTAACCTCACAACTTGACCATAACTTTAACCTCACCAACTTTTTGAGTTTATAAATCCACATTTATTAAGAGAATGTTCTCATAAGTTTAATGGTTTAGCAACTATTGACTGAGGCGCCCTTGTATATATATTTATAATATATTTTGCGAATTTGTTTTGTACCCGTTTAAGCCTATTTATATGGCATTGATAATATGGAGTTCAAATTACGGAGCAATATTTTAAGATACTACGAACCAGACAGTTCCACTTGAGGTATGTCCCACAGATACCAATATTAGAAAGTTTTCTCAGAAGCAGTTGGTGACAAACACTATCAAATGCCTTTGACAGATCGGAGTAGATAACGCCAACCTGTTTTTCTGCCTCTAAAGTGGACACTAGATGGTAAACTGCTAAATTAGTGGATGTTGAGCGTTCCCTGTAGAATGCATGTTGTTCGGCCATTTTGTAATGTTTGTATTGTAATTTTTGATTTTAAAATCTCATAACACTTGGCCAGCTAGAATCCCTTCTAAGATTGTTTATGAAAGTCCAGAAATATTTCATATTTTTATTAATTAGGTGCTCTGTTTGTGTTACATATAGCAAATAACACTTATCTATTCTGTATTTAACTTCACGACGAACATCTGAGTATACGTTCTAATCTGATTTCATACGAGATCTCTTAGATTTCTGTTATAATTTGTTTTCCATTTCGGGTACTTGTGATCTTTAATCGTCTTCTGAGGTGCATACATGTATGTCTATGCCATGAAATAGTTTTTCATAGAAGATGTTGACCATCTGGTTAACATCTGTTTCTAAAGTTAGAGAAGACCAGTCCAGTTTCTAAAGTAAGAGAAGATCAGCCCATTTGGTACTAATTTAAGTTATAATAATAAGCTTTATTGTCTAGCAGATCTACATCCATTAATAAGACAATTTTATGATATAACGCGCAACAAGATATTAAAGACACAAGAGTGCAATACTACTAACTACAAAAAAGGAACCTAGGATTAAGGTAGTATAATAAAATTCCTAGCCAATCGCCGAAAGATAATGATCATAATAATTAAAGTAAAAGTGATATAAACAATACATTATATGGAATAAGAACAACATTACATAAATTTGTTTTCAACTAACACTATAAACTCAGCATGGGTGCAATCATTCATATCAATGTCATTGCAAGTAGCAATGAAAATGCTCATGGACTGAAAGAGTGGGCTTTTTACTAAGAAGTTAGTGGACGGGATAGGAATGTGAAACACAAGAGGGGCTCTAATTGAGCAAAAAGGTATATTAAAGTTAAGTTGGCATAAGAGATCCGAGTATAAGTGATCTACATAATTTAAATATAAACTGACATAACATATATTTTCTGCAGTCAGGCAGGGAGGGTACCTGATGTCTATTGAGGAGAACATCCTTATCAGTCCCTCTAGGAGGTAAGGCTCCGTCCATTTTAAGCCACAGAAATTTAACAATTTGTATTGCATATTTGTTATTAATAGGATGCCATATAATCGCTCCATACTCTATCTCTCGATCGTATATAACTATAATATAGTATCTTCAACGTTTGAATATTCGAAAAATCCTTGGAATTCCGCAAGATGAACCCAATAGATCTGTTAGCACTGCTATGTGCTGCAATTCAAAGGAGATACCAAGATCTTTGAACATATCACACTGTTAAATTCATCATTCCCCAAAGTGTAAATAAATTTAGTAGTGTTCTGTTTATTTGCGTATGTCATCGCAAAGCACTTTTCTGCATTAAGTGGTGAGTGGTTGACAATGCACCAGTTACTGATAGATTCCATGTCCGAGGCAGTTGCCATAGTTTTGAATCATTCTGAATAACTTGACATCGTCCGCAAAAAGCAGGAGTTCACTCGTAATATTGCCAGTAATGTCATTAATAAACAATTATTGAAATCTGCATGAAAAAACTGATAAACTTTTACCTCAGTTTTGTTCTTATGAGGAAGAACACGCTAGAGATCAAAAGTTGCCTTGAGTGCAGGGTGGTACTTGTCAATTTCAATTAAAGGAACAGAGCTGGATGACACTGCAGTTTGAGGAGATGACTGCGTGAATATGAATAAGTCCAGGATCCTGTTCTTGTGATTACATACCCCATTTATTTGTTAAAATTCCAAAAAGTTCATTGAGTCGAGCAGAATATCGGCTGATGGTGAGGAAGGACTTATAGTTCGTTTAAATGTATGTCGTAAACTGTACCATTAAGGTCATTTTCAGACAAGCGACTTTTTGCAGTCGAAGTGGGCTGCAAAAATGTTGGCGTTTGAGGTAGACTGTCGCTACTTGCAGTTGCCATTTAACGACAATGTAAAGCGTTTCCTTTTTATACCAGCTCACTTCAGCTGCAAAAAGTCGCTTGTCTGAAAGTGGCCTAAGGAAATGCGGGCAACTTCCTCTGATCGAAGCACCAATGTCTTAAGAACTTGAATCTTCTCATAACCTTACAGGCACCTATGCATCTCGGACAAATAGGGTCCTCCTCCACACTGCCTCCATTTGCAGTATCCTGTTAAGAATCCACCTCAGCTTGGCCTAACAACGCCAAGTTATGAAATCTTTAGCTTCCGCCGGTCTTCCTTGGAGAGGTTGACAATCCACTCCTTCAGACAGGTCCTGGATAGAGCGCCTCGGCTTAAAATTTGCTCCCTGTGGCCAGTCTGACGGTGCACCACCCCCAGTATTAGTCACCCATTGGCGGGATATTTCCGCTTCTGACATATAACTTACCGGTTTTAATCAACCTACCAATGCGTGGCAAAGCGATTTTAATATTATTTAATTTACACATGCGCATAAGATTTGTTAATAAGAACTCAACGAAGTTTCTCCGTTATTAGACGTATTCGAGGACTTTGTCTCCCCAGTCACCGCCGCGCAAACGCTTCTCCACTCCTCTTGTAAAAAGCGCAAGGAGATGCTGGGCAAAGCCATGAGCATGCTCACCCAGATCCTCACCAATCCGGCGACCGAGCCGCCCCAGAAAGACGGCGCCCTCCACATGGTCGGCTCCCTGGCCGACGTGCTGCTCAAGAAGAAGCCCTACAAGGATCAGCTGGATCAGCTGTTTATCAAATACGTTTTTCCAGAATTCGGCAGTGATCGAGGGCATATGCGGGCCAGGGCTTGCTGGGTGCTTCACTATTTCGCCGAGTTTAGCTTTAAACAGGTTGGTGACACTTGATTCAAGTCCAAAAATAGGTTAGGAAGGTTCTAGTTTTTATAATTTGTTTAATATTTCAGGAAAATGTCTTGATGGAGGCTGTCAATTTGACAATTAGGGCGTTGCTTTTCGATAAGGATTTGCCGGTGAAGGTGGAAGCGGCGATAGCGTTACAATCGTTATTAAATTACCAAGAGAGGAGTCATAAATATATTGAACCACAGGTAAGAATATTATAGAGTATGGGAAGCATGTTTTAATTTTTGATTTTGAATATTATCTTTTTCCTTTTTTAATTTACTTTATTCAATAATTAAGTTTTAAAATAAATTCCATTTTTTGTTTAATATATAAAACCGTAATATATGCTTTGGTCAATTATTGATATAAACTATTTAATACCTCTTATACAATTCCTGTGATGTTCACACCACTTATAGTAAAATTTAGCTAGTTGGCCAGCAAGATCCTCTTTGGTTTTTGATGTGGATATTTTGAACAGGTCAAGAAGAAGCAAATTAATGTATGTACAGGGTGTCCAGTTTTCGTGTGTTTTCATATACCAGCTGCCTTATTATAGAAGATAGAAAGATGGGGTTTGCGGCTTACTGTTCTATTATTTTATGAAACTTTCATTTCCGTAAACGAAATTTTCATAGCCCTCTCAGTTTTTGACATACAGGGCAATTTTAAAAATTTGTCATTCTGGACACTCCCCTGTATCTCGATTTTAACTTATCAATAAGGTAAAAATGGGATATTTTACAGTTTTTTTTTATGTAGAATTCAGTGGCGTAGTTGGTTTTTTCTAAAAAGTTTTGTTTTTGAGTTGTGACCCAAACTTGTGCTTTTTTAAATGGAACACCCTATACAGAGTGGCAAAAAAGTCGCGCATAATGCCTGTAACTTTTGAATTACCTCGTATACGAAAAAGTAACCTTTATGAAAGTTGTTCAGTAAATTATTACACATTTCTACCTGCATGATTTTTTTCTGTCATTTCTGGTTTGGTTGCCATAGAGACCAACTTACTTTTTTTAAATAATACACCCTGCATATGATTGCATATTTGGATTCTACTGGAAAAACTCTGAATTTTTTGTATTTCAAATTTTTATTTATTTAAAATTTATAATAACAAAACAAATAGCCTAGAAAATGGAACAACTTCAACAACAAAATAATAAACAAGTGAAACCTTTTCAGTGTTCAATATGACCACCATTTTTTGCTAAGCAGAGCGCAAGTCGATCCCTGAATCCGTCTACAACGTTTGAAAGGGAGTTCTCTGGAATGGCCCGAATTTCAGCAGTAATTCTGACTTTTAAAGATTCTAAGTCATTTGGACGGTTAACGGAGACTTTCGTCTTTAAGTGTCCCCACAAAAAGAAGTCGAGCGGGGTTAAGTCCGGGGATCGCGCTGGCCAGTCAATTGCACCTCTTCTGCCTATCCAACGTCCTGGAAATTGTTCGCATAATGCGCAGGTGCTCCATCTTGCTGGAACCATACCTGTTCGTTTATGCCATTATTTACACCCGGTAAAACCATTCTTCAAGAAGGATTTATGTGATTCCTGAAGAGGTCCAGATATTTTTCGCCATTCAAATTATCATCTATAAAAAAGGTCCCACAATATGTCTACCAACTATGCCCGCCCAAACATTAACTTCTTCGGGCCTCTGAGTATGACCTTCCTGGAACCAGTGAGTATTCTCAGCGGGCCAATAACGATAATTGTGTCTATTAACAATGCCATTTAAATGGAAAGTAGCTTCACTTGAGCAAATAATATTTGTTGCGAAGTTATTATCGTTATTGCATCTTTCCATCATCAGCTCACAAAATTCAGCTCTTCTATCAATATCGTCCTCGTTTAACTCGTGCACCAACTTTATCTTGTAGGAATGCAACTTCTCCTCCTTAAACAAATTTTTCACTGACTGATGAGACACATTAAAATTCATTACCATTGGCCTGGATGATTGTGTTGGATTTTCATGTATTGAGAGCATGATATTCAAAGCTTTGTCTCCCCCGGTTGCTGTTTTAGGTCGACCTGATCTAGCAGCTTCCCTAACACTGCCTGTTTCTCAAAATGTCTTTACCACTCGACACACTGTTGTCTGATTTATTGGAGACCTATTTGGATATAATTGATTGAAAAGTTGACAAACCTGATCTTGCGATCTGTTCATATTTCCGTAACCGCTCATTATTTAAATTTCACCTCGTTGTTTCTCATTCAGAGGAACAATAGTGTAAACAAATTAGAAATCACCCAACAGAAAATTAAACAGGAACTCAAAATTGACACCTCTTAGGTCGCTGTCATGAAAACACCTTGAGTGAACTGGTGGGTATTAGGTAGGAATAATTATAATTAGGAAGTTTTTCATTTTTGAGCTGTCATTATCTCGGAAACGCTTGCAGATAGGTGAAAATTTGAAATACAAAAAATTCAGAGTTTTCCCGGTAGAATCCAAATATGCAATCATATGCACGGTGTTCCATTAAAAAAAGTAAGTTAGTATGGCAACCGGACCAGAAATGACAGAAAAAATGTATGCACGTTGAAGTGTGGGAAATAATTTACTGAACAACTTTCATAAAGGTCACTTTTTCGTATACGAGATAATTCAAACGTTACAGGCATTATACGCGACTCTTGTCTTATCCCTCTTCTTAAGTGTTTTTCAAATATACAGGGATACCCAGAAGTCCGGAATAAAATTAATATAGCCTTAACCTGTAACTTTTCGGAAAATTGCTCGGACACGTCCATTTAGTTTTATAAATGCTCACATTTTGACGTTATTCGTTTGGTTTTTTATAGACATTTGTCAAAGATATGACGACATCGATTTTTTTTTTAATGGAAACACAGCTTGTGATACATCATTTGAAAACTAATATCTCGTACAGTATGCACATACATTTTGGCGCGATTCTGTCAAGCTATTTCAAAATGGCGACTGTTAAAAATTTAAAAAAAAATCCTTATTTAAATAAGCGGAAATGATAAATCATTGATGTTTTTTTTACCTTTCAAGGTAAGAAATCTTCATTGTTTCACGTTCTGACATTTTGTGACATTGTGAACTTGTAAACACAAATCACAGAAATAAATTTAGATACGTAAGCTGGGCGTTCCCGCCAAACATTATTATTTTGTTTGGATCGCATTTCGTAGATGGCGCCGCTAGCGGCATCGCCCAATTTGGTTTGGTTAAGTTCATATAGAGGGCACAACGTTCATTTGCGATTTGCGATCGAGAAGAAGCGCCCTTCCAGATTTCGTTGTTGTCAAAAAGTGTATTGTCAATTTTCTATTCTCGATTTTCTTTTAAGTTGTGTTGAATTTTCATGCCGTTTGTGATCGTTCGGTCTTTGTGTGTAGTATTAGCGTGTTTTTTGATAGTTCTTTTGACTTTTTGTTTAGTTTTAGTGTGTTTTTGGTTTGTTTAGTTAAAGTTCGCGTATTTATTTCCGTTATGGACTACGCACCTCCGTTAAAACCTAAGAAATGTTGTGTTTCAAACTGTTTAAATAAACATGGCATGCGACACCGCTTGCCAAAAAGAGATCCGATAATTTTTGAAGAGTGGATTGAGAGGATTAAACCAGAAGACTAATACACAGCTAATGAGTTTCATATAAGTGGAGTGTTATCAGGGGTAATAAATATAAAAACGTTGTTTTATGCAGTGTCAATTTGTTTACATTTATAATAGATGTTATATATATATCATAAAAATAATGCTTTATTACCTATTTCGCTTTATTTTAGTCAGCTGTATTTTTTTAAATAGGTTTTGCTTGGTTTAAATAATTCCTGTTTTGCTGCTTTCTATTTGAGCTCTTCATAGATATACGTTATTTGTTACTTTACCAACAAGGTATTTACTCCAAACTTAAAAACAAGAGTTACAAGTAACGTGTATCCCTGAACTAATAATAAAAGCAGAAAAAAAAATGAATATTTAAACCAAGGAATATTTTAAATTTTAGAGCGGCACCAATATCTGCCGATAAAACAGATTTCATCAAAAGTTAATAAAGTTTTCTTTATTTTTACCCATAGTTGCCAAACAGATTTCTTTCTTTCTCGCGTGTTTCGGATCGCAAATACTAGGATATCAGCGCCAATTAGTTTTTAACAGTTCTAAGAGTCCAGTTGCTTATCTAAATTTATTTCTGTGATTTGTGCTTGTAAAATTAATTTAGGTATTTCCGAAGTAATATTTTACAATTTTCTAAACAAAAATGGTTTTGTCGGAAAGGCAGCGTATCGAAGTCTTGATATTGTTAAGATGTGGAGATAAAATAAGAAGTCAAAGTGAAGTGTGCACTTTATTTAATGCTAAATATCCGGAAAATCAAATTTCACAGGGCACTGTTAGTAAAATATTCCACAAATTTGATGAACATGGCACAGTAAAGTACTTGTCTAGGAATGGACGGCCACGTGTTTTGGGCGACGATGAAAAATTGGACATTGCATTATCTCTGCAGGATAATCCGCATGTTTCAACAGTTTCATTGGCTCAAAATCATGATACATCTAGAGGTATTATTGAAAGATTTTTGAAAGCAGAAAAATACCACCCTAATAAAGTATGTCTTGTCCAAGAGCTTTTAGAAGATGACTATGATAGGCGTTTGCAATTTTGCGAAGAAATGATGAGACGGTGTGACGAGAATAATAGGTTTCCACAGAACATATTATTTTCGGATGAAGCTACTTTCTATTTAAACGGGGTGGTTAACAGATATAATTATCGTTTCTGGAATCAAGAAAATCCACGATGGATATTTGAAGCGCATACTCAGCGGCCCCAGAAAGTAAATGTATGGGCAGGTATCATTAATATCCGAATTTTAGGGCCATTATTTTTAGAAGGAAACCTCACAGCTGAACGGTACCTGGATTTCTTAACCTTCGAGTTGAGGCCTGCTCTAGCTGTAATTTTTCCCAACGAAGTAAATCCAGATATACCCAATGAAACAATTTGGTTTCAGCAAGATGGTACTTCCCCGCATTTTGGTGTCAATGTGAGAAGATATTTAGATCAGATATTTCCAGGTCGCTGGATTGGACGACGTGGTACAATTGAATGGCCACCGAGGTCCCCAGACTTAACGCCTCTATACTATTTTGTCTGGGGTTATTTAAAAGAAAAATAGGCCAAACAATATTGAAGATTTGAAAAACAAAATTAGATCGGAGACACATAACATATCGGCTGAAGCCATTCGAAATTCCGTCGACGGATTTTATCATCGTCCGGGAGCATGCCAAGTAGAGGGTGGAGGACATTTCCAGCATTTGCCACGTTAAACCACCTTTTTGTTGTGTTTTGTTTTGCTTCGTTACATTTTTATTTTTTTTTACAAAATAAATAACAAATAAACCATAACTATTGTTAAGTCACAATGTCACAAAATGTCAGAACGTGAAACAATGAAGATTTCTTACCTTGAAAGGTAAAAAACAATCAATGATTTATCATATCCGCTTATTTAAATAGGGATTTTTTTAAAACTTTTAACAGTCGCCATTTTGAAATAGCTTGACAGAATCGCGCCAAAATTTATGAGCATACTGTACGAGATATTAGCTTTCAAATGATGTATCACAAGCTGTATGTTTCCATTTAAAAAAAAAGATCGATGTGGTCATATCTTTGACAAATGTCTATAAAAAAACAAACGAATAACGTCAAAATGTGAGCATATATAAAACTAAATTGACGTGTCCGAGCATTTTCCCCAAAAGTTACAGGTTAAGTCCGGAATAAAATTAATATAGCCTTAACCGTTAAGGCTATATTAATTTTATTCCGGACTTCTGGGCAGCCCTGTATATAATAAGCCATATTTATTTCTCTTAAAACGCGATAATTTTAACCTTTTTTGTAAAATTAAACATTTTTCGTATAGAAGGCCATGCCCGCAAATAAGAAACAAAATTAACAACATTACTTTTATTATACAACTTTATATTACTACATAACGTTAAACCAACAATAAAACAAATATATTATTTTATTAAATTTTAAAAATTGCTCGAATTGGGCTTTGTTATGTTCTTTCGACACACTGCTTGAATTCTTCGCAACGCATTTAATAAAATAATTGGTCTTCCCTGCAAAAGCCTAAAGGTTTGATGAGTAGGTTCTCGAAGTATTGTCTCTTATAAAGTCAAATCTGGTCTTATCTGGCGGGTCCAAAGGTCACCGATTATATGAATCAATTCGAAAATTCCAGAGCTCATCAAAATGTTGTAAATAAAAACCAATATGGCCGCATATGGACAGCTGATTTTCCATAAAATTGAATGTTAATAGGTTAACCGTTAACTTGAAACTATCAGTCATAATAAAAATGACGGGTCTCGTTCCAAAATTAATTTCTCAGGGGTGCGTTCGTATTATTGCAGACGGTTAACACAATAGTTTTACATTTTACAAATTTAATAACCAAAATGATGGTGGAAAATTAGATAAACAATATACAGTGAAACCCCTGACTAGCGACCACCAAAAATGTCCATGAAATGTTAAATAAATTAAACAAATTTTAGTTTATTTCAGCAGATAATAATAAATTAAATATTAAAAAAAATCAAATTACACATTGGCTAAATTTTTGTTGTGTAATATCAGGCTAAAAAAATATTTCCAATTTAATAGGTTACCTACTTCAAAAGTCAACGAGAAAAAGCTACTAGAGCCGGTAAGGTATCAAATCCCAAATTTATTTTACACGTATTTTGCCCCTGTTAAGCCAATAAGCGCTCCGCTAAAAATAAGTGGGAGAAAGAAACGTATGAAGTCTAAACCGGTCTCAAAATGCAGGTCCAAAGTTCACGGATCATATAAATCAATTCGAAAATTCCACAGCTTATATCAAAATGCTGTGAGACTATGTAGGTACCCGGAGAAAAGATACATAGTTTTATTATTTTAACTGTCGTGAAGATAGCCAGATATAATATTATTATTTTTGCAAAAATTATGTACATAATAGTACAGGGGTGGCGAATCTTTATGTATTAACGTGCATTTTTTTCTAAAGAAACGTTTAATGAGGCCATAGACGTGCCGTCGCAATTCGTAATATAATAATTCATAGTACACTTTGCGATTTGTGGCGAGCCAAAATTTTATGTCGCGTGCCATTGGTTCGCCATCCCTGTAAATAGTATACCTTAAATGTATTTATTAAAAACGACAATAATAAACAGTGTAATTTATTTTAACAATTTTACTACTAAAACCTAAATATTCAATGGCATTTAGTCTAATAAACTATTTCGAAAATGAAAGAAAAAGTGGAAATTGGCCAACCAATATGCAGGAAACCGTAGCGAAAGCACTGGGAATTAGTTAGTAGTAAGGACTGTGCAGAATAATGTGCATGAAAGAAAGCATAATATAATACCGAAGAATACTAAAAAATGTAAACAAAGAAAACCGTTTATAAACTAATTATAGACTAAAAACTGTCATCGTCACTTATAAAATCTGAAAAGTCCTCGTCATCTGAGTCGTCTTCGAATGGAGCAATTATCATTGGCGCTACTTCGACATCTAGTACTTGTTCTCGATCCCACCAATCCCTTATTAATATTTCTGTATGTTCCACTGATTTCTTCCAGTACTCTTGTGTAATATGATCCAAAGAATCTTGCCAAACTATTTGTACTTGGTCGGATTTAAGACCATCACCTACATGTTTTTCATAATAGGACTTTGCCCCGGCCCATATTAATTCTATTGCGTTAAACTGGCAAAGATATGGGGGCAGTCGTAGAACCTCATGGCCATATTCACGCAATATTTCATCTACCGCGTATATTCTTGGTTTTTTAAGAGACTTTGCCATTGATAGGAGTTCCGATTTAAGCATATTTGGTGAAGGATTTTGGTTGTGTTTTTCAAGCCACTCATAAATATCATTTTTCCTCCAAGATGAAGTAGGCTGTTTATTTAAAATTCTTGAATGATATGATGCATTATCTAATACAATTAAAGACGGATAATCCAAATTTGGTATCAATTGAACTTTTAACCATTTTTCAAACATTTCGCAATTCATATTATCATGATAGTCAGCACTTTTTGATGTTGAAGAAAAAATTAAGGTTGCACCTGGATTATCCCTTTACAGAACCAGCATGTAAAATAATGAACCGCTTTCCCGTGCCACATCCCTTTTTCCTTTTCACGCTTTTCACAGAATCATCTTGCCAAGATTTTGAACCACTTCCATTTGAAAATATCCACGTTTCGTCTAAAAATACCACTTTTCTAAATTTCGATTTATAATTCTCCGTATAATTTTTTAAAAACTGAACACGCTGACTCACTATCTGTGGCTGCTCACATAAAAATCTTCGGTAACAGTCTTTTATAGCGAAAACCTAACTTTTTTTTATTAATTTTGATAGCGCTTCAAGTCCAATTTCCAAAACACCCCGAATTTTTAATGTTTCTTGTAAAACTGGAAGAGTTACATTGGTTTTTGATCTGTATAAATCGTAAATCACATTTCGAACTCCCATTTTAGTATTTTCGCTTAAATCCTCAGTCTTTGGCTTTCTTCGTTTACATTTTTTAGTATGCTTGGGTATTATGTTATGTTTTTTTTCATGCGCAATTCTCTGCACAGCCCCTAAACTAATTCCCAGTGCTTTGGCTGCTGTTTCCTGAATATTGGTTGGCGAATTTCCACTTTTTCTTGCATTTTCGAAATAGCTTATCAGATTAAGTACCATTTTTTTTGCTTGGGGATGCAAAAACCCAGAAAATTTTTTCATTTTGTCACAAACTGTCAAAGTCACAAAACTGACATCTTTAAATCAAGACGAAGGTGGCAGGTACTTGGGCAGGTACAAACTTTTGTGAATCGCTGAAAATTAAATACCTATCCTTTTCTTTCATGCCAAAATTGTATAAGTCTGTCATATTTGTCTGACGGATTTTATTTGGTTAGTATGATTAAACGCAATAAAAGAAAAGAAAAATTGAAAGTATGTCTTTGTTAAATCGTAAACCCGCCAGATAAGACCAGATTTGACTATATAACTGATTTTCTATATAACCCTATAAAAGAAACTCCAACAGAGAAAGATCAGGTGATCTTGGAGGCCACGTGACAGGTCCATTGGTACCAATCTATTTATAGGGAAATGTGGTTTTCAAAATTTGCGTTTTCCTGCAACTATTGTAGGTACCAGTTGCAAAAACTATCCTACGTTCTGCGTCACCGGGATGCAAATGTTGGACGAGATGGTATTTGTATGGTTTAAATTTATATTTATTTAGTATTAACTGCGTTCTTCGGAAATACGGGGGTTCCTAAATTGCCTTAATTTTTTAATCCCGACTTCATCATACACTTTTCTACATGATATGGATGGTTGAACCGCGACAGGCCAAAACATTATTTATTTATTTTGCTTTCCTTTATTCCTTATTGTTAAAATAATATATAGGGTGTCCTATTTTAAAAAAGACAAGTTTGGGTCATAACTCAAAAACAAAACATTTAAAAAAAAACTAACTAGGTCACTGATTTCTAGAGTTGGTACACCATATACAATATACAGTGTACCATATGAATGGGAACTTCTTATTGTTACCAGCGTTTAAGTAAAAACGTTCTCTCGAGCAAACGATATTTAAAACGCATATTATCTATTATTCCAGGTAAAACAAATAGCCCTCGAACTCCTGACAATAATAAGAGAAACCGAGAACGAAGACGTGACGGGGGTCATGCAGAAGCTGGTGTGCGTTTTCACACAGCAGCTGGCGCCGATCGCGGTCGAGATCTGCCAGCACTTGGCGTCCACGTTCAACCAGGTGCTCGACACGGATGAGGGCTCGGACGAGAAGGCTATTACGGCGATGGGATTGCTGAACACGATAGAAACGTTGCTGACTGTGATGGACGAGCAGCCCGAGGTGATGAGGCTGTTGGAACCGACTGTATTGCAAGTAATAGCTCAGGTGAGTTTGCTTCATAAGTGTTTTTTTCTTAACTTTAAAAAACGATGTCCCGGCTTTTTTTTCGACCCCGAAGTTTTTTATTTGACTGCCATTGATTTTTACGATAAAGTACACGTTCGTTGCTAATTAAAACATTATTAATTCTGCAAAGGTTGCGGTTTAAATCAAGTGTCAAAAGTCAAATTGTCCCTTCTGTCCCTTGTCCTCACTAGTTATAATTTTCTTTCTACCCTATTTTGCCAACTAAAAATGTATGTTTGCCAATGTCGAATTAAAAAAAAATATGATGAGGTAGGGCTGTGTACACTTTTTTGAATTGTATTAGGTGTATAATCTTGAAAAATTAATTTAAAAGAGCACAGCGCTTTCGGCCTTAGGCCATCTTCAGTGCTTCCTAAAAGCAAAAAAAAATCCAATTTGTAAAAATTTATTTGAAAATGTCGTTGTTAGAAATTTGATATAAATTTGTGTGAAATCAGTTGAGTTATACCTATTTTATTTGTTGAAAATTTGTTTTCACAAATAATATAAAATGTATTTTTTAGTTTCACTCACTTTGTCAGGAAACAGGAAACTTTATTAACAAAATTTACTTTTTTCGAGTGGGCCATCAACAACACAATGTAAAAAACTTATTGTAAAAACAATTAACACGTAAATTTGTAAAATACGAACAACTGGGACGAACCACTTTTTAAATATCTGTTAATTAACCATCGCTTTCCTTTTCTTTTTCATATTATATTTTTACTCTACGTGGAACGTGGTCTTGAGTCGAAATTTGATTGGTTATTTAAATTAAAAGATTAAATTTGTCTTGTCATTGAAATGACATTGTTGACGTTGTTGAGAGTAAAAAGCGGGCAATTTGAAAATTGTTAAGGTTAGAGAATATTGAAATTTTAAAAAATTAATTCAGAAGGCGTCTGTGTAAAGAAATGTAACTTCTGTTTAGATTAATGTCAAATAAAAAAAAAAAAAAACTTCTGCTTTGCAAAATTGCCATATTCTTGACAAATAAATTGATGAATTCACATTTCTGTAAATTAAGTTGTCCCCAGCGTTTTATGTAGTGATCGACCGATATGACTTTTTTAGCCGATACCGATAATCGGCCGATACCGATAATGTCTTGGCCGATAACGATATATATCGGCATATCGGCCTTTTTTAATTGATAACATTATTAATGTCTAAAATCTGAATATTCTGTAATATAATTTATAATTCTTTAACGTTCAATTTAAAATCACAAAAATAAAAACAAAAATTGCACTTTGGCAACACAGCAATAGGCGGTAATTTATGTGGCTCAGCGCCAAGTCATTGGTGAATCCCCTTAATTTGAATTTCTCGGTGAATCCCGTGCGTTTATTGCCGTGCATTCAGTATTGCATTCTTAAAGCAGATCGTTTTAAGTTCGATTATTTCTTGGCGTAATTTAGTTAATCTTTAACAAAGACATAATATTAATAGTTAATAATAATCCTATTGGAGTTTGGTGGAGTGCAAAGTAGCGAAATGGATGGAAAAAGTATAAATTTATTTTAAATATTACTTTAAATTTAAATATAAAAAAAATGTTTTAAGCTGCTATGGTTGTTTTTATACATCGGCCGATATAGCCGATATATATTTACATCTATCGGCCGATACCGATAATCGGCTCTCGGCCGATATATCGGTATCGGTCGATCACTAGTTTTATGTCACCTCTGTCTCTTAGTATTTGTCGAGTCATCTGTAAATGGCGCTTCTGTTCGATAGACAGGACCAAAATATTTTGTAAACAATCGTTTTTCAGTGTGACCTGTCGTTTTTGAGCCATAGTTTTTGTTTTTTTTTATATAACAACGTGCAAAATCTTAAAAAGTATTTCTATTTTCTAGTCATCACTCTACCTTGGCAAAAATGTATTTATTAAAGTAATTTCAAGCGTTTTGATATTTTAATAGTTTATATACAGGGGTGATGCATGGCTTAGTTGAACATAGGAAATCTCATGTAAATTTTGAGGTGGCTAAATATTGGCTCCCCTGTACATTTTAGAGAAAAATTGTATTATAATTTTTTGAAGAGACCGATATAACAAACCCATGTGCCAAGTTTGAATAAATTTTAATAAGTCAATCCTAACTTATTCAATTAAATGTGATTGCAAAATTACGAAATTTTCATAGTTTAGGTAATACAGCAAACACCAGCAAACTATTATTTGGCATTGACAAAACGAAAAGTAGCGTCGGGGACAATATTTTTATTGATTGCGCTTTACTTATAGCAAAATATGAGCTATTCCATTTAGGAAAGAGTAACTATGATTAAGTGGTATTATACAGGAAACAGTTTATGAGCAGTGTCTAAAATGTTTTCAGTTCAATTTTCTGATAAGTCTATTCCTTCCATTTCATTAATTAAACTTATCATTAGTAGATTTAAGTCCAAAGGCACTGTCAAGCACGTAGCCAGGAAATGTATTCGGGGGGGGGGGGGAGGGGGGGGTCCGGCAGTGGCGTTTTGACGATTTTTATGAGGGTGCCTTTCTTTCTTACTTTCTTAAAAAATGCGCCGCAGGGAAATTTTTTTTTTAGGTGCCACGCCCTTTTTTTTACTTTCAAAACTTGGAAATTCTTAGTTTGGATAGCCTAACCCAAAAAAACGTAGATATATAGAAAATTTTAAATTTAAAGGCCAATATTTTTATTTTAAAAATCATTTTCTTTAAGTTATGTATAATATGTTTTGGTTTCCTTACCTAAATTAGAAAAGAAGATACAAAATACATTTCTGGGGGGGGGGGGGCTATCAGCGACTCAGGGGGGGCTCAGACTGAGCCTACCCGTAAATACGCCACTAGGGTCCGGAATTTTAAAATGAAGACAAAAGCATTTTTTTTTGCTGACAACAAGTGCTTTTTAAGATTTTCGTCACTAGAATTTGCCTTAAACCTTAATAAGGCTCGGAACTTGCCATCTCTTTTATTTGGTTTTGTTAACGTAATCGGGCCACTATCGTTGTCCCCCCTAAGTGGCAGCTCTTCTTCGCCGCAAAACATAATTGTTTCTATAATAGGCCTTAAAGCTGCTTTATTTTTGTTTTCAAATTATCGTCCAACTGCTGCTTATCAAGAATTTTACCAAAATCAAAGTTATTATTTTGAAAGATTACCTCCGATGGAACAGGAGCTAGTGATTCTCTGCTGGGCTGTAAGCCGGCGTTAGAAGAAGCTGCGAGTATACTTGTACTAGTATTGCGGGACGTAGAAGGCAACTCAGATACATCTGCATCTAAAATAGAAAATGTGGGGTCAGTGATGAAATAAAAATACATTGCTAAGTAGATACAGAATCTAAAAAACAATTAAAAATCAAAATCATACCCAGAACTTTCCACGCTAAAAACATCTACCGGGTGTTGCATCGTCGAGCGGGACATAGGAAATCCCATGTAATTTTAAATGGGGTCAATTATTGGCTTCCCTAATTATTTTAGAGAAAAATTCTATTTAGGTTTATTAAAGAGCACTAAAACTCACATTCAAAAGAATCACTTTAGATATTTTTGATGAGCCCGTTTACGGGTTATCGCCGATTTCTTTTTAACTATTTCTCCTTTTTATGGCCCCGTATTTGCGGGCACCAGTCAAGGTAAAACATGACTGTCAAATAAAGTTGTCATTTTAAAATGTGTGCTTTATTGTTATAAAAACTCGTACATCGAAAATATTAAAGGTGTATTTATGAGTACAAATTAATCTGAATAAAACTAAAATAAAGTATCCAATTACAAGGTTAATTATGACATTTTACATGTTTCAATATTTTCGATGTACGAGTTTTTATAACAATAAAGCACACATTTCAAAATGACAAATTTATTTGACAGTAATCTTTTACCTTTACTGGTGCCCGCAAATACGGGGCCATAAAAAGGAGAAATAGTTAAAAAGAAATCGGCGATAACCCGTAAACGGGCTCATCAAAAATATCTAAAGTTATTCTTTTGAATGTGGGTTTTAGTGCTCTTTAATAAACCTAAACAGAATTTTTCTCTAAAATAATTAGGGAAGCCAATAATTGACCCCATTTAAAATTACATGGAATTTCCTATGTCCCGCTCGAAGATGCAACACCCGGTATATTATTCTTAAACTTATTCACCTACCTGAATGTCCTGAAGTAACATTTTTAGTAATAACAGCTTTAAAAAATTTAGTAATTTTTCCCTGTTTGTCGCCATCGGGCGTAGATCTCTTCATTGTAAATTCAGTCCAAAGAACCAGTCACCAGTCAGCACGCTACGTCCGTCGTCCGTCACAATACACATAAATACGAAGAATTACAGAACACAGAACCAGACGAAACAATAAATAAACACTGATTGACACTGAAAATATAAAACAAAACATGATCTATCTGTCGAACGACGCGGTACGCGGTCTTTGGACGCGGCACAGCAAGACTGCATAGCAACGTTGCCAATGTGAATTGGAAATACCAAACTTTTTCTGAGAATTTCGGGGGGGGGGGTCCGGACCCCCTAGTCCCCCCCCCCTCTGGCTACGTGCTTGGGCACTGTAATAAATAACTGTAAATGCTCAACTCAGAAAGTCAATAGAGCTGAAGAAAGGGATAATAGAGATCTTGATATTTTACTGCTTGTGGAGGGAAATAAAATGATTAGCACGAGGATTCTTGGGCAAGCCGTAGGAAAACATCAAACCACAGTGTTGCCCACTTTAAAAAAACATAAATATTTTCCTTACAAGTATGAAAAACATCAAGAGCTACGGCAAGGTGATGCAGAACGGAGAATGGTATTCTGTTTTGAGGTAATTGAAAGAGCAAATAATAATAGGGATTTTTTAAGAAATATTTGTTTTACCGATGAACGTACATTCATCCTCAACAACGAACCAAATGTTCCAAATTGCCGATATTAAAGCCAAGAAAATGAACATCGTCTTGTTCATACTCGGACGCAATGTCCACAAAAAATAAATAATTGGGCGGGAATTGTAGGACATCACATTATTGGACCATTTTTTATGGAAGACAACCTTACAGCAGTAACCTATTTGGACTCACTACAAAATCGAATTGAACCCGTATTGGAAGAAGTTGTACGCGAAAATCAGGAGATCTGGTATCAAATGGATGGTTGTCCTGTCCATAATTCTCTCATGGTTAGGGAATACTTGCAAAATATTTTTAACGGCATTATTATTGGCCCACGGCATCTAATCCTTTGGCCAGCCAGGTCTCCTGACCTTTCGCCAATCGACTTCTTTCTGTGGGGGCAGTTAAAAAATTTTATTTATAAAGATGTAAAATTTGAAAATTTAGACCAGCTAAAAAACTGTATTTCGTTAGAATGTGATAGAATTTCTCAATATTAACTCAGTAATGTTAGAAATGAATTTTATGATCGGTTAGGATATTGTTTAGCTGTTAATGGAGAGTTATTTGAACATTTAATTAATTAATGTTTTTGTGAAAATCTGTAGTCTTAGGTATGTTATGTTAAATTAAAGGCTTAATAAGAAAAACATAATGGTGTCTTTTATTTTGGATGTGTGATTGCCGGATTGAAATAGTGAAACGAAAATGTGTTTTTAATGTGAAATAATCTTTATTCAATAAGCTGGATTTATAAACTCGAAAAGTTGGCGAGGTTGAGGTTCAGTTGGAGTTGTAAGTAAGAGTTTCAATTTAAACTAAAGGGAACACTCAGTTCAATTTATAAACTCAGTTCGTGCAAAGTTCGTAAGTTTCGAAAAGTTCGATATAACCAATTTTTATGTTCGGAGTTCGAGAGGTTCGTTTTGACCAATGAAGACGCTATTTAAAGTCATGTGGTTACAGCGAAATGTCAAATGTCTTTTATTTGTCGCGTTTGGAATCTTCGGTGTTTACGTCGCCCTTCCGTCACTTGTATTTTAATTTTCTGTTTGTTGTAAGCTTAGTATTGTGTTTTGCGCCAGAAATTGGAAAACCAGAAATGAGTATAGAGAATGATGACACTAATATATTGTTACTCGAGTTAATCCAAAATTATGAATTTATCTACAACTTAGGCCATAGAGATTATGAAAGTAATATACTGGGTCTCCCAAAAGTCCCGCATAAAATTAATATCAATTAAAGGAAAACTATCCAATAAAAATGCTTGGACCCGTAAATTATTATTTTTAATTGTGCATTTTTTGACATAAAAAAAATATTATAGAACAGTTGTAATAAGGTTCTTTGGATTTTAAAGAACTAGAAAATCGGTACAATTTTTTTTTCTAATTATGGTAGTCTAATTTACAAATACATTTTTACGTGACGAACACTTTTAGCAAAATAATATAATTCAATGTGTTTCAGTAGATTGGCATATAAAATACCTAAACAGAATGTAAGGGAGAGCGCCCACCAGAGCAGTGAATAATTGATTGAGGTAAAGTGTGCGTGAAACACACCTGATACACACGTCATGTGTGCTTGAAGTACACGCATATCAAAACAGTGTACGAATTGCATGCAGTGCGTAGAAGAGCAAAGATTAATTGCCATTGTCAAAATGTCATTGTTCGATGATAAAGATGTTTTAGCATTCTACATGGTTCTACATGCTGCCTGAAGTCAATATTAAATTGTTGATCATCAAGCATTTTTATTTAAATTGTAAACACTAAAATAATTGTCCAGGGGTAAACCGTCCTGGGAACGTCAATGTCAATCAATACGGAACACTGCAAGATATAACCTGAAAAGCTATAATGCGGCGTGCGTTTTAGGTCCTATTTTTCAGCACGCATGCCGTGCGGCACTGCATGATGAGGCGACTCACTTCATGCGCACAGCTTCTGTGTGCGTCATGGCATATAAAAACATGGTACGCTGCACTTCGTACCAACATCATGCGCTCCTCATATCTTTTCACTTGAATCTTTGGTGGGCGCTTTGCCTAAGGGGAAGGGGGTGAAATTTTTAGTGACTGATAATTTTTGCCTTTGCCTTGCCTATACAAATTTTCGAGCAACCCGATTTCCCTTATTGATTTTAATAATTTTGGAGTAAAATAAAATGTTTAAAAAGTTTACCAAGTGGCTTCCCTAAAACAAAAAGTTTTTTCAATTATTTTGAGCCGAATTTAAAGTTAAAAAAATACCCATATATTCGCAACGATGACTTTGATATTTATGTATTTTTAATTATTTCTCAGGTATTACAAAACGAAGTGCAAGAGTTCTACGAGGAAATCGTGGCGCTAATCTACGACTTGACCAGCAAACAGGTCTCGCCTGACATGTGGAAAGTTTTCGAATTATTATACCAAGTAAGTCGTTGAATTCACTCTATACGTTAAAATACATTTTCTCGTTTACTCTTTTAACATTTAACTTTCTCACACAGGTTTTCATGAAGAACGGCATAGACCACTTCACGGACATGATGCCTGCCCTGCACAACTACGTCACGATCGACACAGACGCCTTTCTCTCTGACGAAAAGCGGCTGTTGGCGATCTATAACATGTGCAAGGAAATACTCACTAAAGGTGCGTCCGCGCCAGGCGACTTAACCGAGTCCTGCGTTGTATTTACACGATGTGTTTACTTGCAGATAGCGGCGAAGATCCGGAATCGCACGCCGCCAAGCTCCTGGAGGTGGTACTGTTGCAGTGCCGCGGGAAGATCGACAGCGCGGCACCCATGCTAGTAGAGTTGGCTGCCACGAGGTTGTTGCGGGAGGTCAAGACCAGCGAGCTGAGGACCATGTGTTTGCAGGTAAATAGTCGGAGGTGGAGCGCTACGCGGAGCTCGAGTCAGAAGGCGCCGCTACCGTATAGATTACACAAATGAGTGTCTTCGTAAGAATGTGGAGGTCATGCTGTGATTATTTTTTCGGTTAAATCGCGAAAAATTGCAGATTTGGCTTCCGTTAGTGTAAGTTCTCGAAAAATGTATTTTTGACATGGACTTATGTTATAACTTTGCGTCAGGGCGTTTCCATTAGGATGTACGGGAAATGTTTTGAGGGCACGAACATCCGAAATTTACAGTTTTGCCGCAGCACAATAAGTTTAAGAGCGTTAAAATACATAATATAATATATAGTTGATGCAAAACAATTTCCGTTGTACGTCTGCCACCTACCTGCACTGGGTGTAAGCCCTCTGTAGTCAGAGACCGGTAAGGTGTAGCAACACGGAGAGCCGGGCTAGCCAGTAGCCTTATGGGCGGCAATAACCTACTATTTAAAGCCACAAGCTCCGTTCCGGAATGTAGATGAGTACTCGGTTACAACATACCCTCAGTTTACCAGGAGGTGCAACGATGTTCGGTAGTTCGCCGAAATTAATAACAGAGAAGAGGAATACCAATGACAACTATTTTATTGAAGCCTGTGCAAATTTATAAAACAAAATTTCATAAATCATACTACATACAAAATATTTATCTGGAATATTTACGAGTAAACCTATATCTAGAAATAATAGAGAATGTTTCAGGTACCTTTTGTGATCACGGCCGGTTTACATGCACCAGGCTATATAGGGTGCAACCTGGACGAATGAAAACTTCTTGGTAATTAAATTAGTAATTTTAAAAAATATATTATTTAGCCCAATATTCATATACACCATCAATGTAATATTAATTACCTATAATAGAATTAATTAATGTCATGCAGATATTTCAGGGGGTGATAGTACTCGTCAAAATAAAAAAAATGCAAATATACGCATGGTCTAAAACGCGTTATTTTCGTTATACAGGGTGGCAAAGTTTCAATTTTTTTTTCTCGTATTTTGTGTTTTCTCTTATATTCTGTGATAATTGTTTCAAATTTGGAACATCAACCATTTTTTAGAATCTCTACAATAAAGTATCAAAATTGTCGGTCGCAGTATACAGGGTGTTACATTTTCTTATTATCTTTTAGAACTTTTTTTTGGAGCTCTCTGTATGAATTCCGGTATAAAATTTGAACTCTCTGTTCCTTTGTTTAGCGTTCTGGTCTCTTGAACTATTCTCGTATCTGTGACCGTTTTCGATTAATTTGCAGAAATAGCCATCGATGCAAATTAAATGTAGGCGAAATAGCGCAATAATAAATATGAGAAAAAAAATAGTAGGCTGGGATAGGCAATTGTTAATTCTGTTTATTGTCCTTCTGACATTTTTTAACAAATATTTTTTTTGTTTGACGTTTCCGAAGTTGTTTTGAACTGGTTAATGATGGTTGAATTCACAAATCAAGAATTTGCAGAGATTCATTTAATCTATGGACTTGCCGATGGCAATTGTTATGAAGCCAGACGACTGTATGCACAAAGGTATCCAAATCGAATACTGCCTGACCCACGGACATTCGCAAGTCTACATAATCGACTAAGGGAAAATTCGTTCAAGAAATCCACTCATTTAGCAGGAGCAAACAGAACGGTTAGGACTCCTGAAGTCGAGGAAGCAGTCCTGAATGCAGTAGAAAATGATCCTGCTACTAGTACGAGAAAAATTGCCGCAACACTTAACATTTCATTTGTGCTTGTCTGGAAAATTTTAATAGACAACCTAATGTATCCTTACCACATCCAAAGGGTTCACGCTCTTCTCCCACGTGACTTTCCACTACGTTTTAATTTTTGCCAATGGTTTCTACAAATGCTAGCCCAAAATCCGTTGTTTGAAAACACGATTTTATTTAGCGATGAAGCAAATTTCTCAAGGAATGCCATAAACAATTTTTACAACAACCATTTTTAGGCAGAAGAGAATCCGCATTCGATACGCGAAAATAATTTCCAAGAACAGTTTTCAGTCGATGTGTGGGACCGCATTATTGGAGATTATTTGATAGGACCATTTTTCCTACCAGCAAGGCTAAACGGACAATATTATCGTCAATTTCTTGAAAAGGAACTCCCAGGGCTGCTAGAAGAGGTACCAATTCTTGTCAGAAACCAAATGTGGTTCATGCACGATGGTGCACCACCGCACTTCAGCATAGAGGTGAGAAACTTTCTCAATCAAATTTTTAACAACCGTTGGATAGGTCGAGGGGGACCTCAGCCATGGCCCCCTAGATCCCCAAACCTGAATAACCTGGATTTCTTTTTCTGGGGACACCTGAAAGCATTAGTGTATCAGACCCCAGTCCAGACAGAAGAGGATTTAAGAAACAGAATAATAGCTTCATGCGACATCATTCGCAATACTCCTGGAATATTTGGCAGAGTCAGTCCATGAGGCGAAGACTTGATTCGTGCATTTTAGCAAGAGGCGGACATTTTCAACAGTTTTTATAATTTTGGTTTATTTTTATTTGATTAACTAATTAATTGTTTTGTTTTAATTTGTAATGTTTTTATCTGATTGTTAATAACTCTGTCGGTTGATCTAAAATAAAAATGAAAATAATTGCTTAGAATACATAGAAATAAAAACAGCTTTTTACTCTGCTTTATTTCGCCTACACTTAATTTCCATAGATGGCTATTTTTGCAAATAAATCGAAAACGGTCACAGATACGAGAATAGTGCAGGAAACCAGAACGCTAAACAAAGGAACAGAGAGTTTAAATTTCATACCGGAATTCATACAGGGAGCTCCAAAAAAAAGTTCTGAAAGATAAAATTGTAGCCGCTTCAAGAAAATGTAACACCCTGTATACTGCGACCGACAATTTTGATACATTATTGTAGTGATTCTAAAAAATGGTTGATGTTCCAAATTTGAAACAATTATCACAGAATATAAGAGAGAAAACGCAAAATACGAGAAAAAAAATTGATACTTTGCCACCCTGTATAACGAAAATAACGCGTTTTAGACCATGCAGATATTTACATTTTTTTCTTATTTTGACGAGTACCATCACCCACTGAAATATCTGCATGACATTAATTAACACCCTTTATATTTAGCAATGGCTAGTTCGTAAATTATATCAGTATATCATTGGCATACCTGAGGTAAACTTATGTTAATTTCAAAACAAAACAACAATAAGGTATGTCTAATTACTTAATGTCATGTGTCCAGGTAGAAATATACACTAGATACAATTAAATAAATAAATACCTTACTATTTAAATAAACAACTCCACAAATTCCGAATAGATTTAAATTTGAGATAACAGTATAGTGCGAACCTGCATAGACCAACTGTATAAATAAATATTTCCCCCTATAAATAATTACATATATTTTAACTTTCATAATAAATTTAACTTGAAAACAGCCGACCTGTACGGACCTGCATATATCAAACTACTGAACAATTAAATACCATCTTGGTTAAATACTTATAACCCTGTATTTTAAATATTAAATTATTAAACAGAAATAATAGTCCAACACGGTCCTGCGTCAATCAAACCATTAAATAACTAAATACCTTTCTGGTTAAATACTTACAACCCTATAGTTTAAGTAGGCATAATAATCTGATCCGGTCCCGTATAGATCAAGCCACTCTCAACTGCCACCAGAATAGCCTATGGAGGAAGCTAGATCCTCTACAGTGAAGGTTGAGGGTAGGTAGATGGATATCCCCCGGGAAGAGCCACACTGTCTCGTGTGGATGTAGATCTAGGTCTTTAGCGAAGGTGAAGAGTTCAGGGATGAGATAATGGATTACAAGGTTAAATGCGTCTTGGTGGACTGATCCTACGCCTTGGCTGACCGAAGTGCTCTAATATCCAGCTCTAGGCTGTGGTTAGTGACAAAACTATACACTACAACACCAACACTACTATTTTTGGATGAAAAGATCCCTCATCAACAAGGAGTGTACCCCAAAACACTATTCAAATCCCCAAAAATAGGCAGCAACTTCTCGCGTCCAAACGGCACCAGGAACCAAGTGGCGGAAGATGGCCGTTGGCCGTCCTTGTCGGCATTACCCAGAAATGCACTAAACTTAGCGCGGGAAACCTATTTAATTTTGATACTTTAACTAGTACTAGAAAAACAGATCACTAAAATAGGTACTACATCATCAATAACATACAATTCCTACAATATTTTTAGAAGAATCCTAGCCTATATTGAATAATTAATTTTTAAAATAACTATAATTTTAAATGATTTATGTCCGGCATTAGAGGAAATTGAGGAAGACGGAGCATAACACACGACGATGGTTGAGTTTGTTCATAAGGACGTACCATTACAGTCCTTAGACATTGTCAGGTATAGTTATCTCTTTTTTGCTACCTCTGAATATACCACGCGGACTCCCGAATTATAGCAGGGCCCATCTCCTTGACAATTAGGTTCCACACCAAACAGACTCCTCAGATATTCCTACGGGCTACGCGCGTCGCCGCGATGCTTGCAGCCGACCGGGTACGATTCGTACGGTACGTCAGTAAGCCCACAGTTATCGCTTTTCTGTTTCTTTGCCAACTGGATAATTTCACTCTGGCTAGTTCCAGACTGTGACTGACAATCACCATGCAGAGTTTCAAGACCACTGCTGGTATCACTAGTTTCACTTTTGCAGGTTTCCCAATGACTTTTTAGTCTGTCCACTAGACCTTGAGCAATTCTTTACCACACTTTTTACATACTGCTCTACAACCTAGTTTGCCCACCCCTTTCTTTTTTAAAAAATGCTACCAAACACTAAATTCCTTTCTGCCCCGGCTTGTCATGAGTTCAAATGTTTTGATAGATTAACCCCTAAAGCAAAAATATTACTGATAACTAAAATAAGTGAGTATCGTTTATATAGCCGGGCGTTTTTTTTTTTTTTAATAATAATAATAATAATTTATTATTGACCTCAAAACAGTTTACAATAAAACTGGCACCGAGGCCTACAAATTGTATGGTATAATTATTAACATTCAAATAAAGTTATTCCGAAAGGCAAAAAAATGTAGTTTATATTTCTTTATCCTGCCACTTAAATGTCTATACTCTATTTTCCTTTATATATTTCTTAATATTGCACGTCAGTTTCTTGGTATTTCCATGGAGTATTCTTTGTGGAATCCTATTATATTCCTGTATACTTCTATATATTGGTGAGTCCTGTCCCTTTTTAGTTCTAGCATATGAATTTCTTAATTCATGGTTTGTTCTTGTGTTGTATGTGTAGAATTGTCTGTTATTTTGTAGTTTTACACTGGTTTTAAGTTTATTATTTTGTATATCATGTATTAGTTTGGTTTCTTCAAATACTTTCAATTGATTTATTTTCAGGTATGTCACTTTTTTATATATTTCCTCACTGGGCGTGTAGTAATTCATCCCGAATATCACTTTAATCGCTTTGTTTTGTAGTCTTTGGAGCTGATTCAACTGTCTAGTACATGTATTTCCCCAGCAGGGCATTAGGTATCGCATATGTGGCTCTATAAAACTGCTGTAGAGAAGCTGTCCAGATTTTTTATTGAGTTGGTGAGCACATCTTCTAATAGAGCCCAACATAGGAACTATTTTGTTTATCACACCATTTACGTGGTTTTTCCAGGAATATTATCTGTGATAGTTAGTCCAAGGTATTTATATTCAGTAACTCTTTTGATATTTGTTTCATTAATTTTGATTTGGGGATTGCACGGTGGTTTACTTTTCTGCCTAATAACCATAAATACTGTTTTCTGGACGTTTAAAGAAAGTTTATTGTAACACAGCCAGTTAAAATACTTTACTAGATCACTATTGACAGTTTCTTCAAGTTGTTTTTCACTTTCTCCAGAATATATTAGCACTGTGTCATCTGCAAATTTGAAATATTTTGCTGTCAGGTTGGTGAATTTCAGATTGTGCACGTATAACAAGTATAACAGTGGTCCGAGAACAGATCCCTGTGGGACACCTGTATTTAGTATCTGTTCTTCGCTATGTTCACCATTTATTGCAGTGTAGTGTTTTTCTGCCAGTTATTACAAGTTTCGACAAAGCGGCAAACTTGCACTACTGCGCGGACGAAATTTTCTGTAGTAATATATTAAGGGATAGGGAAATTATCGAAAATCATTTCGAAGATTTTTTGCCGTGGAAATCGCTCGAGGGCTTGCCCGAGAGCGATTTCCTAATGGCAAAAAATCTGAGAATGATTTTCTGATTATTTCCCAATCCCGAAATGTATTTTGAAGATTATTTACCAAATAAAAAAACTAACGATTTCTGACGGGTGAGATTTTCACTTTTGACAAGGGTGATTTTCAACAGTAATATACCGATAGAGGAGGCGTCTTATCGGTAATACCGATGTTTTTAACAAGAAATCGATTTTCTGACAAATTTTTACGAAATGTAATTTTTACTTATAATCTGATATGATCCCGAGAGCTTTAGCTCGAGGGTCTTATCTTTGATTATAAGTAAAAATTACATTGAGTGAAAATTTTCTTGGAAAATCGAGTTTCGAGTGAAAAACGAAGGTATGAAGATAAGAAACCGCCTCTAGAGGTGTATTTTATTGGATAATTTACTGAACATAAAAATGAAGGCCGTCTGATAAAGGTAAATATACAAGTTAGAGGTGTTACTAATTTTTTATTTAAGTAAAAAAGCTACAAGCGTCTTTTCGAGCTAGCGGTAGTCTTATCGGGTAAGACGACCGTTACCAAGGTGGTTGCTATGAAAATGAGCGTTTTGATTGGTTCAATAAAAGTGAGGTGAATTATCACCGGAGAGCGGGAGATTATCGCTGAATAATCAGGTGAAAATCAACCCGCTTTTATAATGGATGAGGTAAATAATCGGGGGTAATACCACGAGTGCTTAAAAATTACCGATAATTTTCATGAAAGCTTGTTATTTATAATTCCACGAGTTCGAAGAACGAGTGGAATTAGTATAACAAGCTTGAATGAAAATTATCTGGTTAATTTTTATGCACGAGCGGTATTTAGGGAGAATATTTCTAGAATGAAATATATATAAAAATTTTTTCCCGGGTTGGGGTTTTTTTTTTTTTTAGGTAAATAATATTTATATTTTTTCATTTATGCCATAATTATATCTTTGTCGTTATCTGTTGAGAGGGTTTGTTTTTCAAAAGCAATGAATTTCCCGAAGGGAACTCATAACAATAACGATCACGTTCGCAGTAAAAAGGTAAAAAAAAAACTGTCTCGTCAAATAGGTTCGATTGTTGTGTGTTGGATATACAACGTTGTCTAGGCAACGTTGTATATCCGCTGATATTTTTTTATTTTTAACGTTTCTTATGGGAAAATGTATACATGAGTGAAATATTCACGTTAATACAAGTTTCGACAAAGGCGCAAACTTGCAAAAACTACGCGAACGAAATTTGCATGTTAAAACTTCTCCAGTTTTGCTTTGTATCTGTACTATTCCTGCCTAAAAATATTTGTTTACTTAACAAAACAAAATATAAGCAGTTAGAAATATTTAAAAATAATAATATTTGTAAGAGCTGGTAAATTTTTTAAAAAAATCATCGATTTTTGATTTTTTTTTTAAATCATGACTTTTATCAACCCTGATGAGTTCTAGTGGCGCCCCGGGGGGCAGTCTCACGAGTAATATTGACAAAAAAAATACGCCACTGACTTGTTTAAGAATCTTATATTGTTTCGGGTTAAGCAACTAAAAATACAACTTTATTGTCTCTTGATATTTTTTCGTATCTTACTTCGTTCTTTGGGGAAAATTTTTTTTTTCGACATCTTTTTCTGAGCTTTCTGTGGTTAGTTTCCAACTCCTTGATCTTTTCTTCCTTTTCTAAATCGTATTTTTCGAGTTCTGTGAGGATATGGTTCTTATTTTCTATTTCGGTTAGTACTCTGCCAATGTTGTTACTATTTCGGTCAGTATCCTCACACTCTGGGAAGCAATATATTAAAGAAATATAAGCAAGTACATTGAACAACGTAAAATAAAATAGTGTCAAAAAACAGGCAAATTAACATTTTCTATTTCTAATCTAACCTAACCTACTTGCATACAAAATCTCTTATACCAACCTATTATCAATTTGTAAAAACATTGTAGAATCAAATTCAATTTTATTAGTAGTTAACCATTCACGTGTTAGGTATTTTTGTTAACATGCTATACAATCAGAGAGGGCTTTGTTGGATTTTTCAATAATTGGTTTTCAAATTCAAATTCAAAATTTATTCTTGACAAAAACATAGTTTCATTACACTCGTCATCTTATGATTACAGTTAAGGTAACAAATAATATAATAAAGATAAAATACAGTAATAAAAATAAAACACAACAATATCAAGGTCACACAGGCAGAAAGAAAGATAACAAAGCAGTATTAAAGTGGAAAATCTTGGAATGTTGCATCAGAGTTTAAGTACTCATTCAAACTGTAATAGTTATTTACGATATAAGTGTTGTAAAGATTCATATTACAACACGAGATGTTAAAGTTGTTAAACGAGGCGTCAGCCGAGTTTAATCAAACATCGAGTGTAGTTATATGAATTTACAACAAGAATATTGTACAAAATTTTATCTACTTTCATCTATGAATAAAAATATTTGGCAAAAGGCATTTTTAAAAATAAAAATGCACCTGCTATTAAAAATCGTTTTGTAATGGCATCTATTACAGCACTAGTGCTTACAAAACGATTTACAGAACTGTAAAATTCATATTACTAAATGAAAGTAGATAAAAGCTTTTACCTAATAGGAACCTTTTTGTAACGCTCCTGAATCGCTGGAATGGCATCTGCCTGATCTACAAAGGAAGCTTATTGAAAAAGCAGGCGCATAATAAAGCGTCGCATTCCACGATGTTTTCGAACCATTGTAAGGAATTTTGCTGATTTATTTCTCTATGGTAGTCGCTCAGCTTAATTTTAAAAGAAAAAATTGCCTCTGCGCCCTCAACAAAACCATCTTCACTACCAGCATGAAATATTATTTATTACCTAGGTAAATTTCCCATAGTTTATATGTATTTGTTCACTGCATAATATCTTTTACTATCAACTTAAGTAGATCTAACACTTCTTTTATTTCCATCTTGCCAAGATCGACCAATGGTGCCATTCTGAAAAATGCATGTTTTATCCAAGAAAACGAATTGGTACAAAGATGTTTCTTTTTCATTTACAACTCTCTTTGAATGAGAATGTTTCTTTTAGGTCATTCTAATAATTTATTTTCCTTAACTGTTGTTGAAACTGCGCTTACAGTGGAGATATTTAAATTTAGGGCATTTGCTACACGCTAAAAATTAGTAAAGTAGCAATAAAATATGTAGACCTTAACATACTCCTTCAAGTTACTTCTCTAACTGCTGTCAAGGGTAACAATGGGCCATTGTTGTTAAGTTCTTCCTGAAAATAGCTTATTAGAGAAGCTATTAGCTTTTTGCACCGGCTGTTTAAATGCTTCGGCACTTTTTACAAATAGTAAACAACGTAATCGACAGAGATATGTATGTGCACTTTTGTTGTTCTTAAGAGAAAAGTTTTTTAATGCTATTTATGAAAATATCTGGATTTTTTGTTAAAAAATAGACGCACGACAACACGAAACCACAGGGCAATAAAGGTTAGTTTTTTACTAAACGTAAATAAAACGTCAAAACAGGCCAACGAACGAGCTGGTGCCACCGCACCGTTGACAGTTCTGTTGCCAACTGTCGGACAATAAAATTCAAATTATATTAATTTTTACAAGCTTAAATAAACAAGATATTTACTATAAGTGGGTTTGTATCAAAGAAGAATACTTTAAATTTTTAGTACATTCAATATCGCATGATATTTTAGTATTTTTTACCCAAATTTAATTTCCTTATGCCGACCTCGGTAGTCGGGCTGGCAGCGTTCTTGCTCGGCAATCTAGAGGTCCAGGGTTCGAATCCTAGCTAGAGCATGGATGTTTGTAAAAACAAGTTGTAAATAAAAATTTAAAATAAGTTAAGTTAATATAAATGGGTAGAAATACTTCAAAATAACAAAGAGAGATGCTGGCCAGTTGACTTCGTTCAGTGCCATAAAAAAAAATCCTTATGTTTTCTTACGGATTTACGGAATTATCAGCTGATCGATGACGTGCATGGGAAATTGTTTTGCAAAAACTATATAAATTGTATTTGCCCTTTTCAAAAGAGGCGTTTTTTATTCCCCAATAATACTGTCCATTTAGTAAATTAAGTTGCAATTTTCAATGGACACTTTTCTATATGTGTTCGGGTACGTTTCCCTATTTACAGTCCAAGTTTGTGGGCTGGTAGGGGGTTGGGTAAAGCCGCTATCTTGAATAAGGGGGTGAGTTGGTTTTTAGTTTGTAACTTCTTTGCATTTTATAGTAGCTGTAAATGATAAATGGGAAAGTTATAGAGAATAAAATGATCTACAAAATGAGTAACGAGTTCCCTAGGTTGATTCTAAAGGGCGGAATATAATATGCATTTTTTGTCAATTTTATAATAAAATGCATATTTTTCCCAAATTATTATTTTATGACCATATTTTCATGTTTTTGGCGTTATGAAAAAATTAAAATCGCCCGGTCATGAAAACTCGTAGACTGATAGACCTAATGTCCAGTCCGGCACTTGTTTCAGGGATTTTCCAATCCGAAGATAAATGTCTAAAGTGGCGAAAACGTCTTCGTGGATTAGTGGAGAAAAAGTCTTCTGTAAAGCTCGTGCAAAAATTATTGTTTGTGAAAATAAGTTCGAAATCGATCAACATTTGACAACACTGCTGCATAAATCAAAGTTACAAAAAATGAAATCTGAACCAGTTCAGCTAAGTGTAAAAAACGCATTTCAAAATGTTGGAGAAAAATCGAAATCTGAAAAGGAAATTTTTTAAGAAGACTTATGCAAGGCTTTGGTCGCAGCAAACATATCCTTAAAAAAATTGCTAATCCCGCAGTTTAGAGAATTTTTGCAAAAATATTGTCAACAAACCATTCCTGACGAATCCACCCTAGAAAAAGAATGTCCATTCACTATACGAAACCGTTTTACATGGAATAAGCCGAGTCGCAGAAACCGTCTGAACTGAATATCCTTTAGTAAATTAATTAATTTCAAACGTAAAAAAAGTGTTTCTAAAAGCACTTCTAAGAGTGCAGATCACAGTGTTCGGTTAGATTTCAAGCGGAAAGGTAGAGTTCGACCAAACGTGCGAAATTACCGTTTTTGTTATCTACTAATAGCCTTTTTTGTGTGGTGTGAATTGGTGTGCGAATATGAATGTGGACCCGGGGGGACGCCCCCCCCCGATCCAGATAAGCAGATGGACGTTGGAGATGAAGACTTTGCTGGATTTAGTAAACAGGATATGTTAGCAACTAATAAAAAAAATCTCTCAAATTACGAATCTATCAGGTGATGTAAGAAATGAAAATACGATAATAACTTTAAGAGATCGGAATACTGTAAGTACTATAAACCCTAATAACATTTCAAACAACAAACACCCCTCTAATTGTTTAAATAGCCCCGACCAACTAATAAACAAATCTGATCAAAATATCAATCCATTGACAAAAAAACAAGAAATAATTCTTTTTAACGAAAGGAATGTGGCTCCTTATCAGGTATATATTGAACCGATAGATACGAATTTTGCAGGTAAATTAAACGCAATAAAAATAAATATGTTAATTTACGCAAATCACCCGGAAATAGACGGTCAAATAAAAGAAATAGAGTCGATTGGCAGGAAAAAAATTCGAGTGTCTTTTAAAAACTATAAAGCGGCAAACATATTAATTAACTCAACCAATTTAAGAAATAATCATCAATTAAATCCATATGTTCCAAATTTTTTGATAATGCGTACAGGGGTAATCAAAAAGATAGACACAGAATTCACAGAGGAATTCCTAAAATCCCAAATAAAACCTTTTGATTTGCACTCAGTATTCACCGTAAACGAAGTTAAAAGAATTACATATAAAAAACTGGACGAAAACTTAAAACCAATTATTGATGAAAACGGATTAAACAAACGAGTCCCCTCTCAAACCATCATAGTAACCTTTAAAACGCAGACCTTGCCGAAATACGTAGCCATCGGCCACGTAAGGTATGAAGTAGAAACCTATGTCCAAAAGGTAATCCTTTGCTATAACTGTTGTAGATATGGGCACCAAGCTAAACAATGTAAAAGTGCCCCTCGGTGCGAAAAATGTGCGGAATCGCACAGAACGAAAGATTGTACCACTACACAAATAGAAATTAAATGTTTCGGATGCTCAGGTCCCCATCAAACTTCTCACTTCAAAATCTGCCCGGAATTTACTAGGCAAAAACACATAAAAGAAACAATGGCCCTGGAAAATTTATCCTATCGTGACGCAAACTCGAAAGTTCCAAAAAAAACGTACGCTGATGCCTTAAATTCAAATCGGGATGAAGACAGTACTAACCCAGAACTAGTTAATAGTGGTAATTTAGTTTTAACACAAAAAAATAATTTTGAAAATATTATTATCACTCCCAGACCCAGTTCATCTGGTTTGGGCAAAGTATCCCCTACAGGCAGTAAATATACCTTCGTATCCAAACCAAACATCAAAAGACCTCGCCCCTCAATTCCAGACTCTACAAGACTGGAACATAACCAAATAATAAGACCTCTGAACCTCCCTCTCCAAAAGGGGGGAATTCTAAATGATCCTATATATACATCAGAATCACAAGGCCCGTCTATTGAAGAAGTTTTTACTCAAAAAATACTAGATATTGTCATGTATGTGGTTAGCTCTTTAAAAGAACAAAAAAGTTTTGATATCCAAAAATTAAATATAGTAGAAGTTATTAAAAAAAATTTAGATATTGACTCATTCATATTAGATGGATAAGTTAATTATCGGTCAGTGGAACTGCAGATCGGCTGTTTCAAACAAGGGTAATCTGGAATATTTATTAAGTACAAAAGGTATTGATTTGGCTCTTTTATCAGAAACTTGGTTTAAGCCACAAAAATATATAAATTTCTCAGGGTTTAACACGGAACGCTGTGACAGGCCTGATGGTAAGGGCGGCACGGCTATATTAATTAGATCAAATATAGCATATGAAACTATGAATCTACCTGTCTTTGGTTTAGGAATAGATATAGTAGGAATAAATTTGAAACTCACTAACAGAACATCTCTAACTGTAATATCTATATACATTAAACCCAACACTAAAATAACGGTACACCAATGGCTAAATTTTTTTAACAATATCCCTAAACCTTTCATTTTGGGAGGAGATTTTAATGCACACAACTTGGCTTGGGGATGTGATTCTAATGACCTAGCTGGAAATAATCTCCTTGAAGCTTTACACCAAGCTAGTTTGATTTATCTAAATAACGGTAAACCTACATATATTGGTAAATTTTACACCAAAGATACAGCCATAGACATTACAATAGCAACCCCAGATATAGCCAACTGTATGCAGTGGGACACAATGTTAGATCCATGTGGATCAGACCATCTACCAATTATTATAGATTGTAACTTTACAGTACCTAGCTACACAAAATTTAATGGAAAAAAATGGAACACAAAAAAAGCTAATTGGATAAGCTTTCATCGCGATACAGAAAATATTTTGAGTCGACAGTCATCAGAAAACTATATAACATTTATTGACGAATTGAATTTGATCTCGGAACGAAACATTCCAAAATACAACACACAAGGCAATTATACAAAATCTAAACCTTGGTGGAATGACCAATGTCAAGCAGCAGTTAATAAAAGAAAAAGTGATTACATATCATACAGATCCGATCCCAATCTACAAAACTTATTGACATACAAGAAAGCAGATGCAGAAGCGAAACAAATCATTAAAAAGGCAAAGAGAAACAGCTGGAGAGATTATTGCTCTTCCTTAAGCAAAAATACAAATTTGAAAGAGATTTGGAACAAAGTCAATAGATACAAAAACAGAAAACAAAACAACAGGATCCCAACCGACACAAATAATAGCAAGTGGATAGAAGAGTTTCACCAAAGAATAGCACCATGCTGGGTGACGCTCCCTAAAATCGAAACACAAGCTCCTGGTTCACTGCGATACAGTTATCTGTCAAATCCATTTTCGATAGTTGAATTAGAAAGAGCACTCAAAAGAAACAACAACTCGGCCCCCGGAATGGATAATATTCAGTACTCAATCATTTTCAATATGTCTACAAATGCAAAAAATATATTACTGGATTTATATAATAATATTTGGCAAAACAGAATTGACGTCCCTAGGGACTGGAGAGATTATTCCATTATTCCCATTTTAAAGCCAGAGAAACCACCAGACAGGGCAGAATCGTATAGACCGATAGCCTTGGCTTCCTGTGTATTAAAAACGTATGAAAGGCTAATAAAAAATAGGTTAGAACATTGGCTAGAAAAAAACAGCAAATTACCGGAGACTCAATTCGGCTTTCGCAAAGGCTATTCTACCCAAGAGAGTATAGCCCACCTTGTAACCGATGTGCAAATATCATTCACAAAACAACACTCCATATCCGCAGCTTTTCTGGACATCAAGGGAGCCTACGACCACGTTAATCTTGACATATTATCAGAAAAAATGCAAAGAATAGGAATCCCCAACAACATAGTGTATAACATAATTAACCTGTACAGTTCAAGAAACACGTTTGTTAAAATCCAGGACAAATCCTTTAGACCTAGAATAAGTTATCAAGGCCTCCCGCAGGGCAGTATCTTAAGCCCTTTGCTTTACTTGATTTATGCAGCAGACTTTGATTCAATATTTGAACAAAATGTAAGGGTATTGCAATTTGCAGACGATTTATGTATATATACAACGGCAAATTCAATAGAAAGAAGCCAGGCAGAACTCGGTACAGCCATAGCCAAAGTACAAACCTGGACAATGGAAAATGGTCTGGAAATATCCGAGAACAAATCAGTTATTGTCAATTTCACCAGGAAACGATTTAGGCCACCTTCTGACTACATAAACTTATCTGGATATCGATTCCCACATAAAACATCCACTAAATTTTTAGGGATAATACTAGACCAAAAACTGAATTGGAAAGAACATATTCATTATACTCTAAAAAGAACAGAAAATGCTATCAATATTTTAAAAACATTCTGTGGGCACCGATGGGGAGCAGACCCGAATATAGGACTTTTATTTTATATAAGTCTAATAAAATCCATTCTTGATTATGGAAGTATTTTTTATGGTTCCGCTGCCAAGACACATTTACGAAAAATGGAAGTAATTAAAAACAGATGTATCAGAATAAGCATAGGATATTTACCAAGTACTCCAATTGTGATTATGGAAGCAGAAGCATGCGAACCCCCATTAGCGCTTAGAAGGCAATATATGGCAAATAAATTCATTATTAACCTTCACTCAAAAAATAGTCACTTACTAAATAAAATCAACGAACTCACGACATTATGCTTAACACATAGATACTGGAATACAAAAAACGTTCCCCTTCAAGTGGAAGGATTTATTAACATATCTGAATTCTCCAGGCACATTTATACAAGCAACAAACTACCAAACTTCCTACCCCAATATGAAGTATATTCCAGCATAATTAACATTGACACCATAGGAGAGTATAGACTGCAACCCGAAATTATCCGAAATAAAAATTTTAAAATGGACATCATAACAAGATGGCCCCAGCATGAAATAATATTTACAGATGGATCTAAAACAAATAATAAAGTAGGAAGCGCAGTATATTACCCAAGCAAAAACATTAGTATAAAAAGTCAGCTATCCAAATATTCATCTAACTTCTCGGCAGAACTCTATGCAATTAAAGAAGCCTTTAAAATATGTGTGGAGAATAGCTGTAAACGATACATAATATTTACCGATTGCCTAAGTGCCATACAAAAACTTAAAACCATATCACCAGCAGTAGAATCCAACAATTTAATATTAGACATTCTAAATCTAAACCACGAAACTATAAGTCAAGGTAAAACAATTACATTAGTATGGATTAAAGCACATATAGGAATTAAAGAAAACGAAATAGTTGATAAACTGGCAAAAGAAGCAGCCAATGATGGAAATGTGGATGAAAATTATAAAACTCCAAAGACGGATTTTTATAGAATAATTAGAGAAACAATGTATAACAACTGGCAGTCCGAATATGAATCGGCGACCAAAGGCATATACTTCCGTATAATTAAAACGAAGATAAGCAGTAAACCATGGTTTATAAACACACATTCCAAAAAACTCGTACAGACTATAGCCAGACTACGGTCAAATCATATTATTTGCCCTAGCTATAAATTTAGAATAGGCCTCTTAGATAACCCCAACTGCCCCACCTGTAATGAAATAGCCGATCCACAACATATCTTATTTGAATGTAGGTTAAACACAGATAACATAAACCATTTATATAATCAGCTAAACAGTTCAAAAACTCCCCTACCAACTAATCTTGCAAATCTGCTGACCGACGAAAAAAATTATAACATTATATATAACCATTTCATGAAGTCAAAAGCTTTTTTTTTTGACTGAATGAGAGCTCCTAAAGATTAAAAAAAAAAATAAATAAATAAATAAATACAAAGAAAAAAAAAAAAAAATAACATAAAAAAGACAAATAAAAACAAGAGAGCACTGTTTAACAGTAATGTGTGTATGGAAAAAATAGTTAAGATAAGAATTATATGTAAATGATTGAATCAAGATCTAAAGAGTAAAGTTGTAAAGCCAAATTTGACAAGCTAACTACCAATATTCAATATCATGCATATATTAAATAAAAAAAAAAAAAAAAACATGCCTGGCCTATTGGATTACATCCAGAGCCATTGAAACTTACACACACACACAAGAGTGCAGATGTATAAGGAGAGATTACCAGGAGTTAGTTTACCTCCAGAACCTGTAATTACCCGGTGGGGAACATGGATTAAGGCCGCAATATTATTCGCAGTGTGTTGTGCAAAGTAAAGAGTTGTTAAAAAGTGCAAGTGTAGTTAAAGATCTTGTTTTTGTTAAGGTTAATTTCAGTTTTATACCGGACATAATATCCTCGTTAGAGAGTAGAAATTTAAGTTTAAGAGACTCAATTAGTATTGTTAAAACTTTTTCCGCTAAATGTAACAACATTTCCGGTAAAGTAGGTCAAGCAAGGAACAAATTGGATGTAACTGTAAAAAAGAATGAAGGATTTAAATACTTAACTGCAGTAAAAAGCATTTATAAAGGTAAACCATCCGACGAAGTTGTATCTTGGCTTATACTTTACTACCTAAGTTGCAGATTGTCCGATTACATCAGTAGATGTTGAAAGAAGCTTCTCTTTGTATAAACATATTTTTACTGATTGAAGACAATCCTTTTTAGTTGGGAATTTTGAAAAATATTTAGTAATAAATGCCTTTTATACAATTTCAGGTTAAGAAATTGTTTACTTTTATTTTTCTTTGTTTTTTTTGCATTATTTTTTAAATAAACATTTTTTTTTTAGAACCCAGTGTGTTTCTTTAACCTATTTTACTAAAATAAATTAAGAAATATTGCATACCAGTATGCATATTTGGTAAAAAAAATGCACATAACTGCATATTTTAAAGGCAAACATATGCGCATATTTTGGATGAATGGAAGGCAAGGGCCTAGCGACACTTAAAACACCGGTTCCCGTCAGATCACCGAAGTTAAGCGGTGTCGAGCGCGGTTAGTACTTGGATGGGTGACCACTTGGGAAACACCGCGTGCTCTTGTCTTAGGGAAGAGTGTAAAATGAATCGACATCAAAACCATCCTATTCACGCCAGACAGGCCGGATAAGATCGGATATCTCGTAGGATGAAGGTGCCGTTTCACACTCCCCAGTCGGTAGACCGCACGATTAAAAACCGTACGGTCGATGACCGGTTCAAGATGGCCTCTGATACGCCGACGACCGTAAAAAATAGTAAATAAAAAAAATGGATGAATGGATTAAAATTCAACTATACCTCACGTGGTATTTAGTATTCTATAAATTTCAGGTACTAATAGCTGCGTTGTACTATGACCCCCAGCTGCTTTTTGGGGTACTGCAAAAGATGCCCGACTTCACCAACCACTTCGTCAAACAGTGGCTTCACGACACAGACTGCTTTTTAGGCATACACGATAGGAAATTATGCGTTTTAGGATTATGTACATTAATAGGTAAGTTTTTCAACTGTAAAGGTGCGATTTTTTGTTTAATTTAACGTTTCGTTTACAGGAATGACCCAAAAACCACCAGCACTAATAGAGATGGCGCCTAAAGTTGTTCCTTCGCTTATCCTGTTGTTTGACGGCCTAAAGAGAGCTTATGCCGCGAAAGCACAAGCTGAGGCGGAGGAAGAGGAGAGTGAAAGCGACGACGGCGAACTTGGAGAAGGTAAGACTGTTACTGACTTTCACGTATCATTTTAGACGTTCTAGGTGAAATAAGAGTTTCTTCCTGCACTTCTGCTGGAGACAATATGGCTTTGTTATCTTGAGAAGTCACTTAAGATAGGTTAAACGATTTTCGCAACGGAATGAAGCCTTATGAGGGCTCGGCTTATTTCAGCCATGAATTTACATTAACAAGCGCAGATGGTGAGGCGTCAGTCACGCTCGCTGCGGCTCGCTATATGCAATTGTAATGCCGTTGAAGGCTGCGGAAGTTTCAGCCGGTAGTCGGCTTAGATGCTTGAAAAAATAAGGGCTGCGTGTGTCTGTCTGTTTATTTCGCGCTATTTACGTATAATAATAATAAATTACTTAATACCTTAGGTACATTAATTATAAAAAGAAACAACCGAAATTAATACAATGCGCAAATATGACATTTTTTATTATGAAGTTAAAATATACATATGCAGTGTGTCCGCTTAAGTTCTGTACCGGGTGTCCCACTAAGAATGGCTGTCGGCCGTATATCAGAAAGTGTTAGTTGTATGGCTTGCGAAAAAAAAATATATTAGGTAAAGTGGTCATGAGAAATTGCTGGAAATTATTTTCCAAGTTCCTGAGACTGGCGCTAGAGGGCGCAACAGTAACGGTAAATATGAATCACGAAATTTTCTCAAAAGTCGCCTAGTTAAGGTATCCAGAAAATAACATTTTTGTATAGTTAGAAGATTTATTAATAAAATTCACCTATAGAACGTGTTCGTCACTTTTCAAATAAAGTGGTGGGGGAAGGTTGAACATTATTTGTAATAAATGCTGATAACTCCGGTCTGGCTTAACATAATTTAGTAAACTTAGTTTTGTTAAACAGGGCTTTTCTTGCTCTATATATTATCTTATGAACTACGGCAATATGTGTTTTACACTAGGCGCTAGGGGGCGCTGTCTTACAACTTCACAAACATTGCGCGTTTTTTCCATAATTTTAGATATAATAATATATTCAATTTTACCTGATTACAAGGATGATGAAAAGTCTAAGAAGTGTGGCGGAACGGAATTATTCTAGACATTTAAATCAACAAAATTTTGGTAGCGGTGTGACCGAAGTCTTCAAGTCTTAAATTCCGCATCGCCTAATTAATATCTAAACTATAAAAAGATCGCATTTATATCTTGCAAAAACACTCTTGTAGAATATGGATGTTTAAAACGATGTCTTGTAGATTCTTGAAGATATCTCAGCAATGAATTAGTAATTTTAGTAATTATATCTTATACACTTACCAAACTGGACCTTACTCAGCAACAGCTAGTTTTTTGTTGTGGCAACCTCTGATGTTGAAAGGCAGCTGACACAACGATTCGCGTACGCGATGTTCGCGCGAATCGTAAACTCTTTTGCCAAGTGACCCTTTGTTTATTATAGTTGGGAGAAACAAGATTTATTTTCAATAAGATAACTTCTCTTCTCAAAACACTTAAAATTTATTTACAAAAGAAAATTAGATAAAGAGAAGTTTACTAAGATAAAACTTAAGATATTTATAATAAATATTATATCTAAAAGGGAAAGAGAATTTCTAGAGACTTTTTCCCAACTATGAGTTACTCAGTGTTAACCTGATTCACTGACATGAGTTTACGTTTTTATGGATAAACCCCGAAACTAGGTAAAATTAATGAAATTAATTTTTATTCCAAGTTCCTGATTAAAATAAATTAATCAAATTTTGCCCAGGGTGTTTGGCCCTTTGACAATAGAAAAATATTATTGACTTCTTACGAAAACTTTAACAGAAAAAAACAAAAAAATAGAGAAATTTAGTTTGATTTTAAGGAGAGCACTAACTAAGCCAACTGGATAGCTTAAGAAAAACTTCGGAACTAAACTTAGTGACTCTGTGAATTTAACTCCTAACCTTAGGGATACACCCCCGAAATATTATAATATACATATTATTACTCTTTAAAAAATTACTTAAAAATTAAGTTTATATAAAAAGGATTAATACATAATACTAAATATCTAAAAAGAAAGTTAGAAATTTAAAGAAGTAGTCCATTACAGTGGAGTTGATATAATCAAATAAAACAACGGCAGTCTACCTCCACAATATGTATTTAAATGTATATGTTTATATCCTACATGTTTCGGACATAGAAATGTCCATCATCAGGGATACAGTAGTCGATTACGACAGCTCTATCTTGCATAAGCGACGATCAAAAGTATGTTAAAATTGAAAATTGTAGGTTCTAATGAATGTTCAAGATTGAATGAGATGTAATATTTGAAATTTTGGTCCAGGTATCTTTGAATAAGGGGATTTCCAGTTTGCAGCCACTGAGACAGGTGATGAAGCAATTATGTTATTTGTAGCTATTTAGAGGAGGTTAATTTAAGTGAGGTGCTTAAAGATGCTTCATCTAACCGTGTCTAGGGCGTGGTCAGCAAAATACTGGGTTAGACTTGAATAACACATTCTTAGGAGATAAACAAAAATGAAATGAAATTATACTATTTTAAGGTTGGAATTTATTAATTTGAAGCTAATGAGCAGGTGGTGAAGCAATTATGTAGGTTGTAGCTAATTAGAGGAAAAAGATGTAGATAGGTGCTCAAAGATGCTTCATCCAACCATGCTTGAAGGATTGGCTAACACATTTTTAGGTTAAAGGGGGTAGAAAATGAACATAATGTTATGATTGTAAAAAAGAGATATTTTTTATTATTATTTATTATTTATAATTTTTTTTCCCTGCACGCCAGCATGGTGAAGTGAAGTATCTTTGAGCTGTAATATCATCTAATCAGCTAAAACAATGTGATTTTAACATAAATACTTCACTTCTAGTCAAAATGGTAAAAATCCAATTTTAATTTTTTATATCTCTTTTTTACAATCATAACATTATGTTCATTTTCTACCCCCTTTAACCTAAAAATTTGTTAGCCAATCCTTCAAGCATGGTTGGATGAAGCATCTTTGAGCACCTATCTACATCTTTTTCCTCTAATTAGCTACAACCTACATAATTGCTTCACCACCTGCTCATTAGCTTCAAATTAATAAATTCCAACCTTAAAATAGTATAATTTCATTTCATTTTTGTTTATCTCCTAAGAATGTGTTATTCAAGTCTAACCCAGTATTTTGCTTACCACACCCTAGACACGGTTAGATGAAGCATCTTTGAACACCTCACTTAAATTAACCTCCTCTAGCTACAAATAACATAATTGCTTCATCACCTGTCTCAGTGGCTGCAAACTGGAAATCCCCTTATTCAAAGATACCTTGACCAAAATTTCAAATATTAGATCTCATTCAATCTTGAACATTTATTAGAACCTACAATTTTCAATTTTAACATACTTTTGATCGTCGCTTATGCAAGATAGAGCTGTCGTAATCGACTACTGTATCCCTGATGATGGACATTTCTATGTCCGAAACATGTAGGATATAAACATATACATTGAAATACATATTGTGGAGGTAGACTGCCGTTGTTTTATTTAAAGTTAGAAATGTTTAAAAGAAAACCTACAACGTAGTTAATACGTGTTTCTTCGTTTTCGGACTTTAGTTGTTATGTAGGAAAAAAACAGATCTAAAATCTTTTGTACAATGTTTGAAAAGCTTCGGTCACAAATTGCAGTCTTAGAAATTAGAGTTTTATCTATTTTTATATTAAAATATATGATTCAAACGTTTGAACAATTCTTTGTTTCCGATGACCATTCCAGATGTTTTATGTAAATCGAGACTTCCCTTAGTTTGCCCCGGGTGGGTCGAGGGTAGTTAAAGATTATTTATACTTTAGTTATTTGAAGAGGATATTTTTCTAGGTGGTGACTCGTAAATAAAATAGACTTTCATGACTTTTTGCTTTTTAGTGTGACAATACGGGTGGTTGAAAATCTTTGATTTCATAGATTCTTTGTTTATTTTTGGCAATATTCTTATCCTCTTAAATGATGCAATATGTGAGGTGGGTTCGTCTATTCAGAACGGAGTTGGAGTAGAGCTCGAACAGATTTTTGTTATAATATTTTGGAGTAAAAGGACAGAAAAATAATACCCGAACCACCAGAGCGAAAGAAAGTCAATCTTGTCTCTTGTCAATATCAGCTGATATTGATTTGTTGTTTGTTGGTTATTTTGGGGTTATTTTTAAAAATATTATAAAATAAAAATTGAGATATACATTGTCTTCTCATATTCCTAAGTATTTTACTTTTTTCTAATAATTTAAATTAATTTTTTAAATAATTCGAGAGCAAAAATAGCTACTCTTCCGATTGCAGAGTAACAGTGAACCGTCCACCACAACGCATCTGTTACCGGGATCGGTAACTACAAAGCAAGTTTCCTTGTTAATTTCCAATTCTTTCATGTTATCCATATTTTAAAAACACGAAGAAAGAAAAGAGGCACTGTATTAAAAATAAAACCGAATTTGTTAACCTAAAAAAAACACTTTTGACAGTTTGCTCCTTTCTGCGCAAGTTCACTCTAGGAATCCGCTTTTCGAAGTGGAACTTTTAGAGTGAGCTCGATTTACCTTACTCCGTAATAGACGAACGCAAACGGGTTCACTCTACTTGCACAAAATTGCCATACCCGAACGGCTGGAGCACGTAAGGAGCGCACGGAGTGAACGGAACGTGATACCCGAACCCAGCTGTGGATACAGCTGTTTCTTAAAAGCTTCTTTGTTTAGCAACTGATTTTAGAATATTAACATATCTAATGGAATATTTTATGCTGTTACAGAAGTCAGCGAAAACCGCAAGTTAATATCTATTTTCAATTCGGAGATATCAACAACAATAATCATAATTACGGAGCATTATGATTTTATTTTCAAGTTGCCATTGTAAAGGTTTTTTTAAGAGTCAAATAGGCCTTGGAAAAACAAAATATGAAGGTACGTATGTTTCAAGCAAATATATCGTCACGACAATAATTCTCAGTGGCGCCCTAAATTTTCAAATTGTCTGTCTTGTCGACTCCAAAATCTCCCTGGTTGATAATACTGCAGTTTCCACCTCTGCCATAGGGATACGGCGGCTGCTGTCCATTATCCTTTCTATCATATTTTCCCTTGTGGTGGGTCTGGTAACGAAAACAAGATCCTTCAATCTCCCCCATAGATAAAAATCTAGGCATGTTAAGTCAGGTGATCTAAAATAGAAATTACCTCTTTCATTAACAGTATCACAATATGTCCTATAATATTACCTGGCAGGCCACGGAAATATACTCTCTCTTCCTATCCACCTTGCAGGAAATGTGTCGTCAAGAAATTGACGAACGTTTGCCGCAAAATGTGCAGGATATCCATCGTGTTGGAAAACCGTAGTTCTGCGAATATCCAAGGGCACATCTTCGAGAAGAATTGGGAGTTCGTAATTTAAAAAATGTAAATATCTTTGCCCAGTAAGCGACTCATTAAATACAAACGGTCCAATTATTCTGCCACCCAAAATGCCGCACCAGACATTGATACTCCATCTTCCTTGATGCTGCACCTCCCGCATCCAATGGGGATTATACCGCGACCAATAATGCATATTATGGCGGTTTACTCCTCCATTACTATGAAAAGTAGCTTCATCAGTCCATAAAATTCTGGAGAGGAGATTTCTATCTTCCAATATATTGAGCAACCAATAGCAATGATCCAATCTTTTATCATAATTTTGCGGGGTCAAAGCCTGGTGGAGCACAATATGGTAGGGATGTAGCCTAAAGAAAAACAAAATCCTATTACATTGACTTGAAAACTATTAAGAGAAATATTGGGATTATTCTAAACTATTTAAGAGTTATAATATATAAATATAATTACTTACCTTTCTTCTAATAACATCCTATGCACAGTAGAGCGAGTAACGCCCAAGTCTCTAACAATTAATCTAATACTAATTTGTGGATTAAATTCCACATATGCCAAAACATTTACAATGTTTTCCTCGGTTCGACCTCGGCGGCGTCTGCGATATACAGGGCGACGAATACTTCCAGTAGTACGAAAACGGCTAGCTAAACGATTAAACATTCTACTGTCGTATCAGCGCCTTTGAGGGTATCGTACTGCGTCAACCCGTTCAGCAATTGTTGCATTTCCCAAACATTCAAAATACACCGCAATGATGTCAACCGCTTCTTCAAGTAACAGAGGCATTTTGAAAATCAAATACGACACAACACTGTTGGCACCATATATGTATTAGTACTATATGGCGCCTTGCCCATTTAACCAATGTAAACGTAGTGAAGCCGAGGTTCCTTGTTCCGCCAGGGTCATTTCGCGCAGTGCGCATGCGCGAGGAAAAGAAAATTGACGTTTGTTTTAGCGGAAAAAAAATGAGGTTATCACATTTGACTTTGACAACTGGACCGAAATTTGTAAACAAACATTAAAGTTCTTGATTTGTTTAAGATTTTGTATATTATTTCGATTGAGAAAAGAAAAAGAACGCAGGTAAACATATTAATAAAACTTTTATTAGATATTTTACAATTATTCTTAGAGTTTAACAAGTAAAATAATAGGTTTTTGTAGGATTTTTTAAAGTACATGCAATTTTCGGTAAAATAGGTAGGTACCTAAGTATATCAACAGCAGCAAAGGAAAATAATCTTTAGGAAATGGACTACCTAGTTATTGTTCCCTCACGAAATTAATATAGGTAAGTTAAAAGGAAGAAACATCCGGTCTAGGTACATACCTGTAGAACGATAAATCGTTGTTTAAGTTTTTACGCCTGTTTAAAATAATGTAAAATATTCTGTTTTGCCTCGGCATCGTCACAAAATTATCACACTTCACACACACAATCAAAACTTGCAGAAAAGTAAAGATAAACAGTACACAAAAGCCGTTAATAATACCAAATCAACTAGATGAAGCGAACTGTCAAACAAAAATAACATTTGCTAAATATTTCGAGGTTATGTCGAGTAAAATTGAGACGTTGTCACCTTCCAGTTATATTAAATTGTTATTTAACGCGTTTTAGTTTAGAAATGGAAACAAATAATTTGAAAGCACTTGGAAGTACAGACTTGATGCTTATTTTACAATTTTTTAGCAAGATTTTTGGTAATTTTATCATTGCTCTAAGCTCTAATTTTCTAAGGCTTACTCTTCTGCCCTGTTCTAAAGAAACAAAAGTGCATTTGGCAATACCCTTACGACGCATGCGCACAAGTCGAAATGACCCTGAATCTTCTATCTCTGTTGTTGCTTCAAGATATTCAGGGTAATAGCCATAAAGTACTAATACATATATGGTTGGCACGACAAAAATTTTGACGTAATAATGGAAGGTGACACGCGTGCACAGTTTTAATTCATATTTTGTTTTTCCAAGGCCTATTTGACTCTTAAAAAAACCTTTACAATGGCAACTTGAAAATAAAATCATAAAGTTCCGTAATTATGATTATTGTTGTTGATATCTCCGGATTGAAAATAGATATTAACTTGCGGTTTTCGCTGACTTCTTAGACTTTTAATCATCCTTGTAATCAGGTAAAATTGAATATACTTACTATTATATTTACAATTATGGAAAAAACGCGCAATGTTTGTGAAGTTGTAAGACAGCGCCCCCGAGCGCCTAGTGTAAAACACATATTGCCGTAGTTCATAACATGATATACCGGGTGTTGCATCGTCGAGCGGGACATAGGAAATCCCATGTAAATTTAAATGGGGTCAATTATTGGCTTCCCTAATTATTTTAGAGAAAAATTCTATTTAGGTTTATTAAAGAGCACTAAAAGCCACATTCAAAAGAATAACTTTAGATATTTTTGATGAGCCCATTTACGGGTTATCGCGGATTTCTTTTTAACTATTTCTCCTTTTTATGGCCCCGTATTTGCGGGCACCAGTCAAGATAAAAGATGACTGTCGAATAAAGTTGGCATTTTGAGGAATATTTGAACATCTTCTTAAATCCTAAAGTTCTAACAATTTAATAGTACCTACCTATTAATTAGTAAAATATTGAAACATGTAAAATGTCATAATTAACCTTGTAATTGGATACTTTATTTTAGTTTTATTCAGATTAATTTGTACTCATAAATACACCTTTAATATTTTCGATGTACGAGTTTTTATAACAATAAAGCACACATTTTAAAATGACAACTTTATTTGACAGTCATCTTTTACCTTGACTGGTGCCCGCAAATACGGGGCCATAAAAAGGAGAAATAATTAAAAAGAAATTGGCGATAACCCGTAAACGGGCTCATCAAAAATATCTAAAGTTATTCTTTTGAATGTGGGTTTTAGTGCTCTTTAATAAACCTAAATAGAATTTTTCTCTAAAATAATTAGGGAAGCCAATAATTGACCCCATTTAAAATTACATGAGATTTCCTATGTCCCGCTCGACTATGCAACACCCGGTATAGAGCGAGAAAAGCCCTTTTTAACAAAACTAAGTTTACTAAATTATGTTAAGCCAGACCGGAGTTATCAGCATTTATTACAAATAATGTTCAACCTTCCCCCACCACTTTATTTGAAAAGTGACGAACACGTTCTATAGGTGAATTTTATTAATAAATCTTCGAAATATACAAAAACTTTATTTTCGGGATACCTTAACTAGGCGACTTTTGAGGAAACTTCTTGATTCATATTTACCGTTACTGTTGCGCCCTCTAGCGCCAGTCTGAGAAACTTGAAAATAATTTCCAGCAATTTCTCATGACCACTTTACCTAATATATTTTTTTCCGCAAGCCATACGACTAACACTTCCTGAGATACGGCCGACAGCCATTCTTAGTGGGACACCCGGTACATAGTCTACAATTTGTAAATTTATTATGTAAACATTTTATGTTCGCCGATGACACAGTCCTTGTGTTTTCTGCGGATACTCAAGAGGAGATGGAACAATCTATTAACGAAGATTTAAAGCTGTACTTCGACTGGTTGTGTTTTAATAAACTTAGTATAAATGTAGAAAAAACTGTATATATGATAATTAAACAAAAGGGCAAAAGGACTATTAGACCAGTAGTAAAACTTTAAAATAAGACACTTTGCGAAAAATAATTCGGCAAAGACGCTCCTATATAACAGCTTCATCGAGCCACACTTCAAATACTTGATCCCATGCTGGGGAAGTGCAAGTGATTATCTTTTGAACAAACTACAACGGTTACAAAATAAAGCTATAAAGACTATTTATTCACTAAATTATTGTACTCCCACTGAAACATTGTATGATACACATTTTTTTCTGAAAGTAAAACAACTTAAACAGTTTGAACAATGTGTTAAAAACAACTTAATCAAGTCAAATACAATTCTAGAATTTTCTGCAATTTTTCATCCTTATAATGTCAGATCTAAAGAATTAATAAGAAAAAATTATTCCCGCGCTAAGAAAGGACAAGATTTGCCAAACCAAAGAAGTATAGAAACATATAATAAGGTTGCACAACTCCTCATATGTCATAACCTTAAGTTACATTTTACACAGACATTATAATGTAATATTGGATAGATTTGTAATCAAACAGATATTTATAAGTGCAATACCTTGTTAAATATTATATTGTCTATAATTGTTATTTGTGAATTAGGTCTTTACACCAGTAGCAATACTGTTTTAAGATCAGAAATAAATAAATAAATAATAACAAAAAGAATATACGATATACCTAATTATTACAAAAATGCCTCGCAAAAGTCCTTGGTTAAGTTTTAAAAAATTTCTATATGCCTGTTTTTATCGACATTCCATCCGGTAGCCCTTCTGTAGAATAGGCCACGAGCCGCCAGTGCCCTGGAGGAAGCACTATAGTAGTTTCAGATGAACTGGGACTTCTTCCTCTACCGCTACTGGGAGCACTATTACCTTTCATTGCGACTTATTTGTTTGCTTGCGTCGCATTATTTTCTTCTACTTCTTTCAGACACATTAGATTGTTAGGGTCATATTGTAAGTCATTTTCAATAATTTTCTGATCATTTGGATTCACTTTAAGGTGTTGCAGATATTCTGAGCTCCGACGAAGACGAACTCGACGACCAGGGTCTGGAATACCTGGAGAACCTTGGCAAGAAAGCTTTGTCGGCCGGACAAAATCACGGTAAGTCAGAGTTACCCTCGGTTCTTATTATCTCCTTGTTAACAATGATATTGGTGTTTTCTCAGGAATGAATGTTAGTGCAACCATTAACGACATAGAAGACGGATCAGACGACGAAGACTCCGATTACGAACCAAACGAGGAAACGGTGCTAGAGTCGTATACTACCCCCTTAGACGAAGAGGACTGCGAAGTAGACGAATATTTGGCGTTTAAGCTCGTTATGACAAGTAAGTACACGAATGCTGAAGTAATAATAATAATAAGTTTATTTGAAATAGTTATAATATAATAAATATGTTAATATGTTATTCTTCAATAAACATATTTATAAATTCTCCGAAGACGTGCTTGTTAGGAACAAATCGTATTTATTTAAAAGTATTTAAAATTAGAAATATTTAAGAATATTTTTATAAAAAGTTGCAAGGATGATAGATTATTAAAATTCTGAAAAGGATTAATTATATAATTGATTCACAATAATATTAAATAGACTTAATTAGTTAAAGCATTTCCAATTTTTAAAGCGTTTCTAATTTAAATTTTTTGTTTCAATTTTATATTTTTTTAATATTTGTTAGTAAATAACCATTTAAATAAAAACAAATATTCAAAAGTTTTTTGTCCTACAGACTTATTTATTTTAGGTTTTATGGATATTTCATTTTTTATAACGTGTGATTATGGTCTTTAAATTGTATAAGGCTTTTATTTTCAAATATATACAGTGTGGTCCACTAAGTGTGCAACAAATGGGAAACTTCTTTATTATTGGGTTCTCAGAAAATTTTATTCTTGATAAAAGTTGGTGCATGTCCGATAACCATTTCAGGTGTACTTAAAATGGCTTCAAGTCAAATAGGTTACAGGCTAGGGCAAAAAATATGAAAATCGTTCAAGAGTAAAGTACCATTATTTTAAAAAATAGGGCAAAAGGGCATGAAGAAAAGTTGTTTAAAATAAAAAGTTATACTCAGATTTGAAATCATAGTCTCCTATCTCAAATATAATTAACTTAGGTCCATATTCAACTTAAGCAAAATAAATCAGATATGCCTAATTTTTTTAATATTTTTCAAATATATTAATTTAATTGAATTTCTTTGGTTTTTAAGCAACCCCAGACTTTACCACTGTTGCAAGGATATTTAATCTTACTTTATATTTTAATATATGATATTTATTCGAACATAATTACTTCATTAATAAAACGCCTTGTTAAGTTTAAAAAGTTTAGTTTCAAATGAACTGTATATGTTTTTGTTACCTGATGATTTTGTTAGTTAGACAGATAATATAATTGAGAATTTGTTGTCAGAATTCCAGACCTTTTATTTTGAAATTGAAATCGATATAAACAAGACATTAGTTTTATCATTGGTCCTTCGAAAGACTAAGAAAAAGCCCGTTGGAAAAGACTACAGTCCACTAAGAAAACAATCTGAGAGAAAAAAGAGTCAGCTTTAATGGAAAGTTCAGGTAGACGACAGACAGGTGTAAGACACCTAGATCCTAATTTTGTTTGGCCAGAAATTACCTCTAAGCGTAAGGTAAATACAGACATACCAAAAGTAAGTGTAGATGACGACTATAGAGTATCCAGAAGTGAGACTAGAAGTAATGCAGCTAGAAAAAGTAATAATAATGACAATTTGACCAGACCTTTGACAGCTGTACCTTCGACAACACCTGCTGGAGAGCATGAAGGAAAGAAAACTGTGAGTAAAGATTTACGTTCGGAATATACGAGAATTTCTAAGTCATCCAAAAGCATAGCTGACATTGAGAGAAAGAAAATCGCATTAGAAATTGAACAGAAGAAACAAATTGTAATGGAAGAAGTTCTTAAACAAAAACAAGGTGTAATGGAAAAAGTTCTACTACGTGAAGCTGAAGTAGTAAGTGAATCAAATTATACACAGAGTAAAAAGTCGGACAAAAATTTTGATAGTGTTTCGATATATACAACATACACCGATAAAATTCAAAATTGGGTTAATGATTTACCAGAAAAATTTAGTAATGAAAATTGTGAACCAAACCAATTTGAATCAAAAGAAATAAATGTACGACAAAAAGACAAAACAGACATTGAAATACTATGTGAAACCTTAGCCAATGTTGTAAACATTAAGAAAAATGAAGAACCAGATTCCAGACGATATCTAGAACGAGATTTTCCCATTTTCGACGGAAATTCTGCTGATTGGCCATTGTTTATTTCACATTTTACTAGAATTTCTACAGCATGCAAATATACAAACGAAGAGAAAATGATTAAGCTTCAGAAATGCCTACGTGGTGAAGCTAGAAGTGCAGTAATTGGAATGTTAATTTCACCACATAGTTTAGATACAGTGATTAAAACTTTGGAAATGCGCTTTGGAAGACCAGATCAAATTATAGAAACAATTATGTATAAAGTAACAATGACACATCCTGTAAGAGAAAATGATTATGAAGGTATGATTAAATTTTCAAACCAAATTTCTTGCTTAGTTTCGACAATCAAATCCCTAAATTGTATAAGTCATCTTCAAAACCCACAACTTTTAAAAGACTTAGTACAAAAATTGCCTGAATCACTAAAATTTCGCTGGGGAGAATTTATAATGAAAAACAGAAATGCAGACTTAGCAGTATTTGCAGATTGGTTGCTGGAACTTTCAAATGCAGCAAGCTTTGTTATCCCATCGAAAAACAGATATAGGTTAAAGCCAAAGGAATTTGCATATACGACACGAGAAAAAGAAGAAAAATGTACATTTTGTCAAGTAAATGGCCATAAAATTGAAAAGTGTCGAAAATTTGAAAAAGAAGATATAGACTCACGCTGGAAATTTATTACTGACCGAAAACTTTGTTTTTCTTGTTTTAAAAGTAGACACCAAACAAGCAAATGCCAACAAAGGAAAATTTGCAATATTAACGGATGCAAACAAGGACATAATAAACTTCTACATAAAGACAAACCTGAAGAAATGAAGCAAAATGTAAATAATGTTCGTGAGACGCTTTTAGCAATGGGTCAAGGCTCCAAAAATGTACTGTTGAGGATGGTGAACGTGTTGCTTCATGGACCCAGTGAAACAATAGAAACTGTTGCTTTATGCGACGAAGCTGCAACAGTCACTCTGATGGACAGTTCTTTAGCTGATCGCTTAGGTGTCACAGGTGAAAATGTACCACTTTGTGTCCAATGGACAAATGACGTGAAATCGACGCATAGAAATTCGAGATGTTTCGACATAAATATATCTGGAATTCACAGAAATGCTCGTATCACTAAAATGACTGGTGTGCGATCTATAAATAATCTGGCATTACCCGAACAGCACATATATGCGGACAAAATGAGAAGTTATTCACATTTGGCCGATATTCCCTTTACTGAAATTAAACAAAGACCGATGATATTAATTGGACAAGATAATATTCATTTAACTGTAGCTCGCAAAGTCTGCGAAGGTCCTTTAGATTCACCGATAGCGACGAAAACCACTTTAGGATGGATTGTTCATGAACGAGCTGAAAGTACCTTATGCCACAGAAATGAGTTTACCTTCCATATATGCCATCAAGAGAGTTATGACAAGCTTCCTGACCTAGTTCAAAATTCATTTACTATAGAGTCATTCGGAGTATGTACTCCAAAGATATCGAGTAAATCGGATACAACAGCTCTAGAAACCTTAGAAAGAACTGCAAAAAGTGACTTGTCGTCGCAGCTATATAGCAGAAATACGTCGCGGGAGAGGCATTCAAGTAGAACTGCGTCGAAAGAGAAACAGCCCAGTAGGAATGTGTCACAAGAACGGTTGTCGAGTAGAAACTTGTCACGGGAGAAGAAATCTAGTAGTAGAAATCCGTCACAAGACAGTAGAACGTCGTCACAAGACAAACGATCTCGTAGAATAGCATCACAAGAGAAGCATCACAACAGGAATTGTTCTCCAGAAAAGCAGTCCAGCAGAAAATCATTGCAGGAAAAGCAGTGCAGTAGAAATTCGTCACAGGAAAAAGTGCCCGCCACAAAAGTTCCCGTGACATCGAATCAATTCGATAGGGTGCTGTATGCGAACGCGGACAGGGTGCTGTACCCACCTAGACGTAAAGTAGGACGGCCTCCTGTTAGTAGGAGACCCGGACGGCCCCCTAAACACAGGAATGAGCCTGTGGAAGTGAAAAGTGTACACGACCAGAGTGGACAAAGTTTAAAAGGTAAAGCAAGAAGCAAATCGATGGTGTTAACAACGAAACAAACCCACCTGAAAGCCAAGAGTGTCACGCTCAAAGTGCCCAAGATCTTCCACTCAAAACATACGCACAAGCACAAAAAAAGGAAGTTTAAACTTCTGAAACAGAGCGTTTCTTCCGACCCGAAAATCAATCAAGAAATTGAGAAACTGATCGTGGATTTCGTTAAATTTTGTGCGATCGCCACTAAGCAGCCGAAAGAGAACGTCCCGGAACAGATTCTCAAGACCCTGAAGAAGGTTACTAAGAAGAGACGCACGACCGATCACGTGGAGAAGAAGAAGAAGAAGAAGCAGAGTGTCAGCACCACTGTGAATAAGGTCAATAACTCGAACGAGCAACGCCTACCTTTGAAAAAGAGGCATTATCACTTGGTAAGCAACAGCAGCTATTTCTGGAAGAGACGGAAGAATAAGAGTAGTAGATGTACAGACCCGTACCGGAGTAAAACGAAGACCCGTTTCGAAAGTATGTAGACTTAAGTTGGAAGAATGTTAAGTTTAGAAAATTACTAGCGGGGAGAATGTTAAGTTTAGAAAGTTTAGTTTCAAATGAACTGTATATGTTTTTGTTACCTGATGATTTTGTCAGTTAGACAGATAATATAATTGAGAATTTGTTGTCAGAATTCCAGACCTTTTATTTTGAAATTGAAATCGAATAAACAAGACATTAGTTTTATCACGCCTATATCAAATATTTTTTATCTAACGCCCAAAAAACTATATTTTATTTTTTTATTGAAATATCAAAGATAATTTATGTTTATTAATATCAATATCGGCAGTTAAAAAATGAAATACAGCCATAGAAATGTATGAAACTATAATAATTGTAACTAACAGTTACAATGATAAAATACAATATAAAGAATTAACTAACGAAATGTCTCTGTATGTCCGCCTTCTCGCTCAATACATCTGTTCGTCCGCTCATAAAATTCCCTAAGAGTAGATCGCAATACCGTGGCAGGGATATTACGGCAATGGTGCCTTATAGAATTTTCCAATTCTTCAACGCTGTTGAAAGGTCGGTCTTTATACACTTTTTGTTTCAAGTATCCCCATAAGAAGATATCTAGGGGTGTAAGATCAGGCGAACGAGGCGGCCACCGTGGATCGGTATTTCGTCCTAGCCATTTGTTTCCAAATACCTCATTTAACCAATGCGTAACTGCCCTAGCACAATGTGCAGGGCACCCATCATGTTGAAACCATAGCTTGTGTCGTTCTTCTAACGGTAAGTTATCTATAAAGTTTCCCAATACATTCTGACGAAAATTGAAATATCTATCTATTGCCAGTCAAATTATCTCTAAAGAAGAATGGACCAATTAACTTGTCATTTAGTATCCCACACCAAACATTTGTTTTTTTTTGTAATACTGGTTTCTATTGTCAATTACAAAATTAGGATTTTCTTCTGACCACCACCTACAATTTTGCGACGAGACAACACCGTTTGTAGTAAAAGTGGATTCGTCTGAAAAAAGTATGTACCGATGAAAATCTCTCCTCTCTTCTATTTCTCCTTGAATCCATATGCAAAAATCAAAACGCAAATCATAGTCTCTTTCTTGTAATGTACATACAAATTTAGGCCTGTAGGCACGATACTTGTCCTTTTTAAGTATGCGCTTTACAGATGTTTTTTTCACTCCTGTGTATTCAAAAACTTCTTGGGTGGATCTTGTAGGATCTTCGATTACTGCCTGAAGTACATCAAGCTGCCTATCTTCGGTGCACATGGTTTTTACACGTTCTTTTTTGTAATTATAATCCAATGATCCCGTATGTTTGAAAAAACTTAAAATCCTACTTACGGTTGAGTAGTGAATTATTTTGTCTGGATGGCGTTCATTAAAAATATCTGCAGCCTCACGCATAGCTTTATAATTTTCTTTACATATTAAAACTAACTCTGCCTTCTCAACTAATGTAAGATGAAACGCTGGGGGGGCATTTTAATACAATAAAAAGTTTAATTCAACTTACAATATCAATATTTCTTTGACATAAGAACAAACAGCTTGTCAAATAACTTTTTGTTTTAGTTAGAATTTTCATGGCCTGCTGCACCAAAGGGTGTTTAGCACAGTACAATATTGTGTTACCTGGCATATTCTTTGATATTTCAATATAGTTTTTTGGGCGTTAGATAAAAAATATTTGATATAGGCGTTTTATTAATGAAGTAATTATGTTCGAGTAAATATCATATATTAAAATATAAAGTAAGATTAAATATCCTTGCAACAGTGGTAAAGTCTGGGGTTGCTTAAAAAACAAAGAAATTCAATTAAATTAATACTGATTTGAAAAATATTAAAAAAATTAGGCATTTCTGATTTATTTTGCTTAAGTCAAATATGGACCTAAGTTGAATAATAGAAATATCGCAATATGCAGAAACAACACATGTCCATTTTAGGCCAAAATGAGTTTATGACGAAAATTACATCTACATGGGTAAATGCATCGTACTATGCAAAAACCGCACACGTCCTAATGCCTAGTTTGTAATAAACGCCAATATATTTCAGAGATACTACACAGAAACAGCATACGTCCCGGACATGTGAGGTTGTTGCTTAGCGCGTGTTATACAGTGGTGTTGTCTCGCTTAGCGACCATGCGTGATGCGTTTTTTGACAGTGAGGCGTTAGTCAGCTGATTGCTTTGGCGGTTGTCTTATTATTAAGATTGTTATTGCTCGATGTATGTGGTCTTGTTTCCTTGTTTAAGTTATTTCAAAATTATTATTACTGTATTATATAAGTTATTAATAGTGTGAGATGGAAAATATTTTATATTCCTGGTAAAGCCATGAGCCGTATCTGCAGGTAATATTTCAGTTGCCAAAAACATCGGTTGGTGATGTACTGATGTGTTCTATTATCAACAACTAACTGTTTCAGTATCTTGTATTCACAACATTAAGGAAAATACTGCAAGAATTTATATATATCATGAAGGGGAAGCAAAGAAAACTGGTAATGAAATTAGCTCATTTCTTTTAGATTATCTAAAAGAGTTTTCTAAGGACATGACTGAACTGCACCTCTTTAGCGATAACTGCTGGGGGCAAAATAAAAATCATACATTAATACGCATGCTCCTTGCATTAACTGACACTGTCCAATTTTCGAAAATTATTTACTATTTTCCAGTCAGGGGACATTCATTCCTCCCCTGCGACAGAGACTTCGCGATAATAAAACGCAAATTGAGAAAAACCGACAGAATTTTTACAGTTCATCAACCAACAGAGCTTATTGTAGCTAGCAGCACTACTAAGAAATTTTCAGTGAAAGAAGTTACAACAAGCGATGTAGTTAACTTTAAAGATTGGTGGCCAAAGTTTTATAAAAAAAACTGTATATCTGAGAAAACGATTTCAAAAAGCGTACCACGAAATTCAAAAGTTAATTTTAACATCAGTACCTACTCGCAGTTTATTTGCGATAGCGAAAATAAGGGATGTGTTGCTGTCTTGCAATTTATCGAAGGAGCTAGTAAGCATACGTTCAAACTCCAGCAACCTGGTAAAATTATGACGACTTTCCCATCTGCTGCAGCATATCCACTAGGAAAAGTTGCAATAAAATCAAGCATCATGAATGATATAAAAAAAATGCCCTGCGTTTGTGGAGGAAGAATTTCAAGAGTTTTATGCAACAATACTTCTATGGCCTACCACCACCAATTAGAGAATAAACATAATAATTTGTAAACTTTCTATAATATATTTTTTATTTTGAAATAGAACAACGTTTCTTATTTAAAATCCAAGCTACGCAAAAACGACACATGTCCATTTTTTTAAAAATATCTAGTTAATTTCAATTATATTTTTTAATTTAAGTCAGATTGTCACTTCCTTAGGATCACTTTAAACTATCGTTCTGGATTTTTTGATACAAATTATATTGCCTGGAATAAACCTAAAAGTGTTTTTTTCATTTTCTCTAAAATTGATTTTTTGGACATGTGTTGTTTCTGCGTATAGAGATTCATTAGAAATACCAATAATACTACATCGAATTATCTTAAAAAAAATTATATTTGAGATAGGAGACTATGATTTTAAATCTGAGTATAACTTTTTATTTTAAACAACTTTTCTTCATGCCCTTTTGCCCTATTTTTTAAAATAAGGGTACTTTACTCTTGAACGATTTTCATATTTTTTGCCCTAGCCTGTAACCTATTTGACTTGAAGCCATTTTAAGTACACCTGAAATGGTTATCGGACATGCACCAACTTTTATCAAGAATAAAATTTTCTGAGAAACCAATAATAAAGAAGTTTCCCATTCGTTGCACGCTTAGTGGACCACACTGTATATTGTATATTAAAATATTATAAATGTAAATTTGTCCAACCCTTTTTTTGTGTCTGAATATAATTCTTTTAAAGGATAAAGATAGTCCTTTTTAAATATAATTTTCAAAAATTTCAAATTAATTTTTTAACCAAAGTTCTGTTTTTTCCTCCCTCAACCTAAAATTCCGTAATTTAAATGAGTTTTGACTAATGCATAATATAATATTTCGAAATATTTTATATCCAGAAATTTTTTAATGTTTTTAGAAATTGGTAATAAACTTCCTAATTTTTTAAACAATTATTTTACATGATTAACTTTTAAAATTTGAATGGCATCGCTTATATTGATACTATTTATATCTTGTGATATATTACACACAACGTCAAAAGTCTTGGACCCCCCCCCCCCCCGTTATTTTTATAAATATATTTTGTTTCATAAAAATAAAAGAAATCATTGAAAGTGTTGGTTGTGGAGATTTAAATTTGATTTACGTAAAGATTTTAAATGTACAGGGGCAGTTCAAATGAGACATAATGTTAAATACGGTTTAATTCAAAAGTTACCTTCATTATAAAAACATTGATCTTATAAAAAATATGCTTTTTAATAGTCTGTATTTCCTCCCTTGTTTCTTAATAGTGCAGCAATACGTCTTGGCATAGAAATTATTAAGTTATTAATGACGTGCTGAGGTATGCGGTCCCATTCTTCTACCGCAGCTGCAGCTAATTTATCGGCAGTTCTGGGTGGGTCGTGGCGATTGTGGATGGCTCTGGAAACAAAATCCCACAAGTTCTCTATGGGATTCATATCCGGTGAGTTGGCTGGCAATTATAACCTGGTGATTTCTTCAGCATCAAATGCCTCCTGAACTATTCTGCCTCGATGTGGCCTGGCATTGTCATCCATAAAGATGAAGTTCACTCCTATTTCATTGCGTAGAGGATAAACAATGGGCCTAATAACGTTTTGAATGTAATGTCGAGGCAATAGAAGAGGGACTCTTAAAAATCTCCTGGCTCGTAAATTGGCACTATGCAGTCGTCTGCGTATTGTGGAGGTAGAAATTACGCGGCGATACGTACCTTGAAAATGAGCTCTGATGGCTGGGGCCGTGGCATTTCCATTTCGGCGGGTAAATTGTGTCAGGTACCTATCCTCCCTTGCAGTAGAAATGCGTGGACGTCCACTACGAGGCATTCGTTCCACAGTTTCAGTTTCTTCGTATCTTTGGATGATGCGACCAACAGTTGATCTTGGAATCCTCAAAGTAGCCGATATATGGTGTTTTGAAAAATTAGCTTCCCAAAGGGCAATAATTCTTGCCCTGTTAAACACAGAAACTTCACGTCCCGGCATTTTTACTAACGACAAAATTAAGATTTGCGTACCCAACTAAGCAAACAAACTGAATAAAAGTAAGGAATTTAAGAAAGACAATTTTAACTTATCAACAAGATTTTATTTGTCACAATTTATGCTCTTGAAATACTAAAATTTTTTTTTTTTACGGGGGGTCCAAGACTTTTGCCGTTGTGTATTTAGGTTTAAAGTAAAAGGAAGATAATTTGTTTTATTAAAATAATTGTTAATAAATTATTATAAATCCAATTTTTTATATTTTAAAAATTTTTTTAAATTTTCTTGTTTAAATTGTCCAAATTTGTATCACTATAAAAAAAATAGCTGTATCACCTACAAAACTATAAATTTTCTCATCGCATTTATACTAAATAAATCATTAATGCAGTGTGTCCAAGATAAGAATGGGATAGCATTGGAATCTTGGAAACGGTAGGAATTACAATGTTGGTTAAATTAGGAAAAAGTTGCACAATTTAAATACCTTTTACATGGTGTTTGCAAAATTAAACTATCTTTAACCAATTTCGATATTTTTTAAAAAAATTATTTTTCGCTGTATTATTTTTTATTTATTTGTTGCATTATTTTAACAGATATAAAAAAATGAAAAATACTTTTCCATTGTCACTTTTTAAGCTGAACAAGATAGCGTTTACAGATTTTCAGTACGACGTTTCGTTTTCGAAAAAACATCCTCAACTTTCTTTTTTTAAATACGGTCCTGTGTTTTTTTTTTTAATCGAAGGCTATTTTGAACTCTAAAATAACTGATGCACCACTTGCATTGGTTTAAACAGGTTGGTTCAGCTTTTTAGCGATCGTTTAAAAGTATTCAAGAAAAATCTCCATAGTTCGACACTGAATGCTCGAAAAACATTTATTAATATAATACCAAATTAGAACTTAATTACAAACAGTGTTCAAACAAATGGCCATTATTTTCTAAGCATAGGTAACATCGTCTAACTGTGGAATTCAAAACATTGTTAAGTACATCTGGGGTAATCGTTTGAAATGCTTCTAAAACCAGTTGACGCAATTCTTCCTCCGCTTGAAAATTACGTTGGTGCACATAGTTTTTGATGTACCCCCAGAGATAAAAGTCCAAAGGTGTTAGATCAGGCGATCGTGCAGGCCAAGAAACAGCTGAACGCGTACCTATCCATCTGTCAGGAAATCTATCTGTTAAATATTCTTGGACAATTCTCGAATTATGAGCGGGGGCCCCATCTTGTTGAAACCAAAAGTTATTGATTTCTGCTAGTGGTAAGTTGTTATCAAACCATTCTTCCAAATTATGCTGCATTAAATTTCGATACCGCTCCGAAGCCCAAAACATGGGTCTTCCGTTACAGCTAATGCCACATTATTTTGAATTTCCTCATTACATGGTTTGTTTCTAGTAACAACTGCTTTATTAAATGACCCATACTGCAATAATTTGGCAACAATTCTTCCAAACATCTTTTTATTTGGTTGTAATTTCTCTGGGTAATTATTTAAATACATTTGCTTAGCTTCTCGCGTATTTCTATGGCATAAAATGTAACGCTCTAACATATCAAACTTTTCCTCAAAAGAGAAATGTACAACCATTTTTAAACGAAGTGAAAGACCTCGTACCTAATTGAATTTTGTATTTATGACAGAAGTAAGTTGTGAAGAAACACGAACGTTTGTTTCAAAGCCCACTATGTTTATTGTACGGTCTTATGATATGAGGATTTTATTCGTTACATAATAAAAATCTATGATAGAGAAAAAGCTGAAAATGTGTTCAAGTGATAGATCAGTTATTTTAGAGTTCAAAATAGCCTTCGATTAAAAAAAAAAATACAGGACCGTATTTAAAAAAAGAAAGTTGAGGATGTTTTTTCGAAAACGAAACGTCGTACTGAAAATCTGTAAACGCTATCTTGTTCAGCTTAAAAAGTGACAATAAAAAAGTATTTTTCATTTTTTTATATCTTAAAATAATGCAACAAATAAATAAAAAATAATACAGCAAAAAATAATTTTTTTTTTAAATATCGAAATTGGTTAAAGATAGTTTAATTTTGCAAACACCATGTAAAAGGTATTTAAATTGTGCAACTTTTTCCGAATTTAGCCAACATTCTAATTCCTACCATTTCCAAGATTCCAATGCTATCCCATTCTTATCTTGGACACCCTGATAAATATTGAAAAATAATGGTCCTAAAATTGTCCCTTGAGGAACACTATATTTAAATATTTTTGAATAGCTTCATTCTTTATCTTTTTTAACATAAGTTTGGTCTATCTTTAAGATAGTTTTTAATTAATTTTAATTGCTTTCCTCTAAATCCAATATATTTAATTTTTTTTAATAGTAGATTATGGCTAATTGTATCAAAAGGCTTTTGCTAAATCCAGAAAAATACAAATACAAGGTGTTTGATTATCTAATGCGTTATATATTTGTTCTGTTAGCAATTGCGTAGATTTAGTTTTTTGAGACCGAAATTGTTTTTTAGAAATAAAATGTATTTTTTCTAAATAATTATCAATTTGTATTTTAAAAACTTTTTCAAAAACTTTAGCTAATAAAGATATTAATGTTATAGGCCTATAATAACTAATTTTACTTGAATCTCCATTTTTAAAAATAGGTTTTATTACACCAATTTTAAAAGTTTCTGGATATACAGGGTGATCCTTAAGTACATGACGAATATCTGGGATATAATTCCTGACATCATTTTAAGACGAAAAGTTTATATGGATATATGCCCTAAAATGCTTACCCTCTAAGATACAGGATGTTAAAATAATTTAAAAAAATAATTGTTTTTTTAAAATTTTGAATTTTTCCTTGAAGATACTGTATTGAAAATTTGTGCCAACGAATTTTGTATTATAGTGTACTTTTTTGTTAAAAAAGGTTTTGTTTACTTCCACCAGTGGCGTGCGTGAAGATACCATCAATACTTTTTTTCGGAAAATATTTGATACGCCACTGATTTTTTAAAACTGATGCATTTTTATGCGTTATTGATACAAGCTGAATAAAAGTTGTATCGGCTATGTTTTTTAAAAAAACAGTAGGTTTAACGAAAAATGGAAAAAATTGTAAAATTGTAAAAAAAACTATGCTAAGACATCGCTGATTCGACTTTTTTCCAAAGTAGGCTTATGTCACAGATTATGTAAATTATTGTGGAAATGTCACAAAACTAAATGGCAGAAAAATCATTTAAAACTTTAGTGCGTCGTTTTTGTAAATTGTTTATCGATCCAAACGTTTTAAAGTTATGGCTGATTTACAAAACAGTGCTCATTTGGCAGATATGCATTTTATTTATGGCCTTGCTGATGGAAATGCATACGAAGCAAGACGCATTTAGCAGGCAAGATATCCGAATCGTGTAGCACCGTGTGCTCAGACCTTTGTAAGTCTCCTTCGCCGTTTATTAGAAACAGAAAGTTTTGCAAGAGTTTCTGATATTCCCGGCAGGCCAAGGACGGTAAGAACACCACAATTAGAAGAAGCAGTATTAAATAGAATTGAGGAAGATCCAGAAAACAGTATTCGAAAAATTGCGCATGAGGTAAACGCTAGTCAGCAAACCGTTTTGAGGATCCTTCACGATCATTAAATGTATCTTTACCACATACAACGAGTTCAGGCCTTTTACCACGTGATTTTCCTCAGCGCGTTAATTTTTGTCAGTGGTTTTTGGAAAAGTTGGCCAGAAATCCACAATTTTTAGATAATTTCTATTTTGCCGATGAAGCTAATTTTTCTAAGAATACCATAACAATCACGTTTGGAGTAAAGAAAATCCACACGGTATTAGCGAAAGACATTTTCAGTACCAATTTTCGTTAAATATGTATGGGCAGGAATAGTTGGTAACAGACTAATAGGTCCTTTCTTTCTTCCCCAGCGGTTAGATGGCCAAACCTATCGCAATTTTCTAGAAAATGAGCTGCCAATATTATTGGAAGACTTGCTAAGCGAAACCAGTTGTTTTTTTATGCATGACGAAGCTCCCGCCCATTTTAGTGCCACAGCCAGAGAATATCTAAATGCTGTATACGGAAATCGATGGATCGGTAGAGGCGTTGCACTACCTAATCAACCGTGAAGGTCCCCAGATTTAAATGTATTGGAGTTTTATTTCTGGGGCCATCTAAAATCTCTAGTTTACAAAACTCCAGTTCAAAACCAGAAAGATCTTAGAAACCAAATAATAATGGCTTGCGAAAATATTAAGAACACCCCAGGAATTTTTGAACACGTTAGAAATTCAATGAGAAGACTACTAGGTGCTTGTATTTTAGCAAAAGGTGGCCACTTTCGACAGTTTTTTTAAATCCAGTTTGTTTTGTGTTTAAATTTAGATTAACAAATAAGTTAATTATATTAGGAAAATTTTTAAATAAATTACTTGTAGTATAAATAATTCATAACATGTTTTGTACTTATTGGATTAGTAAATTAATTTTTTCGCATTTTATACAGTAATGCACTAGATTAATGACCTCAAAATCGTACAGTAATGGGTCACTTTACAGCATAGCAACCATTACAGCATAGCAACCATTACTGCATAACACGTCAATGTCATTCAAAACACAATTTTACAAGAAAGAAATTCGTTTATTTTAAATCTTATTACAATAAATATTAAAAGAACAATTATTTAAGTTAGAAAAGGATGCAACTGCTGACCTCGCCGTATTAAGTAGTTGTTGCTGAACATTTTTTTCATTCACCACAATTCCTATGGGGACTTCTTGGGGTAGTCCCAGTTGGACATTTTTGAATACCCTTTGAAGATTTTTCAATTTATTTTCAATGCTTTCTTCCACGTATCCTTCAGCTACGCTTGTGGACCGCCATCCCCCATGCCGTTTGAGATCCTGAATATCAGCGCCATTGTCAGCAAGAACAGTTGCAGATGTTCTTCTCAAACAATTAGATATTTCGCAATTTCTTGTGGGATTTTTGCGAAAGTGTTGATGCCAACTGCCTGTACTGTACATTTGCCATGACGATAAAACAGGAAAAATCGATTGTGCCTTACTGTTTTAGGTCTTAACAGTAAGTACTTGTGGTAAATTTTATACCCATTGCCATCTGATCCTACGGTAAATACACGTTTTTTCTTTGTTTTGGTATCATGTAACGTTACTATTAGCATTGTTCCTGAATCCTCTATATCTTCAGATGTTAAACTGCATAGTTCTGCACGCCGACATGCGCCATTCAGCCCAAAAATTAATACCACTTTCATTAACAGAAACGTGTCGTCTGGAGCTTCCTTCAAAAACTTCGTGACCTTTTCCATGGTCAAAACTTTTGATTTTTTAGGTTCATATTTGTCGTTTTGACGTTTCAAAAAAGCGATTAACTTTTTATATTGTGAAATATCCGTATTTTCACTGATAAGTATCTTTTGATCATAGAGTACGTAGACCATAAACTGGAAGCTTTGAGGACTTTTGCCTAAAACAAATAACAAAATTAGTACCTATATACCACACTTTAACCATATAAAATAGCTAACCTTCTCATAAAAGTATGCCAGCATCAAATTTTCGTCAATGCCTTTAAAATTCTTGTGTTTGTTTCTCCACTCGCAGAACATATTATATGCTTTCTCGTAACTTTCCTTGGATTTTACTGGAAGCAAACTTGAAGAAGCTTCGCGGGCCGCATTCAGGATATCTTCCAAGTCGTTTTTATTAGCCATTTCCATAATTCTTGTGAAATTCACTCTTCAAATATGATTTTATTTGGATGCTGTCAATAGTCGTCAAACACAAAAAAACATCTTGTTTATATTGCTAAGTTACCGAGAAGTCATACTACTAAGTTTTTGTAGATTTTCTTCAGTAACTATTCTTTTTAGATTTTAATATGAAATGCAAAATAATTAATTACTTACAAAATGCGAAAAAATAGTATACGCGCCTCGTCAGAAAAGTGATTTTACTTGACTCGTATGGAAATTAAATCCTCGCTTCGCTCTGATTCAAACTAACCATACTCGTCAAGTAAAGTTCCACTTTTCTAAACTTGATACGTAATGTACTATTGTTTAGTTTATATCCGTACTGCATCAGAGTTATCTTTAAAATTACTGTTTTTTTCAAAAACATAATAGAGACAAATTTTGTTCAGCTTGTATCAATAATACATAAAAATGCATCAGAGTTAAAAGAAATCAGTGGCGTATCAAATATTTTCACAAAAAAAGATATTGATGGTATCTTCACGCACGCCACTGGTGGATGTGAGCAAAACCTTTTTTAACGAAAAAGTGCAGTTTATTACAAAATCAGTCGACACCAATTTTCAATACCTTCGAGGACGTTTAAAATTAAAAAAAAAAAAAATATTTTTTTAATTATTTTAATACCCTGTATCTTAGAGGGTAAGCATTTTAGGGCATACGTCCATAGGAACTTTTCGTCTTAAAATGATGTCAGGAATAATATCCTAGATTTTCTTCATGTACTTAAGGATTACCCTGTATACTTGTTTTAATAGATTTTAAAAGTTTTTTTTTTCATAAAAACAAGATAAATATACAAAAATGTAACTGTTGTTGAAATTAATTGCGCTTACAGTGGAGATATTCAAATTTAGAGGAGCTGATACACGCTAAAAATTAGTAAAGTAGAAATAAAATATCTAGACCTTAACATACTTAAATTTACTTCTCTGTACTGTTGTCAAGGGTAACAATTGGCCATTGTTGTTAAGTTCTTCCTGAAAACAGCTTATTAGAGAAGCTATTAGCTTTTTGCACCGGCTATTTAAATGCTTCGGCATTTTTCACAAATAGTAAACAACGTAATCGACGGAGATATGTATGTGCACTTTTATTTCTCTTAATAGAACAGTTTTTTAATGCTATTTATGAAGTGCTCTGGAGTTTTTGTTAAAAAGTAGACGCACAGCAACACGAAGCCACAAAACAGTTAAGGTTAGTTTTCCATGAAACGTCAAACCAAGCCAACGAACGAGCTGGCGCCACCGCACCGTTCACAGTTCTGTTGCCAACTGTCGGCCAATAAAATTCAAATTATATCAATTTTTACAAGCTTAAATAAACAAAATATTTGCTATAAATGGGTTCATATCAAAGAAGAATACTTTAAGTTTGTAGTAAATTCGATATCGGATAAAGTTTTAATATTTTTGGCCCAAATTTATATTCCTCGTGTTTGCTTACGGATTTACAATTATCAGCTAATTGATGACGTGCATCGATTTTTGTTTTGCATCAACTATACATTTATTGATTTTATTTGCTGAATTTTCAACAACTTCAGAAAAATAGTCGATAAAGCTATTAGTACAGCCAATCTGTAAAATTTGCGAGAAAAAAAATACCATAAACGATTTTATTTCATAAATGGTTAGGGGGGCATGTGATTAGCTTAATACCAAATTGTCGCCCCCCCCCCCCCCCTTGGGCGCTTGTGGGAAACTCAAAAAGAATTTTGACTTGATTTTCCGCAAAAACTGTAAGTCACAGAGAAATATTTTGTTAACAAATATACGCTACGACTAAAAGTGCAAAAAGCAGAGGGCGCCAAAGTCTCCAAAATTCACTTTTTCCTTATTTTCGACGCGAAAAATATTTTTTTGCTCAATCGCATAAATACAAAAGTTGTAGAGCCCAAAAAATCCTATAAATTGAGTCCGCGTTTTTTTTTTATACGATGCACGGTTACGGTGATATAGCGCCTGGAAGTACCAACGGAATGCAGCGTCTTAGCATTCTATTAATATTGACCCTTATCTGGCACACTAATCACAGGAAACTGTTACGAAATAAAACAAATGAATATGGCAAATTAGTTTAACATGCAACCTTGGGTAACTTTAAGTAGAACATCCAGTATATTTTGGAAACATGTAATGCATTTTTTTTTAATATTAAAAATATAATAATATTATGTTGATATTTGCTCAAGCCGTTTTCGAGATATTTCAATTTAAAAATGCTGATTAAGTATACCACTGTTATATCAAATCACAGTTGCCATGAATGAACATACGATACGAATATTAATAATTATCCGGCTGTCATTTATTGTTTGATATTTTACTGATTATTGTATTGTTTTACCAAATCGCTTTAAAAATATCAACAAATTTTAATCAAAATATTACTGATAATGTATGGTCATGAAATCAATTTAGTACATTTAACTCTACAAATATACTATTGTACTAGAGTAATAAAATTGCAAAAACAGCATATTTGATAACATCGGTAACTACATATTATTGACGTCGAGGCAGGCGTTTTGACCCTGATTGAAAATGTTAATCGTAATTTTATTGTAATCTCGTAACACAATTAGAATTAGTTATTAACAATACTTGTATAAGGCCATTATACTGGTATTCTAACGTCGATTTGAAAATATTACTCCATTCTACGAGTTCTTATTGCTCCATATCAAGATATATCCCCTAATTGTTTTAAAATATCAATTTAACATTTTTTTAAATTTACACTTTCCTATCAATAATTTCTGTTCACTGTTGAGGTTGATTTGAAGCTAAGTAAATAAATCGCCCATAGTCGATGATTTACAGGGTGGAACCGTTTTCTCAATTCAATTTGCCTTAATGTAGGTATATTGATTATTCTATTCTATAACTATAATCAACTTGTGGAGAATGACTTCGACTTTCCTTTCCCCTATAAAGCATTTTTAGTTGTGGCGTAGTGGTCATATTAGACGTGAGGATCTGTAACAATAGAATGCTACGATCACAGCACATAAAACGAATGATGCTGCATTCGGTTGGTACTTCCAGGCGCTATATCTCCGTAACCGTGCATTGTAAAAAAAAAGCGCGGACTCAATTTATAGGATTTTTTGGGCTCTACAACTTTTGTATTTATGCGATTCAGCAAAAAAATATTTTTCGCGTTGAAAATAAGGAAAAAGTGATTTTTGGCGACTTTGGCGCCCTCTGCTTTCTGCACTTTTAGTCGTAGCGCAGGACTCCATGAGATAAATTGTGGAGAATATTGTTTTCTACAATATTTGTTTACAAAATATTTCTCTGCGACTTACCGTTTTTGCGGAAAATCAAGTCAAAATTCTTTTTGAGTTTCCCACAAGCGCCCAAGGGCCCTCCCTGGGGGGGGCGACAATTTGGTTTTAAGCTAATCGCATGCCCCCCCCCCCCCCTAACCATTAATGAAATAAAATCGCTTATGGTATTTTTTTTCCCGTAAACCCGCTTTTCCATAACAGATTGATGATTGTACTATATTAGGTATACGTTTCTTGTCCGCAATTGACTCATTCTTACTTATAATTTTAATTTCGCTTATACGTTTAGTTTCGATTTTTATTACATACTTTTTTAATGGTTTTCCACATGTCTTGATTAGAGTTTTGGCATTCATCAATTATTTCATGTTTATAAAAATTAGTTTCTATCTCTTCAATTAGTTTGGTTAATTTGTTTTTATAAATTTTTTCAGCTCTTCAAAATCAAGATCCTGAATGGTACGCTGCGCTAACATCTAACCTAAACGAACAACAATTAAAAACATTGAATGAGGTAGTGGTGTTAGCAGAACAAAGGGCTGCGGCTAGGGAAAGTAAAAGAATCGAACAGCAAGGGGGTGAGTAGAGTCTGTTTAATCGCGATTTTCAATATTTTTGGTTTCTGAAAAGTTTTGCGTATTTGTAAGTATCGTGAATGATCTTTGTAGCAGGAGTAGTAGTGAGTGTGTTGTTCCTGACCGGACCCCCCGATACGCTAAAACTGGGTAAAACCACTCGCCTATTAAAAACAGGCGACCCAGAGTCAGCAGAGAATTACAGAGCCATAAAAGGGCTTACTCCAGACTTTTGAAAAAAAATAGTTACCAACCGCATTGAGTCGTTTCTCTTAAGCGAAATATTAACTTCCGCATAACACAGGTTTCGATATAACTTCTCCACTAGCACAGCTGTCTACAATCTCTTGGAATACATTTATAAAACAATATATTCTAATTAATTACTATACTGTAGCTTTATTTTTCGATTTAACTCGAGCTTTGGACTGCGTCGACATTGCCATCTTTCTCAGAAAGTTGCATGCTTTGGGAATACGTGGTAATATCACTGACTGGCTGGAATCATTTATCTCCAATCATCTATTATAAGTAAAACTTCAGGGCTTCTATTACAGAAACTAAATGTTAGGTACAGCGTTCCTCAAGGAGGCGTAATCTCTCCATTGCTCTTGGCATTATTTATAAATGATTTGGAAAATTATTTAATACCAAATAGCTGCTCTGCAAAGCTAATATTATATGTAGATGAGGCAACAGTAGTCATATCTGCTTCTACACTTAATCAACTACTTGAATTAATTTATACAATTCTGCTTCCCAACAAACATATTAGGTAATGTAGACCAGAACGGAAGGAAAATACTCCTAAACTGGGAAATATTTGCTTATTTTTGCCCTTAAATGTTTTCTTAAAAGTCACAAAAGATTTGAACTTTAAAATCTAAGTCAAAATTTGGATATCTACAACTTAAATAATTTGTTATAGGGAAATCTACTTTTAGTTTAATTTACCTAGTTAAAAATTACAAATAAATTACCTCTTTGAGACATTTACAGCCACTTGCAGCGACTTTTTATTAATTATTGTTATTTAACAAATGGACCTTTAATTTTAATTGTTACTTAAGTTGCAAATGATTTGCACGGAAACATTTCCTCAAAATTTTAACTAACTATGCTTTAATTTTTGTTACAATATGGCAACGTCGCAAGGACGCTGTAATTTTTGCGTTTTTCTGTTGGAGGGCCTTGATTTAAACTTCAAATTGACTTGTGCTTAAAATCCAAATATCTTTTTGGCACAAAAATTATTTTTGATTTTCTTTTTGTTTGTGAGTTATAGTGTTGAGTTTTTTAAAAAGTACCTATCTGTGGTACCTATTCATTTTCGCTACTATGTCGGCAGTATAGCGCCTGCCCACATCTTGGCCCTTGTGACTTGCTTAATTTCGGCCTTTCCCACGTCGGTTGACTCGGCTTCTGTGGCGGCAGCTACAAAACTTCAATTTTGGGGTTCGGAGAGAATCTGTGTGCTAGTTTTTGTTTCAGGCGGGATGGTAGTGCCTTGTTGAGCTTGTTTGGTTATTTATTTATATTAGGATAGTCTCGAAAAGGATAGATCCTCGTACGCTGCGTAATTTCTTAAGTATTTATGTGAGATATTAGGTGTTGAAGCTCTTATTTGTTGTAAATAATGAACAAAGATTGCAATGGAACACGAAAGTTTTTTATTATTTAAAAATTCAAAAAAACATATATGTCACACGTACACACTATTGACCCACACAGCGATTCTCTTAAAATACAATGCGTAATTTGTTTTAGCAAAATACAGAACAAAACTATGGCCCTTAACACTTACTTCCGATCCGGGTTTGTTGTTGAACCTTGGAAAAAAACCAAATTGGTCCATTTCTTCGTAATAATTACGGCGCTCATTGAGTCTTCGAGGGAAGCCAAATACAACAAAATCCAATGTTTCCAAATCATCTGCAACCCCATCCTCTACCAACCCATCTTCAATAACGTTTACATAATCCATCTTTTTTTCTGTCTGTTTTTGAGTTTTGTGTCAAAAATCAAAATTAAACTAGCACGCACAATTAACCTTAAAACAGCTTTAAGTGACCAAATTTGGCCAATTAACTAATGGTCCTTTAAAGAACGCTTTAAAAGACCATTAAAATCGGTGCAAGATACAAAATACTCTAATGGCACTTTAAAGGGCCTTTACCCTAAAGGTCGTTTAAAAAAAAGTCGCTGCAAGCGGCTGTTAAAGTATTTAATCCTGATAAGGGATATGATTAAGTCATAATTTACTTAATTGTTACTTAATATATGTAATCATAATTAAGGAATTTTTTGGCTTATACGCTAGGTAAACATTACCTAATTATTGCCTAAAAAAAGCCCAAATAATTTACTGACCATGTAGTTTTAGAAACAAGCAATATTTTGGATAATTTTGCCATATAAAGTGTTCCAAAGTTATAGACCTTTTGTGGTTAAAAATTGAGCTACTTCATAACTTTCTAATTAACCTCAAAGGCTAACATTGCTTGTACAGGGTGTCCCAAATTCGAGGGTGACCATTGGGATCTCGGAAACTATAAGAGATACGAAGAAGTTTAAATTATGGCAAAGTTGCACAATTTGGTCCTCAATCTAATGGCATTTAGAAATTTAGGAAATTCCGAATACTTCCGGAGATATCCGGAAAAACGCGAAATTCTGAAAATTGATTTTTATTTTTTCCTACGGTTATTTAAAGAGCAATTATGAAATAAATTGCACTTTCTCATTGACACTTTTTCTTCTCTACAAAATGGCATTATCAATTTTTGGGTCTGACGTTTCGATGATTTGGGCCCATCATTAACTTCATTTTTTTAAATACGGACCTGGATATTTTATTTCGGATTTCGAAAGCGCTCGACATTCTAAAAACAAGTATGTATCATACTTGCTATCTCATTGAACGTTTCGACAAAAAAAAAACGATTCAGGGAATATAAATTATAAACAATAGCAAACTTAAAAATTAAAAATTTTTATAAAAATACATAAATATATATTTAACGAAATTATTAAAAGAGTCAAATATTATTCAATTTTTAAATAAATTATCAAAAGGAAAAAAAATTAATCATTTATTTTGTTAAAAAATGCAATTTAGTTTGTTTTTTAAATAGTACTAATTTTTTATGTTTTTATACTTATTTGGTATGGTATTACAGATCATAATCCCATATTATAATAATGATCGTTTAGCGAAATTACTTCTTATATATTATAAAAAAATTATGAAGCAGAAATATAATCAAACAATACAACTTGACAAAACAAACTGTAAATCAAAAATAAAAACAACCACTGATACAACAAGTTTGTTATTATTTAGTTATTGAGCAAATAACAAAACTCAAATAGTATTAAACAACTTAAAAATATTCTCATAATAGATATTCAAATTGCAAGCCCTCAGCTTCAATGCATTTTGCACTAAGCCGTCGTAATTTTAGTATCGAACGTTGAATGGGCCTAGCAGGAATTTCTCTAATTTCTCGGATTAAATTTTGCTGCAGTTAATGTATGTCATTTGGTATATCTCGATATAAACGATTTTGTAAATATCCCCACAAAAAATAGTCCAGAGGATTTAAATCTGGACTTCTAGCAGGCCATCGCACAGGTCCCTGGTTTCCAATCCATTTATTTGGAAACAGTATATTTAAATAATTTGTTATTTCCCGTCCATTGTGAGGAGGAGCGCCATCCTGTTGCTACCATAACTGCTGCAGAATATTTAGAGGCTCATCTCCGAGATGCTCGAAAATATTATTTAATATTAGTTCTCTATACCTCTCGGATGTTAAGCTACCCTCGTATACTATAGGACCAATAATTTTATTCCTCCACATGCCGACCCACACACTAAAAGAAGTTCGCCCCTGTGGTCTGACTTCTTGATGTTGCCGGGGATTTTCTATTGACCAATAATGTTCATTATGCCGATTAAATAAGCCGTTTGTTGAAAAATTGCACTCGTCGGTCCAGATTACTTTTGACAAAAAATGTTTGTCTTCTAATAGTTTATATTGAAGCCAATTGCAAAAATCCAACCTTCGAATTTCATCACCAGGTCTAAGTGTTTGGCTAAGATGGATTTTGTAGGGTCGATATTTGTTAGAATTCAATGTTCGCCATATTCGCATTCTAGGTGTTTCTAATTCATTTTCAAAAACTCTAGTCGAACTGCGAGGAGCATTATTAACCTTTGAATAAAAAAATGTCATTAGCTAAATTAGTAACGTTAATTAATATAAAATCGTACCGTGTTTAAAATATTTTCCTCTTCATCCGGATCAATTCGACGACCGTATTTATCTCTAGGCTTGCTAAAGCTTCCGAATTCCAACAAGTTTTTATCCAGTTTAGCAAAAATATTTTCATGCGGTTGCACTCGTTCGGGATATTGGATTAGATATCGCTCACCGGAAATTCTACTGTTTCTATCTGAACTATAATAAATGCGTAACATATCACGTTTTTCCATATTTGAAAACATATTTTTAATATAATATTAAACACGAAGAAAATAGCCACAACTAACAAAAATATCCAAACAAATCGGCCATTTTGGTTTAACGTAAAATGTTTTGTCTCATAGCCACCTTTAAAATCTGGCTTATTTGCCCGTATTATGAAAGCAGATAATATACAGGTTTGATGATGTAATTTTTCATCGAAACATTCAATGAGATAGCAAGTATGATATATATTTGTTTTTAGAATGACGAGCGCTTTCGAAATCCGAAATAAAATATCCAGGTCCGTATTTAAAAAAATGAAGTTAATGATGGGCCCCAATCATCGAAACGTCAGACCCAAAAATTGATAATGCCATTTTGTAAAGGAGAAAAAGTGTCAATGAGAAAGTGCAATTTATTTCATAATTGCTCTTTAAATAACCGTAGGAAAAAATAAAAATCAATTTTCAGAATTTCGCTTTTTTCTGGATATCTCCGGAAGTATTCGGAATTTCCTAAATTTCTAAATGCCATTAGGTTGAGGACCAAATTGTGCAACTTTGCCATAATTTAAACTTCTTCGTATCTCTTATAGTTTCCGAGATCCCAATGGTCACCCTCCAATTTGGGACACCCTGTACAGTTAATAATAAAGGGAAACATTACTTTAAGGTTAAACATATAGAAACGGCCATATTTAATAATTATTAGTTTTCCTGTTTATCGACAACTATAAACAAACAATAGTTAAAATTTTAAGAATTACATAAGGTGAGTGAAAAATCCATTAGACTACGATATCTTTCGTCAACAAAAGTTTTTTTAAAACTTGTACATATAATGTTTTTAATTAAGACACTCTGTTTTTAGGTTAATGGTAAAAATATTTAATATTATCGTAATAATACATAGAAAAACGCATATTTTAAGGGCGCGTTTTGTTTTTCGAAGTATAATTACCATAATTCACAAACACATTTCCTTCGCATCCAAATTTCGGTCCAGAAAAATGATAAAACTTAATTATATCACTTTTGTTGAAGTTATAATAAGCGACCATTCCAAATATCTACTTAAGTCGAACTTCATTTTATAATTTATTTTGTCCTGTTGAAAGTGTTCGCATAAGTTGTTGTCTTTTCTTTCTAACGCCAGATATAATATGTTTTCTCTGTATTTTTGTCTAGTGTCTTATTGCTCCTATTTAGGTTATATTTAGGTCAAAAGGTTGGTCTCACTTTCCACATTTAGACGTAAAATAGGTCTATATTTATTTCACTTCGTTTTAACTTATTGGTTAGAAAAACCCTATCAACCTATTTTCGACCTTCAAATTACTTTAGTTTCTTTCCCCACATTGGGCAATAGAAAAACAAACGTAGATAAATGATCCCTATATACAGGGTCGTTGGTATGTATGGAAACGGTCGATTATTTCTTAAAGTATAAGAGTTAGCAAAAAATATTTTAGATAAAAGTTTTAGGGTTTTTTAGGGTGTATTAGAATTTTAAAAAAATAAGTATACAGGATGAGTCAGAAAACCGTAGGGAAGCAAAGTTACCTTTTTTTTAAATGAAACACCCTATATCTTTGAATATTTTTGGATTTAACATAAAATAGCAATTATTTTTTAATACATGCATTATAAGTCTAAACCTAATAGTTTCCGAGATATCGACCTTTGAAAAATTACATTTTTAAACTTTGACAGCTTCTAGCTTTCTAACGGTACGTTTTAGAGTAAAACGGCTTACATGTCCCTATCTTACTTTTTTATGATCTACCCAAAAACATCAACTTTCGGTTAAACCGGAAGTACTGTATTTCCGGCTTTTGAGTTACATCCGGTTTAACCGGAAGTTGATGTTTTTGGGAAGACAATAAAAAAGTAATATAGGGACATGTAAGCTGTTTTATTCTAAAAGGTACCGTTAGAAAGCTAGAAGCTGTCAAAGTTGAAAAATGTCATTTTTCAAAGGTCGATATCTCGGAAACTATTAGGTTTAGACTTATAATGCACGTATTAAAAAATAATTGTTATTTTATGTAAAATCCAAAAATGTTCGAAGATATAGCGTGTTTCATTTAAAATAAAGTAACTTTGTTTCTCTACGGTTTTCTGACTCAACCTGTATACTTATTTTTTCAAAATTCTAATACACATTAAAAAACCCTAAAACTTTTATCTGAAATATTTTTTGCTGACTGTTTTACTTTAAGAAATAATCGACCGTTTCCATACATACCAACGACCCGTATAATTGGTCATGCAAAATATTTGACCCGTTTAGAGGTCGAATAAAGGTAAATTTAACTTAGAATTTAAGAAGTAGTCCATGTTCTGTGGCGAGATTGTAAATAGAAATAAAGGTCTGTCGTCACCACCAAATAACTTTATTTGCCCCTCTAGGGTAGAAAACAAGGGTTATAGAAAATACATCACGTCTTTTATCCTACTTGCGTTTAAATCATCTCCTACCATTGCATAGAGATACATCGTCCTTATAATAAGCTGCTGTCTATTCCAATGGTTGCATAATCTGCATTTCATTGTATTTTATTGTTGAATCACCCATTGTTCTCCCAACTGTTTTAACTACTTTTCATAACAAAATTTCTTAAATGATTAGTTGCTGAAGATGACTTTCCCTAAAGTCGAAACTAGTACAACGTTAAGAAATTTATTTTAATTCTTCATCATTTTATGTATTTTCTATAACCCTTGTTTTCTACCCTAGAGGGGCAAATAAAGTTATTTGGTGGTAAAGACAGACCTTTATTTCTATTAACTTAGAATGTTTGTTGGGTTAGGTTTTCTGTTGGGTGCCAAACACATCATCTAGTTGTTAACACAAATAAAACCCATTACATCGCATTTTACAAAAAGCGACAGGACCCTGATTAAAACTTAAAATTAAATAATAATTATATTACAAGATTAGAACAATGCAAGTTTCTGGGTCACATAGACTCACAATTAAAATGGACATCCCATATAATAATAATCCTTTCTTTAGCACTTGGCCAATACATTGTATAAAATAATTTTACATTAATTGTTACACGTAGATACAAATTTATACAGAGAGAATGTACTGTCTAAAATGTATACAATATAAAATCATACACTCGCATCAATAATACCCTATTCAACATTCATAACCATAACCGATTAACCATGCACACACAATGTGCCAAAACATTCCCCACCCCCAAATCCTTCATTAATTACAGTCCATTGAATTGAATCATTCTCCCTTAAGAGATTGTTTTAATTTGATTTTAAATCTGTTAAAGTTTCCTATATTTTTTATATCTACTGGTAGACAGTTGAAAGCAATTAAACCCTTATGGTAAACCGAGTTTTTCGAGCTACTTTTATTCTTTGACTTCACATGAGAATTATACTTGTTTCTTGTTGGGTATGAATAAACTGACTCGTTAGTAACAAGCTTTTCAGCTAAATAATAGGGTGTCATCCCATTTCGAATTTTAAATATGTGAATCATGATTTGATATTTAAGAAATTTCTCGACACACCGGCCAGCTCACTCTATCCAGCATATTTCCTATTGGTGTGTCCCTTCTTGCCCCAAGGATTATACGCATCGCTCTATTTTGTAATTTTTGGAGTCTATTAATTTCATCCTTGTTTGCTAAATAAAGTACAGAAGAACTAAAAATTAAATAAGGCAAGAACAGAGCATTAAAAACCGTAACCCTTGTCCACTGTGTCAAAGATGCGGGTACGCTATAGTCTTATCTTTAAATGATGCGAAGTAATAAATCAATCGAAACTGTCTTCTCCATGGGCGTGCAAGATTTTTCGGCATGTTAAATAGGCCTGAATTTTTAAATTTGTGCAGAATTAGTACAAGTATCGACATTAAATTCAAGTTTTGTCTTCAAATATACAGTGAGCTCAAAAAGGTTGGAATAAATTCGTTTAAAAATTCAGGTGATTATTTTCTGGAAAAACGCTTGGACATGTCGATTATTATTTTTAATTGCGATTTTTTTGGCATAAGAAATGTGTATACAGGTTGTCTCAAGAAGAACATATACCGTCAACATTAATTTTTTTAAATAGAACCCCCTGTATATTATGTTAGTTTTAAATTCTACGATACATTCTAAACACTTTTTGTATAACATACCATATCTCCAAAATCAACGGTTTTCGATATATTGACATTTTAATATTTTCCTGAAAAAATGCTGAGATCCGTGGATTTTTAGTTTTAATTGCGTATTTCTTTATTATTATTGTAACCTGTTACCTAAATTAATTTATTTTGACACAGACATTTACTTCTTGTCAAAAATTCTTCAAATTGTGTAGATCTATCTAACTTCAAGTAATTCTGTAAAAATGGCGCGGTTAAGTGAAAAGATAGGATAGAGGTACTAATGATGCTTGGCTATGGAGATAGAACGCGAACCCAAACAGAAGTGTGTGAGTTATTTTACAATAAGTACCCAAACCGAGCACCAATATCTCAATCTGTTGTTAGTAAAATTGTAAAAAAATTAGGGATTTAGGGCATGTTAGAGACAATTATATTCAAGGTCGACCTAGGATTTCAGAAGATGTGCAGTTAAATGTCCTCTTAGCTGTCCAAGAAAACCACCATAGTGTTACTCGCGGTATTGCCACGGAAAATATTATTTGTCAAGCAACCGTATTGAATTATTTACACAAAAATAAATGGCATCCCTATAGGGTACAGTTGGTTCATGAACTTAATGAAGATGACCCGGATAGAAGAACAGAATTTTGCGAAATAATGATGAACAGATACATTGAAGATCCTCAAATTTTAAAAAGAATTGTGTTCTCTGATGAAGCAACGTTTACTCTAAATGGGAATGTGAATCGCCAAAACTGTCGATATTGGGCTAAGGAAAATCCGCACTGGATCATGCAGTCCCACACACAATACCCGCAAAAAGTGAATGTTTGGGCTGGAATTGTTGATAACCAGATTTTAGGTCCCTTCTTTTTTGATGGTACGTTAAATGCGAACTATATCTAGAATTTTTAGAATTTGAGTTAATACCGGCACTTGCTGTACTCTATCCAAATCCAGATGAGCCAGACATTCCCAACAATAACTTATGGTACCAGCAAGACGGAGCACCAGCCCATTACACACGCCCGGTGCGTGAGTACTTGGATAGTCTTTCCTGGCAAGTGGATTGGTCGACGGGGTCCAATAGAATGGCCGGCAAGGTCACCAGATTTGACCCCGCTAGATTTTTTTCTGTGGGGCTATTTAAAATCTAAAGTATACTTTAACAGACCTAACAATATTGATGAACTTAAAGCTCGAATAAGGCATGTGGTTAGATTAATAGAGCCCCAGGTAATCCATAACGTTTTGGAAGAATTTAAAGATCGACTTGCATATTGCCAGGAAGTTGGTGGTGGTCAATTTCAACATTTATTAAAATAAAATTTATTATATCTATGTAAATATTATAGACTAGATAGATGTAAAGAGTTCATTTTTAATTGTAGTTTTCGTACCAGAAAAAATGTTAACATATCGAAAACCGTTGATTTTGGAGATATGGCATGTTATACAAAAAGTGTTCTGTGTGTAGAATGTATCGTAGAATTTAAAAATAATATAATATGCAAGGTGTTCTATTTAAAAAAATTAATGTTGACGGTATATGTTCTTCTTGAGACAACCTGTATACACATTTCTTATGTCAAAAAATTCGCAATTAAAAATAATCGACAGGTCCAAGCGTTTTTAAAGAAAATAATCGCCTGAATTTTAAACGGATTTATTTCAACCTTTTTGAGCTCACTGTATATATAAAGATGATTATTATTATTATTATACCGAAGAAAACATTGAGTCAGATAATTACCATGATATGCAGAAAAAGGCAATGCTATGGTCGGCGTCCTTTAAGATACACAAAGTAATCACCGCACTGGCATACAGAGTCTATCAACTCGAACAGGAAAACTGCAAGCTTACCTTTCAGCTTAAATATGAAAATAATATTTTGCAAAAACCTACTCAGCTACTTCCACCAGTCAGAGTAAAGTGGGCATGTCTCCCAAACACTGTGACAGAATGACGTGGTGGTGATAGACTTGGTTTAGAGAACGTGGTAGCGTGGAGACCAAGTCAGTATCATTCCGCACAATTTAATAGAAACGTTTCCCTATCTATCTTATAATCTGAATCGGGGTAAAAGAACTCTTGAAGAATCTGAAAAATCAAACGGTATCTAGAAGTATCTCGAAGTTCTGATATCGTCGGATGTAGCCATTAATTAATATTGTTAGTACCTATTTAGATGCACTTACCCACCTGGACCTCGTCTGAATCTAACAGTCAGTTGTAGCTGGGGGAGGATCCCTTACCCCTCTAGTAGTTGATCAGCAGGCACACGCATAGTATTACCCGCGTCCGCGAGACTACCGCGAACCGCAGAATCCTCGTTAAGTGAACCTTATAAGTAGTTTGGTCAAGAATTATTATTAGCCACATAAAACAACTACTTTCTCAAAACACTTAAAATATTACACTGATAAAGAAAGTGATACTTTACAAAAAGAGCCTTAAATATATTTACAAAGGAATATTTACAGCTAGCGAGAAAGAGAGGTTTGAAACTAAAGCCCAACTAGATAATTATTCAGTGTTCAAACTGAATAATCGACATGCGTCCAATGAAAATCCCCAATAAAAAGAGAATAATTAATGAAAATTACTTTTGAATGTAAAATCCCCAAAACACTGATTAATAAATGATAAGAGATTAAATTGAAGTTTATAAAATTAAGAAAAGGATCACTTTACACGAGAATTAGTAAGTCGACCAGAGAGTTCGGTAAAAGTCTCGGAACTGATTTTACTGCGTTCTCGAAAAAGAACTTGTGCCTTAGTGACACACCCCTGGGCTCCTAAAATCCTAACCTTTTAACTTTAAACCAATTAAAATTCCCAAAACAAGTAATGGTCGTTCCCACGTTCCATGACCGATGGTACTTGATCAATAACAAGTGTAATTGCGCTTCTATCTTTTGAACCCTTATTAACCCTCTCCTTAATATTCTTAGGCTGTTCGCCGATAGATGGCTCACCTAGTCCACGGAAAGGATATAATTGAAAATTTTGATTTCCTCTCATAGAAACTGACTTAAACCTATAATTTATACAATACAACAAAGTCCTAATATAATTATACCTAAAGAGAGTTAGAAATGTTAAAAGAAAACCTACAAAGTCGTTTTTGCTTGTTTCTTGTATTTTTCAGGTTTTAGATAGGTAAAAAAAAACAGATCTAAAACTTTTGTACAAGGTGTATAGTTTCAGTCTCAAAGTCGCAGCTTTATCTATTTTTCTTTTAATATCAAACTATATGATTCAATTCTCGCGCATTCTTTGTTTTCGAGAATCATTGTTTGTGATAATAAAAACCATGTGTTCTCCAACTTTCTAAACTAAACCATAGTAGGTAAGGGTACTTTTTAAGAAAAGTACTTTTTCCAGCAGATTTATGTTTTAAGTATCCATAGAGAATATCTTTTTTTAAATCCAAAACTTATCAATCTTGGAATATTTACTGTTATTGCTTTTAGTACCATAACGAATGAAATTAGGTCCAAAAAGGAGTTAGGTCTATATTACAGAAAATATGTTCTATAGTTTGATTAATTATTTAACTTTTTAAAAGACAATAAAACCCTTGCTTTCCTCAATACGAGCCACATGTTAACATATTTCTTGGGAAAGTTTCTTCCAGTAAAGCAAGCTTTTAAATTCAAATAAAATAAAATAAAATAGTCTATGCTGTTACAACTGCAATGCAGATGTAGTGTGCCATAAGTGTGGAGAAAACCATGAGGCATGAGGTTGTGAGGTAAACTCGCTAAACTCTCCCAACTGTAAGCGAGTCAGACTGCCAGATCGTAACCATTCTGCAAGAAACCCAAACTGCCCTGCATTTCTGCAAAAGATCAAGCTAAGATGGGAATTTTTTAGACGACAATCATTAAACTTGCTAGTACCAACACCATTACCCCTAAAAGATGACAGTAACAATGTTAAACACGATTCCAAAAAGTATGGCATAGAAATAAAATTTCTTTATACGAACATAGGTTCACTCATTGCTAAGTTCGAAGAATTTATAGAAGTTAAAAGTCAAACAACACGATCCAACAGTCATACTCGTTTCAGAAAGCTGGCTATTTTCCCTAATACCCGAGAGCCTACTGGAAATTTCAAACTACAATCTGACAAGACCTGATCGCCAAAGAGGCCGAGGAGGAGGAACTTGCATCTATACAAAAAATAAGGTGGCATCTCACAAAGTCATTGTTAAAAAACTAGACATTTATAACACGAGTCGACGTGCATCGAATTGCAGATAGTGTTACAGTTCGAAAATTGCATTTCATAATTCTGATTATCTCTGTTAAGTTTTCGCTTATAAATTGTTAAAATACATCCCACCTTAAACATTAATTATTAATTAAGTTACCTGTAGCATAAATTTTCATTATGTTTAGTTTCAAACCTTTCTTGTTGTTTATATTCCAGGAATGTTTTGTATCTTGCAAGACATAGCCAAGTGGATTGATTTCTTCTGTTCATCGTTTAATACTACTTGCAGATAGGTTTGATTTCAAATCTTTCTTTTAGTTAATTGGTAATTGGTAATTTATAACTTCTTCTATTTGAGATGTAGGGTAAATGTCTCGAATGTTGTAAATCAGCTGTGTTTTAAGAAAATCGATAATAGGTCAGTGTCAGACTGACAGTTTCTGTGCGTTTTCACAGCGACTTCTGGTTAATTTTTGCTTGGTCGCGTGGGTTGACTTCGGTCGCCGTTAGTTTTCTATGTTATTATAAGAGGTTAGTTTCCGTAGATAGGGTTGACTAATTTTTGTCATTGTTTTGTTTGGGTAACTATGTACGTTGGAGAAAAATAAGAATCGTCTCTTTCGACCATGGACACTGGAAGTTAAAGCACGTTTGTGGAAATAGCTCCCCAAGTTTAGTTTTTTTGGGCCGTGCAGATTAATGTAGTGCCGATAAAGCATCCACAAATGCTTTAAAAAGGGTATGGTTTTGTAGGTTGCCTATTCCTTTGGGCGGAATGCCGATTTAAAATGCTTTATTGAACTTCAACAGCGGTCATAGACGCCATCTGGTAAATTGGGAACCCTCGTTAGTTATTTGAGGTAGGTTTTAACTTTAGTATCTGAATTACCCTCGATGGGTGTTATGAAAGATTTCTCTTTCATGTTGTATATCTAAAATTCGATTTTAGGGTTTTTTTGGTAGGGGCTAAAAGTCCGAGTACAAACTGGAGTACTAAAGTCTGTGCGTTTTAAGAAGTCCGCTAAGCCATAAAACCTCTTGAGCATTATGTCGGTGGCTCTCAAACAATAAATTATATTGAAGGTAATTTTGGATGTTGATGAATTACATTTTCTAAATAAAATAATTTAAAGTAAATAAAAAATTAGTTTAGGTAAAGAAAAATAATAATTTTTTAGCTTTTGTAGTATTCAGAGAAATTAGTTTTACGAATTCTTTTTTATAAAGTTTTGGTTCTAAAAAGAACCGATTTTGTAGTCTTGCGACAGAACGTACCTGCTTGTAGATAGGTACTACTAAAAGTAGTCTTCCTCTGCATTTGAAATTTCACCCATGCTTTCAGACTCATCAGAATCAACATCATCGTCATCAACATCATCATTCGTAATAATTAACGGTCTTACTTCGTCTATAACCTGTTCTGTCTCATAAGATTCAAAAATAATTTTTTCTGTGTGTTCAATGCATTTCCGCCATTCTTCTTTGCCCGCTTGGCTAAGCGCCTCCTCCCATAACTTTATAACGCTAGGCTTACCGATATTTGTACAGGCATGTTTGTCATAATAGTTCTTGCTAATACCCCATACCAATTCAATTGCGTTGTAATGACAATGGTAGGGCGGCAATCTCAAAACTTGATGTCCATATTTAAGGGCTAATTCGTCAACAACATACTTTTTTTTAAATGACTGCTCTTTACACTTGCTTAAAAGTTCACTTTTTAAATATAAATTTTCATGGTTTATGTTTTTCTTTGACAACCACTCTTTTATTTCTTCCTTTTTCCAGCTGCTTGTAGGGAATTTCTCTTCGAGTCTCGTATGGTAAGAGGCATTGTCTAAAACAATTAAGGAAGGTTTTCTAAACTCTCTATTTAATTATTATTTATGCTCAACGCGTAATTCTAAGATAATTTTGTTTTGAAACCCCTGATTTCGCCCAGTAATAGAATACAGTATACCAGTGGGATGTTCGGTGTGATCAAGTATAGCGAAGGTGCGAAGATATTGTAACTTAACCGACTTACTGTTTTAAAAGCGATAACATCCCTTGGTGATTTAATCCGATATCGGACTTCTTAAAATGCACAGACTTTAGTTTACTTTTGTTGGAAATGCCTGGACGCGGGACGTGCCAGTTGCCGTGTACTATTGGAATTCTTGGATACTAGCTGTGTAGCAGTATCCACGTTAGCTGTTTCAGGGACCATGTGTGTGTGTGAAGATTGAGTCTTCATGAACCATGGGTAGCACGTAAAGTTGCAGCTAAGTATCATTACCCTGAGTTGAGCTAGCTAAGGGGTGTCTGAAGAACATCCTTCAGGGCGTAGGGTTGCCAGAGTAAGGGTGGATAGGTTGCCTTGTTGCAGTATACTTTAGGTTACCTTAAGGAGAATAGTGGCACCCTATTATTGTTTAGGGCGTAATTTGGTTTTTTAGAACGGTTAATTGTGTGGGTTTTTTTTTTATAACAATAGGTATACTGAAATTAAATATCGCTTGTGTCTATAGAGTCCCAAACTACTTAAAGGAAGACTGCGACCCACTCTTACAAAAACTGACAAATGCAAACACACACTCGACTAACCTATAAAATAATATCTTGTTGTTAATTTGTTGTTATTGTTAAATTGTTTATATTTTGTTGTGGGCGTTCTTCCTGAAACCCTGAAGGTAGCGTTGGTTATCCCTATTGACAAGGGTGGAGATGTTAAGACAAGATAAATTTTCGACCAATATCCCTTTCGTCAGTAAATTCCAAAATTATAGAGTTATTAATCCATCTTTTTCAGGTTACATGTTTACACAACAAGCGGTGCCGACCAGTTTTAAATTTGGAGACAGTAATTCGTGAACCATTTAATTTATTAACTTGTAATAAATAAAATAATAAAAAATTATTATTGTAATTTATTGTGACTGAATGTTAAACAAATTGACTCGGTGAAAGTGATGTACAGTTTTTTCAAGAAGAGTAAAATCTCTTTATTTTTTAATTAAGTGCCTTTTTTATTAGACCTTTTTTTCAATTAATTGTAGAAGTGTTATTGTCATTGCCTTATGGTAATACCTTATCTATGACCATTGGTGAAATTTTACTTCAAGTAGCGGTTTCCTAGCAATATAATATCTCTGTAAGGTAATGACAGTACAGCAAATTCACTTTAGTCATTATTTATGATGCAATGTTAGAACAGTGAATGTTGACCCGTGCTGTGCAGGCTGTTTTTTTTTTTTTTTTTAATATTAACGATTAAGGATGTGAATCATTGGCTCGCTTCAAGATCGCGAAGTCCATCTGGAGAAATAATGCCTGAAACTAAATGAGACGGAATTATGTTGCGCGCTGATGATACGCGCCGATGTTCTGTTGCATCTCGTTGAATTACCGACACTGTATTGCAACGTAACCGCATTCCATGCGTTGTCGGTCTGCTGCTGTCGCAGAAAGGGAATGTTCTCGTTGAAGTTGCAAGTGTGGACAGTGGTCGCGTATCATCACGGCGTTCGGTTTAGATTCAGGTTCTTCATTAGTTGTGGAATGGACGCAACAAATTATTCTACGTTTCGTTGAGATTATGTGGAAATACTCTTTTAAGTCAGTTATACATTTTTGGGATTACAATACTTCCGGTCTTTCATTTTTTCTTATTCATTACATCAACCATAATACAAGGGTGTTCTTGATGATATATTTAAGGGTTTAAATCTACATGAGAAATTAATGATACTTTGCTTTATAAACTATGATCCAAAATTGGAAATTAATTAATATTTTCGAGACTACTTGAGATATTTCAGTGATATTTAGTACCTAGCGACAGTTATAGAATCACCCCCTTAAGTTATTTACCGTACTTCTGGAACACCCTGTATAGTAGGAGTATGTCGTATAAGTGTACGCACTTAACATTATTTTATTCACAAAAAGCGTCAAACAAATCGTAGAATTTTAAAAAAGTTACACGTATGAAGGCAGACTATATATTACATAATGTATTAATACAAAGGGGAAATAAAAAATAATTCTTGGAAAAACATAACATTTTGAAAAAACTGCCACTTGCGCACTCTTACCGGATCAGTCGGATAAGAGTGCTCACATAGTAGTACAAGTGTACGCAGTATGTTTTATTAGAAATTAGGAACATGCGTCGCATAAAAATGCTCCAATATTTTCATAACTTGAGCAATGCTCATGCCACCACATGCCGCATGTTGAGCACCTAACCCAGTCGTCGCCATTTTCACCCTCACGGCAATTTGGGCAAAGAACTTGGTCAACATGTTTTTCATTTTTAGCAGCTTTGTTATCTTGACATTTCTGCTTGCCAAAAACTTGCCTTTTGGTTTCCTTTCCATTTTTTAACTGGTTCTGATTTTTAATGAGTTCATTTTTAAATGGAGAATCGGTCAATAATTCTGATTTTTGAGAACGTCTCTTTCTCCTTTGATCATTATTCCTATCGGCTTTCGGAAGAGGATGTATAGCAGAAGGAGAAACAAAATGTTTTCTCAAGCTGGATGGGTTAGCGTCCATCTTTGGGTTATTAGCTATTGGTAATGGCGCCTTACTGCCCTTATTACATGTTGGTGGATCAATGTCTACAGTAGTGGTTGTGGAAGTTGATAATCCCAAAGAAGTAATTTTGGCGTGCTCCATTGGAGTTTTTGCAGAAGTCCCAGATTGTCCAGGTTCGCTATTAGTGGTCACAAAAGTTCCAGAAGGCCCTGGTATGGCAGAAGCTGTCACCGAAGTTCCAGATAGTTCAGAAGACGTTGTCACAAAAGTTCCAGAAGGCCCAGGTATGGCAGAAGCTATCACCGAAGTTCCAGATGCTTCAGAAACGGTTGTCATAGCAGTTATACTACATGTAAGATTTGAAATCATTCGTTGACGAATGGCACTCAGTGGTTCATCGTCGCTATCACTCAAAAAGTTTTGGCTGGCATCATTTTGCGGTGATGCTAGAAGAATATCAGTAACTTCCGATGGGCGAAAGTCTTCCTCTGTGAAAATATCTGGGTTGAACGGAAAAATGCCTGTTTTTCTAAACCCATTCTCGGCAATTTTCATAGTTGCCACCCTCGAATATGCATGGTTAAATATTTGGGCAACCTGCTTATGAGTTAATGCTTTACCTGGATTACTAACCATCCAATTGTCAGTCTCAGCGGAGTAAGCAGTTTTAAGGGGTCCGAAAAAAGCCCTATCGAGGGGTTGCAACATATGGCTCGCGTGTGGGGGTAGGGAAAGCAATGTAATATTATGTTGCCTACAAAACAAGACTGCTTGTAACGAGCGATGTGACACATGATTGTCTAATATCAGTAGTATGGGGTCCTCAGCAGTGGACTTAACAAAATTTTGGAAATGTTTCAGCCAGTCTAAAAATAAGTCGGTGTTCATGTAACCAGAATCAGATATCATGGGAAGAGTGCCTCTCGGTGCTCCAAAATATAGCTCCTCTTTCATTCTTTTTCGGGGGAAAATCATTGCGGGTGGCACGTAGATACCAGCTGGAGACATGCAACAAACAACTGTGACGTTCTGTCCCCTGTCAGCGGACACTATCTTACCAACAAGCCTTTTGCCTTTTTCTGCAAAAACTTTCGGAACCTTATTTGGGACCGTGGACAGACCAGATTCGTCCATGTTGAAAATTCTGTGATGACCAAATTGTCGTCCCTTGCAGGCTGTCCTTAGATTTGTGAAAAATATGTTAACCTGAACTCTGTTAAATCCCATGGCCCTACCAAGACTACATTTTTCAGGAGTACGTAAAGATATATTCTGTCTCGCTCGAAAACCGTAAACCCATTCCTTTCCCGCCATTTTTTTCTCCCTATTAAATCGATGATGCAGTCCATTCATCTCGGCATATTGAAAAGCCAAAGTACGAAGTGTTTTTGTTCCTATACCGTAAAATATTGTATCTAAGTCTCTGCAATGGTTTGCAAGCTCACTTTCCATTGGTGCAGAAAATACTGGCTTAAAACGTCCAAGATTTTCAGCTACGCTATCCTGAAATAAGAAGAAAACACTCATACACCTACTTGAATAGATAATATCTTTTCAAAACGTACCGCTTTTAACCTTTTTCTAAGACTTGACTCATTAATAAAAAGATCTCTCGCTACTTGACGCTTGCTTTCGCCATTTTGAATTCGTTCTTTTGCCTGCGCGAGAATTTCATCAGTTATTAGTTTTCTTTGACTTGTCCTGGTATATTTTCCCAATATTAGTCCTTAAACAATTTCAAATTATAAATTTAAATCAAACCCTAAACCATTGCTCGGGTAAGTGCATGTACGCATGTCTGGGTAAGAATGCGCGCGTACAGTTACCCGACACCGAAATGCGTACACTTTGCCGACCAACAACAATCATATTCAACTGCTGTTTATAGTCTCGTTCAACATAACCTCTAAAAATACGACTCGGCAACGGGACCTCCAAAACCACTTCTTTCAAATGGCGTATTAAAATGCGGATTAATTTACAACTAGATTTGTTCATATACTTACTTAATGTTAAGTAAATATTACAACAAAATGATCATAAATTGTATTTTACCTGTAATTAGTTGAAGGAACACCGGAACTTTACACAAGTCACACGCGTCGCTTAGCTGAACCAAACCTACACTGCACAAATTTTATAAAATTCTGTCTCTCTTAACATCGGGGATAATGCATGTGCGTATACTTATCGGACGCGTACTCTTATACGCCCTTACCCTAATAAGTATTTTTTTTTAAATGTGCTTACTTACAAACCGTATATTATTGTGTAAGCAGTGTTTTAAAAAACTTGTTCATACATAAATGCATAAAACTACTTTATCGGGTTGATACCATGAGAACTTTTGATCGGCATCACATGAACCACATTTTCCCAAAGTTTCGGCAAAATTTACTGAAAGTCATTTCCTATAAAGTTCGTGCGGTGTCCTTTTGAACGGAATTATGCTCGCCACAAACACCGTGCATAAACAAACCCAAGCTGCATAATATGATATAAACAAATGTCGCCAGTATCAAAGAGTAACCCAACTAATAAGAGGCGAAAGCTTTGTCGGCTTCTTTGATGTTGATGTACCCAAATTCTGTGACCTTGATACCACCAGCTACACAGGAAAAAATAAGATAAAATTATTGGATAAAAATTTATATCCGGACACGGTCTACACGGGAAAAAAATGCTTAAATGTTTTTTTATAATATTATGTTAAACTTTTTACAATAATATTGAATTTCGTTAGTACAGCGCATATGCAAGTTATTGCGTACTAAAATAATTGAATAAATATAATTTTCGGTAATTTCGTATTTCAGTGAATTTTTTTAATTTTAGTGATTTTTGGTACTTTGTACATAATATGTACAGGTTGTCTTCTTTTCGACACTTTCGACGGGTATCTCCGTTATTAGTACAGATAGAATGAAATGAAATGAAAATGGTGCATTTTTAGACACCCCTTGTATTTCAGTTATCTTATACCCCATCGAAAATGTAAAAACAAGGGTTTTTACGTAGAATTCAGTGGCGTACTTAGTATTTTTCCAGGTACTCCCATTTGTGAGAAATATGCCAAAGTTATGTTTTTTTAAATGGAACGCCCTGTATATTTATTCATAGTTGCATTCTGCTTACTGAGAGCTTTCCAAAAACATATAATAGTTGACACTTTGTTTTAACAGGACGGTTAAAATTTATATTTTTTGAATAACAAACTTTAAATTGGCAGTAGGCCTTGGATTCTGTTTTAATAAAAATAATTTATTGACGATACAATACACTATGAATATTACCTTATAGTTTAATTTCAAACTTTTTAAGTTTTCTAATACTTACAATAGTAAAAAGGAATTTTTTCTTGTATATTAATGGAATAAACAAAAACATCTACTAGTATGCCTAGACTTATTCAGGCTATAAAACAAAAGTTTCATAATGGCTTTTAGCTCTTGTCAGAATTGGATTTAGGTATTAAAGTTTGAAAAGTTACTGATAATTTATTTAGCATATCGTGTAATTTCCAAGTGGAATAACAAGCAGTAAATATTTGGCTGCTAAAAATCAAAATATAAATTTTATGTTTGTTTTGGTTTATTTAAATTTACAATATATTAAGGCTGATGTAAGATAAAGGAACTGGTCAAAGATTCTGTTTGATGAATAAATATTATGTACCAACGTAGGTAGGGGACAAGCATTTATTAAATGAAAGTTTCCTAGACGAATTCTTTAATTAAAACTAAAAAAATCATATTAAAACCATACTTACAAAGCCTTTAATTATTATGTACGTCTACTGGATCTTTTTCCAGTAAATCGGTCCTGTTACAGGCAATAAGCCAGGCTTTACATCTGAAAGTATGAATAAATTAATTGAATATCCAATATCTTGTAATGTAAATAAATAGATATTATTCAAACTATAAGCATTCTAACTTCCAGTTAACTTTAAGATCATTAAAAAAATGTGATAAACTAATGTTGCATAAGCCCAGCTTTTCTTTATTACAAAATTGTTGGTTTGCAAGATCTTTTGTAATTTTGTTTTTATTCACTGTCTATTTAAAAAGATTTTTTTTCAATGATCAATTTGTGTAAATACCTACTACTTATAATTAATACAACTAGATTAACTCTTTTCTTTACGTACCTTCCTGTATCCGTTGGAAATCTGAAAAATGAAATTTCTTTGCCGGTTCTGTTAGGACACCCACGGTAAGCATACGATGTGCCACCTTTAAGCTTCGTTTCCGACATTTAAACAACAGACAAGTCACAAAACAATAATGGATTTTAGAACTATTAAAAAATACGCTCTAACACAATAAAAACACCGATGGAAAAATAAAACAAGAAAACCACAAAAAGTATCGCTTTGTTTACGCCAAAACACGAATAACAGTGATTGACAGCAAAATATGACACAGCAAATTTGATTGATATACCACTAACTTCGCGCATGCGCATATATATTTGGTTTTGCTGGAATGACTTTCTTTGGCCTCTTATTGATAAGGTTACTCTTTGCCACTATTATAATAAGTAAAATACAATAATCAGTAACACAAATATTTATCTCAAAAGCCGATAACAAACAACATCACCGAACATGCTGCCAAAATCACCTAAAAAACGAAATACAACAGTGTTACCAAGGCAGCTTGACTGGTGTTTAAATTTGATTGCCTATAGACCAATCGAAATACAGGTATGATTGTCATCACCCGCTGGTCTGACGCTATATGCAGCTTGGATTTCAACATAGTATTGTAGAATCAACCTCGACTCGTGCCTCTTTGAACATTATTAATACTTTAATGACCCAAATAATCACATCCTGCATTTCAGCCATAAACTTTGGTTTTATTTATCGGCAATATTATTTTACCATTGTTATAAATAAATGATATTATGCGAAAGACAGCGTACAGATAATTCGACTTCTTATACAGGGTGGCCAAGAATAATGTATTTGTACAAAGCAAGAACTTTATGTTACTTTTTACGAGCTAAATACTTGCTTGTAATATTACACTTATCCCTGGCACACCCTGTATAGTTGGTGTTGATGTACGGGTAAGCTTTCACCGTTCTAACTCCACTTATCGTGTGCGGATTTTTCTTTTTTAATTCAATCTGCTATTATTGTTGTTTCACATGGTTCTTCATTATTAGGATAACCAATTGAACTATTATTTGTTATACCTATTTGTAAAGAAACACCCGTTGCTTAAGAGCAAATCAAGTGTTATATAAGTTATTTTATTGCATTTTAATAAATATTTTGCTTCATTATTTGTATGTTTTTTTTCTTTACAAATACAAGATCGTTGATACGATGGGAGTATGGAGTTTTTCAACGAACTTACCGAGACAACAGACTAATAGGTCTGTAGCTGGTAATTGGTTGTTGATCCTGACCAGGCTTTGGAATGAAGACCACCTTGGGTTTCTTCCAAACCTGGGGGAAACGGCACTTTTCGATAATAACCTAGACTATGTTTATTACGTCCTTAACAACATTATCAGGTAAGTTTTTCAACGCTTTCAATTTTTGCTCCGTCAAAGCCCGGGGCCTTTTTTGGTTTGATAATATTTTTAACTTCGTCCATATGAATATTACAAAAATTCTGTGCTCGATAGACTTGTAAATCATCATGGAGTTATGCGGGTCTCATAAAAAGCTGTTTAAATCACTGTGGTTTAATACTATAACCTATTTTGTAAACAAAACGACCAAGTCTTCCTCCACAACTTAATACAGTGTCCGCAAGAAAGTCCGCATCAAATGGGATTTTTTTTTTATTATTAGGTATAAAAATTGAAAAAGCAGTTAGTTTTTGCTTACCTAAAAACCAAAAATGACGTATACTGAAGCAGCTGCACGACTTGCGTTACCTTTCAAATTTGACATTTTTAATAAAATAGGTTCAAAAATGCCCTTATTTATCGAAATATCGAAAAAGTTGGTTATTTAGGCATTTTTAGCCTCTGTACGAAATTTTGACAGTCTAATACAATTTTTATTTTGTGCCACTTTCTTCAAAATTTTGATCAACCCTCGTAGATTAACTTTTATACATCGATGTAAAACCATTTGCCTTTACTTCATTTTTTGTTATCTTAATGCAATTTTGTGTAAAATTTTTGTTTCCAATTATTTATTTTGCTTCATAAACTTCAAAATTATTGTTATTGATCAGTACGTAATGTTTGATGCAAAGTTTATCTAATTACATCAGTTTTGCCAAAAACGACGTTTTTCATTTTTCTTAAGTTAGTAAACAGATGTACAAAAAGAAAATATTAGGAAGCTTTCGTTGAAATTTTACTTAATTAATATTGGATCAAAAAGAATAAATATTAATCGCTCGAAACATTTTATTCAACAAAAATATAGTTTACAAATACGCGATGCATTAATAATAAAGAATTCTTTTAACAAATCAGTTTGCTACAACTATTTACTAGAATTATTAATAACTATTACATTTCTGTATGTCTGCCCTCCCGTTCTATACAAATTTCAGTTTGTTTTGAAACGTGTCTTACAGCCTTATTTATAAAATCTGGATTTATCTCAGAAATACAGTGCCGGGTGATATTCTCTAAATGGTCAATGTCTCTAAATGGCCTGTTTTTGTACACCTTATTTTTTAAGTATCCCCAGAAAAAAAAATCAAAGGGTGTAACGTCCGGGGACCTCGGCGGCCAAAGACAGTCAAAACCAGGACCAATGACTTTACCTCGAAACATTTGGTTTAAACAATTTCTAACAACAATTGTATTATGGACGGGCGCTCCATCCAGTTGTAACCACAATTTATTTCTTACGCATAACGGCATCTCATCCAAAACTTCACTAAGCTCATGTTGTAAAAACTGGAGGTATCTCGCACCTGTTAAATTTTGGCGAAAGAAAAACTGTCCAATAACTGTATTATTTAAAATGCCACAAAATACATTTGTTTTGAAACGGTACTGGTCTTTGCACTCGATGGTGAAATGAGGATTTTCTTAAGCCCACCATCTACAGTTCTGATAGCTCACAACACCATTAGAGCTAAAAGTCGCCTCATCTGTCCATAAAATATTATATGGAAAATAATAGTCTTCCTCTCGTTCTCCTTGAAACCATATTGAAAAGTTAAAGCGAACATCAAAATCTCTTTCTTTTAAAGTATTGATAAATTTCGGTTTAAAAGCATGAAATTTGTTTGTATGCAAAATATTTCTTACGCTCGATTGCTTGACGTCGGTCCTTTCAGAAATAGCTGGTAAAGTAGTTTGTCCATGCTCAATAGCATCCAAACAAACAGATAACTCCACTGTTCCTCAAAGGCGTATGCTTCTTTTTAAATCTGTTTTCCACTGACCCTGTTTGTTTAAACTTGGTTAGAATTCTGCTAACTGTTGATTGTTGTATGTTTCTTTAGAATCCCTGTTGTTAAAAATTTGAGCCACGTCTCTGTGACGATTGGTTTCTCCACAAAGTAGAACAATCTCAATTTTTTCTTCTATTAACATTATTTAAAAGTTTTATTGTTGATTACAATGCGGTCTAATCAATAAGGTCTTATTTCAGACTTTTGCTTTAGAAATTAAATGAACACCAAATGAATGTAATGTTCCTTAGCAACGAATGCATCGCCTACTTGTAAACTATATTTTTGTTGAATAAAATGTTTCGAGCGATTAATGTTTATTCTTTTTGATCCAATATTAACTAAGTAAAATTTCAACGAAAGCTTCCTTATATTTTCTTTTTGTGCATCTGTTTACTAACTTAGGAAAAATGAGAAACGTCGTTTTTGGCAAAACTGATGTAATTAGATAAACTTTGCATCAAACATTACATACTGATCAATAACAATTTCAGTTTTTGAAGCAAAATAAATAATTGGAAACAAAAATTTTACACAAAATTGCATTAAGATAACAAATGAAGTAAAGGCAAATGGTTTTACATCGATTTATAAAAGTTAATCTACGAGGTTTGATCAAAATTTTCAAGAAACTGGCAAAAAATAAAAATTGTATTAGGCTGTCAAAATTTCGTACAGAGGCTAAAAATGCCTAAATAAACAACTTTCTCGAACAAGGTTTTTTGATATTTTGATAAATAAGGGCATTTTTGAACCTATTTTATTAAAAAGGTCAAATTTGACAAGTAACGCAAGTCGTGCAGCTGCTTCAGTATACGTCATTTTTGGTTTTTAGGTAAGCAAAAACTAACTGCTTCTTCAATTTTTACCTATACCTAATAATAACAAAAAATCCCATTTGATGCGGACTTTCTTGCGGACACTGTAGGTGATGCATGGCTTAGTTGAACATAGGAAATCCTATGTAAATTTTGAGGTGGCTAAATATTGGCTCCCCTATACAATTTAGAGAAAAATTGTATTTTTTGAAGAGGTTGGTTAATAAGCCAATCCTAACTTATTCAATTAAATGTAATGGCAAATTTACAAAATTCTTATGGTTTAGGTAATACAGCAAACACCAGCAAATAATTTCTTTGACGCTATTGTCAAAAATTGGCGAAAGATTATTTGACATTAAAAACACATTTTCGTTTTACCAATCCGGCAATCACACATCCCAACTAAAAGACACCATTATGCTTTTCTCACTAAGCCCTTAATTTAACATCTACAGATTTTCACAAAAACATTATTTAAATAAATGTCCAAGCAACCCTCTATTACCAGCTAAACAATATCCTAACCGATTGTAAAATTCATTTCTCACATTACTGAGTTAATATTGAGAAATTCTGTCACATTCTAACGAAATAGTTTTTTAGCTGGTCTAGATTTTCAAATATTACATCTTTATAAATAATTTTTTTTAAGTGTCCCCATAGAAAGAAGTCGTTTGGCAAAAGGTCAGGACACCTGGCGGGCCAAGGGATTAGATGCCGTGGGCCAATAATATTTTCGTTAAATATTTTGCATTGTATTTCGTACCCATGAGAGAATTATGGGCAGGACAACCATCCAGTTGATACCAGATCCCCTGATTTTCGCGTACAACTTCTTCTAGTGCGGGTTCAATTCGATTTTGTAGTAAGTCTAAATAGGTTACTGCTGTAAGGTTGCCTTCCATAAAAAATGGTCCAATAATGTGATGTCCTACAATTCCCTCCCAAACATTTATTTTTGGTGGATATTGCGTCCGAGTATGAACAAGACTATTTTTATTTTCTTGGCTCCAATACCGGCAATTTTGAACATTTGGTTCGTTGTTGACGGTGAATGTGCAGGGAAATTTTTTTAAGTGTCTCGCCCGATTGGCGATTTTCCTGCTGACTATAATAAAAAACAAATTACATATTTCTCAATGATTTTCGATAAGGAAGCCGAATTTAATATCAAAAAAGACATATATGTACAAATTTGGCAGATGCGACGCCATTTTGAATTTTCTTAAATGGCAACCCTCATAAATAACCATACGAATAAATTGCACTTGGCGGTCCGATTTCAAAAACCTATAGTTATTGATATTTATTTTCAGCCGTTTCGGAAATACGGGGGTTCCTAACTTGCCTCCATCGATTTTGTCTTTTAAGTGTCTCACCCCTTTAATAAATAGACCTTCTAGGCTGAACACCTTAATTTTTTTCAAAGTAACATAATTTACCGTGAGCAAGCGATCTACGCTATAGTCAAATCCGACAGATGTCAAAAAGTGACAGATACGACGCCATTTTGAATTTTTTTAAATGGCAACCCTCATAAATAACCAGACGAGTAAATTGCATTTGGCGATCCGATTCTAAAACTATATAGTTGTTGGTATTTATTTTGAGCCGTTTCGGAAATACGGGGGTTCCTAATTCGCCTCCATCGATTTTGTCTTTAAAGTGTCTCACCCCTTTAATAAATAGACCTTCTAAGCTGAACACCTTAATTTTTTTCACAGTAACATAATTTACCGTGAGCAAGCAATCTACGCTATAGTCAAATCCGACAGATGTCAAAAAGTGACAGATACGACGCCATTTTGAATTTTCTTAAATGGCAACCCTCATAAATAACCATACGAGTCAATTGCACTTGGCGATCCGATTTCAAAAACCTATAGTTATTGATATTTATTTTCAGCCGTCTCGGAAATACGGGGGTTCCTAACTTGCCTCCATCGATTTTGTCTTTTAAGTGTCTCACCCCTTTAATAAATAGACCTTCTAAGCTGAACACCTTAATTTTTTTCACAGTAACATAATTTACCGTGAGCAAGCAACAATCTACGCTATAGTCAAATCCGACAGATGTCAAAAAGTGACAGATACGACGCCATTTTGAATTTTTTTAAATGGCAACCCTCATAAATAACCAGACGAGTAAATTGCATTTGGCGATCCGATTCTAAAACTATATAGTTGTTGGTATTTATTTTGAGCCGTTTCGGAAATACGGGGGTTCCTAATTCGCCTCCATCGATTTTGTCTTTAAAGTGTCTCACCCCTTTAATAAATAGACCTTCTAAGCTGAAAACCTTAATTTTCTTCACAGTAACATAATTTACCGTGAGCAAGCGATCTACGCTATAGTCAAATCCGACAGATGTCAAAAAGTGACAGATACGACGCCATTTTGAATTTTTTTAAATGGCAACCCTCATAAATAACCAGACGAGTAAATTGCATTTGGCGATCCGATTCTAAAACTATATAGATGTTGGTATTTATTTTGAGCCGTTTCGGAAATACGGGGGTTCCTAATTTGCCTCCATCGATTTTTTCTTTTAAGTGTCTCACCCCTTTAATAAATAGACCTTCTAAGCTAAACACCTTAATTTTTGACATCTCTCGTATTTGACTATAGCGTAGATCGCTTGCTCACGGGAAATTATGTCACTGTGAAAAAGGTTAAGGTGTTCAGCTCAAAAGGTCTATTTATTAAAGGGGTGAGACCCTTAAAAGACGAAATCGATGGAGGCAAATTAGGAACCCCCGTATTTCCGAAACGGCTGAAAATAAATATCAACAACTATAGGTTTTTAAAATCGGATCGCCAAGTGCAATTTACTCGTTTAGTTATTTATGATGGTTGCCATTTAAGAAAATTTAAAATGGCGTCGCATCTGTCAAATTTGTAAATCTATGTATTTTTTGACATTAAATTCGGCTTCCTTATCGAAAATCATTGAGAAATATGCGATTTGTTTTTATTATAGTTAGCAGGATAATAGCCAATCGGGTTAGACACTTAAAAAAATGTCCCTGTACATTCATCGGTAAAACTAATATTTCTCAAAAAAATACCTATTATTATTTGCTCTTTCCATTACCTCAAAACAGAATACCATTCTCCGTTCTTCATCACCTTGCCGTAGCTCTTGATGTTTTTCATACTTGTAAGGAAAATATTTATATTTTTTTTTAAGTGCGCACCACTGGTTTGATGTTTTCCTATGGCTTGCCCAATAATCCTCGTGCTAATCATTTTATTTTCCTTCACGTGCAGTAAAATATCAAGATCTCTATAATCCCTTTCTTCAACTCTATTGATATTCTGAGTTGAGCATTTACAGTTATTTATTACAGTGTCTTTGGACTTAAATTTACTAATGATAAGTTTAATTAACGAAATGGAAGGGATAGGCTTATCAGGAAATTGAACTGAAAACATTTCAGACACTCTTAAACTGTTTTCTGTATAATACCACTTAATCATAGTTACTTTTTCCTTAATGGAATAGCTCATATTTAGCTATAATTAAAGCGCCTTCAATGACAATGTAGTCACTGACGCTATTTTTCGTTTTGTCAGTGCCAAATAATAATTTGCTGTATAAGGTAACTAACTTAAAATATGAAAATTTCGTAATTTTGCCATCACATTTCATTGAATAAGTTAGGATTGGCTTATTAATATTTATTCAAACTTAGCACATGGGTTTATTATATCGGCCTCTTCAAAAAACTGTAATACAATTTTTCTCTAAAATGTACAGGGGAGCCAATATTTAGCCACCTCAAAATTTACATGGGATTTCCTATGTTCAACTAAGCCATGCATCACCCGGTATGCAAAATATAACGTGTTCCCTACATGTCTCGAACGTCTAGACGTTCATCCTTGGGCGATACTATAATGGATAGTATATTGTTAGAATAAACGACCAGTAGAGATAAAGTAAAAGTTAAAGTGAGCCTTACCTTAATTGGAAATCACTCAACCTATTTCACTCTACTCGATTTTAGGTAAGCCTCACTTTAACCTTTACTTTATCTCTACTGGTCTTTTATTCTAACAATGTACTATCCCTTCTAATTTCCCGAGGATGAACGTCTAGGCGTTCGAAACCTATAGTGAACATACTATACAGGGTGTCCGGGAAAATGTGGGAAATCTCTCGGATTTAGATAGAACATGAAAAAATAAGGTGACAAATTCCTACAAATTTTTTTCTTACAGGCCCTCCCTACGGAGATATGTGCTTCTAAAGGACGCCACTGGAAATCGGTTTTTCTTGAATAACTTTCGAAGTACTTAAAATAATTTAATAAAAATTTAATGTGATGATTACTACTACGGGCCTCTTAAAATAGTGTCCTTGAAACATAATATTTAGCTTTTTTAGTTTACCAGAGGCGGACTAAGCTTTACAATTTAATGCTTAAATTTTTAACACTCTATAATATAATAAAGACTTGAAAAAATAAATCTGTATAGCTTGCACCTTGGACCAGAAAAAAGGTACTTGTTTATTATCTATAAAAGACCGCTTTCGAGGAAAAGAATAATAAACATAAGTTTGGGTCATAACTCAAAAACAAAATTAAAAAGAAGGAAAATAACTACGCCACTGAATTCTACATAAAAAGCTCTATTATAACCCATTTTTACCTTCCCAGTCCGCAGGAGCACGTCAAAATGACGTCATATTCTGGTGACTTATTACCAGATATGACTATATGACGTGAAAATGACCTCCTAATGTCACAGACCGATGACGTCAATATCTCACGTTTTTTTTTTTTTCTCTCGCTGGGTAGTATGATCAAGTAAGCAGTATTTATTAAACTAATTAGATTTGAAAAGATAAAATAATTGTTTTACATATCATGATTATATTTGTTTAATTTATTCCTTGATCCTGGTGCCTGATGATGACCGCGATTTGATGGGAGTTGTCCAGGTTAGAAAGCATCAAAATTTTATTTGAGTTACATATTATAGCTTCTTGTATCTTTGCATTTGTTGCCAATTTTGAGCAATTTAATAATATTATATTCAATGCATTTAATTGTTTTAGATGCTCTAAAACGGGTTGTTATGGAATTGAATTTACCTTTTAGTTCTGTATTGATTGACAAGTTTTGTTTTTTCTTTCTGCATTCTCAGGGTCTGAACACGTTATAACAATAGAGATATATCTACTTATTATTTTAATAAATGTGGCAGCGTAGGCCGGGTACAGATATGAATAGTATCTATCTTATTCTGTGTTGTTTTGTTCGTTGCTTCCCTTAGGGAGCTGCTACCAAATGTTTTGTGTATAAGCTAATAAATATTATTTCCTTAAATGTTTTTACTCGTCAAACTTAAATTTTTACATTTTATTTTCTATAATTAACAGCTTTACCTTATCCTCTTTTCAGGTTCATTTCTAGTTTTGTATTTAGGGACATGTCCATTATAATATCTCATACAAATGTGAGGTCTTTAACAGCTAATTTTGCTGACTTTAGGCAATATATAACGGAACATAATCATGACATAGCTGGAGTCACTGAGACATGGCTGCGTCCGGATATTGATGCTGAGACTGTAGCTATCGATGGTTTTAATCTAATTCGCGAAGATCGGGTGTTGAGGCGAGGGGGTGGAGTTGGTATTTATATTAAAAGCTCAATTAAATTTAAGATTTTGAGCTCTGGATGTTTGGATTTTGTGGAATATATATGGGTTGAACTCATATTCAACTCTAAAAATATTTTATTGGGTGTACTCTACAGACCCCCTCGGTCAAATTTAGAAAGTTTTTTTGATTACTTCGAGGACTCACTCTCAAATCTCTATACAACTTATGATAACATTATCTGTTGTGGTGATTTTAATATTAACTTATTGAATATTAATAGTAATAATGCTAAACAACTTGAAGACATCGCTGATATTTTTAATTTAAGGCAATATATTCAGGAACCTACACGGATGGCTGATGGATCATATTCTTTGCTTGATTTACTATATTGCAATATGTCTGATGTTCTAAGCGCTGGTGTGGCTGATGATCTGTTGTCAGACCACTTTCCCATTTACATTAAAATTCCCCTGGCCATTGAAAGTCCACCTCTAATATCCTTTAAATATAGACCTTTAAAAAACATTAACTTTGACAGATTTCAGGCAGATCTTGAATCATGGCCTTGGGAAAATATTTTTTATATGCCTGCCATTGAAGAAAAAGTCAATTTTTTAAGCTCATCAATTTTACTGTTTTTCGATATGCATGCCCCACTTAAAATTTGTAAGAAAAGAAATAAAAAATATGCGCCTTGGATAACTGATAATGTTAAATTTCTTCAAAGACTTAGGAACCAAGCATTAAAAAGATTTAAGAATACAAGACAGGCAGAGCATTACTCATCTTACAAACAACTAAGGAACTACACCACAGCTGCAATAAGGGCGGAAAAGAAAGCATATCTACGGCAAAGATTTTCGAATTCTTTAATAAAAGAAAAATGGTCGGAATTAAAAAAACTAGATATTATCAAAAATAAAAATAACGTCATTCCAGGCCATCTCTCTAATCCTAACGATATCAATAATTTTTTTATCAATTCTGCTGTGTCTTTTGGACAGACTCCTGACCCTAATTTATTAAATTTCTATCAACATAACATTAAACCAGGCATTCTTGATCAGCTGGAATTTCATCTGGTGACTGAAGATGATATACTAAAAATAATAATGAATTTAAAATCTAAAGCGTTTGGCAGTGACGCGTTGAATATTACACTTATTCAATTATGTTGCCCCTATATTATTCCTTTTATAACTCATGTGATTAATAAATGCATAGAAACTTCTCACTATCCAGATTCTTGGAAGAATGCCCATGTTTTGCCTCTGCCAAAGATCAGTCAACCCACAGAATTTTCACATTTAAGGTCAATAAGTATCCTCCCAACCTTTTCCAAAATATGAGAAAAAATTGTAGATGTTCAAATACGATCTTTTCTGGATAGGTTTAATATTTTACCCCTTAAGCAGTCTGGTTTTCGCCCTGGTTTTGGCTGTGACACTGCTATGTCAGATGTGGTCGATGATGTTCTTAAAGCTTGTGATGATGGAAAGATAAGTGCACTTATCCTTTTGGACTTTACAAAGGCATTCGATATGCTCAACCACTCCATATTGCTCTCGATTCTACATTACACCGGATTTGGAGATGGGGCTATTAAACTAATTAAATCTTTTTTACCCACAGGACTCAAAAGGTGGTAATAGCGGAATGCTTTTCGGATTCCCTTAGTTTGACTACTGGAGTTCCACAGGGTAGTATTTTAGGACCTCTATTGTATACAATTTATACGGGAAAATTTCACGAAACTTTAAATTATTGTAACTATCACTTATATGCTGATGATACTCAAATATATTGCTCATTTGACACTTCTGATTTGAATTCTGTTAATACAAATATTAACTTAGATCTTAAGAATTTAATCGAAGCATCCAGGGACCATCAACTTAAAATCAACCCATCCAAATCATCCATCACCTTGTTTGGTAATGAAACATTAAGAAATATGGTACAGAATTCTTTGAACATCACCATTAACAATGCAGCAATACCATATAAAAGTGTCTCCAAAAGCTTGGGTTTATTGGTTGATTCTAATCTTCGTTTTAGAGAACACATCAAAGTTAAAGTCAGAAAGGCATATTGTACCTTAAAACTTATTTACAATCACAGGCATTCTCTTACCTCTGAAATAAAAAAATTGTTATGTGACACTTTAGTACTGTCCCATTTTAATCATTGTGATGTTGTGTATGGCCCCTGTATTGATAGTGCAGGCTCTCGCCGAATACAACGAGTGCAAAACTCGTGTTTGCGGCTTATTTATGGCATCAGAAGAACGCAGAGAGTTTCTCAGTTTTTGTCAAATGCGGGATGGCTTAATATGCATAATCGACGAAAATTACATTTTGCTTCTTTTTGCCTCAAAGTTTTAAAATCCAGAGCCCCTTCATACTTATTCACTAAAATTGTTTTTAGAAATGATATTCATAGCCTGAATCTTCGTAGAAATAACATTATAAATATCCCTAGACATCGAAAAGAAATTTTCAAAACATCATTTTCATACAACTTTGCCTCTTGCGTCAATTCCTTGGATGCACGTGATGTTGAATGCTCGGCTATTGTCTTTAAAAGTAAATATAAAAACCTCTTGTTCTCGAGTCAGTAGAATTTTGCTTCCATTAATTATTCTTTGGTATACCTAATGTTTTTTGTACTGTAATATGCCCCTCCTTTCCCTTTTGTTCTTTTTCATCTACCATTATATTATATTGTTTGCCACAATGATTTGAGTTTTTCTTTATAGTTTAGAATGTTTTGAAAACTAATATATTATATAAGTTTTGGCCTTAACAGTATCTGGTGTTGTTCGCTTAATACCAGTTGTCTGCGTAATAACAGGCCCTTATTAACCTAATGTAAATGTAGTATAAATTAATTTTAAATTTATTTTTTGTTATTAATACTTTGTACTTGGTATGCTTCAATTTATTTGGTTAATATAAATTGTTTATTATTATTATTATTATTTTTACGTTTTTAAATGAAGTGACTTTCACGTCTAAAAATATTTTGTTTTCACCAGTAATCCACTTTCAATTGAAACTACTAAATACATTGTGTAAGCGTTTTATTAGGGGTAAGTACATACTTACCTATACTTACTATAATTGCAGGGTATTGCTGCTGCATGACAAAGGATTTCTTGATTTCTAGTATTGTACTTATGTTAGTGGAGTTTTATAGACGAAATCTCTAATTTTTAGTGTATTTGTGCTTAATTTTTTAGTAAAATTTATCTTTTGTTTATTTTTGCATATCCTTATCGCCATGCTGGATTTATGAACTACTTTAAACTTTATCACTTCATGCACTTTAAGGCCATTTTTAGGTTAACTTAATGGGAATTTTAGGTGGATTTACCACCTAAAGTACCCATAATAACGGGACATTTTGGATGACTTTAAGAATAAGTTATTGTTGGCCTACTTCTTAAAATTTTACTATTCAATTCAATTGCCAATAAAGTTTGCCCTCGAGTTAACCTAAAAATGGCCTTAAAGTGCATGAAGTGATAAAGTTTAAAGTAGTTCATAAATCCAGCATGGCGATAAGGATATGCAAAAATAAACAAAAGATAAATTTTACTAAAAAATTAAGCACAAATACACTAAAAATTAGAGATTTCGTCTATAAAACTCCACTAACATAAGTACAATACTAGAAATAAAGAAATCCTTTGTCATGCAGCAGCAATACCCTGCAATTAATAGAAGGTACTTACCTTTGCTTTGGTTTCGTTGGTTAAAGTATGTACTACCACTAATCAACGTACAAACATAACACTACCTAGACGTACTTATGAAAAAAATGGCGTCAGCGTCCTAGAAGAAAGCTTAAATACGGATTTGCCGATTACTGCCCGAGCCGCGAGCCTACGTTCGTCTGCAAGGTTGCCAACAGGTTAACACAAAATTACTGGCAAAACTTTTCTGTATTCCTGGTAAACATAAAATAGCATTTTCACTACACTAATAATATAGTCAGCAGTGTAAATTTATTATTGTTTTTGCTTTTACATTACCGACTGATTATTATTATCAAAAAAAATAAAACTATGATCGAGACATGATGCATGGCGTGGATAGAAGTTACGGGAGTTCCTAATAAACTGGCAACCCTGTTCATCCTCCTTGCAGATGGCAAAATGGGCTGCGCGCGCAGGCAATGCACGATTATGAGGCGATTATTCTTTTTTTTTTGCGTCAGCAAAGAGAATGTCGTGTAAGTTATTATAGTTTTTTGATAGAAATAATAAAAAATATATCACACCAGATATCACCAAGTAAAGCCGACAATATGACGTGAATTAAATGAAGTCAGAAATTCGGCAATTAACTGACGTCAAAATTGTGGTTATTTGATGTTGGGTGAACAAAACACAGAGGATTTGCAAAGGAAATTGGTATTTTATTTAGTAAAGCACATGAAAAACACTTTCGTTACAATTCGTTTTTACAACTTCTCATACTTGTCATTTCTACACTCTACTAGTGCTGCCAACTATGTAATTTTATTATAACAATATAAAATAACCCGTTCGAGGCTTAGCTTGCAGCATGTTTAATGTATTGCCTAACTATAGGTTAACAACACCCGCCTTCAATACTTTAAACTTATAACCTTACAAAAATTAAATTACATAAACATTTAGAAACTAAAAAAACTTTTCTTTTACTTTTACAAAGACACAACGTTTAAAGCATTTCTAAACATTTTGAATTTTGTACTAGCCAAAGGTTTAGTCAACATATCTGCCACTTGGTGTTCTGTTGAGACATATGCTATCTGAACCTTATTCTGCATCACGCATTCACGAACGAAGTAATGTTTAACATCTATATGCTTTGTTCGTTTCGCCTCAAGGGTCGAAGCCATTCGAATACAAGATTGGTTATCCTCACAGATTTTTACAGGAAAAACATCAGTATATAAAATTTCTGAAAGTAACTGACCCAAGAATAAATTTTCAGTGACACAAGCAGAAAGGGCTATATATTCGGCTTCAGCACTTGATATGGTTACGACATTCTGCTTTTTGGTTTTCCAACAAACAACATTTTGATTACATTTTATAATAAACCCTGTAATACTCTTTCTATCAATAATGCTATTTGCAAAATCAGAGTCAACATATGACAGAAGACTAACAATCGAATCATTACTCTTAACAAATTTTAATCCAAAGTTTTTTGTGTGATTCAAATATCTCAGTACAGTTTTTAAATGATTCCAGTGTTCAGTCGAATAGCAATTTTGAAACTGGCTATAATACGCAACACTAAAACTTAAATCAGGCCTTGTTCCGAGCATTATATACATAAGACACCCTATTAATTCACGATATGGTAGTGATTCATGTAAATTATTATTATCAACAGTTAACTGTAATTTTGGCTGCATTGGAATTTCAGAAACTTTACTGTCAGACATATTGAACTTCTGTAGAACCTTATTTATTAATTCCTTTTGACTTATATATAAGACATTATCAAGTTTTTCAATTTCTAATCCCAAGAAAGTTATTTTATTATTTTTAAATTCCTTCATTTTAAAAGCTTTTAAAAGCTCTGTACTCAAAAAGATAAGATTTTCTGAATTTTTTGAAAAAATTATAATATCATCAACATAAATTAATAGAAAAATATCTCCATTAAAATATAGACAGGGATCCTTTTTAGATCTTTCCAAGCCCAAATTAGTCAAAGTTTTATGTAACAAGTTATTCCAGCATTTCGGAGCCTGTTTTAAGCCATATAAGGATTTTTTAACTTTACATACCAATTTTGGATCCTTATCAAGCCCTTGTGGTTGTAACATGTAGACAGGTTTGTCTAGAATTCCATACAAAAAAGCTGAACTTACATCTAGCTGTTTTACAAATAAATCATATTCCAAATACAAACACAATAAAAGTCTTATAGTGACCATTTTGGCTACTGGCGCATACACATCGTCATCAACAATATTTTGCTTAAAACCACGCGCAACTAAACGAGCCTTTTTAACACTTTCACCATTTATGACCTTTTCACGAAAGACCCACTTACTGTCTATGATTTCTTCGTTTTCTGGATATGACACTAATTCCCAGGTACCACTTTTGTCTAGCGAATTCAGTTCACCTTCTATCGCGGTTTTCCACTTAGTGTCTTTTACGGCTTCTTCAAACGTTTGTGGCACTTCAGATAACAACATTCCAGCAGATAAAGCTGCCATTAGATCAACTTCAAAATCTAGATCATAGTCATCTAAATGCCTTGGTAATTGTCGGTTTCTCATACTTCTTCTTTTATTTATTATATCTTTTGCATCATTCTTCTCTTCCTCTTCAATCAATGGTTTTTCTATATTTTCTTTGTCATGGTTTGGTTCAACTTGTACTTCTATAGGTTTTAACTTTTGCTCTTCATCAAAAATTACGTTTCTCCCTATTACAATTCTTTGATTTTCAGAGTCCCATAATCTATAACCATTACTGGTATACCCCACCATAATCAGTTTCTCACTGTGGGCATCAAGCTTTGATTTACGAACTTCTTTTGGCACAAGATTATGAGCGGTAGCACCAAAAAGTTTGATTTTGTCTAAGTTGGGTCGTTCACCAAGCCAGACTTCTGCAGGACATTTGTTGTTAAATAAAGTTCTTGTTGGTGTTCTATTGCTTAAAAATACAGCTGTTCTTATAGCTTCACCCCATAAGGTCTTATCCATGTTTCCATCAAAAATTAAACATCTTGATTTTTCCAGAATTGTGCGATTGTAGCGTTCAGCTACACCATTCTGTTCTGGATTTCTCGCCACCGTATACTGAATTTTAATTCCTTTTTGTTTACAGAAACTTCGAAAATTCTCTGACGAATATTCCCCTCCGTTATCACACCTTAATTTCTCTATTTTAGTACCAAATTTTGCTTCTACATGTGCAACATATTCTTTGAATTTCTCTATAACCTCACTTTTATAGGTTATTAAATAACACATAGAAAAATGGGAAAAATGGTCAATAAAACTTACATAGTACTTCTTTCCATCATGGGTGGGTGGATTCAGCGGTCCACACACATCTGTTGAGATTGTCTCTAGAATACGTTTTGCTTTTCGTTCTTCTTCCAAAGCTTTAAAGGGCAGCCTTGTCTGCTTACCTTTTAGACATACTTCGCACACACCAGGTGCTGGAAATCTACTAGAGTGTCCCATACGTCTATGCTGTAGAATTTGTTGTTCATCTGAGGTTAGATTTGCTTCTAGATCATCTGCTACTTTTAAACTAACAACATAAAGATTTCCACTTAGTTCCCCTTTCAGAATTACAATGTCATGCTTCAATATTTGCACTTGATTGTCTTTAAATAGTACTTGTAGACCATTTTCCTCAAGCTTCCTCACTGACAGTAAATTATGGAACAGTTTACTACAGACCCATACATTTTTAATAAGGATATTTTTGTTTGTTTCAGTCTTTAAATTTAAATCGCCTTGTTTCGTTGCTTCTATGGTTTCACCCTGTTTGGCAACATTAATTTTATGTGAAACTTCTTGTTCGTTTACAATGTACTGTCCAAGACTTTCACTTATAAGATGGTTTGTTGCTCCACTGTCAATGATAAATTTAATTTCCTTTTCATTATTCTGCTTTGAATAGTCCAACTGTGAAACAGCTGCTGTGATAAATGTAATTTCATCACCACTATCATCTTGTTCTGCTAGGTGAGCTTTGTTCCTATCATGCTTCTTTAACTTTGGGCACTGAAATCTTTTATGTCCCTTAACGCCACAATTATGACAATTATAAGGAAAACTTCCATTGTTTTGCACTTGGTTTTGCCCAAAATATTGGCCATGTCCTCCACGATTTCCAGTATACTTCCATTTTTTCTTCACCCTAGCAAAAGCAGCCTCATTTTCCATTTCACTCTCCTTTTCTTTATTTTCTTTTCTGGACTCCTCTATCAAAAGCTTATTTTTCACAAAGTCTAAGGTTATTTTAGACTGATCTTGACAGAACATTACATCCATGGCTGTCACAACGGCTTCATAAGAGTTCGGCATTACTGACAATAATTGTAGCACAATTTCATTATTCTCAATTTTTCCTCCAGCTGCCTTGAGCTCATAGATTGTCTGCTCAAATTCTGTTAAAAACATTCTTAGTGGGCTTTTTCCGTTAAATTTTAAACCCCTCAACTTCTTTTGCAGCATTACTTGTGTAGATATTCCAGTTTTCGTATATGTTGTGCTTAACGCCGTAATAATTTCCCTTGCGGACGTTTTGTCTTTGATTACTTCCAACATATTGTCTTCTAGGCATTGTACTATAATATTTCTTGCCTTTACATCTTCCTTTTTCCATAATTTAAAATCTTTTTCATTTTCCGGTGCAGGGCAGTTAGTACTCAAAACATGAACAACTCCCGACTGTTCAAGGGCCAACTTTACTCGAAATTCCCAATTTGAATAGTTTGTTCCGTTAAAAGGAGTTACGTTAAATATTTGCATTCCTCCTTGAGTAGCCATCTTTTATAGCCTTCCAGTCACGTAGACCACGTACAACTTTTAACTTCAGCAACACAATTATTTCTACTTATTTGCTTCCCACCAACCGTGTTTGTTCACTTCTGGGCCCATAACCTGTGGTTATTTGATGTTGGGTGAACAAAACACAGAGGATTTGCAAAGGAAATTGGTATTTTATTTAGTAAAGCACATGAAAAACACTTTCGTTACAATTCGTTTTTACAACTTCTCATACTTGTCATTTCTACACTCTACTAGTGCTGCCAACTATGTAATTTTATTATAACAATATAAAATAACCCGTTCGAGGCTTAGCTTGCAGCATGTTTAATGTATTGCCTAACTATAGGTTAACAACAAAAATGTCGTCGATTTTTGGTTGACCGACGCCGACGTCTATTGACCAGTAGTCACCAGATACTGACGTCATCTTGACGTGCTTCTGCGGACTAGGTTATTAATAAGTTTTCAAATAATCGAGATACAGGGGAGAGTCCAAAAGGACAAATTTTCAAGATCGCCCTGTATGTCGGAGAGGGCTATGAAAATTTCGTTTACGGCAATGAAAGTTTTATAAAATAATAGAACAGTAAGCCGCAAACCCCATCTTTCTATCTATTATAATAAGGGAGCTGGTACATGAAAACAAAAACTGGACACCCTGTACAACATATAAAGAATTTTGTTCCCAATCATATTACTTTTCATTTCTCGTCGCGACATCAACAGGAACTGAGTACGTGAAAAGCATTTTCAACCCCTTCGAAAATGGTCAAATCGTATCATCATAATAAATGCATATCAATCTATAACGGGTTGGGGTTGGGGATTCGCTGGTATATTTTAACTCTTGCCAACACGCAGCACATAAACGTAGAAAAGAAAAAGGAATACTGCATTTTTATTCTAAGCGTTAGACGTTAGATGGATGTTAGGTAAAGGTAACATGTTTTTATTTTGTTGAATGTTGAGTTTTTTTAAGTACGGGTGTCCAGTTTTCGTATGTTTTACGGGTTATCTGCGTTATTAGTAAAGATTTAGTACTACATTTTTGAGAAACAAACGATGCCACAAACAGAATTTTCATAGCCCCCTTAGTTTTTTGAAAATTTTGCATTTTGGGACACCTTCCCGTATCTCGGTTACGCTGCAACTTATCAAAAAGGTAAAAAATAAACTTCTTAGTTTTTTTTTACGTAGAATCCAGTGGTTTGGTCAGATTTTTTCTATGTTTAATTGTATTCGAGAAAAAGAGCAAACTTGCATTTTTTTAAATGGGACACCCTATATATTTTTAGCTATTATGATTCAGTTTATCACAAGCTTTTTGAAAATATATAATACTTTATAGCTGTTTTCAACAAATTTACATTTTTTTAAACGGCACACCGTATAAATTTTAAGATTAAACAATTGTCACAAGCTTCTCACAAATATAAAACACTAATTTTAAAAATATATACCTATAACAATAACTTTTATAAATATAAATAACAATTAACTCAGTTGTATTATACGTTCAAAAATGAAAAGCTACAATTATTTGATGATTTAGGAAACTGTCTCATAAATATTGCTCAAACTGTTCTCCATTATGCCTAAGACATGTTTCACACATTGTTCTGATTCGCCTCAGTGCATCTAAAATAATAAAAGGCCGTGCCTGTAACTCCCTAAAGGCTCTTTCAGTGGCTTCTCTTAAATCTGCCACCGTTTGGTACTGGACGGTATAAATTTTATTTTTTAGGTAGCACCACAAAAAAAAAATCCAAAACCGTTAAATCGGGTGACCTGGGTGGCCATCTTACAGGTCCATGTGTTCCAATCCAGCGGCCAGGAAAATTATTGTTAAGATATGCTCTTACAATTTGAGCATTGTGAGCGGAAGCTGCGTCCTGTTGCAAATATAAGCTATTAAGATGAGCTAGGGGCACATTCTCTACTATTTCGGACACAATGTTTTCCAAAATTTCTAAATATTTATTTGCAGTAAGACCGCCTTCAAATATATTATATAAAATTTTACTTCCCAGTATGAAGCATGAAACGCTAAACCCAAATCTGCCTTGCCGTTCCCGTGGAAATATAACATGTTGATTTTCCTGGCACCAAAACCTAGTATTTTGCCGATTAAATATACCGGCACTGGTAAAATGACTCTCATCAGACCATATAATCGTTCTTTCAAAATGATTTTCTCTATTTACATTTTGTAAATATTAATTACAAAACTCTACGCGGCGCTCTGCGTCACCGAGATGTAAGTTTTGTACGACATGAAATTTGTATGGCTTAAACTTGTGTTTTTTTAGAATAGTTTGAACCCTTGATTTTGTAACACCGGCAGAACCTTCCACTGTTCTACAAGAACTACTTTGATTTGTTTCAATTGAAGCCAAAACGTTTACTTCATCAATGTCCTGTTCCCTTGTAAATACTAGGTCGGGGGTTGGAAAATGAACCGACTTCAATTAAGTTTGATTTTATTTTTAAAAATATTCTTTTATTAAGCTGTCTTCTTTCTGGGAATCTGCGAATATTACGTTTTTATAAATTTTAAAATATGATGAAAAATATAAAAAGATGCCCACACCTGTTAAAATAAACTTCTAATGCTTCATCCGAATTTTCGTTACATTGAATATAACAAACGACCATATCGTACTTTTCATAATTCTCGAATTTTGCATTCGCAGCCATAGTTAAAAAAAAAACTGCTACTTATCGAAACTGAATACAAATAAAGAACAGAAAATGGATAACCTATTTTGACAGTAAATAAAGATTTTTTTCTACGAGTGACCGCAAAGAAGCTACTTTGCGCACACTTTTGCATACGCAAAGTAGCACTTTCCCGCACACTGTGCGGGAAATTTTTTTTCCCGCACACTTATTTTAAAGCAAAATTACCATATTATAGACGCGTTTTTTTCTTATATTTTATAATTTTTTTAGATATTTATACAAAAATATTGTAACAAGACAAAGTTGACAGGTGGTTTATGTGTTGCCTTATAAACTATACCGAAGTATTGTGCCGTGCGGCTCAAAATTTTTTTGAAATCTGCATTATTATATTTTCCTCTAATTTTGTTCAAGTTAAAAAAAATCAAGTATTTTTGTGTCAAATGCGGTTTGTTCCCTTAGCAACCAAAATACATTGTCATACAACGCTTTCATGTCAGTTTAGAGGTCTTCTTCAAAATTTTCACTAGCATTTTCACCTATTTAAAATAAAAAAAACTGTTTTAAAAATGGATATCACTGAAGAAGAACTTCCAGAAGATGTCCTAGAAGCCGCCAACATGGCTAGTTTGCAATTGCTGCCTGCCAAATCGCGAGAAAAATACGAGAAACAGTACGAGTTGTTTTCCAAATGGTGCGAACAAAGGGGGATAAAAACGTTAAAGGAAGAGGTACTTTTAGCCTACTTTCTTAAGTTAAGCAAAGAATTTAAACCTAACACAATGTGGTCAAAATATTCAATGCTCAAAAATGTAATAAAAATAAAAAGAGACATCGATATTGGTGAATTTTATAAGCTCACTGCATTTCTGAAAAAGCAGAATATTGGGTTTAAACCAAAAAAAGCAAAAATATTTACGAAGGAAGAAATATTCAGTTTTATTAATTCGGCACCAAATGAAATTTACCTTTTAATTAAAGTTGCCACTATTTTTGGACTTGCCGGCGCATGCCGAAGGGAAGAGCTAGCAAATTTAACCACTGCCGATATTGAAGATAAAGAAAACCTCATAATTGTCAAAATTAGGAATTCAAAAAATCATACAGCAAGAAACTTTATAATATCGGAAGAAATTCATAACGGAGCCTACCTGCAACTGTACAGAAAATACAAAAGCTTACGCCCGATAACGTCAAACAACCGTTTTTTCTTAGTCTACAAAAAAGATAAATGCGTTTCACAATGTGTTGGAGTAAATAGTTTCGGAAAGATGCCTTCTGAAATAGCTGCCTTTTTGAAACTGCCAAATCCGGAACTCTATACAGGGCACAGTTTCAGAAGGTCATCAGCAACGTTACTGGCCAATTCTGGAGAAGGAATCACTGACATAAAACGTTTGGGGGGTTGGAAATCTACTGCGGTAGCTGAGGGATACATCGATGAGTCCACAACTTATAAAAAAGGGCTAAGCAACAAAATTTTAAGCTGCAGCCCTAAAAAATGTGAAGCAGTTCCAAGTACTTCAAAGAATGGATCCATTTATTCCTTTTGCAACACGACAGTACTGATGAACCAGGAAATGACATCTACTACAACATTTTCACCTCTAGTTGCTAGATCTGCAATAAATGTAGAAAAAGCGACCAACTGCACATTCCATATTAATGTAATTAATAATAATAAATAGGCAATTTAGGTATAAGTAGTTATAAGTTGTTTTTGATGTCAATAAAAATTTAAAATTAAAAAAATAGTTGTTTTTGATGTCAATAAAAATTTAAAATTAAAAAAATATATAGTTATTTCACTCGTAGAAAAAATATTGTTCCTAACACGTGCGCAAAGTAGTTTTCCCGCACTTAAAGCTTATCCGAACTCCGCTTCGCGTCGTTCGTCTAACTGCTTTCGCGTGCGGGAAAACATAACTTTGCGCACTGAATAGGAAAACTACTATTTCAGATAACAAGCCTGTCATCTTTTGTTTTCCTAAATACCCGTCATGGCCTACTAAAAAAAAATTTAAATTTGTTGAAAAATGTAAATTTTGAGCTTCACATTGAAAACAGCTATAAACTATTATATATTTTTGAAAAGCTTCTGATAAACTGAATCATAATAGCTAAAAATATATAGGGTGTCCCATTTAAAAAAATGCAAGTTTACTCATTTTCTCGAAAACAATTAAACATAGAAAAGATCTGACTAAGCCACTGGATTCTACGTAAAAAAAACTAATAAGTTCATTTTTGATCTTTTTGATAAGTTGCAGCGTAACCGAGATACAAAATTGCAAAATTTTCAAAATCACCCCGTTTCTAAAAAACTAAGGGGACTATGAAAATTCTGTAGATGGCATCGTTTGCCTCTCAAAAAAGTAACACAGTGCCGCGAAGACCGCAACCTTCTATCTTTACTAATAACGCAGATAACCCGTAAAACATACGAAAACTGGACACCCTATACTTAGGTTAACAGTTGTTACTTTTTTTTATGATAAGGCACTGCAGGATTAATCCCTGCGAACAGTACTCCAGCGATGGTCGAGTTTGGGCTTTATAGAGCATCAAAAGTTGTTGTGATGTGTAGAGTATTCCAGCTTCTGCGAGGCTGCCTTAGCAATGGCCGCAACGTGACTATGCCAAGACATATGACTATCCAAATTGACGCCCAATAAATGAATTGATGAAGCCAAGAGAATCAAGTGTCCCGCCATTACTATATCCGGTTCTTCAACATTAGCTTTTTTAGAAAAACTGCCGCCTGGTTTTTTTAAGCGTTAAATTCTACTTAGTTCCTCTTACCCCAAGACGGAATTTCTTCCAGGTCTTTGTTGAGATGTAAGATCTCTTCTGCCTATAGAGCTGTGCATTGGCAGTCGATGTTCGAGCATCCAAAGTAAAAAATGAAACAAGTGTGCTGTCATCAGCGAAGCTATACCGGAGGATGCATGACTTAGTTGAACATAGGAAATCCCATGTAAATTTTGAGGTGGCTAAATATTAGTTCCCCTGTACATTTTAGAGAAAATATGTATTATAATTTTTTGAAGGGGCCGATATAATAAACCCATGTGCCAAGTTTTAATAAATTTTAATAAGCCAATCCTTACTTATTCAATTAAATGTGATGGCAAAATTACGAAATTTTCATTTACAACAAACACCAGCAAATTATTAATTGGTATTGACCTGAGGTATTGACAAAACGAACAGTAGCGTAAGTGACAACATTTTCATTGAAGGCGCTTTAATTATAGCTAAATAATGAGCTATTCCATTAAGGAAAAAGTAACTATGATTAAGTGGTATTATACAGGAAATAGTTTAGCAGCAGTGTCTGAAATGTTTTTCTCTGATAAGCCTATCCCTTCCATTTCACTAATTAAACTTACCATTAGTAAATTCGAGTCCAAAGGCACTGTAATAACTGTAAATGCTCAACTCAGAATGTTAATAGAGCTGAAGAAAGGGATAATAGAGATCTTGATATTTTACTGCACGTGGAGGAAATAAAATGATTAGCACGAGGATTCTTGGGCAAGCCGTAGGAAAACATCAAACCACAGTGTTGCGCTCTTTAGAAAAACAAATATTTCCTTACAAGTATGAAAAACATCAAGAGCTACGGCAAGGTGATAAAGAACGGAGAATGGTATTCTGTTGTGAGGTAATGAAAAGAGCAAATAATAATAGGGATTTTTGAGAAATATTTGTTTTACCGATGAATGTACATTCACCCTCAACAACGAACCAAATGTTCAAAATTGCCGGTATTGGAACCAAGAAAATAAACATCGTCTTGTTCATACTCGGGCGCTATATCCACAAAAAATATTGAAAGGCAACCTTACAGCAGTAACCCATTTGGACTTACTACAAAATCGAATTGAACCCGCACTAGAAGTTGTACGCGAAAATCAGGAGATTCGGTATCAAATGGATGGTTATCCTGCCCATAACTCTTTCATGGTTAGGGAATACTTGCAAAATATTTTTAACGGAAATACAGTATTGCCCGAAATAAACAGTACTGAACTTGTAATCGTATTATATATTTAAAAAATACATATTATTGACACTTTATTATATGTTCTAAGTGTGCACCTCCTCGTTCAAGACAGACTTCATAACGATGTTCTAAGTTTCTGGTCATGTTATTGAATAAGGGTTGTCTCAGAGCTGCGAAGAAGACTCTAACGGCATCCTTTAATTCATCGATGGTTTGTGGTGCCCGTTTGAAAACGGCATTTTTAGCCATGCCCCAAATGTATGCGTCTGGAGGTGTGAGGTCTGGAGAATGTGAAGGATAAGGGAAGTCAGTAAATCGTGAAATGAATTTGCTTGGAAAATGTTCTTGAAGAAATTGACGAATTGCGGCAGCAGTATGGCAAGTTGCCCCGTCCTGCTGAAAAAATTGGTTTCGAAATGCCAAGTTACGTGCACGACAGAATTGACGTAGATCAGGGATAAATCGTGTTAAAATGTGTCTGTACCTCTGTTGATTAAGTGTGACTTGCCTACCATTCTCTTCGATGAAGTACGGACCAATGATTCCGTGTCCGGACACAGCACACCAGACACTCACTTTTGCACTATGTAAAGGAACCTCTTGAACCTCATCGGGTCTGGCAAAGCCCAGAAATCGATTTGTGCGACGATTCCCATAGCCTGACAAGTGAAAGTGTGCTTCGTCTGAAAACCAAACATTTTTCAAAAATTCAGGATTTTCATACTGTAACGCGAGAATTCTGGCGCAATATTCCACTCTACTGCGATAATCCCGAGGATGTAGTTGTTGATGTACCTGAATCACATACGAAAATGTACCCAGCTCCTTCAGGATTCTTTGAAAGGAAGTTCTTTTTAAATCAAGTTGTAACGCTGTGCTTGCCTGGCTGGCTTTCGGATTTTGTAAGATTTGCTCAAAAACACGTTCATGGTTATTGTTGTTGTTAACTGTCCTGGGACGCCCCGAGTTTCCTTTTCGTTGGCACAATACACTACCCGTATTTCTGAACTTTTCAATAACCTTCAAAATTACAGCATTACTTGGAGAACGTTTATTAAACCGTTGTGTGAATTGATCAGACACGTATAGCAAACTTGCACCATTATGTCGGCCCATTCCGTATGAGCGAAAATAATGCTCTACCAGAAACACTTTCTCCTCTGTACTTAACACCATTTTTAACAATTAGGCCCTACTAATTACTTCTTTGAGGTTTACTTGACAGGTCTATACTAGCTAACTTGAGTGTGACAGCGCACGCATAAAAACACCGCCAACTTAGTTTCAGTACTGTTTATTTCGGGCATATCTGTATTATTGGCCCACGACATCTAATCCTTTTGCCAGCCAGGTCTCCTGACCTTTCGCCGAGCCTTTCGCCAAACGACTTCTTTCTGTGGGGTCACTTATTTATAAAGATGTAAAATTAGAAAATCTAGACCAGCTAAAAAACTGATAATAATATATTGATTGATTTGATATAGGTAACCGAAAGCAATGCGACTGGGCGATAGTTATTTGGCAAGGTCTTCTTGCCTATTTTGAGTATGGACTTGATTCGCGCAGTTTTCCAGCAAGAAGGAAATATTCCGTTTTTTTTTTAAATAAGTTAAAAAGCCTACAACACTTGGCACCTCATTAAAGAACAACGGACTTAATTTCGAAATAAAGGACGGCTGACAAGCCTATTACTAACGGGTTAAATAATACAACAATGTGTATAAATCTTCACTAAATAATTTATTGTACCATGACAATTGTTTCGACAACACAGTGTCTTCTTCGGATGGAGAAATCAAATTGTCTAATAAAAATGGTTCTACTTAAATATAAAACTTAATCTTAATCTCTTTACATAACCTATTAGTTTAATGGTATTTTTACAATACAATTATAAACAAATCTACATAAACCTATTTTACTATATTAGAAGGGTGTAATATCAGACAATTACAGTTATTTATTAATGATGGGAAAACCAAACATTATAGATTTAAATTTAACAATGGGGATCTATTTAAGTCCAACTGGTCATTAAGTAAAATATTTAGGTTTTTGTGTTTATTAATTTCCATACTTTCTAAGAAGTTCAGTTTTAAAGATTTATTTTCTAGATGTAAAATTTCAAAGTTGTCATCAAAATTATGTTGTTCATCGTTTAAATGTACGGCATAATGAGAATTGGTATGTTTTTTGTTGTAACTCGTTTTGTGTTCTTTAATTCTTTTTTCAAAAGTTCTACCCGTTTGACCTATATATATTTTTGGACAACTTCCACACTTTAGTTTATAAACTCCACTTTTATGTTCTTTTTTGATTTTCGTCTTATTGTTTTTAATAAATTTACCTAATTTATTATTAGTTTTATAGGCAATTTTAAAATTTTGATTCTTCAGGTGTATTTTAATTTTGTCGGTAAGTTTTCCTGTATAGGTAAGGGTTTTATAACTTAGGTTGGATTCTGGTTGTACTATTGGATAAACTAAACTGATTGCTTTATTAAATTGTTTTTTATTGACTAATTGGTCTATTAAATTAGGCGGATACCCATTATTTACTGCAAGTTGTTTAATTATGTTCAGTTCTTTAAAATAATTATCTTCAGATAAAGGAGTATTAACAAGTCTATGGACAAACGAATTATATGCCGACATTTTGTGCGAGTATGGATGACTAGATTTATTGTGTATTGTAATATCCGTATGAGAAGGTTTGTGGTATATTGCAAAGTCATGTTTATTGTTTTTTGTTGTTATGGTCAAATCTAGAAAATTTATTGTTTTATCTTTTTCTATTTCTAGAGTAAATTTTATGTTACGATGTAAATTATTGATAAAGTTAAGAAAGGTTTGAAGTTGACGATCTGTACCAACAAAACAAGCTAAAATATCATCCACATATCTATACCAGTACAAGAATTTACTGTCAAGATTATTTGGATGAATCTTACTTTCAAGATCGTTCATAAAAATTTCTGCTAACAGTGGACTTAAAGGGTTCCCCATTATTAATCCTTCACTAGATACATATATATTGCCATTAAATTCGAAATAATTTTGGTCTAAACAAACCGAAAGGGTTTCGAGTATTTCTTGTTGTATAATAGGATTAGTTTTGTTTCTGATCAGTAAGTTTTCTACTAAATCTATAACTTCATTAGGTGGTATACTAGGAAAAAGGTTTTGTACATCGAAGGAAATGAGTTTAGCATTGTTGGGAATATTAATATTTTTTATTTTGTTAACTAGTTCATAGGAATTTTTAATACTGAATTTTGATTTAAAATTACATTGTTTTATAATGATATCAATTAGTTTTTTAGATAATTTTACAGCTGGCGCTGTAATGTAAGATACCACTGGTCTAATAGGCATGTTATTTTTGTGTAATTTAATCAATGAGTATAGTTTTGGGGTTTGAGGATTCATTGTTATAAGTCTATATTTCTCACTATTATTAAATATGCTAAGTTCTTTTATTACTTCTTTAATTAATTTTTGAAACACTGGCGTTGGATCAGAATTCAAAATTTGGAATTTAGTAGGGTCTAAGAATGCTAAAGTTTTAGATATATATTCGTTTTCTTTTAACGCTATTACTGTGTTACCTTTTACCTAGGTCAAACGGGTAGAACTTTTGAAAAAAGAATTAAAGAACACAAAACGAGTTACAACAAAAAACATACCAATTCTCATTATGCCGTACATTTAAACGATGAACAACATAATTTTGATGACAACTTTGAAATTTTACATCTAGAAAATAAATCTTTAAAACTGAACTTCTTAGAAAGTATGGAAATTAATAAACACAAAAACCTAAATATTTTACTTAATGACCAGTTGGACTTAAATAGATCCCCATTGTTAAATTTAAATCTATAATGTTTGGTTTTCCCATCATTAATAAATAACTGTAATTGTCTGATATTACACCCTTCTAATATAGTAAAATAGGTTTATGTAGATTTGTTTATAATTGTATTGTAAAAATACCATTAAACTAATAGGTTATGTAAAGAGATTAAGATTAAGTTTTATATTTAAGTAGAACCATTTTTATTAGACAATTTGATTTCTCCATCCGAAGAAGACACTGTGTTGTCGAAACAATTGTCATGGTACAATAAATTATTTAGTGAAGATTTATACACATTGTTGTATTATTTAAGCAGTTTATAATGGATCTTCATCAAGTAACGGCTACTTCAATCGAATATCTATTACTAACGTGCAGCAAGATATTTTTTAAGTAGCGCATCCAATATCCTTACAGTAACAGGATTTGTTGACTAATATTTCACAAAAATAACATGTTGCTAGAAACATTTAATAACAAACAATCTATAAACTGAATAATATCACATTTTAGTCAGAGGCTTGAGCCCCAAAATGGTCATCCCGTTCTTTAATACTTCTCGGGCAGTGTTGAACAACAACAGTCTTTGAGAGGCCACTTCCGAGTCGACGCCTTTAACTTGCAACGTCTTGAGGGCTCTGTTTATATGATTACTAAAAAATTATTAATATTCGTAAGTACACACCGATTTAGTAATCGCTGTGCAATAGGGAACTTGCACATTTTTTTTATTGCATAAATATGCTTAATTACATTAAAAAACACGATGTTCAAAATATGACGCCTTAATAGTAATTTAACGAACAAGTGTATTAATAAGGGCGATTAATAATCGAGACATTTTTAACGCGTGAGCGCAGCGAGCGCGTTAATTTGTCGAAATTATTAATCGCTTTTTAATATACGCGTTAGTTACAACATTTTTCCGTCGATTGTGTTGTTAATAATGAAAAAAAAATTTTTATTTAACAACCAAACCTACAAAAGTCGATAAAAATATGATTATGTATGGAACTGACTATTATTGTTTATTAATACTTATATTTACATTAGAAATAGTGCAATTACTGAAATTAAAGCAAGGTACAGATACATTATCAGTAGTTGTATGACATTCTGAATTTAAATTTAGGTTTATGTCATTATCTTGGATGTTTGTAAGGGAATGTGGTTCGGCGCTGGTCGTGGCGCTGATAGAACTAGCATGAGGGGCTTTTGTTATAGTTGTACCGAGGATTTTTTCAGCTGTATCAATTTTATTTTGTAATGAGTTTTCAATATATCCCTCTGCAACAGCAGTGGATTTCCAACCACCAAGCCGTTTAATGGCTGAAAAATCTGCACCACTGTCACAGAGTATCGAGGCAGATGAACGCCGAAAACAATGCCCAGTGTAGAGATGTGGCTGCTCTAATTTTAAAAAGGTTGCTATAATGGAAGGCATTTTGGAAAATGTATTTATGCCAACTGGCTGTATAGAACATTTATTAAATTTATAAAAAATAAAAAACCGTTTGTGTGGAGTGTGTCTTGGTCTCAGGGACATATACCGTTTAACCAAATTGAGAAGGTTATTTTCTTCATTACCCACAATAGTAAATATTCTGTTTGTGTGTGTTTTAGATGCCTTTACGGTGACTAGGAATTTTGAACCCAGATCTTGAACATCATTCGTTTCTAATTTCAACAGTTCATCTTTTCTTAGTGCGCCAGCCACTCCAAAAATCAATGCAACCTACGAATTTTAATTTATTTATTATTATTGTTAGATATTATAGTTTTACCTTTCTTTTTTATTACCTTTGTCATCAAGAAAAGGTTGTTAGGAGCATCAGAAATAAACTTGTGTACGTGTTCTTTTTCCAGGACTTTCGATTTCTTAGGTACATATCCTACTTTTTGCCTCTTGATAAACATAATTAATTTACTGAATTTGCTTATATCGATGCCATCTTTCAAATTTAAAGTCGATTTGAGCATTGAATATTTCGGCCATAAACTTGCAATGAGGCCTCTTTCTGCAATATTCGAAAAATATGCCAATAGCACCGATTCTGAAAAGCGCGTCACTCGTTTTTCATCACACCATGACATAAACTCAGCGTACGTTTTCTCATACAATCTTTTGCTTATCGCGGGAAGTAAACTTAACGATACTACATTAGCAGTTTCTGCTATTTCTGGTGGGGTTAAATTTTCGAAGACATTCATTTCAACGTTGTACGATCAAAATTTTGAAATCCAAACTAGTTGACAGCGACAGTTTTTTTTTACTTACGCGAAACGCCATCATGCACGCGTCACAGCCGCTTCGCGCCACCTTGATTTGAATAACAATTGAGTATTAATTTAATTTCATGTATGTTTGGTTGCCTATAATACAATCGTTTATTAATAGAAAAATCATGCATTAATGGGGGCCATTAATGTACGATTTTTTATACATTAAAGAAGTTCGTAAATACACGGTCGACGGAAAATATTATTTAAGTAACGGGAAGCAGCGTGACGCCACTTGTCACGAAATCAGAATATTTACATTGACGATTATACAGGGTGACGCGGATCTAAATGAACATACTTCAACACAAGACAAAGAATACCTTGGGGGTTCTTAATCACCCATCTTTGATAGTTCAATTGTCGATAGTTAATAAGATACAGGGTCTTTTATGAACTTCAGCAATTTTTTGTTCTTGTCATATTTTTTAATGCACTCCGTATAAAATTTTCATATTGGGTCAACATCTGTAACCTATCTGTCGCTTAAAATTGCAGTATCAGAAAATTTTAAATTCCAGGCCCGTATTAAAAAAAGTTGACATTTTCAATTTTTACATTTTTAACACCCTGTAGATCAATTTTTTCTAAATATTATTTTTTTATTGGAAAGAGCATAAAGAATTGACCCTAACGGCATAATTTTCAAAGTTCCCGCACCCATCACTTGATTAGAATAAATGGTTGTTTTGTAAAAAATTTCAAAATGGTGCATATTTGGAAATTAGAAATTAAGAAAATAACAATAAAAAAGCAAAAACTGCTTCCGAAGTAAAAAAATAAATGTACTAAACGTTTAATAGTTTTAACGAGACTAAATTTTAGGGAACAACACAACAACAAATAACAAAGTAATAATAATAATAACAAAACTGCAAGATAATGATTGCTTTTTAGACATCGACAAAAAATCGTAAATTACAGTCAGAAATTTCAAACTTTGTAAAGTAGGCTTTGCCTCATTTAAAAACAAACCAAAGACTATCGAGTTACTGTTCCATAGCAACAATTCAAGTCACTATCAGATATGTGACAGTTGTCTGACCTTTGTTAGTATTCGGTTAACAATTATTGCAATTTTCTGTTGAAGATGCCTTACCAATTTTCAAATGCCGAATATGCCGACATTATTTTTGTATACGGTTTTTGTAACGGTAATGGAAGAGCTGCTGTTCGGGAATATCGTAGGCGATTTCCGGGTAGAAGATGTCCATATCACAAAACATTTGCAAATGTCTTTTTATTTGCTGGAGAACATGGACATTTTCCCACCGACAATAATATTGATCAACCAATACGACATCCAGTTCAGGAGGAAGAAGATATCTTAAATCTTGTTGAAGATAATCCCAAAACATCTACTCGAAAAATTGCGACACGTCTAGGAATCCCGCAAAAAAGAGTTAATGTAACACTGCAAAAGGAAGGCTTGCATCCGTTTCATGTTCAAGAAGTTCAAAGATTGGAACCTGGCGATTATGCAAACCGGTTACTCTTTTGCCAGTGGCTCAGTAGACACCAAAGGAGTCTTTATCGAATCCTCTGGACCGATGAAGCACAATTTACCAGAGATGGTGTAAATAATTCAAGGAATTCCCATGTATGGTCTTTAGAAAATCCACATGCCATCAGACAATCGCATTCGCAGCACAAATTTTCCATAAACGTTTGGGCAGGTATAATAAATAATAAATTAATTGGGCCGCACTTTTTTGCTGAAAGATTAGATGGAAATCAATATTTAAATTTTTTACAAAACATTTTGCCAGGACTTATGCAGAATGAAAATGCTAACGTGAAAGGGCTCTTTTTTCAACATGATGGGGCCCCACCACATTTTGCAAGGGTTGTATCTGAATTTTTAAATATTACGTTTCCTAACAGATGGATAGGCCGTGGAGGGCCCCATTTATGGCCAGCCAGGTCGCCGGACTTTAATCCTTTGGATTTTTTTTTCTGGGGAAATATGAAAAATTTGGTTTATTCAGAAGAAATCAACACGCGGGAGCAGCTTTTGCAACGAATTATTAATGCTTTTCAGGAAATAAAAAATAACCCAGACGCAATTAGAAAAGCAGTGTCAAATTTAAACATCAGAAGACGAAGATGTGAACAAGCCAATGGAGGGCATTTTGAACAGCTTCTTAAATAACAGTGTTCTGCTAAAGTGCTCTTAAAATTAATTCTTGCTAAAACTTTTTCTATGTATTAGATTTTAAGCAGTCGATTTTAACTTGCAGTTTTGTTATTATTATTATTACTTTGTTATTTGTTGTTGTGTTGTTCCCTAAAATTTAGTCTCGTTAAAACTATTAAACGTTTAGTACATTTATTTTTTTACTTCGGAAGCAGTTTTTGCTTTTTTATTGTTATTTTCTTAATTTCTAATTTCCAAATATGCACCATTTTGAAATTTTTTACAAAACAACCATTTATTCTAATCAAGTGATGGGTGCGGGAACTTTGAAAATTATGCCGTTAGGGTCAATTATTTATGCTCTTTCCAATAAAAAAATAATATTTTGAAAAAATTGATCTACAGGGTGTTAAAAATGTAAAAATTGAAAATGTCAACTTTTTTTAATACAGGCCTGGAATTTAAAATTTTCTGATACTGCAATTTTAAGCGACAGATAGGTTACAGATGTTGACCCAATATGAAAATTTTATACGGAGTGCATTAAAAAATATGACAAGAACAAAAAATTGCTGAAGTTCATAAAAGACCCTGTATCTTATTAACTATCGACAATTGAACTATCAAAGATGGGTGATTAAGAACCCCCAAGGTATTCTTTGTCTTGTGTTGAAGTATGTTCATTTAGATCCGCGTCACCCTGTATAGTAGATAGTAGTTTAAAAATCCTTATAAAGCAGTTATTTTGTTTAGGGATCTGCAACGTATACTCAGTGGCGGGGCAAGACTAAATGTGGACGTAGGGGAAAATAGCTTTGCGAGGTCCACTATATTTATTTCTTAGAAAAAAACAAAAAAAAAATACTAATGACTGTAAAAGTTTCTTCTTCAAAAGTAGGGCACTTAACTTAAGGGGGTAATTCCTTATGATATTCTAAGAGAAAAAGTTAATATGATCATGTATCTGGAGTTACCCCGTTTTTGATATACAGGGCGTTAAAGTTTAGAAAAAAATAGTTTTTTATAATTTTTTTAAATTTTTTTTTTTTTTTTTTTATGATAAGGCACAGCACTGCAGGATTAATCCTTTATGGCGCTCTAGGAGCGGTGCGTGTGCGCAGGAAACGATTCACGTTGGTCTTGAATCTTTGGAGATTATACTCGTTGGGGAACACGATCTCAGGGAGGTCGTTCCAGAGTGATGACGTTTTCCAGATGAAAGAATTTTGAAACAGTGTCGTTCGTTCGTTCGTCGTTATTATATAGGCCTCTTCAAAAAATTATAATACATATTTTCTCTAAAATGTGTAGGGGAACTAATATCTAGCCACCTCAAAATTTACATGGGATTTCCTATGTTCAACTAAGTCATGCATCCCCCGGTATAGCTTCGCTGATGACAGCGCACTTGTTTCATCTTTTACTTTGGATGCTCGAACATCGACTGCCAATGCACAGCTCTATAGGCAGCAAGAGATCTTACATCTCAACAAAGACCTGGAAGAAATTCCGTCTTGGGAACAGGAACTAAGTAGACTTTAACGCTTAAAAAACCCAGGCGGCAGTTTTCTCTAAAAAAGTTAATGTCGAAGAACCGGATATAGTTATGGCGATTCCCTTGGCTTCATCAATTCATTTATTGGGCGTCAATTTGGATAATCATATGTCTTGGCATAGTCACGTTGCGGCCATTGCTAAGGCAGCCTCGCAGAAGCTGGAATACTCTACACATCCCAACAACTTTCGATGCTCTATAAAGCCCAAACTCGACCATCGCTGGAGTACTGTTCGCAGGGATTAATCCTGCAGTGCCTTATCATAAAAAAAAGTAACAACTGTTACCCTAAGTATAGGGTGTCCAGTTTTCGTATGTTTTACGGGTTGCGTTATTAGTAAAGATAGAAGGTTGCGGTCTTCGCGGCACTGTGTTACTTTTTTGAGAAACAAACGATGCCATCAACAGAAATTTCATAGTCCCCTTAGTTTTTTAGATACGGGGTGATTTTGAAAATTTTGCATTTTGGGACACCGCATCTCGGTTACGCTGCAACTTATCAAAAAGGTAAAAAATGAACTTATTAGTTTTTTTTACGTAGAATTCAGTGGCTTAGTCAGATCTTTTCTAGGTTTAATTGTTTTCGAGAAAAAGAGCAAACTTGCATTTTTTTAAATGGGACACCCTATATATTTTTAGCTATTATGATTTAGTTTATCACAAGCTTTTCAAAAATATATAATACTTTATAGCTGTTTTCAATGTGAAGCTCAAAATTTACATTTTTCAACAAATTTAAATTTTTTTTAGTAGGCCATGACGGGTATTTAGGAAAACAAAAGATGACAGGCTTGTTATCTGAAAAAATGTTTATTTACTGTCAGAATAGGTTATCCATTTTCTGTTCTTTATTTGTATTCAGTTTCGGTAAATAGCAGTTTTTTCTGATCACCCGGTATATAAATTTGAAAAAATAATATGCTTTTTGGTCGTTTGAGAACAAGCACGAATTTTTATGAAAAATAACTTTTTTTCATAAACCCGCAAATAAAAAAGTTTTTCCTCTTCGATAGTCAATCCGTGGACACACTGCATATACTGACTATATATACTGGGCCAATCTTTAACATTTCCGGAGAAAAAAGGTAATTCTTTATCTATAGTTTGTCTTAACAGGATTTTCTCAAGTTTGTCTCCATATCTATTTTTTCTTGCTTCAACTAAAATGTCTATTTTTTTATCAAGCCGACTAGTAACTCCTGATTTAAGGTCATTTTCTTGGTTCCCAAATTTATTTTTATCTTTGTTTAACCAGCGATTAACTTTTTGTATATCTTTCTTCTCATTTATAGACTCCAAATAATTGTGGCAATTTACCTCTTTAATTATTTCTGATTGAACTCCCAATTCACTATTTATAGAGGAACCAGCTTCACTTAATTTCAGTTTTAATTCCATTCCTATAATTTCCCTCTATCACTGAAATATTTCTTCTTCTAAAGCTGCTAACTTTTTCTTTGCTTCCAATTATAAAGATAATCTTTCGTTAAGTGACGATGATTGTTTGCTATTAGTACCTGTTGTAGATTTGGTATGGTTTTTGTTTTTTCTTTCAGGTAAATCTTCATTTTCTGGATTCGGAAATCCTCTAAAATCTTCTAAATCATCTATACTGTTTATTTTATCTTCCCTAATCTTTATTTTATCAGTATTTTCTATACTTATGTAGTTCTTTCCAGTTTTTCTTGACATTTTGGACAGGTTATCAATTCCGACGATTCTTCATACATTTCTTAAAACTTCTATTACTTTTCTTCTTAGGGCTGTTCTTTATCTCGAATGGACCACTAAATGTGGTTTCTATTAACTATTTCTATATATTTCGATAGTTCAAATGATATTTACTGTTCAAGAAACTATTTATTCAAAACTATATTGACAATGACAATCAAAATCTCAATCCCAATCGGTCCTGTGCTATAATTCTAGTTACTCCTGTATAAGTTTGTATTGTTTACCTTAATTCTATGGTACTTGTACTTTTGGTATATTGTCATTTACTGACATAGTATTTCTTTTATGTATTCAATTCTGTGAATTAAAGCCTAAAGTATAGACAAAGGTTATTTCATTACAATTTAATTAACAGAATTATAAATGGACAAGTTTTTGAGGCCTGAACGATTTGCAGCAGATCCACATGAAGACTCGGCGGCTAAAGAATGGAAACATTAGATCAAGACTTTTAAAAATTTTTTAGAAACAAGCGATAAAGAAAATAAACTTGATGATAGTGCAAAACTAAGGCTTCTAACTAATTTTGTGTCTCATACCGTCTACGAACATATTAGCGAATGTGAGAAGTTTGAACAAGCTACAAAGATTTTAGAAGATCTATATGTGAAATATGTTAATGAGGTATTTGCTAGACACCTATTATCTACAAGCAACAGCCCACAGAAAGTATTGATCAATATGTTCAAGCTCTAAAACTACTAAGCAAAAATTGTGATTTTAAATTAGTAACTGCAGAACACAATAAAAACGATTTTATTCGCGATGCTTTTATAGGTGGACTGTTACTTAATGAAATCCGTCAGCGTCTATTAGAAAGTAATACACTTAATTTAGAAGAAGCAATTATACAATCACGTTCTTTAGAAGAAGCTCGGAAACAATCAAGCGTCTATTTTAGCCACAATTCAATAAATACAGTTCATTTAAAAGAAATCCACAATGAATCACAAATACAATCTACATCTGCAGCTGCCTCCTCTCAGCGTTGTTATTTTTGTGGAAATACTAGACATCCACGCAGTATATGCCCAGCCCGGAATGTTACCTGTGGTAACTGTCAAAAACTAGGACATTTTGCAAAGGTATGCATGAAACCTAAACTTTCTAGACAAAAGTCAACATCAGCTTCTGCTTCTACATTCCTCATTGCTTCCGTATCAAGGCCGATACCATATTGTTTATCACAGGCAGTAGTCAAAGCTAAAGTTAATAATATACCTGCACATGCTCTAATAGACACTGGAAGCTCTGATAGTTTTTTGGACTATGATTTTGTAGTATCAAATATTTTAAAAATCTATCCAACTCAGGGCGTAGTTTCTATGGCAACTACTTCATGCGTTTCAAATGTAAAAGGCTTGTATAATAAATTTACATTTACCTAACGAAAACTATGCAAATTTTAAGGTATCTGTCCTTCCTAAACTATGCACAGATATTATTATTGGTCACGACATAATGAAACAACATATTAGTGGTACTATGAATTTTGGTGGCACTAAACAACCGTTATCAATTTGCTGTCTTACCGAAGCTAAAATAGAACCACCTGAATTGTTTCCAAATTTATCCAATTAATGTAAACCTATAGCTACTAAGTCACGTTGGCATTCAGATGAAGATGATCAGTTTATTAGCAAGAAGTAATCAAACTTTTACAAGAAAACATTATTGAAGATAGTAACTCACCATGGCGAGCTCAAGTATTAGTTACTCATAGTGAACACCATAAACGTCGCATGGTTGTAGATTACTCCCAGACGGTCAATAAATTTACCAAATTAGATGCGTATCCTCTACCGAACATTGAAAGCATTGTCTTAAAAGTTGCAAAATATAAAGTATTTAGCACTATAGATTTAAAAAGTGCTTATCATCAAATACCAATTAGCGATAATGATAAACCATTTACGGCTTTTGAAGCAGGTGGGCGTCTCTACCAATTCCGAAGAATACCTTTTGGTGTAACAAATGGTGTATCCTGTTTTCAAAGAACAATCGACTCGATCATATTAAAAGAAAATTTAAATGGAGTCTTCGCTTACCTTGATGACGTGACTGTTTGTGGAGAGAATCAAGAAATTCATAATAATAATCTAGAAAAATTCCTAAATGCTGTTAAGGAATTCAATTTAACACTAAATCAAAATAAATGCACTTTTAACAAGACGTCCATTAAATTATTGGGATATATAATTGAAAACGGAACCCTGAAACCAGATCCTGATAGATTACAACCTCTCCTAGATTTACCAGTACCACGCAATACTGGTGAACTTCGTAGAATAGTAGGTATGTTTTCTCACTATTCTAAATGGATTTACAAATTTTCTGACAAAATCAAAAGTTTGGTGAATTGTAAAATTTTTCCATTGACGCAAACTGAAATTAAGGACTTTGAAAACCTAAAAACCGATATTCCAAATTCTCTGCTGTGGACTATTGATTATAAAATACCTCTAATTGTAGAAACAGATGCCTCAGATTACTGTATAGCTGCTACGTTAAGTCAGTCTGGAAGACCGGTAGCTTTCTTTTCAAGGACATTGTCAGAAACAGAGCGACGACACTCTTCAGTCGAAAAAGAAGCATATGCATGTGTTGAGGCACTAAGGAAATGGAGACATTTTCTGATGGGACGCCACTTTAAATTAGTGACTGACCAAGAAGCTGTATCTTTTATGTTTGATACTAAACAATCCAGTAAAATTTAAAATGAAAAAATATTACGATGGCGTTTAGAGTTATCTTGCTACAACTACGATATTGTTTATAGACCTGGAAAAGAAAATATAGTTGCTGATGCTTTATCCAGAATTTGTGGAGGTAGTACAAATACTAAACTATATGAACTTCATCAGTCCCTCTGCCATCCTGGTATTACAAGAATGTACCATTTTGTTCGAACTCGCAACTTACCATTTTCTATGGAAGATGTCAAGAAAATGACTACAGCATGCCCGATATGTGCTGAGATGAAGCCAAAATTTTGTAAAAATCCAATGGGACATCTAATTAAAGCTACTTCCGCATTTGAGCGTCTTAATATTGATTTTAAAGGACCTTTAACTAGCTCTACTAATCATAAATATCTGTTAACGATAGTAGATGAATACTCTAGGTTTCCTTCTGCTTTTCCTTGTTCAGATATGACTAGTTCCACAGTCATAGGATGCCTAGATCTTCTATTTACTATTTTTGGTATGCCAGCATATATTCACTCCGATCGAGGAACTTCTTTTATGTCCCCAGAAATAATATCATATCTTCAATCACGTGGAATAGCTCATAGTCGTACTACACCATACAACCCAGAAGGCAATGGGCAAGTAGAAAGATACAATGATATAATTTGGAAGGCTGTTAATTTAGCACTAAAATGTAGAAATCTAAAAGTGACTCAATGGGAACATGTTTTACATGACGCGTTACATTCTATACGTTCCTTACTGTGTACCTCAACCAACTGCACGCCGCATGAAAGAATGTTTAATTATCAAAGACGATCAACCAGCGGCACATCAATACCCTCTTGGCTAATTCCTTCAACAACAGTTTTTCTTAAAAAATATGTACGGCAAAGTAAAAATGACCCTCTCGTCGATGAAGTGGAATTGGTAGAGGCAAACCCTAAATATGCATTAATCCGATATAGGAATGGAAGAGAGTCAACGGTTTCTATAAAACATCTCGCCCCAAGAGGAGATTTAAGCTTAATAAACTTTAATCAAAATACTATAATTCCTGATACTGATTCTGGAGCTGAAACTAATATATTATCCAATACAGAAACTACTTCTAGTTCAATGCCAAATAACTTAGATCCTGTTGGACCTAGTATTCAAAATGATGAAAATAATGAAGACAGTGCAACTAATTCCCATGATCAGAGCATCCAGATCCAGGAAGAAAAGGCTAACAAAATTATTCGTCAGTCGCTGAGAAAACGCAATCCTCCTGCATATTTTAAAGATTATGAATAAAATAAACCAGGGGAGAATGTGCTATAATTCTAGTTACTCCTGTATAAGTTTGTATTGTTTACCTTAATTCTATGGTACTTGTACTTTTGGTATATTGTCATTTACTGACATAGTATTTCTTTTATGTATTCAATTCTGTTAATTAAAGCCTAAAGTATAGACAAAGGTTATTTCATTACAGGTCCCATTGTTGTCTACCGGGTAAATCTACAACAACTTTCATTGGATATCTTTAGCTGGTGTTTTTTTCTTAAATGGATGCTTTGTTACATTGTTATCTTTTGGTCTTTAATGTTATTTTCTCATTTTAATTGTTATGCAAGTTCCCTATTGTTCCGCCATTTATAAGCGCATGATTTAAAAAAATTCTTACCAAAAATGAAACAAATACACCACCAAAACGCTGGCTTCTAACTGTTCGTTGGCTATATGTAGAACGTCCTGGAACTTCGCCATTTCTTTTAGTAGTACTGTGACTTCATCCTCCAGTAAAATTGCAGAATTGCATGCTAGTGCAGGTATTGCCCCGGAATTTTCCTCCAAGCTATGCAACCGACAGTGTGTGTATTGCAGTTTTATCCCTGTGTCACCCTTTACCTTTAATAAAAAAACTAAGGTTAGAAACAGAGATAATATAGTTGTTAATATTTATTTCAAGCGTTCCGGAAATACGGGGTTTCTAAATTGCCGTCACCGATTTGGTCTTTTATGTGTCTCACCCCTTGAAAGATATTTTAAGCTGAAAACCCCAATTTCTTTCATACTGACATAATATCCCGTGACCAAGCTATCTACGCTAAAATCAAATCCGACAGATGTCAAAAAGTGACAGATACGACGCCATTTTGAATTTTTTTAAATGGCAACCCTCATAAATAGTCACAAAAGTGAATTTCATTTGGCGATCTGATTTCAGAAACCTATAGTTGTCAATATTTATTTTCAGTCGTTTCGGAAATACGGGGGTTCCAAATTTGCCTTCATCGATTTCGTCTTTTAAGTGTCTCACCCCTTTAATAAATATACCTTCTAAGCTGAAAACCCCAATTTCTTTCATACTGACATAATTTCCGGTGACCAAGCTATCTACGCTATAATCAAATACGACAGATGTCAAAAAGTGACAGATACGACACCATAATATTTTTTTTTTAAATATCAACCTTCATCAATAACCCCATTTTATGATCCTATGTTTAAAATTCTCACTCCCTTAATCACGGATCCTTTTCTTGTAACAACCTTATTAAAGGGGTAAGACACTTAAGAAACAAAATGGATGAGGGAAATTTAGGAGCACCCGTATTTCCGAAACGGCTGAAAACATAAATATATTATATTAACAACTATATGTCTTTGAAATCGGATCGCGAAATGCAATTCAGTTGTCTGGTTATTAATAAGGGTTGCCATCTTAAAAAATTCAAAATGGCGTCGTATCTGTCAAATTTTGTGAACTTATATATTTTTTGACATTAAATTTGGCTTCCTTGTGGAAAATCATCGAGGAAAGTGTTATTTATTTTTTATTATAGTCAGCACAAAAATCGCCAATCTTGTGAGACACTTAAAAAAATGTCCGTGTACCGGGTGTCCCACTAGGAATGGCGGTCGGCCGTATCTCAGAAAGTGTTAGTCGTATGGCTTGCGGAAAAAAAAATAGATTAGGTAAATGCTGATAACTCCGGTCTGGCTTAACATAATTTAGTAAACTTAGTTTTGTTAAAAAGGGCTTTTCTCACTCTATATATCATCTTATGAACTACGGCAATATGTGTTTTACACTAGGCGCTAGGGGGCGCTGTCTTACAACTTCACAAACATTGCGCGTTTTTTCCATAATTGTAAATATAATAGTATATTCAATTTTACCTGATTACAAGGATGATTAAAAGTCTAAGAAGGCAGCGAAAACCGCAAGTTAATATCTATTTTCAATCCGGAGATATCAACAACAATAATCATAATTACGGAACATTATGATTTTATTTTCAAGTTGCCATTGTAAAGGATTATCTGTTTCTTGAAGAAGCGGTTGACATCATTGCGGTGTATTTTGAATGTTTGGGAAATGCAACAATTGCTGAACGGGTTTACGCAGTACGATACCCTCAAAGGCGCCGATACGACAGTAGAATGTTTATTGGTTTAGCTAGCCGTTTTCGTACTACTGGAAGTATTCGCCGCCCTGTATATCGCAGACGCCGCCGAGGTCGAACCGAGGAAAACATTGTAAATGTTTTGGCATATGTGGAATTTAATCCACAAATTAGTATTAGATTAATTTTTAGAGGCTTGGGCGTTACTCGCTCTACTGTGCATAGGTTTTTATTAGAAGAAAGGTAAGTAATTATATATAACTCTTAAATAGTTTAGAATAATGCCAATATTTCTCTTAATAGTTTTCAAGTCAATGTAATTAGGCTACATCCCTACCATATTGTGCTCCACCAGGCTTTGACCCCGCAAGATTATGATAGAAGGTTGGATCATTACTATTGGTTGCTCAATATGATATTGGAAGATAGAAATCTCCTCTTCAGAATTTTGTGGACTGATGAAGCTACTTTCTATAGTAATGGAGGTGTAAACCGCCATAATATGCATTATTGGTCGCGGGATAATCCCCATTGGATGCGGGAGGTGCAGCATCAAGGAAGATGGAGTGTCAATGTCTGGTGCGGCATTCTGGGTGGTGTATTTAATGAGTCGCTTACTGGGCAAAGATATTTACATTTTTTAAATTACGAACTCCCAATTCTTCTTGAAGATGTGCCCTTGGATATTCGCAGGACTATGGTTTTCCAACACGATGGATGTCCTGCACATTTTGCGGCAAACGTTCGTCAATTTCTTGACGACACATTTTCTGCAAGGTGAATAGGAAGAGGGAGTATATTTCCGTGGCCTGCCAGGTAATATTATAGGATATATTGTCATTCTGTTAATGAAAGTGGAGATTGAAGGATCTTGTTTTCGTTACCAGGCCCACCACAAGGGAAAACATAATAGAAAGGATAATTGACAGCAGCCGCCGTATCTCTATGGCAGAAGTGGAAACTGCAGTATTATCAACCAGGGAGAGATTGGAGTCGTTACAATGGCAACTTGAAAATAAAATAATAATGTTCCGTAATTATGATTATTGTTGTTGATATCTCCGGATTAGATAAGATTAGATTAAACTTTTAATCATCCTTTTAATCAGGTAAACTTGAATACACTATTATATTTATAATTATGGAAAAAACGCGCAATGTTTGCGAAGTTGTAAGACAGTGCCCCCTAGCGCCTAGTGTAAAACACATATTGCCGTAGTTCATAAGATGATATATAGAGTGAGAAAAGCCCTTTTTAACAAAACTAAGTTTACTAAATTATGTTAAGCCAGACCGGAGTTATCAGCATTTATTACAAATAATGTTTAACCTTCCCCCATCACTTTATTTGAAAAGTGACGAACACGTTCTATAGGTGAATTTTTTTAATAAATCTTCGAAATATACAAAAATGTTATTTTCGGGATACCTTAACCAGGCGACTTTTGAGGAAACTTCGTGATTCATATTTACCGTTACTGTTGCGCCCTCTAGCGCCAGTCTGAGAAACTTGAAAATAATTTCCAGCAACTTCTTATGACCACTTTACCTAATATATGTTTTTTCCGCAAGCCATACAACTAACACTTTCTGAGATACGGCCGACAACCATTCTTAGTGGGACACCCGGTACATTCATTTTATTTTAAAAATGAAATCCCTACTTTAGATAAAATTTTACTGGCAATAAAATAAGATGCTCGTAAAATAAAAAAAAAGAAAAATAAGTTTTAGAAAATTCTACGGGTATTGAATTTTAGATGGGAAAAACAGAATCGAAAGTCTCAATTAATTTAAAAGGATAAAATTGTATGTTGGAGGCGAGATTATTTACGAAAAATCACAGATTTTCGCAATAAAAATAGCAAAATGTACTATTTGGACGAAACGTGGCTAACTGAAGAATATAGTGGGAAAAATATGACGGGATAAGAATATAACCTCTTCTCGTCGAGCGTTTTTAGATGGCCTATACACAGGATTAAAAGCGTCCTCTGGAAAAGGAAAAGGCTTAATTATTATCCATATTGGTAGCATAGATGTTTGTGAAGTTTGGTTGATTATCACTTACTTGCAAGATCTTTTCCCAGTCGAAAGTATAATCCCTCTGCCTCCTCTGCTTTAAATCATTGACAATAACGCAACTGACGCCCAAAATATCCGAAGTTGCTTCATCACTGATTGGCACTTTTGTAGCTTAAAAAATCTTGAAATTATTTCCAAAATTAATTTAAAAAATGCCTGTGCCGATACTGCGTCTGGATTCAAGCAATCATACTTACTAGGTGACTCGAGCTGTCTTTTCGCTATCAATTCCTTGCATTCGTCCAGTATATCCTTTAGGAAAACGGCAGTACCTTTTCTAGTGCTCATCCCCCTGATCCTGCCGAATTTGACATGAACCAATCGGTCAGACCAGGGCAAGTCCATCTTGTTTATAATGCTTTTGAGTGCGTAAAAGTGGTCATTCTGGCCGTTTTCTACTACATAGAACATTTTGTCAAATTTGAATTTTTCAAATCTGTCTATGGCAGCTGCAATGTCTCGTGTTAGGTAAAGAGACGAGCCATCGCTTTTGATTACAGTGACAGTTCTATCATTGCCAATTTCTGCTATCTGTAAATAAAAGTGGAATTTATTCATTATTCATGTAGGTACAACTAACATGAACAAAAAAAAACTAGCAAACAAATTTTGTTTAAAGTCAATCCTATACTTTGTTTCTTAATGCGAGAGAGCAATAAAATGTAAATTTGCAATGACAGGACCCATTAAGCAGGGTGGACAACTTAAATAATATAGTTTTTAAAAATTCCGTAATTCACATATTTAAAACGTACACACCCCAAATCGGCGCTACTACAGGTAGTTTAAATATTACTAGTTATAAAAAAAAATCTACTATGTACAATACAACAACTTAATTTTTAAATTTTAGTTATCATGTTCCGAGTAGTCCGATGAACTATCGTCGTTGGGGTCCAGAGATCTAATAAGGGGCTCTACAGTGTTTTCTAGCATGTTATCAGCTTCCCACATTCTTTTTTCTATTTCAATCACATGTTCGACGCACTTACTCCATTTTTCACAATCCACTGTCTTTATTCCCTCTTGCAAGAGGTTTCCAACGTCTTTCATTTTAAAAGTGGTGTTATGCCTTGCTACTAACCCTTTTACTTGCACCCACAACAATTCTATGGGGTTTAATTCACAGTGATATGGCGAAAAGTGAAGTACCGTTATATTTCGTTTTGAAGCGATTTCGTCGACAACAAATTTCATTTTTTTCTAAGACGTTGGTATTTTTTCGGATTTTCTTGAGTGGTAGCTGGCATTATCCATGACTATAACAGACCCAGGAGGAATAACATCTAGCATTGGCTGGCAGTATTCTTCGAAGACATCAGCGTTCATGATAGTCTCCAGCCGTTTTGATTTAAATGCTAGTAACGCCATCGACAAATCCATTTTTGCTACCAATGTGAGTAATTATTAATCTTTTACCTTTTCCCGAGGGTGCTTTTATTCCAGTGGACCATCCTTCCATGAAAGCTTGCCTTGCGCTTTTTATATGTTTATCCTGCCATATTTTATCAACGGAATAACCTTCATTTAACAAAGTTTCGTTCATATAATAGATATTCCTGTTTTCCCTTCGAAACTGTCTAACTGCCCTCAAATATCGTCGTCGTCAGCAGATAATTTGACAGCAAACAGCATTTCACTTTTGAAATCTTATTTGGAAAACAAGGTTCAGGTTGTGGCGGCGGGTGGGGCGGAGTCCGCGGAGAGTGTAATTAACATTGGGGTACCCCAGGGTTCAGTTCTGGGACCTATTCTTTTTCTAATATACATCAATGATTTGCCTTTTGATAATACAAAAGCACACTACACACTCTTTGCGGATGACACTACACTCTCTGTCTCGGCAGGTTCCCTGGATGAAGCGGGGAGGGGGCTATGGGATGCACAGTTGAGCGCTGCTCAGTGGTTTGGTGCAAACAGGCTGCTTCTGAACCAGGACAAAACGAACAAAGTAATCTTTTCGCTGCGAGATTTGGGGGACACGACTGAAAACGAGACACATGTAAAATTCTTGGGTGTCCTTGTAGATCCCGAACTAAAATTGAACATCCACATAGATCAAGTGGCGAAAAGGCTCGGAAGCAGCTTTTTTGCGCTTCGACGCCGGACTGAGTGTGTTTCTGGAACGGTTTTAAGGGCGGCCTACTTTGCTCTATTTCATTCCACCTTGTCCTATGCTCTGCTGATCTGGGAACATGCGGCTCAGGCTGGTCGTGTTTTTGGATTGCAGCGGAAGGCTGTGCGGGTTGTGGCGGGACTAGGATTTAGAGAGGATTGCAGGCAAACCTGACTCTTCCGTCCCAATACATCTTGGACGGCCTGATGCACATTAAAAAAAATCTTGGGAACTACAGAGTGCACGGTGAAGTCCACAGCCATGAAACTAGGGGAAGTAATAACTTAGTTCCGGCATATTGCCGATTGAAAAGGTGTCAAACTGGCTCTAGGTATTGGGGCATAAAATTTTTTAATTGTTTACCTAACTAACCGAAGTTCAATTCAGAAACACAGTTAAAGGAATTTTGTTGCAAAGAGCTTTTTATTCATTTGATGAATTTTTAAATTGTGATTTTGTTAAGTGACAATGGACAATGTTAAGTTTTTTTTGTTTCTTTTTTATTGCTAAGTGGCATTGTGTAATCTCTTTGTTTTTTTTTTACATAATGTTGATTTCCCTTTTTGACGTGTGTAAGTACTGATGGTATATTAACATTAAACATATATTTTAATTTTGATTTTGATTTTGATGTCTGTCTCCATTAAAAGTGATTTTCTGTTTTGAATTTTTTCAAAACAAAAATTCATTTCCTTCGAAGTTTTCCATAGTTTCTTTATACCCATGGGTGGAATGAAATCATCCTTTCTCATTTCAGACATTATTTTGTTCAAAGTAGGTATTTCTTTTTTTAAGTAAAACGAGTGTATGATTCTTTTGATGGCAGACTTCTCATCCTCATTTATTACAGTTTCTTTTCTTCCTGTACTTCTCTTTGGTGACCTGATGTGGTCACGTTCATCCTCGTGCACAAGTCGGTATATTGTCGACTGTTCTCGACCGCAATAAAATTTAAGTGACAACCATCAGTCGTAATCCCAACCATAAATAACTTGCCTGACAAATATCTATTGTGTAGGCACCGGACCTTTTGAAAGGGTACAGGTCCTGATTACCTACTAATTTCAATAGTTTAGGTTAGCTATTTTCAACAAAACAACAAATATAAAATAATAGGTAAGTATCTTTATTTTAATCATGTAATTAAATAGCTATTAATATTTATACAAAAATACTAATCTACAATATTATAATAATACAATATTTAACTTAACCTACTCTATATTTAGCTCTGTTTCACTATCACTATCGTCTTCATCTATGCCTAAACTAATTATTAAGGGCCTTACGTTACTATTAATTATTGGATGGATGGGTTTGGTCATTATATCTTTTACTGTCGTCAATGCAACTTTGGTCAAAATACTCGTTTCACTAAAACTTGCACTCCGGTCATACCCTTTTTCTAAAAGGGCACAGTAAACGTTGTTTATGATGTTTTTGGCACCAAGTGATAAATTTTTTTTCTTCGTTACACCATAACTTCCGGAAGCAATATTATCTGAAGTTTCACACAGATCTGACATACTTTGGATGCTCGATAACGAAAATACCTTTAACGCACAGCTTGAAAAACACCAAACGACTGATGAACTAAGATAAAAATACTCTGCTTTATATTGAACACCTGCAATTTGCCATTAACCTACCTAATATACCAATATAATAACAAAATTAATAGTAACGTAAGGCCCTTAATAATTAGTTTAGGCATAGATGATATTATAATATTGTAGATTAGTATTTTTGTATAAATATAGCTATTTAATTACATTATTAAAATAAAGATACTTACCTATTATTTTATATTTGTTGTTTTGTTGAAAATAGCTAACCTAAACTATTAAAATTAGTAGGTAATTAGGACCTGTACCCTTTCAAAAGGCACTTATTTATGGCTGGGTTTAAATTTTATTGCGGTCGGGAAATCAACGAATTATTGTGGAATGGAACATACCTATGTTATGTTATCCAGTAAATGTACCAGATATGTGGAAATGGCTGATGCTATGGTGCCTCTGGTAGGCGAGACCAAATTGCTGGGAATTCATATTGATGAATTATTGGATTGGGAATAAATCAGTTATGTATAGTATAAGAATTCTAAGCAAGTACTTAAACAAAGAAACCCTAAGAATAGTCTACTGCTCTAATTTTGAATCGCTTGCTCCCTATGAATAATCTTTTGGGGAAGTAACTCAAATATACAGCAAATATTCGTATTACAACAACGAGTTGTAAGGGGTATAAAACACGTGCAGTATGGTGAAACCTGTAGAGGAGCTTTCAAGGAATTGAAAGTAATGACTGTGTATGGTTTATACAGGGTGTTAATGTGATCATGTTACACTTCTAGGGTAGATAGAATACATGAAAAAAATAAATAAAGTTCATATGAATATGGGTTTGGAAACGCTTCCTCAGGGAGCTAGAGCCCTTTGAAGATGGCCTTGATAAACTAGTTTTCGTTTTGTAGCTCCGGACCTGCTTCAGCTACCGCAACCAATTTTGGAACATAAATTAGGGATGCGCAAAATTGTTAAAACATCGATGTTGACATCAAATGATACATCGAATACAGAAAATCGATGTTGTAAAAATATCGGACAGAAAATATCGATATTTATAAACATCGATGTCTTTTTAAATATCGATAAATATGTTTAAAATAAATTATACATTTTAATATAATAAATGCAAATATATTTATATTAAATAAAAATATAACCATTAAAAACAAAAGTAGAAATACATTTGTCCATTTGAAAACGAAATAAGAAACTACCAAATATGCAAAAAAAACTGTAGTCTACTTAATAACAGTAAAATCCATAAAATCGGGAAAAGGACATTTAAAAGAATGATAAAAAAACGATAAAAAAAAAAAAACTTCACCACCATATGTATATCAAAAACGGGGCAGGTCCGGATACATGTTCAAATGAACTTTTTCTCTTAGAATATCATATGGAATCACTCTCTTAAGTTACGTACCGTTCTTCTAACACCCGGTATAGCTGATGGAACGTAAAATTATTTTCTAGGAAATTTATCCGACCAAAGCGTATTATTTTAACAAAAAATAAATATCTCTATTTAATATTTTTAAAATGGGAAACTAAAGCTTTGTAGGTATTTTTGCCGACAGCATTACCCCGAATTTTTTCGCCGTTGGCCTCTCGGAAGTTCTCTAAAGATATTATTATGCAGTTTGCTTTACGCTGATACCGCGTGCCGCACTTGTGCCAATTAAAGTAAGTTTTTTAGGCTGGAGGGTTACAATAAGTGAAAAGTCAAAAGCATACATACCTATTTGATATTAGTAAACAATAAATTTGGACAACTAGATGTAAGTAGATTAAAATTTCTTTTTAATATTTAATTTACTAATTTGGTAATTGTGGATAGGTGAATTTTATTTGTAATACTTTTTAAAATAAAATGTCAAGTTTTAATTGAAAAAAACATCGGAAAGAACATCGCAAAAAATATTGATGTTAACGAATAATATCAAATAAAAAAACATCGATATAAACATCGAAAACCGATGTTTTCAAAACATCGATACACCGTGCGCATCCCTAACATAAATTACTGTTAGTAAGTTCATCTATTTGAGCCTATTGGACAATGTTAACTTTACCCAGGGGCGTGCGAACCCGAAGGTATTAGGGTAAATTTGACCCCATTCCTCTAAGGCTTCTGTTACGACTCTGTCGTGGTATATCTTTGTCACCCGTTATATGAACAGTCGAATACCAGTTATATGTTGTTGTAAAAAAGAAAAAGTGTCACTGTCAAAAAATGTGTTGTCATGTTGTTAATATTGTAAAATTGTTATTTTGTTAATCAGTAATAAAATTAAAAATACAGTCCACTAACCATATCCAAGAAGAATAATTCATTTCATCAACATCAATAAAACTATTGGTCCTTCGAGCCGGATATTGATCAACAAAAAATTGCCGAAAACCCAAGCAGAAAACCCAAAAAGTCAAATCAGTGAGTAATCCTATCCCTTTCCTTTTCCTATACGATTTGCAGGCTTGCCTGTGTGAAACGGTCGAATATTTGTTGCTTTTGTTAAGTAGTTAAAACGGTGACATATTAAAGAATTTATAGAAAAATGGTTAATCCAAAACGTAGAGGTATAGATTTGACGGATAATATCCGTAAGAGAAACGTTTTGATAAGTCAGTTGGGGCGTTTTAAGATATTTTTTGAAAATTTTGATATAAATAAAAAACAGCAGTTACCAGACCGGGTTAAAAAGTGTAGCGAGTTATGGGATAATTTTGAGGAAATTCAAAATAAAATAGAGGCGTTACTTGACGATGAATCGGAATTAGAGGTCGAAAAAGGGGAAAGAGCGACATTTGAGGATGAGTTTTTTGAAGTTATAACGCTTGGTAAATCATTAGTAGCGAACCACATAACCCAGTCTACATTAGTAACAAATAATATCAGTAACATGTCACAGAGTGTCGGTTCTGCAGTACAGCCAGTACAAGCAAGGCTTCCTTTAATTGAGGTTCCAAAATTCAATGGGTCGTACGAGCAGTGGGTAACATTTTATGACACGTTCAATTTACTTATTCACAGCAATCAATCGCTATCAAACATACAGAAATTCCATTATTTAAAAGCTTCTTTAACTAACGAGGCCGCCTTGGTAATTCATTCGTTGCCTATTAGTGATCAAAATTATATAGTTGCATGGCAGTTGTTAAAAGATCGGTTTGAAAATAAAAAGCTAATAACAGATACATATTTAAAAGAACTTTTTGATCTACCTGCGGTAACCAGCGAATCTCATTCACAGCTTAGGCAATTGTTAGATAAATCAAAAAAGATTTTAAGAATTTTGGAGATTTTACAACACCCAATCAAATCGTGGGACACAATTTTGCTATTTTTATTATCCAATAAATTAGATGCTGGTACTAGGCGTGAATGGGAGTCGTTTTTACAGAATAACAATAACCAAGCAACGTTAGATAATCTCTTTGACATTCTACAAAAAAGATGTTCGTTATTAGAAACATTAGACCAAAATAAGGTAAATACAGGACCGAGTTCGGTTCAAAAATCAGGTGTAAAATCATATCAAAAACATTCATTTCCTGTAGTCACAAAACCAGGTTTTGCATGTCCTTTTTGCGGAGAAACACATTTGCCATTTTATTGTAACAAATTTTTAAATTTATCCATACAGGCAAGAATCAACGAAGCAAAAAAATGTAATCTTTGTTTAAATTGTCTAAGATCCAATCATACAACTCAAGAATGTTATGGCACTAATTGTAAAAAATGCGATAAGAAACACAATTCACTGTTACATTTAGAGTTTGAAAATGTAACAAGAAACTCAAACACAGATCAGTCAAACATACATGCGAGGCAAACATACAATCAAAGGCAAGCACAAATCAATCAAGCACATGGTCAATCACAATTAAGACAGAATTCATCGCAAATAAATACAAACAGAAATCTACACGTTAATCCAAACAGACAACACAATTTATTTGCGCAAAATATAAATACTATGCAAAATCAAAACACAGAAATCTTAAACACAAACTTTATTGCAAATGAATCAAACACAAATGCTAGGCAATATACTACACAACATGCTAGTCAAAATACGAGTATTTCCCCAAACATGAATACAATTCAACAATTCAATAGAAATAATATACAAGGCAGTGCGCCAATGTTGCCAAATGTTATGCAAAATCCAGAAATATCTGAGAATGCAAGATATTCAAGGTTTCAACATTTACATGGTGATATTAATATATCAGATCAAATACCAGATCCAACTATGAATCAATCACCAATATTTCCTAGTCAACAAACAATGTCCTCGCAAAGTTTAAATACAGAGAATAGTTCAGAAGTATTACTTTCTACGGCTATTATTTATATTATGGATAAATTTGGAAAACCAGTGGAATGTAGAGCACTTTTGGACTCAGGGTCCCAGTCAAATTTTATGACTCAAGAATTATGCGCTCGGTTAAAACTAAATCAAACAAAAATCAGTATACCAGTAGTAGGTATAGGTCAATCAATTACAAGTATATCGAGTATGTCGGAAACAACTATTTCATCACGAATATCCGCATATGTTGCGAAAACTAAGTTCTTGGTTGTTAAAAACATAACCGGAGATTTACCATCTTGCAAAATAAACACGGGACGCTTAAGTATTCCACAAGAACTGATGTTAGCTGATCCTACATATCACATTCCGAATAAAATCGATGTATTAATTGGAGCTATTCTTTTTTGGGAATTGCTCTCGGTCGGTCAAATAAAACTTAAGGGCGAACCATGTCTACAAAAAACAAAGTTAGGTTGGGTTATAGTTGGTCCAGTGTCTCCTCAGTGTTTAAACCAAGCAAATCGATGTCATTTATCAGTTAACGATGTGCATCAGCAAATGGAACGGTTCTGGAAGATCGAAGAAACCATAAACGACGATGAGCTGTTGTCTAACGAAGAAAAAGGCTGCGAAGACATATTTCAGGACACTACAACTAGAAATAACAAAGGAAGATTTTGTGTCAACCTACCCATAAAAAAGGACCTACCAAGACTTGGAGATTCATTCAATACAGCTAAACTAAGATTTGAAGGTTTAGAAAGGAAATTTGCAAAAAACTCAGACTTTAAGAAATTATATGTAGATTTCATGGAAGAATATGAAACACTCGGACATATGACAAAGATAGATTTGGAGACAGAAGATATTGAGCAAGAAAACTATTACATTCCACATCATGGCATCTTTAAGGAGTCGACCACAACACGCTTAAGAGTCGTCTTTGACGCCAGCGCATCTACAGCAAACGGCGTATCACTGAATGATAAGCTAATGGTTGGACCCAAAATTCAAAAAGATTTATTTGAGATATTGTTAGGGTTTAGAACGAATAAATATGCCATGGTTGCCGACGTTGAAAAAATGTATCGGCAAATCAATGTAAACCCCGAACAAAGAGCTTTACAACGAATACTTTGGAGAAGCAATGTAGACGAACCTGTTGAAATATTTCAGTTAAACACTATCACTTATGGAACAGCTTCGGCTCCATTTTTGGCAGTACGATGTTTAAAACAAATTGGAATGGAAGCTAAATCAATTTATCCAGAATGTAGTAAGGTTCTAATGACTGATTTCTATATGGATGACGTACTAACAGGAGAAAATTCTGTTGAAAGGGCTAAGAAATTACAAGTCGACCTTATAACTATTTTAAAGGATTACGGTTTGAATTTACGCAAATGGATATCTAATTGCCCGGACATCTTAGCTAATATACAGTCTCAAGATTCTACATACTTTATTCAAGAGGATACAACTACAAAAACACTAGGCTTAACTTGGGATTCTAAACAGGATACATTCAACTATTCAGTTAAGCCATTACAAACAAATAAACCTACCAAAAGAGTAATACTCTCAGCAATATCCCAGATATTTGATCCACTTGGATTAGTTGGACCGACAATAATCAAGGCTAAGATTCTGTTACAACAGTTATTTAAACTTAAAATAAGTTGGGATGAGTCATTACCGATGGATATTCACACTTCATGGATACAAATTAATCAGCAACTACCTACACTAAATGAAATTCAAATTCCAAGGCTAGTATTTGATCCAACTAATATGGTCAAATTGGAACTACATTGTTTTTGTGACGCTTCAGAGCAAGCATATGGTGGTTGCATATATATAAGAGCAAGTAATACAGCAAATAAAATAACAGTTCAATTGCTTTGTGCCAAATCCCGAGTGGCTCCGATTGAACAAAGGTCTTTACCCAGACTGGAACTTTGTGGTGCGGTACTTGTTAGTCAATTGGCAGCAAGAGTTATTAAATCAGTTCAATTAAATTTTGATGCAGTTAGATTTTGGACGGACTCCACTATTGTCCTTTCCTGGATAGCAGCGGAACCATATCAATGGAAAACTTTTGTTGGAAACCGAGTGTCAGAAGTTCAACGACTTACATCAGAATATAGATGGAGCCATATTCTTGGTGAAAACAACCCCGCGGACGTAATCAGTAGAGGCTTAAATCCGGAGCAATTGAGTGCCTGTAGACTTTGGTGGAATGGGCCAGAATGGATGACAAATCCAGATTGTCAATGGCCATCTGGTAAATCGCTAGAACATAATAATTTGAATGTACCAGAAAAAAGAAACGTTTCGGATAACCTCAAGGCACATCCTATTGTTATTCAAAATAATTTATTTACAGATTTATTTACAAGATATTCATCGCTACAAAAACTTCAAAGAGTGTTAGCATATATACTAAGATTTGTAAGTAACTGTAAGGGAAATTTACTTAATAAAAATAAAGATTGTTTGACAATAATTGAATTGAATGATTCTTTGAGTTTATTGATTAAAATGTGTCAGCTTTCTGAATTTGCAAATGAAATAAAATGTATTAAAAATTCAAAATGTCTACCTCATTCGAGTAAACTGTTGGCTTTAAATCCCGGTCTCGATTCTAAAGGTGTATTGCGCGTAGGCGGTCGTTTGGAAAACTCTAATCTAAGTTATGATCAAAAACATCCAATTATACTACCGAAAGATCATGTTTTAACTAAACTTATCATTCTTCACTATCACTATCAATACTTACACTCAGGGCCACAGGCTCTTTTAGCTATCATACGTTTACGTTACTGGCCTATTTCTGGGAGAAATACTATTCGAAAGGTTCTTATAAAATGTATTGTCTGTTTCAGAAATAAACCTAAATCTTTAAATGAAATAATGGGTGAATTACCAGCAGATCGAATTACCCCATGCAGACCGTTTAGCATTTGCGGCACCGATTTTGCTGGGCCTTTTAAAATTAAGGCTTCTAGCCTTCGGAATTCTAAGATTCTTAAAGCATACATGTGTATTTTTGTATGTTTTGTGACAAAGGCCGTTCATATAGAACTGGTGAGTGACCTTAGTACCGACTCGTTTTTAAACTGTTTTAAGAGATTTATTTCACGGCGCGGACTATGTTCCAAAATTTATTCAGATAATGGTACTAACTATGTGGGAGCTAATAATGATTTACAAAATATATATGAAATGTTTAACAATCAGAATACAAAAACTCGCCTTATGGAATATTTAACTAACTTAAATATTTCCTGGAAATTTATTCCCCCTAGGTCCCCACACTTTGGTGGTCTGTGGGAAAGTGCTGTTAAGAGTGCTAAATATCATGTTGAGCGAGTAGTAGGAAATACCGTTTTGACATACGAAGAATTATATACCGTTTTCACCCAGGTAGAGTCCTGTTTAAACTCCCGTCCTTTACTCCCGTTAACCGAAGATCCCAGTGATATCCAAGCATTAACCCCTGCTCACTTTCTAATTGGGTCTTCACTTGCTGCACTACCTCAAAACACAATTATGGAAAATCCAAACCGTCTTAGACGATATGAGTTGTTAACTCAGTTAGCTCAACAATTTTGGAAGAAATGGTCGCAAGATTATTTGAGTTCGCTACAAGCTCGTAATAAATGGAAAACTAGTTCTTCAGATTCACCCGCATTGAAGCCTGGAACTTTAGTTTTGATTCGAGAGGAAGGTTTACCTTCCAATCAATGGGTATTAGGACGAGTGGTAGAGACTTTCACTGGAACCGACAACCGAGTGCGCGTTGCAAATGTGCGTACAAATTCCGGACTAATAAAACGGGCAATAACTAAACTATGCGTTTTACCTATACAGGACTAAAAATACTTAAATAATATTAATGTTCCGTGTTGTTTGAGTATTGTATTGAAATGAGACATTTCAAGGTCGGGCGGAATGTTACGACTCTGTCGTGGTATATCTTTGTCACCCGTTATATGAACAGTCGAATACCAGTTATATGTTGTTGTAAAAAAGAAAAAGTGTCACTGTCAAAAAATGTGTTGTCATGTTGTTAATATTGTAAAATTGTTATTTTGTTAATCAGTAATAAAATTAAAAATACAGTCCACTAACCATATCCAAGAAGAATAATTCATTTCATCAACATCAATAAAACTAGCTTCAATTTCTTGCCATTTTGACATTAGATTATGATTTTCCTATGCCTTTTATATAAGAAAGGTACTCTCTGTAAAAGTCGCTAAATGCCACAGTTTTTTCGGAAACTGGTTGAAAACAAGATACAAAAATCAACTATTAAAGTCTTAAAACAATTAGGTCAAAAGACCAATGAGGTTAATCAGCGTTATTATTATGGCAAGTGCTAAATATACGTTGCTTTTAGCCATAATAAGATACAAATGTGAACTGGTAGAAACTAGGATTTTCTTCTAACTTTGAATATAAAATTTTCAAACTTTTGAATAAACCCCGTAGCCTCCGTTTTCGGGTAAAAGCTAAAGATATATCGTTTCTAGCAATAGTTTAAAGCATCGTATAAAGTATGAAGCTGAATTGGTGGAAACTACTATTTTTTTGTATCTTGCAATCTAAAAATTCTAAATGGGTTTATTCATATTGATGAATTCTTGGGTTCTGTAGTCTCTGTTTTTGGCAAGTGCTAAAATATGTTGCTTTTAGCAATAATACAAAGCATCATATAAGGTACAAACGTGAACTGGTTGAAACTAGGATTTTCTTCTAACTTTAAATATAAAATTTTTAAACTTTTGAATAAACCCTGTAGCCTCGGTTTTTTGGCAAAAGCTGTTATTTCTAGAAATAGTTTAAAGCATCATATAAAGTATGAACCTGAACTGGTGGAAACTACTATTATTTTCTTGTATCTTTCAATCTAAAAATTCTGAATGAACCCTCTAGCCTCTGCTTTTTAGCGAATCCTAGACGAATGTTTTAGGCACACACATATGCAGGGTGGCCCACTCTCAACGCAGGCTTCCATAGCATCTAAACTACTTAACTTTTTATTATTTTTTAATAACAGAGTCATAGGGAGGCATTAGGCCTACAATTTAAAATTATTTTAAATTATATACAGGGTCTCCCAAATAGTCGGGGCATATCAAACATACTTTTTTTTAAACGGAACACCCTATATATTACATTATTTTTGAATTCTACATAAAATAGCAATTATTTTTTAATAAGTGCATTATAAAACTGTAAACTTAATAGTTTCCGAGATATCGACTTTTGAAAAATAGCATTTTTAAACTTTGACAGCTTTTAACTTTTTAACGGTATGTCTTAGAGCAAAACGGCTCACATGTCCCTATCTTACTTCTTTATTATGTTCCTAAAAATACAAATTTCCGGTTAAACCGGAAATACCATATTTCCGGCTTTCGAGTCATATCCGGTTTAACGAAAGTTTACATTTTTGGGGAGATAATAAAAAAAGTAAGATAGGGACATGCAAGCCGTTTTGTTCTAAGACGTACAGTTAGAAAGCTAGAAGCTGTCAAAGTTCAAAAATGTCATTTTTCAAAACTGGATATCTCAGAAACTATTAAGTTTAGACTTATAATGCACTTACTAAAAAATAATTGTTAGAATAGAATAGAATAGAATAATATTGTAAGATATAGGGTGTTCCATTTAAAAAAATATAACTTTGCTATGGATCTTTTTTTTGGGACATCCGGTAAATTTCAAAATAATTTAAGCTGTAGGCCTAATGTCTCCCTATGACCCTGTTTCTGAATAATAGTAAAAAGTTGAGTAGTTTAGATGCTATGAAATCCTGCGTTGAGAATGGGCCACCCAGTATTAGAAAGCATCTGACAAAATTTCAACAATTATTATCTTTTAGTTTTATTAATAGGATCAAAATAAATAAATGGCGGCCATACAGTACACTCCGCGTCAAAAACTTATTAACTTGGTGTGCTAACTCATACAAACCTCTTTTCCATCTTTTTGCTTCTTTAAAATATTCTTTTTCCTTAACACATCCACAACATTGCCAATATCCTTCAAACTATACATAGATTCATAATTATACTCATCAAAAGTGACCCCTAATCGACTATAAGTCCTTGTTAACTCATCTTTTGTAAAAGCTAAGATCTGTTGCCATGATTTAATATCTTCCGCAGATCCCTGTTCAAGTTTGACAAACTCTGCTTTGGCTCTTTCTAAAATGTCCGGATCTTTTTCCGCTAACTTATTAGCGTGGACATAAGATTGGTATAACAGCTTTACAGGGTCCGATTGCAAAATGTCTGCGGTATACTTCAGTTCTTCCACCCCCACTTTTATGAAACCAAATTGGGTGCCCCAATCCCCTAGGTAATTTAGTCTCGTCACTTTATTTTTCATAAACATGTTTAAATTACTCAAAAAACTGCCTATTATAGTTGATCGGAGATGTCCGTAATGAAATGGTTTGGCTATATTTGGGGAACTGTATTCAACCACTATGTTTCTAGGTTTAAAGTTGAGGTCTGGCAAAAAACAATTTTCCATAACGTCCTTCATAAACATATTCCTATCTATTTCAAATGATATCTTCCTGTTGGCCCTGTCTCTTACCAAATGTACACTTTTAATGATATCGTCAGGTTCAATTTTAAGGATCTGGTTTACATTTGTTATTCCTAAATGGCTTTCTAGTACGTTGAGAGGCAGGTTAAGCTCTACTTTACCTTTTTCTTGCGGACTTCCTACGTGTATAAGATTTTGTAGTTGTGTAGGGGCAAATTTAGTTGACTTCCGCAGAGAATCGATGATCTAAAAATAAAAGCGACATAGATTTTGTGTTAATATGCTTATAAAATTAAAGCTTACTTTTCGTCCAATATACAGTTTCAGTTTTGTAGACATTTTCGGTGATTTTAATTCATTTACACGAAAATTTTGATGAATTTACTGAAAATCTTAATGATTTACTTATCTTAGGTTATGTTGTGATCAGTGTTGCCAGGTTGAAAATAAGGAAAGCGGTAGGCCCGACATGAAAAAAGCGGTAGATTTAAAAATAAAACAGTGGATTATGCCCTTACTCCCTTTGGGCTAAAAATACGCCAAAAATGTTTAGTTATAAGTTCAACGGTACATAAAATATATAAATAAAAAACAAATTAAAATGAACACAAAACACTATATAATGAGGGTTCGCTGTTTTTGACAGTTAAAGATTTTTTCATATGACCCTCTGTATCCTCTGGTCTCAGAATATAGACCTTATTCTGAGCTCTGGTGTCTTATTAGTTGCAATTTGCCAGATTTTATATTGATTATTTTATCGCACACTTTGCAACGGGCTTCTGTGCTTAACTTTCCAGCAGCTAACCAATTAAATTCTCTTTCCCAGTCTTTTTTATATCGCTGATCAGTGATCATACCTTCTTTTTTGTTTTATTTGAGGTAGCAGCTGCAGAATCTAGCGATAAATTTGAATCATCAGAACTAAAATTACGCATGCAACATTTATATCGAGAAAAAATTTCAAGGTATTTTCTACTCACCTCATTTCTAGTTGTATTATAAAGGCCCTTAAATTGTTTACTCAATACTAATGGCGATAAATAATTTGTAAATGTAAACAAAACGACCATAAAGCACATTAAATAATCAGAGAATCATAATTTTTGCAAGCAGGTAACCACTATGTAGTTCTTTCGTTCGTCTCGAATTAAGGCCCAATTGTATAGGTTGGGATTAACTCAAAAGTGGAGGTTAATCCAGGAGTAAATAGTAAAATGCATTGTATAACCAGGGGTTACCTCCAGTCCTAGGATTAACCCTCAACTCCTGGATTGGGTATGAGTTAACTCGCAATCTTGGGATAAAAATGTCGTATTTTGACATTTTTCTTATTTCATTGTCATTGTCATTATCATCCAACCTAACGTAATATTCTGATTTGGTTTATAAAATAATAGGTTGCAGCAGGTTTATTTACGATTTTCTTTTGGATGATGAAGAGGATTTAGATATTATTGATATAGTAGAAAACGCACAGAGGCCCCGCCCCGAATATTCAGGCCTCGTATTGAAAATATGGATTTCTGGATAGATAATAAATTTATTTCAAGATTAAGAGTGTCGAAGGCTTTAGTTGAATTAATAGTTCAAACGATTGGCCTAAACCTGCAAAGAAACACTGGCCAGTGAGTTTTTATTACATTTTTACAATGGGCATTTTAAAACTCTACGTTCAAACATTATCTGATGCAAAGCTTCGTAAAAGGAATATAGTGGCTTGGTGGCCAGGTGCCACAAATGATAGACTAATATATAACAACAGCAGATTAAAAGCTCAATTCAATAATGGCGAATCAAAAACAGCTTTATTTTAGGCGACTCTGGATATACCCTAGATGAACATGTTATGATCCCAGTAGCAAATCCAGTTACAAGGGCTGAAAATTTATACAATTTTAAATCCTAAATAAGAACCCGTAATGTCGTGGAAGGACAATACGGAATTTTGAAACGAAGATTCTAGAATCTAAGGCAAGAAATGAGGGTGCAACAAGCGACTTTAGCTATAATTGTAGCAACTGCTATCTTGCATAACCTTGCAATAGATGATCCCCAACCAGTAGATTATTATCCTATTGTAAATGATAATCACATTGGGGATAATAATAACTCCCTCAAGGGAATGGAATTTAAATAAGACATAATTTAATTAACTATTTTGAAAATTTAGCATACATTTTTGTTAAGAAAATGTTTAATTAAATTAAATAGGTTTCCTTAATAATCCAACTATTTGTATTTTTAATATATTTTTTAGGAGTATAGTTTTCTCAAATAATATTGGAGTGCTGACGAAACTTATTCATTGAGATCGGGAAATCGTAATTTTGAAAAAATTTGCGTCTGAACCGATCCTATCTTCAAAACTGAAATTTATAACTATATTTGAGAACTGATAGAGCTCTCACTATAGTAATCTCATTAAGGAAAAGTAAATATAAAAATTAACAAAGTTGTAGTTTTCAATTTTTTACATTTTTTTAACAAATATAAAAAAAATATATGACTTCAACACCTAATAAATGAAGCTTTGACGTTGGAATAATTTACACCTTAGAAATAAATTTTACCTTAGAAATAAATTTGGATAACTTATGTCATAGGTACTAAGTTAGCAGCTAGCTAAAAAACTATTTTTTAATCCAAACCTATACAACTGGCAATATGTTTTACCTTGAGTTAACTCACGGATTAACTCAAAGGTAAAACTTAGGTTTAACTCTAAGATTAATTCATATCTATACAATTGGGCCTAAGGGATTTACCGATTTACCCTACCGAAGCAAACGCAATCGCAAAAATCCGTTGCTACCGTGGGCGTCCTATCGAGTACCGCGCTACCCTGCAATAGTAATGTCGTCTCAATATCGACAATCGCCATTCGTTTTGTTATAGTTTCAATTCAAAGTAATAATGAAATTATTTCAAATAGTTTTTTCGAGATTGAGAATTAAAGTTAACGTTCCTCTACAATATTATTTGTGTGAGGAAATACATTTAATATAATATTTAGCGGTAGAAAATTATATCAAAAACGGTAGCACGGTAGCTCATACATCAAAACGGTAGATCTACCGCTAAAACGGTAGACCTGGCAACACTGGTTGTGATTGTTATGACAGCATATATGTATTTATGACAGTGACAGTGACAATTAGCCACAGTGCCGTTAAGTATAGTTCACATAGATGCGAATCACGAATTGCGAATAATGCTCTGATTGGTCAATTTCAAATACTTTTATGGCGGTAAAAGTGTCGGAACGAAGTTTTATTTAAGATTTTGCGAATTCGCAAGATTTAAAATCTGGGGGGCGGGAATCTTGAATGACTTTCAATATTTTAGGAATATTCGTGCGATTTCTCTTACCAGCATGCGCTCTTGTATCCAACAGCACAGCTGTTTTAAACTAACCTTATTTTTAAGTTTAAATGTGAGTATTTTTTTAAGTTTTGTGGTATTTCTTAAAGATTTGTAACTATAATCATAACAAGAACATAAAAATCATGGGAAAAATAAATAATTAAAGGTAAAACGAACAAGAAACTAAAAAGTCGTGAGGTTATGTAGTTTCGTTCGGCCAACCGTTTAAAATGTTGACAACTTGTGAATTCTGTGGTCTGTCACCAACCGTCACCACCTTTTGTCACCAGTGTCATCACAAAGCAAAACACAAATCCACCGACTAGTTGTGGCCGCTAAAGAAAAATAAAGGCTATTTTTTTCTGTGGCAACTGCCTTTTAATTTTTCTTAAACAATAGGAGCCTAAAAATAAAAATGCTGCGAAGGCTTCACACAATAATTGAACCTTTAAGATCTATAAACGTCGGAAGTAGCCAATCATCAAGCCCTAGAAGATTGGAGGTTAGTTTACCATATTCCTATGTATTTTTTTTTTTAATTTTTCCACAATCGGAAATGGTCTAAATATACATTTAATTATAAAAATATAAGGTGCAACATGACCATTAAAATCAAGTTCTCACTTTAGATACGAGCATTGTCTACAACTCAAAACTTGATGAACCAAAGGCCATCCACCTCGGTGGCAGAAATACAACAAAAGAAACCGGTAAGTAAAGCCATGAGGGCTTACCTGGAGAGAGCCAAAGAACACGATGATTTTATGAAGAATCAAACGCATGAATTTGAAATTGGAAAAAGACACTTGGCCAATATGATGGGTGAAAATCCTGAGACCTTTACACAAGAAGATGTCGATGTAAGATGAAATATTTATTGGTTCAATCTCATTATTAGCACTAATTAATAACAATTTTTAGAATGCCATTGAGTATCTTTTTCCTAGTGGCTTATTTGAGAAAAGAGCCAGACCGATCATGAAGCCACCTGAAGAAATATTTCCTCAGAGAAAGGCTGCAGAGTTTGATGAGACTGGTAGACCCTTTCATTTTCTTTTTTATACTGCTAGGCCAAATTTATACCAGTTATTACACGTAAGTAACTATTAATTAGAAATGTGCCAGTTTTTAACATTTTCTTTCAGTTTATTGTTAAAATATCTGATAATTTCAGGACGCAGCTCAGCATATCTTCGATTTGTATAAGTTTGAAGACAGTATGATAAGAAAGAATTTAAAACCCGACCCTAACGTTGCCCTGTAAGTAATAATAAAAACAATGCAGCAACTTGTCTCTTAAAATTGTTTGTTTCCAGAGAGTTATCTGGATATCAATGGCTGGACAAAGCAGCACTTGAAACAAAACTTGTAGAAATGTTAACAGATAGAGATTATGGCGATTTTCTCAATGTCATGGATAGATTAAGTAATCTACCATATTCCTACAAAGTAAAAGACTTTATAATGCAGTTTTGCAAGCCCCTTATGAGTCAGACACATACATTTGAAGCTATTAAACCTGTAGTTGGAGAAGATGGTAGACAGTTTGTTACTGTATATGGTAAGTTGTTTATAAAACACAAAATATCTACAAATATAACTGGATTAAAATGATAAGGTATATGGTGCAAAACAAATACACACAACTGAGGAAACCACATTTAAAGGTTGAGGATCTCAGATGATCAAGATCTTGAGTTTTTAATAACTAACTTCTGTTAGTATTTATATTAAAGAATGTATTGAGTGTAGTATATGGTGTAAAAAATGTACTGAAAACTAGCTACTTAATTTTCAAAAACCACAACAACCTTGTTTTATTACTGAACAATCAAATGCAACACATGCACATTTTCATTTATTTATATCTCCTTTCTTTTACATTTGTTTTACAAATTGAACTTACAATAAACAAACAACACAATAAAAACATGTACAGGGTGTCCAGTTTTCGTGTGTTTTCATATACCAGCTTCCTTGTTATAAACGATAGAAAGATGGGGTTTGTGGAAATTTATAAAGCCCTCTCAGTTTCTGACATTTTTGAAAATTTGTCATTTCTGACGCTCCCCTGTATCTCTATTTGATAACCTATCAATAAGTTAAAAATGGGTTATTATAGAGTTTTTATGTAGAACTCAGTGGCGTAGTTAGTTTTTTTCTAAAAAAATTTGTTTTTGAGTTATGGTGTTATGAACCAAACACGTCTTTTTTTAAATGGGACACCCTATATATTATTTCTTTGTCTGATCCCTTTTTTTTTTAGAGCTTTACAAAAATATATAATGTTCATATTTCCGTGGTCCCGGGGAAAAAGGAGATAAGTTCAAATTTTTCCATATTGAGATATAACGAGGTATAAGTTTTGAATAGCGAGATCTACCTTCGTGCAAAAGGAGATAAGTTAATTCTTGTAAATAAAATTATTAAAGCAATGTTCATTTGGAGGTATGTTATAAGTTGGCGCCCCAAAAGCACTTAAAGAGATAAGTACACTTATTCCATTTCGCACGTAACTGAATCCGTAAATAAAAATTGTACCCAAAGGGATAAGTTTACATACCTCGTTAAGTCCCTCAGCTTTCTATTTGTTCGCACTACGTTTTACAATTTATTCGTTATTCTGTGTTAAAAATTCTTGCAGTCAAGTTCTATTATTAATAGTGCTTCTTAAATTATTCAAATGGAGCCGAGAGGTAAAAGACTGGTGTCTATGTGTTTGAAATATCATGAACAGGATAATGGTAAGTAATTTTAACAAGGTTTCAGAAGTAAAATGTGCATTTAGAAATCATAACCTCAAATCTGAAATTAAAATTTAAAATCGTGCGTTTACAATGAGTGAACAGAGTTGAAATAATATTTAGTCTAAAATGAATAAACTGTCTGACCTGGAATAACCAAAATAGTATTATGCTATATAGTGGGTTCTTTTTAATAATGAACATACGTGGAAGACCTCGTGTTACAATTCTCAAATCTCGTAGTACGTTGCTTTAAAAAAGCACTGCATATTTTAACTATAAAATACGATGTCGATTTAAATCCGCCCTGCATTATGAATCCTGCATAATGACTAATAACGACATACAGAAAAAGTATTCTTGTTTTTATTTCAGATTCTGATTCAAGTATTCCTCCATCATTGCCGGATGAGTATAAAGAAATATTTAATTCTCTTAATACCGACGACAAATATTTTCCTTCTGAAATAGACTCTGATGATAGCGATGTCCCTTTAGAGCTTTTGAAATCTAAAAAAAAAATACAAAAAAAAACTATGCCTGTTAATCTTAATGTCGCCATTATTACTGAATCTAAAAATTTACCAAAAAAGAGGAAATTAAGAAAATCTTTAAAAGGAAGAACAAGAGTTGCTAAAGCAGAAAGGAAATATAAGCGAAACCATGGTGGGGAATATATGACCGAATCTGGAAAGGTTAAAAAAGCTCGAGTGTGTCAAAGTCTATCAAACTGTCGCATGAAATGCCAAGAAAACTTTAGGGATGAGGACAGGAAAAAGATTTTTGATGAATACTGGGGATGCGGTTCTCATGATAAACGTGTAAATTTCGTCAGTAGTTTGATAAGAAAACACAAGAAGTTAATAAGCAGGCAAAAGGATGTAAAAAAGAAGATCAAAAATCGAGAATTTACACACGAGTATTACTTACGAATTAATGGGATTGAAAATAAAATTTGTAAGGAATGTTTTCGCAAAACATTGGGAGAAACAAATAAGTTTTTAGAGTTATGCAGTTACAAAGTTAGTTCAAACCTTTCCGGAATTTATGAAAGTGATCGTCGGGGAAAGCAGCCTCCAAAAAATAAGTATTCTGACGATGATATTAAGAAAGTAACTGAGTTCATCGAAAAAGTTCCACTGTATGAAAGTCATTATAGTCGGCGTGATACCAATAAAAAATACTTGCCGCCACATTATACCATTACAAAACTCTACAATCAATATCTAACTGAGCCCGGCAGAATTACTATTAATCGTACAAAATTTGAGGAAATTTTTCACTCACTAAACATTGGGATAAAACGTCCAAGCAAGGATACGTGCGGGAAATGCGATAAATTAAAAATGAAAATAAATTTGGCAAGTGAAGAAGAAAAACTAAAATACCAAGAAGAGTTAAATTTACATCTGAAAGAAGCCGACGACTATTACAACCTAAAATCCCAGGATAAACTATTATCAAACACTGACCCTACCAAGAAAACTGTAACGTTTGATCTACAGCAGTGTTTGCCGACCCCACAACTGTCAGCTGGAATAACATTTTACTTAAGACAGTTGTGGACTTTTAATTTAACTGTCCACGACTGTGATAATAATCAGGCCTATTGCTTTATGTGGCATGAGGCTATAGCTGCTAGAGGAGCAAACCAAATAGCATCATGCTTATATCGTTTTTTAATGGACATTCCTAGAAACATCGAAGAAATTACACTTTATTCAGATTCTTGTGCGGGGCAAAATAAGAATTCCCACGTTATTGCAATGTACTTCGTCCTTATGAAAGTCCACCCAACCCTTAAAGTAATTAATCATAAATTTTTAGTTCCGGGACATACCCATATGGAGTGTGACGGAGATCACGCTCTTATTGAAAAAACTAGGAAGCGCACAGAATCACCAATTCACCATCCACATGACTGGTACCAGCTGGTTCGATGCACTGGAAAAAAACATCCCTTCAAGGTTATTGAAATGACCCAGTTAAATTTTTTTGATTTCGCGGAACTATTGAAAAAGGAACTTCAGATTAAGAAAAAGGATGAATCAGGAAATCCATTTTATTGGCGTAACGTTCGAGAAATAAGCGTAAATAAAAACGATATAGGTATAATGTATTTTAAGACGAACATCAGCGGGAACTTTAAAAGCTTGTCATTTAGAAGACGCGGCGCCTCAGCAAATTTAGCTCCTTAATCACAATATCATGGTCCTGTACCAATTTCTAAAAAGAAAAAGGATAACCTACTGCAACTACTTCCTTACATTTCAGATATATTCTGGGATTTCTACCAAAACCTTCACACTCTGGAGGATGTTAAAGAATCCCATCCCGACTTGGTTTCATCAGATGAAGAAGACAGTTAGACAGAAGAGTACTTCTTACCTTATTTTTGCCATTACAAAATTAAAACTTTAGTTTTGAGCGTCTGTTTTTAGTTTTGATTATGTTTTATTTTTGTGAATTAATTAAATATAATGTTAAAAATGAGATAAGTGTAGTTTTTGTTGGTTCGTAAAGGGATAAGTACATTTTTCTTCTAAAATATCACAAACACCATAACATGTCCTAAATAAATTTAAACATAAGGTAACAATGATTTTACTTTAAAAATATCGCTTTCCAAACTCCTTCGCCCGATTGGTAGTACTAAGCTAAACTTTAACTGAATCTACTGAAAACTTTAAGAAATGAACTTATCTCCTTTTTCCCCGACACCACGGATTTATTTCTTTTAAAAAGGGACAATTTTAAGATTTTTTGTAAAACTAATAATTTTTCCCGAGATTTTTCCTATAGAAGGCTATGCCCGCAAATAAAAAACAAAATTAACAACATTATTTTTATTATACAACTATATGTGCAGGGTGTCTGTAAAAGGTCTTTACAAAAACCTACCACATATTCTTCAGACCAAAATTAGCTGATTTAAGTAAACTTACCTTAGTACAAATTTGCTTAGTTTGGGCGCTGAAGTGACAATTTTTAAATAGTTTTTCTGAATTAATTCAAAAACTGCTCATACTATTTTGCCGAAATTTGGTAAATTGGCATAGCTTTATGGGGCAAAAACACCCATGCCACAATTCTGATTAATATCAGTTCATGGGCGTAGAACCTGGGTTTTTTACTAATTGCTTGTTTCAGATTTCTATGCCAATGGAACAAGAGGGGTTTGGGCACAAAATTTAAATGAACCAACTCATTTGCTGCAAAAAAGGTACTCTTGATAAGACTTTGATTCGTCTGACGGTTTTCGAGAAATTTGCATTTTATTACTTAATAGGTATTAGTTTTTACAATAAAAGAAAAGCAACAATATTAAATGTTACAAATTTGACAATAATCTTATGTTGTCAGAAGAAACCACGAAGAAACTAATAACCAACAATCACAATCGTTTGTGAGGTGTAAGGTCGTGTTGTACAGGGTTATCCAACCAAGACTAGACAAGGCGATTTTTTGACTTTTCCTGTACTTTTATAAAAAAACTGAAATAGCCATCTTAAGTCATTTTCTCCCGCGAATTCGAATATCTTCAGCAAAAAACAATTGAACATCAAACAAAAGTACTAGGGGTCACTTTGATATTTTTTTAAATGGAACACCCTATATCTTCGAATATTTTTGGATTTAACATAAAATAGCAATTATTTTTTAATAAGTGCATTATAAGTCTAAACCTAATAGTTTCCGAGATATCGACTTTTGAAAAATGACATTTTTCAACTTTGACAGCTTCTAGCTTTCTAACGGTACGCTTTAGAGTAAAACGGCTTACATGTCCCTATCTTACTTTTTTATGATCTTTACAAAAACATGAACTTCCGGTAAAACCGGAAGTACTGTATTTCCGGTTTTTGAGTTACATCCGGTTTAACCGGAAGTTGATGTTTTTGGGAAGATAATAAAAAAGTAAGATAGGGACATGTAAGCCGTTTTACTCTAAAGCGTACCGTTAGAAAGCTAGAAGCTGTCAAAGTTGAAAAATGTCATTTTTCAAAAGTCGATATCTCGGAAACTATTAGGTTTAGACTTATAATGCACTTATTAAAAAATAATTGCTATTTTATGTTAAATCCAAAAATATTCGAAGATATAGGGTGTTCCATTTAAAAAAATATCAAAGTGACCCCTAGTACTTTTGTTTGATGTTCAATTGTTTTTTGCTAAAGATATTCGAATTCGCGGGAGAAAATGACTTAAGATGGCTATTTCAGTTTTTTTATAAAAGTACAGGAAAAGTCAAAAAATCGCCTTGTCTAGTCTTGGTTGGATAACCCTCTGTACATACCTGAAAAATACCGTGCGAACAAAAAGCAGATGACAAGAAAACTGTTCAAGAGGTTTTTTGTAGTAAATAAGTTGATTTAATCATTTTAAACTTAAACATCTTATCTTCCATTGGCGTACAAATCAAAAACAGAAAAATTCTATAAAACCCAAGTACTACGTGGTAAGAACTCCTACATATTAAGTAATAAAATGCAAATTTCTCGAAAACCGTCAGAGGAATCGAGTCTTATCAAAAGTACCTTTTTTGTAGCAAATGAGTTGGTTCATTCTAATTTTGTGCCCAAACCCTCTCTTGTTTCATTGACATAGAAACCTGAAACAAGCAATTAGTAAAAAAACCCAGGTTCTACGCCCATGAACTGATATTAATCAGCATTGTGCCATAGGTTTTTTTGCCCCATAAGGCTATGCCAACGTACAGATTTCGGCAAAATAGTATGAGCAGTTTTTGAATTAATCCAGAAAAACGATTTAAAAATTGTCACTTCAGCGCCGTCTAGCGCCCAAACTAAGCAACTTTGTACTAAGGTAAGTTTACTTAAATCGGCTAATTTTGGTCTGAAGAATATGTGGTAGGTTTTTGTAAAGACCTTTTACAGACACCCTGTATTATTACTTAACTTTAAATGAACAAAAAAACAAATATATTATTTTATTAAATAACAAAAATTGCTTGAATTGGACCTCCTTGTGTTCTAAACACTTTAGACACACGTTCTTCACACCAATTCTTGGTAATGCATTTAGTAAAATAATTGACCTTCCCTGCAAAAGCCTAAATGTTTGATGGGTAGCTTCTCGAAGTTAACCAATATTGTGGAATTGTCTGTTATACAGGGTGGCCCACTCTCAACGCAGGATTCCATAGCATCTAAACTACTCAACTTTTTAATATTTTTTATTAACAGAGTCATAGGGAGGCATTAGAATAAATTTTAAAAATATTTTGAATTATACAGGGTACGCCCAAAAAGTAGGGTATCATAAAGTTACATTTTTTTAAATGGAACACCCTATATCTTAGAGTATTTTTGGATTTTACATAAAATTACAATTATTTTTCATTAAGTGCATTATAGGTCTACACCTAATAGCTTTCGAGATATCGACTCTTGAAAAATTACATTTTTGAACTTTGACGGCGTCTAGCTTTCTAACGATACGCCATTGAGCAAAACGGCTCACATGTCCCTATCTTACTTTTTTATTATCTTCCCAAAAATACCAACTTCCGGTTAAACCGGAAGTACCATATTTCCGGCTTTCGAGTCATCTCCGGTTTAACAAAAGTTTACATTTTTGTGAAGATGATAAAAAAAAGTCAAAGTTCAAGAATGTCATTTTTCAAAACAAGGCCTATTTGACTCTTAAAAAATCCTTTACAATGTCAACTTCAAAATAAATTCATAATGTTCCGTAATTATGATTATTGTTGTTGATATCTCCGGATTGAAAATAGATATTAACTTGCGGTTTTCGCTGACTTCTTAGACTTTTAATCATCCTTGTAATCAGGTAAAATTGAATATTTTTTATTTTTTTTTAATAATAATTTATTATTGACCTCAAAACAGTTTACAATAAAACTGGCACCGAGGCCTACAAATTGTATGGTTTAATTTTAATTATTAATATTCAAATAAAGTTATTCCGAAAGGCAAAAAAATGTAGTTTATATTTCTTTATCCTGCCACTTAAATGTCTATACTCTATTTTCCTTTATATATTTCTTAATATTGCACGTCAGTTTCTTGGCATTTCCATGGAGTATTCTTTGTGGAATCCTATTATATTATATTATATCCTATTATATACTATTATATTTACAATTATGGAAAAAACGCTTATTGTTTGTGAAGTTGTAAGACAGCGCCCCCTAGCGCCTAGTGTAAAACACCTATTGCCATAGTTCATAAGATGATATATAGAGTGAGAAAAGCCCTTTTTAACAAAACTAAGTTTACTAAATTATGTTAAGCCAGACCGGAGTTATCAGCATTTATTGCAAATAATGTTTAACCTTCCCCCACCACTTTATTTGAAAAGTGACGAACACGTTCTATAGGTGAATTTTATTAATAAATCTTCGAAATATACAAAAATGTTATTTTCGGGATACCTTAACTAGGCGACTTTTGAGGAAACTTCGTGATTCATATTTACCGTTACTGTTGCGCCCTCTAGCGCCAGTCTGAGAAACTTGAAAATAATTTTCAGCAATTTCTCATGACCACTTTACCTAATATATTTTTTTTC